>CM066912.1:10823398-13223398 GCA_033964015.1 Scolanthus callimorphus | reverse complement strand
TCAAAAAGGATGAACCGTCGCAACTGTCTGTTATACATGGCGTCATTGGAGCAACTAGGTATACCAAACAGAATCATGAACACTGGTGCTAAGGATAACACAGCCAATCTTATCACACTGCTTGTGCGAAATGACGCTCATAATTTTAATACTATAGATAGTGTTAGACTTGCGGAAAATAAAATATTTTCACAAATAAATTTAAAAACCTTAAACTGGTCATTATTCGAAAGAAGTCTCGGTCTATGTTTCAGATGATATCTGTCGTCTTTCAGGAGAACTAGATTAATGCTCAGCCTAGAACCTTGGCAGAACTCGGTCCCCACTTCTGTGAGTCTTGCTTGTATTCTGGCTCGTTCTGTAGGTACCGGGGCTGACCGGAGCACAGTATACGTAATTCAATAGAGACAAAGGACCCGAGACAAAGGACTCCAAGTAACACAAAGAACGAAGCTAACACAGAATACAATAGTCTCCGGTACCCACAGAAAGACCCTGTATTCTATAAACGTTCTAGTATTTAACTTCATGTCACTACTTTAGGTAGTAAAATAAAAAAAGAACTGCTCTTAGGCTGAGGAATCTAGCTCTCTGATTAACCTCATTTTAATCTTCTATCGACGTTAATCTTCTATCTACTTCTTGAACTCCCCTCGGATCGCCTTTTCGATCTAGCGACGCATGAGCCCTCATAGGGAAACAATTCAATTTTCTGCAGAGGCATGACTTCTCCTAAGAACCGTGCACAAGCTATGTCAATAGAGCTCAAAAGACCGATCCTGTCTGCGCTTGATTAATCTCCAACGTGGGGTCGGTGAATATACCTCTTTACCTTGGCGTGTAATGCTGTCCCATGTCAGATCACGTGGCATTCATTTGAATAATCTTTCTTTGTTTGGATCGCTTCCATGTTCCATTTAACAAATGTCCTCTGATTTTCCGTGGTATATAAGAGGACATACTACGGAAAATCAGAGGACATTTGTTTTATACCACAACAAAAAGGCAAAAATAAATACAAAACAGCGCGCGCGCTCGGTGTTTTCGTTGGTTCTTTTTTAGCGCGCGCGCTGATGATGGCGCGTTCCGTACTTTTATGTACCCACGGCTGAGAGCCAATCAGAATTCGAGAAACGCGCGCGTTGTGGTATAAATTTATATATCCCTGGTGCGTAGCAGAAAAACAAAGAAAGAATAATCATGGGAATGCCACTTCATCTGAAATGGGACAAAATTACGCCCAAGGTAAAGAGGTCTATTGCACTGAAAAGTGACCCGCTTCGTCTGCTCGAAATACAGAGGTCGACTCGCACCCTATGTCATTTAGGCCCTGAAGCACATCGAAATGTTGTACTCTTCAGTGGCTTATGTATACATATCGCTCACGAACAACGTCTACAACTATTTTGCGCAACCCTATTACAGCGAATAAAGAGTATTGAAAATTTCCCGATATACTTTCATTACCTTCTTAAAAATAGTTCTTAGACGCTAATACCGATGAACTTGCACTTGTTTTGTTTCAGGGGATAGTGACGTAGGTTGTGCTTGTCCCAGCGCTAACGCACCAGGTAAGTTAATAAAACTCGACGCCAGCCTAAAACCAGCGCTCCCGGTGCTCACGTTTTGCGTGGCTTGCGTGTTTTTGTACGCTCCCTTTGTCACCCACACAACTTTGGTTATCACGCAGACCTCTTGCACCCGGCCAAATTTATACGGTTTTATAATTACCGCAACCTTGCAAAACGATCAAAATAGCCGATTTTAATGACTATGGCAAGCCAAACGTGACAAAAAAAGGAAAAGTCTCTGAGAATAGAAGTCGTTCTATGAAAAGTGGAATCGTTCCATGAGAGTGGAAATCGCTGTGCGAGAATAGGAATCGAAGCATCCGAGAACGGAAATCACTCAGCGAGAATAAAGAAATCGTTACACGAAAATAAAATTTGTTAGATGAAAGAGAAATCGTGTGGCGAGAATGGAAATCGTGTGGCGCGAATGGAAATCGTAGTTCGAGAATATCGACTACCAGTGAGAATATCGATTATCAACCGAGAATATCGATTAACAAACGAGAATATCGACTATCATTACTGAGCATCTATGTCCCCGGGAGGGGGGGAGGTACTCCTTACAATAGAGCTATACGGGTATGTGTCCCGATTTCTTCCTCCAGCCCATAGAACGGGGTGTGATAAGACCAACCAGACATCTTCAAGGAAGCCACGGACCCCTTCCTCAACCGACTGAGTTGTAGGAGACGAATTTTATTATATTATACACACGAGATCATAAAGTCAGTATTATTTATTTGTTTCTATAGATATTCAAGACATTTTTTAAACAATTCGGCTATTTTTCAAACGTTTTCCAGTAGCCTGTGAGGCCTATGGTTTGCCAATCAATATTCTCGTTTAATCGATATTCTCAGATGATAATCGATATTTTCGGTTGATAATCGATATTATCACTGGTAGTCGATATTCTCGAACTACGATTTCCGTTTTCAGCACACGATTTCTATTTCATCTAACACATTTTGTTTTCATGTAACGATTTCTTTATTCTCGTCACACGATTTCCGTTTTCGGGTGCTTCGATTCCTATTCTCGCACAGCGATTTCCACTCTCATGGATCGATTCCACTTTTCATAGAACGATTTCTATTCTCAGAGACTTTTTCCTTGTTTTGGACACTTTTGTCATGTTTGGCTTGCCACAAATGACCGCCGAAAGTAAGCCATACTTGCGTTTAATCAGTGTTAATCAGCGTTGATCGAGAGCAAAGTCAATCGTCTTTCAGCCAATTGCGAACTAAATCGAAACGCGCCTTCGCTCACGTTATGATGAAACACAAGTCTGAATTCGCCTCTTTATTGGTTTCTTGTTGGATGGCTTACACTCCTGATTGGTTAAGGGTTTTGTAATATGATATGACGGGCTCGTGCAATTTCGATACTTTTTGAAAAACTCACTCGTGCAATTAATCCATAATTGAACTCGAAGTCGTATGATTACCTATACAAATGGTGCCATATCCAGTGTTTTTGATGTAAAACAGGTTAGTTTTTTCCGTATTTTTCGCAACACCAGGACGTGGGTCCCCTGTGGTTTTGAAGCTCAATGTAAAATGCGCCGTAACTCCTAAACGCCCCCACTTCAAAAGTGCAAACAACCGGTTTTGGACTACCCTAGCAAAAGTCCTCGAGGGGGGGGGGGGGGGGGGGGGGCATTTCCTTCTCTCTTAGACCGGTGAAGAGAGAAGGAAATGAAGGAAATCACCGCTCGCAGGGTAGCTTAGTATTGGTTGTCCCCATCAATCGGTTAATGTAATTTATATTTGTGTTTGTAACAAACCTTTTAATTCGTTTCCTCGGGATTGTAGAACCCTAAACAATGAAGGAAAAGACTTGTTTTCTAAGGGCTTGCCGCTCTACTATCACTGGGCATTTTTTCACTTTTCCCTTGCAATTACTCATCTAAAAGACTCGATGTCAATACATTAGGATCAGCATCAACAAAAATGCGACATACACGTCCCTGCGCCGATCACGGAACGTTGAATCTGATTGGCTTAAAGGGTGCGTTTCAGTTTGAGAATCGCACAACCTATAAGGAACCTACAGACTCTTGAACAAGTGGTTAGCCAAATCTTCAATAATGTGTTGGTTACGTGCGCAAAACATTGCTTCGTTGAGCAGTTGATGGTTTGCTCGTGGAGTTTACGATTATTATTATCTATATATTAATACCGTAAGAGAAATCGTGTCCGCACTCACTCCGCTTAGTCCTGAAGCTGTGCCGCCAAAAGAAGTTCGCAAAACCTGACGAGAAGCTGGAAATCTGGACCGTGGGCGTGTTTTTGTTGGAAAAGATTCCCCCTGGGCAAAGTTCTAATTCAAGCGATTTCTTAAGCGAGAGACAAAGCCGCCATCACCGCTATGTTTAACTCTCCCACAAAAACTAAAAAAAAAACTCAGTTCGCTCAGACGAAAGCACCATAGACATCCAGACCTTAATGGTTCTTACAGATTACTTTCAGTTAGGGATAATTTTGAATCGAAAGTTTTGAGCTGAGAAACATATTCATTCAAGCTGCCTTAATTCTGTCACTGCCTTAATTCGCAGAGCGCGCCCTAGCCCTAAATAAACAAAGCAATTTTTACTTGACCTGTTTCTTCTCTCACCCCATAAAAACCCAAATTCTAAGGGTTTTTATGTAACAGACTTGCGTTTTCAAATTTAGTTGGCCCTTTGACCGATTTCAATAAGAGAGATGCGCGTGATTTTCGCACCAAAACGGGACGGGACGGACAGAAGAGTGCGAAAAAAATATTGGGGGGCTCAGATTTATTTCAGCATGGAGCGAGGAGGGTCAATGTTGAGGGGAGGTTTATAAATCATGTTTATAAAGTGTGAAAGAAGAATCCCGCGCGCCAAAAAATCAAATAAAAAAAAAAGACACTGGAGAGCCGGCTAGCAGGCTAAAATTTCCGTGATTTTTTCACGGGCATCAGCTAGTTATTATTATTAGTCCTTCTAAGAACTGTTCCCATTATTTAGGTGTTGATGTTCTTTTTGTTTACAATTACCAGTTTGCTCTCTAAACGTCAGTATTGTTGTTGCTCTGGATGAGTCTGGAAGTATTCAAGTAGGGAACTATGAAAAGGAGAAAAATTTTACCAGGTAATTAAAAACCTATCGACTGATACGTTTGGGGTTATCGTTACCTGGAAGAAAGATGATGTGTGGCTTTCGACAGGCTGCGCAGCTTCTTTATGGCAACGGGACCACGCCCGAATCTGGTACCTGTCACGACTGAAACTAATTGTCAGTGGAGTATACCTACCAGGTACCACCTACCAGGTCTCTCCATGAACAAGGAAGGATGAACACTCTGAACTGCTGTTGCTAGCACCTTACGCGCGCAGTGTCAAGGGGGGGGGAGGGCTTTTTGTTAGGTTCAAGGGAGGGTCATTATTTTTTTAGCCTTGCTTAAAAAAGATGGTAGCCCTCTTCCCCACCCATGATGAATAATGACCTCTCTTACAGCACGGTTACGATTAAACTACAATCAGGTATTCATTTACTGCGGTTTTTATAATTCTGCAAACTCTCGCTAACGATTTCCACCGTCAAACCGCCTTCTGGCTTCCGTCAATCAAACTCCCGAGTCTTTTCGTCGTTACTCTTTTGTGCTTTTTGATTGGCCAACACGTAACGTTGCTGTCGCGAGAGGAAGCCACTTAGCACTGCTTAGGCGCTGGCCAATCAAAAAGCACAACGAGTAACGACGAAAAGACTCGGGAGTTTGATTGACGGAAGCCAGAAGGCGGTTTTACGGTTAAAAATCAATAGCGAGAGTTCGCAGAATTACGAAAACCGCAGTAAAATAGACTGAGCGGGATACATACATACTGTGCAGTTGAGTAGCAGTATCGTTTATGTCTTATATAAGTGTTTTTTTTTTATAGCAGACAGGGGTCCATCCCATCACTATGGAAAAGTTGAACCCCATTGTTCTTACGTTTTTCTCTTAAAAGCATCCCAAAAAGGCCAGGAAAATTATATTCGTTTGGAGACAGTCGTAAGAATAAAAGGCGCGCCTCCTTCAAACAATTCGCGCGTTTTGAAAATGTTATGCGGCAACTTTTTGGCAAGAACGATGTTTTACGAACGATCGTATTCTGTTTATTGCTAGACAAACTAAAAAACTGATATAGAAACGCGTTTTTCTACCGATATTCTTATTAGTAGTGGAGGTAAAACACTCATGTCTAAATAATAAAATAATTAACATACAATGTATTGCATTCTTGGTCGCGAAAATTGAATAAAGAAAAAAACTGCATATATTTATTAAAATGTAAGTTGAATTATATAATAAAGAGTTCACCGATGACGGATATATAGTATAATTGTTTGTCGAGAAGTTAGCAGTGATAAATGCAGGAATTGTTGGTTGTCGAGGCCATAACTTCGTTGTAAAATGCCACGCAACGGACCGTGCGCGTACAAAGCTTACTTTCAGTTAACCTCATTTTAAACCCCCTATAACAAATATTAAACATGACTTGGTAATCGCATACCTGTTCATAAATAGCCCATTTGTTCTCGATGGTATGCCCTCGCAGTTGCCCAACAGTTGTCTCACGAATTGTATTATCGAGAACCAAACAGTCAAGATTACGGAGCTTCTCTCGATACGGATGCACCTTTTCATGAAGTTCTTTCTTGATTTCATTAATTTCGTTTTCCAAATTCACGTTCTTTTTTCGCAAGATGCTGGTGTAGGATTGACCCATTTTTGAGAAGCACTTCTAGGAAGTCCGTCGAGATTGATCCGTATGTGTAATAGCTTGTGAAATACAGCTTAGAATGCTCCTTTTTTTCTAGTAACCTTGTAGATATACTAAACGTCGGTCCTAAAGAAAGCCAAGTCAGCATATTGGAGTATGCACGTGATACCCAAAGGTCGATTCCGTTCCTGACTTACCAATCACCAAATAGAATGAAGTGTGCCATCTCCAACTTCCATTATAAGCGTAAGTGTATTTAGTATAGGCGAATGGGACATCTTCTAGGTAACCGTCCTCGTGGAAAATCTAAATTTAAGCGCAACTATTGCAGACTCGTGAGTAATCACGTCAGTCATTACTTTTAAATAGCTCACTATAACAGCATTGGGGGCTATTTTGCTAGAGAACACGATAAAAATGTTTTATTAGCAGCAATCTCTGGAAATTGCTAAGCCGCCATCTTTCCCTTTGTTAACCACGGCTTAGCAGCAAATCCGTGAAGTGAGATTCTCTAGGCTAAAATGTGCTCTATGTTTACTCTATTTTGTAATGTATCAGTCTTCAACTAGGGTTCAAAGGCTTTAGCTTAAAAGTAGGTTAGCAAGATGGCATAGAGGTCTTTTTTTTTCTGAACAACGAAATTACAACTTGTGAACATGGACCATCGTGGCAAAAGTGCAACTGTGTTTCAGGAAAGGTTATACCGTCACGTTAAAGTCTAATTAGAAAATAAAACTTTAGCTCGAATAGAGCATCGTGACTGCACGTTGAGGCTTGTTGTTTGCGCCTTATGACAAGCATCTCATTAACCACACAGTAAATGTTATTGCGGCAGTTCTTAAGAGCTCTTAATTGCTTGAAACATGATTGTTTCTTTCTGTCTTTTTTCTCAGGTGGAACCACTTATACTAACATAGTTGTTGAAGAGATGCAAAGGGCACTGACCTTTGCCCAATCTTTTAAGCGTGATCTGGTGGCTATTTTAATAACAGATGGTAATCCTACAAAGCAGTCATTATTCGACGACGCTATGACAGCGTTTAATGCGAATATTACAGGTAATGGAATACCCTTGCAGTGCCTTCTTGCGACTTTGCAGAGCGAGTTGGGATTTACCGGGAGTCATTCACTTCAGAGTCTACTCGCCACGTCAACAGCTTTTGTGCTATTTACAGAATCTAATTCTCCAGTCCCTTTATTACATTTGATATCACTACGCCCAGAATCCTTTTCGTTGTTCCTTTTGTTTGCCTCATTAACATCATTATCTTGCAGCTCCCAAAACAGCTCAAACTTTTGAATAACAAAACAAATTCGAGGATTCTGTTAGTAGTGCTATCAAGATGTTATAAGGGGAATAGGCCATGTTCGAATTACGCTCCAATGCCTACAAACAATAACCTCAAGTCGAGGCTTTCTTCTGAAATTACTGTAAATGTATTAGAACTTGGAGAAAGCCTCGATTTGAAGCTTTTGTCTTGTGAGCATTGGAGCGTAATTCGAACCTGGCCTATTGTGAATTTTTCACTAAAACCTTCGTTTATTCGTGATCAAGAAAATGATTGGTTGGTTTGCTATTGGTGCTGATGGGAACATGCATATCAAACAACTGTCGTCGTTTTCAACGCCTAACGGACAAAACCGTATTAAAATGGAATTAAATCTTGATTTCACCACTACTAAGGGTGATAAATGCGCAAGGAAATCAGCGGGGGAACCATGCAGCTTGATTGATCTTTGTCCAGCTCCCTCTGCGAAGCTGGTTCATTGATCATCGGGTGATATGCTCTTTACTGATGGACATGTCTTCAACGATATGATGAAATTTGTTGAAACGTTGCTAGATAAACTACATAAATGTATTCTCTGTTTTTGTTGGCCACGAAAGGACCCAAAACATTTCAAGATTCTGTCTTTATAGATGCGAGTTTCCTGATGTCCCACTCTTCTAGTGACGAAAAAGAAATATCGAAACTTAGAGCAAATTGAAAGATATAATTTTGAAAAAAAAAGAGGGGCGAGGCGATATATTGATTAGCAAAAAATAACGTTTTTCTGCAATAACTTTGCCAAACCAAAATGTTGTATTCAGCTAACAGAAAGAGAAGTTACTAGACCAGAAAAATACGAGAGCAATCAAAAAAGAGGAAACAACCATTTTTTATCACACGAGATGCGGGTGTGCATTGCAGTTCAGTATTCAACGGTGAATGGTGCAGGAATCGGAACGGAGGAATGGAAGGGGAATGGGCATGTGATCCCTCCGTTCCGGACTGATGACATGTTAGAATTGTAATCAAACTTCGAATTACAGGTAAGTCTCTCTTGATTTTGTAATTCTACCATGTCATCAGTCTACGTCACTACTTATCACAAGATAATTCAACTTCCAGCATCCAAGAACATTTTATTTGTAACAACAAAACGTGAAATTCTTTATCATAACCAACAATGCCATGTAATGAATTACTGTCCCAAAACAGTAGTGCTGAAATTTACAGGTTTGGTGATTGGTTTCTCGTAGTATTGCATCTCAACGAAGCGCCGATAAAACACTCTATTTAGAACTGTTGTTTATCACGGCCCACGACTTCAACGAAGCGCCGCCGTCATGTTTTAACACTCTAATAATACTTTGTTGTATTATAACTATCGGTACAGAAATATCAATGAGTAGATGGTGTGGAGTTTGCAACTTTATTTTAAAACATTGGCTAATCCTTTCCTGATAAGAGACAGACCATAACGAACATTTAGTTCGTGCCAGCGAGGGTCAATTTCCTGAGGGTGGCTGGTAACTTCAGAAGTGTAATCTCGCTTTCAGTAGTTTTTTACCGAGTTCCCTTTTCGGCGCATCATCCGATTCAATGTTCGAGAGTTTCACGCTCGCAAATGTACACTCAAATGACATTTTGTCATACTGGTTTCACGCTTAACGGGTTATGGTTTTGATAGGCAAGAAAAACCGCCAAGTGTAGATACTCAGTTGTATGAATATAGTTTAAAAATTCACGCGGCACATGCAAAAGCCATTTTCCGTTCGCGAACGTTTTACATGGAATGATTGTATTTTTAAATGGATTGAGTCGGACTTGAGAACGTTTTTAAACATTCCAAGCCCAATGAGCTGAGTGAAAGATTTAGACTTGTGACAAGGTAAAAGTTCTTTTCCGAATATAGAATGAATCTTAGCCAAAATATTGCAAATGTACATATCTGAAGTCTCCTGCGGATATGTACTGAAAATCAATTGTTGTTAAGCTTGTTTCAGCATACTAGCTACGTTCATTGCCAACTTTTTCTGCATGCGTTATGAAATGATTATTTTACTAGGTGTCACCAGAGTTTCTATCGGAGTGGGACCAACCATAAGCACAAGTAATCTAGAGAAATTCGCATCGAGGAATGACCTTGTTATCAGTGTTGATAACTTCGACGAGCTCCAGCAAAAACTGGAGGATCTAAGAGCTACGATCTGCAATGGTAAGTATTGTATAATTCTACAATGCGAGCGCTAGGGCAGTACGGAAAAAGTACAGCCGGAGGGCGAGAGCCAAATACCGGCAAAATGTTTTTCTAGGAGGGTCGGAATACGTAATTGGGGGCTCGCAAAAATTATAATTTTTAAAAAAATTTGTGGCTTTTTTAACTAGGTTTACGAAAATCGGTATTTTGTTACTTAATTACAATGTAGACAACAATTAAAACGGAACTGCAAAGAAAGCTATGAAAGAGGAAAAGGCACAAAAGTTATATAACGCTGAGTTTGCCTTTGCAATTTGCGCTCAGGCTTACTCCGGGTCCTAAAATCACCACTTTTTACGGCAACATTGAGGCATGAGGGTACAGCACGCTATATTTTGGGGCATTTTTAGGCGTTTTAAGGTAATTTTAGGCATTTTAATACGTTAGTTAAGGCTATATAGCGCATTCTAAAGCGTTTTTTGCCGTTTATGAGGCGTTTCTGGGAGTTTTAATGCGATTTTAGGACCCGAAGTTAAGACCTGCGCTCGAATCACCGTTGAGTGCATTTTGAATCTCGAGTGAGTAACCGTAAGAACAGACGCATTGAATTTTCTGCGTTTCGTTCGCATTTCATTTTGAAATGGTTTCTAACTAGTCTTTATTAAAGTTTAAAAAAATCGCAAAGCCTGCCCGAAATCACCTAGAGCTGTTCAAAGGGTTGATTTACGGATTACGCCCAACGCGGTTTCATAGTTGCAAACATAGTTAATGGAGTGGAATGGTTAGGAACCCCGGCAAACTTCAAAGGACCAACACAATAGAGTGGGCTGGATGTTGAAAGGGGCTATCACGTGATATTGACCCTGCACAATCTTTTGTTTCACCCTCATCTAATATGCATGTCTGGATGTACACCGAGACCCCGTCCACACTACACCGTTTTCAAACGAAAACGGATACTTTTTGCTCCGGATACGGCTATCGTCCACACTACAACGCCGAAAACGATCACCGAAAACGGCGAAAACAATACGAAAACGATGAGTGTGGACGCAAATCTTTTTGAAAACGGAGCAAAAACTATCCGTTTTCGTTTGAAAACGGTGTAGTGTGGACGGGGTCTGAATGTTACTAGCTGGATTTTGGTACTTATGTACCATGACCCAGCACAAAACAAAGGGATTCCTCTGAAAAAGTGAACAAAGACATAGTACAGGGTGTCAGTAACAGGGTGTCAGGTTTCCTAACCATACTCCTCTATAAACTGTGTTACAAAGAGTTCGCAGAATTATGAAAATGGCAGAAAGCGAATTAATAGTAGTACCAGCATTTGAACTGTAAATATTACGGGCAACTAAACTGTCTCTCACTTTTACTGGCATCTTATTCCATTTTTGGCCACAGTTTTCTGTTTAATCACTCTTAACGAAAATTCCCTAATTTCAAAATTATTTTTCTTGAAATCTTAATTTCTGAAGGAAAACTTTGTTCACAGCCTACAAAATGTTATTAAAATTGCACAAACAGGAATCGGCTAGCATTTAATGTTATCTGAGACATTGTTTTTCAAATTAGAAGAAAACACACTATATGCATTTGTAGGTGTACCGTATTTAACCTCTACCAGAAGCCCATTACCTAGGACCTTCCATCTAGGTATACCAGCGAGTTGGAAAATGAAGAAGAACAGATTTGCCGCTTGAATAAACGGGTCATATCCAGTTTGAGAACAATTCCCTGAGGACACCTTTGTGTTTAGTTACTATTTAATCATGATTGGTTAAACCATCGTTCTACCAAACAAAGAAAACTTTGTGACGCAGCTGGTGAGTTCTTACACTGGAGATGAGTCGAATACACTTCTCTGAACAAAGCAAACACTACCTGCATTCTAATTTGCGGCGTAGCCTTTGCGTGAAAATTTGAAACTAAAAATAGCTTCATTCTTCCAATACGACACTGTGATGGGTAAATGGACGGTCTTTGGCAATGGGATCCTGCCTCTGCTGGCCTAGTTATTCAGTAACTTCGTGTAAAAAAATAGCTGTAGTTTTCTGCGATCGCGAGTCCTTGTTTGATTTTTTTCTAAAGGCTCTACAGACGTGACGCTGCCTGGCCCTTTGTGCTTCTTCATTGGCAAAAGTCAACTCAAGTACTTCACAATACCTGCCACACAATTCTTTAATATTGGAGCAGGAACACTGTATATTGAGGTATGCACATGATGAGGGAAACATTATCTATTTTTTTTCTTCTTTATAGTAGCAATTCCCCCATTAATCTCCAAAATCAGGAAATTTAAACAGGGTGTGTTTCTTGTTTTCAATAATATGCTTCCTGCGCTTTCCTTTGCGTTTCTAGCGCTAGAACGTCGACCGTAACGATGTCCGTAACAATCTGCTCAACTTAGCCATGGATCCCGCATGATAAGATTTTTACCACCGTATGCATTGCTACGCGACTTCAAAATTCATTGTTGGGCGATTGGCGATTTTACGCAAGAAAATTGTTGTCACTTTTCTTGAACCAGAAAGTTAAACATTCGAGACAAGGAAGCTAAAGGATAGCTTAAAACCATTTTGGTTTATTTTACAATCAATGTCGGCCCAGTGAAGTGGCCGAATCCAGCGTTTTGGTTTGATTGACGGCTAAAAATCGCCAATCGCCCATCGCAACATTGAATTTTGAGGTCGCGTAGTAATGCATACAGTGGTAAAGAACAAAAAAGTAAAAGAGGTTTTTACACTTATCTCTGGGCATCAATTGGTTAAAATTAAATTGTTTGTGTAAAAAGGCATTTATGAGTTGATAACTGAGAATTAGTTATTTCCTGTACGTTTTCGGTACAATTTATTTTTAATTTCGCTCTTTCGACATAACTCATCTAAATAAATTATTATTACATGCTCATAAGGACACACAGCTTGGAATAAAAAAACAGATTAGGAGAAGTAGAAACTGTTTAACCTTAAAAGGTGCGGAAAGGCAGAAAATATATAGAAGATATTGCATGGTCGCCAAAGCGGTCGAAAACTTCGATAAATACCAAATTCTGATTTTATTTGAGTAAACTTTAAAATCGAGAGTGTTATTTTCACTTGTGAAATAACGTACTTTTTTTTCTCACGCGGGAGATCACCCGGTGACACCGTGTAATTTTCTTTTTATTATATAGACGAACCAGAAAAAAATATTCCAAATTGATTTCCAAGCACTATTGTTTTGACCGATATCCTCACTAGTGAGGATATGGAAAATATGTCACTCAGGTCCCGGATGTAGCTTCGTATGAGATCTACGAGTGGCGTATTTCCAGTAAAACACTCGTGTCTATATTATAAAATATGATCGTTTTGAATATCATATTTTAAATGTAGCAGTGGGAGTAATAGCAATGTTTTGCATGTTCACTCTTGCTTGCCGACGTCAAAGTTAGTGGGTTACTCGCTGCTTTTACAGCTCAAGAAATAAGGGTCAACGCACCAGTTTACAGGGAAAATGGTGTAAACCAAATACTAAAGACTAAAGTACTATACGTGTATTTTGGAATATCCACAAATATTTCAATTACTTCCTTAGTAATTTACATCGTTAGCACTTGACCCATATTCCCTAGCGGTCTGACGCATACGCTTTGAGCGCTCTTCCGACAACATTTCTTGAAACATCTGTATGCAACAGAGCGGAATGACCTGCTAAAATCATTAAATTTAAAATAGTAAGGTCAAGTTAACTCAGATAAACATGAGACTACTTATGTGTTGAAGAACAGACTATCAAAAAATGAGATATTAGGCTACAAACTTTGGTTTACACGCCATTTTATGGGAAACTCATTACTTGGGAAATTAGCAAACTTTGCGATCTCATAAATTTGGATTAAGGCTTTTGGTCAAAGAAACTCTGATGTTAAACATTTCGTTTCTGGTCGTTACCGCCTCTCTCGCTGTATACAGGAACCTCGTGTCCAGAAGGAACTAATCGCATAACCTTCTAAACTTGTCTCTTGTCTTTACAGGCGCAGCTCAAACATGGCGTAGCTACAGTCTACTCGTCCCGTACGAATGTGAACCTCGACCCAACTAACGCAAACACTTATGACCAGAAGGTTGAAAAGAGTAAGTGCTGGGGTTGATTTAGTTCATGGGCTGGTCGACAAGTCAAGAGTTTCGAACTGTAACCAGCGTAAGCCGTTTGTTTTTAAAGGTTACCACGCGCTTGAGTAAGGAATTTGGTTTAAACACTTCGCGGTGAATGTTCTGTGTGTTACATTTGTTAACTTATTTTTTGGAGTGCAACAAGAAATGTTCAAGTAATAAACTTTTGCTGACATTTGCGAACAAAGTTATCTATGGTTGTTATTATTGGATTTTCATAATTATCAAGTCTCTGGCCCGGCAACAAACATACTTGATTTTAAAGGAATTTTAAGGTCGATTTGCAGAGAAATGTTTTGTTAAAGCGAAAAAAACAGGGGTATATTCAAGGTGTCTTGTTTTGGCCTTTCATCACAACATTGGGTTGTGATATGCAGTATCAGGAACTCATCAACAGGAGGCTACATCACCTATAGTAGCCGGTGGGCAGCCGAAGCACAGGAGCATATAAATCTAGTTTTAGATTGTAGATGTTTGATTCCCGCGATAATTAGTTGTTAAGGTGGCCCAAAAAATTGTCCCCTCTCTCAAAAGCTCTTGCTTTTGGCTGCAATGGCAGTACAGCAATCGCACGCACCGCATGCATTGAACCCAATATACTTACTCTCGATGTGCCTATTCCCATTAAAATTCAAAAGCGACAGTCTAAAAATAGACTTCCTTTCTTTCCGCCTTGTATGTATGGCTAGATGACACTCCGGTTGATCAGGCTCCTGGTAATGCCTATTGTTGTCTTAGACGCCAAGTGAATGAGAGAAATAGATTTGCGCCTGATATTTTTCAAACCACATGTGGATTTTGTACATTATTTACGTTTTACATTATTTTTCTATCGCCGGCTTATAAACTATTTTCAGACTACATGTTCAAGAAATTAAGCAAACTATAGAAAAAATCATGGAAGTCAATATACTACAAATTTCTTGTCGATTATTGACCTACGTACAATGCCAATGAATAGCTTCCGTTAACGACAAGCATTTCATGGGTTTCTTCCAGATGCGAATTCTGACGTGGTGCTCTTATCGTTTGCAAATCCATGTGGGGGTAAGAAGTATAACAATATAATTTATACATACATATACTAACACCGGTTCTATCGAGCAGTTAAGAAGCTTTAAGACCGCCGTAAACCCCGCTTGCTGAGAACCCTGTTACTGTAGATAGAAATCTCGTTTTCCATCAAAAAGAATGTAACAAACTTTGGAGGGCAGTAATACCGGTTCTTATATATCAGAATTGGAACCACTACGTTAAATATTACCTCGAAATTCTTCTCATGTTTTTGATACGAAAGGAGCTACATGATCTACAGTAGCTGACCCGTTTCAAGCCAGCATTTCCGGTTTGGATCCCGGTCGTTGTTTTGTTATGATGTCTGCTCCGGCTCAGAGTCGAACCCGAAGAAAAGATTTTTATTATATAAACACCAATGAAATAGCGGGTGATCTCCCGCGCGAAAACTTGATATCTTCACACGTGAAAATAACATGTTATTTTCACATGTGAAGATATCACACTTGCCTTTGCTCAATGCTCGATTTTTAAGCTTAACTCAAATAAAATTCGAATTTGGTATTTCATTGATGTTTATATAATAAACAGAACATTACATGGCCGCTTGTAGATACGAATTTTATCTTCTCGTGTTAAAAATTAATCTCACTCGTTCGCTGCGCTCACTTGTGAGATAAATTTTCAACACTCGAAGATAAAATCTCCGCGCGGCCATGTAATATCCTCTATATACACAATAGCTGTTGCAGAACAAGTTTGTCCACGACAGCTGCAACATATGGAAACCTGCCTTAACGCTGAACCAACCGTGCTCCCCGAAACACCTTATCCTTAATGTGTATTTCTTCTGTTTGTCTAGCTGCCGTTGATGCTGCAAGTTGTGATCCTATTTATTTGGCGGTTGAAGGAAAGAGTGTCACCAATGGATGCGTAGGTACGTATAACCTAGACCTCTACCTTGCATGCGATTTATGTTGATGTCAACGCACCTCAGTGGCGCGCATACTGGTATTTAAGTTTAATCGCGGACAACAAATATTTTTGGGGTTGCTTTGGGCGTGTACAAAGTTGTGGTTCGAGATCACGAAAGGAGACGTTGCTACGACGTTTTAAATTAGCACGTGCTAAAACGAATTAGTCTTCAGTAATAGGCGATTACATTGTGACGTCAGTGTTTACGATTTTTCTCATTTGCATAAGCATTAGTGAAAATCAGCAAGCGTAACGGAGGTACATAAAGAAATGATCTGAATTTCAATAGCGTCTGGTGAGTGAAGCGTAATAAGAAAGTTTGACGTTCGTAACTCAAATTATGAGCGCATGGCGAGAAGCTCAATTTGCAAGAAACATGTGGGCTAATGAGCTTCCTGCCCCACAACAAAATCAAGTCTTGAAAAATGTAATAAAATTGCTTAAGATCAAATAATTACTATTCTGAAGAACGCATTGACGATTTTCATATTGACGATTTTTTAATGATCAACCAAGTTTTTAAACTTCTGAAGTTAGACCCTGTTTATGCAAATGAGTAAACAAATAACCGCCTATCAAATCGTGGTAGTTTGAAAACTTGGTTTTCTTTTTAGCCTCTCTCGCAGGAAACGCTGGAATCGGAAGTAAAAAAAAAACGAATGGCAGGAATTAGGCGTATAAAGCAACAATTGGAACCCTGAAGACACTCACTTCTGTTTTTCCCCTTTTTACCCAGTGCATTTGATTCCCGTTTCAGAGCCCGAATGTCCAGGCCTTGACAAGATGAGGGTCTGTCTGCTGAAGGTAAGTAGATGATAACTACGCAGCACACTTATGTACTATCACAGGGAATTCACTGCAGAAACCAATCTATGTGAAAAGCCAAATTTCCCATGTGCTATGTGGGCCAAACTAGCTTTTGTTAATATTGACGTATTTTTTTTTTCAAGGATCCGCCCCCTGTACCACTTTCTGTGGTGGCCAATGTTACGACCCAGCAACCCAGGGATGTTGTTATAATGTTACATACGACAAAAATACTCAGGGCTGCTGCAATAACAAGGTGTACGTGACCGCCACGCATGGCTGCTGTGCTAACATGGAGTATGCGAAGGACTCTTCTAAGTGCTGCTTTGACAGATTTGTCCAAGATAAAAGTAAGACTTGCCAGAAAACCAGGAGTTTTAACATTAGGACTGTCCGCCAGCTCTGTAGAACTTACGCTATTGTTATCATACAATGACCAGGAACCCATTAGCTAGGAGTGACAAATATGCATATTAGGACTGTCCACTATCACTGTAGATTATGTGGAATTCCAATTCTTTGTTCTTTTCAACAGAATATTAATTTCGATGTTAAATTATTATCGTAAATAAAATAAAGTTAATAGCTTGAGTTCTACAGACAAAATACCTCCTTGAAAATTGACAAGTTTTATTCCATTGATTACAGAATACAAGGGTTTTCGTAAGAAAAGTTATTCTATATTTTGCACTTATTCGACTGAGTTAGCCGCAAACTTAGAAGCAGATCAACACTAAATGCTGGTGCTCACTGAAACACAAGCACAGAGTGGACGCGAGAGCAAGCGCAAGGATATCAAACTCATACATTTCCTTTTTGTGGTTCACAATAGAACGCAAGCTCAAAACAAATCGATACATTGCATTCCCTCGCGCTTGTGCTTGCGTCTAATTGAACCTAGTAAACGCAAGCGCAGGCAACTAATCAACTTTGAATTTAGGCTTGTACTTGCGTCCTGCGCTTGCATTCCGGTGGCAAATCCTATTCTGTCCATCTGGATGTGTGCATTTTCTTCCGTGGATTTCATATTCTTTAGCCGAGCTAGAAAGATAGGAATCGGTTTCCTAGGCAATGAAAAACAAATTGCTCAAAAATAATGTCAAGTGCTACCTTTTCTGGTATCTTCGAGAATCTTTAGGATATTACCCCTTTTTAGGTCGCATCCACACCTGTAAACTACATTTGTACATATTCATAAGATAATTTGCGGTATACAAGTGCATATCTATTTGTGTTTTGTTTGTGTGTTTGTTCTCTCGCTTCCCTTTAAATAATTAAACGAGGCAAGAAACAAAATGGCACCAGAACTAAGCAGCCGATAGCCTCTATACGATGTCAAGGAATTTGTTCGTCACGACTTATCGGTGCAAGTCGTCAAGTGTGCTTGTCGTACCTGGGTACCCCGAATATAATGTGTTGGATGTTGAATTTGTTTCGTGTCACATCGGCTGTGTGTCTTTAGATTCAAAGCAAAGCGGGAAAGATATTAGAATAAATCAACGCACATACGTGAAAAATCTCAAAAAGTTGCAGAAAAATCCGTTCAATTTACACATAAACACGCCAAATAAGCTCTGTAGATGTTTACGAAACATTTCCCTTGCGTAGGATTTTTCCAAAATGCTTCAACGCCGAAAGAATTAGCTCTGAATATTTTCTCATATAAAAAACTGCACAATACGTGAAATACATTCCTAAAAAAGTTGTGTTGCTATTAACGCTACGGCAAATGTACACCACGGAAATTATTTACTAATCTTTCGATTCCAAAATCCCGACTGTAACAAATTCGTTACGTTTTTACAAATTTCAGCAATATCACAGCCAATGTGTACGGTTTTGGTCGTTTTTCTTTTGTAATTTAGGCTAATTAACTTTCGAATCTACCGCGGACAGGCTTCAAAGACCCGGATGTATGTCGCCGGATTGTGCCCGATGCGTTAGTTTTTGACACTCATCTGAGATCGCACTTATGAAGCAAAAACTTCCAATAACAATGTTTCTCCATTTTTTTCTAGACAAGGACTGTCAACTGGATTGCGGAAGTGCCATGTACGATCCAAGTACTCAAGGATGCTGTAACAGAAAGATCTATGCATTGGCGACCCATAAGTGTTGCTACGAATCCACCGTCCAAAGACGATTCAGTAAGACGGAAATAGAGAATACTACATGGAAAGTGCGCGCGTACGGAATTTACGCACGAGTTTGTTCGTGTCAGAAATCGAACGAGCGAGGCTTTGCGATCGCGTGAGATTTCTGATACGAACAAACGAGTGCTTAAATTCCGTACAAAGCACTTTCCATGTTGTATTTACTTTATTATATTCATACTGAGACATCTTGCAGAAAAAGGGAGAGAACACAACACCCATTTATCTCAAATATGCTGTCAAATAAATAAAGTAAAACGTTTCACAGTACTTTTATTACTGTAATAAGAAAACACGAAGCATAACTTAAATAACCAAAGACAATGTGCTCGTAATTTATGTTGTTACCTTGAAGTCATGATTTTGCGTATATTATTTCGACTTCACTATCCATTACGATGCAGCTTTCTGTTTCCATTGCCTGAATTTGTTTTTGTTGCTTTGACTGTGGCACTTTCGAGTGAGTTTTCCAGTTCAAATTCGTTGTCATTTTGTGGCACTGACTTGGATTATTTCAGCTTCAGAAATCTCTCAAAACTAGCGATTTAGCTTCTCAGACTTCAAGGCTCGTATTCTCCACCGTCATTCTTTTACAGGCTGGATAAAATCCACCATGTTTTGAACAATTTACTTCCGATAAATGTCATGAACTTCACGTTCTTCGTGTTTTGTTTGCAAACTTTTCTTGAGCAGTTTGAATGGATGATCACTAGCTTTTCTTGTGTTTTTGTTTTCCGGGCAATCAACGAAGTCTTTCACAGAATTAGCTCAGAGTGACTGACAAGTCGACTTTCTTCCAGTGTTGTAAAGATTGTTTGGGAAATCAAAAACTGCGACTGATTTTGAGACGACGGTGAATGAGTTCTTGGAAAAGTGAGCGAACTCCCGCCAAAAAACAACGCAAGCGCGTGTTGTCGCTGCAGTGAAAAAAAGGCGTTCGCGGCTTCTGATTGGACGAATCGTTTTCGTCACAGTGAAAAAATGTCTTTCGCGACTGCTGATTGGCTGGAAGCTATTTCCGAACGAAAATTTACGATATAGCTAACCGAGCGTATGTCTCAGTATGTATATAATAAGTCCTTCTTGTACACCCTTCATTGCCGGGTTTCGGCAATGCCTTGGGCAATAAATCGTGAGGGGCAATCATCATCTTAAAAGGAAAGAACAGGCTGACCTGTACAAAATGCCGAGTTTGATGCTAATCGGTCAAATACTTGCCATTCAAAATCTCCAAAATTTAACAGGAATTGCCATGAGAGTCCGGACTTGGCGTCCGGCATACCATACAAAAGTTTTTAAATTTTGGAGTTTTTGAAGGGCTGAATATCGATACTTCTATTCCGATTAAAGCCAAACTTCAGCATTTTGTATACTTCAACATGCTCTTTCCTGTTATGTATATCGTATGTTCATTCGCCCCAGGCACGATATGAAACCCGACAATTATGTGCCATTTTCGCCCCATGTAAGGGAATCCAATCTATTCGGAATCCGGCATTCCAGCATTTGGATGCTGGAGACCGAGTTTTATACCAGAGACCTGATCCCGGATTCAAATAGCTGGATTTCGGATTTCAAAGAACACAACAATTTGAAAACCAGATTGACCGTCACATTGGTCACTATTTGCTTCACTTTTCCGACACAGCGGCAGCCATTAAATCCTTCTATCCATTTCTTACCTAATAATGTTTTTTAGTATTTCACGTTTTTGAAGCACATAGATGAAGAGAAAAACAGTTCTCAGAAAAGCAATCATCCATATGGTTTGCCTGCCAATATCCACCAAAGTACAGAAACCGGCCATTCCTTGAGTGACGTGACTTGGGCGACTGATACGACTATATACTTTCAATATATTTCCTGATATTTGTGTTTATCAAATTTTGAAATTGACATTTATTTGCAGTTTCTGTCTTTGTTTCCAGTCTTTTCAGCTATAGTATAGATACGACTTCTCGAAACATAAATTATAAAACAAGGTTTTTTTTTTGTTAATCTTTATTATTTATATATTATATTAATAAAAATTACAGACACACCTAACAAATACAAAACATATATACATTCCAATTTCAACATACATATACCGATATATAACAATTTCAAAATACATACTAACAGCAGAAAAAGGTTATCAGGAATTATACATTTTTTAAAAGAGGATCCCATTTCTTTAGATGACTTAGAACTTAATCTTTTTTGGAGGCGATGGAAAGCTAAATTTTCTCGATGTCTTTCACGTGTTTTCAAAATAACTGTACATTTCTAGATACATTTAGTTTTCTTAATCGACAAAAGTATATGTAACGCTTTGCCTCTTCTTATCGATTTCCTTAGTTACCCCTAACAGTATTTCACTTTCTGATAGATTAATATCCGATTGTAATATATTATAGTCTTTCAGGCATCTTTCCATTGACCTCCAGAAGTCTTGAACTTTTATGGATCGAAAAAATAAATGCTCGAGGGTTTCATCATCGGAATTACAGAAGATACATGAAGGGGATTCCACTAATTTCATCTTAAAAGTGACTTATTTAGGTACAAGATTCTATGTATTATTTTCCATTGGAACTCCCTGTGTTTTGTATCGATTGTTACTTTGAATGGAAGGGTGAATATTTGCTCCCAATCAAACACATGGTCAGGATAAACCTGTTGGTATTTAAGCTTCGAAGTTGGTTCTAAGATAATTTGGTCGATTAAAATACGATAAATACCTTTTGCTTTCAGTTTTTCTAAAACATAAGACTTATCTCCTATTTTGAAGGTCGTTGTCATATCATCACTTTTGTCATTTTCATTCACATTTAAGTTGCTGCTCAGGACCTGCTTCCATTCAAGAGTGAGGGACCGACTTATCCCAAGTAACAAGAAATAATCTGATAATGTCAGCGAACTGTTAGATCTTTTGGTTAATATATCAAAATCAAAAAGTTTGCCATGTGAATCGAGAATATCTTTAATCTTTATAATGCCTGCCTTAACAAGATGACCTCTATAGCATGTTTGCTTTCCTATCAAAATGTCTTATTATTCCACAAAGCCTGATTCATGATGTAATTATAGTCCGTTGGGGTATGATTTGTATTTTCTGCTGTTACTAGAGACCATGCCTTAAAGCATTTTTTATAGAAACATGGCAACGAAGGGGGTAAAGAGGCCTGAGAAAAGTCAAAATTCAGAAGAAAAGATCCCCCCACCCTTCGGAGGTGGTGAGACAAAACTAGCTTCCAATATTTGAGCTTGATTCCTTGTACCGTTTCAAAAAGCACCTTTTGAGATTTAATCATCATTTCTATATTTGGCATAGCCCTCCTTTGCTGTAATCATTAATAGCTGGCCTGCGTTTTATCTTGTCTTTGCCGTTCCATAAAAAGTTAAGATGATGAGCGCATTTGAAGTATTTTCGTCTGCAATGGAGCGGATGGCATTAGATTCGAATTGCCTGTCTTAATTTCTTACCAGTTTGAACAGTTTTCAAGTTTGATAGTGAGAGAGTTCCTCTTTGGTGTTTAAGTACACCATAGGTCTCATTTTATATAACAATTTGTTGAAACAAGCGTGACACAGCCCCATTAAGTGTGTGTTTCTTTTGATATTTTTAGACCAGAATAATAAAGATCGAGAATGCAGGAGGCGGTGCGGTGTTGTATGGATCCGGCCAAGCAAACAAGGTTGCTGTGACCGAAAAGCGTATAAAAAGAACCACTTTAAGTGCTGTTATGGCCGAAAAATCTTTCGGAAAGGTATGTGTTTGCCCACGTATTGACGTTGGTTCCGTTGAGTGTTGTGCGTTACTCACCTATAATGCGCTTTACCACGATACTCGGCCCGAAAGGTTGAGGGTCACCGAGAAATTAACCCAACGATCATTTTCGGTAAAATATCTTTTCGGATGGCGCTACGAGAGCTAATATGTTCGCTTTAGAAATTCAAGCTTTAATTTTCGTATGTAGATTATAACATCCCTAGATGTTTCATATGGTGAAATGTTACTAGTTTTGGGGGTATTATTGCCGTTAAAAATGTCACCTAGAATTTTAAGATGATGTAGTCCCCATAACATATTTGAGTTCAATCCCTAAGATTTTCGCATTCCATAACTACGAAATCCGAACAGATACACAATTTTTAGGGATCAAAAATATCCAATTTACGGTCATTTGTATACTCAGCATTTACTTATAATGACATGTTTAGCTATTTTACACAGTTGTGTCGTTGGGTGCCCTTGATTATTGAAGCAAATTACAAAATATTCTCTGGAATTGAAAGAGTCAGTTTAAAGGAAGCTTAAGTACAAACAATTTCATGGGGATTACGATAAAGGATTGCTAAATTTTTGAGCGAATTGAGGTAAATCAATTTCGAATGATTCATATTTCATGATGTAAGCTGTGATAGACCACTTTCGATATATTCAAATTACATAGGTCAGGGAAGAAAACAAAATAAAATTACTTACTTTTCGATGCCGATGCGGTTTCTTCTTTTTTCTATTCACCATATCAAGTGAAATACATTATTTACAAAACTGAGTAATTATCTTTATAAGTTGATGTTTTCGGTGACCATTTCCTGTTAAGACCCTTCCATCTCAGACTCCGTTACCTTAGATTGCGAACTGAATTGCGTATTTGGAATGATTTGGCAAACTTCACATGGTGAACGCAATAGCGTCGGCAGGATGTGGAGAGGGGCTATCACGTGATATTGACCCTGCACAATATTTTGTTTCATGCACATCTAATATGCATGTCTGGTTGTACACTGGATCTTACTGGCTGAATTGTGGTACTTATGTACCTTGGCCCTGCACGAACAAAAGGATTCATTTGAAAAGGGGAACAAAGATATAGTACAATAACAGGGGTATCTGGTTTCCTAACCACCACCCTCTATAAACTGTGCATTTCGATAGCAACTGGATTGTGAACCTTCTTTATCATCACGTTTTCACTCATGATCTGTGCTGCCTTGGGGCACATCTGCGGAGGGAAGTGTTGCTGAAGCAGATGATTGTTTTTTTTTTTCCGTAACGGTTTCGTTTTAGCAATCATTTGTGTGCAGCATTCGAGTTGGTTATTAGACTAGGGCAAACGGACTCTATTTGGATTTTTCAGTGTAGTAAAAAAGTACGATCTCGAATGTTGTTCTTGTTATTTTCAGGAAAACCGTGTTTGAGGAAGTGCTGTACTGTGAAGTATAATCCTAAACGCTTTGGATGTTGTCGTGGACGGATTTTCAAAAAATCCTGGCAAAAGTGCTGTTACGGAAACTTCATATGGGCAAGAGGTGAGTGGAGACTTTTTCTAAGAATTCTAATCTTGTATTTCATCATTAGACGTCACATCCGCTCGTGCACTATTTAATACGTGAAGAGCAACATGATAACACTAGAACTTATGCGCGCTGAAACGTAATGAGAGACTGATGTCCAGCAAGTGCACGGACTATCAGCAAAATATGTCTATGATGTAATGAATTAATCTGTATTCGTATGCATTACTCATATTACCAGTTATGGTGGCTTGTAATATATGTCATGACAGTCAAAAGACATGAAGAGTGCCCCCTAGAGTGGAGTATTCAATTCATTATTCCATTATTCAATCCAAAAGTGTATTTTTTAACCAATATTAAAAATGTCAAATGCTCAAATTTTGATTTTTGAATAAGCTATTGTTCATCCAGAGTAATTATTTAGATTAGAAAATTTTCAATATTGAATTAAAAATCGCAATTTTGGATTGAATAATGAAATTCATAATGGAATAATGAATTGAATATTCCACTCTAGGGGGCACGCTTCATGTCTTTTGACTGTAATATTATTATTTGAAAATCGCTTGACAAATGTTGATAAATTCTATCATCCCGTGATATCTTGCCTAGTTTGCTTGGATAGTGCGAAATGAGTGTTATCAATTCTCATTGGAAGCGATTTAAAGAATTGACCGTGGAAAGAGCGCACCGGGTCTGAATGGTACATTCCAGCTTTTCACAAGCGCACGTTTTATTTTAATTGAGCTGAAAAGGTGCGCGCTTCATGCTAAGAAGTGCAGGCATTTTTTCAATTGTACATTCGCCATTGTAGCTGAAATAACCAGCTATGACAATTTTTCTTTTACAAATTGATAACCTAAAACAACAAACATATTAGGCAGTTGAAACGTGTAACAGGCGTAGATTCCTTACCGGTTCTCATTTAATATTAAGTCATTCCTTGTATCCGAATAGGTCGTAGCATCTGCGCGCTTCATTTTTGCAACTAACTTATATTTCTTCCGACCCAACTGTTTCCTGATTCACGTAATGTTGTTAAGAAATTAAAATTAATATATGTTCCTTCCTCCCTGCCTTGCTGCCTTTCTTACTTTCTTTCTCTCTTCGATCACTCGTTGGTTCCTTGTTCACTTCTCGCTTTTAGTATTATTTTAATTGCTGCTTGAATCTTCACTTTCAGGTGGAAAATGTGCCAAGCCTTGCGGTTATGGATGGTATAACCCCAAAAAACAAAAATGCTGCTACGGTGAACACGTCTTTGCCAAAGGTACGGTAAAACGCCAAAACTTAACTTAAACGCATCGGCGTTTACAGCTAAAACTGGTGCATCACGACCAACCTTTTCAAACACATGAAATTATGCTTTGATTTTGACTTCGCTGTTCCGCCAACATAACTATCTGAGCCAATGAAACTCTTTCGTCTAGTCAATTGGCTTCCCGCTGAACTAAAACCAGACAACGTCGCGACGGGAAAGCCAGCTGCGACTGCACTGGACAAAACAGGGCAAATGTTGATACCATACGTCGTCGGTCATCATTTTGCCAAATGAAATGAAATTTGGTCGAACTATTGTAACCTGAGTTGTTTTGGCCTCATTGTTATTTATATTTTTTTGCTTTTTTATTTACAATATTTTATTTCGCTTTGTTTCTCATTGTAGGAGAGAAATGCCTGAAATGGTGTCCCCATCGGTATCCTTGGGGCCAGAATGGAGGCTACCACGGTGGCTACTTTCCAGGGTGGTACTTTCCAGGTCGTCCAGGGCGGTATCCTTTTAAGCGACCAGGAAATCCATTCCATCGACCTCCTTTCTATAAAGGGTATCCTGGCAATGGCTGGAAGTGGGAATGGAATAAAGGGTATCTTCCACACAAAAGATTCCCAGGTGGCCACTATCCAGGGAGGTATTATCATGGTGCTCGCCAGGGATATCCTGGATGGTATCCTCGTAAACCTGGCAATCCATTTCCTGGACATGGCGGCCGAAACCAATGGAACAAGGGGTATAATCAAAACAATGGCTGGAAGTGGGGATGGAATAAAGGGTACCTTCCACACAATAATTTCAAAGGCTACCATCGGGGGAAGCGTCGCTTTGACTCAAATGGAATGCGAGATATTTTTGACAGTAAAGAGAAGTCTAGCAGCAAGGTGAACACAGGAGATGAAGAAAAGCCACAGATGGTTTTCAAGCGTTCAAACAACAACAACAACAACAACAACAACAACAACAACAACAACAACAATCAAGGTGGCAGTTTTTACGATCCCGCCAAGATGGGCTGCTGTGCTGGGGTTCTTTTCAATTGTCAAAAGAAAGAATGTTGCGGCGGTTATCGCGTGAAAGATAAAGGTACGATTGCTTGCCTTGCATAAGACTTCAAATGTCTGCTCCAATTTTGTTTTTGGAGCCAGGCGCCAATTACCAGGGTATAGCTCATTATATCCCAGTGGTCAATTTTAACGCGCGCTCATTGGTCGAGACGTATCACGCGGTACATTTTCACAGGACAGATATCAGACGATATTGTCCGTCGGAAGTGATATCCGTCCTGAGAGAAATGTTGTAAGCGAAAACTGGATATTTTCTGTTTAAAAAATAACGGAAAACAAGCAACCAAGCTTTTGTCTAAGAATTGATGAAATACGGAAATTGGTGGCTGGCGACACCGGAAAACACAAAAAAGTCAACTAAACAGGCCGTGAATGTTTTCAATTTAGAAAGTTGTTAGTTTTTGTTGTTGTGTCAATCGAAGTTAATTCGTTTTGACATTCGCGAAAAAAAATGAAAGAACTAAACAAAAATAAGCAAAATGACGATAAAAGAATTGTTTTTAACTTACCATTTTTGTCATAGCTTGCCAAATAGAAAAACAACTTGAACCAGCTCAACCAAAATTCAACCACTTAAAATGTAGTCCAGGAAGCCGACTTCGAAGTTCGATCAGCAGCGCTAAATTTTTCCAACTCTGCATTTCATGGCTGTAATTTACACTTCAGTTCACAGCAGAATATGGTCTTTTCGAGACCATATTAATACTGTACTAACTAAGATAAGTAGATCTGTCGGTATACTGGCTAAATTAAGACATTTCGTACCCTTTTCTATCCTTATGAATATTTATAATACATTAATTGCACCTTACTTAAATTATGGCTTAATCACTTGGGGTACCGCACCCAAGTCCTATATTGATAAACTTCTCATACTTCAAAAACGTGCTCTACGACCAATCCACTTTACTGATAGGAAAGAGCATGCTATCCCCCTTTTTGTTGATGCTGGAATTCTACCAATTAACTTCTTATATTATGAATCTGTTGCGAATCTTATGTACGATGTTGATCGAAATATTGCGCCAAAAAAATATCTTAAACTTGTTTTCTCGAACATCATCCAGACACCATTACCGCACCCGTTCTGTGTCCTCCCAAAATTTCAACAGACAAAATGCGCGATTGAATATACTAAAGAATGCTTTTTCACGTGTTGGAGTCAAAATTTGGAATGATATCCCCCTGAACCTCAGGCATCTTCCCAAAACAAGATTCAAAAGAAAATTGAGAGAAATTCTGTTAGATATTCTAATGTCTGAAAATCGGTATAATATTGATGCAGATGAAATATCTGTATTGATTTCAAAGAAGACATAGATTATGCTAACTTTCTCATTCTTCTTTTTCCTCACTTAATAAACTTACCTTACTGAAATCTCTTTTTTGAATTTGAGTTTTAAAGCTATATGAAATATAAATCTGTTAATCACAATTAATTACTCTGAAAAATTTGTAAGACTGGCCCGCCTCGATTAGTTTGTACTACCTGCGGGTCAGTCCGTTTATTTATTTTATACTTAAAAATATCTCAATAAAACTGGAAAAGAGAAAAGAAATGAAATGAACAATTAGTTAACAGTCCGGCAGAAATCTGGGCTAGATTTCTGTAGAAAGCACTCGGGAAAGCACTATAACTTGTGCGTTGTAAATTTGTTTGTGAATTCGCTCCTAACCCCACGCTAGGTTTGATTGAAAGTTTTTGTGTCAACCAATCACATCTCGAAAAAAATATCTTAGCCAATCACCGCTTACGATTTGTCTTTTCGCGCCATACTGCAGTTTAGGGATTTTCTCGCGTTCACAATGTTTTTTCTCTCTCGAGTTTTTCAGTGAAGTCGCTGGGATATAAAATAAATAAACCCCTTTTTGGCTTGCTGTAATATCGGCGGATAATGTCCGCGGATGAAAAATGGTCCTCAAAATTTTGCTGTTGCCCTCGAAGCTTTGCTTCTCGGCCAACTGTCCATTTTTCATCCTTGGACATTATTCGCCGATATTACAGCCACCAAAAGGGGTTTATTTAGTAAATAGAGTGTTGCTTGTATAGGTTATCGCATGGGACCGAGTAAAACTAGGAATTAATTTCAAGAGTGTATTAATCCCTAATTTTACGAGGAACCCATGTTTCACGGGGATCCGGCTTTCTGTGACTTCGTGGTAAGGGAGCTTTTGGTACAAGTGACGTCCAGCACACGCTCGGTGACTTTTATGAAAGCTTTGCTGTACAGCACCGTAAAGTGTTCAGGCCGTTTTCATTGTAAATCCAAAAACTATCCATGCTATAACAAAACTTTTTCGACCGTATAGAGTTTCACTTTTTCCTCGCTGGTAGAGTACTAAACGTGTCGATGGGTCCCTGTGGGTTTTCTAGCCGAGCGATTTCAAAAACGAATGTTTTGATCAATTTGCGGAATTTCCTTGAGTGACCAACAAACAATGGCGGTCGACGACCAAAGACAATGTCCAAATGCAACCTTTTTTATACAGGTGTATACAGGTTCTGATTTTCTGAGGAATAGACGGCGTCTAAAGATCGGGTCACAAACGGCGGCATGCTCAGCTTAGCATATGAAACATTCAAATCCTTATCGTTTGTCAGGCAAACGTGTGTGATTGGCTGAAAGCGACAACCACCAATAGATCAATGGATTATCCGTTATTTTCACAAAAATTAGCAGACTAACAATTGAAAACGTCCTTAAAGGCTGAAAAACGTTTGCAAGAGAGGTCACTAAGTTTATTGGATAAAGCTGTCTGAAGGAACGCATTATCATTTATGAAAAGGATACATCAATAGATACATCAAATCTCAATAGACTGAACTCAAGGGTATCTGCCTTGAGGAAAAGAGGCTAGTTTTCGTGATGTAAAGAATCTACACCTGTGAAAAGTTAATTGGGTGTATTTTGTGCAATGCGACAAATAAATCAGGTTTACTCGGTTATGTAGTGTTATAACGAGAACCAAAAGTTTATATAATTGAAAATTTATCTAGACTTACCTGTAAGTTGAAGTTTGATGATAATTCTACCAAATCCGCAGTGGTACTTAGGGTTAACATGAGATGCACACGTGCCGCCGTGAGTCAGACTTTTAAAGATTGTGGACACAATAAACATCGAACACAAGAATATAAGAACGTCCTTATAAGGAGGGAGGTTGTACAAAAAGGAGGGCATGTTAACCCTAAGTACCACTGCGGATTTGGTAGAATTATCATCAAACTTCAACTTACAGGTAAGTCTCGCTTAATTTTCAATTCTACCAAATCGCAGTGACGTACTTCCGGTTATTATGAGATTTTAAAGCTATTGTGGACACAACCAACAATATTAACCAACACCATTTATTTCAGTACAGCATTTTCAAATGCATTATCATCTACCACAGGCTTGTTGTAGAATTTAAGAAAGGTCGAGTCCTTGGACCAACCAACATGTTTCAAATCGTGTCAACAGGAACTGCATGGCTAGCTTTACTTGCACTAGCTGCTCGAGTACTATGTGCCTTAAATGTTTCAGTGTCAATACCACTTAAACTGAGCAAGGCTTTAATCCATCTGCCAACAGTACTTGCTCCCACAGGACCATATGGCGCCACATAAGACAACAACAATTGAGTGTTGCTAACCTTTCTGATAGAACTTGTACGTCGGAGATAACTCTCCAAAGTATCATAGACACAAAGTTCTTTTTGCTGATATTTTCTTTCGAAGAATGAACCAAAGATATTCCCTGGCCGGTCCTGCTTAATGAGCTCATTAAGTAGAAACAAATAATAATTATCTGTTTTCTTCATATGACGAATGTCTAAATAAACAAGTGTTTGACATCTTTGTCCTGACGTAAGAGGCAAAAGGCCTACTAACTAAATGTGAATCCTTTAGTGAAAGTTTATCCAACGGAAACAGTAACACTAAATAGTCTAGGACCCCATTAACATCCCACATTTCTGCGTATCTCGGTGATGGTTTTCTTGAATTAAATACACCTTTCATGAAACGCACAATCAATGGCTGATCAGTGACTGTATGGCTTGAATCCGTCAATTTTGTACCCATGAGGTAGTTAGCTATCGCTGAACGAGCTGTATTCAATGTAGAATAAGCTAGTCCTTTCACGTATAATTCGTGTAGGAAAGCCAAAACATCATTTACAGTTGCATGCATTGAATCAATTTTCCTTTGTATACAAAAGTGGGTCCATTTATTGATGTAAACATTATATTGTTTCTTTGTGCCTTCTCGCCATGAACACATAATGATATCGGCAACTTCTGTAGGAATGTCTCGTTTAGCGAGCTCTTTCCTGATATTTTGCATACCATTAGGCGTAGCTTGGGGCTCAGCGGATGAACCTTGCCGTGAATTGGGTTGGTGAGGATGTCCTGGTGACCCTGATTACATAAGGATGGTCGATCAGTAAGCCGAGAAGTATTGTGAACCAAGACTGTGTGCACCACATTGGTGCCACAATGAACAGTGTTGCTTGTTCCTGGATTACTTTCTGTAAACATCTGCTGAGTAAACAGAATGGAGGAAATGCATATCCATTAGCAAACTGAGCCTAGTTAACAGTAAATGCATCCACAAAAGAAGCATGTGGGTCTGGCTTCCATGCTGCATAACATGGAACTTTGTGGTTCAATCTACGTGCAAACAGATCAATGTCTGGGTGACCAAAAAGAGTAGTGATGGTTGCAAAAACATGAAGACTCAGTTCCCATTCAATATCGGAATTGAACTTGCGTGACAAATTATCTGCTAGCGTGTTAGCAGTTCCAGCAATATATGCTGCAGATAACCAATTTCGTCTATCCGTGGCCCATGTCCAAATGTCACTTGCAATAGCATCACACTCTAGAGCTTTACATCCCCCCATGTTATTTATGTATGCGACTGTAGTTGCATTGTCTCAATTAACACGAATATGTTTATCCTGACTTTCACTAAGGAGGGCCTGTAGACCTAATTTAACAGCCCAAAGTTCCAAGAGATTGATATGTAGAGTTGTTTCTTGGGGTGACCACAAACCCTGGGTATGATGGTTTCCTATTGTAGCCCCCCATCCTGTATGAGACGCATCAGTAGTTAAGATTAACTGTGGAACTCCATGGTCAATGTTCCGACATGCTGATGGTAATGAACGAATCCACCAAGTCAATTCTGAAATGCTTACTGGTGACAATGACATCATTTCTTCAAAATTTCCAAACGCATTAGACAAAGCCAAAGTCTTCTGACGTTCTAGGGACCTGTAGTGTAATGGTCCAAACTCAACCCCCGGGAATGTAGAAACCAATGTACCAATAAGAGATGCAACCTCTCGAATAGAAAATGGTTTGTTTTTCAAAAATCGTTGGCACAAAGTAACAATCTTGGTCACTTTCTTTTCAGTCACCGTAACTGTCATCTTAGCTGAGTCAAGAATGAAACCCACAATCTTGGACAAAATGTCTTGGCAATTTCCCCAAAAATGACCGAAATGACGTTTCACTCCTGTCCATGCGTGATTTGTACCCCTCCCTCACCCCCCCTATAGTCAATGTTGCTTGGGTCCATAGACAGATGATCTAGAAGTTCCTCAACATTGATTTGGGGGGAGGGGGGGAGCGAGAATTGGCATTATCCGTATGTATTTCAGCATACCCACTGATTTCTGCACAAAACTCAAAATTTTGCCAACAATTTTGTCCAAGATTGATCTTGGACAAAATGTATTGGCAATTTCCCCAAAAAATGACCGAAATGACGTTTCACTCCTGTCCATGCGTGATTTGTACCCCTCCCCCACCCCCCTATAGTCAATGTTGCTTGGGTCCGTAGACAGATGATCTAGAAGTTCCTCAACATTGATTTGGGGGGAGGGGGGAGCGAGAATTGGCATTATCCGTATGTATTTCAGCATACCCACTGATTTCTGCACAAAACTCAAAATTTTGCCAACAATTTTGTCCAAGATTGCAGAAACTCTAATCTTTGTGTAGGTTGTAATACTGACTAAGTTGGGTGAATTACAAATCCAAGTTGTGTGTAAACAAACAAGCAGCATGCATGGTTGCCTCCTCACATAAATTGAAGCTATCTTCTACATAGAAGGAATCGTTGATGTAGCCCAAACAAGAATGCCCATATCTTGGTCGTAGGGTTGCAAACACAGGCTTGAGAACCTTGGTGAATATTCTAGGGCTACTAGAAAGTCCCATACGTAAAGCAGTAAATTGAAACAAATTACCCCTCCAAATAAATTTGAGGTATTTCCTAAAGTTAGGGGATATAGGCACCGAGTAATATGCATCGCGTAAGTCTATGGACGACATGAAACAGCCTTTCTTCATAATCTTGATTGCAGATTCAATAGTGTTCATTTTAAAATTTATGATAAGTGACAACTTCATTGAGATGTTCAGGCAAGCATTGAGAGCTTTAAGGTTGAATATGACACTACAAGACCCTGGTTCCTTTTTGGCCTGACAAAGATGGGAGATATAACTTCCCCTGACTCTGAAACTGTAAACTCAATGATCTGTTTTTCCAAGAAAGTTTCTATTTCTTTATCAATGGTCTCTTGTTGGGCTGGGGTAAACCTGTGTTCATAAGTTGCAACACTCTTGACATGAGCTGGTTCACAGTCAAATTCAATAGGACAATGACTTACACACTCCAGCATAAATGGATCTGAAGTAAGTTCCTGCCATTCAGGTAAACAGTGTCTAATCTGTCCCGCCACAAATGGTTTCTGGGTACTTATCAAATCATATATAAATTCTGAATATCTGACCTGATTGCTTGACGTCAATTCTGAGTTATGTTGCTGTTGTTGGTCTTGCCGGGCCTCCTGTGGGGCCCGGTCCTGTCCTCTAAAAAAAGACTGCGACCTAAAAGCACCTCTGCCGGCAGTACGGCCTCTGGCCTGGCTAAATCCACCTGATCCCCTTCCTTGGACTGAATAGGGAAAACGCCGTTGCGACCCACGTGACTTTTTAGCAGTGGACAATTTTCTTCCCAGCTTGTTTGCCTTAGAAACGTCATCAATTTCCTTGCCAATATCATCTCCAAATAGCTCCTTTGTGATTGGCGTAGATGCACCACACAATGCCCCATATTGGTAACTGAGATTGGTTTTCAATATTTCTCTGCGCTTGAGATTGATTTCTCTATTCCCTGACAATAGCACAACCAGAGAATGAATTAGATTGGACCTTGGACTCCCGGTTGTAGTATTGTATGCGTCCAAAATGGCATACATGCCGGACATCAAGAGTTTCCGACATTTTTGAAGACCCTGGTCTGCTTTTCTGGTGTTATCTTTAAGTTGATTCCAAACTGCTCGATTTACTTTAGGCGCCACCAAAAAATCACAGTTTTCGGGCCGTGCATACTTATCTGTCAAATCATCAAGTTTGGATTTCGGTAGTTTATCATTTATCAGCCCACTTATGATTTTGGCCAATGCATCGTCAATGGCTGGAGCTGTTTTCTCTGTTTTCTCTAAGAATCCTGATAACAGATCTGTCGTGCTCGAAGTATCTTTGTTAATATCAGGCGCTTCCGCTTCAGTGATCTTGTCCAAATCGGATGCTAATTGATCACTGGAAATAGCGGCATCCGAGAGTTCACTTTTCCATATTCATCCTCGCCAAGCCCATTGCAGCTCCAACACAATCTTCAACATGTTTTATTAAGTCGGATTTCATGTTAGCAAACATATTGGCTAACGATTCCTTTAGGTCTTCTGAGCTGTTAGTTGTTGCGGCATTTGCAATTTGTTCCCCTGCTAGTCGTTCCGCCATTATGATCACACTGTAAAGAAGTCCAGAATATTCAAATAAGACTTCAGCGTGAATAAAACAATAATGCCCGTTATTGCAGAGCTTGCAAATTTACCAATTTTCAACTTATATATTATTATTATGAGGCCTATAGCCAGTCATTTTAGGGCATTATTGTCGGGAAACTAACACTTTCTTTCCCAGTTTACGTAAGCTTATTCCAAATGAATATCTGCTCAGGCGGAATTTTAAAGGTTTACAGTCATGACGCCGTATTAACCAAGCGGGAAACTATCACTTACTTTCCCATATTCTACGCCTGGCTAGGGAATTATCACTTATTTCCCTACTTTCCGTCGAAAGACGGAGTTATTTGAGGCCGATAGCACTCAAACGATAATGAGTTTTACAAACTCACAAGTCAAAGTTCACAATATTCACCTTGAACGTGTCGAAAATCGACACAAATTGTAGTTTTTCTCCCAGACGTTCTTCGGAGAGTACCTAAAATACAGAAAAAAGTTAGAAAGGATGGTCGGAGGTAGAGTAAAACGCAAAATACTGCACCTCTTGTCCTACGCGTCCGAACACCACGGCGATCAACTTTGTACTGACTCACGGCGGCACGTGTGCATCTCATGTTAACCGGAAGTACGTCACTGTGATTTTGTAGAACGTACATTGATAGAGTCACTTTGCATTTGTTTGCAGCTGAGGATGCAAACGATTTGAGAAATCCAGACCCTTAGAAACCCAATTCGCATTATTATGCAGGTTGACAAGTTGTTGAGGGGACCCCGAGTAAACATAATGGTTTTCTTTGTTTTAATTGCAGGAACGTGTGGTCAATTCAAACAGTAGATGTCATTGTGACGTAGAGGACGACGTGCGTAAACACGTACGGAATAAGCTCCATCACGTTAAAAAGTTGTAATAATTATAATTCTCATAAACACAAAATAAAAACACCTCAAGAAATGTTTTGTGAAACTACAGCTGATACATTACTTTTGTTCATATTATCAAGTGCAATGCAAGCCAAACGGATTTTTCAGAGGCATTCTAGGGTAGAATTGGCTGTTCGAATGGTTATCTCCTGTTGAGAAACTCTCTCCGAGGCTCTTTCAAAATCCTGTTGAATTTGAAGCACCCTCTCTGGAAATTCCCAGTTCTTGTGACCCCTGAGTAACTTGTAAAGTTGCAAATGAAATACCCAGGGTTAAAAACAACGACCCCTATGGAAATTCAAGCGACATCGCAATTCAACGCAAAGTCCACCGTGGAAATTCCAGGGTTCCTCGATAGGAGGAAGTATAATGGAACGGCCAACTCGTACTATTTTAGGAACCCTTACATGCCCCGTTTGTGTTTGGCCTTTATATTCATTAGCCATGAAGATTTAGAAGCTATAGTAGACATGTGATGGCACAATATATCTCAAAAGGGCCATTGGAATAATTATGTTTTACAACCGCGACTCTCTTGTAGAACAGCCGTGCACGAAGAAACGCAGTAAACAAGAGTTGGGCCAATGTGGTAGAGGTCGAAGACAGGGCCCCAAGTCTGTTCATATCTGAAGCTTGCGTGCGACCTTGGGGCCCGGACTTTCCCCTCTCCATTTATACATCTTTAAACAACTGTCTGACTACCTTAGGTACACAGAATTGAGAATCATGGGAAATCCCGGGTGTAAATCTGGTCGCTGGTTGGTTCCTGGCACGCGTTGTCGCGTGGCTCGATCGTGATTCATATAGCGAGCGCTAAATCAGTGTTGAGTGAGCTCCCGCTTGTAAACGCATGTTTTCTTTTGGAAAACATTTAAAATTGTAAAAGTGGAGGATTTAGAAGAAAGGGAAGCTATGTGAAAAAAGCGCGTTTTGAGAGGGACCATAATGGGTGTTTTCATCTAAGCCCCTTGCACTATGATGTTCCACCGTGACATTAGTACATCATGGCAAAAAATGTAGCTTAGGCATGTGGGTATCATTTTATCATATTTAAAAAAGTGTGTAGTAGATGTGCTACGTTTCGAATTTTCTGACCTCCTTCCTTCCTAGACTAATACCTCATACTACTGGTCGCTCATGAATCTGCACAATTGGTAGATTTATTACTCCCATTCGGACAGTCTAGCCTAATTTCTGAATTTTCAACCTACCAGGGTTTAGAACATTTTTTAAAATGCTAAGCTAATTCTGTATAGAATTAAGTAGAATAGAAATTAGATAAAAAAAAGTACGACATATTTTAAAAAGGCAAAAGGGAGATTTTATACAACCCTTGCCGATTTAAATAAGTTGCCTATTGTATTAAAATACACCCAACAAAACTTTGAAACTGTCCCTGTCCCTTTGAAACTGTCCCGGGGATTTGGAAACTAAATGTACCTTGCGTAACATATTCTGAGAAATCAAGACAAAAATGTTGAGGGTGACTCTTCACTTTGATCTGCGAGAGGAGGTGTGTTTAGAACTCTCTTCATCCCTACCACCCTCAATACCATATCTGTCCTTGTCGCCTGGTCTATCTCCCTCTCGTGTTTTGTCAGGACACTTGCACCCAGGGTGGGACCCCCCACACCTGTTACATACATGTCGGTAACGGCATTGCTCCCTTGAACAAGACGCCCTTGAGCTAAAAAAAAGTTGACCAGGACTGTCGAGCACGACGGACGTGCCTTATGGCTCTCCTAAACGTAACTCTCAAATCTAACTGAACCAAACTCATATCACTGGACGAAAAAACGGATTTACTCAAGTTTGCTCATGAGCAAATCGGTGCAAATTTGGTGTAAACCTATGGTAAATGTGAAGCAAACGTGGCGAAGACCGTATTTACGTACCCATATTTGCAGCGTATGGTAAATACGGTCTTCACCACGTTTGCTACGCATTTACCATAGGTTTACACCAAATTTGCACAGATTTGCTCATGAGCAAACTTGAGTAAATCCGTTTTTTTCGTCCAGTGTATCATGTCTAAAAGTTCTAAAAGAAACAAGAAAACAGCGAGTAAAGATATTGCTGAAACAACGGCTGAGCAAGAGGGTAATAATAATAACCTTTATTGACGTTTACAACGCTATAGCGTTCAATGGTCACTATACTAAAATTGTAGTAATATAAATACAAATCTTTTAAGTTAAAAAATACTATAATATATATTATATATAAATTATTAAATGCGTCTTAGAGCGTTTGAGTCAGCTTATTGGAGCGTATTTTAAAACACCGAGAAATATATTTCGCCAAAGGGTTTTCTAAACCTTCTGAGGTCAGAAGCCATTTGAACTTTTCTAGACATGGCAGAGCCGCAAAGAATGGGATAAGTCCCACTGCCACGTCGAAAAGTTTCTTTCGTTCAACATCGTATAGCTTGCAGTTAATGAGGAAGTGCATCTCATCTTCCACTTCCCCATCACTACAAGCCATACAATGCCTTTCTTCTCTCGGAGTTGGCTTTGGTTTCTCGTACCGCCCCGTTTCGACCCTTAGTTTATGAGCGCTGACTCGAAATTTTGTTAAGGCTGTCCTTCTTTCTCTGCTCTTGACCACAGACAGATACCTTTCCTTTTTATATGTATCTTTTATAATGTCATAAGTGCAGAGTTTACCGCTATTTTGTTTAGAATGTTGCCATGCCTGGATGTAAGAGTCACGCAGTGTGTCTTTTATACTGCTAAGTAAAAAACGTGTAAGTGTTATCTCTTGCATCCAGACATAGCTTCTACCGGCGTGATTCAGTAATGATCGCACACTTGCTGACCAGCTTTTCTGGCCCTTGTCCGCCAGGGCTTGTGACACCCTGTATGCTTGACTTATAAGTCTCGAGGGTTCGGAGTGCACAAGGTGTGACCAATACTTAAGAACAATGCCTTTAATATCGATCTCTAGGGGGAATCTCCCTAATTCTGATAAAACAGCTATATTACTAGCTTTACTATGTACCCCCAGAATCCATTTGCACATTTTTATATGTACAGCCTCAATCGCTTTTAAGGATTCTGTCCCCCATACTGCTGAGCCGTACAGCAAGATGGGTTTTATAAGGGAGTCAAATAGTTTAGCCAGAACGTCCGGGTCTGCATTTATATTATCAGAGAAGATACTCTTCTTGAGCGTATACAGAGCTTTTTTCGCCTTCTCTGCTAAATTCGTTTTGGTGTTACCAAATGTTCCCGTGGTATTGAAAGTTATTCCGAGGTAGGTGAAGGCATTTGTTGATTTGATATTTTGACCCTCCAACCTAAAATCACTATCGGAATCTTTAAGGCGACCACCTTTCCGAAAGACCATGGTTTTTGTCTTCGAAAGGTTGATTGTTAACTTCCATTTTGAACAGTATTCGCTCAAGGTATTAATTGACTCTTGTAGTCCTACAGGATTACTAGCCAGCATGACTAAGTCGTCAGCATATAACAAGGAATGCACTTTGTTTTCTTCGAGGGTGACACCACCATTTTTGCTCGATTCCGAGAGAACCTCTTCGACGTCATTTATGTATAAATTGAATAGCAACGGGCTGAGGTTACTCCCCTGCATCACACCTGTATTACACTCGAAGAAATCAGAAAGGCCTTGTTTTGTTTTAACGCAAGCTTTTGTGGAGGAGTACATATTTCTTATGAGGCCAAGGAACCTTGGAGAAACTCCGGTTTTCATGAGCTTCAACCATAACAAGTCCCTATTTATCGAATCAAACGCCTTTTTGAAATCCACAAAGCATGCGTAAACTTTTTTGCCTTCTTGCAAATATTTATCTGTGATTGCCTTTAATATAAATATATTGTCAACAGTACTATATCCTTGTCTGAAGCCTGCTTGGTTGTCTACTAAAATCCCGTGTTCATCACAAAAGCAATACAATCGGGTAGTCAGAATTCCTATCAGTAACTTCCCTAGACAGTTAAGCAACGTAATTCCTCTATAATTGGCAGGATTGTCCTTTTTGCCCGATTTAAAGATAGTTACAAGCATTCCGGTTGACCAAGCGCTAGGGTAATTGCCACTACTCATGATAAGGCCGAACAACTTTGCAAGAGGTAATAACAGCTGCTCTTGACCATGAATAAACATTTCATTTATAAGGCCGTCTACACCGCCGCTTTTTCCTCTTTTGAGTTTGTTAATTGCGCTTTTTATTTCTTCCCGCGTAATTTCTGCGTCTAAGACGTCAACGAGTGTATTATCCTCTTTGCAATATCGTTCAACTTCGATAAATTCGTCACTTTTCTCACTCTCGTTAATTGGGCTATTGTAAAGTGCACTAAAGTAATCGGTCCATTGTTTATTACTAATGTTCGGTTCTACCGCTTGGTCACAATCACGGGCTGAATTGTTTTTCATTTTCTTTAGCCTCGACCAAAATGTTTGCTATTCTTTTCATTGCTAGCGTGAACTAACTGATTGACTTGCTTTTGTGCTAACCCTAATTTACGCGCCCTTACCAACTTCCGATAGTTTCTTTTTGTTAGATAATACTGACCCCTTAACTTGTTATTCAGAGGGTCTTTAGACAATGACTTGGCCAGCTTTTTTAGTGCTTTTTTGAGAGATTTGCAGTCGGAATTGAACCATGGCTTATGCCGCTTCCGTTTTGTTGCTTTTAAATTAGCCGGCTGTTTTACTTTAAGCGCGGATAAGCCTATTGTTCTCAGAATTTCTGTGATATCGCTCGTTGCTGATTCAATGCCTATTTGAGTACCTTCGTAATTACGTTCTAAAAAAGCATGCAACAAGTTGGTACTATTTACGTTACTAATGGATTCTTTATACTTCGCATGATCTGTCTCTGAGGTGCATATAAAGGGTGCATAATTGTTGCCCCCTTGCTCTTTGTTTGCAAGTTCAGTGAACTCAGTGGCTGCATCAGAGCTTTGATCAAGGTCACATTTGATAATGAAAGATATCGGGCAGTGGTCAGACAATATGTTAAGTGGATGAACCTTAAATTCTAAGACGCTCTCTAGTAACTCTTGTTCTACAAGTAGATAATCAACCACGCTCGAGCCGTTATAACGATGACAGGTGAAACTTCCAGATTCATCCCCCTTAGTTCTACCGTTAACGATCCGCATTCCCGAAGCTTTACAAAATCAATCAAATTACTCCCATATTCGTTTATCGTTTTATCCTGAGAACTTCTTTTTCGAATGTTCTCATCCGGGACATAGTCTTCCGGTAGGGGTAGGAAGTGATTATTATCATCTTCTATAAAATCTACAGTTTCACCTGTTCTCGAATTAAAATCGCCGAAAATAGCCACATTTCCTATTGCATTATATTTTGCGCTTTCATTTTCCATGATTTCGAACGTATTCCCTTCTCTCCAGGAGAGGCTAGAGGACCCATGTGGGATAACATAGATCATGCCTAGGAAAAGATCTCTCTCAAGTTGGAAAAATTGTTTATCTAGCTTAATCCATATCAGATCCTCAGACTCGGAACCCATTATGGTGACCCCATCTTTAAGGCTACTTCTATATAGAAGGAGAAGTCCCCCTGAATTTGACCGGGTGTTTCTAAGCTCTTGTTTGCGGCCCTGCTTAAACGACTCGTAACCCTCAAATTCAACACAGACTGTGTCATTCAACTTAGTTTCAGAAAGAAAAATAATATCAAATTCCAGGAGGCTACTCCTGATTTCAGAGTTATAAATCTTAAAACCATCTTCTAAACTGTCTTTTAAACAGTTGACATTCCAGCTAATCACTTTTAAAGGCTCTCTACATACCGATGATTTATTTACTGAGTCCTCATCTCGCGCCTTACTTGCCTCAGGTACTTTATCCAGCTCTGGTCCTGGGTTTGGCTGTAACTGCTCGGCTGTGGATTCGGTTTGTTCACGTACTGAGAGTGCTTGCCCCACTTCCGTGGTTCGTGATTGTTGTTTGGCTGTTGAAAATCCCTTGGATGTTTCCCCTGTTCTTTGTTGACTCTAGCACCGCGCAGATACCGGCAGAGATTGGCTCCAAGAATCCTGTCTCCATTTCTATTTAAGTGTAGTCCAGATCCGTTCAAGTGCTCCTCCCGAATGTTGTTGTTGTCGATCATGACAATTCCTTGTCTGTAACACAGATCTTTAATACGGCAATTAAGATCTTCCACTTTCCTAGCAAGTGCTGGCCGGTCAGATCTCATAATAACACTAGAGATGGCCACAGACTTTACCACCGGCTTCAGCTCGGCCACGAGATCTTCCAATTCCCTGGCAATATTCCCAGTACTGCGCTCTGACAAATTATTTGTTCCAGAATGCAAGACCAAAGAATCTATTTCCTCCGCGGCCACTTGCGAGCAAACTTCTTTTCGGACAGTTTCAATCCTGGCGCCTCTTAATGATTTGCAATCTACACTGCCGCCGCTTGCTCTTTCTAGCCTTTTTGAACTTATGTTTTTTATCATTGAGTCGCCGATCACCAGAACTCTTTTCGTTGTCGCAGATTTTTTATGTTGCTCCTCGACTCCAGCCTTGGAGGCAAAGCTGTTTTTCTTTTTTGCCCTGTACTCTCCAATCTGGTCTTGATACGAAGGGCTTCATGTAAATCAGCGACTTGTGAGTCTTGAGAACAATCAACGACAATGGGCTGTTGGATCGATGATTCGCCTGATTGCCCTGGCTGCCCCACTTGCTCACAAATTTGCATATGGCGGGAGTTTGATTCTGTATGACTTTCTGTTTCAACAATTGCACGATCGTCGGTATCAGATTCAGAAACTGAGCTATCAGTATCGCTTATAAGCTCGACAGGTAATTCTGGTTCAAATCGTTTATTCGCGTGACTGTTGTATTTATCACACTTGGTATTTTTTCCAGTATTTCCTCGCTACGTTTACAGACATCAGTAATCGCCGTTTTATTCTCCTCCTGAGCCTCTTTCATTATTTTCAATTCACGCGTAATTATTTCCATGCCCTTTGCTAATCCAACGACTTCATTCAGTACTGTTGATACTAAGTTGTTGGTCTCCGATATTAGCTTCATTAGAGTCTTCATTAGAGTAATATGTCCTGCCAAGGCTCAGCAATAAATGACGAGGAGGCGGCAGCCATTGTTACTTCATTGTCATTCGAGCGTACCTTCGAAAATCTGCTTACTCGCCGACTGAAAGAACAGGCTGAGTCTATCAACGACATGATGTTGAAGTGTTTTAAGCTCTATAAAGATGATATCGATGAGATAAAGAAGAGCCAAGGGTTTATCAGCACAAAATTTGATACGGCCATGGCGTCAATAAACCAGTTAACGACGGAAAACCAGCGTCTCCGAAGTGAAATTGGTCAACTTAAGCAGGAACTTTCAGCATGCAAGACCAAATTATCGGGCGAACAGGGGGTGCTTAACAGGCTAGATGAGCTAGAAGAAGATAATGAAGGGCTAAAGCAATATTTGCGCCGCGATTTGCTCGAAATCGATGGAGTCCCGTCAAGACCAGATGAAAATACCAACGACCTGGTCAAGAAAGTTGTAGCCCTTATCGACCCTGAATTACACTTTCAGGATTCTGACATTTCTATCAGCCATCGTCTCCCCGTTAGACAGGGACGAAATTCTGCCGGAGAGATTTACGTGATTACATACTCAACAGTAAAAGACGCGTGAGAGGGAAAAACGCTAAAGTTCTTGGTTTCAGCGAAGAACACAACCTCTACATAAATGAAAGCTTGACCCGCAAGACCCGTGAGCTGCTCTTCAAAGTGAAGGAGTTTAAGCGAGAATATAATTTTAAGTATGTCTGGACGAGGAATGGGAAGGTTCTCCTGCGGAAAGCTGATGACTCTGATGTTCACTCTTTCACGACTATGGCGGAGTTCGAAGAGTTCAGAGATGACATGGAGTCAGAATAAAGCTAAGTACACGATCTAGCAAGTAACTTAAGACAAAATGTCTTGTGACCACAATACGCTACTAGAACTTCCTTCTAGTCAGTTAGATAGTGCTTCATTAATATTACTCTCTACGAACTTTCTCATGGTCCCCTACATTACGACAATGATAGACTTAACTCGCTTCTGTTCAATCCTATTGATCCGAGTTCTGTGTCCGATAAATTTTTCTTTAATAACCTTGACCCAGATCAACATGTTCCACTTTGTCCACCAATAAGTGATTATTTTACTGAAGATGAAGTAAATGATAAAGTGTCGGTTAATCTATCTAATCCATTTTTCTCTATGTTACATCTTAATGCACGTACTTTGAGTGGAAATTTTGATAAATTTAAGTTACTGCTGGCGAATCTGCACAAATCATTCTCTGTGATAGGTGTAACCGAAACTTGGCTTTCGGACCTCAATGCGGATCAGGTGGATATCCCGGGCTATACATTTCCTTCAAATCATCGCTCTGATAAGTCTGGCGGCGGTGCAGGTATTTATTTACAAGAAGATTTAGAGTTTAAAATACGCACAGATTGTAATTATTCAGATGCTGAATTAATAGAAACGCTTTTTATCGAAATCTTCATTCCTCGTGGGAAAAATATCATCGTGGGTTCGGTCTACCGACCACCAATAACAATGTCGCGGCATTTCTTGAGAAATTTGACGAAATGATTTCCAAAATATCCAGAAATGATAAATATTGCTATGTCTGTGGAGATTATAATCTCGACATTTTGCGTTATTCCGATCATTCCAGTACTCAAGAATTCGTTGATAATCTCTTCTCGCACATGTTTTTACCTTTGATTCACAGACCGACACGGATAACTGCGCACTCGGCCACATTAATCGATAACATATTTACTAATCATCTCACGTGCGAGATGTTCAACGGTATTGTCATTAATGATATTTCCGATCACCTGCCAGTTTTTGTTTGTCTCAGGTAACTCATTTTCTACTGCTAACAAACAACACATGAAAATAACTGTCAGAGATTTTAGTGAGCGAAATATAAAACGCTTTCGAGACTGTCTTTCGGATACAAATTGGGACGTTAATGACTCGTATAATAAATTTATTGCGGAATACACTCGGTATTACAACCTGTGCTTCCCGCTTAAAACACTAAAACCTAGAGAGTTTAAAGATTCTCTTTCCCCATGGATCACTAAATCACTGTTGGTTTCTATTAAGAAAAATAATAAAATGTATAAACAATTAATATTTAGTCAAGATCCCGCGAGGGAGATACGGTATAAATTATACAGAAATAAGTTAAACCATCTCATTAGGATTGCAAAGCGCACTTATTACGACAATAAATTTGAAACTGCTAAAACTAGTTTAAAGGAAACCTGGAAGCTGATAAATGAAGTTATTAACAAGCCAAGAAAAAGATCATCTTTACCCTCTTCTTTTATTTCCGATGGTGAAACATTAACTGATCCTCAAGAAATCGCAAACCGATTCTGTATTTTTTTTACTAACATTGGCCCCAATTTAGCGAGTAAAATGCCATCTTCAACATCCTCCTTCCGTGATTACCTCGGTGACTATGTTAATGAGTCTCTAGTTCTAAACCCTACCGATGTCACAGAGCTAAATACTATTTGCAATTCTCTAAAACCCAAAAAATCTATGGGACATGATAATATCCCGATGCACATTCTTAAAAGTACATTTGATGTAATTTCGTCACCACTTGTAAATATTATCAATCTTTCTCTTTCTGAGGGAGTATTCCCTGATAAACTAAAAATTGCAAAATTGATACCTGTTTTTAAAACTGGCGAATCAAAATATTTTTCTAACTATAGGCCTATATCTTTGCTCTCTAATTTCTCGAAGTTTTTTGAAAGAGTAATGTATACTCGTATGATTGTTTTTGTAGATCGCATGGATATCTTATATTGCCGACAATTTGGCTTTCGAAAAAACTATTCTTCAGCTCTCTCTTTAATTCATTTAATTAATAAAATTGCGTCAGCTATTGATCGCCGTGAATTTACAGTTGGGGTTTTCCTCGATCTCTCTAAAGCGTTTGATACCTTGGATCATGTGATTCTTTTGAAAAAATGGGGCACTATGGCATTCGCGGCCCTGCGTTACATTGGGTTAAGAGTTATTTTTTAAATCGCAAACAATATGTTTTATTTGACCAAACCTGTTCCGACCAGCAGATTATCAGATGCGGTGTCGCCCAGGGTTCAATACTAGGTCCACTGCTGTTCATACTATATATTAACGATCTTCCCAGAGTTGCTAATTTAGTAGAGTCTTTGCTTTTTGCAGATGATACCAGTATTTTTTATTCAAACTCTGACTTAGCAAATACGATATCTGTCCTAAATAACGAGCTCTCTGCTATTGATCTCTACACGAAAGCCAACAAACTTTCTGTAAATATTTCCAAAACAAATTACGTAATATTTAAATCCAATCAGAAGTCGATTCGGCATTCAATCCCTTCATTAGTTTTTAATAATATTTCACTCAAACAAGAGAAGGCAGTCAAATTCTTGGGTGTCTTCATAGATGAACATCTCACCTGGAAGTACCATATAAATTATATATGTAAAAATATCGCAAAGTCTGTTGGCATCCTGTTCAGATCTCGTTTTTTTTCTATCACAGTCTACTAAATTATCACTATACTATAGCATAATATACCCCTAACTATCCTATTGCACATCAGTATGGTCTTCAACTTATGCCTCCAATCTGAATAGAATTTTTTTACTTCAAAAGAGAGCTGTACGAATTATTACAAATTCTGATTACCGAGCACATTCTACTCCTTTATTCCGACAACTAAATTTATTAGATATTTACAAAATTAATTCCTTCCATGTTGCGAAATTTATGTTTTCTTATTACCACCAACTTTTGACCCCAATCTTTTCAAATTTGTTTGTAACTAGCCGTCAGCTCCATGATTATAACACTAGAAACTCAGATCATTATCGTTCCCACGCTTGTCGCACAAACATTTAAAAATTTACTATTCTTTTTCAAGGCCCCAAAATCTGGAACTCCCTACCATTATCTGTCGCCTCATCTGTTAACATTTCATCGTTTAAAAAGAAACTCACTGAATTTTTGCTTTCTCGTTCTCTTTTCTTGTAATCTTTATTTGTCTGTTTCGTTCTTGAATATTAATATAATTATTTAACTGTAAAGAGGGGGCCTCCTCGCACAAGCCTGGTGTTTTTTTGAGGTCCTCTCGCCTCTATATTCTTCTGTCCGACTGTATTTAATCCTGATGATGGCAAATAAACTTGACTTGACTTGAAATAGGTTACATGTGCCTATGCTAGTAGCCCGTGCAGGAGCACGTTATGTGGGTGATTTGGAAAAACGAGGATATTCCTCTTTCAGAACTGAGGGTGCAACTGTAATTAAAGTGAGCCACAAATGGGTATCACTATTTAACCAAACTAATGACTTATTGAGGGCAGCTTTTTGCCTAAACTTGTAGTCATAGATGGCCAATCCTTACCCTGAATGGAATCTGGCAGCATACCTAATAAGACTCATGTAGCTAAGCAAATCCTGTGCACGGTGGGAAAATTTTTGGATGATCACGCTGGTATAGGTTGTAATGGCAGTTGTCCACTGTTCAATGTCTGTCATCGCGGTCTGTGATTTGTTGCCCCCTTTAGATACTATCACTACAGAGTTCTCCAGTGTTAAAACTAGGGGTTCGTCCTCCAGATTAGATAGGTTGCAAGGGAGAACCCGAAACAACTCGAAAAACGCACCGCTCTGGATATCTTTGATATAGTTAGCAGGTAAGGTGTTCTTAAAAGGTGCTGCCAAGGAATCAGCAATGCCTGTGTAACTGCCAAGGAATCAGCAATGCCTGTGTAACTGTAACAGTGGCAGTGGCGTTGGCTAGGGTTTGGACTTTGACCTTGGGTAGAAATCGTTTGAGCCTGCATGGCGCTCACTGTCGCCCTAGCTGCTTCACCAGCGATTTCTCTCGAGGCTGAAGTGACGGATTCTTGCACGAGTTTCCGAATCTCGTCCATTTGGTTCACCGTGAAGGGGCCCCGTGGTTCAGGTTCGGTTATTTGGGAGCGTTCCCGATCAGTTCTTGCCCCATGGTTGGTGCTTGTGTTTTGGCCGTGGGGAGATTTTCTACTGCGTCTAGCTGTGGTACATCCCTTGAGGTGAGGCGGCCCTCACCCGTAGTTCTTTGAACCAAAGAGGCAACGCCGTATTGGCGGCAAAGTTCTCGCAGCTCTGCGACCGAATGTGCAGCAATAACATTTGGTTCGAAGTTGTTCGATCTCCTCCATCGGACGCTTCGGTTACGGACTCCCCTCAATTCCCAACTTGGGGCATAACTGGGAATCAATTCCCAATGTTGGGGATGGACTGGGGCTGACATGGGGGAATGTTGACTTTAAATTGTAAGAAGTGTTTGATTCAGTTCAGGGTTGGGGCAGACTTGGGTCAGGAATAGTATACATATCCAAACTATACCCAATATTGGGTCAATTTTGGTTCTGACATTGGGGTTACATTCTGAAATAGTAAACCGCATCATCTTAGACCCCATCCACACTACTCCGTTTACTTTTTCCTCCGGATATGGCTATCGTCCACCCTACAACGCGAAAACGATCACCGAAAACGGATCAATCCGAAAACGCTCTCCAGAGTGGAGCAATTTGAAAACGGAGCTGTTTGAAAACGCTGTTTTCTAGTGTGGACGGGTGAAAACGATACTATCTGAAAACGATGACGTCAGCACAGCAAACCCGACCAATTTCGCGGGCCGACAGATCGAAATGCGCATGCTTTGAGTTTGTTCGAGCATGCCCACTGCATGCATAAGAGCGTTTTCGGCGGATGCGCGTTGTAGTGTGGACGGGCGAAAACTCTTGTGGACGCAAATCTTTTTGAAAACGGAGCAAAAAGTATCCATTTTCGACGGTGTAGTGTGACGGGGTCTTAGAAACTGGGTCGATTTGTCGTCAGCATTGGGGTCGAATCGGGGGTTTGCATTATACTCCTACTAGCAAATCATCTTACTTAGAAACTGGGTCTTATTGTCATCAACATTTGCAGTGAGTATAAATTCTGGTAAAGCATGCATGAATTGGAAATGATTGAATTTGACTTCGTTTTAAATCTAACGTAGCCGCCAGGTACTGGCAGAAACCCATTGCCCTTCTGCAATACCAAGAATGCTTCTCCAACACACATCTTCCCGGGCACCACATCAATTTGGCATCATCATCAGAAAGCTCGTGAACTTTGTTTGCAGAACCAATTATGCAAGATCTTCTATGCAATGCAGCTTCCTGATGTGTCCTTGCAACTCCCTGGAGATAAATAAAAAACGTGATAGTGTAAAATTAAAGTGCTTGCCAACATTGTGAATCAATATTTGGTTTTCAATGAAGAATTTGAAGAAAGTCACTTGGTTTATTACCTGAAATGCCAATTCTCCAACCATCACATCACTCTTTTCTTTTGTAACATCTTCTTTACCTCCCTCCTTTTTTCTGCATAAGCATAAGTCTTTTCGATGTGTTCACAGTTACTTGGCTTGCTCACATACTTCTTGACTGCTCTTTCGAAACTGTAACACCAGTAGTAATCAGACGCAGAAAATCGAAGGAGATCTTCATGGACATGGAGTAAGTTATGACTGGTGATGTAACACATCTGAATCCCTTCGACTTCCTCCGATAAGATGTTAAATTTTAGGGCAAGATCACGACTCTGTAATATCATTTCTGTAATCCAGCCATCACGGCCGCAAATATAGTGAAGTTCTGTGAGTCTGGCGAGAGTACTCCACAATTCATATTCATCTGGTGGGAGGAGTGAGTCAAGAATGCACTCTGATACTGGAAAGCAAAATTTTTGATACTCCTCTGCTTTCCAATGACCGCGTCTTTTGTCGAACCCAGTTGGCATACGTCCATCCTTTAGATCGGATGTCCACAGGAATGATCGTTGTCTGAGTTCAACTTCTTTGGGGCTCAATATACCGCTTTCCACAAACCAATCAATTTGTTTTTTTATTGCATTCAGAGAGAGCGTGTGGTGAATGTCATAGACAAGATCTGTTAGTACGTTGAATCCATAAACTGGATAAAGCCGATGCAAAACAGACAGGCCAGTGTAGCCATTAAAGGATGAGAGTTTTTTTTCTTCTTGTCTTAACATCTTCATACTGCATTTCAGACATGATTTTAGCTTCGCATTTGATGTCCTTGTCATCCCAAGGCACTGGACGAAATAATGGATTTGCTCAGGTTTGTCGTGCGAGCAAATTTGATGCGAATTTGGTGCTCTATATTTGCCTCGAATGTGAATTTGAGCAAACATGGCAGCAATCATGAAGTTTAGTTCTTGAGCAATTGTCAGGTAAAGTTTAAAGTTTGCTATAAATTTGCTACACTTTTAGTTGAGAAGGCGAATGTGTATGTTTGCATCATATACGCTGCATGTTTGTTTCATAGCAAATATGTTTCATCTTTGCTCCAGTTTTGCTCGACTAGTCAAATATCAAATATACCATACCGCGCAAATTCGATGCGAACGTTAAGCGAATTCGATGTTTGCCTCGAATGCGCTCTGCTAGCAACACTGTACGTCCGGTTTACGTCTGATAATCCACGTGACCTGGAGTATGGCTTAGTTTCCACTCTGATCGAGTGACGGTTTGTATTCATTCGAATTTGAGCGCCATTGAAGGCAGACTTTCGACCGTATGTCATAGAACTTTATCACGTAAATTGTTGCGTTTGCAGGGGTGAACTCGCAACAAAAGTACCACATGTAAAGGATTGCTAATTTCACAAGCAATAGGACATTCATATGGCACTGCTTTGTGGCAATCCAGCGAGGACAGGACGGTTATATTTCAAGGTAAAATGAACGGGTTTATGTGCCACAGAAATTTATCTACAACACTCGTGTGAAGAAACTTTCGTGTATTTTTGCTGCCGAAAGTAGACACAATTCAACCGAAAATTGACAAAGTCAAAATGCTGCTAGTTATTTATAGGCTTTAATTTGAGTTGTGCAGTCAGAAAACCTGAGAAACTTATTCTAGTCGATTCGACTTCGCATTCGCCATGTTTGTTTCCGCTGCGCAGTTAGGTATAAACCGGGAAAGCTTTAAACAAGTATTCCTGCTTTATTTCTGATCGCAGAGCACAAAATAAAGCTTATAAATTACTATCAGCATTTTAACTGTATCAGTTTGACAATTTCCGGTGGAATTATTGTTAATTTTGGCAGCAAATGCAAATCTCGGCTTCGTGTCAGAGTGTTGTTTAGATAAATGTCTTTGTGGACGACCGCCAACCCACAAACTCGTTCGTTTTACTTCAAGTTACTGGACTGCGACAAAGCAGTGCTGTTTGAGGATCTTAGATTGACCATAGATCAGATAGATTGTACGTTCGATTATATTTCATTTTGCAAATAAATACTGGTTATCCTGTGAACTACGCTTGAATATGAACGGTGCAAACAATATGTAAACCGGGATGTAAACATGATATTCTCTATTAAATTTGCCTTTGTGCAATGATAATGCAAGCTAGTATTTGCAGTACATTTGCTCACAGTCTAACATTGAACTTTGGCACACGTAAACATTCCGCAAACATAAAGCAAACGCGATTGTTGCAGTTATATTTACCGCTAAGCAAAGTCGATGCGAATATACGTGTTTGCATACCCTTTTGTAAACCGAGCAAATCTGATGTAAAAGCGGTCTTCACCAAATTTGTATGATGGTAAATATGATGCGAATTCGAAAATTGCATTTGCGCAAATGTATGCGAAGATGAGCAAATATGGAATTCACTTCACATTTACCACTACATTACGCATGAGTGAATCCATTTTTTTTTGTCCAGTGAGGGTGACGAACATGCTGTGCTAACTTCATGCCTTGGACTTTCCCACATCACATATTGCCGGGTAATCTCCAGTAAAGCAAAGCAATAAGTGCCGGATTCTATTGCCATCTGGAAGATCATTTGACGTGTGAGCATAGCTTACTTCGATGCCATTTATGAAGCCTTCTTTATATCATCAACTAAAGGCTGTAAGAAAGGATCTAGCAGATGAGGATTATCTTTAGGAACATTATGAAAAGGCACAAAGCCAACGACATAAACTTCTTCAACTTTCAATCTATCTATTTTTCTCATGTTTGCAACTGTTACCTCAATAGATCCACACTTGTGATTTCCGTGCTTATAAGGGCTCCAACCGTCCCAATGACCAATGTAAAGCTAAGTTTCGCGGGTCGCCATTTGCATACACTGGGTAATGTTCGAACTCTGTGTAACACAACGGACATTCTAATAAAAGCTCATCTACTTCCTGCTGTGCATTTATGGAATCTAAGATTGCTTGAGCGGAAACGACCCCATTACAGCAATCTTGAGGACACATAGCAGGAACCAGCCACGATTCATCTTTGTCCCAGAACCACGCTAACTCTCGAAACATATCCCAGATTTCTCGCCTTCTTTCCCAGGGCTGTTCTCTGTTTAGCCAATGCTCCTTCTCTTTCCAATGACTAAGATGAATCTTGCAGGTTTTGCTATCTTTGCACCATTTTTTCACTTTTTCATTAATACCTAAGTAGTAGTAGCGCACTTCTCCAGTGTTTCCACAATGCACACATTTATCATCCTTGTTCTCCATTATGCTCTTCTTGCCACTGTAAGTATGTTTATTAGAACTCTTATTTCCGTTTTTTCTTACAAAAACATATGAAATATTATTTAGGGTCACAGAAACCATATTCTTTAAGAAGTACTTGTCCACCCTGAAGGCCACACTGAATCTATGACATCTGGGTCGCATTCGTCGCCTAGACCTTCACAAAATAGTTCTTTGCCAAATATCAGAATGTCCTTCAAAAGTCCTTCATTGAACAGTTAGTATCTTGCATAAATTGCATGGTGTCAAGAACTGCTTTGGCGAGTACTTCTCTCATACCATTGCCATTTTGAGTCTCTGTGCAAACGTTGTTGAAGCAATTGTGATATTCGCCATCTGCTTGCCTGTCAGAATAAAAGTCATTAGTTTCAACTTACATCATGTGTTCCATCTGTTCATCCTCTCTTGGGACGGCTAGCTCTTTTTCTCTTTCAATCACCATCTCAATGTCGTCTGGGTTAATGGCTTCATTCCGATTTAAGCAAGCGACAGTTCAGCTTCATAGCTTATTTCCCAATGCCGAAGCTCCGTTGACCATGGTGTTGCTCTTTCATTGTATTTTTCACGCGGACAGTGAACATACAATTGCAGTTCCGAATATCTTCTCTTCGCCACATATATATTAATTTTTACGAGTAAATTAATTTAATTCCCTCTTGAATAAGAGCAACTTAAAACATGAAGTCGAAAGCCGATCGAGTAGACGTCTACCGCGCAGCTAGCCAGTGTTATATTTCCCGCGCTATTTAGCGATAAAAATCCTCAAGGACGGACAATTTCAACCACTTAGGGGGGTTGAGTGATTTTAAAACTGAATTTTCTACTGCCCGGCAAAACAAGACTAAATTTTGCCGTCCCCCCCCCCCCCCCCATTACAAGATCGCACTGTTTACCCCTTTTCTTTCCTCAAAACACTCGCAAACGAAGCGTGGTAACGGTTATCTCTGATTGGTCGTTGTTAATTAAGTTATAATTTGAGGCGCCAAAGAGTCTGCTTGTGACTCAGTATGGTAAAACCAGGAAACAGCGGAACGGACGTGATGCGGAGCAGCACTCCAACCGCGGCAAAAATATTTCGCATTCCTTTATGATGTATTTCATAAAAAAAATCAGTGCGGATTCTGGGAAAGCTATAGCTCTCCGGGTGTAGATGTTGATACTAGTATCCCTGATAAATTATCATTTTTTCTTCGTAATTCAACCCGTTCGACAGGAAAATTCATTTTTGATTGTATCGGCATGGAGAATACCCTGCTAGCAAAGGCCTCTTTTCTCTGTATTTCGCTGGGCTGGCGTTCGCGAGGAAAAGAGACCTCTGCGCTGGGTCGAAACTCGCTTTGATCTAGCCGCAGGGCACGATTCTGGACTGGAATTTAGAGCGCATGCTCTTAATTTGAATATTACTGGCCGTTACATGAGCCCGCAGCACCGATGCGCATGTCTAAAGAGGAATCCGCTGTCTTTTTTCTGAGCCCACTATATTTCCAACATGGCGTCGGCGTCCATAAAGTTAACTCGGAAAGAACTCCAAACCGTAGTTTCTCTTGTGATCGCAGAATCCAGCAAGAAAAATATAAAGAGTCTCTAAAGGATTCACAATTCAATACCCTTTTCTCTTTTTTAAACGGTCAAGATACGTTTGCTTGTCTACCAACTGGTCACGGAAAAAGTTTGATTTATCAGATGGCAGTGCTGGTTGCGAGAAGTGAGATGATCAGTGGTCTCCCGACAAGGCCATTACTGGTCGTTATATCTCCACTAAATGATTCGATTCGTGTCGAGCGTTTGGTTTAAATGCGATCAAACTTGAGCTTGAGCTATGCAAACCCGAGAACTCCAAGAAAATGGATGAAGCAGAGGTGCTGTTTTGCAGTCCTGAATTGCTAGAGAACCTCGAGGCCAAGCAACTCCTGTCCGAGCATGATCATCGTATCCTAGGCATCGTAGTAGACGAATCACACTGTGTTACAAGCTGGTAAGCGAAGCAGGATGTATTGAAAAATGCTCTGATTTTACCAACGACATTTTTGTGCTTCTTATGTTGAATTTTTATTTTCTCACCTCCACTAAATGCACTGATACAAGATCAGATCGACTCGTGTTATTTTCTCACCTCCAAGTTTCTTCCCCTCGGCTACATGTAGTACTTATGAATCAATGATATTGAATTTCTGCAAAAAACCCTTCGGGTAGCACACAGCGAAAAGAAGGGGAAATGAGTGTGATTTATGTAACTTCACAAAACCCTGTGTCAATTTTAAAAATATATTTCTCACTTCATATTAATATATTCAAGACAGTTTCTGTTGAAAAAGAACCCTGTTGTTTAACTTTTCCTTTATCTTTTTTTGCTTTCATATACAAACCAGCAATGAACCATTAGTGAGCCTCGTGTATTCATTTTTTTAGGGGTCTTACAGATACACCATTTAGGGCTGCTTATGGGAAGATTGGTGATCTTCGTGGCTTCACCAGAAAGCCTACCATGTGCCTCACAGCAACAGCAGGGAAAACAGTTAGAAACAAAATTATGAAGAATTTACATATGCAAAATGCTAAAGTGATAAACCTGGCTCCAGACAAGAAAAATGTCAAGCTGTTCGTCAAAAAATTTGGACGAGATGAAGAGATGGAAGACATTCTCTCAGTGATCACTAGTGATCTGTCTACTAATGGACAACTGGTAAAGAAAACAATCATTTATTGTAAGTCTATCAATGCATGTGGAGATATATTTGAAGTTCTTTCCGAAAGTGTTGAAAACAAAGAACTGTATGCAATGTTCCATAGCAAGACACCAGATAGTATTCAGAAAGCTGTCCTACAGGAATTTACCAAGGCAAGCAGCAAATTACGTGTTATTGTTGCAACATGTGCCTTAGGCATGGGAGTAGACATTCCAGATGTTGAGCATATTATACATTACGGAATTCCAACAGAATTCGAACAGTATGTTCAAGAAATTGGAAGGGGAGGAAGAGATGGCAGATTATGCAAGGCAAGTTTGTACTACAAGCCCTACCACCTCGCCCATTGTGAGAGTGGCATGCGGGACTATGTTAAAAGTGATCTGTGTCGCCGTGAGATGCTGGCAAAGCATTTCAAAGAAAACAACAAAAAGTGTAAAGCCATTGCACAATTGCTGTGACAATTGTATGCAGCTATGCAAATGCAAAGGAGAGGAGTGTGAGGTTAGTGAACAAGGAGGGGATGGTATTGAGAATATGAAGTCACATCAAGAAGAACTGATCAGCCGTAATGTGACAGACGATGAGCGACAGCTGTTTGCTGAGATAATGATGGATATTGACAAGGGTGGCAATTATGAGACATTGGGAACAGAGCTCATAAGCGAGATGGCTGGTAAGCTCGAGTATATATTTTTCGCTGACTATTTGGTTGAGAATTTTCCAGTATTTAATGTTAATTTAGCTAATGATATAATACTAGCAGTGAATGATATTTTTAATGACATAAACACAGCAAAAGGTTTACTCTGTATGGACTTAGAACATGATTTAGAAGATCCATACTTCCTTGAAGCTGCATATTTGAGTGGAAGTGATGTTTCATGTAATTCAGATGAGGAGGATATCATTTCCATAGAATAATTGGTAATGCATGTCAACATTAACAATGGAAAAGTTCTCTGCTAGTAGGGAACTCCCTTTTTATCAAGTAATATAATCCTTGCTAAGTAGTGTTTTGAAGTCTGAGATACATTTTTGTTTTGTTTTTTAAACCCAATGTTACTATTTTTTAAGTCTGAGCTGTCATGGACCTAGACTAATAAAAAAGTAAGTTCAGCTATAAAGTTTATAATACTTTTACAATTCTTTAGGTCCTAAGTTTATGGAAACAGAATGAATGAATTCTCACATTGATTGAAAAATGAATAACCTCACCTAGACCTTATATCCAAAAGGAAGTTTGAACAAACATGTGAGCCATTTGATATTAGGGGTTTATTCCTTTCTGTTTGTTGTTACAAAAATATCTCTCTGTAAAAAAAAAAAACACAACAAAAATACATCAAGGCTATAATTAAATTTTCACCATGTTTGTTCTTCTGGCAATTATACTCTAACTAATATCAGTGATAAGAATGAGGAATTACCAATATTATGTTCCCTCTTTGGTTAAGTCATGGCAGTGTCAACCCATTTTTAGGCTTTCCATTTAAAACTAGAGTAAACCCGGAGGGACTCCCCTATTTTTTTGGGCGGGAGTGCTTGTAGGAAACTTTCGATTTTACCTCTAAACGGTACTTAAATTTAAAAAGGCGTTGCTTAGGTGAATTTAACCCCTAAAAGGTACCAACAAGTTATATTAGCCTGAATTTCAGACTTATTTCCCCTCACAAGTTATTCTCTCGTATTTTTTACGAGAGAAAGTATGTCTGAAATTCAGGCTGTTGCATGATTTGCTAGAACGGACCACTAAGAGGTACCTATCTGTAAAAAATTGCACGTTTTCAACTTTTACCCCCTAAAAGGTAGGTACCAGAGGACTGATTTTAAACCCTAAAGGGTACGATGAGCACCCCGTCCCCAAAAAATGGGATCCCCCCCAGGTATATTCACCATTGTCAAAGGGAAAAAAGAGGTCTATCTTAGTACATAACACTCATTGCCTTTTGCCTTATTTATCGCCCATCTTCCAGATCGATGCAAAAGTTGTTTTGTAACTTTTTCTGTCCTGTTAATATGTATCAGAAATATACCTCCTCTGCTTGGGCATAACGTTTTCCCATTTCAGATCACATGGCATTCCCATGAGTATTCTCTCTTTGTTTGGGATGCTTCCATATTCATATATCCTTTGGTGTGTAGCAGAAAAAGAAAGATAGAATACTCATGGGAATGCTACATGATCTGAAATGGGAAAACATTATGTCCAAGCGGAGGAGGTTGATTTTGAATGACTAAAACCATTTCAACTCTTATATTTGTATATTCTTTAAACCTCCATTTTCTCAAGCTGTATCAAGCAAATTCTTTTGACATTTTGCTAACAGGGGCCTCTTTTCTTCCTTTCTGGGTAGGATGTGTGATATATCAATCAATTTGAAAAGCCTTAAATGCTGCCTTAAAACTACTTTTATCTGTGACCCTGTATGGCTCTGTATATCTTGTTAGTATTTCATAAGCATAGCGGTATATATTTATTCTGTACAGAATCATACATTTGAAGCAGCTTACCACTCCAATGCTCCACCATCTTTGTTTTCTATTACACAAATCATGTTATAAAATCAACAACAAATGTACACACAGCATCACAGGATGGTAGTCAGTATTTTTAGGCATCCTTGAATAAAATAATACACATAAAAATATACGGGAAGGGTTCAGAGGATCATATACTGTACACAAATATCCCTTTCTTGCAATACATGCAAGTTTACTTACCCTGCCAGTAGAGGCCTTTTTTTGTATTTTGCTTAGCTGAGAGTCATTAGGAAAAAAGATCCCACCACTCAAAGCCAGCAAAAGACAGCAAAAAGAGGCCTTTGCTAACTGTAAGCTTTACTATGTACATGCACCATCCTGCATCCACATACTCATTTTTGGTGGAGGAGGAAATCTTTATAAGTGACATATTTAAAGCAATACAAGCTACATTAATGGAATCTATAGTGTCCCTGATTTTGCCTATGCCATTTCTTTTTGTGTCTTCGGATCCATCGATGCAATCTCTTAACATTCACTCCATTGTATATGTCATTCTTGACATTGGGGAAACATGTATATTTCCTGCCACCCTCATAATTGAAAACCCTTGCCTTATTGTGCACTTGGTTCAATGCCACAGCAAAAGTTTGTTGTTTAACCTTGTTTGTATGATGGGTGCTTCGATTCTTATATCCAAGATCTTGCTTTGACTGTTCTAGTAATCCAAGTAGTGGACCTGTAGCCTTGGTTGTTGATTCAATGGAGGTGCAGTTGACATTGGGTGCACCAATAGCACGGATGCACTCCTTAGAAACTTTGTTGATTTGCTCTAGTCGAAGGTCCCTGGAGATGCATTTGCCTACCCCCCCTTTAGCTGATGCAAATCGATTCCAGGTTAATCGATGAGCTTGTCTTGGAGTCAGTAAGCTTAGCTGCGAGGCTCTGAGACGAAGTGCTGCCAAAGCATATTTAGTCTTTTTGTGCACCTGAAATAGCACAGTAAGAAAGTTCCACACTCTCAACAGCCTTTGGCCATCGCCTTCCTTTACCGCATCATCTGCATCTCGCAAAAGTAAACCAACACTGAGATGAAGGCATCCATAGTTGTAGACATGGTCCTCAGAGTCCTTTTTACCACGGTCCTTTGCCAGAGAAGGGATTACATCAGCTGTCACTGTAAGTCCATGTACCTTTTTCTCGTGTGTCAGCCGGCACTTGGCATACTTGAAAACTCGCTGGCAACCTTGTCCACGACAGGGCAAGTCGGGTCGAGGGTTGTAAGCTGCAACAAGAGAGGGAAGTGTGGAAACCCCAGGAATGACATACGTTTCAAGCATGCAATCTACCTCTTTGTGTAGCCATTCTCTCTGTGCCTCTTTGCTCAATGTTTTGATTTTCTCTGGCATTTTATTCTTGGTTGGCATACTTTCTGTATCCTGCATTCCAAAATGGCTTAAGGCTGCTGCAACAATGAATGCATCTAATTCGATTGCAAAAAATTCCTTTACTGCTTCATAATGATCAAGAGGATCTCTAAGAGCATTGTTGTTTCCTGCAACAATAGCATTGGAAGCCATTGTTCCCAATCTACAACAGAACCTTTCTTCCCCAACATCTCAATAGCCACCTAAAAATAAATTTGCAAAAACAAAGGTTCCATAAATTTAACATTTTCATCAATTTAAATTGTGTGGTTCCAGAAAAAAAAAACATACCTTTCCCATGGTGGAAGGGACTTGGAAATTCAAGAGAGGTTGATTGGGGACTCAAATACATTATATTTCCCATATACACAAACAGACAGTCAGTCCCTAAAAATTTTTCCCTGGAAATTCCAGAGGGTTGGTGTATGTGGCCCCTTCCATGGGAGGGGTATGGTTAATTTCTGGAGTCACACATTTTGTCACCCAGTTATTTCTTGTAAATGAGGCCTCTTTTCCTTTTATTCAGCTGGGCTGCAAATGAAAAAGGTATCTGCTTAATATAATACAGGGAACCCAAGAATTCTTTGAGAGAAAGCAGGCTCACACTGATTTTTGTCGATGAATGTTTTTAGCTTGGAAAAACTTAACAAGCCTTGAAATGAGTTTTTTGTCCATAGCCAGCCATCCTACAAGTTAGTGTAGTATTGGTGTCCAGACTGAACTACAATTAAGTACATCAAGCAAGTTTTTCAGAGAAGCTGTGTCATTTCAGGGGTGGAAATAGGATTGTTGACAAGGGAGGTGGATAACTTTCAGGGTGGACATAGAATTGTTGACATGAAAAGTGGATAATTTCTAAACAGGGAATGGAGCAGAGGGCTCTTTTCTCTGTATTTTGCTGGGCTAGGTCTTCTTTCCTCACAACTCTCTGCCCACAAAAATACAGAAAAAAGAGGCCTCTTTAAGCAGGGTATTCATTGTTCCCTTGTTGTTTCTCTAAAAGGACGTATTTCCTCTAAAAAGAGTGTTGTTTCTCTAAAAGGAAGTATTTCCTCTAAAAAGGGTGTGGAAAATGGGACTACAGCACACCTGGTAGGCAATGCGTATTGCGTGCCAGTCTTCATTTTTGCACCACACCCCACAAAGCTGTTCATTCACATTCCGTCCATCAGCACGCGCCCTTTGGATGTTTCTCGCTCTTTCCTCCGTAAGCTGGTCTCCACCAAAGCATACAAAGTCAGCAGGGACTTCCTTATCGCCCTCCTTTGTCATTGGGACATACTTGCAGTGCAAATGCTCTAAAATGTCTACCATGTCTTCATTATAACTTTCATTTTTTGGAAGACATCCCAGAGGTATCTGAACATGAAAAGGACATTATAAGTCAAATTTCACTTGTCAATTGTCAATACTGCCTCAATACTTTCCAGGACTCAGCATCAAAAGATGTTGGATAAGAATTTAAGTTATTTGGTTGAGACCTGACTCACACAGTTTGTTAACTTTAAACTTATTTTTTCAAAAACACAATTTGCAAAAACTTATGCACCTATCAATGTTACACTGATGGGGGGGACTTGACATTTAGCTTTTTTTGTAATAAAATTCCCTACCATTGGGCTAAAATAATGTGTCAAATCTTGGTCAATATCCCTACCCCTGGCTGAAATATTTGATAAAATCCACATATGGAGGGAGGATTGGGCAAAAATTCAATATGGCCTAAAACACAAAGGTGAGCAACTCGTAATATGGCTCACTGGACAAGCTCTGTTGTAATGAAGTGATACTTGTTTTATAATAAAGCTTTGATTAATTGACATTGTCAATCATTAATGTGAAACAAAATTCATATGTGAAACAAAATCCAATAAACCACAGGGAGCCCGAGAACATACAGTGAGCCTACTTGGGGCACCAGACTCATGATCAATAAGTCCGATCCCTGGGAAAGACCAAGATCAAACCACCTCTAGAAAAAAGGGAACACCAAAAACCCTTCTCGGGGGCCAGCAGTACTGTTCAAAGTCCCCGTCCTTGCCACACTTCCCCTCACCAGCATAGCATTGATAAGTGTTGAGTGATTATCCAAATGTTGATTTTTCAGAAGTTAAACTTCTCACCCCTGAATTTGCTAGAAACCATCCAATTTTCAACCCACTTTTTTCTTTAATTTGCTTAAATAATTTGCATACCTCATCAGTGGGCAGTTCCATTTCCTTGCTGTATGTATGTGGTATGTGGTGGACAACAACTCCTCGTAGGAAGTAAAATGCTGATAAGTGTTTCACCATCACCCGTGACCATAGTGGTATCAGATCTCTTTTTAGCTTCTGAACATCATCCATAGATGGCAGTAACTCATGGACTTTAACTTCATCTAATGTCCTGCTGGTAACATCTGGCAAATGTGTTCCAGTGACAACATCCTTGATTGCAACTAAGTTGAACGTGTGAAGGGATTTGTTTTTGTTCTTTTTGTCCATGTGCCTGACATTTATATGAAGGTCAAGATTGTCTCCGATAATTTGTTATCCATCAGGAGGCAATGTTTTAGCCTTTTCAAAAGACTTATCAATTGCTCCTGAAACATTATCCCCTGGTTTTGAGCACTTAGCCACAAATTTAAAAGTCTTCTTGGACACATCTGAGCTCAAATTTGCATTCATAACCTTGTTGGCGACACTGCGAACAGCATCCTCAGGTTTGTAGAGACTTGCAAGATTCAACAAGGAGGTATCTATTGTATCTGGGGAGTGAGAGCCCTCACGCCCTTCTGTGGTATGGGAGAGGTTTGATCCATGATCCACAAAAAATGAGATAAAGTCTCCAATTGGGGGGAGTTCTGGTAGGTACTGTAAACTCTTAACTGATTCTTTCACCACCCCAAGACACTGTAAAACCTCTTTGTGCTCCTCAATATCCTTTTTCCACTTTAACAGAAGGACATCATGGTCTTGACCCATTTCTTTTGCTTTAGCAGTAAGCTGCTTAGGGTGAACTATGATACCATGTGTTTTCATGAGATCTAAGCCCTGCAAAAGTCCAAAATTATAATGTCAGTTGTTTGTGATCTTTGCTGCTAGGTGAGACAGATAAGCAATTGCGTGGAGAGGGGCTCTGCTATTTTCTGACACAGGAAATTGTCAAATGAAGTCCAGACATTTACCTGATTCAACAAAATTATTTAACCTCTCCTCTTGAAAATAATTTTGAAGTTCCTGAGGGCTGAGATGGTGGTGAGGGAATTTGCCACATACATCAGGGGTTTTCACTGTAGATTACAGTATACCCTGCTAGCAAAGGTCACTTTTCTCTGTATTTTGCTGGGCTGGCATTCACAAGGAAAATACACCTCTGCACTGGGTCGAAACTGCCCCTATTGCATGTGTGTGCTATGGTTACCTAGCGACCGAGTCGCGTCGTGATGTCTCACCATATGACCCGACTGCACCTTTCAATTCCTCGAGACAGCGAAATACAGAGAAAAGAGGCCTTTTGCTAGCAGGGTAATTACAGTAGGGCCATGGAACTCAAACCCTTTCAAGGGGCTGGGTTATTAAATTGTTTGATCCAAGATTCTTACAACTTATATATTGTTTATTGTAATAGATCAAGAAGATTTTTGGTGTCAGTTGTGATAAAAAAGAACAAATTTTATGAACAAGGGATACAGATGCAGCATGCAAAATTTAAATCTGTTCATCAGTCAGAATGTAAAATTCTGTGTGTATACTTAACCGTTTGTGCTGTCCCAGAAAAACGAAGAATTAGACCAATCCGGTAGGCCAAGGCTGACATCTACATGCACCGGTTGCGGAGTATGGTTGCTGCAATAGTAGCAACAACGGTATAGTCTTGATTCTTATCTGAAGCCATTTGCCGCTTCTTGGCTCTTGACCAGCATATGCAGTCTAACAATTCAGTTGTTAATGGAGCTCTGGTTTTTAACTCCTCTATAAAGTCAGAGAGTTTAAATAATGGTAGTGAATCATGACGAGTTAGCCTCAGTGAACTTGGTGACTTAGTTGAGGTGAGATCTAACAACTCCTGTTCAATTTTTTTAAAGACTATCTTCTTTGCAGCAGAACAATCAGTAGCCTTGGCAAGCAATGTAGACATGGCAAGCTTGTCAAGCCCCAAAGCCAAGTACTTTACTACACATGCAATATGCTCATCTTTGATCTCGACTTTTCTTGGCCCTGAAGGGTAGTGGACTATAATCTAGAATAAAGAGAAAATATTATTTTTAACAATTGTTCACTATATCCAGCTAGCAGAGGCCTCTTTTCCTTTGTTTTTGCTGAACAAAATACAGGAAAAGCCTTTGCTAGCAGTCCTAACAGGGTAGAAAATTGATAATATCTAAGTTCAGAAATTTTGATTGTGTGCAGAAAATCTCCAAAATGCATGGTGGATTATTTATTGGGTAACAGGATAAATCCTCTGGAAATTTAAATAAATAAATATTACATACTTGTTGTGTTGGGGAAGAAAATCGTGAGAACATTCCGTCAGGAGATATCAAAACGAAAAATAATCGCTGTTATGAAAAGAACTGGTTGCGAAGCAAGATTCTTAGAGATGACATCTCATGCGAGTAATTAAGTTATTATCAACGTGTGATTTTCCCGACACGAAATGCATGCCAGCAGTGAAAACAGGGGAAAAGCTGGCTCTGCTTGCAGGATGAAGGAACGAATTAAGTTTGAGTGAAAAAAAAAAAAGAATATTCTACAACCACTGAGTGAAATAATTACTGGAACTTATGAAATAATTCACTCAGGTCTTGTTGTGCAAACCATGGAAAGTTTCATACGTTGCGATAGTAATGTTTACTTACCACGACAGATACTTTTTCATCTGAAGTTTCAGGTTCTCTCCGCCTTGTTTCGTGGTTGTTTTGAGTCGTAGTGCCTTCGGTGTTAGCTTCTCCGCTTGTTTCTCCAGGTTCAAAAAAATCCTTCCCAAGCAATAACGACAAGAATGATTCCTGTCCGGTAATATTTTCTTCGTGTTGATGTGGAAATGTTGCAGCTCGTTGTTTATTTGCATAACAATGGTCGTGAGAAACTTTAGCACTCGTTGGACAATCCTCAGCAGCATCTAACTGGTAAACTCCAAGTTCATCTTCGTCCTCATAATTCAAAGGGAATGCCACATTTTTCAAAGCTTTCCTCGATTTGGGATGCTTCGAGGGGCTTTCTTTTGAAGCCCTTTTGAAACGAGGAGGTGTGAGGTTTTGAGTCCCGCCTTCAACTCTCCGACTTTCAATCCGCGATTTATTGCTGTTATACTTCTCCACCAGAGATGATTTGTCCTGTTGTAAGATAGATTGTCGCTTAACTATGGAGTCTATCCTGCGCTTGCAAGTTTTACAAACTCGACGAGATTGTTCCGCGAAATTTAGCGACTGCTTCACGATTGATTCAATATTCTCCGCAAGTCCTTCTGTTGTGAAAGTATTATAGAAACTCTTTTGTCCAGATGTATGAAAGTTTCTGCCGCAAATGAGGCAACAACTGTCTTTTGCAGATTTTTCAACCCTTTTCGTTGGTGTTTTCGGCGATCTTTCAACGGCTATTCTCCTTTGCTTTCTAAGCGGAGAGTTGTTAGGGGTAAACGACATTACTCCGCGCCATTGACTAGTTTATTTCGCGCGGATCTTTCGCGCGGCTGTTCGGATGACAAATTTGATTGAAAGGTGCCATCGGGTCATATGGTAAGACGTCACGTGACGACTCGGTCGCTAGGTAACCACGGCGCACGCGCAATAGGGGTAGTTTCGACCCAGCGCAGAGGTCTCTTTTCCTCGCGAACGCCAGCCCAGCGAAATACAGAGAAAAGAGGCCTTTGCTAGCAGGGTACATGGAGAACTTTTCCTTAAAACAAAAATCATCCAATCATCTTTTGCTCACTCAATTTCCCATTTTATTTTGTCCGCGTTTGATTTTTCCCACACCCTGGCTTCGTGTTTTTTCTCACGCTATGGAAGGCACGTGACTCATTTCGGCCAATCAGCAACTAGACTGTTTGAGAGCTTTTGGCGCGTTTCTCCTTTCCAAGCCAAACATAATTCACCATCTTTCGGCCGGTTGGGTTTGATTTCCAAGCTCTAGAGACAGATTTAAAACTATCCTTCGGTAAGATTCGCTTTCAATGATGGATGGACAAAGAAGAGAGCCCGCTATCGACGAAGAAGAAGCCTCCGGGCCAATAGAATGTTGGAATGTGGAACAAGTAGCATCGTTTGTTCGTGTTTGAACTTGATGAAATAGCTCAAAACGTTAGAGGTAAGTTCGCTCAACATGCAATAAAGCGTCAAAATATCGATTTTACGACTTTTCGTTCTTCCGTTTTGCATCAGACTTAGGTTATTTGTTTACGTTTCGCCATGGTTTTGTTTTTTGTAATCTCGGTAATCTAGGGTCGCCTAGCCCAAAGGCAAAAGTAGTAAGCTTACTAATACGTGCCGTGTTGCTTTGTTAACTTTAACTAGATATATTAGTAGCTAAAGCTAGAGTTAATAAAAAAAGGAAAACAATAACTATCTGGATTTGCTTTTTGTACTTAACTTCGGTTAAACAGATCGCTCTGAGTGCGTACCGGTCTCATGTAATCACCGCCATATTCTACGCGAGGGAGTTCGACGTTAGATTTGGCGCCAAAAAGTCCGCATGGTTTCACAGTGAAAAAGTGAAATAAGGCATCAAGGCTTTCTTCTATGAGCGCGTTTTGATGTTTTTTTTTTTAACCTGAAGACATAGATGGAAAAGGGTTGGCTGTGCTATTCCATAAAGACGAAGAGGGTGAGATCTTCAGAAAACTCAACCTAACGTTCGGGAAAACACTTAAATTGAAAGCAAATTTGTGCCGTCCACCAGTTCTACTTCTACGCCCAAAACAGGTCCCAAGCCAACGTTATCATCCCTGAGTGCGCAACGGAAGCTACTATATAAATTCAAGTAAGTACTGTTACGAAGCTAGTTTTAGGATTTCTTTGTAGTCTCACAATGAGAACATTTCAGAGTTAGTTTTGTAGTCTCGCCTAAGAGAATGTTGTAGGGAACTCCCCTTACGTCACCCTTGTAGGTAAACATGTTTGTAAAGGATTCAACTCAGAGGAAGTTCTCACGGCAATCAAACTGTCCTAGTTCAGCACATTTTTAAGAGATTTTATCCAAATGTAAACCGTAGTTTTCCCACGCTTTCTTCGCATGCGTAAATCAGATTAAATAGTCGTGCTTCTTTAGTTTTACCTAATAAGGTCCTGTTGACGAAGAGTTCCTTCGTCAACTGGGCGTAAACACTTGAAACCGTGAGAACCATCCTGGGTTGAATCCTATAAAAAGGGCTACCATTATTGTAAAAGTAGTGGTAGTTGAGCCAAAGTTGAAATTAAAGTAAAAGTCATAATCAAGAAAGATCCCGATTACTGGTACCTCCTCGTTACACTGGTGGAGAACCCATAATCTTCGGCTTAATGAACTGGTGGAGAACTCAAGGTTAGTGTGGCTGGTGTCGGTATTGACGGCTTGTTCTGAATTCTGAGATAGCCAGCCAAATTTTTTTCGTATAAAAGAAATATAAATTACTAATATAAATCAATCCTTAATTTTCAATGTATGTATTCGTAAAGTTTTCAAGCTGCCGGTAACTAGGAGTAAGGCTAAAGCCCTGGCTAGCCAGGCAGCCAGGGAAGAAGTTGGCGAGAGTTCTAAAACTAGTAGTAAAGAAATTGCAGCCCCAAAGCGAGTAAGTTCGGGAATTTTAAAAAGAATTAGGGCGTTGACTCCTTCGCGGCAGTCAACCCGAATAGCAGATAACAGCGAATTTTTTACTCCCTCTTTAAGTAATCCAACAGTAATTGCTGAAGAAAATCCTCCGCCTAGACCTCCTTTACCTGAGAATTACGAACAGCTTTCAGTCAGCACTGAAGTAGAATTTTCAGATTTCTCGCAAGACGATAGTTTCTCAGATAGTCATAGCGAAGCAGAAGAACTTTCTGATCAAAATTGTTGTTCTCGCGCAGAAACGCCGGAACAAATCGAAACTGAAAATCATCCTTCAAATATGCAATCAATTGAACAAGCTGTTGCGTTTCCTGATTCTGCGAGTATGTCTTCTCCCGGTGTTGTTTCGGCTATCAGAGAAATGAAAGATCATTTTGACGACGAATTCGAAAGTCTCAGGGCAATAAATGAAGAAAAAGAAAGAATGATCGCTCAGATACAAAATTCTTACCTAGACGCCGTTAGCCTAAAGGGAATGTTTACTACACCTATTTTCAAGGGTGAGCAGAAGGAAGATGTTTCTGAATTTATCACCAGTTTTCTCCAAATGTCTATCTTTTGTAATTGGACGGAAGAAAAACAAGCTCAAGGCTTGCCTTTGTGCCTAAAAGGAAATGCCTTGGCTTGGTTTAATTCACTCAAGGATAAGGAAAGTTTAACAATTCACGAAATCATAGAAAAATTGAAAGAACAATTTGCGTCGAGTGCCTCTCACTGGCGCCTAAGACAAATGCTAAGCAAAAGAAAGCAAAAGCCAAACGAGCCACTTTCCGAGTACGTTACGGACATCCGTCAGCAATGCATAAGGTTGAATTTACCAAAATCTGAATGGCTGCATTACTTTGTCGATGGTTTGAAAGATGAAATTAAGGAATACGTTGTATTAAGGGAACCTGATACTTTTGAAAAGGCAGAAAATTACGCAATGCTAAAAGACAGCATAGCTCAGCGTTCAGCTGCCCCTGTCATTGATACTAAGCAAATTACACAAGAAATTATGGGGCAACTAAAAGGGTTGATGTTTTCTCAGGGTAATTCACAGCCAATAGCTGCTGCAATTCGCGAGGAAAGACCTACTTATGGTCAAGCCAGTCAAAGACAGGCTAACTTTCAATACGAAAACCAAAACATGGACATGCAAGAAATGATCAGACAAGAAGTTAAAAAGCAAATGGGAGGTCAGCTTAATCCCCGGGCCCAAGCTTTTCGGCCACAATCTCGAGGAACTTTCTACAGGGGACAAAGAAGTGTACAAGGACGCCCCTTTTGTAACTATTGTGGTATTTACGGGCACACCTATTATAACTGCAGACGAAAAAACCAAGGAAATCGCAGTCAATATCAAAGGGACCCCAGACTCCCTCCCCAGAGTTTTCAAGCCATTCGTTCTGAAAATCAAAATCGGCCTTATCCCACCCAGGGAAACTAAGGAAGGCCCCTGTCTCGAATGCAAACTCTAGAATCAGCGTGATGGGGGCCACTAATCAAAACGATAAATGCGAACAAGCCATAAAACAATCAGCAAAGTTTTCAGCCACAAGGGAACGTATAACAACTGCAAATTCAGTCAATACTTCTAAAATTTCAAACAGCGAACCAAAACATGTGTCAAAGCAAATTACTAAAGAGAATCAAATATATTTTGTTGTCTACGAAAACGAAATTCCTGCGCAAGATATTGTTGAAGAAACAAATGACGTCATAATAGAGGAAATCGAGTTTTTGGGAAATACACTTGAGGGGACGCCTTCGACCGTAAGTACCAAAAATATCGAAATCTTTGAAGAAAAAACAATCAGTTGTTCGAGAAATATTCAAGATTCAATACCGGTATTAAAACAAAATGAACATAAATACAATGAACATGAAAATGAAATTAATGAGAAAGAAGAAAAATCTGAAATTCAAACAGGTTCAGAACAAATTTCAGCGAATATGAAACAAATTGACACAACAAGAGAAATTGAGTACAATGATGCATTCATAAGTCAAAATAGTAAGAATCGCGATCAGACAGAAAATGAAAAACAAGAAACCTTCAGTATAAATACTACAAAAATGTACGAAAACAAAGATGAGCCTGAATTAAACAAATATGAAGTGATAACTACTGATTCAAAATATGCAGTTACGTTTCCAATTGACTTAAAAGCCTTATCAATCCAAGGAAAAATCGGCGAAAACAGCGATACAAGTTTTCTTATTGATAGTGGAGCAGCTATTTCCGCGATTAGTCAAACTGTTTTTCACACATTAGATCGACAGCAATTTCATACTCTAGAGACAGATTTGCCTTCAGTCAAAACAGTAAATGGACAATCTTTAGATATTGTGGCAAAGATAGTTTTGCATTTCAAACTACGAGACAATCATTTCTCTTTTCCTTTTTATGTAATAAACGATTTGTCATATGGCGCAATTCTGGGTAAAGATTTTCTTGCAGAATACCAAGCAAATATCAATTTCTGTAACTCCACGATTTCGTTAAACGTGATGCAAAGAGAATTCGCTTTCCACAACGAACAGAATCTGGATTTTTGTGAAAGCAATGCATTTGTCGTTTTTTTCAGAAGATTGTTTTTCATTACCGGGTCATTCTGAAACAATTTTACCCGCAAAAGTTGATGGGATTCCCCCGACGAATTCAGTTGGTTTAGTTACTTGTAGAAATGAACTTCCAGAAAAACTTAGCATTGTAGGTGCCTCTGAGCTCGTGACTATCAATGATGAGAAAATTGTTCCTCTAAGGTTAATAAACCCGAATTCAAAGAGTGTAAACATCTATCCAGGGACAAAACTAGCTTCTTTAACCATATTGAAAGACGATGAGTTTCAAACTTTTGAACTTGGAAAAACAACAGAGAAAATCGGAAAGGATGACGATTCGGATAACAATGTAACGGATTCATCAAAACTACCAGACATTTCAAATTGTGCTTTTACTGGGGAAAACAAAGAAAATTTGAAACACTTGCTAAGTCAGTACAAAGATTGTTTTGCCTCGACTATTAAGGATCTTGGTAGAAGCTCGATTATACAGCACAAAATCGATACTGGGGATAATAATCCTATCAAGCAAAGACCGTATAGAACTAATCCTGACAGTCGTGCAGAAATCGAAAAACAGTTAAAAGACATGCTTGAGCATAATGTTATTGAGCCTTCGGTTTCTCCTTGGGCCTCTCCCGTTGTTTTGGCAAAAAAGGCGGATGGCACAATGAGATTTTGTGTTGACTTCCGGAAACTTAACTCCGTTTCTAAGAAGGACTCTTACCCGATCCCCGTGATATCGGATGTACTTGACAGTCTATCTGGAAGTCAATATTTCACAAGTCTCGACATGAAAAGTGGCTATTGGCAGATAGAAGTAGAACAATCTTCTCGTGAAAAGACAGCTTTTGTAACCAACAACGGACTTTATCAGTTTCAAGTTTTGCCGTTCGGATTGTGTAATTCACCAGCCACATTTCAAAGACTCATGGAACATATCCTCAGAGGATTGGAATATAAAAGTGCATTAATTTACATTGATGATATTATTATATTCTCTAAGACTCCGGAAGATCATCTCAGACATCTTGAGGAAGTTTTTGTTAGAATGCGGGATGCAAATCTGAAATTGAATCCAAAGAAGTGTGTGTTTGCCAAACAGGAATTGAAATATCTTGGCCATATTGTGACTCCAGATGGAATTAAACCGTGTTCAAGTAAGATTAAAGCAGTCACAGAATTTCCCGTTCCTACTAATGTCAAAGAATTGAGAGGTTTCTTAGGCCTATGTAACTACTACAGGAAATTTATAAAGAATTTTCACGTCATTGCAGAGCCTATGAACAACTTGACAAGAAAACATGTGAGATTCAAATGGACCCATGATTGCCAACAAGCATTTGAAAAACTCAAGAATGCGCTTGTTTCGGCCCCAATCTTAGTATTTCCAGATTTTTCTAAAGCGTTCCATTTGATAACCGATGCTTCTTCAACTGGTGTAGGAATGACTCTGTCGCAATTTAGTGATGATGGAAAAGAAGCTGTTATCGCTTATAATGGCCGTGCACTGAACAAATGTGAAGCAAATTACACAACTACCGAAAGAGAATGCATTGCGGTAATTGAAGGAATAAAGAAATATTCAGCGTACCTAAGCGGACGGAAATTTACAGTTCATACCGATCACAACGCTTTAAAATGGCTTATGTCTATAAAAGATCCTGTAGGACGTCTAGCACGTTGGTCAATGCTAATTCAGCAATATGATTTTGATATCGTCTACCGAAATGCTAAACAAAATTCGGCCGCTGACTCTCTAAGCCGACGCGCCTATGAAAAGTGTGAACTTTATTCCATATCAAAAGCCCCAGAAGCTGATAAAATTTATGAGCAACAAAGGAAAGACCGAAAACTTTCAGACATTATTGTTTACTTAGAAACCGGCGAATTACCTAGTGATAATAAACTAGCTAGAGAATTGTTATTATCTGCAGATTGTTTCTACATAGGAGAGGACAAACTCCTTTACCACTTAGATCGAAAAAATAAACAACAAAATAAGGAAATTATTTCACAATTAGTAGTTCCGGAGTCCTTCAGATATGAATTGCTTTCGAACGTCCATGATCATATTGTAGGAGCTCATTTTGGGATAAACAAGACATTTGGTAAATTGCGCCGTCATTATTGGTGGCCTGGAATTTTTAAAGACACAGAGCATTGGTGCAAATCGTGCGTAGACTGCTCTATGCGTAAAAGCCCTAAAACTCATTTGAAAGAACCGATGTGTCTTTCAGAACCTGTAACCACACCTTGGCAAAAATGTGCAATGGACATAATTGGTCCCCTGCCTAAGACTAAAAAGGGCAATATGTTTATACTCGTCATATCAGATTACTTGACAAAATTCCCAGAAGCCTTTGCAATGCCTAATATGGAAGCTTCAACAATAGCAGACATTTTTGTGCGGGAAATAGTATTCCGTTACACTGCTCCAAGAGAATTATTAACAGACCGAGGGAAAAATTTCATGAGCAATTTGATTAAAGAAATTTGTCGAATATTTGAAATTCGTAAAGTTAATACCTCAAGTTATCATCCACAGACAGACGGTCTGGTTGAAAAATTCAATGGTACACTGATACAAAGTTTATCTATGTATGTTAATAGTTCTCATACGGACTGGGATGAATATATCCCTGCAGTTTTACATGCCTATAGAACAAGCCCACACGAGAGCTGTAATGAGAGCCCGCATTATCTACTTTTTGGTTATGAGCCTAATCTGGTGATAGACAGTAAATACCTAACTCTAGATAGTTCAGAACTATCCACGTCTGTAGAAGAACATAGGAAACGAGTTGTCGAAAATGTCGAGCAAGCTCGTAAAATTGCTATAGAAAATACTCAACGAGCACATCAAAAAGCAAAATTCTACTATGACAAGAAAAGTAAACACCGTGAATTTCAAGTAGGAGAGAAAGTTTGGGTATATACTCCTGCTACAAAGAAAAGATTGGCAAAGAAATTGTTGCACATGTGGCATGGACCATTTAGAATCGTTGAAAAATTCAATCAAGTAAACTACTACGTTCGTGATGTGAACAACAGAAAAGCGAAATTTGCAGTGCATGTAAATCGGATGAAAAAATGTTTTGACCCAGACGAGAGACCGATTTTACCACCAGAAAATACTACTGAAGGTTTTGGTCTAGATTTTTCAGATATCCCTGATGATAGTTTTGAAAAAGCGAAAGAAAAAACGTCAACAACAGTGCCGACACAGGAACGTGAAAAAACCAAAACACAAAAAGAGAAGTTTAAACAAGCTGGAGCAGTTCCAAAAACAAAAAGATGAATTCTAAAATTCAGAAAAGCAAATCAAATGTTAGCTCCAATGGAACAAATGGTAACAAAAAGCCTAGTACTTCAGAGACAGTAAAGGGACACAGTACTTCTGTCTTACCAAATTTTAGCACTCAAAATAATGACGATGATTCCATTTTTCAAGCCATAAAACTGTTGAACAAGAGAAAGCGCGGTAGACGAATCGAATACTTAGTCTTATGGGCTGACCGTTCACAAACATGGGAACCGGCTAAAAATATTTTAGACAAAAGATTGATTCAAAACTTTCAGAAAAACAATTGAGTCATCTAGCAATTTTTCCACAGTTGTCTAGAAATGACAACCTTGAATTGTTTTGTTTCTAAAACTACCAATATTAGCTTTTGAAATTCTTCCTAAAAGAGTGTAGTTAATTTTCCTAATATATCAATTGTCTAAAAACAACATTGATCTCACCTTGTTTAGTTGAATTAGGTCAAGTAAATTACATTGAAGGATCTCAAGACAAGGAAAACTCAAATCGATTATCATGTTTGTCATGTTGTACGCTCATGCCGCCATGTTCCTAGACATGTTTGCATATATAGTAAAAATAGAAAATTACGGCGGAGATTTTTAGAAGAAAGTAATTGTTTTTGAAATATAGTCCTGTTTTGTCTGACATCAATAAATTCCTCTTCTGTTTACTTACAGGCAAAGAGTGACAACACTGAATATCATGATAGTCAAACCAAGCTACTTCTTGTTTTTGTCTACCTTCTTAATTTGTTTTCAATTTGGCATAAATCAACAATTTGGTTCCTTAACAGAAAAGATTACTTTTTACCCGTCGTCTCTTTTGATAAGTCACAGTGCCCGTCCTTTGACTTTTTTTGAAGACACTCGGATTCTTCATGTGACTACTCATTTACCACTAGTAGAGACTGGAGAGGTTAAACGGATGTCAAACCATTCATGTTCGGTAATCAAAGCAACCTTTTTCGAACGATTACTTTCGTCTGTCAGGAATACACAGAAATCAGTTAAAAGATTGCTTTCGTTAACAGGACTTTCATCACTTATCGAATGTTCTACCTATCTCGCTCGTCTGTATAATTACGAAACTGGCTTACGATCCACAATGACGTGTCCAACAGTCTATCGGAATTCGGTTAAAATTTGCAAACATTGGGCATATAAAAACTGTAAAACAATTACCCCCGAACAAAAACATTGGCTAAGAGAAAAACATAGAAGAGAAAAACGAACTGCCTGGGCTTGTTACAGCGGTATGATGGGTGTCCCAAGATTGATTTATGAGGCAATTTCCAATAAGAAATGAGAAGCGAATCATGTTCAAAATCTTAAGAAAACCTTAAGGGAGATGACATCAGCAATGACGATAACTCAGCATCTTGTTCATGTCGTTAACGGAAAGATAACATATATGTTTAAAATACAAGACAGTATGAATTCAAAACTTCATGAACTAGGACATGATATGAAGCTGATCGATAAAACTTTTAAAGTTTGGGAACAAGAAATAAAAAAGTTTTCTAACAAAGTTCATTGTGATCAACAATTGCTAATGGAGTTTCTTTCTAAGTTTTTGACAGAGCTAACTAGAACCTTTTCAATATTACTACGATTTTTCGAGATTCAGGACATTATGAATCTTCTTACAAAGCTTAATCAAAAAAACTTAATAAGCAAATCAGATTTACCAAGTTTTATAACCTCGCAACTCCTCCCTAAGCTCGATAGTGATGAATCACTTAAAGTAACTATGGAGGCATTTAAACAAGGTCTTCCTGTTTTGGGTCAGCCAATGACTGACGTGGAATATGAGAAAGATAGTGTCAATATTAATATACTTGCTGTTATCCCAGAGATCAAAAATCAAAACTCGCTATGCACAATAGAACGCTTGACACCTATAAAATTTAACATTTCCAATTCTTGTTATACAGGACCAGTACAAAAGAAAAATTTAGCCGTTATTTCATGTTCATACTCGAAATATATTGTGACTATCGATGACCTTGATAAATGCTTTCAGAATCAAAATGGATATTTATGTCCAACCAATATATTACAAACAGAACAAAATTTTTCTTGGCTTGGCTATCCTTGGAATTCAGAGATTAAGTTGTCATTCCCTCGTTACCACCTTCCCTCAAGTTCGTGTGATGGCTTACATCCATTGATTCCTCTTGGCGGACGATTCTACTTAAGTACTTCACGTGGAATATTGAAGACCAACACCGGACGTTTAACTATCACGCCTCTGTCCATCTACCAGTTTCCCTGTAATATCACGTTTCAAGGAATGAAGTCTGGTCTGACCAAATGTCCTAAATCTATGGCAATATCACTGCCTATTTTTACCAAAAACACTATACAATATACTCCATGGAACTTTATGGACAAGGATACACTGAACTTACACCACGATTCCCTAAAAATACCCCAGCCCGTAGAAATAAACAAGACTATCATAGAAAACCTTGATAAATTTTATACGTTTTACGATGAAAAACTCTCCAATGTACTCAAGCGCACAAGAAAAGATATATACAAAATAAAGGAAGAAACACTCACGTACTCTGATCAAGTGCTACTATATACAGTGTCAGCTCTCACAATGCTGAACTTTATTATTGTTATATCAGTAATCTGTTTTAGAAAAGTCAAGGACAGCACCAACACCCCGCAAATCTTTGTCACGCACACGGGCAGACAGCAAAAGGGAATCAAAGAAAGCAATGGAGGAAGAAAGACTGGAAGTGTCAATCGCACTATACGATGTTCCCTTCGTGAGAAAAATAAAGGAGGAAACGATGGCCAATCTCGCGTCCGTGAGCGGAGCGTTTGCCGCGTTCACAGAGGACAGAGAACAGCGTCCTGAACTTACACAGTTCACGTTGTATAATTTTAGGAACTGGCATACCTTAGACTTACTCCTGGAACTTGTCGACGACACGATTAACAATGATCAACCAGAGATCGAACTATCGTTCGAACTTCATAACATCACTTTTTTAGTGGAATTAGCAGGAAGATTATACATCAAAGAAACATTCCTTAGACAACTTCTGTTAGATCCAGCTTTAAATTATATAGAGGATATAATGGGAAATGGAAACATGTGGAGATCGATGTACCTATATTTAGAATTGCTGTTTAAATTACGGCATCATGGGTACATAGGTCTTGCGCACCGCCTTTGCTTACAGCCAGTTCAATTTTCAGATTTAATGTCTTGTACGACATTCACGCACTTCTTTCAAAAGGTACTAACGTCCCTAGTAAATGCAAACGACAACTGAATATATTCCATTTTCAGTGTTTTCTGAGTGTTTCTTCTAACACGTGTCGTTCTGAAATAGTTTTGTAGTCATTTTCTAGTGTTTTTGTAGCTTTGTAGTACACACGTGTCAAGACTCTAAAAAAGCACGAAACTCTATAAGTTGTAAACATCAACATTTTTTTTAATTTTTAATTATTCACTTTTAATAACTTCTACACATCAGGAGATGTGCCATTTTAAGACGGGGGGAGTGTTACGAAGCTAGTTTTAGGATTTCTTTGTAGTCTCACAATGAGAACATTTCAGAGTTAGTTTTGTAGTCTCGCCTAAGAGAATGTTGTAGGGAACTCCCCTTACGTCACCCTTGTAGGTAAACATGTTTGTAAAGGATTCAACTCAGAGGAAGTTCTCACGGCAATCAAACTGTCCTAGTTCAGCACATTTTTAAGAGATTTTATCCAAATGTAAACCGTAGTTTTCCCACGCTTTCTTCGCATGCGTAAATCAGATTAAATAGTCGTGCTTCTTTAGTTTTACCTAATAAGGTCCTGTTGACGAAGAGTTCCTTCGTCAACTGGGCGTAAACACTTGAAACCGTGAGAACCATCCTGGGTTGAATCCTATAAAAAGGGCTACCATTATTGTAAAAGTAGTGGTAGTTGAGCCAAAGTTGAAATTAAAGTAAAAGTCATAATCAAGAAAGATCCCGATTACTGGTACCTCCTCGTTACAGTACTATTGCTAAATATACCATGAAATCAGCTTATTCTTATCCAATCCACTTTTATTCAATCAGAGGGAAATAGTCAAGATTCTCACGACAAATGTTCTGTTCTGAAAACTCACAGTGATATACCCTACGGTATACTTAAACTTAAGTCTACTAACTTGATCAATTCATTTAGCTTCGTATTGTTGGCCACAATTTTAAGGTCGATCCATTTAATGTATACTGGGGGAATGGCTGCGGAATCGCCTATTGAAATATTCAAACAAAATTTGAATCAAATTCTAATTATTTTTAGAGTCACAATTTTATTATGACCACCCCTTTTCAATATTCCGCAATTCTTGGCAAGAAACGGTTAGCAATGGGTTAAGCCAAGATCTGCATAAAGGGAATCTATGCCTGAGGTATGAGCTTTTTGTTACAGAAAACACTAGAAAACATTTTGCATTTCAAGAGAAGAGGCTCTGAGACACGGCATCTTGTAAAACCAGTACTGGTATGTTTTCGTACATGTTTGTACGGAAGATTCTTACCAAACCATGTCTAAATAAAATGTGTATGTATGTATGATGTTTCTTGACTTCCAAGATTTTGAGGTACCCACAGCTACTCTGCAATGCATTAATTGTTTCAATTTTACAAAACACAAGTATCACCAACTAAACTATTAGACATTTTTTTGTCATTAATCAATTTCTTCATTCTTTCAGGAGATCTAAAATTAATGAAGCAGCAAAATCTGAGTGGCCAGGAAACCAGTTTCCAAACTTCAGGCTTCCAGAAAACAAGCAACACTTGCATAAGCTTGCAGAGTCCCTAGAAAAAGACTACAGCATGTCAGAAATTGGTTCTGGTCTTGAGGGCATTACAGCGCGAGAAGCCCAAGTATGGCCACTCGATAATTAATTCGCATACTTTCGCCAGCGTTAGCCAATCACAGGCGGGTTTTTTTTACAAGTGAGCCGGGCTTAAACCACAAAACTGCTCGAGCCACGATGAGTGTTCAAGTCCTGAAATACAGCGGAACTTCCTAGGTTTTCTATTTGCTCTGAGCGGCTAAAAGTTATCTAAGCTGATGTCCGTTTTCTGGCGGGTCAAGCACGAAAAGCCGTCGACTGAGTTTGTCTCTCCGCTAGTCGGAGGTCAAATCATTCGCCCGCATTTTCCATTTATACTCGGCACTAAACTGCAGGCATCGATACATGTAATAATTTATAATATATAGATTTAGCCACTGGCTAAAAGCGGAGCTCCCGGTTGTGTACATGGTGTATATCACTCTAATAGGCTTTTCAAGAAAGAATGCCTCTAAATATGTACAGTATACAGATGAAAATAAGCACGACCTGATAAAGTGAGGTAAAAAAAAACTAAGGTGCTAACCCCTCACAATGGATTAATGCACCAGTCAAAGTAGGATATGTGGGGGCATTAGAATGAAAATTGGTACTAAAACTTCCCAATTCCCCGCCATGTGGGGACAGGTTTTATGGGCTAAATAGCAGGAAATCCCCCACCCCCGGGGCAGCCCAAGAACATGTCAACCCAACTTCATCGAAAATCTTGAGATTCTCCCTCACGTGGCAGAAAAATACAATACGAAAAAATCCCAAGAATGTCGATGTCGGTGCGACATAACGGAAGAAGGAAATAACAGACAATTAAAAAGCTTGCCAAAAATATCAATAAAAAACTCTCACATTCGCCAAAATGTAGTCACCAATTATGTAAAGAGAAGTAGCCACCAGAGCTCCGGCGGTCCGTAAAGAGAAGTAGCCACCAGAGCTCCGGTGGTCCGCCGGCTTGTTTTGACAGCTCTGCTGTATTCCCAATAGATATTGATATTTTGTATCAAGACAAGAAATCTAAGCTAAAATAGTGCTAATAAAAAAATCAAACTTTTCTTTTGGAAATTCCTGAAAATTGTGTTTTAAGATCTGAGAAAAGTAATACCCCCTTGGGATGTAAAAGATAAAACAACCACCTACATAGTTTGTCAATGTTGTTATTATGTATGAACTGTTCTTTCGAGTTTTCAGAGAGATAAGACCCAGTTATGCATTTTCCGTATGTATTTTTCAGTCTCTGCATTTTAGACTTGCCGGTAAGAAAACTGGCCGCCATTTTGTTTTTCTGATCTAACCCCCAACTAAAGCCCCACATCCCTTGGTGAAGGATGGCAAAATGAGCTAATGCCCCACCTACACGGGACAAAGATAGCCACTGAAAAGAGTATTTGATAATCTGGCATTGTGTGGCCCAGAAAATATCCATCCCCCACCCAAGGAAGGGCATTGAAAAGTGACCCCAACCCAACCCCTCTGTAATTTCCAAAGAAAAACAGAAACATACAGTATTTGTATGGAATAAGTCAGGTAAATTGAACACCACCACTCCGGATTTTTGGAGGGGTGTGTGTGTGTGTGTGTGTGTGGGGGGGGATGAATATTTTCTGGAACCAAGCATTACACATAACATTTTAAAGCTGGAGATTCATATGAGTAATCTTAAATATGCTCATGGAAATCTAAAGCCATCAATCTATTGCTTTAGTATTCACTAACCAGATTATCAAAAACTAGTGCATACATTTGTTTTCCCAAAAACACAAAGACAGTCGACTGAACACCCTATGCTAACTGCTATGTAATCATATAGTCCCAAACGAATTGTCACTTAAGTACTGTATACCAATGTAGTTGGTTTAGATTGTGGTAAAATTCTTTGCTGCATTTACATCCTTAGAAATAAGCAAGTTGTAAAATGCATTAAACTAATTCTGTCTTGAAAAGTATTTAGTAATCATACATAGTCTCTTATGAGCCCTCCAAAAATGTTTTACATTCAATAAAATAAAAGTTTCAAGGTTACCCCATTGTTCTTTTCTTAGTTTATTTTAAACTAAGAATCCAAGTTTTATTGCTTTTATAAAATAGTATTGCATTTGCTGTTTGTTTATATGAGAATGCACAGTTTTCAACCAATTAGAGTGTGCATACTACCTTAGCTATTTTATAATATTGTAGGGTTCCAGAAAATATTAATACCCCCAGTGAAGGGTGTTGAAAGTGACCCCCCCCCCCCCCCCCCCCCCCCTCAACCCTTGGAATTTGAAAAGAAAAATACAGTATTTGTATGGAGAAGTTCAGGTAAATTGATTGGCCCCCACGCCTCCAATGCGGTGTGAGGTATGGATATTTTCCGGAACCACACATTCCAAGATTTCATGGACACTATGAAAAGTGAATTTAGTTCAACGATTTCAATAATGTACACACCGTAAAGATTTCCAAAAATAATCAAGCCTGTTTTTTTTAAATTCAGTGAAACTATGTCACAGACAAAATATATCTACTTAAGTGAAACTATATCAAATGCAAATTAAAACCTTCTTTCCATGCCTGTGGCTGCATTATTAGAGTTGTCATATTTCCTTCAAAGCTTTCCACTGACTAGTGCGTCCAAGCAAAAGAGGTCTATCGTACTAGTCTATACAGCATTTAATCCAAGCAATTAGCTGGTTACATTTTTATCCAAAGCATTCAAGATTATGTCAAAGACAAATATAAACCAATGTTGCTTTTTTTTTTCTTGAGAGGACAAAAATTTCAATTCCCATGGGTATCACAGTAGTAGTAAAAGGCCGATTCTGGCGCAATGAAAAATGGTTTAAAGATATAGATTTTATTATACTAAACATGTCAGAATTTGCATTTTTTGAACAAGCTCGTAGTTTCAATTCTATTGAGAATTGAAAAAAATGGTTTAAAGATATAGATTTTTCAATTAAATGGACAAACAAACAGTGAAAGAGCTGAAAGCCCTCGCCAAAGAGCGACACATTAAAGGCTATTCTCAAATGCGTAAAGCCGAACTCATCGAAGCTTTAGACAAAACGCCACTCATCGAAGGGCTGGCGGCGCCACCACCACGTAATATTGTCTCTAACACACCATCGAGTATTCTCGATGAACCGACTGAGATTAATGTTCCAATTCTCAAACCTACCCAACCCACACCCATTTCTCATGTATCATCACTGAAGCATTTAGCAGGTAGAGTTACCGACTCAGTAAATAAAGAGATTAACAAGTTTTCAGATTGGATTTTATCCTACGTCCCCGAGCCCATCAAAAGAACCGTAAATAAACGTGTCGAAAACCTGAAGGAAAAGGTAAACAACCTATTCAAGAGAGTTGACCACTTTGCTCCAAAAGAACGACAAACATCATTGAAGGGATATCTAAAAACCTATAGGATTGATGGACGTGAAGGCTACGACCCCAAGACGTTCATCACTAATGCCAAAACAAAAGTTCTAGATCTCATGAACCAACGAAAGAAACCTATCAAGGTTAAGTTTGTCTTTACCTGCAAATTCATAAAAGAAAATCCTGCTACCGGACAGATTGATGAAAATCATGGATATTTTCATTCAACCGTAGAAATCATAACAGAGTCAACCGATTTCTCCGACTTATTCAATACAATGACAAATCACCAACTTGAACTGATTGAACAATTTCAAAATAAAGGCTCCGGTTGGCAGTTCGATCAAGTGGAATACTTTGATATCAACATCGATCCCTTTGAGCCGCTTTCTGGAAGTTCCTATATTCGACTCCCAAATAGTTTTGCATCCAAGAAGGCAATAATCAATGTTAAGAACATGGACGATCACGAGTGTTTTAAGTGGGCGGTAACCTCTGCTGTGTTTCCTAAAGAGAAAGATGCTCAAAGACTAGATAAACAAATGAGAGAAAACTCTGAGAAGTTTGACTGGTCAGGAATAGAGTTCCCAGTCTCATTAAAACAGATTGACAAGTTTGAGAGGCAAAACCCTTATACGATTAACGTATACGGATATGAATGGGATGCAATAGGACTTGCAGGTAAGGTACACCCTCTGAGAATTAAAAAGAAACAAAAAGCTGACGTGATCAATTTACTTCTCATATATCTCGATGAAGAAAATCACTACTGCTGGATTAAAAATATGTCAAGGTTGTTATCATCTCAGATCAATAATCACCAACATACATGTTATTTTGTCATAGATGCCTCAACTCATTCCAGTCAAAGACCTCATTAGAAAAACATCTCGAATACTGCATCAAAAACGAAGCAGTCAAGATTGATATGCCTTCATACAAAGATGGAAATCACATTACTTGTTTTAAAAATTTTAACAAAAAAATGCGAGTCCCCTTTGTTGTCTATGCCGACTTTGAGAGCTTTACAGAGAACATAGACACATGTTCCCCAGATGAAAGTAAAAGCTTTACTAAGCAATACCAGAAGCACAAACCATCAGGATACTGCTATCTCATCAAGTGCTTTGACAACAATATATTTCCGCCCAAGCTTGTACGACACACAGCCGAAGATATCCCACAGATGTTTGTTGAGTCTCTAGAGTCAGATATTAAGTAATGTTTACAAAACGAGCTGGAGTGTTTTATCAGCAGATAGAAACACGAGGCGAAGCCGAGTGATTCTATCTGCTGATAAAACACGACAGCGAGTTTTGTAAACTACTTCTAAAACGGTTGCCAGTAATAATTCATAATTCCAAGCTAGTTAAAAAAAGGAAATAAATTTGTGAGAACTACTTCATTGAAATCGAGAATAAGAAATCTGATATAGACTGGCTTCAAGTTGCATTGTTTAGCTATTTTGAAATGGCAAACAAAAGATCGACAACGAGAGCTTTTCATTACGAATAGTGTATTTAGAGAGGCGTTCCGAATAATTGACATATCTTCTGTGTTGGGACAAAAGGTCTGTTCATAATTACATGACTTTCAAAAAGAGAAGAACTCCCTTTGGAATAGCTGTCACTTTTTTACCTATAATTATGATGAGCAAAGAAATGCCGTTCAAATGTCATAGAAAAGAAATGAATGTATTAGCGATACCAGCGATACCTATAATAATGCTAGGGCTTTCTGATTGGCTTTTGTAAAGAAAGTGCTATGTCATTAGTTTTTGGGGCAGTGTTTCCTATTGTTTTTTATTCTTTTTATGATTCAAATTTCTTTGACGAAATTTTCTTTGTCATGCGCGTAATGCATCATATGCAATTTGCCCATTCATTCTCGGTTAACAAAGCAGTGCGGTTCGTACGGACTCGCCAAGTAGAGTAACTTGGACGGGTGAGTTAAATTCGTTTATCTGTGCATGATTTTGAGCCCAATTCAACTCAAGTATTGCCAAATAATTGTCAAAGATGTCCGTTTTGGCTCGTTTCACGAAATGTTCACAGAAGGGTGGTCGGCACTGCCCGCGAGTCGTTGTTGGATGTTTAAATCATGGCCACCGAAAATTAATAAATGTGATAAATGAACTATCGTTTTACAAAATGCACGTATTCATTTCTAACATGCGTTCTTTTTTCGTAGGTTACGGGAAAAGGTGGAAATCATGACCACAGAGCGTTTGTAAGAGATGGGGTCTCCATGAATATTATCGGGGAAACATGCTGTTCTGGTGAGTTGTCCTATCATTACTGATGCTCAGTGAGCCAATTTTGATAGAGACTGTGCTCACTGAACTGGATCTGATATAGAACTCTGACGTCACCGGAGTTCTATATCAGATTCAGTTCAGTGCGCAGCAGTTCTATATCGTTTCTGGCTGATTGAGCACCATTATGATATGGCAACCAATCAGAACAGCTGTTCCCTGAAAATATTCATGGACTCCCCAAAATGCTAATTTCTATCGGGGTATACAAACGGCCTTCATGGTCCTGATTTCCATTGTGTTTGCCTGATTGACTATTCATGAGTTTTAGAAGGACATTTATAACACTCTTATTAAGTCTACTAAGAAGATATGTATGACTTTAGAGGATAAAAAATCTTACAAAAATGCCGTGCGCTGTCATATCTGTGAAGAAATAATATCTCAAAGACGAATTGTTTGTAAAGGAAAAGCTGCTCATTCAGATTGTGGAGATCAAGATAGTGACACAACCAGTGTAAATTGGAAAGAATTTTATAAAACAGGATTTTGCTATATTTGTGAGAAATCATTAAAAAATGTAAAGGTGAAAGACCACTGCCACCTTACAGGAAAGTATAGAGGTGCGGCCCATAACGGATGCAACCTTCAATTTAGAGTTCCGGAGTTCTTCCCAGTCATCTTTCACAACCTATCTGGTTATGATTCACACCTATTTATCAAGAACCTTGGCACATCAAAAGGTAATATAAACTGTATACCTAATAATGAGGAAAAGTATATTTCTTTTACAAAACAGATTGTTGTAGGCACCGTTAAGACCAAAAAGGTAATCAGGTTGATGTGAAGCGAGACATCAGATTCATCGACAGCTTTAAATTTATGGCAACTAGTTTAGATAGTTTAGTTAATAATCTACCAAAATCTTCTTTCAAAAATTTCACTGAAAGTTATGAAGGAGAACAATTGCAACTATTGTTAAGAAAAGGTGTATTTCCATACGATTGGTTTGATGGCTTTGATAAACTTAACGCAACCCAACTTCCACCTAAAGAAGCGTTCTACTCAAAACTCAATGATACCAACATATCAGAGGAGGACTATCAACATGCTCAAAAGGTGTGGGAAACCTTTGAGATGAAAACAATGAGGAAATACCACGACCTATATCTTGAGTCCGATGTACTCCTGTTAGCTGACGTCTTCGAGAACTTTCGAGATGTTTGCAGTAAAAACTATGGATTAGACCCCGCCTGGTATTACACAGCGCCCGGACTAGCCTGGGATGCTGCGTTAAAGTTAACAAAAGTGAAGCTGTATACCTAATAATGAGGAAAAGTATATTTCTTTTACAAAACAGATTGTTGTAGGCACCGTTAAGACCAAAAAGGTAATCAGGTTGATGTGAAGCGAGACATCAGATTCATCGACAGCTTTAAATTTATGGCAACTAGTTTAGATAGTTTAGTTAATAATCTACCAAAATCTTCTTTCAAAAATTTCACTGAAAGTTATGAAGGAGAACAATTGCAACTATTGTTAAGAAAAGGTGTATTTCCATACGATTGGTTTGATGGCTTTGATAAACTTAACGCAACCCAACTTCCACCTAAAGAAGCGTTCTACTCAAAACTCAATGATACCAACATATCAGAGGAGGACTATCAACATGCTCAAAAGGTGTGGGAAACCTTTGAGATGAAAACAATGAGGAAATACCACGACCTATATCTTGAGTCCGATGTACTCCTGTTAGCTGACGTCTTCGAGAACTTTCGAGATGTTTGCAGTAAAAACTATGGATTAGACCCCGCCTGGTATTACACAGCGCCCGGACTAGCCTGGGATGCTGCGTTAAAGTTAACAAAAGTGAAGCTGGAGCTGTTAACTGATCCTGATATGCTACTTATGGTTGAGAAAGGCATTCGAGGGGGTGTATCTATGATCTCTACTAGATATGGTAAAGCCAACAACCCATACATGGAAAAATATGATCCCAACCTACCCAATAAGTATATCACTTATCTCGACGCAAACAACTTATACGGCTGGGCAATGAGTAAACCACTCCCTACTCGCGGTTTTAGATGGATGACTAACCAAGAACTCAAAGGCCGGGAAAATCTCCCATGTATACTCGAGGTTAACTTGGAGTATCCTCAACGCCTTTACGACTTGCACAACGACTACCCACTAGCTCCAGAGAGCATTAAGGTTAAAAAGGTTGAGAAATTGATCCCAACCTCAACAACAAAACAAAGTACGTAGTTTACCACGAGACCCTGAAAATGTATGAAAGTCTCGGACTAAAAGTCACCAAGATTCATAGGGGTATTACATTCGAAGAGTCTGCATGGCTAAAGCCATACATCAACTTAAATACCAACCTCAGGGCGAAAGCAGCCAACGACTTTGAAAAAGATTTTTTCAAGCTGATGAATAACTCCGTCTTTGGGAAAACCATGGAAAACATTAGAAACAGGGTGGACATTAGATTGGTTACGAATGAAAGACAAGCGAAAAAGTTAATATCAAAGCCAACCTATCAACATCGCACCATCTTTTGTGAGAACCTTGCCGCCATCCACATGAAGAAAACAAATTTGGTCTTCGATAAGCCCGTTTACTTAGGCATGTCCATTCTGGACCTAAGTAAAACGTTAATGTATGACTTTCACTATAATTACATCAAGCCAAAATATGGTGGAAAAGCTAAATTGTTGTTTACAGACACAGACTCTCTTGCCTACGAGATAGAAACAAAAGACTTTTACAAGGATATTAACAAAGATATTCAGACAAAGTTTGATACCAGCAACTATCCCAAAGATCATCCATCGGGTATCGAGACTGGAGTAAACAAGAAAATCATCGGTATGTTCAAAGACGAGGCTGGAGGTAAACAGATTACCGAGTTTGTCGGCCTGCGTGCCAAACTCTACGCATACAAATTGGATGAAGGAGAGGAAGAAAAGAAATGCAAGGGTATGAAGCGGGCAGTCGTCAAGAAAACCATCAGTTTCGATGATTACAAGGATTGTCTATTCAATCAACAAAATCAGATGAGAAAGATGAATGTAATTCGCAGCCATAAACATGAAATTTACACCAAGACTGTAAACAAGGTCGCCTTATCCCATGAGGACGACAAGCGAATCATTTGTGAAGATGGTATACATACTTACGCTCACGGACATTATCGTTCCAACACAGAATTGGGTGGGAGCTCGGTGTCTTCTGGTACAACCTGAAGTTCTTCCCTCACAAAACTACGCCTTGACCCACCCAGTAAATAATACAATACTGGCTGATTTGGTGACACAACGCTACGCGATAAATCATAAACCTCCAAACTCCAGATAGGATCAGTTGCTCGACGATTCTCTCCACCCTCACCCTCACCAGGAGCATATAAATATCTAATTTTCACACCAGGTGGTAATCTCACTTCATCTACTCCGACAGGCCGCTTGTATTCCACATCCTTAATATCAACCTCTCTCATTATCACAGCTTTTGCGAACTCTTTGCCAGTGATTCTAATCGGCCGGCTAATCAGAGTTTTCAAGACAGCGGGCAAACGTTTCACCCACACTCTAGACCTATCACCACTAATCATTTCCTGCGCATATTGATGACTAAACAATTTCTCACCCAAAGTCCGATTTGCTCGCTCCACGAAAGCCTGTGCTCTATGGTTTCCTGTTTCGCTGCGTTGGATAGTAACTTTATATCTTTTCATTATATTCGTCACATCTCCCATGAATTCTTTCCCGGGATCAACAATCAATGTCTTTGGCCACTTTAATTTTCGAGAATAAATCTTGGTTAATGCTCTTGCCACTTCACCACTTTCTTTAGACGTCAGCGGTTCAGCATCCTTGTATCTCGAGGCGATATCAATCACCACCAACGCGTACTTATACGTTTTCCTTCCAACTTTATCATGAGGTAGAAATAGCAAGTCTGCTTGATGAATCTGATTTGGTTTATCCACAGTCCAGTGCGGTCTAGGGATATACTTTGGAGCTGGTAAATAAATTTGCCACAAGGCTTGTTTCTCAAGCCACCGTTTAGCCTCAGCTTCACTAACTTTGGCCTTTTCAGCCAATTTTGGAATGGCTGAATAACCTTTCCAGTAACCTTCTGTAGAATAGTATATTTTCGATAACATTCTTTCGTGATTCATTTAAAGAATTGACTTTCTTCTCTTAAATAAAAGATGTCACAAGCTATATCAGAAAAAATTAACCCAAACAGGGTACTACGAGAGCCTTTCGGCTTGAAGGCCGAATCGTTACTGAATCGAATTACATTGAATCCCTCTTCAGCTAGTCCTGGAGAGACTCTCTATATTAATATTCCGAAACTTGCTGAGAATACGGTTATTGTTCCAAATACCCTAGCGCTAAGGTTTAACATTGCTCTAACTGGTACGGATAAGCATGCGAATAATAGATTTGTCAACAATTTGACAGCATGCTTGAAATCAGGATATAAGATACATTTTGGTGGAGAGACAGTGCAGGATACTAATAGGTATGATTTATATAAACTATATAGTCTCAACATGCGTAAACTGAGGGCTGGTGCAGGTGATAAAGTGTCTACAGATGCAGCAGAAGTAGCATTAGCAGCTGCATATAACACAGAATATAGACTCCCTCTTGAGCATCCAATTATAGATAATCATGGAGTATTTTATCCAAGGGCACTTAATCAGAGTTTTATTTTTGAGGTTACTCTTCCAGAATCAAAAGATCTCACAATAACAAGCGACAAAACAAAACCATTTACATATGCTATTTCCGATCTTGAGCTAGAATACCAGAGTATAAGGAGTGACTTCCTAGCAAGAGAGGCAAAGAGCACTTATCAAATTGGGAAGGGATTCTATTATGAAAATATTCAACTTCATAAGTCATTTGCGATTAGCAAAGGGACGGATAGCATATTACATGAGAATATTAACATCCCTCGTAGAAGTATGACAGGCATCCTACTGCTGTTTTCAACACCACATGCAGATGGGGCACGTGATAGTGAAAGTTTTGTGAATCCAAGTATTACAAGTGTTAAAATTAACATTGATGGCGTGCCAAATAGTCTATATAGTAAAGGTATGGAAACCTCAGATTTTTATCGTGCAGTCACCAAACGGTTTGGAATCAGTGATAATATATCAATCAAGGATTTTTATAATGATAAATTTGCAATATGGATAGACCTACGAACATATCATGATGACTCTATACATGGTAATGGCTTACACATCAGTAATACAAGAGATGGAGTTCATCTACAGATGAAACGAACAGCTTCAGGGTCTGGTACCATTACCTGCTATATGTTCGTGGTAGCCGACGCGTTGATGACGGTCATGAATTCCAACTTGCATTCAATCGTGTATTAAAAAGAACAACTGTTATAATACAAAATTATGGAAGAGTTACGAGAAAAAAGTTCCTTTTCATTGTATTATAACTGGACCGACAAATTGCGGAAAAACAAAGTACCTCACGGAACAGCTCCGAGGACCGTTCCGCAATGTGTTTGAATATATTGTTCTCATATGTCCGACTTATGCAAAAAATAAGACCTATCATAGATTTGCTCACGGAGATAAACGTTTCTTGGTATTATCACCAGATGCTAGTAACATTGATGAGATTAACGAGTTATTGAAGGATTGCTCACAACTTTTTTCTGGTACAAATACGTTACTTATTTGGATGACTGTGCTGTATCGAAAGATCTAAAGCAACGCTCGAACAAGTTTATAGATCTAGCATTCTCTGGAAGGCATGATGGATTATCAGTGTGGGTATTGACGCAACAATTAACATCCATAGCAAAGCCCTTCCGTGACAACGTCGCCTGTGTGGTTACATTCCATAATCCATCTCAAGTCGGCACAAAAACACTGTTTGAAGATTATGGAGGAGATTTAGACGTCGAGACTCGTAAAAGTTTGTGGAACTGCTGAAAACTGAAAAGTATTCAAGACTCTGTTTCTGTTTACGTTATCCATTCGAAAAGTATTTAGAGATTCCTACTACGCAGTCTTTGCAGTGATTTAAAAACATCTTATTCTACTTATAAAATAAGATATGGCAAGCATTGAAGATTATATCGAAGAAAAGGAGGTCGCTGAACCAAAAGAAAATGATGTCGAAGTCAAACGAGAATCACTGAATATTCTCGCGTCTCTTGGCACTACAAAGGAATTTCTAGGTGTTGAGATGAATCTTGGTGATATTAAGAAACTCTCATCAAAAGACGTTGAAAAATATTATAATCGTTACCAGACAGTCTTAGGCAAGCAGGTAACAGGCGGATTAGTAGAATCTGCACTTCAAGCAGTGTCTCACATCATCTCCTACGTGGTTCCTGTAGATGACGCTGAAGCGCTTTGCAAAGACTTGCAGAACGATGAGTTGGTAAAACGTGAACTTTCAAACTTTGCAGGTCTCTTGGTATTGAAGGGTGGAAGATTGGTAGCACTTGCTAGCGGTCTCTTTCAGGTTGCTAGGCATGTTAAACTAACACCTTCACAGGAGACTTCCAACAAAATTCAAGAACTTCCTCAAGAACTTCCTAGCACAACTGAGCATAACTGAGCAAACTACTAAGCATGATATGATTTAAAGATACTTTATTATTGAAAATAAAGAATCATGTCTGAAGAAGTTGTTGAACAAATTACAAAGGAGCCTGAAAAGAGAGTGCCGCTAAAGAGAAAGACCCTAAAAAGGTTGCCGCTGGTAGGAAACTCGCAGAATATAATAAGAAGGCGAAAGAAGCACTTGCTAGGGAAATGAAGCGTGAAGCGGAGACGAGTCTAGAAGAAGCTACGGCGGAAAGGACAAGTGAATCTGGATCACAAGCTTGGATTCCAGAGCTATCTTTTACAACTGTACTGTCTATAGTTGGTATAGGGTTTACGGCATTTGATATGTTTATGCGGTACTACAAAAACAGAGTAGTTGATTTATCGCAAGTTCCGACTCATGTACCAGAATCATTCAAAGAACCACCGCCCTCAAAAATTCCTGTCCCAAAGAGTGGCGGCAAATCAACTCCGAGAATTGGAATGATGTAGGTAATTTAAAGATTTTATTTGCGTATAAATAAAATCATGTCAACTGAAAACAAACTTGTGAAAACGGTTACCGATTCAGCCGTCATTATCGGATTAGCCGCTGGAGTTGGATACCTTGGTAAAAAGGCTATGAAAGAATCATTTATCAACGATCCCTCATCGAGTGTTACAAACTATGCTAAATGGGTCGCTGTCCTGTCCGGTAGTATGTATTTGAAAGATTATCTGGAAACACAAAAGATTTTGCCAAAACCGCTTTAAAGATTTTATATATTGATTAATAAATGGCAACAATAGCAATGATGATTGGTGGAGCTATATTGAATGCGACAACGTTCGTCGGTGGCTCATATCTCGCAAAATACCTAAGTGGAACGTCTTCAGACGCGGAGCGAATAAGACACGACAAGGCTATAGAAAAATATCAAAAAGATTATGCCTCATACCAGGAAAAGAGGCAGAAACTCATTGATTGGTACTCGCAACAGCAGGATGCTGAACACCAGGCTTCACAGGATTTGTCGAACACCGATGAAGCTTTGAAATTGTATAGTCAAACGCATCATGATTTCCAGCTAGATGAACCAAAATTCTCTGATTATTATAGACCTAGTAGCAACCAAAAGATGGGGGAGATGGCATATGTAGGTGGTGGTATGTTGGCAATGGGTTATATGGCTAGTAAATTCTTTTAGGCGTATCAATTTAAAGATTCTTTACTCTAAAAAAAATAAAGAATCATGGACATTGACCCAGAAATACCGGATAAAGAAAATCCTTTTGACCCAGTCTATCCAGGTGATGATGGAGGGGAATCGATACCGATGACCTCCACTTCAACTCACGATCCTGTTCATCATCATACCACAGACGAAACTTCGTTTATACATGGGGCGGACGAACATACTCCTTTGATACGTAAAGAAGAAAGAGTCGAAAATGCTTGGGAAAGAATTCGCGAGAGATATCCTAAAGTCGAGCCAACTAAATCTCCATTTACAGCTAACATTGATGATTTTGATCGAGTGGTTGTCAAGCTGAAAAGAATAGGAGGTAAGAGCTATGCCTTGTTCAAACCAGATGGTGAAGTGAATGATAAATTACCGAAAAGAATAACGGGGAGTCTTGGACCTTCTGCAGAAGAGATTATTATGACTAACGAAGAGACTATTTCAAAACTACAAGAGAGAGTGAAGGACTTGAAGACTAGACGTGAAACAGCTAATGAAAATCAGAGAGAAACTATTAATCATCAGATTGATGAAACACAAAGTCATATCGATCAACTCGAACGGGAGAATGAAGGGATAGAAGAAAGAATGTCCTTGCGAGATAGAGTCAAGGCCATTTTTAAAAGTATGGCTTTACAGTCGTTGCTGTCGTAACAGCGGTAGGTGTTTTGTTATCGGTGTTATTGTCTCTAATCTAAAAAAGGGTTTGACCAGTGTTGCAAAGGGCGTTGGCAACGGCTTGAAAGCAATTGGAAAGAGAATTGGAGAGATATTACCTGGAATGGTAGGCGCTATTGCTAGTTTTATCTTCAAAACAGCGGGGGAGGTTATTGGATTTTTAGGCAAAAATGCTTGGCTGCTGATAGTGGCCGTGGTTCTCTACCTTGTTGAACAATTTAAAAAGAAGAGATGCTAAGTAAAAACATGTCAACGTTTCTATCTATCACGATGCTAACTCCGGAAACAAGAGTTTATCTGGAGCCACCGTTGGAGCGAATAAAAGAGATACAACTTTTAGATTGTCACATTCCTAAACCGTGGATAAGGTTCAAGGACCCACAAAAAGTTTATAAGAAGAAAATGTGTCGGAAAAGGTATTTTTTACTATTCCACCAGGGAATTACACATTGAAAACACTTCAACAAATCTTCCTCAGAGATGAAGAAAGCTCCAAGCTTACAATTCTAATGGCACAAAAAGGATATTATCTATATTCCAATAAGATCATTAATCTTAGGCTTTCTGCAAAACTCTCAAAAAAGCTCGGTGTACCTGAAAAGATATTACCAAATCGATATTATCCAATAAGCTGGATACCTGACAAACCTTTGAGTTTGTTTTGTGATCTCATAGAGTCAAAGTCTTCATATTCTAACAGGATTCCTGGTGATGAAAATGTAGAAGTTATCCCCTCACATTTGTTGGCTGTTATTCCATCTCAAAGTCATCCTTGTATAAAAGTCCAGCAAACCATTAATCCAGTCAACTACTTTACTTTGTTGATTTTAGATGAAAAGGGAAGAAAGCCCAACTTTAATAACGAACCCATTCGAATTCATTTAAAGATTTCATACTAGAATAAAAAATAATGGGAGACTACAATAGTATTTATCCGCAAGTGCCTCAAAATGGGGAAAATTTCAGACTTCAAAAGTCGTGTGAGGTTCTACAAGGTCTTGAAAGAGAGGTTACGCATTATGAGCGTGTACGTAAGAAATACGCAAGATTGAGGAAACTGATCGTATGGTCAACAGGTGGAATCTCTGTCATATTATCCGGTAGTGGATTAGCCCTCAGTTTGACAGGCTTTGGAGCCGCGGTAGGTGCTCCTATTGGCGGAGTTGGTGCTCTGTTCGGTATTGTTTCTACCACTGTTGGAGTCAAATTATCACGAAAGATATCTAAGCATGAAAAAACATCACAATTAGCAAGAGCAAAGGTGAACACCATACAGGATCTCGTCTCAAAGGCTCTTCGGGACAACACAATTTCTGACCAAGAGTTTTCGCTAATCCTAGCAGAAATGGATAAGTTTGAAAACCTAAAGGTTGATATTCGTCAAAAAGCTCGGAAGGAGGAGGGAAAAAAAGTAGATATGACTCAGATACGAACAGAGGTTCGTGCGGAAATTTTAAAGGAACTCACCGTTCCCGCACGGTAAAACTATCATTGAGAGAACACCGTGGGGTGGATTTATGAGATTGGTTGCTTCAAGGATCGACGGTGATTTAAAAACATCTTATTCTAATTACAAAATAAGATGTCGTTACTCGATGAATTTAAAAAGGTATATCCAAATGCAGATTTATCAAAATTTCATGAAGATAAAGACTGGTATGCGGAAGGCTTATTTGACCCTAGGTATATCGGGTGGTACAATAAAAACATTTCTGGTATGGAATTTGGGCAAAGGATCCGAATGCTGCAGCTGTGACAAAGTTTACAGATATTCCCATAGAGGATCGTATAGAGTTATTCAATGATTGGGTTTTAGCGGCTCCTAAATTACAATTCCCGGATAGTTTGAAATTAACAACTAAAAAATACCCTATTCCAGCGATAGATTTTGATACAACCGCTTCAGACATCACAACCATGTTAACAGCAAAAATTCTCAGCAAAGATGAGAGACATTTTCAAAGAGACTACTATAACTTTCAAGTCTGCAAAACAGTCGAGACGGTGGTTAAATAGTCCTAATTTTAGTTATTGGCCGCAACAACTAAACTTTGCAATCTGGTGTGCAACATCTGGTTGTGGGGTTAGCCTACATGAGGCTGAGGGCTATCCACCTGTTTGTGTGCAGTTTTTTTAAATTTCATGTCTATTTCACAGTGAGGAGGATATTATACGAGTTAGGTGTTCCTCTACCAGACGACCGCGTTTTTAATCAAACAGATAATCCGTACAACAAGGTGGTGTATCAGAGATTGTGTAATGAATTTGACCTAACAAACCCTGATTTTAGATGGAAAGGAGGGAGAAATTTTGGACTTGGGGATATTTTTGTTTACTATCCGGGTAGCGGGCGCGGGTCGGGTTATCAAAATGTACATGTTATTAGAGGATACGATACCGAGGCAAACGCATGGCCTAATAAATTAAATTTATTCTCTGATGAAGGTGGAACTTACAATAACGGTAAATTAGTATCATTCATTCGTAATGGCGAACATGGGGGTGTCCAGTATAATTGGTTTGTCCCTGTACATGGTCACGGATTAACAAACGCAGGTTTAGGACGGTTGAACAGATCGGTGAGGCTTTTGTTTACAGCGTATTAGGCGCTCAAGTAAATGTTAGGTCGAGTATTGTAGGTAATGGTGGTTCTGCGGTTGAAGCCCAGCAGGAGTTTTTGGCCTTATTTGAAAGCTCTGTCATTGAAGAAAATATTTCTAAAAGCGTTCAACGCTATCAGCTCGCTGTCCAAGAGGCGAAGTTACGTCTTGACATGGCTATTTCCCCGGCTTATGGTTAATGCCATCAAATTTGATAATCAACACTGAGAGCGTGACCGGCTATAATAACAAGTTATTGAAAGCGGATAATGATATGAGTTTTGGAGTGAATGACTCGCTAAATGAAGAATCAAAACATGTTGGAATTAAACATAACTTGGGCTCTTCAAAGGTAAAGTTACCGCACGCGTACGCGCCTGTAACGCACGCTGAGACGAAGCCAGACGTGACTAAGCCTGTTATTGAAAAACCCTTGACCTCGCAGCATGAAACTAATCTAATAGCGTTGACAGTTGTCGTGGGCGGTTTGACGTGGTTTCTATTTCGATAAATGCATTCCATTCATATCTTTACGACATAGCAACAAGCAAGTTGAAAAGTGGATTTGATGTTTACTTTTTAGAGGCCTGTATCTAACGTCGCCCAGGAATGTGATTACGTCAATGTAAATTCGATAGTTTTTGGGTATTAATACGTGCAGTTCATCACGTATTGTTTTTAATAAATTAATCTTCATAACACGGTTCATGTTATGAAATCGCAACACAAACAATGACATGTTAATTTTGAAAATGACTTAAGGAGATACATATTCAATACTAAAAATGGAGTTCCCAACAGCAGAACAATTCAACAAAAGTAAGAGTCAACACCAGACAATTTCAAAGTGGAAAGATGTGCCTGAGGGTATCATTTACCGCGTCGAGAGCACAGACAAGCTTGAGACGAAATTTGGAGAGCAATTAGTTGCTGACTTGAAAGACAAAGAGGGAAATGCATTTAAAACATGGCTTCCTGCTCGTCTTTGTATCGAACTCAAAGATTACAGTTGGCAAGGTAGAATCGCCTTTGTTAAACCGCTCGGCCTGAAACCGAAAACCTCAAATCCCAGCCAGAATTATTGGGACTACGAGATAATGTGGATTGATGTGTAAAAATAGATGAACTTAATGGTTTTCATAACACGGTTAATGTTATGAAATCACAACTGAAATTTCCACCAAAGTTTGTTCTTGTGTGCTTTTAAATTTCTAGCTCATCTTCAGACATTCTGTCAGCACTCGGTGGGCTGTTGTTGTGTTGTGTGACACGCTTTACACTGAGACTTTCGTCTGTTGTGTTTACAAACTTGAGACCCTCCGCATAACTTACAAAAGAATTTCTGGATTCCATGAATACATATTCCTTTCCCGTTGCAGTCTTTGCAGATATATCTCACTCGTTTATGTTCGCAAATACTACCGCCATTACATTCCTTACAACGTGACTTGCGGCGGTCGTGAGGGCAAATCTGTGACCCATGACAATCTCTACAAGAATATTTAACTTTTCCGTGCAGACATTTGTAATCATTCTTGAGAGTTACGTCCGAAGGTGTGTTAGAAACTGGATTTTGTGGCGTTTTGTCTAAAGCTTCGATGAGTTCGGCTTTACGCATTTGAGAATAGCCTTTAATGTGTCGCTCTTTGGCGAGGGCTTTCAGCTCTTTCACTGTTTGTTTGTCCATTTAATTGAAAAATCTATATCTTTAAACCATTTTTTTCAATTCTCAATAGAATTGAAACTACGAGCTTGTTCAAAAAGTGCAAATTCTGACATGTTTAGTATAATAAAATCTATATCTTTAAACCATTTTCATTGCGCCAGAATCGGCCTTTTACTACTACTATCACTAATAAGGGTGCTACATAATTTTGTGTTGCATCGTCTCAATGAAAATTATACCATTTAGCATTTCCAATTTGCATAAATAGTCATGAAAAGCTTTGTCTAAACCAAACAGTCTAAACCAACAGTTGTAATTACACAGTGCAATGACAAATGTTTTGAACAGTGGAATGCATACCTTACCAACTCTCCCATTTTACCAAGAGACTCCCAGTTTTCACCCTCAGTCTCCAAGGAAAAAATGAAAACTTTCCAAATATTTACTGGAATAACTCCCGGGTAAATTTCTTGCGCTTTTCTCATACAAAATTTTGGTTTTGGAGTTTTCAGGGTTGGCAGGTATGGAAATGCAAACATAAACACACGGGTTATCACCAAGAAAAAAGTGTGAGACTAAACACATTGTATTGTTTTTTTTTTTCATTGTTCTTACTGGTACCTTTTTACTAAAGGTTACTAGCATATCAAAAGGTTTTATGTATTCACTCTAGTAAATTAACTTAATTAAGTTTTTAAACTTAAAATGTGCCAATTCATACATTCTGCCGTGGACAACAAACACTAAAAACATTTTTTAGAGAAATGCCACAGAGCGTGCAGAAAGCTAAAATGTTTTTTTCAACACACACGTCTCATTAGTTAGCCTTCGGTATTAGACAGTTAAAGGAATTAATATTAAGTCAAATGCTTATTGTATTCTGACGCTAAAAGAAATTCGAGTATCACTGTCACGCCGGCGTCAGATTCAAAGGTCAATGCTTGATGTAAACTAACAGCAAACTTTTAGTTCCTACCTTCATTCCGAGTAGGTTTTCTCCCCGTGTAGAAACAACCTGAGTGTAATCCTGTTTGGAACTGTGAATGTCCTGCCATCTTCCTTTAAAAACTGCTGTCCTTTATCCAGGAATTTTGAACCAACCACGAATTACTCGGCCGCCATCTTTAGACCCGACTTTCTGTGACTTGTGTGCTAATAATATTTATCCAAATAAAACCGTCACGTCACTCGCTTCTGCCAAAGTGGAAATGAGCTTCACCAAGTTAATTTTGCTCTTCAAAAAAGTTCAGTTACTGCCAGTTATTAGTAAAACGCCCAAGCGTTAGTGAAAGAAATGGAGAATGCCCGGGGGGACATGACTTCGCAAAGAACAGCAATTGCCAATTCTACTCGGCGCTATAAAAATCTTGGACTTCTCCCGGACTTCTAGACGATTAGGACGACACTCTCATGATCTCTTCAGACACTAGTAGTCCTGGCTTGTTGGAAACATATTATCATTTGCGAAGAACAGTTCTCCAGACGCGTACAGAATGCATTTCGTTCGGCATTTCAATCAAGATAATTTGCAGAATTGCATAAGACCATATTTGGGTTTCCTGTAGTCTGTCACGTGAGCAGCACCCCCCCCCCCCCTGACCACCCACCCCTCCCCCCTCACTCCAATACCGCCATGCTGTGGCGTCATAATCGCGCGCCACCCATCCCTCCCCCCGACCCCCCGTCACTGGCTCGCCGCCATGTTGTGACGTCATGAGCACCACGACTGCGAAGGAGACTAGATGCATCAAAGTGGCTGCGAAAGGTGCAGGCTTCACTGTCCGGTGCGGAAATGACCTTGGATGACCTTCGACGTTCAAAAATCACTTCGATCCCTTTGCGATAGTTGCCGCATGTGAGGTTTTGGGTACCCTGTGGATTTCTTACATTCGCTTCATGCGCTCTATTTGCGATCATTTTGGACGCGTACCGCACCATTTGGATTTCTTTTTTGACGCTTTTTTCTTAGATATGGTGCTCCGCTCTGCGGCCTTCGGCCGCAAAGGAGCTCCGCTATAATTTAGAAATGAACTTAGAATCTTACGAATTATAATGTTCAAATAGCAATTTACTTTTCAGAACCTTGGATGATAAATAAACTCACATTGCGATCTAAACTTGCAAGAACCCGCCTACTGAGTTGTCTATCAGATGTCAAATTATTCGCGAACAAGAAACTATTCTCTTTCGGAAAATGGTCAATATGTTTTTCGAAAAGGAAATTTCTCAATCATTTCTAAATTATATAAATTGTTATCGATGCAGGTTCAGTGCCAAGCATAAATGGAAAATGCGGGCGAATAATTTGACCTCCGACTAGCGGAGAGACAAACTCAGTCGACGGCTTTTCTCACGCGCTTTGATTTCCGACTACACCTACCTGTTTACTTTGTCTTACTAGTACTTGACCCGCAAGAAAACGGAAATTTTATATTTGATTTCAGCTTGGATAACTTTTATTCGTTCAGAGCAAATACAGCAAATAAAAAACCAAGGAAGTTTCGCTGTATTTCATGACTTGAACACTCATCGTGACTCGAGCAGTTTTGCGGTTTGAGCCATGCTCACTTGTAATAACCCCCGCCGGTGATTGGCTAACGCGAAAGTATGCGAATTAATTACCGGGTGGCCATACTTGGGCTTCTCGCGCTGTAAAGAGCATATTAAAGCCACTTTCTGGGAGCGAGCTCGCTCACGCAAAAGGGATGGCACTGATTATGACAAGGGTTGCCCAACTTTTGTTGATCAATCGTCACATAGTTCTGAGCCTACATGTACTTTCCAGTAAAAATTTTAATAGCTCCGTGAGATGCAACGTGGTGTTGCCGTTCTTGCTCACTTGGTTGTTTTGTTTAGTCAAGTACCATAACCTGTCTAGCTAGTAAACGAAGGCCTACGTGGATGAAGCATGAGATTGAAAAGGGACTTTTTTTTAGCCACCCGTCACCCGTTTAGGAGCCAGACAGGGGTACTGTCACACCTTTTCCCCAACAGCTCCTCCCCTCTCAGTGTGCATTAGCTTACACTGTTTCTTTGCTTTTTAGCCTGATAAGAGAAAAAAAAGCAAAACCCAGCCATGAAATAGAGGGGAATAAGCCATCTTCTGCTTGATCATCTAAAGAGGTGAGGTATTCTCCACCAAGCAGCTCTCATGATGAAGGAGGTGACACAGAGATCATTGACGACACTAGTGAGGAGGATGATAGAGATGACCAGGACAACAACAGTACAGGTAGTTCACAAATTCCCCTCGAAGGATGGGAGGATGATATTCTTGTCTCGAAAAAAAGAACGTAATATCCTCTCCCCCTTTCCCCCTAAATCAGAGATTACAACATCAATGCTAACAGATAAAAGTGCTGAGGTTGTAGTGCTGGTGTATTCTGGCCTCCGTAAACCTGATGAGATCTCACGAGAGTATCTTCTCGACCAATTGAAAAAATTAGGAGGGAAAATGTCACTTGCAAAAAACATTAAACAAAAAACCCCTAGTTAAGGTTAAGGTGAAGTTGATAAATCTTGAAAAGTGAAACTTAATGAGGGTACCGAATTGAAGAATATCAAGAGAAATGATGCGATCTGCAAATCAGCTACAAAGAAAAAGTGAAAGTGCAAGGATTTTAAAACTGTATTTGATCAGTATAGATCATGGCAGAAAAAAATCTGAAACGGATTGAGTTTTTGGTTAGATTAATGGAGGATGGATGATTAAACAGTTCAGGTATAGCTCTGAAATTCCTCTGAAATAAGGTTGGGAGGATATTTCTTCTAATTTCCTTGCCAGATTATTCATATATGTATGTTGCTCACAGTAACGTTAAAGTGCAATTGTTGTAGTTTTGACCTATTCTTCTACCCTGAGGACAATAAAAGAGTACCTTGTCATTACTTAAAAAAAAAATGAAATTTTGAATAAAAAAACAACCTCTAGTAAAGGTTGCCTCTAGTCAAGGTTAGCCTACTATTGTTGGCACTGGATGATGTTTTGCTGGAGTTTGAAGTCGCTGGTGCGAGTATTGGGTCTTATATCACCCTAGGTGACAGGTATGACTGAATTTTTTTCCTGACAAAAACACCATCCAGCACCTGCACGTACCCTATAGAAAGTTGTGAGAGTGTCCAGGTTGAGTTCTTATACTGCCGAAAGTACATAGTATCGCAATGATCCAAAACTAGAATATGTGTTTTCTTATAGCGGTTCTACACTGTCACTCAAACCATCAGTCAATCAATGTGTTGCCCTGTTCCGCCTAGAACAGTCGCCTAGCTTTCTGTTTGACAGAACACAGACAGTTTGAGTGACAGCATGGAATCGGCACAACAACACATATTTGAGTTTCGGAAATCATGTTATAATTATGGAGTTTGCCAAAATTTTGATTTAATAAACAGACCTTTTTCCAAAATGGCCACCACAAATTCACATGTCTTAAAATTAAACTGACTGGAAATCAAATACTGGCACTAGAAAGATCATCATCACATTAGTAATCCTTTAAATTTTCGTTATGCCAAATGTCATGTTGGCTGAGAAAGCAGAGTATGAAAATTGAAACTTTTACAGAGATTTGTATGACTGGGGGTATGAAGCATGAAATGTACATTTTCACATTTTTAATTTTCTTTTTCTCGGAAGATATTGGATAAGTGCAGCGAAATTGTGTAGTTCTAAAATGATGATGTGTCTTTATAGTGCTGGTGTTCATTTTTAACAGAAATCGATTTGAATTTTTGGCGGCCATTTTGGACAAAGGTCTAAATGCTTATCATATTCATTAATAGAACCACTTAACTCTTTGCTGACGGCCAATTTTCTCTGTTTTAAGCCTTTTTGTGTCTCTAAATTATTTTGGGCTCTGAATAATCCATATTTGGGGTTACCATAGAAATAGCCGCTGATCTACAGTTCTAGGGGCGCATGGCTTGCAGTGCTGTTTCAAAACATCGAGTACACTCTTTACTGAGAACGCGAGCTCGATTTAAACAAGGTTTGTTTTGAATTTTTGGATATTTTGGAGTCATTTGCCATCTATAGCAAGCGCCAGATGGGCATCCTTAAGCCTGATGACGGCCTAGAGTTGAGCGCCTCAAAGAACCGAGGGGTTTTCAGCTTATTTCAAGTCAAAGAACCGATCAAAATGGCGGACTCGTGAGTTTTTGACCACAACTTGAAGTGAGCTGACTGCTTGCCTATAGATGGATTCCATGAACCTACCATGGCATTTTTTGGAAGATGTGGCCAACAAAACATGCAAAAAGCTTGAAATTAAGCCAGGAGGTCTGGGTGGCTCGGCACTTATAAAAAATCCCAAAAGTGGAGATGGAGGGACCTCTATGGCTGGTGAATGGCAGTTACCCATAATTCAATGCGGTCCCAAATGGATGAAATTGTGTGGAGCTGCATATATCTCTGGTATTTATGGTTACTACTCAGCATTGTTAAGGAGTTGGAGGACACAAAGGTACTCAAAATGAGAAAAGACACTGCTCTTCTAGTTGCATGTATATTTATTTGCATTAGAGGTTGTTTTTATTAAATTAGTTAGCTGTGAATATTGGATGTTTTGTGCTTTTTGCATCGTCAGAAAAAAAGCATTTTTCACTATTTGCAGATTTTGAAGTGCCATTTCATGGATCAAAGCCTTAGTTTGTTCGAAAAAAGTGATATCACATTGTTTGAAACAGCAATCATAGACATCCAAAAAATGAAGGCCCTGCAATTTTTCTATAGCTATAGGTGGTTTTCCACCTAAATTTGTGTGGACCGTCCGCAAAGAGTTAATCAGGAGTGCTGTTAGTTTAATGATCATGCCCTGTTAGGACCACAATAATTAGGAAACACAATTGTTTATATGCTTGGGTCCAACGTTACCCAACGCTGGTATCATCACCTGGGAATTGAGTATTTCCCAGGATAACAAATCTAGGGGCAGCCTCATCCCAGGATAACAAAACTAGGGGCAGTCTCTCCCCAGGAATAAAATCGCTTGGGTCCAACATTACCCAACCCTGGTATCGCAACCTGGGAATTGTGTATTTCCCTATTTCTTCTGAGCCTGGGAAATGCTATCGTTTTTACAAACTTAGGAAATGAATACTTCCCAACCTGAAAACCCATGTTATCCCCAGGATTTCCCCATTGTTGCCCCAAGTTGGGAATTGCCTTTTTTTTCTTGTGATTACGATACCAAAAAAACTGTTCCCAATCGTCAAAGGGTCAGGAAAATCCAGAAGATCGGGAGAGATGGCAAATTTTCTACGAGCGATGAGATGTGTAAGTTGTCTCAGAGCGAGTACAGTACAAATTGAGATTCGTAAACGCACACAGAGCAAGGACACGAGTTCTGCACATGACCACAACTGTCAACGTGGTAGGTTCGATCTGATTGGCTGGGATAGTGATGCCTATTCACAGCACAGGGGTTCATGGGACTGGGATTTCTGGGAAATGGGAGTTAGACACCCCCTGCATTGATAACCCTGTATTCGGTAACTTGGCTTTGCTTGTTGAAGTTACTCGTTAAGTGTAGGTTTTAAAATAGCTAAAAAGTAGCGTTTTAAAACAATTAGTGTTTTGCGGATGCGCTAATGACGCCATTGGTAGTGTACTTTTCATTTTCCCACGTTTTGTAACCCCCTACACCTGGGTTTGCTCGGATCAAAGTCCTTACACAGTGTAGGCTTTGAGATGACTAAAAAGTACCGAATTGAAACAAGCCAGTTTTTGGCAAAAATAGTATAGGTAGCACCCCACATGGAGAAGTTTAAGTGCCAATTTGACCTATATATAATTTGGCGGAGGTATAGAGGTAACAGAGAGATGCCAAGCGTTTTAGACACGCGAAGTCCCGCAGATAGCTCGAGAGGGGAGGGAAAGGATAAGCGTATGTATCGAGGCAGGGGTGGGCAAAAATGAACACATAAATTAAAAAATAATCAACATAAATTATGCTAATGTCGAGCGAGCTAACAATGGAGTTTCGAGAGCTAACGTAGGAGTGAGTGACATCGGGTCCCCACTACAACTCGGGGTTACCATAGTAACCCACGAGTTAAAAAGGAGACGCAGATTTGCCAATTCTGGCGTAAAACATGTATAAGTTAAACAGGTTGAAACTGTAATACAAAATAATTACTCACCTCAGTAAAACTAAATCGAGTGGATACCGATTTGCTTAAAGTTGGAGGTTTTTAGAAACACATGCCTTCAATCCAACTGGTGAGGCTATATGTATCTATGGAGACCCAGCCTACCCTCATCGGGTCCACCTGCAAAGGCCTTTCGGAGATCCACCACTGATGCCAGCAATGGAGGACTTCAATAGTGCAACGAGTGTTGTCCGCTCCTCTGTTCAATGGGTGTTTTGAGATGTATTGGGTCCTTCAAATTTCTTGATTTTAAAAAGAATCTGAAACTTGGTTTAAGCCCAGTTGGTGGGCATTACATTGTAAGTGCGCTTCTTAGAAATGCACTGACCTGTCATTACAACAACACCACAGCAGACTTCGTTGATGTAGAACCACAATCTCTAGACGATTACTTTTCTTGAACATGAATCAATTTTATCAACTAGTATAAAATAGTCTTGGAAGCTAATTGTTGGGTACCGCTTTCCCAAAATCCTAATTACCACCAAAAGAGTGAATGTATCAAATTGGACAATTGTCGTGGTTGACAAGGTGGTGATGCACTTGTTAGACTGAGTAAGAATTTGAAATAATTTTAAGTTGACTGCAGGTTTGTCTGGTGACAGCTGCTAAATCTGTGAAACAAAATACATGCGCCCCAATTGAGTTTACAAAGACACTTATAAATAAAGTATATTTCATCATTCATAAATTAATATTGTGATATTTCTCCTCCAACGTAGCACATTGTCAATAAACGAGTTGTGTCTTTCAAGCATTAAGGACGGTACCCGCTAATGCTACTGCGCACCATGCTCGCGCATCCTGTATGATTTTTTGTATTAGAAGTAAATTTCGCCAAATTTACATTGCCTTTGTGGCCGAATTGACTAACGCGCTGATATGGAGTCGCTAATGTGCGGGTTCGTTCCCTTTTTTTTTTCCTACGGGAATTTCCTAAAGGACGAAACTTTATAACAAAAATTCCCACAACAGATATATTTATAAAAATAAAAAGAAATGATAGCATAAGAAATCGCGAAATTTTCGTTTCTACTGCAACGACGACTGTCCGCGTGACGGAGTGTGACTAGTAGGGAAAATCTATTTTGATTCAATTTTCAGGGGAATTTTTCAGAAATGTAGCTTCTCTATTTTTCATGATGCTTCGAGAGCGGAAAACAGAAAAAGAAGACGAAATGGGTCGTTCTTTTGTAGCAGGTACAAGAAACGAGTGCGCAAAGATCCTGAAAATCTCTCGAGCAAAATAGTCAAGAGTCTCAAGCGGAGAACGCCATAGGTGAAGCTGTAGCATTAGAAAACAAGGAGGAAAAAAACTGGAGGGAAGGAAGAAGAATAGTGGAAACTGGTTTGCTGTTGGATCAGCTTAAGGAAGGGTGTACCGAATGTAAAAAAAGGCCTAAATTTGACCAATATCGTTGAAGAAACAGTCCAGGGTCTCGCTTCGACATTTTACATTCAGTGCGAGAAATGCTCACAAATAAACTCGGTAAAAACGAGCAAGACCCATCGTAATCCTTTGAAAAAAAATGCTGGACGTCCTATTTTGGACATTAATACAAAGGCTGCCACAGGTAAGGCTTTTTTCTTTGAAGTTTAACTTTAGTATGTAGCATTTTCCACTAGAAGATGCACGGGAAGCCACTTAGAAATAACACAGTCTGTAGTCACGCATGACGTCAACCACTACACACTACAAGGTTCAATTTATAGGAGCTCGCGTTCAGTTTTTTTTTGTCATTTTGTTTTGATGTTTAGGATCAGTAAATGCTGGCTTGGGGGCGACCGGCATGAACGTCATTTTGACATCTCTTAATATTCCTCCACTTACGAAAAATGCCTACAAAAACCGCGAAGAGGAAGCAAGAGCAGGGATAGTCTGTAAACAAACCTGCAACGAGGCCATAACAACTGAGGTCGAGATGGCAACTGAATCTGCTGGGACTCTGGGGTACGTATCTAAAATGAAACGAGTATCAAACGAGCAAATGTTTGTCAAATTACAACTATTTTCCTCTCTTCACTGGCGCCGGACCCTTGCAAATATGTATCCTGTAAAAAATCAGAAAAATCAGGGCAATAATCTGATTAGCTCATAAGATTGGACTGGCGGAACAGCAAAGCAAAAAACAAATCGATGTTTTGAAAATGTGGGTTGCGATGCAACAATTTTAGCTGTAAGCCATTATTTTTTGGAACCTCATTTTATTCATTGAAGAAATACTACAATAGTAAACATTTTCTGATTTAAGATCAATGAGGCCAACAACGTCTCCCCTGGATCAATCACTCTCAAGTTTAACCAGAACAGAGACAGGCAGTATAGAAAGAGAAAACAGCGTGAAAGTACGAAATCAGGCAGATCTAACTTCCATCCCATATGCTTGTTATCCCCCAGTACCAGTACTCTCAGCTCATCAGAGATAAAGAAATCTACACTTGTTGTCTTTGACCTTGAAACATCTTATCTAGGTAATGTCATCCACTTTACTTTATAAATAAATAACTAGATAAATAAATAAATTGTCCCAATTTCCATAACATTATACGGTTTATTCTTTTGCAGTTCTAGACAAAGCAGAAATATGCCAGATATCAGCAGTGCAGTGCTGCAAAGATGATAACGTGTTTGACATGTACTCTGTCCCCACACATGGCATATCCACACATGCCTCAAATGCCAACAAATTGACAGTGATAGCAGGAGAGCTGTTGTACAAAGGATTACCTGTAAATCCACTGTCTCTTTCAGATTCGCTGAAGCAGTTTTCTTCAGTTCTTGAGGTCACTTAATGGGCCTGTAGTTCTCATGACCCATGATGGTAGAATTTTTGACTCAAGAATCTTGGTGAAGGCTTTGATAAGATGCAATTTACATGAGGATTAACAAGCATAGTGGCCGGTTTTATTGACACTCTTCCTTACTTTAAACAACTTTTACCAGGCCGCAAGTCTTACAAACAAGAAGAACTCGTCAAAGATTGCCTCAACTATACATACAATGCCCACAATGGCTTAGATGATGCAAAGTCACTACGGAATCTTCTTCTTCACCACAGTCCTCAGCACTCAATCCATGCTTGTCAAATTTCTCTGTAGACTTTGTTTGCCAATCTCTGAACAGCATGACAGGATATCTGCTAATCTCCCCTCTTTCAAGAACTTGGTGACACAAAAAACACTATCAAAGTCAATGGCTACCAAAATTTCTGAATCAGGATTAAACCTACAGCACATTCAGCTTATCTACTACCGAGGAGGTTTTGATGGTCTGAGCAGTGTTTTCAGTGCCAAGCAGAAAGGCAACAAGGGCCAGCGTAGGGTAACATCTTCAAAGAAGGTCTTGCAACGTCTGTGTGCTTATCTGCAAGAAAAAAGTCACAACTGAGTAGGAACTGCTCATGGTATCTTAAGCTGCTTCTTCTGTCTTTTTAAGCCTGTAAATCAGCTGCTTTTACTAAAAAAAGAGCACATCAATAAGCCCCCCCCCCCCCAAAAAAAAAGAAGAAAAACACGAAAAATGGAAAGTTCAGGCCAAGTAAAAACAAAGATAATACAGGATTGTTTCTCGTTCGGATTTGTGAAAAGCAGGTACCGGTACATTTTATCATTATTTCAAAAACTACTCTTGGGTTAGATAATTTAGGTTTAGACATCTAAGACATCTGTTGTGTGACCCTCACTCAAAGTTCTGTTGTCAAAAAACTTAATCAGTGCAAGTTAGATTGCTGAAACGATAAAAGCTTTAAAAAAATGATGTGGATGGGGACAAGTAACATGTTTTTACTTGACCTTATTACTTTTCATTCAAATAAAATCCCTTTCGCTTCCTGATTGGTTTGTTGAATCAAGGGGTTTGAATGCATTTTTCTATATTTTGTTCTCTAGATCTTTTGAAATCATTTTACGGGCTGTTTATATGTGTTGATAATTGTAACTTATCACTTATAAAAATAATTCCTTACTAGAAAGGGAAACAATGTAGCAACTGACTCGAAGTAAAATAGTTTAGTGCATACAGTGATGACTGTTGTGAGTAACTGGTAAGGTTTTATTCTGAATCACTTAGCGATTGGTTTTACCGCTATAGGGATTCCTACAGACGTTTCGAAGTACTGCTCCATCATCAATGTAAATGATTGTACATTAAAAAGGTTTAGTCATTGAGGGTTTGGGAAACAAGATGTTTCCAAATAGGATTATAAAAGTTAACTTAACTTACCTGTTTGGTGAATAAAGCGTGTTCCATAGTGCGATCCATGGTTCCATATTTTGATCGGAATCTTGTCACGTTGCCACGATCTTGAATTCATACTGTAGCGCTTTCATCAAAAAACGCATCTTATCTTACAAATGCAATGTTCAAAAAGCAATCCTCTTCAATATTTCAGTCTCGAAAGAGCATTGGTCGGCAAAACGTTCATAATTCCTGCTAAAAGCTGCTAACACCGTTTGCTGCTGCTGGCCGTCCAACACGCCGCCATTGTGATGTGAAACATATCCCGTCATGCTGCGCGAAACTTACCAAGAAGGGGACGAGAAGAATTGTCACGCGAAGAAAAAGTGGGAATCTTTTTTTGCAAACGGAAAATTATATCGCGATAAAACGCGTGGCTACCCCTATATTTTTTACATCATTCGAATATATGAAACCTCCGCAGCGCATTTGCAAAATTTTTAACGTGCGAAAAATATGCTGAGTCTATTTTTTAACGCATAAAGTAGCGGGTGTCAAGGTAGATTTTGGCACTTTTGTAGAAATTTTACCCCCTTAAATACCTTCAAAAGCCAAAATTTACAATTATTTGTTTTGGAATCCAACAAATGGAATACACAGCTGCTTCTTTTACGAGCGAAAGTAGAATTTAAATAAAGATATCGAGTAAATTTGTTTTTCGTAATTTCTAAAAAAACGATAATTCTGCGTTTTTTAGGATGTTGGGGATGGATTATCTCGAGAACTACCTTTCATTATCACATAGTCATTAAGTGCGAAAACAAATTCGCTTTTGTGGGCACCGTCCTTAAATTGATATACTGCAATGATTATTGAAAGCCCATTTCAGGAATGGAAAGGCAAAAAGTACTTTATAATTTATTTTGAACAAATAAAATAATTTTTTTTCTCCAAATATCTACACACCTTTCAAATTACTTATGTTTTCAAAGGATGGTGTTTTGCAACTTCAAGCATAGCTGTCAGCCCTGACAGAGTTAAGAAATATTGAGTTTTTGGAAGAAACGCAACACATATAAATAAGAAACGTTCAAGAGCAGGAGGAATACAGTAAATGTGTCTTGAATAAAAGCAAATTTTAACCTTGACATGCTCAAAACTTAAGACAGATCCCACCTAAATGCAGAAGAGTTGACATTTATGCAAAAGTCAAGAAAACTTCCATTCCTTTCAATTATTCAATATATATTTTTTTAACAATGACACAATCATTTGAAAGTTCTGCTGTTGTTGGTTTGCCATAGCTTGATGTATTTGCAAAAACTACTGTTGTTGTTGTTGAAAGACACCTGGTTCATCTGTGTCTGCTGCTGGTTTTCTTGCCTAGTGGCTTCCTTTTGAAGATGGACTTGACGTTGTTCTTTCTCTTTCTCTGCCCTTTCTTTAAGGTATACCATCATTTCAGAGGAGTCTGACCTAGATATCTTTTCTTTCAGGACAGGCTTGCATTCTTCTTCTTTATCCTTCTCTCTCTTCCTGGTCTGGCTAAGTGTCTCCATAGCTTTGAGCCTCACATCCTTTGCTGCTGCTGCTTCTTGTTTCCTTTTCTCCTTTTCTTTCTCAAACCCCTGTGCATATAACTCGATCTTCTCAATTATTTCCTCCAACAGGTTGTATTGTTCCGATGGCTGTGGGGAACTTGCTCACAGTTCTCCCGCCACCCTTCTTTTGTAATTTCTAGCCAATACAGATCACTAGCCAAGTGATCTTTTGCACCCCTAACTGTCAATCTTGAAAAATCCTTTGGGCAGTTCTTCATCAACTTTGAGATTACTTCATGCCAGGCTTGGACGCTATGTGCAGTTGAATAGGTCACTCTCCTGCACCCTTACCGTTGGGTAATACATGTACAAAATGACAAATGCCAAGTGGGTTCATCCCACATAACATGGGTTCCTGTTGCATTTAAGGTGAGCGTTTCACAGAGAAATCAGGAACAGATAGATAGAAAAGTTGTATTGTGTGGTTCCAGAAAATATACATACCAGAGGGAGGGGGGAATTGGAATTTCCAAGGGGTCACCCACAGGCACACTTAAACGGAAATTCCAGAGGGTTGGTGGTGGGGTCTATAAAAAATCCCCCATGGGGGGAGGGAGTATGTATATTTTCTGGAACCACACATTACCAGTACTTTGTTAACACAGTTGTTACTTGCGCATTATCCCAGGGGTAGGATGGATGGGGACCCCATATTTTAAGATGGGCTACTTTTCCTATCTCTTAGGGTATACAATTGACCCTAGTGCTATCTCTTACAGGTGTTCAAAATCAGTCCTATCCCTTTAGGTGGTCTTGCCTCCGGTGGCAATCGTTGTGGAAGCATGACCCTTTCTATAGGTAGTTTTTTTTTGCATTTTTTTTTCACTGCTTGGTATTTTAAGGGTATTTTTTCTGATTTCCCCACTGGCACCCCTAGCTACCACCTTTTTAAAGAGTTACTCATTCATAATTTTCTTCAGATTTCTGTCAACAAAAGTAATAGTAAAATTGGAAAGTGTTCAAAACGAATTCTAAACCATTTCTGGCATTGCTCGATTGCATTTGAACTTGACACGTCTGAGTCTCTTGCAACGTTTAAGGTACTCTAGCACAAGAAAAATTTTTTTCCACAATTTCCATTTATATTATTACAATGCTATGCATGATTGCCGCATTATCTTACCCACACCCCTGGCATTTTCCTGGAAAACCTGTATGGTATCCTGTATGGTATAAGTTGTATTTTCTTTTCCAAAATGAAGTTGTCATGCCTGGGTTTGACATTGGCATTGTCACTCTGACTTTAGATTCAGACAATGCTTCTTTTGGATATCAATGTTTCTGTATTCGTGATGTTCTCCTTTTTCTCAGGATAAGTGGATAATCATCCTGAATCATATGTGTAAGGAACGTGAATTGTCCACAGGCAAGTGTGACCATGAGGACCTTGAAGCTGATTAACCCCTTGGTTTGACCGCAGAGATAAAGATTTTGAAGTATTGCAGAAAATAGTGCTTGGGTCAAGCCTTCTGGGCAGCTTTAAATTTTATGTGAAGTTCAGGTAGGTTTTAAAATATTCTTCACAAATTTATTGGGAATATTTCCACGAAGGTTTGGGATTAGTGTAACCAACCCTTTCAAGCAGCTGAAGATGGTTAAGGCCTCTAGAATAGAAAAAGGTTCAAAGGTGGGATTTTGGGCTGTGAACATGAAAACTGTAACATGCATCACACTAAAACATACACAGAACTTACTTTAACCATGAATTAATCCCATGAATACATCAATTTATTATCCAACTTGTCTGGCCGGTCAAATCAATTGTTTTGGTAATAAGTCGGTGGTCTTTGCAGACCCCTCCCCCCCCCTCCCCCCCCCTCCCCCCCCCCCCCCCCCCCCCCCCCCCCCCCCCCCCCAGGGCGCGCTAGATTTTATATATTTCCAGGTGGTAGTTGATAATAAAGTAGATAAGAAATTATTGTATAACAATCTATAGCTCATGTGCATCTGATTTCATGTTTTGATAATTCTATAATCTATGTTAATTGAATTTAGATACGGAAAATGTTACGCACGGTTTTCAATTTTCGTGACTTTATTGACCTTTTTTCCTTAGTAGTTTTGTAAGATTTTTAATTTTATTGCTACGTCCTCATGCTTTGGCAGTACCTTTATTGGTATGTCAATCACGAAAATACGCAGGCACGTCGTCCCCGACTACCTGTCAAACGTCTTAGAGTCTGTACAGAGGCGGACAATGGCCATTATATGTCCTAGTTTGCCTGATAACAAAGCCCTGGATCAGGCAGGGATCAAAACACTGTCGGACCGCCGCGTTGCACACATAGAGGAGTCATTACTCCGAGACAGCCCCTACAAACCTCTGATCTGTAAACGGTTTATCGGTGACGTTTTTTTGCGTATGGACTATACCGGAAGCCCAAATCCTCAATTTTGTTGATTTTGCGAATACTTCCACCAAACTATCAAGTTCACCTGCGAAATGTCAAACGATACCGTCACTTTCCTCGACACAGAAGTTTATAAAGGCGATAGATTTATGGATTCTAATATCTTGGATATCAGAACGCATTTTAAGCCTACTGAAACTTTTCAGTATACACACTTCTCATCAAGCCACCCTCCAAGCTGTAAGAAGGGTTTTATCAAAGGAGAAGCATTGCGACTGCTCAGAGCTAATTCTCACCCCGAAAACTTTGCGAAAGAAATCAATAACTTCAAAGCCCGCCTTATAGAGCGAGGCTATCCCGCCGATTTCATTGACCGCAACATATCGGAGGTTTGTTTTTCTGTGAGAAACCTGGCTCTTAAAAAGCGTATCATAACATCCAACAAAAAAGTCCTACCATTTGTCACCAAGTACAACCCGGCAAATCCGAATCTGAAAAGGATTCTTATGAAATACTGGCACATAATCACGGACCAGCCCTACACAGCTGACATTTTTCCGAATCCGCCTTTGGTCGCTTACAAACGGGAGAAATTGCTTAAAGACTCTTTAGTCAGAGCTAAATCCCTGGTAAGATCTGAGGCTTTCTGCAGTTTTATTATGGACATTAGCGTAGCGGGCGGACAGCGGCAATATTTATGCATGTTCTTGTACTTGACTTCGGTCTTTTATCCGCTAGCCACCGTAAGCTCAAATTCTCGTTCACGGGAATTTCTACGCTCAAAGTCTAGGTTAATCCGGATGCTTTTACGATCCACATAACCATTTTTACAACTGCTCATACCACAGATTTTAAGCTTTCCTACGGAGTGTTTTTCATAAACACCAGCGTGTAGGTGAGACATAATTTTCCGCTAATTTGCATTTGAGGTCTATCAATCCGGCCGCCTTTGTTTCGGGGAAACAAAGAGTAAACAATAGATGCCGGCACGCGACCTTAAACCCAAGCGGATCGAAATTTGCACCAATCAACACGCAGAGATAGCTTTTTTAACTGACCAATAGGATTCCAGCTCGCAGCTACATTTTGATCCGAATACGCCTATAAAAATGCAAAATTCTCTAGCAGAGTTCACATTGCCGCTCGTAATCCCTCGAGCAACTAGCTAAAAGCAACTGAAGAAGGTTCTCTCATTAGAGTCCCGAAACCGGTCTTGCAACACTAGCTATAAACAGTTCTCCTTAGAACTACCTACTCATGGCCAGCAACTTTGATTATGACGACGAAGCCCTCGCCGCCATGCTTGACGAACTCCCTATGTCATCGGACTTCTTGCCAGCTCTGTCACCTGTGAAATCGCCCGCAAAACGGCCCGCCGACTCATGTCCCGAGCCACCACTCGCTAAGCGATCCCGACCCACAGACAGCCAGCAGTTCAAGTCCTTGAGAAACCGAATTACGCTACTCCAGACGAGGAAAGCTAAGTCCTCAAAATCATTAGCGTATCTTACTGGGTCCCGCAGTAAACGCACCTGTCCTATTGGCCTCCAGTTCAGACCGAAGCCACACTTACGGGCCGACCAGGCCTTCCAGGATGCGCTGAAAGAGATCTGCACCGATGCTGAACAGAGGCTTCTAGCCTTGATGACTAACCAGCTACAGAAAAACATCACCGGGGATGAACAGAGCCTTGCCGCCCTGACCGAATCCTTGAAAGCGATGTACCCAGAGGCTGACCAGTTCACCAAGGCCCAGAACAGAGCCCAGGCAGCATCCCGCAGAGCAGCCAGAAGGACCAGACGTCCGTATAAACAGCCAACTTAGACGAACATTGCCGCTGTACAGTCCAAATTTAAGGAGCTTGAGACACTTATGCGATCTCTAACAGACACATATAATTTGCCAAATTCATCAAATAAAGCAAGAGATCAACAGTATACACGTCTCACTTTTAATGTATCCTATAAAAATAGGCATGCGCGTAAATATGCCAATACGAAGCGATCTTTTAGGCGCCATAAGCCTGCCGGGACAACAAACACTGGACATATAAAGAATATGTCAAACTACACTTTGTCCCAACACGAATCCCGCCTAATATCTAGAGGCCTCAAATTTATTCCCACGCCTCCAATGCCAGCTACTCATAAGCCCTTGATTAAGGACTTTGATGCCTTTGCCGCACTATGCGTCTACGATATATGTTCGCCATTTCTAAGCGCAAACAACCGCATAAGTTCTATGTTAAGTCTAATTGAAACCCGCCACCGCAACCATCAGTGGCCCTGGAGACTTACATTGATGTTACTAAGTCGGTTTTAGTCGCAGCGAACTTTAAACCCTGCACAGACAACCTATCGGGCAACGAAAGGCACGCGCTTAATAATCTCCGAATGAATCGGGATATTAACGTGAAAAAAGCTGACAAAGGAACAACCACGGTCATAACAGATATTTCTACCAAAATCAAAGAGGGCACAAATCAACTTCACGATGCGAAGTTTTATAAACCGCTCTCCAAACCTATGGTAGATGAAACCGCCAAAAAAGTTAAGAAAATAGTTTCTAAACTTTACGATGAAGATTTCATTGACGTAATGACCCACAAATGGTTAAATGACGGTCAAAAACCCACTAGAATCCCTGAATTTTATACTCTGACTAAAATTCACAAAAAGATTCCCGTGGGTAGACCAATCGTCTCAGGGAGTGGAGGCCCGACTGAACGCATATCGTGTCTTGTAGATTCACTTCTACAACCCATCGCGCAAGTTCAGCGATCGTATTTGAAGGACACTACGCACTTTATAAACTTTATAGAGGAATCTCCCATTCCAGACTCTGCTATCATAGCCACCATGGACGTGTGTTCATTATACACAAACATTCCCCAAGACGAGGGAATAGACATTGTTTGTTCTAAATACGAGGAGCATTAGAAGCCCCAATTACCGATCCCTACATTCTATCTTAGGGAACACTCCTTCAAATTCAATAACAAACACTTTCTCCAAACACATGGTATCGCTATGGGCACTAAAATGGCTGTCGCTTTCTCTGTCATTTTTATGGCACACATAGAGGAGTCCTTACTCCGAGACAGCCCCTACAAACCTCTGATCTGGAAACGGTTTATCGATGACGTTTTTTGCGTATGGACTATACCGGAAGCCGAAATCCTCAATTTTGTTGATTTTGCGAATAACTTCCACCAAACTATCAAGTTCACCTGCGAAATGTCAAACGATACCGTCACTTTCCTCGACACAGAAGTTTATAAAGGCGATAGATTTATGGATTCTAATATCTTGGATATCAGAACGCATTTTAAGCCTACTGAAACTTTTCAGTATACACACTTCTCATCAAGCCACCCTCCAAGCTGTAAGAAGGGTTTTTATCAAAGGAGAAGCATTGCGACTGCTCAGAACTAATTCTGACCCCGAAAACTTTGCGAAAGAAATCAATAACTTCAAAGCCCGCCTTATAGAGCGAGGCTATCCCGCCGATTTCATTGACCGCAACATATCGGAGGTTTGTTTTTCTGAGAGAAACCTGGCTCTTAAAAAGCGTATCATAACATCCAACAAAAAAGTCCTACCATTTGTCACCAAGTACAACCCGGCAAATCCGAATCTGAAAAGGGTTCTTATGAAATACTGGCACATAATCACGGACCAGCCCTACACAGCTGACATTTTTCCGAATCCGCCTTTGGTCGCTTACAAACGGGAGAAATCGCTTAAAGACTCTTTAGTCAGAGCTAAAATCCCTGGTAAGATCTGAGGCTTTCTGCAGTTTTCTTATGGACTTTAGCGTAGCGGGCGGGCAGCGGCAATATTTATGCATGAGCGGCGTGAAATACATTCGTTGATCGCATTAATCAAGGCCATTCTTTGCATAATCTTATTCATAAAAGCATCAAAGCACCCGCCATTACAACCTCCGCTCCAACCGTACTCCATAAAAACGAGGACTGAACGCTTTAAGGCTACTGAGAACCTTCGCGCACATTGTTCGGAAAAAAATCATACACGTCCTTAGTTTAACCAAAATATGTCAACCCATATATCGTTGGAAAGCTTATAGAATGGACTAGCGGGCCAAAGCAAAAAGAAATCACTTATTGATACCTGTAATTTTTTTTAAAGCATTGATTAAATATTTTGGTGTGCTATTTTCACGAGCTAATGCTGTCGAACTGCTGGACCATGACTCCCAAGTAATGTATTGTTTTAATCCTTAAATGTGTTTCTCAAAAACCGTGTCTGCGATTTTTTAAATTTTGGTTAGTTCAAAAGTTATGAATTATTATATTTTTAGAGCGTTAAAAATCTAAAAAATTGACCTTGAACAAAGCAAAATTTTAAAAACGCAGACACGGTTTTTGAGAAACACCTTTAAGGATTAAAACAATGTGTTACTTGGGAATCAAGGTCGAGCAGTTCGACAGCGTTATCTCTTGAAAATCATACACCCGAATTTTTAATAAAATTTTTTTATAATTATGAAAAATATATTTCTTTTTGCCATATTTCGCTAGTCAATTCTATAAGCTTTCCAACGATATATAGGTTGATATGTTTTGGTTAAACTAAGGACGTGTATTATTTTTTTTCGAACACGTGCGCGAAGGTTCCTAGTAACCTTAATAACTTTGTGACGTTTAAGTACCAGCCTTAGATTGCAATTATTGCACTTATTTATTATTGCATTTATTATTGTAAGTTACCCAGTTATATCTCAGCGCAACCATCGTTATACTTTTGTAATCTCCCTGTAATTCTGCACGGCTGCAATAGGGTTGGAATAAAATATATTCTTATTAAGTGAAAATGACCGGCAAAGACGAGATTTGACCGTAAATCTGACAATTGTCGCCGGAAATTGTCCGTTGACCTGCCGTTATTTTAAGCCCTGAGTTTCCAGCATTATTAAAGAGCTCGTGTTTATTCTATCAAATCGCGTGCTCTTATTGGTTCTATCATGGTCACGTGGTAAACCACAAACTCAATGTTGCCCGCGCGGGCGACATCGCTAAAGCGGGAAATTTCGGCGGGAAAGTTGTTTCCTATTTTACTGTGTATTTTCTATTTGCTTTATAATAAAACACTTAATTGTTGCACCCTCGGGAAACAACAAGTTTAGTTTTCCTAGAAAGCAGTAATTAAGTGTATAATATTCTACATTAAACAGTGTAATCTATATTATAATATTTTAAGCCGTTTGAAGCTCCGAGGTCGAGCTAGCTGCCACCGTGGATGTGATACATATCACTCACAGGGGTGCAAGCTGGTGTTAGTTTTTTGAAATCGATGCGAGGAGAGTAGCTGGCATTCAGGAATTTTCTATATATTGAACAATGTGTTTTGCCATCCACTCAAAGACACCCTTCAAAGACTAGGTGAATTTATTCACGGGTAATCAACTAGTACGATATATTTATTTTAAAAAACGACGTAGATGGAAACAAGGTCTCTCACTATCAGAGCATTAGATTATTAGGTGTAAACCTTTACTGTCAATTGACTTTTAAGGAGCATATTAGTGAAATTTGTAAAAAAAGCTAGTCAGAGAGGTTGCGTAATTTGATACCAACCACTGCTAAGCTTCAATTGTTTAAGGCAGCAATCCTGCCTTATTTGACATATTGTAGTCCAGTATGGCATCATTGTAGAGGAAGTGATGCAAGAAAGTTGGAGCGACTCCAGGATAGGGGGCTTAGAGCAGTGTTTTGTACCTGCTATGCTTTGGAAAGCACTCGCTAAGATACCTGTATTGCGGTCTAAAATCCCTAGTAATATTAGAAACTCATTCTCGTTGCAAAGTTTTAAGAGGGCAATCAGGAGATTGGATCTGGAGACACTGATGGATGGTGGTGGCTGTGTTGGCTGCTCAGTGTGTACCTCATGACAAACGAGAATTGCACACTGACTAGCCACGGCAGTCTGACTTTCCTTTGGGGTCTGTGGATCCGATCTCTTGATTGCCTCACTAGGCTGTCCATAGGATCATCAACTTTATAGGAATATTAATGTATATAGGATGAATGTGTGTGCTAGGGTTAGCGCGAATGTGGGGTAATAGAGTGAATGTGTAATTTGTGATTTGAATTGTAAATATTACTAGGAATTGTATATATTAGCTAGTAGTAAGTAACTTAACTTTTTAAATTTTATAGATAGTTATTTATTATTTTATATTGATTTGTGTCCATACTTAGTGGTTTTGCTACTGCTATTATCTTATTGACACAGAAATAAAGTATTTATTATTATTTATTATTATGTTTTGCTTCTTGTTTTAAGGGCACACAGGCTATTTAGAATGCCTCAACAGCATGTCCCTTGCATATCCACCCAAGAGATCGTCCTACAAGTATGTATTGTCAGGGCTGGGATGTCATGGGCTATATAAATATAATGTAAATGCACATCTTCTATATTTAGCATAAACTCATCCCCTAACAAACACACACACTAAAAAATAGGGCCCTCCCATATAACATATTTTCGGGGGAGGGGGCTCACGTCTTGCAAGAACTTTATTTCTCACAACCCCTCCCCGCCCCTTTTTTTTGGTTACAGCCCCCCTCAAGCATAAACCGTTTTTTCACCTTGTATTACATTTTCATATCTATTCATACGCTTTTGGTTTAGGTATAGATATTACAAAGCAAGGAAGCAACCTGCAGCTTTTGATTAGAACTACCACCTAGGCAGAGCAGCCGCTGTCAGTTCTCAAGGAGGAGAGGCCATATACAGTCGCAAGTACTAGTCTAGTCGTTAGAGGGGGTGCAGCCCCCGGAACTAGTAACGAGACATACATTTTTGGAATCCTTTGGATGCCTAGAAAAAGGTTTTAGATGTTAACAGCTTCAAAAAGTGTCCTACGTTCCTATTTTGTGACAATTTTTTTTACTTATATTCTTTTGTTATTTAATGATATTTTTTTTTAAATTCAACTAGGTAATTTTATGGACTGTAGCGCTATCCAGAAAAGCATTCCAATCTTATCACGTATTCTGTTATAGTGTCATTAATAGACTAAACACATATGTATAACTTACATGCCCGTTTTATACATGTTACGTTCCATACTGATAGATATTTCTAAGACCCTGTCAGCCTTTGTATTCCTATTAGGCAGTACCAAAACGATATGCGTTTATGTAACGGCAAGGCTGTGGCAGCTACTTAACTTGTATACATGTGATCAGAGTATTCCTAAGATCGCAAAAGTAGAGATTTAGAAACTAAATAGCTTTTCTGAACAATGCTACAATCTATAAAACTGCCTCGTTGAACATCAAAAAATCTCACTAAATGACAAATTAATATAATTAAAACACAATTAATCTGGCAAAATAGGGCCGTGGGACACTTTTTCGAGCTGCTACCATCTAAAACCACTTTCTAGACATCCTAAGGGCTCCAAAAATGTATGTCTCGTTACTAGTTCCGGGGGGTGGCGTGAAACCCCTCGACTGGACTATACAACCAGCGAACAAAAGAATGGAATACTAGAATCATTAAAGTAGACAAGGATTACAGCTATATTCCTGTGCTAATGGCCACGGTGTTCTACTGGAGAGTTCAGGGTATTCTACCCATAGACAGACATGTGTCTCTAAATGCAGATGACCCAGAAATAATTGCCCAAAAATTTGCGCACAAGCCTCCTGCTTCCTCAACATGAAACAAGTTTTATCAAGAAATGATCATTTGCAGTAAAAGAGCAATTTTATTCAATATCGTTTCTAATAACAATCATCAAATCAGGCAAGTACAGAAAACGTCCATATGACAACAGCATTTGCCAAATAAGTTGTTGATGCGCCTCTCTCTTAGCCTTTGTCCATGGGCAATTCAAGAATTTATTTATGTTTTGGGGGCAAAATAAATATACTTTTGACACACCATTGTTGTTTTTGCATGCAAGATCAAACAATTGTGAAACATGTAAATATTTTTATGTGAATCAATATTAAATAAAGTAAATATTAGTAATGCACAAAAACTACATCAACCCAAAATTAATTTGCCAACTTTTCGAAATGAGATTGTCGAACAACCTTACCATATTGCTTATCCAGAAAATGAAACATACGCGTAATTATTGAATAATTTCTTCCGTAAAATCACACGTTTGAAAGTGGGTACCAACAACGTGCACGCAGCCAGAAACGAGTAAGGGGCAGGGGTGGTGCATGTACGAATTTGAATCTTGGTGAATCAGAATGTGTAGGGTTTGAAGTCTAGTCCGAATTATGCCAGGAGATACCTTACACTGTAACCTACTCTTCTGTAAAGAAAGCATATAAAATCAATATTGAAAATTGGCAAGACCATGTGTCATGGTATTAATAACAACCAATACTTGGACAAATCAGCGTTTCGCTTGGCTCTGACCTCACTATTCCTCTTTATATCCCAGTGATCAATTTTAACGTGCGCTCATTGGTTGAAACGTATCACGTGGTACATTTTCATAGGACAGATATCAGACAATATTATCCGTCGGAAGTGATATCCGTCCCGGGAGAAATGTTTTAAGCAAAAACTGGATATTTTCTGTTTAAAAAATAATGGAAAACAAGCAACCAAGGTTTTTGTCTAAGAATGTTGATAAAATACGGAAATTGGTGGCGGAGGCGACACCGGAAAACACAAAAAAGTCAACTAAGCAGGCCGTGAATGTTTTGAATGGTTTACAAAGTTGTTAGTTTTTTGTTGTTGTTTCAATCCAAGAAATGTCGACAGATGATAATAAGCTTTCTACACTATCAGCCTGCCCAGACATCCCTCTTTAATCTTGCAGATACCTTCGTAAGAGGGTTGATAGCTATAAACTACTTGGTGCTTATATCAGTTCTGATCTCTCCTGGAATATCCATATTGACCACCTTGTAAAGAAAGCCAGTAAACGCTTATACGCATTGAGGGTGCTTAGGAAAGCTGGTGTCCAGCCCCGGCGTGGGCGGGTTTGTCTGGTTACCTAGCTGACTTTCTAGAAGCTGTGCAGAAAAGGGTTCTTGTTATTATTTTTCCCAATGATGACTACGCCTCCATTCTAAATAGAACTGGGCTTAAGTCTCGCACCGATCGGCGGGAGGATATTTGTTAGAAGTTTGTTGCTAAAGCCAGTGTCTATCCCCCTTAAGTACGTCTTTACAAGGGGATCGGAGGTCAGCCACAACTATTCGCTTAGGTCTGACTCTCAACGTTTGGACAAATTTCAAGGGTCCACTGATAGACTCAGCAGTTTTGTAACAGTACGTTATCAGTAACTAATATTATTGTTATGCGCATATTTCTTACTAAATTTTGTAAAGTGTGTGACCCTCACAATAATTCAGATATGTGGTCTGCAATTGTGATTGATTAAACTATTATTATTGTTATTATTATTACTAGCTGATGCCCGTGAAAAATTCACGGAGTATATGAGGGGGAAAGTTATTTTACTTATAGTATAATAATATACTCTGTTTAAAAAAACGGAAAAAAAATCACAATGGCCATATGGATGGGGGACCGGCTGGGGGTCATGATTTCCCTGAGTTCCACATTCCGTAAACTGCTCGATTTACATTACTAATAAACTATCATCAGAATGAGTACCCCGTCCCATCACGCCGAAATAAATGAAGTGACCTCAACATGATTTTTTTGGCACTGGTCTCCCTGATTTTGGTCCGACAAAATCACGCGCGTGAGTCCGTCTCTCAAATCGGTCAAAGAACCCGCGAAAATTGAAAACGAATGAATTAACCCTATTACATAAAAACTGTTTGACTTCTGATTTGTTTGAATGTTTATCATATCTCAGTGAGGGGAGAGAAGAAACAGGTCAAGTAAAAATGTTCTAAGATTTTTTTAGTTTATGGTTTTTTTAGTTTATATTTTGTTCGGCTTTCTCGCTTAAAAAATCGCTTGAATTAGAACTTAGCCCAAAGTGAATCTTTTCCAACAAAAACATGCCCACTGGAAAGATTTCCTCCTTCTTTTCGGGATTGTGCCCTTCGTTTTGCGATAAGCCGTCGGGATTTATACTTATAGATGTTATTAATGGCTTTGCTTTGTAAATGTGTCATTTGGACTTAGCATGACTTAGCGCGCGCTCTGAGGGAAGCAAGGTAGTTTGTACGTTTGTTCAAACTTGAATGAAAAATTTTCTCAGCTCAAAGCTTCCTGTATGTAATCTGTAACAGAACCATTTGGGTCTGGATGTCTATAGTGCTTTCGGCTATGCGAACTGAGTTCTTTTTCAGTTTCTGTGTGAGATTTCAAAATGGCGGCGATGGCGGCTTTTTCCCTCGCTTAAGAAATCGCTTGAATCTTTTGCAACAAAAAAACGCCCACTGTCGAAATTTCCACCTTCTCTTCAGGTCTGTGAACGTCTTTTCGCGGCCAAGCTTCAGGGCTAAGCAGAACGACTGCGGACACGACTTCTTTACGGTATTAATATATAGATTATTATTATCCTAAGAAAACTAAATATCTCAAAAAACTAAAATCCGAAAGGGAGCATAAGTTATGATTTTTTTAGGATATCTTTAGGTGTTTAGGTTTTTTAGGAAACCTAAAGATCCTAAGAAAACTAAATATCCTAAAAAAAATAAAAATCCTACAGGGAGCATAAGTTATTTTTTTTCTAGGATATCTTTAGGTCTTTAGGTTTTTTAGGATTTCTAAAAATCCTAAAGCCAGTCCAAACTAAAATTTAAGAACAACGAATACTTAATGATATAAAAATCCTAAAAGGTGCTGTTTAGGAAACCTAAAAAAACTGTAATCCTAAAAATCCTAAAGATCCTAAGAGGTGAGCTTAGGAAACCGAAAAAAATAGATCCTAAAAATCCTAAAAGGAGGATTTAGGAAACCGAAAAAACTAAAATCCTGAAAGGTTGTTTAGGAAACCTAAAGATCATAAGAAAACTAGATATCTTAAAAAAAACTAAACTCCTAAAGGGAGCGTAAGTTATTATTTTTAGGATATCTTTAAGTCTTTAGTTTTTTAGGACTCCTAAAAATCCTAAAGCCAGTCCATTTCTGGATATAACTGACAGAAAAAAGAAAGGAAAGTTTGATTTTAATGGGTTGATTAAGCTGATGGATTTTTTTCCCAGTTTCTCAATCAACTTAGGGGCCGATTACATGGAGAATTTCAGCCCGGGCTGAGATTTCAACCCGGTTAGGGGGGCTGAATTGTCAGCCCGGCCTTCTTCACAATTACACATAACACGAAATTTACGATTACATGAAGAAAATCAGAGCGACCCAGTCTAGGATTTTCAGCCCGGGTTGTTTGGCGAAATTTCACCATGTAATCGCAGCAGAATTTCAGCCCGGGCTGCAAATGCGCGTCCATGCTGTCTTATATCCAGCGTAAAAGCAAATGGCATGCGCTTTAGTTGCAATATGGCGCTGAGATTTCAAACAGTGCACCTATCATCACTCTTTCGGACTGTCCCGGGCTGAACATCGCTCGCCCAGATTTGCCCGCTTTCGAGTTCAGCAAGACGGGGGAGCGATCAGAAAGATCAAAAGATGGAAGAATTCAATGCAGCTGACGGCAGGGGAAGAGAAAATGAGTCGGTAAGGGCTGTACCATTAGTTCATGACTTAGTTCAGACGTTACAAAACTTTTTTCACGGCGTTTCACTTAGAAAATGAAATAATGAAGTGAAACACGAACAAGTGACATAGCTATCTAGGTAAACTGCTCCACGTGAAAACACAAGGAAATCACATTTGTTATAGCAGCTCACCCGCCTAATTGTCAAGAAATGATTTCCGATTTGTCAAGAAAACACAGGAGGCATTGTAAGTGTCTGTTTCCTCGATCTCATTGCGATTTAGCTTACTTTTAGTGACCGAATACTTTTATCATGCTAACACATTGACTCAAGACGACCAGTTCATTCCAATACAGAAAACTATTTTTCGTCACCTTCGACACCTATAACTACTATCTCTCCTTCGCGTCTTGACACCCACGAGTCCCCTATTCAATTATTGTTCGGTTGTTTCAAGACACCAAGGACTCATGCCCACTGAACTCTTATTTTTGCGTTTTCAGAGAGAAGTAGCTTTGTATATGTCTACCAATGGAGGTGCCGTGCAAGGTTCAGAACAGACTCCTTTTGTTTTACCGAACAGATGGACTTTTCCAACGTTACAGACATGCATCAAAGACTACGTGACCAAACGTCTTGGACTTGCAGGTTGGAATATATCTCAGCTTTACTACAAGAAATCTGGCAAAAGCAGGAAAGTCGTTGCAATACACTCAGACAGAGATATCCCATCTCTTTTATCTGAATATCCCATGACTACCACTGGTGGGAAACGTTCGAAAAAAGCTGTTATTGTAATGGCAGTGGACTTGATTCAGCCATTGCCATTGCTGAATTCACCATCATCTAGTTCTACATCTACATCCACCACAGCATCGCCTCGTACTCCAAGCCACAAGCTACCGAAAGACATTCATCGTAAGTCGGCCTTACACCACACTTAACCTTTAGAAAAACACTCTTCTAGTAATTTTATGGGGCCATAAAATCAATTCTCTGCAGGCAATTCTCTGCAGTCATGACACAATATTTAGCTCTATATCTCACAGAGAAACGTTTTAAGAACACTCTCAAACTAAGTATCAACAGCTTCAGTAAAATATGCTTACATGAACACCTTCAATTTGTGCATGAAAAATTCATTTGGAGAAGTTGTGTAAAATGACAAGTTTAACCACCTCTATTTGACACCTGTCTAAAAACAAGGACAATCTTGGACAAAAGGGTAGAGAAAATAATAAATACCACTTATCTTTTGAGTTTTCGACTAACTAAGGGCCCACCATTTATCCCCCCTTCCCCTAAATCAATGTTGGTGATGAAGGGTCCCCATCCCTCGACACGTTCCTTGCAACATTGCTTCGGGGGAGAGGTGAAATAAAAGGAGGAAAGCGAAAAGAGAAGCGATTTCAGTAATTTTCTCTACAGGTTTTGTCCAATATTGGAGGTTTGAGCTATAGTCATCCAGTCCCTTCACTGAGCAAAATTCCTGGTTGGGTGATAATTATTAAAATCATTTTACTACAGCATGTTGAAAATTCTGCATATACATGTAAAGGCCAGCAAAAACGCATGTGATAGCTGCCAATTATCTGCATTCCAGTTAGGCCAGAGGCTTTGGTGAGGAAATGATCTTGGAAGGGGAGTGGGTGGAAAGTAAAAATTGAATGTGACTGGTGGTGAGGAGTTTTAGTGAATCATTTTATCCTTCATGTAATTAGTCGATAATGGCTCATCACTTTCTTTCCAGAACATTCTCCTCGGCGTTCCCCTAGGCTTCACGCAGCTAATAGTACATCAACAAAGGTGGCATCTGTAATGGACATATTTTTATTTCAAGTGACAAAGAACGGTAGAGGAGAACCCAGGCTATCCAAAACAGCAGCTCTGATTCACAGTGTGGTAGCTGATGGCAGCTTAGCAGATCTGAAAGGACTAGTCCAAGCACAGGACTCAGGGTCTACTATCTATGTTCCAGCCAATGGGCTCTACTGGCTCCGCAAGGGCCCAAAGCAGCTAGTTGAGATAAAGCGTGAAGAGGACTTCAAGAACTGCAAAACAGAGTACAGTTCTAAAAGTGGAAAACCACCAAATAGCATTCGTATTGCCTGCTCTTCACTGAATCTCGATGAAGGTTTGTGAGTTTACTTCTTGTACAAATAATAATGTGGCTATATTTCCACAAATAAAGTTGTGGTCATTATTAGAGGAGGGTAGTAGTAACAATGCAATTAAGTTCAATAGTGTAATTGGCAGTTCCAAAAAATTCTGCATTCCCCTGTTGAAACCATTTGAACTACCTATGTACCCTAGAGTTTCAGTTGTTTTTGTTATGGTAGTTTGTTTTATTTAGGTACAGCTGTAGGAGTTAAAATGTCAGGGCTGGTACTATACATATTTTTACTTGGTAATTTAAGTGTCCAATCAAGAATGTAGAAAAAATGAATTACCATATCAATTTCTCCAATGGTTAAATTGTTAATTGATTTATTTGGACGCCTAAAGATACCTTAAATGTAATCTCATGAAGATTCCTATTGTAGTCCAATGTAAAGGAAAGTAACATTTGGGTGCACCTATTACTTTCAGGGGCTAATGCTCAGGTAAGACCAAAGAAAAGGTGTTTAGAGTATCCACCATCAACCCCAGGTACTGGTGATGATGATGGCAACAGTGGTGATGAGCGAGACAGAGAGCTGGTGAAAGCTGTTTCAAGAAGCTCTAAAAAACCTACTACATACGATGAATGGAATGATGTTCACTGTGACATAGTACGAGATCTTGAAAAAACTGGAGCTATAAGCAGATACAATATCAGACACCTAAAACTATGGACTGATCACATTGTGCAAGGCAAATCTGCAGGGGTACGTGATGAGCCAAACTGGGAGGATATCACTGAGTTTGTTGGAGTACCACCAAAACGAAAGAGGGAGAAGGAAACAGCGTCATCCACGCCCACACCAACAAACAGTCCATATAATAGTTATGACCTTCTAAAGGCCATGATCCTGCAGAACCAGCAGAGCACCCAACTTTTACAACCTCCTTGCTAGCAATTCTACAACAGTCACCTATAGGCATGAAGGTAATTTGTACAATGAAATCCCAAAATTGACTTTTTATATTTTTTCAAACAGGTTTCCACTCATCTTACAAATGCAGGGAATTATGAAAGGAAGGGGGTCAGGGGTGTGGGGGAGGGGGTTAGGATATAAGGTGTAATATACTACAAACATCATCATCTTTTCTCAAGTGTGCATTATGCATGGGACAGGGTATAGGAAAACAAATGGTTGCTTGACTCTTCGGTTTATGTAAATGGTCTCTTAGTTAGGACTTACTCTTCCAAATTGTTACCCACCTGACTAGGATGATAATGGATCGGATAAAAAAATATCAACAACAAAAATTCAGAATCATCTATGAGAATCATTTGTCATATGACCTGAAAATACAGTAGCCTAAAATAAAAATGTGTTATAGCTTTTCAGTGATAAACATAATTTTTTCAAAAGGAACATGACTTTCTGTTTAGGGACCTTTCATCATGCAAAATTGTTGACTTGAAACATTCTGTAAAATAGTAGGTAGCAATTGTGGGCCCTCAAATGCAGTACATTGGTATCATTTAATAAGATTGCAAAAGGTGGCATTATTTTTCATTTTACATCATATATGTGTCCTTAAGTTATAACCTTTTTTCATGCATTTTTGCCCCCTCATTATATTAGGGGCGTAGCCAGGATTTGAGAAACAGGGACCCTTCTTCCATTTTTAAGACCTAATCCATTTGAAAATCGAGTAACAATTGGAAAAAAATTCTTGGAACAAAATAATTTACATGACAGTGTAGAAATAATCTACCTTGCTATTTTTGACATCTGATCTAGAAAATTCATTTCTTACTGTCAAACATTGAATCCTGAAATAAATCCTAAATCTATGCAATTTAGGTTGACACAGCACCATATTGAAATGAACATGAACAGCCAACATCCAATTCCTTCACAACTTTGAAAAATTATTTATCAGGTTTGGGAATTGTTTCTCAATGTTATCACCATTTCTGTATCTCCCGTACGAAAATTCCGACCGAGACAACAGCGAAATTCCAGCCAGACTTTAGAGCGAGACACAGCATGACACGAAACTCTGGCTGACACGAGCGAGACAAAATGGACGAAAAAAGAACGAGAATGGAGCCGTGACATTTGGACCGCTTGTCTCGTTGAGATTCCTGCTGCTCGATTTTCGCCCACAATCGCGTCGCGTGACCACTATAAATAGTCGATCATATTTAGTTGCAAAACACTTCGAAAGCACAAGAGGATAACAGCAACACAATGCATGGAAATCTGACATACCCGGTAAAATATATTACGTTATTAACTGCGAAACTCGGCAAAAACACCTCGCATAACAAACTGCGAAACTCGGCAAAAACACTTCACAATATACACTGCGAAACCCGGCAAAACACTTCACATATTAACTGCGTTACTCGGCAAAAACACTTCACAATATGCACTGCGGAACTCGGCAAAACACTTTACATGTTAAACTGCGAAACTCGGCAAAATACTTTACATTAACAACTGCGAACTTCAGCAAAATGCTTTCTTTGCACTAACTGCGAAGCTCCACGAAAACGCTTCACTATAAAACTCCACGGAGGAACGCTTCGCTATATATTTCTAGAGTTTCTTGGATATAGTTGGAATATAAAGTGTCCACCATTGCAGGCGCAAAATGAGTTTAGAGTTATAAGTTCACTTATCAGTTCATTCCAGTTTGTCATCTATTCTTTGGGTGGCTTGCGCTTTTTTCTTCTTGCGAGTATCACTTAGTATCTGACCTTTCCGGGGGTGTTTTGTACCCAGGTTTGTTCGCAATGCAGACCGCGGATAAAAGATATCTAAAAGAGAAACATAATTTTAGTTCAACTCATGAGGTAAGAGTCAGAAAGGCTGTGCACATTCTAATAATCTGAGAAAGGTTATGATCATTCAGTTAACACTAATATAAACTCACTTACTTTGTGCTCGCACCGGAAGGATGATAACGCGATAACGCCACTGAATTCAGCATCTCCCCAGTTTACGGTACACGGTGAGTGCACAAAGTGTAGTTCCTGAGCTTTACATCAGATTTTTGGTAGAACACCTACACTGTTGTCCTTTGGAAAATAGACACAACGATAGGCTGCACAAAAATTGTCAAGATACTTTAACCGCTCGCCAGAGTAGGACGAGTAGCGTTTCAACGGAAAAGCAATTCGACTCCCCGCCTTTCGAATTGAATTGTGTGTATAGGATTACCCGATCAATGTGGCCAATCAGTGAGCGCGTCTATGATGGCAAATATGATGAACACGTTCTGCTTGTCAGAATGCTATCAGAAGGCCGTGCATTCCTTCTACTTTATTTAGTATTAATCAGATGCGCGTTACAACAACCGTTAAAAGCATGCTTAATCGAAGAAAAGAAAAGCGAGACCAACAAAATGAGGAAATCAAGTGAGGTGACAGGCGGCGGAGAATCACGTTTCAAAACTCGATAAGTATATCGAGCTGCAAAGATTCGGAAGCGTCTTTAGAGAAAGGTTTGCACAGAAATTAGATCGGAACCAGAAACAACCATTGAGACGCCTCAGGATAGAATCTGAAAATGATCAGCTAACAGTTCGACGAATTCGGAGTAGAACTGGATTTGATGTAAGCTGAGACTTTGTCTTGCCGTGTCGCGGTGGATTCCCGCTTGAAATACCGGCGAACCAGAGAGAGACATTTGTCTTGCCCATAGATAGAAATCTCCTTAACGTGTGTCTTGCTGTGTCACGCTCTGTTTGGTTGGAATCTCGCCGATAAAAGAGCAAGAAAAAAGTCCTGCTCGCCTTAAGAGGCGAGACAAATTGGATGTCTCGCTGTGTCTCGCTCTAAATCTCGCTCATATCTCGTTTTCTGGCCTGAATTTCGCTGGATTTTAGTCGTGTCAGGCTGTAAATTTTCGTACGGGCTTATCAAGACCATTTCAAAAAATGTATCAAACAATGAAATTGCTTTTATAGTAATACTCTATTTGTTTCCACTGCATTAGCCAGGATTCGAGAAAGGGGACTCTTTCACAATTCTGTACAAATGGTGCCCTTTCATACATCCACACCCCCTGGGCCCATGACCCTCTCAGCTATGCCCCAGCTCTATACATGTAGCTTCCATCTTCCTGCACACATATGTAACTATGATTCTATATGGACTAACACAAAGTATCCATATCAATAACAGAGGCAATTTTATTCAAGTCCTGGTACAAGCTCAAGTTCTACTGATTCAGAAGTAGATGGCAGTCATTTAAAAGCCCTGCCATGCCACACAAACAGACAAAGATCAGAGATACATGTATTGACCAATACACAAGGGATGATGTGTGTAGCTTCTTAGAGCGAAGTAATCTTACTCAATTGATCCCCCAGTTTGTAGAGGCTGAAGTCGATGGGCCACTCCTTGTCAGCTTATGCCATCCTCATCCAGGTGATAGTATTATTAGTGGAATGGGCATTGACAATGGTGCAGACAAGCAAGCATTAATCCAGGCTATTAAACAGGAGTTGACGTCCAGCCCTTTCACAGTCTAGAGGAAAATGTCTCTTTCTAGGAATGTGTGGTCCGGAAAATATCCATCCGCCCCGTGGATGGGTGTTGATAAGTGACCCCCAATACATCACCACTACCCTGGAATTTACAATCCTTTCCATTCGGCGGGGGGGGGGGGGGGGGGGGGGGGTGATATTTTCTGGAACCACACTCAAATTATTGTGTTATAATGGTGGTATAAAAATAAAAAACCGAGCAATGGGTATCTGAATAACCATTCATATGATACTGGAGATACACATCTGTGATTTGCCTTGCAGTAATTTCCTTCACTCAAAAAATCATTTTGCAATTATGCTGTCTGTAAAATTGAACTATTGAAACTGCGGGTGAACCAATCAGGTTACACTGCTGTGTTTTGTCCAGTTGCTCTGCAAAGTACAGATGTGGTTGTGTCTCTCATTTTTATTGTGCTAGAGGAGAGCAGCACATATAGTTAAAGTTAAAATGATTCCAAAATGCTTGAAGGTATGTATTTTATTCATAAATGGCATAATACAGCTCATTGCGTTTTACTAAATGTACTACATTTTATTGGTTTACAGAACTTTTGAAAATAACATGCAAGGGATTAGATTTTTTGCATTGTTCAACAAAGTGACTATACCTTATACATGAGCATGATGGGTGTGACATGATCAGTACAGAAATTGTATGGGCTAATTAGAATGTGAGCTTTTTGCCCTCTGTAACTGTGTTTTTTGAAAGGTCTTCAAAATTATTAAATTCATGGTCGGTCAGAACTTAGTGTATAACTTTTCAAAGAATCCTGTTCAGTTTTGACTGTTCTGGTTATAGATGCTGAAAATACAGCTTTCTGAAACGATGTACTTGTTCTGGTCTAAATGATCAGATGCCCATTCCTTTTTTCTTCTTCGGAAATTGCAACACCACATGCTGATAACAATTATCTTGATTTCAAATTTTCTAGTATTTTTTTCATTTGCTACATGTATCCTTTATTGTTGGTTTCAGAAAGTATGTTTTGGGGCCTAGCTGACAATTCAATTATATTGAAATGTAAATTACCAAAAATGTTAAAAATGTCATCAGCTGGACCTATTATATTAGTGCCGTTAACCTTATAAACCTGAGTTTATAGTGTGTTGTTGTGCATAGCGAGTTACCAGGAATACCCACAATGTGCAAAGAATCCAGTACTTTCTCTATCTGTGATCTGTAAAAAAAAAACAGCATTCCCCAATAACCAATATTTTTTCTCATTTTCCAAATTCTAAGGGTACACAAATTCCAGATGATGAAGAATACAAACCTGTTCTAACGCCATTTGAAAACACCACTTGGATATTTCTCACAAACTCCAGTATACCGTTGCAGCCATTTTTCCCATAACCAAAGGCTTCCTCGATGGGGTTCATGTCTGGGGAATAGGGACTAAAAAAAAAACAGTTTGGGTTTGAGCATGGATGCTATACGTACTATTTATAAAATGAGTGGCCGTGTTCTATTGGCATATAAAGATTCAGCCGAAGGCGAGAATCTTTAGATGACAATAGAACACAGACACAAATTTTATAAATGACTTATCAAATCAGTCATGATAAAGCATTGATGAATAGAAGATTACGTTTATATCGTTTTGATAAAGCATTGATGAATAAAAGATTACGTTTATATCGCTGTTGATATAAACGTAATATTTTATTCATCAGTTGATATAAACGTAATATTTTACTCATAAGTTGTCAAGCAAGTCCAAGTCTAGTGCAGTCCCTGAAAAAGGCTTCATCTGGGAGACTATATGTTGTTTTAGTCCGCCTAGCTCCATGTGGGACATGACATTTTGTAGCAAGCATGCGCAGAAGGTATGAGCCCTGTCCCACATGGATCTAGCCGGACTAAAACCACATATACGGTAGTCTCTCAGGTGAAAGCGTTTTTCAAGTACTGCCCTAGGGAGATCGTATTTGGACTTCACTAGAGTGGTCCCTTCAGCCTTAGGACTGAGGGGTTGCACTGGAAGGTGTCTGATTGAGAATAGTGGTACAATTAGTATTCTATGTCAGACAACTAGCCATTCTTTATCGGGGGATACAAGTAGTGTCACCCGATACGAATCCAGTGCAGAGATTGTGTGGTTCCAGAAATTATCCATACAAATAACCGGTATCAATGCTGTCCAATAAAAAAAATGAATAATGAACTGGAATAATTTTGAAAAGCGAAAATGATCTCGTCCAAACTTAAAATATTTTATTCAAACAACAGAAAGAGAAGTTATAGAACAGAAAAATAACACGAAAACTCTATAAGGTGATTTGTGGTCTGGTAAACTGGAATAAAATATTATTGTTCTTACGGTAAAAACATGAGAATTGCTCCTTTTCTTCTCACACTTTCAATAAACTCTGGATTCTTGTGGATAGAGCAGTTATCCAGTATGATAACAGAGTTAGCTTCTTGTCTAGCAACTGATCCCACATGGGGTAGAATGAAATGCTCAACAGCAAACTGGAACTGCTCATTGTTAAAGGCACCCAGAATAGTGTGGGAAGCCAAAAGCCCTTGGTTATTCAAAGCACCCAGAATACTATATCGACTGCCACGTGTAAAGTTTCCAATGACAGGAATTCATGTCCCTTTCAATCCCCTTCCATATCGTCTCTGAAATCAAATAAAGGGATAAGCATCTAAACATCCAGTTTTAGTGGACATGGGGCTGTGGATGGGTGTTGATAAGTGACCCCAATACATCACCACTACCCTGGAATTTACAATCCTTTCCATTCGGGGGGGGGGGGGGGGGGGTGATATTTTCTGGAACCACACTCAAATTATTGTGTTATAATGGTGGTATAAAAAATAAAAAACCGAGCAATGGGTATCTGAATAACCATTCATATGATACTGGAGATACACATCTGTGATTTGCCTTACAGTAATTTCCTTCACTCAAAAAATCATTTTGCAATTTATGCTGTCTGTAAAATTGAACTATTGAAACTGCGGGTGAACCAATCAGGTTACATTGCTGTTGTTTTGTCCAGTTGCTCTGCAAAGTACAGATGTGGTTGTGTCTCTCATTTTTATTGTGCTAGAGGAGAGCAGCACATATAGTTAAAGTTAAAATGATTCCAAAATGCTGAAGGTATGTATTTTATTCATAAATGGCATAATACAGCTCATTGCGTTTACTAAATGTACTACATTTTATTGGTTTACAGAACTTTTGAAAATAACATGCAAGGGATTAGATTTTTTGCATTGTTCAACAAAGTGACTATACCTTATACATGAGCATGATGGGTGTGACATGATCAGTACAGAAATTGTATGGGCTAATTAGAATGTGAGCTTTTTGCCCTCTGTAACTGTGTTTTTTGAAAGGTCTTCAAAATATTAAATTCATGGTCGGTCAGAACTTAGTGTATAACTTTTCAAAGAATCCTGTTCAGTTTTGACTGTTCTGGTTATAGATGCTGAAAATACAGCTTTCTGAAACGATGTACTTGTTCTGGTCTAAATGATCAGATGCCCATTCCTTTTTTCTTCTTCGGAAATTGCAACACCACATGCTGATAACAATTATCTTGATTTCAAATTTTCTAGTATTTTTTTCATTTGCTACATGTATCCTTATTGTTGGTTTCAGAAAGTATGTTTTGGGGCCTAGCTGACAATTCAATTATATTGAAATGTAAATTACCAAAAATGTTAAAAATGTCATCAGCTGGACCTATTATATTAGTGCCGTTAACCTTATAAACCTGAGTTTATAGTGTGTTGTTGTGCATAGCGAGTTACCAGGAATACCCACAATGTGCAAAGAATCCAGTACTTTCTCTATCTGTGATCTGTAAAAAAAAAACAGCATTCCCCAATAACCAATATTTTTTCTCATTTTCCAAATTCTAAGGGTACACAAATTCCAGATGATGAAGAATACAAACCTGTTCTAACGCCATTTGAAAACACCACTTGGGATATTTCTCACAAACTCCAGTATACCGTTGCAGCCATTTTTTCCATAACCAAAGGCTTCCTCGATGGGGTTCATGTCTGGGGAATAGGGACTAAAAAAAAAACAGTTTGGGTTTGAGCATGGATGCTATACGTACTATTTATAAAATGAGTGGCCGTGTTCTATTGGCATATAAAGATTCAGCCGAAGGCGAGAATCTTTAGATGACAATAGAACACAGACACAAATTTTATAAATGACTTATCAAATCAGTCATGATAAAGCATTGATGAATAGAAGATTACGTTTATATCGTTTTGATAAAGCATTGATGAATAAAAGATTACGTTTATATCGCTGTTGATATAAACGTAATATTTTATTCATCAGTTGATATAAACGTAATATTTACTCATAAGTTGTCAAGCAAGTCCAAGTCTAGTGCAGTCCCTGAAAAAGGCTTCATCTGGGAGACTATATGTTGTTTTAGTCCGCCTAGCTCCATGTGGGACATGACATTTTGTAGCAAGCATGCGCAGAAGGTATGAGCCCTGTCCCACATGGATCTAGCCGGACTAAAACCACATATACGGTAGTCTCTCAGGTGAAAGCGTTTTTCAAGTACTGCCCTAGGGAGATCGTATTTGGACTTCACTAGAGTGGTCCCTTCAGCCTTAGGACTGAGGGGTTGCACTGGAAGGTGTCTGATTGAGAATAGTGGTACAATTAGTATTCTATGTCAGACAACTAGCCATTCTTTATCGGGGGATACAAGTAGTGTCACCCGATACGAATCCAGTGCAGAGATTGTGTGGTTCCAGAAATTATCCATACAAATAACCGGTATCAATGCTGTCCAATAAAAAAAATGAATAATGAACTGGAATAATTTTGAAAAGCGAAAATGATCTCGTCCAAACTTAAAATATTTTATTCAAACAACAGAAAGAGAAGTTATAGAACAGAAAAATAACACGAAAACTCTATAAGGTGATTTTGTGGTCTGGTAAACTGGAATAAAATATTATTGTTCTTACGGTAAAAACATGAGAATTGCTCCTTTTCTTCTCACACTTTCAATAAACTCTGGATTCTTGTGGATAGAGCAGTTATCCAGTATGATAACAGAGTTAGCTTCTTGTCTAGCAACTGATCCCACATGGGGTAGAATGAAATGCTCAACAGCAAACTGGAACTGCTCATTGTTAAAGGCACCCAGAATAGTGTGGGAAGCCAAAAGCCCTTGGTTATTCAAAGCACCAGAATACTATATCGACTGCCACGTGTAAAGTTTCCAATGACAGGAATTCATGTCCCTTTCAATCCCCTTCCATATCGTCTCTGAAATCAAATAAAGGGATAAGCATCTAAACATCCAGTTTTAGTGGACATGGGGCTGTGGATGGGTGTTGATAAGTGACCCCCAATACATCACCACTACCCTGGAATTTACAATCCTTTCCATTCGGGGGGGGGGGGGGGGTGATATTTTCTGGAACCACACTCAAATTATTGTGTTATAATGGTGGTATAAAAAATAAAAAACCGAGCAATGGGTATCTGAATAACCATTCATATGATACTGGAGATACACATCTGTGATTTGCCTTACAGTAATTTCCTTCACTCAAAAATCATTTTGCAATTTATGCTGTCTGTAAAATTGAACTATTGAAACTGCGGGTGAACCAATCAGGTTACATTGCTGTTGTTTTGTCCAGTTGCTCTGCAAAGTACAGATGTGGTTGTGTCTCTCATTTTTATTGTGCTAGAGGAGAGCAGCACATATAGTTAAAGTTAAAATGATTCCAAAATGCTTGAAGGTATGTATTTTATTCATAAATGGCATAATACAGCTCATTGCGTTTTACTAAATGTACTACATTTTATTGGTTTACAGAACTTTTGAAAATAACATGCAAGGGATTAGATTTTTTGCATTGTTCAACAAAGTGACTATACCTTATACATGAGCATGATGGGTGTGACATGATCAGTACAGAAATTGTATGGGCTAATTAGAATGTGAGCTTTTTGCCCTCTGTAACTGTGTTTTTGAAAGGTCTTCAAAATTATTAAATTCATGGTCGGTCAGAACTTAGTGTATAACTTTTCAAAGAATCCTGTTCAGTTTTGACTGTTCTGGTTATAGATGCTGAAAATACAGCTTTCTGAAACGATGTACTTGTTCTGGTCTAAATGATCAGATGCCCATTCCTTTTTTCTTCTTCGGAAATTGTAACACCACAAGCTGATAACAATTATCTTGATTTCAAATTTTCTAGTATTTTTTTCATTTGCTACATGTATCCTTTATTGTTGGTTCAGAAAGTATGTTTTGGGGCCTAGCTGACAATTCAATTATATTGAAATGTAAATTACCAAAAATGTTAAAAATGTCATCAGCTGGACCTATTATATTAGTGCCGTTAACCTTATAAACCTGAGTTTATAGTGTGTTGTTGTGCATAGCGAGTTACCAGGAATACCCACAATGTGCAAAGAATCCAGTACTTTCTCTATCTGTGATCTGTAAAAAAAAAAACAGCATTCCCCAATAACCAATATTTTTCTCATTTTCCAAATTCTAAGGGTACACAAATTCCAGATGATGAAGAATACAAACTGTTCTAACGCCATTTGAAAACACCACTTGGGATATTTCTCACAAACTCCAGTATACCGTTGCAGCCATTTTTTCCCATAACCAAAGGCTTCCTCGATGGGGTTCATGTCTGGGGAATAGGGACTAAAAAAAAAACAGTTTGGGTTTGAGCATGGATGCTATACGTACTATTTATAAAATGAGTGGCCGTGTTCTATGGCATATAAAGATTCAGCCGAAGGCGAGAATCTTTAGATGACAATAGAACACAGACACAAATTTTATAAATGACTTATCAAATCAGTCATGATAAAGCATTGATGAATAGAAGATTACGTTTATATCGTTTTGATAAAGCATGATGAATAAAAGATTACGTTTATATCGCTGTTGATATAAACGTAATATTTTATTCATCAGTTGATATAAACGTAATATTTTACTCATAAGTTGTCAAGCAAGTCCAAGTCTAGTGCAGTCCCTGAAAAAGGCTTCATCTGGGAGACTATATGTTGTTTTAGTCCGCCTAGCTCCATGTGGGACATGACATTTGTAGCAAGCATGCGCAGAAGGTATGAGCCCTGTCCCACATGGATCTAGCCGGACTAAAACCACATATACGGTAGTCTCTCAGGTGAAAGCGTTTTTCAAGTACTGCCCTAGAGAGATCGTATTTGGACTTCACTAGAGTGGTCCCTTCAGCCTTAGGACTGAGGGGTTGCACTGGAAGGTGTCTGATAGAGAATAGTGGTACAATTAGTATTCTATGTCAGACAACTAGCCATTCTTTATCGGGGGATACAAGTAGTGTCACCCGATACGAATCCAGTGCAAAGATTGTGTGGTTCCAGAAATTATCCATACAAATAACCGGTATCAATGCTGTCCAATAAAAAAAATGAATAATGAACTGGAATAATTTTGAAAAGCGAAAATGATCTCGTCCAAACTTAAAATATTTTATTCAAACAACAGAAAGAGAAGTTATAGAACAGAAAAATAACACGAAAACTCTATAAGGTGATTTTGTGGTCTGGTAAACTGGAATAAAATATTATTGTTCTTACGGTAAAAAACATGAGAATTGCTCCTTTTCTTCTCACACTTTCAATAAACTCTGGATTCTTGTGGATAGAGCAGTTATCCAGTATGATAACAGAGTTAGCTTCTTGTCTAGCAACTGATCCCACATGGGGTAGAATGAAATGCTCAACAGCAAACTGGAACTGCTCATTGTTAAAGGCACCCAGAATAGTGTGGGAAGCCAAAAACCCTTGGTTATTCAAAGCACCCAGAATACTATATCGACTGCCACGTGTAAAGTTTCCAATGACAGGAATTCATGTCCCTTTCAATCCCTTCCATATCGTCTCTGAAATCAAATAAAGGGATAAGCATCTAAACATCCAGTTTTAGTGGACATGGGGCTGTAAACAAAATGTATGGTCACAGGGTAAGAAATTGGTAATTTCAAGCACGAGATAAAAATATCACCTTAATGGACAAGGCCAAAAATTGGAAATTTTGGAAATACAAATGGGCAGTGATCGACCTGCGAGGTTTACATTGTTTTTCTTTTCCCTTGTTGGCCAGATATATGCCCTTTTACATTATAACCTGAAGTTGTTCTAGCTTGCTAGAAGATGTGTAACTTACAGTATGTTTCTAGTTATCTTGAGGGAATTTTAAACCCATCAATGCATACAAATTATACATCTCGGAGGATTTCATGAACATTCGGATAAAAGTTCTTTTGTGGGAGGGATGAAACTAACTGTGTACCTAGAAGGTAAACAGGGAGAATACTTGAAAGGGGAGAGCTTTTCAAGACTTCACAAGCTAAAGATACACCTCTTTATAGAAAGAGTTGCACTCAAGGCATGGCAACTATTTTGAGCCGGCCTGGTGCATGGGAGACCCTTTTTGATGATGCAGCAGTGCAGTGACTTTTCACAATTGTACTGTAATAATTAACAACTATCCCCTGAAGGGGAGGTGAATAGTACCTGAAAGGTCCTTTCATCCTTTGCTGACTCGTCAATAAATAATATATAGATTTAGCCACTGGCTAAAAGCGGAGCTTCCGGTTGTGTACATGGTTTGTCACTATAATAATCTTTTCAGAAAAAATGTCTCTAATATGTGCAGTATACAGAGATACAGATGAAAATAAGCACGAAAGAAAAGTAAAAAAAAAATAGGTACTAGCCCCTCACAATGGAATAATTCTAACAAGGTGCAACAGTGTAATCAAGAGAAAAGCTTTTCTTTGTCATGAGCTGTTTTAATATTTCAACATATACATACCATACATGTACCATATTATTTCAGTGTATTTCAGTGTATTTTTATTAAAATGTGTCACCCCAGAAAATACCCAGCATGAATAAGCAGAGAAATTCAGAATACTGTAGTTGGTTGTCAATTTGGTATTTTGACTGAATTTCTGTGTAAAATTTATTGCAAATTCCAATTGTAAGGGAAGGACCTTTTTTTTCTTGAGTGGTGGGGAGTGGGGGTAGGGAGGCACAAGGGTAGGGCCATACCTATATGAAAGCTTTTCAGGGGAGGGCACACCATTCTCTTACATGTTACTTTCCATTTAATTAATTGTCCATTTAATACCTCCTAGTTCATAACTTAAACTACTATTTATATATACACTTTTTTCATGATGCATAGTCTTCTCAGAAGCCTTGGAACAAAACATATACCATGGTGAGGGGAGGTTTGCACCTTTCCTAGACCCCTGCAGATGGGGGGCAAGATGTTTTCCCTAAAAATGCAAGGGAGGGCCAACACTTATTGAAAACAGTGCTGAAATTCCCCAGTCCTCTCCCCCCCCTTTGAAATAAAAAAAACTACCTTCCATGTGTGCAAAACCCACCATGGGAGATGAGTATTTGATAATCTGGCATTGTGTGGACATTCCAGAAAATATCCATCCCCCTCCCATGGAATGGTATCCCCCCCCCCAAAAAAAAATAAATAAATAAAAATAATAAAATAAAATACAGTATTGTATGGAAAAAGTCAGGATACCAACCACTCTGGCGTTTCCAATCCCTTCCGTGGAGGGGGGGATATTTTCTGGAACCACACACAGTCAGTACTATCTATGTCTATGTACCATGCATTACACATAACAATAAGATTATGGATTATGAAGATGGAGATTCATATGAGGAATCTTCCATCAGTTCATGGAAATCTAGAGCAATTAATCAAAACAAAATCAATTCCCATGGGTATCACTAATAGGGGTGCTACATGATTTGTATCACACCAACTCAATGAAAGGTATACCATTTTTAATTGCATAAATAGTCATGAAAAGCTTACCCTGGTCCCAGGGTGAAGTTTCCGTGTTTTCGAACCAAGTTGAAGTCGTATTTGGGTGATTTCAATGGTAGTTCGTTTTGCCTCAGTGATTCTAGTCTTGCTCTGTTTCTTGTTGAAACTTCACCTGGGGACACTAACTAGGATTCTCAGTTCTATCAATCAAAAACGTCAGTCCCAAAGGTGGGGCTTCGGGGGCCTCCTATCATTGGATGACGCATTTGGCGCCTTCTCATTGACAGCAGGTTTAGTTCCGGAATGACATTGTATTATTCAAGGGGAGATGATTGGCACGATCTTGTTCCGGAACTAATCCTGCTGCCAATGAGAAGGCGCTAAATTCATCATCCAATGATAGGAGGCCCTGAAGGTCCGCCTTTGATTGATAGAACTGAGAATCCTAGTCAGTGTCTCCAGGGTGAAGTTTCAGCAAGAAACAGAGCATCCTATGAGGTCGACCTGCAGCAAGTATAAACTTGGTTCGAAAACACGGAAAACTTCACCCTGGGACAAGGGTATGAAAAGCTATGTCTAAACCAAACTGTGTGTGCACTGTGCAATTACAACTAAGGGACTGGTCATAACTCAAGCACATTAAGGCCTGGGATTCGAAATGGGCTTGGGGCTAGCCCCCAAAAATGCAAAATGTGCCTTAAATTGCTTTAATCTATTTAAGGCAGGCTAATTTTTGGCACAGTGATAAAACTGGGCGAACTTAATATTTTGGTGCTATAACTTAATACGGAGTGATGTCACAAGGTATGTCACGTGACAAAACAGTAAATTGCTTTTCCGGTGATGGAGAAAACATCTTTACAATACAGCTTTGGTGAAAATGAATAGACCTCAGCAATAGAAACATCGTTACCGTTTTGGCTGCTGAACTATTATTTACTGTTAACGAGATATAAGGGTCGGAATCAGGTCACATGAGCTAATTAATATATCAGCCCCTTAAAGCACCTTAAAGGAGCAAACGTTTTCCACATGTAAAAACGTCACTATGTAGAACCCAAAGAGAGAAATATCATTAGCTAGTAACTTTTCAAACAGGAGTGAAACTCACCACCGGAGAAATTTTTAAACTTTGAAAAGTGAAAATGTCATGTGACTGGTCACGTGACGAGTGTATCAGCCGAAATTCCATACTAAAACATTTCACTCGATGAATGTTAACTATCCTGAAAAATTCATTCTCCAAATAGAAAAGATATTTGAAATTTTGTAATTTTGTCGATTTTCTGGGCTGACCCAGCCCTTAATACACTTGAGAAGGGCTGGTGCATTTCTATTTTGGTCTACATGTTTTTTGGAAACCCTCACAAGATAATTTTAAAATTCTGACCAATATTTTTGGATAGATAAAGTAGGGCAGAGTGATACTATTAGAGTATCTTGTACAGTTGAAATATTGGTGGAGTCAGAATTTTATAATTTCTCTTATGTGTGTATTTATGTTTAACATAGATCTGTACATTATGTTGCTAAAATCCCAGATAATAACTATCTTGCCAAGTTCAGTGTAGTTCAGCTGTAGCATTAGTCTCCAAACACTAAAAAACTAGCAGGGGGGGGGGGGGGGGGACAACATATAAACAACTTAAGTCAGCTTTTAGGGAAAGTTTAAACTCTCTTGCGCACAATGCGCGCTGGAAATTTAGAGCTCAGCATGTGAAATTACTGCATGTTTGGGCGAACTTACTTGGGAAAAACTGTGGGGGCACAGGCCTCCCTGACCCTATAATCACTATGGCCCTGTATTACCCTAACAACATTTGCGTAAAAAATAATGACCCTCCCTTTATCATTTGCACCATCCCTCCCCTCCCCCCTCTAATGTATGACCAGTCCCTAACTGTTTTGCACAGTGAAATGCAAACATACACATGGGTTATCACCAAGAAAAAACAATCAGAGGGCACATACATATCACACACACTAGGATGTAATGAGGCTCGGCCTACGGCCTCACCTCATTCCACCTGTCTCGACATGCATTATGCATCAAGGCTAATGAAGGATGATACTAAAAACATTTGTATTTTTGTTTTTTTCCTATTGTTCTTACTGGTGTCTTTTTACTAAGAAGCTAACTAGCATATTATCATAAGGTTTTATGTATTCACTCTAAATAGTAGACATTGCCAATTCAAAAACTTCTGCTGTGCACAAGAAACCCTTAAGCCTAGTTTCCATAAAGTCTTATCTGTCGTATCTGACGTCTCATCAGTCAACAGTGAAACAACAACAACAACAATACTTTAATGCCCTCTGTAGTAACAGGATACAGTACAAGAGCTATGAATTAAAGTAATTAGAGGATCACAGTTACCTAAATAGCAGAGCTAATCGAGTTAGGTAACAGTTGTCAAGCAGATAATAGTCATGTACAATTCATAGGAGTTATAGTTAAGGGAGAGACAAACAAAGGAGAATAATTAACTAACATTCTAAAACTCATGAATAGTCAATCAGGCAAACACAATGGAAATCAGGACCATGAAGGCCGTTTGTATACCCCGATAGAAATTAGCATTTTGGGGAGTCCATGAATATTTTCAGGGAACAGCTGTTCTGATTGGTCGCCATATCATAATGGTGCTCAATCAGCCAGAAACGATATAGAACTGCTGCGCACTGAACTGAATCTGATATAGAACTCCGGTGACGTCAGAGTTCTATATCAGATCCAGTTCAGTGAGCACAGTTCTCTATCAAGTTTGGCTCACTGAGCATCAGTAATGATAGGACAACTCACCAGAACAGCATGTTTCCCCGATAATATTCATGGAGACCCCATCTCAAACGCTCTGTGGTCATGATTTCCACCTTTTCCCGTAACCTACGAAAAAAGAACAGATGTTAGAAATGAATACGTGCATTTTGTAAAACGATAGTTCATTTATCACATTTATTAATTTTCGGTGGCCATGATTTAAACATCCCACAACGACTCGGGCAGTGCCGACCACCCTTCTGTGAACATTTCGTGAAACGAGCCAAAACGGACATCTTTGACAATGATTTGGCAATACTTGAGTTGAACTGGGCTCAAAATCATGCACAGATAAACGAATTTAACTCACCCGTCCAAGTTACTCTACTTGGCGAGTCCGTACGAACCGCACTGCTTTGTTAACCGAGAATGAATAGGCAAATTGCATATGATGCATTACGCGCATGACAAAGAAAATTTCGTCAAAGGAATTTGAATCATAAAAAGAATAAAAAACAATAGGAAACACTGCCCCAAAAACTAATGACATAGCCCTTTCTTTACAAAAGCCAATCAGAAAGCCCTAGCATTATTATAGGTATCGCTAATACATTCATTTATTTTCTATGACATTTGAACGGCATTTCTTTGCTCATCATTATTATAGCTAAAAAAGTGACAGCTGTTCCAAAGGGAGTTCTTCTCTTTTTGAAAGTCATGTAATTATGAACAGACCTTTTGTCCCAACACAGAAGATGTGTCAATTATTCGGAACGCCTCTCTAAATACACTATTCGTAATGAAAAGCTCTCGTTGTCGATCTTTTGTTTGCCATTTCAAAATAGCTAAACAATGCAACTTGAAGCCAGTCTATATCATATTTCTTATTCTCGATTTCAATGAAGTAGTTCTCACAAATTTATTTCCTTTTTTTTTAACTAGCTTGGAATTATGAATTATTACTGGCAACCGTTTTAGAAGTAGTTTACAAAACGAGCTGGAGTGTTTTATCAGCAGAAAGAATCACTCGGCTTCGCCTCGTGTTTCTATCTGCTGATAAAACACTCCAGCTCGTTTTGTAAACATTACATAAAAAATAAATAAATAAATAAACAATAACAACAACAGCAACAGAGTAGTACACTATGAAATAAGAGGATATGAAATAGAGAATTCCAATTTTTATTGTTTCACGGTCGACTGATGAGACAGATACGACAGATGAGACAGATACGACAGATAAGACTATATGGAAACTAGGCTAAAGTAAACAACTTCAGTACCATAAGTCATTGTCCTGTTGCCGAGGATCCAAGGCAGCAAAGAGAACACGGCTCCATCACCATCGTCTCAAGTAAAGTAAAGTAGTTTTGACTGCCAGCCAAATGTACAGCAACAGCAGGGATCAGCAGCGAGCAGAGGTTTCTTGTGTGCCGCTCGATACAATACAGTACGTTTTTCAGCGTTCTTATTTATCTGTGAATCAGAATAATGATAATATGTTAGTCTTTATGTAATGTGACAGGCGTTTGTTTAACTCACTGTTCTTTAGCTACCTCGTGGTTCTTGTTTTGATTTCGAGAAATGCCACTGAGCGTGCAGAAACCTAATGTTTTTCTCAACACACACGGCTCAAGCAATAGTTAGCCTTATTAGAAAGTTAAAGGAATTCTGGAGATTTTCGGGGTCGCATATTAACTCAAATGCATATTTTATTTTGAAGCTAAAACAAGTTCGCGTTTCAATATCACGCCGGCTTTGTTCTAGCTACAGGATTCAAAGGTTAAAATGCTTGATGTTTACTAACACAGTATACTAACTTTTAGCTCCTACCTTCATCCCGAGTAGTTTTTTTCTCCCGTGTATAGAAAGAACCTCGGAACTGTGAATGTCCTGCCATCTCCCAATAAACACTGCTTTATCCAGGAATTTTGAACCACGAATTGCTCGACCGCCATTAAAGACCCGACTTGTGTTGCTAATTATTTCTACAAATAAAACCGTCCCTTCACAGCTTCTGCCGTAGTGGAAATGAGGGCTTCTCCCAGTTAATTTCACTCTTCAAAAAGTCACTGCCCAGTTATTAAAACGCCTCGGCTTTGTGAAAGAAATGGAGAGAAGATGAAGAATGACTTCGCAAGGAAATGCACAGCCATATTGCAATTCTACTCGGCGCTAAAATCTTGGTTGGACTTCTAGATGATAGGAAGACACTCTTCTGATTTCTTCAGACACGGCTCAGACATTGTCTTGTACTCCCTGGCTTTTTGTAAACAAATTATCATTTGCGTAGCACAGTTCTGTAGTCGCGTACAGTCGATATTTTTCTATCAAAAGATTCGTCAAGATGTTTGGGTTTCCTGTAGTCTGTCACGTGAGCAGCATCCCCCCCCCGACTACCCACCCCTCCCCCTCACTGCCATACCGCATGTTGCGACGTCATGAGCGCGCGCCATCCACCCCTCCCCCTGTAGCGCCATGTTGTGACGTCACGCCAAGTTGTGACGTAGGGCTTCACAGAAATCTCGGGAAAATGGCGGGAAAATGCCTCGACGTCGAAAATTCACTCGCATCCCTTTGCAACCTGTGATGCTTTGGGTACCCTGTGGGGATATCATACATGCGCTATATTTGCGATCATTTGGACGCTTTTTTCTTAGGTATGGTGCTCCGCTCTGCGGCCTTCGGCCGCAAAGGAGCTCCGCTAATAATTGGTGTGTCTCAAACTGAGACACTCTGTGACGAAATTCTGCTCGTTCTCTTTCGTCCCGTTGTTTTGCAATCAGGCTGAGCTATAGAAAAATGCATTGACATTTTACTAAATTACAAGTCATGATTGTTGTATGATTCAGTTCAACTGTGATCCAGACTCTAGTTTGGGCTCTACAGGTATATTATGTAAACATTCCTACACAAGGCATGGTTGCTTCATATCAATATTAGTTGCATGTGAGTGCGAGAAGCCATAAACAACCGAGGATAAAATGCGTGGGTTTCTGCCAAAACAAAATTAGAACTAGTTTGATACCCAAATTATAAATAACATTAGTAGCATTCAAGGATATAAAAACATACTGGTGCTAGAAGGTAACGGCTGAGAACGACAGAAAACCCGATGGCATTTATCTAGTCCGTAAAATATCTGCTGTATGTAAGCTTACCTTTCTTCTGGTCCATCCCATGTTCTTCAAACACCTGCGAATAGAAGTTAGGAACTTCTCGAACCAGTTAGATACTCCAGCCAGTCTTGAAGCTCGTCTACGTACACTTCAGGATACTGCCGTATTATGCGTTTCATCAGCAAAATATCATGAGCTGTAAAAACAAGATTTGCCCAGGAAAGTGAGTCATGAAAGTGTTCCCAAAATGCACAAGCAAATTATGTGCTAATCACATAGATGAGCCTTCGACAATTGTGGACGTGACACATTCCTGTCCGCTTTGCCCATTTTATTGAATGAAGCTTGATTGTATAATAATTTTCCAATATTTACAAATGATTTTCTACTCACCACTCAGACGTCTCAACTTCCCCTGCTTTCGGCGATACTCGATCGATCTGTTTTCCCGAAATAACCTCCTGATCTTTCTTACAAATGTCTCACTGACGTGCAGAATTGTAGCTATGTCTGCTACCGGCCAGCCCTCTTGGATCATGAAAACAACTCTCCACCGCAATTCTATTGGAAATTGTCGAGTCATCTCTCAATAGACGAAAGCGAGCAAATCTGGGCGAGCGATGTTGTGTTGTAATTTGCATTGTCCCGCCCCTTCAGCTGATTGACGGATCAGCAAATCCCAAAATCCTTTGGACATTTTGAAAACGCGCAGCGCGTAACAACGGTTTTATCTGTAATCCTTCTAGGTTTTCTGTCCTATCCAATGAGCAGTGCACACCCAATTTACTTATTTTACTTTTGGACCATAAAAGTTAATACCTGGTTCCTTTGCATTATAAACAAAATCTATTTCAACGAAATTAACTACTTTGAACATTTTAAATATAGCAGCCAATGATGATGTAAGCACAAAATCAACATAGATGTGCACAATGCTCATGAAATCAGACACATGGTCTTAAATGCAGGGTTTTACAACCTGGCCATACACTATGCATCAAATATGTTAGAGATTTGATGAAATTGTAAAGGTTCCTTTTCTGAAGCTGTTAAGCCTATCATTTACTTGCTCTCCAAAATAAATGCTGCACTCAGGGGCCATGGAGGGGGGGGGGGGGCTGGTAGGACTATACCCCTACCACTTTTCAAGAAATTGTCATAAATTTCTTGTATTTAGCCCTACCACTTTGGTGATAACATTCTTCCTTATAAGCCCCAGCAAATATGGCAGACAAACGTAACATTTCTAATGGTGCATATTTGATAAGAACATGCCCCCTGTAATTAACATCAAAACACAAGGCATGCGAGCAGGCAGGGTTACTCAAAATTGCCCAAGACTTGGCCAAGTACTGTAAAAGTATATAAGCAAATCATAAAAGACATAAGTTATGCACCTGTTTCCAGTCATGTGACTTTAAACACACCCTCTTGCAAAAGAAGGCAGAGGGTTTCCAGCCATACCCCTGCGGAACACATATTTGTAAAGCTCGTTGGTCTGCTAGCTTCATGTCCTATTTAGTCAAGCAAAATGGGGCCTTGGGGAGGGGCTTTTTTTTCTCGAAGATGCAGAAGCTTCGTCACCTTTGAAATAAAAGACAGTGAAGAGGCCAATTTAGTGTTACAAAACCTGACATCAGACTTAATGAATCATTTTATTTTTAGAATGGATTCACATCTACACTAGTGTAAAGGGTGAATTTCATTACTGACAATATATGATGTCAATTTCATTCAATAATGTTTCAGAGAGACAACACTTATTAGTAAATACCAAATAATGAATAGTCATTTTTGCATGCTCTGCTTTGGTTCTTGAAATAGTAGACATCAAACACTATTTTTTTACTGTTTGAGAAAACTCTCCAAATGGTGACTCGTTTCACGAGCTGTGAATTTTGAATCTTTTAATCCATCGTATTTTTATATTGTATTTTAGTATATCTCCCTACTACCTTAGAGCACAGGCGAGAGTAGCACACTCTAACGCTAGTTAAAAAGTGCATAAACAAACAGTGTCCACAATTTTTCACTGACTATTTTATATTTAATAGGGACTTAGTAAGTAGAAGGACACAGCAGAGCCACCTCTTAAGATTACCAACTGTAAAATTAGAATGCACCAAGAAATCTTTTTTTATCATGGTGGCTTGGTTTTTAAACTTTATAGCTAGGTGTTTTTCGATGATATATGGAAAAGCGGAAATTGCGAGCTCTGCTATGCACCGTGCTACGTTTTGCTGGAGGGAGGAAGACCAAAACACGTACTCGCACGGTTGGGATTTTTCGGCCACTAGATGTGACGTTTATTTTTCAACTCGTAAATTATGTAAATTGGATTACAGTACTAACTGAATCACTTGAGCAAAAGGTGGGGAAGAAAAAACCGCCACCCACATTATCTAGACTATACACATATATACTATACTCAACCTTGCGGACTCGCTTCGAAACAATGTTGATAAGATAAGATCAATACAAGTGGGCTGGAGTTGGGGAGGCGGTGGGAAAAAACCTTGAACTGAAGAAGTTTTGGTTGAAGGCTGTCGCTGTTTCTTCCAAAGAATAAGCTTAACTGAAATGCTAGTAGTCAGTCGATACATACAGGAATAGAACCACGTGAGTGCTCTGCCTTGATTGGCTAAAACAATTGCTTGGTATTTTCCCACTGACAGCCCGCGCGCCAGCTTGTCTACCAACTGACAGTATGAAAAGATACGTGCTCAGATAAATGCCATTATCTGTGCCAGATAATGTTTGTTTTTATCTCAGCAATTCTCTCAGCAAGATATATGGAAATGCAGAAGGTGCGAGCTCTGCTATGCGCCGTGCTACGTTTTGCTGGAGGGAGGAAGACCAAAATACGTACTCGCACGGTTGGGATTTTTCGGCCACTAGATGTGACGTTTATTTTTCAACTCGTAAATTATGTAAATTGGATTACAGTACTAACTGAATCACTTCAGCAAAAGGTGGGGAAGAAAAAACCGCCACAAGCCACAGATCTGTGGCCACCCTACCCAGGCGCAGAGAGAGAGAGCTCGACCGAGACACGCAACCTCCGAGTACAGCCCATGACTGACCACCCTTCAGTTGCTTTCTTCATTATATGTTGTCGTCAAAATATAGCTGATAACTCGAACGCACTAGGTGTTAGCGATTAAGCACTGACGTCAGCAAAGCAGCCCATGACTGCCCTTTGTGATGACAGGCCTGGAAAAGCGAATTGAAAACATTGCCGGCAATGTGAAATAGTTGAGAACTACTCCTTGCCTAGACGAGAGGAGCTGTTTTAGCAAGTCTGGAAAAACCTATAGTAGAAAAAACCCTTTGGGAAAATCAGTCATACGAAACCTGGGTCGGGACCAAGGCACACCAGATCCCCCGACAGGATAACGGTATTGTGAAATTCGTTTGTAGCTACGACGATATGGTGATTAAATGCGGAAAGGAAATGCAGATCAGTGTTTGTCTTTAAATGGAAATTAAAGAAAGTGACTTTGATGCTACCCGTGAAGACAAATGAAGCTTGAGGCGCACTTCCGGTGAGCGGGAAACGACCCGCGGGAGGTCAGCATTTAATGTTATGTCAAGTGATCTTCGCGGCTTTCACCAGGTAAGATAATTGAGATTGAAATCTCCAGTATCGCCGGAAAAACATGAGCTTCTTTTGCGTAATGCGGTAGGGGTGTCGACACAACCAAGTTGAAATAGAAATAGAATGTCCTGCCCTTACAAGGGCTATCTGCTGATCGTAGCCTAACCCGCCCCTCGAAATGGCCACAGTTTTTGTGTTCGTGGCGATAACCGAAGAGGCGCCCGTCTGGACTTGATTAGTAGATAGGTCGTCATAAGATTGGTCAGAGCCAGGTCAGAGCCGGGTCAGAGCCAGCAGGACTGTATACAAACTGAATAAAGAGCCTTTGTCAGCAGCCATTTGGATCGGGAAAGGACCGCAGACTTGATCTCTCACAGTGGAGGTGATTGCCAGCACCGGTGCGCACTCCGTTCTGCATGTTGTCGGTTCGGATCCTCCCGATCACTAGCCAGCGGGTTGTGTACTGGAAATCCCAGGAGGTGTGGTGGGGCCATCTACTGGCCTGGTTTGAGTTTACGATGTAACTTGAACAAAATAATGACAGGAAAATTATGAGTAATAAAATGCGACATACTATATAATGCCCCAATACTTTATAACAGTATAACAGAGTTGCCAATGAAGCAGAAGCAATCAACGACTCGCTGGTCGCATTTTGGTGTTCTAGAAGTGACATTGCCTTGCTAAGTCTTCTTAAAATGCATTCTTCAACTCCTAATGAATTTTTTTCCAGGTTTTTATCTATGTATGATTGTTATGATTGTATTTCTGTTAATGGCACTGATATCCGTTCCCGGGCGGGAAAATACTCTAAAAACGTACACTTTTTTTCTATGAAGAACCTTTTTTATAAGGACGTTGAGCCTGAAATTCACCCAAATTTGGAGAACATGCTAAGAGAATGCCTGATGCTCACATAGGAGCAAAATAGAGTTATTTCCAGTGATGCGTTCTAAACATTCTAAAATCCAGAACCAAATGTGTTATTAATAAGCAAACAACAACAACAACAAAAAATAAAATAAATAAAAATTTTAAACATAAATGTCACGTCAAAATGTCACCAAACTGTGCACGTCAGAGATTACAGATTGCTTCGTGAATATCAAATTTATATCATTGCAGCGATCTGCATCCGTGCGTCCGTGCGCCCCATTCATGATACATACTATTAAACCGCAAATCCCAACTTAGATGCGGCCCGGCATGTAAAATTCAGTACGCTGTATCAGTAGTGAAGTAAGGCGATTTTGTATTCGCTTGAGCCCGAGTTAATTGCTAACGATTAGAATAGGCAAGTCGCACTGCCAATATTGAGCAGAGTCGAGCAGAGGCCAAGGGCGGAATAAAAATATCTATTCTATTCTATTCTATTGATTTGGTATATACTAAATTTACCGTTGGATAGGCATTTATCTACCGGTAACTCTTATCTGGAATTATAGGCACTGGCCCCCATGCTCATCAGTATTTTTGGTATGAAGCCCTACTATATACTGTCTTTGAACAGTGCAAAAAAGGATGTTGTAAATAACACTTGAAACCTCCTATGTTTAGATCTGAGATACTTTTGATTCCGGAAATAAATTTTCAATGTAATCCAAAGATGTTCCGAAAAAACCAGGACCGTACCGAAAGACCTCCCAAGTACATTCCGCAGAGGTTCCCAAGGCAATCAGGAGAGGAAATTAGCATATTATCTCATTGACATTGGCAACAAAACGTGCTGATTATCAAATTAACACTAATCCCTCCACAAAAACTATTATATTTTGAAACAACAATGTAATTTATATGATCTCCTGTGTGATCACCGAAGATTATTGACAAGCGATATTGAAAATTATATTTGTGAAAATGACTGAGTATCAGAAAGCCATGCCATTCTGTCAATTAGGTGAAGAAAAAGTCTTAAACAGGTTATTTTAGCAAATCAGAATTACGAATTTAAGGCAAGGAAAAGTCGTCAGGTCTAGTTACAGGTACGTTTTTGCAATACGTGAAGATCTTAGTGATCAAAGACTTGAATGTGTTACAATAGAGGTTAAGAAACCTAGATCTAAATCATTTATTGTTAGCACTTGGTACAGACACCCGAAAGCGCCAGTGGAAAAGTTTACTTATTTTGAAGAGCTAGCTGGCAAATTTGATGCCTTGGGTTACGAATATTATTTCTTAAGGGATATGAACTGTAACCAACTCTTAGATCCGCCTGATTTTCCTTCTAGAAAACTTCGTAATATAATTGAGATTTATGGACTTTCTCAATTGGTCACCAAACCAACGAGGATCACGCCGGTATCGAAAACTCTTTTAGACCTGTGCCTGACAAACAGCGCCGAGAAAATTTCAAACTGTGACGTGAGCCACATTGGTGTAAGTGACCATTCACTTATTTTTGTAACACGCAAAACCAATTATCCTCGATCACACGTCCATAAAACAATAGAAATTAGATCACTTAAACATTTCAACAAAGAGCGGTTCCTCAGGGACCTTGGCCATAAAGATTGGAATTCTGTGTCATGCTACGCTGACCCTAATGATATGCGGGAGGCCTGGAAGGCAATGTTTATGGACACCCTTGAAAAGCACGCTCCTCTAAGGAGCAAAAGAATTTCGAACAAAAGGTCTCCGTGGATCACGCAAGAGCTACTTAGATTAATGCATAAGAGAGACTTTTGAAAAGAAAGGCGGTCGCGCCGGGAGACCCAAGCGACTGGGAATTTTACAAAAAAACAAGGAATAATCTGAATAACTCTATAACAGTAGCAAAGCGAAACTACTTCACAACCGGTCTTGAGCAGTCTAAAAACGATGTAAGGAAAACCTGGAAGTTAATTAATGAAGCTCAAGGGCGGCAGTGTAGTAGAACTAGTATTCATGAGCTAAAAATAGGCGATAACAAAATTAATTCAGCCAATGATATGGCTGATGCATTTAATAAGTTTTTCACTTCTGTTGGTCCGGATTTAGCTGATCAAATCCCGTGTTCCAACATTGATCCGGTTTCTTATATTAAGACTGAAACTAATAGAGAACCTTTTAAATTCGAGCACATTAAAACTGAGAATGTCAAAAATCTTTTAACACAAATAAATGGAAGGAAAGCTACAGGTCTTGATAAATTACCTGGAAAATTCCTAAAAATGGCGGCGGATATAATCTCTCCGTCTCTTTCATTTATTTTTAACAAATCATTGGAGTTAGGGATTGTTCCAATGGATTGGAAGGAAGCTAGAATTGCTCCGATCCATAAGAAGGGCAAAAAATGTGATCTGAATAATTATCGCCCAGTGTCTGTTATATCTATAGTAGCAAAAATCTTTGAGAAAACTGTATTTGAACAGCTCTATAAATATTTCGAAAAGAACAAGTTAATATCGAATTCCAGTCAGGTTTCCGGCCACTCCATAGTACTCTCACGGCCCTACTAGAGGCAACAAATGAATGGAATATTAATATTGATAAAGGTCTTTTAAATGGTGTTGTATTCATTGATCTCAAAAAAGCTTTCGACACCATAGACCACAACATTCTATTCAGAAAGCTCGAGAGATATGGAGTTGGCCGGATAGCCTTGACCTGGTTCAAATCGTACCTGGGAACAAGGAAACAGAGGTGTACCGTTAACGGTCATCTATCTGGTTCTAATGTTATTAAGTGTGGTGTACCCCAAGGGTCTATCCTAGGCCCACAATTGTTTCTAATATACATCAATGACTTGCCGAATAGCCTTGATACAGGTATTCCGAGGATGTATGCAGATGATACCAGTATAAGTTTTCAGGAGCAAAATCTCGCTAATCTTGAATCACAGATAAATAGTGATCTACAAAACATAAACGTCTGGCTTATGACTAATAAGCTTAGTTTAAATATAGCCAAGACTGAATACATGATAATAGGTTCCCGTCAAAGATTACAAATTTTTGGGGATGACGAAATGAATGTATCAATAGAGGGCAAAAGGCTAACAAGGGTACACTACAACAAATCGCTAGGTCTTAATGTAGATGCCAATCTGTCCTGGTCAAAACATATCGAAGAAACAGCCAAAAAGATTGCGGCAGCTATCGGGGCACTCAAACGTGTCAGGCCATACATTAATAGTGACGCAGCGCAAACGATATACACATCCCTTATCAAGCCACACTTTCAATATTGTAGCTCCGTGTGGGATGGGTGTGCGGGATATCTTGCTGATAAGCTCCAAAAGTTACAAAATAGAGCTGGGCGCATAATAACAAAATCGAGTTATGATTCTAGTTCTAAAGCTGTCCTTGCTAGTCTTGGCTGGGACAGATTGGCTAAACAACGAAAGATTGATAAATTAACAATGGTCTTTAAAACCTTGAATAATCTAGGGCCCGAAAATCTCAAACATGTTTTTATGCTGGATAAGCCAGCCTATAGCCTTAGAAATTCAGAAAGCAGACTGGCCATACCAAAGCCACGCACAGATTATATGAAGCGATCATTTTCATATAGTGGGGCGGTTGCTTGGAACAATTTGCCAATGCAACTCCGCAACGCCTCTTCGCTGTCTGTTTTTAAGAGAGGATTGAAAACCCACTTCTTGGAATCGGACCCACACACGGCAAATATGTAAAACAGTGACGCTATATTTTTATTATTATTAGTATTTTAATATAATATTGTATAGTAGTGTATAGTAGTGTATTTTTATTATTATTAGTATTTTTAATATAATATTGTATAGTAGTGTATAAGATATTTTAAACCGTGTTTAAATAAAGTGTGTATTGATGTATGTATGTATGTATGTACGTATCTATGGATAAACAGTGCTTTACCTTCTCTCCTTAGCCAGGATCCATGGAATCTGCCCAGTTCTTTTTCAGCTTTCCGTACTTTCTCACTGTCACTCTTGCCAGTTATCAAGTCAAAAAATGCCACAACAATGTTTTTCAAATCATGCATTAGATCCGGGAAGGCTTGTTTCGTCCGGTCATGGTTTGGGATAAGCATAAAGGAATTAACACCTTTGGAACCTGTGGCCTTCATAACATTGGCTGCCTGGGTATTGTTCTTTGCCCTACTATGAGCCACAGCATTCCAGAGGATATCCTCATGTGTAAAAGAAGATGGCTTAGGTTGGGTTTCACTTTGAGAATAAGGAAATCCAACTGAACTGCGAAGCTCGTGGTCAGCTGGCAAATACCTCTTGTTTCCAAGATATACCACTTTGTCAAGGGTTTTTATATGAGTCCCTGTTGAAGTACATAAAAAAAATCAGTGGTTACCTTATTGGAACAAAAGAGAGAAAATTGTAATCAAAAACTATATATTACAAACCAAGGCCAATTTCATATTTCATGGACTTTTGACAAATTATCATGTATCATAAGAAAAGAAACACAAAACATACCTCTCTCATCACACCACATGCACCCTTGCAGAGAAGTAGGGCCAGCAGCGCTGAGGACTTTGGTCAAACCAGGGTAGTCAAGCACAAAGTTATGAATGTTGACTGATAATGGAAAATATGCCTTTTTATAGGCATCATATACCATCATCCCAGAAATATCTAATATCTCATCAACTAGAATATCCAGGTATGGGTCAATTGATTTGGCTCTTGGCCTTCAACTTCAGCAGGGATAATTCCCGCCAGCAATAAATTGCTGTATTGGTTCCTTAAATGCTTCGGCAAGTTGAGGATACTGCACATAATTGGCCACATTGAGTAAGTCACTTTGTTGGAGCTAAATGGATTTACCCCATCTGTACACAGTTGGAGCATGATCCCTCTTGGATCCCCTTTAGAAAACCCCTGCTCCAAGAAAGCATTTTTCCACTCTTGCGAATCTTGGACATCATACATCATAGTGTGATTTAACTAGATTGCATGACTCTGTAGCATCTGTGAAACTTCACTTATGGAGTACATTTTCTTTAGCCGAGGACCCAAAGGATAGTAAAGGAACTTTCTCCTAGCAACTCTGTTGCTGCTATACCTGTTCTCCCACAAGTTGGGCAGCATTTCAATTTCGAAAAGTCATATCGTTGTGTTTTTCTGAACACAATGCATTCATTGATGCAAATATCATATGAAACACATGTCAAGAGGTATGGTTTTATGATCTTGAAGGCAGCATCATAGGAGCAAGGTAAATTGTTCGGCCAAGGAAGTAATCCTTTTTGCAAACCTAGGAGATCTGACAGTGAATTCTTACTAATGGAGGGATGCTGGGGAAACCATTCGAAATGTTCTGCTAAAGCCTGAAGTACTGTCACAAAAGAGTTATAGTAAAGAGGTAAACCGGACAAGTCATTCTCGCCATCGTGAGATCCATCATCCTTTTGATCATTTTCACTGTCATTAGTTGAACTACTAGACGGAATAATGGGACATGAATCTGAATCATCCTGCTCATTTAATTCGCTCTCGTGGTCCGTCCCCTCTGACCCTTTCCAACGCTTTGATCTACTACAGACTGAATATTCACTTCCACTACTGTATTCTGCCTCTCCCGATGACTTGCCGTCCATTACCAGGGAATTAGTGGATGCTTCTTGTTCTGATTCGCAGTCAGATGAGCTGTTATCCGTCTCTGTCCTGGACTCGCTGTCGTCGAACGTGGTCGGTTCGTGGCATTCACCGAACTTTTCAACGTGTCGTCTGATTGTTTTTGAAGTCTTGGGATTATTTTCATCAGAATTGCATAAAACACAAGGGCAAGGTCTCTTAGTCTTAGATCTTCGATCGTGTTTAGCTAAGCGATCCTTTTTGCGCCTGTGCTGTCGAGAATAAGGCATTTCAAAACGATAGAATACAAGTCCAAGTCAAATCGAGTCGGCAGACGCGCATGCACAGAGACTCATAAGATACTCGCGCCAGTCCTTTCTAGTCTTTCGGCAGCCGCTGTAATCTAGGCCCAAGGGAATCAGATTTCAAACCGTCCGACGACTCCCCTGTGCTTTGGCTTTGTCGCTGCTACAGAGCTTGATTATATTTTTCTATGCTACGGATTCTCCACAGGTTAGATTTTACCGGCAAAAAGCGATAACTATCACGACTTGAATTTATGGGAGTAGGCAGAACTCTGAGAACTAGGCAGAGCTATCCAAGAGTACTGATTTTCGGTTTCTATGCAGGACAAAACGAACAAATTTCGCCCGCTCTATCGACCGATCATCTGTGATTGACGACGAGAAAGGGAACATGTCTGGACCGTTTGTGGATACTCTTAAGTTCGAAATTATTAGAGATGGATATCTACGAGTAAAGTCAATGGAGAAACTCTCCGAAGATAAGTTTGCAACAAACTCGCTGTATAAAGGTAGGAGGTTCATTCATCACCCCCACCAAGGCATGCAAGGCAAGAAGTTAAGTTAGTAACTTGAATCCATGTCATTAGTTTAGCTTATTAGGTTAGTTAAGTTAAATATTTTACAGCGAATTCCTATATAAAAGCATGGTTGACCAAGAAAGAACGCCTTTCTTCGGTTGGTTCCACGGTGTCAATCCATTGGCTCGACGACTTTATCAGTTTTTTCGGATTCTTATTTCTTATTACCGTGTTACATTTCTCTCGGTTGTTTTAAAATGGCTCAAGAGTTGTCGCAATTGCTTCATGACCTTGTGCGGGATGACCCACAATCTCTAGCCAATTTTTTACGAGCTGCTCGTAACACTGAAGCGGACTCGGTCGATGATGTTGAGCGCCAAGACGAACGCGACGAAGGCGGTCAGCCTGACCCTTCTACAGCGCCTGATAATAGTAACTCACCAACGCCAACGGCCGAAGAGCTACTAAAACGGAGGAAACGCGGCGAACGGGCATCAGAAGCCCAACAAAACTTTGCAGTAAGTGTTGTTGTCCTTTTTGGCGCGCAAAATGCTGTGTAGATTTGAGCTTAACTAAATTAGTGTTTTACCGTTATCAATTTCAGTTCGAGCATTGTTTTCAGTAGGACTTTCGTAAGTGTGACGTGAAGTTTGAATTAAGGGCTATAATAGCGTCATTTGCTCATGTATGAGGTGAATAATTTCATGAACAGGGTCTCTGTTGTGAGTTTCCCGCTCTTTTTGTGCCGCCATATTGGTGTGGTTTTCTTCAGTCCAAAGACCAGTAGAAGCCTATTAAACCTTAGACTTTATTGTTATTGGCCATCCATGTTGCTGTAGCTTGAAGAAATATAAGAGCCGATTAATTTATTATTAATAGTGTGCTATGACTGTTGGCATTACGCTTACCGGTATGTGATGGCTGTTGCAAGTTTCTCACTCTTTTTGTGCCACCATTGTTGGTGCAATAAATGTGATAAGGCTGACACCAAAACAAGTCTAAAAATAATTGGGTCTGGCATTACAATATTTAAACCACCATCTGAGGCACAGTCATTTTTGGTTATAATTTCATTGCTTATCCTTTCATTTTGTAGCTTTGTCTTGTTACTATCTTATTTCTTCATTTCAGGTGATAAATAACCTTCCACAATTAAGGGGACATAGTCGAACTATAATGGCTAGGCTTTCAAAAAGCCTAATATACAGACGAAATCACACTACCAACACAAAGTACTGGAAAAGAGCTAGTAAGGTATGGGATTTATTGCATACAGTATAAAAATGAATCATAACTTTGGTTGAGCTTGCCAACATCACCTCTCTATGTTTAAGGGAAAATATGTGCGCCTAGAAGGGCACAGGTGTCTAGATGTATATGTCTGCTTGACAAAGGTCTGCTAGCCAAATATTTGTTTACAAGATACATTATTTTACTCTGAAATAATGTGGCATGACGAGAGAACTCATTACGAGGAAATAATTAAACTTACAATCTGCCCTCTAGTTTGAATCTTCAAATTATAATCTTCTTCTCCTTTGATAATCGTGAAGTGGACGAAGTGTCCGCTTGGGCCTGAATCAATCAAGCACAATCTCTTACACTGCCTGATACTTAGATATAGTTTGCTTACCTAAGCCAATCAGAGTTTTGCTGGTAGGTGGGCACACATGACTGATCACCAAAAAGTATCTGCAATTTTGTCCAGATCGCATTTGTTATCGCTAGAATATGATATGAAGTTCTTTTCATATGTTTAAGCGTTCATCAAAATAATTCTAATCACTTTTCGCAACAATCATGACATGCTCTCCACCTGCTAGCAAAAAAAAATATAGTATTTTTTCAGCTATACCATCACTCAGGAGCTCATAAATAGGGGCGTCCCTCTCCAGTATTGCCCTATTGATAAGGCATTTTGACAGACTTAGTTATTTTTAGAACAATTTTACCGCTAAAATTGTAAAGCTTTTGTTTTACTAGCCAATCAAATTCGTGTAGCTTTACAGATGCCTCTCATTTGCAAGATTGTTCTTGTTGTTCTCTACTATTGGTTTTCTAAATAAACGTGACTGCAGCGGTATAGAAACAATAGTAAATACCAATCCAAAAATAGCTAGGTCTGTCAAAACGCCTTATCAAGAACATATAGCAGAGGGACGCCCCTACTTATGAGCCAGGCTGCTCTTGGGGCAAACTCAAGAAAAATATGTTTAAATAATGCATTAGTCAATTCCAGCGGCACACCACTGGGTTCCCTGAGGTGGGGAATTTGTAAGATTTTGCTGGCCCCGGGGACGGGATTTGTTTTTCTCCAGGGGAGGGGGTGGGGAATTTTGGTTCTTTTTTGCGCGTTGAGTTTTGCGGAACTACAACACCAGTTCACTTCCCTGACCAGTTATAACTATCAATTGGCAGTTACAATGTCCCAGTTACAGAAAATAACGTCACACAAAATAAAATGCAGAGCATGGCCCGTATACACCACTTTGGGACGACAAATGAATGGACTTTGTAGCCAAATGGCTACAACGGGGAATGGCCGAGAGAAATTAGTGGAGACGTTTGTTGCATGTCACTACTATATTGCAATACCTTAGTATTAGAGACTGACGGATTTGTTTCACTTGTTTACTTATATTTTGTCTCGTTTTCAGAGAGGAGAAATCTAAAAGTACAGTTTAAAAACAAATTATAGCGGAACTCTGGTGGAGCCCCATAGGCTAATGTGTGGTATTAAAACAAAATTAAATAAAATTAAACAAAAATGAAATAAAAGTAGCCCATCGAGCACATTTCGCGTGGTTATAATTTCCGATGGACAGCCGCTGGTCTTAGTATCGCGGACGTGGTCCGTCGTGTGTACCCAGGCCAGGTTCCTCAGCCTGCCCCATTGCCAACACAACTGAACACAGCTAGGAGTAATGTCGGAGCAAAAATTCTCATGGCAAAATCAAATGTAAATCGACTTTTCTGCCAAAATAGCAATCGCTAGTATATATTTTACATGTCAGCGACGTTTTTGATCGTGATTTTTGGCAGAGTGGAATGAAATTGAAGTGTAGACTGTGAAGTAATCGATGAGAAAATCAACAACTTCACATGTTTAATCACGCTATGAACGGCTTTTGATTGCAAAGAGAAGAACAAGAATTGCACAGGATTGCTTCAACTAAAGCACGGAGGGGATTAAGTTGTCCAAAACAAGGATTTAACTCAACAATCGACTCTTTAACTTCACGCGTGCTCGACGAGAAAAACATTTCACTCGATAAGAGGGAACTTTGGGCATGCTGATTCCCGGGATAAACATTAGATGGGAAAAGGCCATAGAACTTTATGGAACTTTATGCCACCCGTTACATCGAAATCCTTTACAGGCATTTAGCAAGGAAGGAAACTGAAGAAGAAATTGAAGCAGGTAAAGGTGTTGTTTAAAATGAGACGCTTTTCCATTCAAGTCGAAAACCAGAGAAACAATTTATTGGCTGAATTTATGAAACACGAAAGCTAAATTATTAACTACTTAAATTGAGGAAAAGGTGTTGGTTATCGGTTTTAAGGGTGATTCGTGATGTTCTTCAAGCTGAAGCCATTTTAATCGATTACACACAAACATATCCAATAGAGACTCCACAATAAACTATGTAAAATCTATCCTAAATAGCCCATTGTTAGACTCCTCTCATCTAGCTCTCTGGTTAGACACTGCTATAATTCATGGGGGCATCATGTACACTTTATTATATCCATTTTGAAATCACATTTATCTCTATCTCGGGTATCGATCAATTCATAAGCTCTATTTTACGGTTTTCCTCGAAAAGGAGAAACCAGGAACACCGGACATCTCTTTGTATGCAAAACAGTTCATTATGTATGCAGAAAAGTCTATGGAAAATTGGAGAGTTTGTGGCTTGAAAAACATACTGAGTGGATTGTTGTTCTCCTTCAAAAACATATCTATTGTGCTTGGCATGATCTTGAGGGACTCTGGCTCATAGTCTTCGCCATTATTTTTACTTCTGCATAAAACTTGCCAAGAACTTTATCTAACTCGCTGGGTGCCATTGCATTTTCGTAAAATCCTGATTTTCAAGATGGCGGAAGGAGCTTATCGGACAGCAGAGAGGTCACTTTTGAGAAAAATACTTAGTACTAGAATTATATTCAAAGGTAATTGTGCCTTGTTTATATGGTGATTGTCTTGTCTCTTTTCTAGGGTTTAAGAGCCCTTTTAGGCATGAAATCTAGTGTTGTTATCTATTGTCTGACTCCCAACAAACCCTTTCGTGCAACAACAACATTGAATTCCATGCTCGAAGGGGCTCTTCAACCCCAGGAAAGAAGACAAGACAATCAACAGCAGATAAACAAGGAGCAATTACGACTCAATCTATTTTCAAGTGCTGGAGCATTTTACGCAAAGAATGTCCATTTCGTATGGCATTTGGATTGTCCTGTGAGCCTCATGTTTTTTCGCTGGACTCAGGATTTGGATTTGGTGCAGGATGGGTTGGATTATTTGCTTCAAAAATGTCAATGTTGTGCGGAAAACTGATGTCAAACTCTGGAAAATTGCCTGAGGAAAAGCCAAAATATTCTTCAAGGTAGTACTGTAAATAATGAAAGTTATTCAAAGTTTTGTTTTATTGTGATTTTTGTTATCAAGCAAAAGGAGAAAGGGGAGATTCCACACCCAAAAGTGCAGGAAAATTGTTTTTCTGCTATTATTTTCCTGCAAATTTAATTGCTCAGCGCCTTGTAATACTTAAATCTGATTGGTTAATTTTTTTCTAGTGTAACATTCTGTAACATTCATTCTTCTGGCTAAGATAAAGATGCGATTCGGGCTCCAGATAATGTGATTCGTGCTCAAATCGCACTGCTGAGAGCCAATCAGATTTCAGGATTTGCTAGTGATTTCGAAATGGATATAATAAACACTGTTATTATAACTCACTATCGTAAATTTGATTGGCCGAGAGCAAACAATCAATTCTCTATGTCACATGAACTTGACATGCTAAATGCAATATCTGCAGTGGGTATTGCATTTAGCATGTCAAGTTCAAAGTCTGCACGTTCCCAAGCCCCTCATCCATGTCTTCATTTTCAATTTGAACAAATCCATTTTGGCATTGTATCAATTTGTATTTTTTTTAAGTATAATAAAACAATTATTGAATTCAGTTTTCGCATGACATTGTGAGTTAGCAAAACCTTGTGCCTGTGTTACCTGCCTCAGCCTTCGGCAGATGACACAGGCCTCGGTTTGCTTACTCACAATGTCATGCTCAACCTCAACCAATAATTGCTTATGAACGCGAGGTGAAATAATAGCAAAAATATCAATCAGATGGGTAAAATATAAATCATAGTTATTGAGATGGTAGTGCCTAAAACAGTTGTCATATACATTGAGCTCACTATCACAAATCTGATTGGTCGAAAGCAAACAATAAAATATTCAATGTCATGTTAAAGATATCACATTCAGCTTGTCAAGTTCAAAGTCGGTTGTTCCCAAGCCGCTCGTCCATGTTTGGATTTTGAAAGGGAACAATACCATTTTGAATAGTCATTTGGCAAATTGTATAAAATTGTCTTCTTAAAGTGCAACTACTCAAATCAAGGCCACCAAAGCAAATTTTCTTGCAGACTGATTTTTAATTCTAATTGTCTGTTTCCAGAAATTATCCCCCCCCCCCCCCTCCAAAGGGATTGGAAATCCCAGGGGGGTGGGGGTGGGGGGTGGGTCAATTTACTTTATCTTTTCCATACAAATACTGTATTTTTCTTCAGAAATTCCAGAGGGGGGGTCACTTTTCAACACCCTTCTGTTGGGGGGGTACGGATATTTTTTGGAACCACACATTTTAAGAAACAGGTGAGCTAACAAGCGTTTTGCCCAATTGGTTTCATGAGGTTTTGAAAAAGCCTCAACAAGCATAAAAATTAACAAATGAACTTATCCTGTGCTTTTCATTATGTTTTCAAAGCTTATATGCAGCCTTTAAATCATTGGTGGAAAATGCTCATTAGCCCACTTGATTTCTCTAAATTCAGCCTTACTGCATGTGCTCATAATCTAATTTTTGCATCTTATTGATATTCAAAGCATATTATTCTCTAGCTCTGCCAAGTAGCCTGATTCTTTGTTCCTTCTGCAAATGATGTCACAGAAATAATCGCCTATTGGTTCCTGTGATTCACACTTCCCGTGCGCTTCAGGGGAGGGGCATGCCCTTATATTGTTATTCTTTTTTTTACGTTTACCTGCTGATTGATGCTATTTGATCTACCTTCCTGGTAATTTGGATTTGAACCACACTCACTGGAATTACAGTGAATTCTCTATGACCAGCGTGGCTTTTCGTGTTAAGGATGTTATGTGACACAAGTTTTTTATTCAAGACAAGAAGACCAGCATAAAATTTATGTGTCTCTTGGCTGAATTGAATTGAATTAAAATTAAATGCTTTATTTTATGCATTATAAGGCAACGTTTTATTTTAGGGATGGGGTGTGTCAATTTTCATTTCGCTGGCTGTCAATCTGCAGGTTTGCGAGGTTGTGGACAGCTGCAAAACAAAGGGAGTTTCTACCCAGTGCAGAAGTCTCTTTTCCTCGCGAACCTCAGCCAGCGAAATGCAGAGAAAAGAAGCCTTTGCTAGCAGGGAACACACAAATGTGTTGTATCTATTGATCATATGCTTGATCATGATTAACAAATTTGTAAGAAAATTTGCTTGGGTAGCCTTGGTTTGAGTAGTCGCACAACAGGAATGCCAGAACAAGTAAAATAACTCATCATGTTAATGAGGCACCATTTAAAAAGCCTGTAGTCCCTGGGGTGAGCACAGGGCCTGAGATACAGTAAAATTTACCTGATCTTCCTTTCTTTTTTGGGGGAGATTCCAGAGTTGGTCACTTTTAACACCCTCCCCTGGTATTTTCTGGAACCACACAATATCGAAGTTTTTTTTTAGGTAATCTCATTCAAAGGTCGACTGCCTCAGTAATTTTAAAAACGAGCCTCGGGGGAATAAAACAAAGGATATAAATTATTCCTTTTTCGATGCTGATGTGAGGTATTTTGTTTTATTTTCCTGACTCTTGCACTGAAGTAGGAACTTAGTAATACAGAATTTGGTCTATTGGTCCTGTTTTTGAGGTCTTTGGAGGGGCATGATTGTTGGCTGACCCTCAAGCAATAAGCACTATTAAATTAGGAAAATTTTACCAGAGTTGCATGTGGCATTTCATTTAGAGGAGAATATCTAAAAAACACCTACACATCTCATCGTTTTCTTAAAGAGATTTTACATGTAAATGTATTTTTAAAAACAACACTTTACTAACGTCTTATTCTCAATGCCATTATACTTATTTTATAAATAAAAAATAGAAAAAAAGGAAAGTGGGACAAAAAGATTGTGTCTATGTGTACTTGAAAATTTGTTTATCTGAGATAAACAAATGTAAAATAAAATTATTTTCAACCACTATAGTTTCGGTGGGGTGTTACAGAACGTGCAAATAACTGAGTGCGATAACTGAGTGAAAATGTTGTAAAATTGTAGGTACTACAGGGTCACCTTTTCCAGTGATTGGCCAGATGGTCAGTGAAGTTGTGTGTATTATTGTCGCCGTGTGAGTTCCGCTTTTAGGCAGTGCCTAAATCTATATATTAAATGCTCAGACAGAATAAATGCAGTCGAAGTTCTGAGTGGAAATGTATGTAATCTTGTCTTTTTCTGGTCCAGGAGGAGGGGCATTTGTCCAATGTTTGTCTTCCCCGCTGTGGGATATTTTGCACTTTTCCAGCCCCTGGGGTGGGTGGCCCCCTGTGTTTTTGCCAAACAACAATGTTCGCTGCTGAAAAGTCCCAGGAGGTGCGGCATGGCTGTCACGTCTCAACATTTCTCACCAATGAGCCTTTCACCTTGCATCCTGTGCTAAGTTCAATAGGATTGTAATAGTGATTACATGAGACCAGTATTTACTGAGATCACTCTGAGTGGATATTGGTCTCATGTAATCATCACCTTTTGTGATTGTGTTTATATGAGACCGGTATGGACTCGAAAGTTGTTCGTGTCTGGTCAGCAACCGAAATGAACGTGTGCAAGCCTCTGGACTTTTTTCCAGACTGACTTCATGTATATACATGTAAATAAATTTATGAGAGCCAATACCGCTACAAACTTACAGTGGATCACAGATCACTCTGAGTTTGTACCAGTATCATTTAATCACTGCCTTAGATATCCTAACAAGATTCAGAAGTACAATGTAAGGGGGAGGCATGCTCATGCACATTTTGAAAATATTTTCTGATTTACTTTTACCTGTAATAGGCTAGGGTTATAGATTTGCATCCACCACCAATACATGTCCCAAGTCGAGTTACCGCTTAAAATTGTCATTATTTTATCAAATGTCATTATTTTTAATCAAATTTCACTTTGTCACATGAAAAAGCAAGTTTCAGCTTTTTATACACCAACAATAAACTGTATTTGCTATGTATCACTTTTGTTTTCCTTTATGTTGGCCAAAGTATCTAATGAATAATGAATTCATTAACAGTGAATGATCAGTTATTCAAAGGTGGATTAAATTTAAACCAGGTCTAGTTCTGAACAAAACCATCGAGTCACCATGGTAATTAACCCTGGATTAGTGCTAAACCACTTTCGAGCAACTGGACCCTGATCAAGTCCGAATAAGGGGCATTTAAATATTACCTCAAGACCTCAGTCGTGGTGTTTCACAATCCAGACCTCTACTAAGCCTTACTAATCTAACAACTTATGTACTAGATATCCTAATTTGATTTTGATTCTTTTTTTTATAGTTCATGGTGCTGATATTCTGTGGTACATTAGGGCTGGTTAAATGAAACACATGCAAGACAATAGCAAGGCTTTCCAGTGCCAGAGGTACTAGTAACCCCTGGAACCCACTGGTATTCTGAGGTCCTTAAGAGTGAAAGTGATTCCTGGTGTTCCCTACTGTACGTTACCAGTTACTTTAGAGCTAGCAAATTTGTGCATTCTACAACAAGTATATATTCCCGTTCTGGAAGAATTTCCAAATCTGTTCCATTGGGGAGGTAAAGGTATTTTTTTGGAATCACATTATTGTTCTATTGTGCCCTGTGGTAATATCCAGTTGTGTTAAAGATGCAATAGATTCCCTGGACTATAGGTTTGCTCATTCCTGATTGGTTTAATTACCAAAGCATATGGTTTCTCATCTCATCACTGTATGTTTCACAGGAAATTCCAGAGAGGTGGGGGCTCACATGTCAAATCAGTTCAATGGGAGGGGTATGGATAATTTCTGGAATCACACAATAAAACTTATGTTGCAATTTCTTTAGGGTTGAGGCACAGTTCCCAGAGGGGACTCCCCTATTTTTCGGGTGGGGGTGCTCGTCGTACCTTTTAGGGTTTAAATCAGGCCTCTGGTACCTTTTAGGGGCTACAATTTGAAAACTTGCAATATTTTCCGGAAACGTACCTGTTAGGGGTCCATTCTAGCAAATAAATCAACAAAGGTTTTATCAATATCATACTTGTTAGTAGCCTTAATTTCAGACATATTTTCCCTTGTAAAATACGAGAGAAAATTACATAAGGTAAAATATGTCTGAAATTCAAGCTAGCTTGTTGGTTCCTTTTAGGGGTCAAAATCAACTAAGCCACACCCTTTTTGGTACCCTTTGGGGTAAAATCGAAATTTCCAGATGAGCACCCCGCCTAAAATATGGGAGTCCCCCCTCCCAAGGAAATTGGCATCTTCCAGCAAATGCTGCACCTTTAGAGAATTTTTCACGCTCCATTTTATTAATTTCTGGCACAATTTGCCATATTTTTCTATGCACAATCAACAAAAATTTTCCACATAATTCACTCCCAGTAATGATGTTTTACTGTATTCCCTGCATAATCCCAAGTGAAAACAATATTTTTTTTCAGAAAGGTACCTGTTAGGGGACCATTATAGCAAATAAATCAACAATGGTTTTGGGAGCCTGAATTTCAGACGTATTTCCCCTCGTAAGAAAATACAAAAGAAAATTGCAAGGGAAAATACGTCTGAATTTCAGGCTATTACTTGTTGGTACCTTTTAGGGGTCAAATTGAAAGTTCCTGACAAGCACCACCGCCCCCAAAATAGGGGATTCCCCCCACCCCGGACAGGGTTTTCCATGGATATAGGTTACTACACTGTATCTGTGAAATGCATGTAAAATACTGATGTGAATAATTAGCTATTTAACAGTACATGTGCAACCTTTTTTATTCATTTATGAAGTAGGTGTATAAAAAGTGTAAAATAACATCTTAATAATGAGGGATTTGAAGTTCAATAAATATGTGGCCTGATTGTCAGTGAAGTAGTGCTTAATTGTTGATATTTGCGAGTTCCGCTTTTAGGCAGTGCCTAAATCTATATATTAAAAACCAGGTCGGGTTGATGCAAGGCTGATGGTCACTACTATACATTCATGAAGTACAGTAGTCCTTCTGTAGATCTTTGTATAAGACGGGACTGTATCTTGCCGTGAAAATATTGTATTTTGCTGTGAGATTATTCTATTTTGCTGTGAGAATATTGTATTTTGCCATGGGAATAGTGTACTTTGTCATGAAAATATTGTATTTTGCTGTAAGATTATTGTTGCTGTGATATTATTGTATTTTGCTGTGAGAATAATGTATTTTGCTGTGGACGTGGACACTGTACCATCCCATTATGATCTATACCCCAACGGAAGAGGTCATTTTGACTTCTAACCCCCTCATTTTGACTTCTTCACCTGGTACTCCCTCAGAAACACCTATGGGAGAGTACATTTCAGTCAACCACCCCTTGCTCCTATAAGGTTTGACTCCTTGGAACTTGGACAAAATTGCTAACCCTCTCAGAAAAAACTCTTACATAGTTTAAAACATGAATTATATGATACATATTCTCAAGTCAAAGAAAACAGTTTGACGTAGAAGCTTGAATAGAAGTTAAACTTCAAAACTTAGCCACATTTGCCATGAATGCATGCTCGAACTTATAATAAGAATCTGCTTACTCAAAGTAGGAAACCAAGGTTTTAAACTTTGAAGTTACTGGATTTTTGGCCAGTTCTTACAAAATTGTTTGAAATCCTGGTGACATCTCTTAAACAGAGTCTAAGTGAGTTTTTTTGATGCTGTTGTTGTCTAGGTGACTACATTAAGGATGTTCTTCAATCACAATTGGTACGGAATATTCCAATCATTTTACACCAGGTCCATGAATCATATTTCTCAGGTTTTTTCATGGATATTTGCATTTGTTAGGGGTCTAGCAATAGGTCTTCACCTTTTTGAAACCTTGTATTTGGATTACCTGGTTTCTGTAACTGGTGATGTCAATATAAACTTGCTCGATTCAAGTGATAGTACTGTCAATCAGTACAGAGACATCTTGGATGGACTAAATCTAACCAACCATGTAACAAAGCCCACTAGGGTAACTAGAACATCTAAATATTTAATTGACCACTTGATTTCAAACTCCCCATCCAGGATTTCTCAAACGGATGTTATTCCGTGTCCATCCATTGGTGACCATGACGCGCCGTATGCTACTATCAATGTACGTGTCACCAGATTTCTCCCGCGTTACAAATTTATACGTAATGAGAAAACTTTGGACATTGACTCTTATAAAGAGAATTTTTCAACCCTTCCTTTTCAAGTTATCTATGGTGTCGAAACTCCTGATGATATGGTTGACCTAACGAACTCACTCATAACAGAGTGTATTGATAGGCACGCCCCACTTAGGAGAGTCAAAGTCACTCGCCCCCCTGCCCCTTGGCTAGCAGACCCGGATATTCGTGAGCTTCAGTCCCAGCGAAACGATCTACGCAAAGAAGTGCACGACACTAAAGATCCTCTTGTTTGGGAGTCTTTTCGAAACGCACGGAACAAGCTTAAAATATCGATCCGGAGGGTTAAAAAGGCACTCTTTGAGAAAGCTTTCTCTTCGAAGCGGCCAAAAGAGATCTGGCGAACAATCCATCGTGTTCTACACCCAAATCCGAAACCACTTAGGGCGAATCCAGATGACTTGAATTCTTTTTTCACAACGACAGCTGAGCGTACCATTGGCAGGAAAGCAGCTGACGATGACCTTTCTGAATTGATAAACACTCTAAACAACTGCTCGAATTCCCGTCATTTTGATCTCTGTCAGGTTACACAAGCTGAGGTCCTGCGTGAAATCAAGCGTCTTAGGTCGGACAGTTCCACTGGTCCTGATCAGATCCCAGTAAAATTTCTGAAACCAGTGTCAGAGCTCCTAGCTGGGCCGCTGACACATATCATTAACTCCTGTATCAGAAGTTCTCTTTTTCCCAAAGCATGGAAGGTCGCCCGGATATCCCCCATTCCGAAGGTTGACCAACCAAAGCCGAGCAGGATTATCGCCCTATCTCAATTTTACCTGCTTTATCTAAAATCTATGAAAGGCTCGTGGCGTATCAGGTCATTTCTCACATCGAGGAGATGTCGCTTTTTGGTGACAGCATCTCTGGTTTCAGAAAAGGTCATTCAACAGTCACGACCCTGCTGGGCATTAGAGACGATATCATTCGGGCTATGAAACGTGGTGAGGTAACATTGATGGTTCTAGCGGATTATTCTAAGGCTTTCGACACTGTCGAATTTAAATCTGTCATTTATAAAATGCACGCTATGGGGTTCTCCAAAAAACTTCTTACGTTGGACTCTGTCCTATCTCTCTGGTCGCTTCAAATTCGTACAAATTGATGATCAATCATCCGACAAACTTGAAACTAGTTTTGGCGTCCCCCAAGGCTCGATCCTGGGCCCTCTAATCTTTAATATTTATGTATCTGACTTGCAATCTGAGCTCAAGTGTCGCTGCTATCAATACGCTGACGACACAACCCTCCTCAAGCACTCAAACCGCAGGAACTAAATGAAACTATCAGACGTCTAAGCGACTATTCTACCAACTCCTGTCTCGCCCTCAACGCAACCAAAACTAAATGGATGATGCTTTCTACCAAGCGTTTATCCACTGTACACTCTCTTGACGAATTGGACAACATCAGCATCCGCTGTTGTGAAAAGGAACTTGAAAGAACCAAAACTACTAAGCTCTTGGGTCTCCACTTAGATCAACATCTATCATGGAACGAGCACATCACGAAAATGTGTTTTTTCGCGGTTTGCAAATTAGCGAAAAAATATTCTCTCGACGGTATGTATTATCAAGGGATTTGGTGTTGGTATTTAAGGGGCTGTTTAGGGAATATTTGTCCTTTTGGTGTTCGCTAGCCGCACTCACTCATACTTTGATTGTGTTGTTTGTTGTTTATCTTTTTTCAGTCTAATGGGTGAGCGAGGGGAAACAGAGGCCGGCCCAGCAACCATCTCTCCAGATCTTCGAACTCTACTGGCTACCCAGCAGGATGCTATTCTTCATGCCGTGGATGCCAGGTTATCGGGGCTGGAGACAAACCTCTTGAAGCAGCAGAGCGAGCTTGGTTCTCAAATAGTGAGCGAGTTGGAAACGGAGGACAAGCCCGTATTCAAAAGAAGGGGAATGAGTATCAGTTCCAGCATAACAAGAAGGTTCAGAGAACCAGTGAGAGGGCTCTCCAGGCACTGCAGAGTGGTGATTCGGAGAAAGCCAAGGAACAACTAAGAGAAGGTATCAAACTTATTAAGGAGAGACAGAAACTCGTAAGATTAGCGGATAAATCTGAGTTCGGTTGGTCAACTATTCTAGAATTTTGGCGAATGACGAGGCAGATGCAAAGAAAATCAAAAAAGCCGAGAAAAGGGCAGGAGATAAGATTAAAGCCAACCAAGAGAAAAAGCGGAATGCTCGCTGGGCTCAACCAAATAGCAATGGGAATTCACTTGGTAATTTCCCTACTCGTAATAGCATGCGCTATTTTCGCCCCCAGGACGGGCGCCGTTTTTCTGGTTTACGACAGTACGACTTATGTCACCGATGTGGCCAACCAGGCCATTGGGCCGCAGAATGTAATCGACCTAAACAATCTAGCACTTCTACAGTCGGTTCCAGTGGACCAAAACAGTCAAATGTATGAATTCGAACAATGTTCTGTGGTTCGGACTTTAAACATAGGGAAATTGAAAGCAACATTTTAATAGTTCTGGTGTGATATTCATGGGGCATCTCAATTTGTTTTAGAAACCGTTTGAATAGGTTATACTATAGTTTTTGACGACGTTACACAACCGTATTCTATTGAGAGTAGAAATTCAACCAGAGGCAGAGTCCATAGGGAATTTGTCGATAGCGCCATTTCAGAGTTGATTGTTAGAGGCTGTGTTAAAGAATGAATGATTAATCTTTATTGGATCTCCCTTTAATTATACCGTGTATTGTATTCTCTGCTTGCATGTTGCCGTATTAATTGAGGCAACTTCGTTTTCATCCTGGGTGTATTTGTTTCTGGACAATTTATTTCTAAGAAGTCTATCAAGTACGAAGACTTGAGAACTGTTTTACACTAAACATTTTCACCGGGTCACTATGTTTTTTGTTTCGATCTTCCATCCGCCTACTACCACATTGACATTTGCGAAGAACACACTAAGTTCTTGGTGTTCAAATGGCACTTCAGAAGGAGGAATAAGATATTATGTTTTATCGTGTTCCCCTTTTGGTATAATCACGGCACTATTGCCGATCGGATCATTTCTACGTTGCGTACCGTGGGGAATATTAGCAATTTGTTACAACAGTTGTTACAACAGGGAGTCTCTTGGGAGGACCGCTCGTATCGACGTCTGACAACGTTCGTAACGAACTATTGTTTTGGTTGAACAATATCGATTTTGTTTATTAATGGTAAACAATAGTGATTCAGGAGACCTATGGAAAGATTTTTAGTTTTTACCCTTAGGGAGATCTTAGCAGTTAAATATGCCTTGATGTCGCTACTTCACTAGCTCGCAGGCTTACACAATTACATGGTTCACGGACAATCCAATGTCCCTAGGATCATTTTGCGAAAGAGTACTTACAACAGGAAGCGTTACAAATTTCAGTTTGTGTTGTAGCAATAATGTTTTAATAGAAATGGATTGGGTCTCCAGATCAGAGAATTCGAACAGGCTGATTTTTCTCAGCCGCCTTTTTGACAGCTACGATGGCTCGTATATTTGCACACTTTCTTTGAACTCTTGGCTGGTCGTGCGGCCACCAGCCGAGCACACGACAAACAATAAGGATGTGTGTGTTTTCATTGTAGCACGACCGTGGGGGGTTTGATAAAATTTAGGAGAGAGATGTGTTTTTTCGCGGTTTGCAAATTAGCGAAAAAATATTCTCTCGACGGTATGTATTATCAAGGGATTTGGTGTTGGTATTTAAGGGGCTGTTTAGGGAATATTTGTCCTCTTGGTGTTCGCTAGCCGCACTCACTCATACTTTGATTTTTATTTTATTTCTTTAGGATATTTTCCGTTTAGAATAACAGGATAATGATAACGGAGGAATCCGTACTCCGCTTATTAACGGCTGAGGCCGCCTGCACAGAATAGGACTGCTCTCTATCGCACACCGGAGCGTGCGAAGGTTGAGGACTAGCCATACCAAAGCCGGAGTGCTTTTATCGCATTGTATGCCCCGGAGTGGGCCATGCCCCGGAGTGGGCCATGCCCCCGAGTGGGCCATGCCCCGGAGTGGGCCATGCCCCTGAGTGGGCCATGCCCCGGAGTGGGCCATGCCCCCGAGTGGGCCATGTTCCGCAGTGGACGAAGGTTGGAGTGTATTCAATACTCTGAAACCGGAGTTGCTTTTTTGCGTTGTTCATGCCTCGGAGTAGGCAAAAGCTTGAACGATACCTTTAAGCCGGAGTGCTTTAATTTCGTGTTGATTATGCCGTACTGCATCAAAAAAGAAAGAAAGGAGAAAGAAAGAAAGAAAAGAAAAGGGGGAATATTTTCTTAAAGTTTTGTTGGTATTTTAATTAATAGCATACGAATCAGTTGGTTTGAGACTGGTTCTTAACTGTGGCTTTGCCCTTCACTCTATCAGTTCCGTTAATCTTTTTGTCCCCCCTTTTTTCAGCTTCTTGTTTTTCAGGAGTTTTCAACGCTGACACGAGGTGTGAATTCTGCGACACATCACGGACAAAGTGCAGACTACAGTCCTGGCCGTGAAATCGGAAGGGTCGATCAAACATGCTTTGCTGGGTTTTACCGGTGGAAGAGATTGGCACAAGGAACACCTGTGTCACTTAATGACGCTTCAGCGTTTATTGGAGCAATCTCCGATCTCCCTCTGCTATCCACTGCGGTGTATAGTATTGACTGGGCGCTTTTTGTGGGCGGGGCTCGTAAGATTTCTGACCGTGTCTTATTGTCTTAAATCCGATGCCGCAAAGGATCTTGGGAAAAAACAAAGACAGGAAATAGATAGTAGCCCTGGTGGCTAAATATCAGGACAACCTTACCTTGTTTAATCTCAGGACTATCGCCATATGCTTTACTGGAAATTCGGGTTCCCTTAGAAATAGCTAATTTAGCCAAATCAAATGTTCTGACTTCAGATTCTTTTCGTCCTATATTTCTATTTTCATAGAATCTTCAAAGTCGTACCAGTTACGAGAGGGCACGTGCGTGGGTCAATAGCGTGATCTGGCCAAGAGACATGCCTAGTTCAAGCACTGGAGAAATACATCTCCGCGACAGGGATTCAAATAGACGAGGACCTCCCACTATTCCATTCCTTGGCAGGACCAAGTTCTGTATCTAAAGTGCGCCAACGAGGGATATCATACACACGCGTGCGAGAGTTTGTCCAGGAAGCGTTCGAGGGAATTGCAGACACTCATCATCATCGTATTTGCCCTCGTGGCACGAGGTCGGCCTTGGGGTGCAGCTGCTTGGCGGATGGAAATTGAGTGACCAACAGCTGCGTGAAGTCTTTTTTCACGGTCATTGTTCTTAGGATTTGCCCCTTGTCAATTCCAAGGACATTTTCAGTTTTCTTCCAGTTACTCCTCTTATCGAACAGAACTTGCTTCAACAACGAGTTGTTCTCCATTCTGCATATATGTGCAAGGTACTTCAAGTGTTGTGTATAGTAGAAGTCTTGGACTGGTTGAGAATTAGTGATGCTATGTAGTTTATTGTTTGTTATCTTATACGACCAGTCTAGTTCACCTTCCACAAGGGAAGCAAGGTCCGCACCTTTTTTCCGATCTTTCTTAGGCGGAACATTCTTGCGAGCATGGCCCCCAGCAATCATCTTTCTCAGGAAACCGTTCCATACCACTTCTAACTTTTGGATCTCTGCTGATGTAAGTTCCCACGCCTGGACACTATAAAGCAACCTTGAGCGGACACATGAGGTCAGAATCTTCATTCGTGTACTCAGGTAGATTTCACGATCAGTCAGGATGTGTTTTAGCTCATTCCACTTCTCAAAAGCAGAAGCAATTCTGAGGTGAAGGAAGGCTGATGTATTGCCAGTATTGGTCACCAGGTATCCGAGGTAGCGGAATTGTCTCACATTCTTCAACATAACACCATTGACAGTCACTAAACTCTTCTCCTCTTTTATGCTTTCATCGACATTAAATGCCATGGTCTCCGTTTTCTTGTATGACATGCATAGCCCATACCGTTTGAAGGTGTTGTCATAGATCTCAATGATCTTTTTGAGCTCATCGATACTTTCTGCGAAGAGCACTACATCGTCCGCATATAAGAGTTCAGTGATTCTAATGGTACCATGTGCTTTATTGGTACGGAGTGCTCGAGGGGACACTTCATTAGGTATTGCAAACTCAATGGGGACTCCGGTCTCAGGAAATTGGGTAAGGATTTCATGTTTAGCACATCTCATCACAAAGTCCAGGTAGATATTAAAGAGGCACGGGCTCTCGAGGGCTCCTTGCCTGCATCCCACAAATGTGTCAAAATATCTTGCCGAGTGTTTGATACAGGCCTTAGTGCCAGTATACAAGGCTCTTAGGATTGAGATTAATGTAGGACATTTTAGACGGATTTCTACTACTAAGAGTGCATAGCCTGAGATCAGGGGGAGCTACGGCTGCAGCAAAAGCGGGGTTACAGGACAGGCTGTTCAAAAGGCATGTCCGTTGTCCAAGTGAAAGCGCCAAGGATGGCTACGTGAAGGACGATTGAACTCTTTACTATCAGTTTCTTGAAACCAGGACTATAATTGGGCCGAGCCCGGCAGGCAAGGAGTGCGGTCCATGGGGCCGGGGATTTTCCCCATTAGGTTTTCAGTGTTGCGGGGCACTTGGGGTTTTTCATCCTGTGGAAACTCGCCCGCACTCCTTATAAGGAAAATAGGAATTGTGTCAGCATTATTTGAATGAGAACTGTACAAATGAACTCATTATTAGTAATAATGTTGTAAGTAATAATGGACGCTCACCCAGTATGTTGTTTTTTATTGCCAATAAACTCGTGCGGCCACCAGCCGAGCACACGACAAACAATAAGGAAGTGTGTTTTCATTGTAGCACGACCGTGGGGGGTTTGATATAATTTAGGAGAGAGCTTTTATCTTCATGCTATGGAACTTTATCTGTTTTGCGAAAACTGCGCAGTTTCGCACCTTTCCATATTCGTAAGCGCTTGGCTGAAAGCCTTGTACTATCCAAACTTGACTACTGCAATGTAGTATTTAGTCCTCTTCCCGACTATCAACTTAAACGCTTACAAAGGGTCCAAAATTCTTGCGCTGGCTTTGTTCTCTCTAAGTTTGCAACAACTGATGACCTGAGAGGGCTCGAATGGCTGCCAATTATAAAACGAATTGAATATAACACACTAAAATTGACTCATAAGTCATTATACTCAACGGACTGCCCAATCAAGCTAAAGCTTCACTCTGTGCAGTCTTATAATCTAAGGTCTCTTACTGCTCCTAAGCTAGAAATTCCTACTAAAAAAGAGACAAATACCTTCCAAGACCAGGCAGCAACCTCCTTTAATAAACTGCCAGCCACGATAAGAAGTTGCTCAGACCATGGACTCTTTATTGCGAAAATCAAAGATCTCTTTTCTTAAATTATTCCCTCTCTCTTTAAGGTCTTTACTTTGATCTAATGCGCGCAAATGCCTGTAAATATTTGTATATATATAAAATGTAGCATTATTATAACATATTTATATTTTTATATATTTAATTTTTTTTTATTCTACCATTTTATTAGTATATTAGTATATATACAGCGGATTTCACATGACCGTCGTGTTTGCAATTGGTTTGCTTTCTCATTGGCTGCTTATTTCTATCAACCAATCAAATTGCGAACTAATTACAAGCAAGGAGTTACTAGCCAATTGGTTCGGCTCCTGATTGGCTGGGCTGGAAACCATTAAGCAGTAAGTTGTAATTACTCTTGTTTCTGATTGGCTAGTGATTGAACAATTGCGTTTACTTTCACGATGGTCATGTGAAATCCGCTCTATAGTTCTCAATTTATTGATTTTAACATAGATATAGTAGGCGAAGAGCCACCTAGTGGAAGTTCTGCTATTAAACCATTATTATTATTCTATTACCTTGAATTTCTGCCTTCCCTTTGCTCTAGATCTCACTTTGCTCGCACTCTGTGAGAGTGAAGGGATTTGAATTCACCTCAAGATTTTATCATCCATTATATGTAATTACTGACCACAAATCGCGGGTCAGTAGAATGTGATTGGCTGCCTAAGACATGCATATGAACAGTTCCATGACAAAGCACTTTCCGTCAAGCAAAAAAACCTTTAAAAAATTTCAAAACCAGACACCAAAGGCACCACAACTGCATTGAACACGGAAACGTGAAAAGTAAACATTACAATAATTTTTGCTTGGCTTTGATTGCAGTACAAAGCCAGTCGATTTTGCGTGGAATGACTGCTTAAATTCATGCTAATTTTATTTCGCCTTTTCGGAGAAACTGTTCACGCTGACAGTTAAAGTAACACTTTTAACCTTTGTCCACTGTTAGCTAATACCACTGACAGTACTGACGATTAATTTTGTCAAAGGAAATCCAACCTTGACTTTCGTGCCAAACATATCAGCTTAATAATTAACTAGAATATTTTCGAATTCCTGACAAATGGTAACACAAATCTAAATAAATATCAAAGAAAGCAAATGGGCAAAACACGTCTAATACATCCTGTAATGTACCCTACGAAATAATAGTTGACGGCAGTCTGTAGTTTATGTTATCTGACTTTGATCTACAGGTTGGGAGCGTATTTTACTGGCAAGAGAACCAAGTGGTGAAGGCGCACAGAATCAAGTCAACAAGAAAGGATGGAGCTGTACAAGAAAGGCAAAAAGGGCTGGACGGTGCAACTGCAGATGTTGATCTGAATGATAGCGGCTTTTTTGAAGATGGAAATGCTGGTTTAGTTGCTGTTGACAGGATATTTGAGATACGTGTTGATGGGGTGGAAGCAGGCAGCTGCAGGTTGTTGGGTTCTGGTGGTGTTGTGGAGGAGGCGTCAGCGGTGTGTAATGTGGAGGAAAAGAAGAAGAAGAAGAAGAAAAAGAAGAAAGATAGTGGGAGAGAAATTGTTGAGGGGGTAGAAGAGAAAGGAAGTGGTGGTAGTGAGTTGCTGGGTTCTGGTGGTGTTGTGGAGGAGGTGGTGTCAGAGGTATGTAATGTGGAGGAAAAGAAGAAGAAAAAGAAAAAGAAAAAGAAGAAGGATAGTGGGAGAGTAAATGCTGAGGGGGTAGAAGAGAAAGGAAGCGGCGGTAGTGGGTTGTTGGGTTCTGGTGGTGTTGTGGAGGAGGCGTCAGTGGTGTGTAATGTGGAGGAAAGAAGAAGAAGAAAAAGAATAAGGATAGTGGGAGAGTAAATGTTGAGGGGGTAGAAGCGGAAGGAAGCAGTAGTGGGTTGTTGGGTTCAGATGATGGTGATGGTGTGGAGGAGGCGTCAATGGTATGTAATGTGGAGGAGGAGAAGAAGTCGGATAGTGGGAGAGGAAAGATTGTAAAGGGGACGGAAAAAGAAGGTAGGGGTGATGGGTTGGTGGGTACCAAGGAGGCAACATCGACAAAAAGGACATTGAAACGATAGAACCCAAAATGGGAATTTATAGAAACTGATACATCGGCAGAAGAAGAGGAGGATCTGATATTGCCACCTGGCTTAAAGAGGGCCAGGAAGCAGAGATGCATCGGATGAGACTTTCTTGAGTATTAGGGCTAGAGCATACGTCGACCCTAATACTAGTCGCACCAAATGCCCATTTCCTATTGTTTAGTTAGTCAAGGCTATTGTTTTTGGCTCATTTGCATTAGAAACTCGAACTAGACTTGAACTGCAGTCACACACAATTCCTACTTTCAAATGCTTCTTTCTTTTGTAAAACCAGACTTGTCACCCCATTCTTTTGCACGATATGTTGTTTACAACTACTGTTGCTCCTATACCCTTCGAAATCATTGATTTTTGTACACAAAATAACAGGAATGGGTGCGACTAGAATTAGGATCGACATTTGTACGAGGCCTTAATTAGAAACTTTATTTTAGGAAGCAAATTGCATCATAGGATCTTTTTGTTTCTGTGTCAGTTCTATCTAAAATATCAGCAACATGTTTTGCTTTATCAGGTAAGCAGATCAAGATTGTGTACCTGCTTGTAAAAAAAACGTGATTTAAGTGTTTTGGTTGAATTGAAATTCATGTGAACTTCACAAACCATTTAACATCATGCAGTTTGAATAGCATCCAAATTTATTAGCAGCCTTTACAGTGAAAACACTCTAACTAACTGTGAACGCTTTAACGTTTTTCAGACATTTTTTAAAGGATTACTAATTTTCTTTTCAAAGTGCACGATAAAAGACTACAAATGTGCAAAAAATGTGTTAATTTGTTTGTATGTACCTAACAAATGAAAAAACAAAGCAGAAATAAAGAACCTCTGAACATCTGAGTGTTCACGGTTAAAGAGTGTCATGAACAATTTGAAGAACTGCAGATTGTTATCCTGAATATACAGGTTTGAATATTCAAAGAAATAAAAATGTCGAGACATACATATATATAATGGTTTCTAATTAATTTAGTATTGAATGAAGGTGATTAAAGTCAAATACAGGATTTTGTTATGTCACTAATTAATCGTCCAACAGTATAATTACTGGATGATATATAGTCTCGTTTTCTTATAGCAGTGTAATTAATTCATCAAACAATTATTTTGTGGCTTGTTTTGGAAATTATGTTTTCACACCCATTTCACATGATTTGTAATAATTACCAGGCAAGTTTTCACATGCGACATCCGCACCATAATTCCTTTGATTTTTACCTTAATTTTCACATCTATTTCACATGATTCCTGGGAGAATTACCTGAAATTCACATATATTTCGCATCCATTTCACCTGATTTCTTCAGCCTTTAACATAAAATTGGCATGTATTTCACATCCATTTCACATGGCTCTTTATTTTCAGCTCTGAGAAATTTCACATCCATTTCACATGTTCCATGATATTCTGCTCTGAGAAATTTCACATCCTTTTCACATGTTTCATGATGTGAAAAGGAGGACACCCTGTTCACATCAATTTCACATCATCATTTCACATGGTAATGATGTGAAATACCATTTGAAATTTTCACTTCTTCTTCACATCTTTTTCACATGAATCCCCTCAGTAGTGTTAGAGCGTCTTTTTTATCTCAAACAACGCGATGATATAATCATTAAACCTGCAGATAAGGGCTCTGGCACCGTTGTAATGGATAAAGAATGGTATACTAATGAATGCTTAAGACAACTTAACGACACTAAATTCTACAAACCCCAACCCAAAGACACAACTAATGACATTCGGAAACGTATAGCAATATACATTGAACGCATGTCTAACAGTAACCTTATTGACGAGTAACTTCAAGCTTTTCTTATCAATAATGACCTTAAACCAGACCGCTTTTGCATTCCCCCTTAAAATTCACAAAACTGGTAATCCTGGCCGTCCCATAGTGTCTTCTAACAGCCATCCTACAGAACGCATTTCCCAGTTTGTTGATTTCTTTCTTAAACCCTTAGTATCTAAACTACCCTCATACATAAAAGACACCCAACGACTTCTTTGATAAACTGCTAACCCTAGATCTACGTGGCAAGGCTATGCTAGTAACTATTGATGTTTCATCTCTGTATTTAACAAATAAAACACAGTTTCCGTGACTGCACAGGCTTATGCAAACCGAGATGTGGTTGGGAGAATTCGAGAGCAGATCAGTGGAAACACGAGCCGCAGGCGAGTGTTTGCACCTGCTCGAGAATTCTCCAAACCACATAAATGATTTTGCCTAAAACATGTTACTTTTTTCTAAAAGCTATTTCAAATTACCGGCACAGGGAAATGCAAACACGGCTCTCGACCAATCAGAGCGCGCGTACTATCTAAATTATTTTATAAACTAATATACCCCATAACGAAGGAATAAACTTTTGTCTTCATTTCCTCTCTACCCGCACATCTAGACAAATTCCCACTGAAACTATATGTCACCTCATTCGCATGATTCTAACCATGAATAACTTCACTTTCAACGACAAACACTACCTCCAAATACACGGTACTGCTATGGGCACTAGGATGGCTCCTTCTTTGCTAATCTCTTTTTGGGTCATTTCGAATCTAAAGCCCTTGCTAATGCTCCTCATAAACTTCATAAATGGTGGAGATATATCGACGACATTTTTATAATTTGGGCAAAGGAATTAATGACCTTAACACTTTTGTGTCTTACCTTAATAACTTACATCCCACCATTATATTCACCTGTGAACATTCTCTCACTAATATTCCTGACTTGTATTGTAAACCAACCTACAAACATCACCATCTCTTTCATTCACACTAAAAAAGACATTCCTTACAGCCTTGCTCTTCGCCTTCGCCGCATCTAATGATACCTATATTAAACGGACTAATGAACTCATTATTTCTTTTACAAACGTGACTTCATTGAGCAGCAAATATCACGTGTTAACCTATTTCTCGTACTGATGCCCTCAAACCTAAAGATAAAAATAACACATCTCATCGCATACCTTTTGTTGTCACCTATAACCCTGCCCTCCCTAATATATAGATTTAGCCACTGGCTAAAAGCGGAGCTCCTCGTTATAAAATTTTCTGTGTGAATAAAAGGGATTCCCATATGTACATGGTTTATATGGTTCTTTTAGAGTCTTCCCTTCACGAGATGTTAATTTTTCAAGCATAGATGACGTCATCGATGACGTCATATCACGTGACCACTTCATTTCGCTCACCTGGTGACCTAGATTACACTACCAAAGTTTGGTTGTTTTAGAGTCTTCCCTTCACGAGATATTGATTTTTCAAGCATAGATGACGTCATCGATGACGTCATATCACGTGACCACCTCATTTCGCTCATCTGGTGACATAGACAACAGCACCAAAGTTTGGTTGTTTTAGAGTCTTTCCTTCACGAGATATTGATTTTTTTCAAGCATAGATGACGTCATCGATGACGTCACATCACGTGACCACTTCATTTCGCTCATCTGGTGGCCTAGACTACACTACCCAAGTTTTGTTGTCTTAGAGTCTTCCCTTCACGAGATACTGATTTTTCAAGCATAGATGACGTCATCGATGACGTCATATCACGTGACCACCTCATTTCACTCATCTGGTGGTCTATACTACACTACTTTAGTTTGGTTGTTTTAGAGTCTTCCCTTCACGAGATATTGATTTTTCAAGTATAGATGACGTCATCGATGACGTCACATCACGTGTCCGTGTTACAGCACCCCCCTTGTGGCATCGACAAAATATCCCAAGTATGGTTGTCTTAGCATGTTCCCTTGAGGAGATATAATTTTTTCTTTGCATACCACAGGGTTCCCATGTGTACACGGACGACGGACGGACGGCGTACGCTATAGGTTTAATACCAGAAAAATAAAGAAAAAATCATATCTCCCGAAGGGTAGCTTCTATAGGAGCCAAACTTGGACAAAGTTTCAAAGACCATAAGAGGAACTCTACACCAAAGTCACGTGCCCTTACGTCATCAATGACGTCATTAAAATGATCCATAATGCCCGTGACGTTCAAAAATCAACTCGATAGTATACTATACGTTTTTCCCTTAGGTATGGTGCTCCGCGTGCGCGGGCCTTCGGCCCGCGCAGGAGCTCCGCTAATATATCTCACATCTTACATAAATATTTCAGAATTCTTCAGACTTCTAACCGTTGTAAAAACGCTTTCCCCAGCCCACCTATCGTGGCGTTTAGACGGAGCCCTAACCTCCGCGACGTTTTAGTAAAATCGCAGTTAAAAAGCCCTAATGTCATTAACCAACCTTCAGGCTCGTACCGTTGTGGTGATAACTGTTACACTTGTAATTATCTTGCTGATGGACTAACACATTACATTTTTTCGTCAACTAATGAAACATGTAGGATAACTTCTAAAATCAAATGCAAAACTTCTAATGTTATATGCATGATTCACTGCAAGCGCTGCAAACTTCAATACGCCTTCCTCTTTCGTTTTATCACGTGACACTCCATTTGTATGTATCTATTTCACGTTTGAATTTTGATGGTTATTTTATTTATAGTAGTTACCAATGTCAATATTCACCATTACCTGAAGAGGGGCGGTACTGGCTTACCGACATATCGTGTAAATGAAATTATAAGCTGTTAATCAACCATTCAAGTTGATTCTGGTTGATAGGTCCTTTATTGGATCCAGCTTCAGTTTTACTTGTAAGCGGTCCTGCAAATACTTGAAAGTAATAAACTGTAATGTATGGAGCGCCAAACTGGTTAATATTCTAATGTCCTTATATGTGGTGATTGTACATATTCCTATGGCTATCTTATTATAATATATGGCCTTTGGTATCGTATTGATCCTGATCAGTTCGATATGTGGTGATTGTAAATCATTATATGGCTTTCGTATTGGAATATATGGCCTTTTGTTGTATTGATGGCTTTTCGACTTTCACGATTTCTAACTCTACTAGTAAGTACCCGTGAAAAATTCACGAACTAAATTTTCCTTGAATGACGAAAATTATCGGATTGTCTGCCGTTAGTTATACCGCTACGTTTAGAGAGATGTGCTGTAACTACGCCTGTTTACTTTAAAGTATTAAAGTATCTGTTATCAGCTTATAGATAGGTGGCATACCGGTGTGAAATATTCGCACCATAGCATACGATGGGAAAGGCGTTTTAAATTAGATCTTTGAAAACAATGTTCCTTGTGAATGGAAATGAGGCAAATGCCACACAATAACCCCCTAAATATTTCCTAAAAAAAGTGTTGAGGCATTGGTTTCACTGTGGTTTTGGCGCGAAACGGATCGCGCGTGTGTCGGTCGAGATGGTAGTATTTTCGGTCAAGAAAGAAAAAGGCTGAGCTGTACCACTCGAACTTCAACAACTATTGGTTTTAGATGTAAATAATTGCTTATAATCAAGAGAAAACCCTCGTCTGGTGAATAGGAAGGTTTAGGAAGCGCCAGAAAGGTAAACTAAAACTTTTTAGATTCTCGTTGTTTTCAATGGAAAGTTGCTTTGCACTGCTCATCATGTTGGACTTTCTTAAAGACTTGTACAACTCGGTCAATTCGAATTCAAGTGTGTCTGATTTAAAAACTTAGCTTAAACAATCTAAGCTTATCAGTGAAACTGAACTTGGGAAAATCGCTTGTAAAACCTTTTCCAACAAAAACATCCACACTGGAGAGTCTGGAGAGATTTCCTTCCGTTCCATTTTTAGTATAGATTTCGAAAATTTCATACATTTCCTCCTTCCGGTCGGGTTTGGGAGCTTCGTTTTTTCGGCTCGAAATTCTCTGTTTTTAGTATAGATTTCGAATTAAATAGGCTGTCAAAGGACTGTTGTTTGTGAACTGAGTGTTTGTTTATTTATAAATGGCGCGCCGGGTCTTCGTGCAACGCGCCAAAACCTATGAATGGGATGTATTGTTCACTCTAAACTTTTTGGAAAAACGACTTTTGCCTGAACATTACTGTTATTTGTGAGAGAATCGCGTAGGTTTGGACGTATTTGTTGCTTTCGGCTGCGAGAAATTGTTTATTTTTTGGTTTCTGTGGAAGACTTAAAATGGCGCCTTTACGAACTCGATCTTCTCGATTACGAAAACGCTTGAATTGGATCTTCCGTCCACTTTGTCCTTTTCGAATAAAATGTATCCTATAACACAGTTCCCCAAGTTTGCAAGAGAATGGCGAGTTTTGTAGTTCCGTGGTGCAGCCGTTTTTCCAGGCTGCTGAGCCAACAGTTTGACCTTGACCCCCCCAACATCACGCATTATATATAAGATTCACTTCTTGCCTTACAAATCGGGCCCTTTTACCAACTTTACTCTCTTTCGTGTTTTCTCCATGGTCTTTTCGTACTTTTTTATTATTATTATTTGATTCGAAAACAACACAGGAGTCAAGCGCTAGGGTGCAATATATCAAAAGAAACATACGAACACCTCACTGAGCGTATAAAATATAGCATAATGAACTTTGATCCCCACGTTTTTAAACAAAATCATTGATACTTTGAGTCATCGTAACGACCTAAGAACAGGCAGCAAAGGTAAAAGAACAAAATCCAAGTCGTCTAGCTGTATGCTGCAAAAAACAAAAACACGCTGAAGATTCGGTTTGCAAGTCCTCAGAAATTAAAGGAGTGTGCAATCGATCAGAATGGGTGGTGTTTATAGTACTGCCTTAAAGTGCGAGTATGACCAAAATTGTATCCTTTCTATAAATCTACTATGCTGTACTATAGACCGAATGCAAAATTCACGCGCGCGCTTCCGGTTAGCACGAAAACGAGGCTTATGTTGGCGAAACATGATACGAGCTGACCCCGTGACCGTATCATTTCTTTCTTTGTTTTGGTCACACAACAATTTGCGGCGCCCATTTTCACGGTTTTTCCAGATCTCTTACCTCTTTTAAATAGCAAAACACCAAGAATACCATATTTAACAGTTCCTTGAATATTTTTTATGGTCAAATTGTATTCGTAATGTAGCTTTTTGACGAGTTTCGCGGCGAGCGGAGAGGAAGTTTCAGTGTTTCAAAACACGAAGTGTTGCAACATGGCCGACGAGCAAACAACGCAAAATCCAGGTAAACATGCTTAACAATTATTCCATGAAGCCGATTTTTACTTAAAAACTTTCAAATGACAACTATCAGTATTTGTCCATGAAATGTTTAGCTCATCGATGCATAAATATTGTTATGCTGTTTCTCTTTGCTTGTATCATGTTCCAGTCGACGAAAATGATATCCCGGGTCGGTGTTGGATTTAAATCAACTAAATTCGTACAGGGTCGACCAACTAAAGATGTGGCTCTCTTGTCGTGGAGATAGTTTAAAAAATCTGCCAACTAAAGCTGCATGTATCCAAAGGTGAGTTTTCGCATTAGTCCGAACCATGTTTTTGTTTTAACCTTTAAAATTTAATATTTTCACAAGTGATTCAAGTTCGCGTTCGAGCCACAACCCCCGAAAAACAAAAATGTTAACTTCTGTCAGGGATATCGCATCGTATTTGTACGTTGTCTGACATAAAGAAAGCTGCAAAAATTCATAAAACGTTTACCAACTTCTTTGTGTTAAATTTTCTAGAATCAACAACTACGTAAAAAATGGTTTGCACCACAAAGTTGTCGACCCAACAAGAGAGAAGGTTTACAGCAGAAGCAAAACATTGAGAGAGCAAAATACTAACGCCAGCCCTTGCACTCCTGCAACTTGTGTTACTGGTAATGAAAAATGTTACAAGTTGAAGATCTTCAATGTTTTACCTATCTTTCGTAATGATGGTTTATTCTAATACCAAAATATTTCTTTTCTATTATTTTTATAGGAGACTACTGGCAAACAACCAGCCTGCAATGGATAAAATCAAAGGACATATCTAAAATTCCCAAAGTGACAATTAAGGAGATAGAAACATTTTTTGAGTCATCTGGGAAGACTGGCAAGACCAAAAAGAGAGCAGATAGTCTCATTTTTGACAGTTATTTAGACAATATAGAGTGCTTAAAAAGCCCAAGCCATTTTTATATCAGAAGTCTATGTAGTGCTTCCTATTCAAAGGACAAATACCATAGGGTCAGTTGTGCAATTGACAATACTGCAGCAGTTGTATATGCCTATTGTAGCTGCATTACAGGTAAAGGTGGATTTTGTAATCACGTATATGGACTCCTGAAACTTGTGGCACAATTTGTTTTGGATGAAGCATCAGAGATTCCTGAAAAACTGCCATGCACATCAAGACCTTGTGGCTGGACTGTCCCTTAAATGCGGAAAATGCATATTGCAAAAAGTACTGTGATTGAAACTACAATCAAGAAACTAAAACTAGAAAAACAAAACAAAGGTGTGGCATGTACATTGTATGAAGCTAGGGCCCCATGTATTCAAGCATACAACTCTCTAGCCATAAAAAACATGCAGGTGCTTCTGAAAGAGCAAAATCCATTCGTACTGGTTCATGGGCTGAGAAATGTTATTGGTGAAAGTGATTGGGTTGAAACAAAATTTGGAAAGGTCCCCATATATTCCCATTTGGCATACCAGTGCAGCAAGTTAGGCAGCAATTTCAAGTCATATCAGAACATTGACATCCCTCTACCTACTGTTATACCTCCACCTAACATAGTGTCAGGTTATCCAGAGTTTCCCCACAAGCCCATCCCTGAATACTACCAATATGATGACTCCACCCTTACTTCATCTGAACAATGCATCTTACATCAGTTGAAAGTTACTAGTACGGAGGCTACTACCATGGAACAAGCAACTAGAGACCAAGCTAGCAACCGTTTGTGGCATGGTGAAAGAAAAAAGAGAATCACTGCATCAAAGGTGTTTGAAGTCAGTCAGTGGAAGAGAGGACTTGACCGTCATGCTGACAAATATGTGAATGCTACCCAGTCTGCAAACATAAATAATTCAAATGCCTTTCTACAAAAGAAATTGGAGCATGGAAAAATGTACGAGCCTGTAGCCTGGGAGAAATATGCATCCATAGATAATGCAAAGGTGTATCTGTCTGGCCTAGTAGTTAATCCAAATAATTGCTGGCTTGGTTGTTCCCCTGATGCTAGAGTGGTTGTTGGTGACCAGTTTGGAATTGGTGAGTCAAAATGCCCCGAGCAATATAAAAAATTGTGATGTGTATGATGTTGCAAAGGCAACTGATAGCTTTATGCTGTTTGTATCAAATGAGGGTAAACTAGAAGTACGCAAGTCACACTCTGTTTACTATCAAGTGCAATGCCAACTTGCATTGACCGGAGCACAGTTTTGCGATTTAGTTGTGTACACCTTTCAGAGTATCGCTGTTGTGCGGATCATCTATGATGATGAATTCTGGAAAAACACTGTAAAAAAGGTTGGAGATATGTATTTTAAGTATATACTACCAAAACTTGCATAATAGGACATTTTCGTTATGACGTACTACTACCAGAAACCTTTCTGTTGTCCCTTTTGTTCAAGCAATTTAATTACCACCTCTTGTTTCCAATAGCAGTTTATCTGCATAAGAAAAAAAGCTGAAAAGGATTCTTAAGCCTATAATTTTCTATGAAATTTTCCGGGAAGGTGTTAGTATTCGGGTAGTGTATAGTAGTATATGGTTCTCTTTGGTATCTTCCAGTTGTTGAACAAACAACTGAATCATTTCTCTGCATAATCATGTTTATTTAGAGATCATTATAGTACAGACACAGAAATGTAAAGTAGTTATTCAAGGTGCAACAATGTAATGTTGTAATAATATTTATTGTGTCTGTATAAAAGACTCATCACAACTGAAACTACATTGTGAAGTAGTATTGATTTGACAAAGGGAATTTTTTTATGTAACATGTGGCATAACCTGTACTAGTAGAAAGCCCACCACATTATGAATTTGATTGGCTTAGCTACTCAATCTGCACTATCTATCACATTAGTAGAAATCCACTCATCCTGCAAAATTTGATTTGCTATATGCTCCCCACTATCTATAACGTAATTTAATAGTGAGTAGCGAAAAAGCTAATGACATTTCTTCAGATCCATTATAAATAATGGTAAATACGTTTAGAAACAAACAAGGGTATGCTGGCGGGGTTTCTACTAAAAACAACCTGACTCAAAACATTTCTCAAAGCAAAGCACTCAAAGCATTTCAACATTGTGAAGGATAGGCTTTTTTACATTTTTGTTATCCTAGAAGGGACTACCACTGTTGATCATTGCTGGGAAGAAATAATTGGATCTTGAAACATTACTAGAAAACTACAAACTGTAAAAATTTGGTTGGCAGAGCCATGCATTGCTACAGGAATAGGCTTATCAAAAATGCCAAAACTCTTTATGCGGCCAATGTACCTTTCAACATGTATTCTCTGGGTGGCATTTTTCTGGTTTGTACATACTTCATCAACAGTGAACTGTACTCTGTCCTGCAAAAATTCTGGAATATTAAGCTTGATACCAAGAGGGGTAAGTAAATCTCTAATGGTAAATCCCTTGTCAGCCATGACTTCATCCCCTTGATCCCAGAACTCAGGATTGAGAATTCCACACCTGGATGTCATCTCCCTATCTGAGACACTCCCTGGAAAGAGCTCGGAGATGAAGGATAAACTACCAGCAGGGGTGATTGCAATCAATGCCTTATAAGTGTTGTGATGCTTGTAGTCTGAATAAAATGTAGTACGCAGATGGAGGGACTCTGGTGCCTCGACAAATATTTCTGTACAGTCAATGATAGTTCTAGGCTAGGTTTCCAGCCGTAGTTTGTGTCGTTTCTAACGAATCCTCCCAGCTCGCGCGCCCAGCCGTCGGCGGGGGGAGGAGCGCGGGCTCACCTTCAACCGCCAAGGCTGGAAACCGAGCCTATGATAGTTCTTGTCTTTGGAAATGATTTCTTAAAGCCTTCAGGCATAGAGCTGTCAATTTCCTCCCGTGATGGCCAAATGGGTAAAGTGCAAAATTGTAGAAACATTAAATTAATCCAGGTACAGAAAGTTCTAGACACAGTGCTTTCATCACAGTTGAAAAGCCAGCCAAGGTGGATATTTGAGAAACCTGATCTTAGTTTTAAAATAGTCAAGAAAAATTGCTCCTCAACACTCAAAGCTCTTGGTCTTCTTGTAGAATTTGCACTTGAATTTCTAAGCACAACATTTTGCCCATTATGACCTGCCTTCAGAAACTGAAAACAGACAAGAAGTCTGTTGTAGCTTGGAAATCCAGTGTAATGTTTACATAGTTTTTCACTGTTTTTTTACAACATTAAGTCCAAATGTTCTCTTCTTTAGATTTTCGTTAGCAATTTTTAGTTCCGCTTGCACTTTTCCAAGCTCGCATTTCAACTGTGCATTGGCCTGTAGAGCTGCATTGTAGGCTGCTTTTACACCACTAAGAGATATGTCTTTCAGTGTCTTGGGCTGGTGAAGGGTCACGTTTTCACCGAGGAATTTTAGTTTCCTTGGCTTAATATCTGGCTCACCCCTCTCCAATGGTGGCTTTCGCTTTAATGGAGTTTCATTAATGCCTAAATTGTGCTTTTTTGGCCGGGCGCCTTGCTTCAAACGCCATCTCTTTCCCCCAGGAACTTTTAAAATGTCTGTTTTCTCGAAGTGAACATGACACACTTTTGTGAATTCAGTGACGGTAAAACCGTCTTTGCCATCAACCTTGCCCATTTTATTACACCACAGTGTCTTTTCAGGATTATTCAAAGGTACACTGAAGAAATGGAAATCAGTTTTCTTCCCATCTGAAGCGTAGAATTTGTTTACACATTGCCAATACGAGCACTGATGTCCAGTAGTACAGGGAGTTGTCATTCGAAAGTTTTGAAGTAAAAATCGGCTTCATAGAATTAAATGTTAAGCATGTTTACCTGGATTTTGCGTTGTTTGCTCGTCGGCCATGTTGCAACACTTCGTGTTTTGAAACACTGAAACTTCCTCTCCGCTCGCCGCGAAACTCGTCAAAAAGCTACATTACGAATACAATTTGACCATAAAAATATTCAAGGAACTTTAAAATACGGTATTCTTGGTGTTTTGCTATTTAAAAGATGTAAGAGATCTAGAAAAACCGTGAAAATGGGCGCCGCAAATTGTCGTGTGACCAAAACAAAGAAAGAAATGATACGGTCACGGGGTCAGCTCGTATCATGTTTCGCCAACATAAGCCTCGTTTTCGTGCTAACCGGAAGCGCGCGCGTGAATTTTGCATTCGGTCTATAAGGCATTGAAAACATCTTCCCCAAATTTTGGTTGATAACATTAACAAAATACGGTCACACGGCTGCCATCTTGGAGTCGCCATTAAAATCGGCTGTTCCTACTACCTGGTTACCAAGTCAGAGGCCAGGCTACATTTTGTGACGTATTTTTATCCCCCATCCATTGCCGGGACAACAAAAATCTCAAAAGCTAACGGTAAATATATTACACACGAACGTGACCGTCGCATCTTTTTTTCCTGTAGCAAAGCTCAGTCATTCCACCTGCAGATCTATTGTTCTGAACTTTTGTTACCATTCCGTAAGATGAATTTCGCAAAACAGACATTAAAACATGAACACATCAGGCCACAAAAATGTGTGTTTTGATGTAAATGTTCAGCTGTTGACAAAAATTGTTCACGCGCGCGCTGCTGTCGAAGATCACGCCACTTTCAACAGAGCGCGCGCTCAGCTCTGTTTTGCAAAAACAAATGTTGCTGAAAACTGAATAAAATATTTGAGCAATTTTCTGATTGCCCTTCGCTTTGATTTTCATCGGAGCTGTCTGACATTGTTGAAGAACAAATTGTGCTGAACTGATTTTAGCAAATAAACAATTAACAGGTGAAAAAGTCAGCAACAAACTTATAAAAACAAGGTCGTCCTTTTCTCCTTTTCTCCTCTTCTCCTCAGAAACGTGCAAAAAGATCGAGAATAACCTAATTTCTTGAAACTTCACTCATATTGTTCAGTGTGCAAAATAAGCCGTATCAATAACGAATAAGAGGCCTGGATGCTCAGGGGGGATAAAAGTGCGTCACGATTCAAAACGGGGCTGCTATAACCGCTGTCATTTGTAATTACAGGCTCGTATTTTGGAACAAAAAATTTTAATGGCGGACGAAAAAACCGTACTTTTCGCAGACAACACGTCTTGATTTAATTCCGGAGCTAATGTTTAAATCCGGACTGACGAAAATATCCACACCGAAACGTTTTTTAGGATAAATCTACAGCTAGCTGGAGATGCAGGTTATTTCTCCAAAAAAAATGGAGAACAGAATATCAACATGTCAGAATTTCCATAAAATATGGAGAAGTGCTTTTTAAATCAAGATGGTTGAAGGAGGCGATCAAAATTCCAAATAAACTGGAGAACGATCCAGTACGGCGTCGGATATCGGATACACGTGAATCTATATTGTCTCAACAATCAGTCGAACAACTTTCAGTACTGTGTAAAAATGCTTGCTGTGTTACAAGGATCGGTACAAAACAAAAACGCACAGAATTCTCTCTGCCAGTCATGTAGACGCTTCATTTCTTCTTCGCTTCGCTTCAATTTTTATGATTTGAAATCAAGAATTCATAAATCGCTTAGAGAAATTGCAGCCACGGTGAAAGCCGATTGTTTTGAGGCAAACTGAAACTGCCTGTAGAAAGCGTTACATTTGTCACAAGATTGCTTACCGAAATGAACAGCGTATGTCTCTGTAGAAAGCGCTACATTTGACACAAGATTGCTTACCGAAATAAACAGCGTATGTCTGTAGAAAGTGCTACATTTGACACAAGATTGCTTTGTTAGCTAAACTAGACTGTATTAACAAGAACTGCATGCGATCATTCTATGTTGTTTGACACGGCGATTCAAAATGTCCATAAATTATGGAGAAAACACGTCTTTGCCACCATTGTGTAAAAAAGTGTTCAAAAGCCCATACAAAATCGAAAGTTATTATAGTATGCGACCTTAACAGCGTATACATTTGTTTAAAAAACCTGAAACAAATATCGACAGATACAAGGTTGAATATATGAATACATGTCGAATTAATTGGTAGGGTGACCTCAAATAACGTTTTGGTAAAAACTTTGCGAAAAGTGGATAAAACTTCCGGGCAAAAGTGCAGAAGTGCTTCGGTGATTCTCGTGGCAGGCAACTCTGCGATGAAACAAAAACAAAATAGATTGTGCAAAATGCCCTCCGTAAAAATTGTTTACTCTGACGATAAAAAGTCCGATAATAAGAAACCTCTTCTCGCTCTTTGTACGTGATTGCCGTATTATTTAGAAAAGAATCGAGACCGAGAAGCCAAAACCACGGGCTGCACGGATCGATAATACAAAATGCCCGCGGGGAAATTGTTGTTTAATTAGTTCTTATAAAAAAAGGTTCTTATAAAAAAAGAGTGTATAAGTAATCCCTTCTGCGACAAAAATTATCAATTATAGTACTTCTACATTTTTGAGGCCCCTATAAGCTACTAAAATTCTCACTATTCTCACAGGCTATACCGTAGATTGTTAAAATATATTAGCGAAAACTGCATGTGATTTCATTGTTGCAATTGACGTGGCAATTGGCGATTCAGAGTCTCCATAAAATATGGAGAAAACACGACTTTGGGAACATTGTTTCAAAAAGTTGTCAAAAAGCCCATCTTCCATGGAAACTCTAAAAAGTCAGAGAGGCTCTATCAGATAAATTATTATACAAAGCAAGTTATTTTTGTATGTTACCTAGACTGTTTTCAATGACTTTCATTCGTAGATAGGCTCTGCTCACAAGAAAATCATGCTAAATCTCCGAGGTCCCTGCTCTAAATGTCTGAAAATCAAGATAACCAAATATACGTCTATAAAAAGCGGAAAATGTGTTTCCGTAGATGTATACATAGCTTGACGAAGGGTTACGTCGGGTGATTCGATTATTGCACAGCAGTGCTCCACAGAACATTGCAACGAATAGAACGATTAGTCTCGTACTAAAACTCATGTTGAATTAACATGTTGAACTAATTAGGGTGATCAAACTCCTAAAGTGGAGATATTTGATATTTGCCATAACCCTAGAGTAGTATTTCAAAGGAGCAAATTGATAAATTCATCGATTCGTCTTTTTTGTGGCATTAAAGGGTATCGAAAAATTGATTCTTCTAATGCAATGTAATGATAAACGATCATGGAAACCACCGAGGCTGACAATTTTGCGCCGAAACAGAAACTTTTAAGTTAAAACAACCAAATTGACTGAGCAAAATGCCCTGCGTAAAAGATGCCGACGCTAGACGATAAAGACCGTGTATAGATATAATATGCACATAATATCGAACGTAGCCTGAGTAACAAACGTTCTCATGAAAGTTTTTACCGGCAGAGAAACCTGGTGAAATTGGGAAATTAGCGAAGTTACCCAACAAGCGAGAATTTCGCCGCCAGAGCTCCCCAGCCGTAAAACGCTCTTTCGCCGGCGATCGCCGTATCTGCCGTATTCCTTGTCGAAACTATTCTTAGACCGTGATCGACAAAGCTCAGCGTGTAAGGACTGTGTGTACACATAAATCGTTAAGCCTGCTTACATCGAACGGACCGGGTTTTCCTCGATAAAAACACCCAGTACCGCCTGCAAAAAGCAGGCTAATAAATCGTACCTTAGCATCGTGGTACATGCTTCGAAAAAGCCACGGCGCGTTTATATTGCAGTTCCCAAACCATGGCGATAGATCCCTGCGAGTTCCAGAATATTGTTCAGTCTTCCATATCTGATTGTTGTAGCAATCCATGCTCGCATGACGGGTGAAGAGCTATAAAACATTGGCAGCCTAACAGCCTTGACAGTTTGTTTCCGGTTTCAATGCTGACCTGCAATTCTCGGCGGAGATCAGTTTTCCAGTGTTTTTTTTTTCGGATTGATTTTTTGGTGCGCGCGGGATTCCTGTATCCGAAAAACCCCCAACCCCAACAATAATATGAATGTATAGATATAATATGATATAATATGCACATAATATCGAACGTAGCCTGAGTAACAAACGTTCTCATGAAAGTTTTTACCGGCAGAGAAACCTGGTGAAATTGGGAAATTAGCGAAGTTACCCAACAAGCGAGAATTTCGCCGCCAGAGCTCCCCAGCCGTAAAACGCTCTTTCGCCGGCGATCGCCGTATCTGCCGTATTCCTTGTCGAAACTATTCTTAGACCGTGATCGACAAAGCTCAGCGTGTAAGGACTGTGTGTACACATAATCGTTAAGCCTGCTTACATCGAACGGACCGGGTTTTCCTCGATAAAAACACCCAGTACCGCCTGCAAAAAGCAGGCTAATAAATCGTACCTTAGCATCGTGGTACATGCTTCGAAAAAGCCACGGCGCGTTTATATTGCAGTTCCCAAACCATGGCGATAGATCCCTGCGAGTTCCAGAATATTGTTCAGTCTTCCATATCTGATTGTTGTAGCAATCCATGCTCGCATGACGGGTGAAGAGCTATAAACATTGGCAGCCTAACAGCCTTGACAGTTTGTTTCCGGTTTCAATGCTGACCTGCAATTCTCGGCGGAGATCAGTTTTCCAGTGTTTTTTTTTTCGGATTGATTTTTTGGTGCGCGCGGGATTCCTGTATCCGAAAAACCCCCAACCCCAACAATAATATGAATAGCGTATACTTATACGATTTTCGCTCTACTAATATGGATTTCAGTCTACTAATATGAATTGCGTTACTTATACGATTTTCGCTCTACTAATACGGATTTCAGTCTACTAATATGAATTTTGCACACTAATGTGAATTTTACTCTACTAATATGAATTTTGTATACTAATATGAATTTGGATACTAATATGATATTGTATACTTAAAGAATTTTGCTCTACTTATTTGAATTTCAGTCTACTAATATGGATTTTGTATACTTCTATGAATTTAATTCTACATATGAATTTCGAGTACTAATATGATATTGTATACTTACACGAAAAAATAATTTTGAAACATTTGGCGCCTGATAGCTAACAGGCTATCGAAAAATAAAAATGATGAATTATTCCACGGGGCCGACGCTAAAAAATATATATATATAAATCGGTTGTATCGGGTCTATTGATTAACTTTTGCAAATACGTGTTTTACTGCAGTGCTCGATCGCGTTGTTGAAGTTAGTTAAGTTACGATTACCCCAGCCCGACACAGCATCAATGCAAAGGCGGACGCGGAGTCGGGGCTTAGAATAAAGTCATAGCTTCTTCGGCGGAGCACGTGTGGAGTAGCACTTTGCTTATGCAATCTCGTTATCATGAGCCGATGGTGTGTGGGTAGTGCGATAAACGACCACCTACTGAAGTGGCGGCAGATACAATGTCAACATGTCAAATATCATTCCATCCCACAATCCTGGAACTCTACAGCAGACACACTGCTCTTTTGTTTGTGACCTAGATTTTGACAATAAATGTCAATAAATAGTTGATACACCTGCCGAAGTGAAGCCCGGTTTTAGCAAAACCGCCCTACCGACTTCTCTATCAAGCCATCTACGGGCCATCTACTTTTTAATTTCCTGTGTATCACAGAACGTTCTATGTCTTATCAGGGTCTTATCAGGAAAATTCATGAAATTCATTTTGCCCCGATTTTACTCAGCCAAGCCCCGTATAGCCTTAACTCTAAGGTTAAAATGCTAGGGGTGACCGTCGGGAAACTCGACTTTTGGCCCTAAAAAATACCTGGTCGGAAAAAAAATTTCACCCTAAAAATACCCCTCAGTCTGAAAATACCCTAAAAAATACCAACAATTTTGACAGATTAAATTTTATTCTGGCCGTTTATTTAATATACATCAAATGTATCTTCTCGACTTTCAAAAACACTACCTTATTTGCGTGAGAACCCCCTAAACAATACTTATTTTTCTTACTATACCGTTTTTTTTTTTTTCGAACCCCTAAAAAATACCAGATCGCCGATTTCAACCCCTAAAAAATACGACGGTCACCCCTAGCATTCGAATATAGGGAGTAATAACCTTTATTCATGTAGTTTTTGTTTACTTGCGATTTCGTATTTTAACGCTCTCCACTCGGATGCTTCAAGCTTAAAAGCTGTCAACATTTTGTCAATCATCGAAAATATGTACCTCGTGTGCTACATGCTGCTGCATGTACTGCGCGCTGTGTGCATGCCATGTATCAATGAATGTGGCTGTTACTCTTACACTGGTCTCTTTAACAACAAGAGAAAAATGTAGAAGCTTCTGCTTGCTGCATATCGAATGCAAGGTTTATCGATGGTTTGCTTATTAATACTGGTATTGGTCGCTGCATACAGAAGCTGTGTGATAAATACCGAGAAGGTACGATTTTTTCATTATTTATACACATTACTATAGTATAGACATAAGGAGTGGGGTATTTAAGAATAATGAGGATAATGTGATATAATGTAGTAAATAAGTATTTCCTCTTGTCTGTTTTTGGTAAAACATTTTTTCGAAATGCCTCTATTAAAGTTTTATTATTCTTCGAGGTGAACAAAGTGAAGTTAAAACAGCCAATGGTCAACGAAATCAGTTGTTATATTTTCCAACACATCGTATTTTAAGAAGTAAGCACTGCAAGTTTGAAAGAATATTTTGCTGGTGATCTCTGCTTGCTAGCATGGCCGCCGCGCTTTTCAAGAATTAGGCATTCAGGATATGAGATGACACTGTTCCGTGACGCAATTTTGTATCTACACTTCTAAAGTGACGAATTAGGCTTCTTCCATACCCTCCAGACATGCAGCAGGGAATTCAAATAAAGACAACTTAAGGAAAAAACGCGCTTTGTATAGTCTTTGTACATAGGCGAACAAAATAATGCGTCAAATTACATTACTCGCATGCAAATTAGCTAGCCATGCACAAAAGTCGGGACTTTGAGAACGCATAGCTATATTTAGCAGCTATTTAACAAATCTTTATTGAACTTGGTCCGGCATGTTTGTCTAATAATGATCTATCCATAGATCTGAAAACTGATTTCGTTTCAATGCGCTTTAAGTCAGTTTTCTCACAACCGGGCAATTCTATGATTGTACAATTCAAATCATATTTCATAGGATTACGTTTCAGCTCTACGGGAGCCTTCTGTCGTGCTAAAACGGGCGCATGCAAGCATTATGACCTTACAAGGTCATCATTTGACATCCACAGTAAATGAATTAAACCATTTACAGATTTTTGACAAGCCTTGCTCGATAACAAAGGTCGACCAATTCTAGTCGAAATACAACCCTGTTGATATTTTCCTAGCGAGCAAATGTTCACAGTAAACTGAAGGTCAAACAATTAAAAAAATACAGCAGTTATACGCTAATTGACAATACAGACGCATTTTATTCAAGAATTTCAAGGGATCGAATACTTATATAACAACGTTCCTCACTCCCTGTCCAATAAACACAGTCCGCGGAACATTTTTCCGCATTGGAATTTGATCACCTTTTCATAAAATTCGAATCTTTCCTTTCTATGGAAATTTCATACCACAGTGCAGTATTAACATTGGGACATGATACGTTGTAGCTGTATCAAGATCGAAATACGGAATTTTAGTGAAGAACTGCCAGCTTTCAAAGATAGGCTGTTTGGAGTTTCATATTTTGCGAGCGTCTAACTAGACTTTCTCAAAGTCGCTTAAAACGATTTCATTGAGTTGGATTGAGTTGGGTTGAGTAGCTCATATAGCTCGCCTATTGAAAGGATTGAGTGGACGACTTGGAGCAAAGTCTAGCGTCTAAAAAGTCTTTTTGAACGCGCGCAAAATACAAAATGGAACTAAATCGATTCTTGTTTTAAGTCGATCAGCTATAAATAATATGGCAAGCGGCTGAAAAACCTTCATGGGAACGTTTGCTATTCAGGCTGAATGCGGTATTAAAACAGTATAAACAAAAAATTGCGTATTGGTGGTTTGATCGTTCATCATTGCACTTTTTTTTTATCAAATGTTATATAGCAATAGGTTTCGATGCCATAGTCAATGTCGCAATATAGACGAATCGATGAATTATAAATTTGCTTTAAAAGCGTTTATCTTATATTCGACACCGAGAATTCGAGAATGACTCAGTTCTCGAGAAAGCAGTTTTTGAGAGGGGCTTCGCCACCCCTTACTCTCGTTCTCCAGTTAATATGGAATTTTAAACACCTCAACGATCTTGATTAAAAAAGCTTTTCTCCACATTTTGTGGAAATTCTGACACGACGTGCTTCTCTCCTAGTTCGCGTTTTTCGATCACTCAGAGTAGAATATGTTTTATTATATAAACACCAATTAAATACCGGGTGATCTCCCGCGCGAAAACTTGATATCTTCACACGTGAAAATAACACGTTTAATTTATTTTCACATGTGAAAAAAATCACACTTGCCTTTGCTCAATGCTCGATTTTTAAGCTTAACTCAAATAAAATTAGAATTTGGTATTTCATTTATGTTTATATAATGAACAGAACATTACATGACCGCTTGAAGATACGAATTTTTTTTTCTTGTGTTAACAACTTTCGGCCATGTAATATCCTCTGGAACGGCGCGAGCCTGGAACGGCGTTTTCCGACCGGAATTAAACAACAATTTCCCCGCGGGCATTAGTGTAGTATCGACCGTGCAGCCCGTGCTTTGGCTTCTCGGTCTCGATTACGGCAATCACCTACATAGAGCGAGAAGAGGTTTCTTATTGGGCCTGCCACGAAGCACTTTGGCGCGGAAGTTTTATCCACTTTTCGCGAAGTTTTTAACAAAATTAATGCAACATGTATTCCAACCTTGCATCTGTCGATATTTGTTTCAGGTTAAAAAAAAAATGTATACTTCTGCTGTTAAGGTCGCATACTAAAATAACTTTCGATTTTGTGTGGGCTTTTGAACACTTTTTTCAAGCAATGCTGGCAAAGAGGTGTTTTCTCCATAATTTATGGATATTTTGAATCCCCGTGTCAATTACAACATAGAATGATCACATGCAGTTCTTGTTAATACAGTCTAGTTTATTTAGCTAGCAAAGCAATCTTGTGTTAAATGTAGCGCTTTCTACAGGCATACGCTGTTTATTTCGGTAAGCAATCTTGTGTCAAATGTAGCACTTTCTACAGGTATACGCTGTTTATTTCGGTAAGCAATCTTGTGTGTTTAATGTAGCGCTTTCTACAGGCATACGCTGTTTATTTCGGTAAGCAATCTTGTGTCAAATGTAGCACTTTCTACAGGTATACGCTGTTTATTTCGGTAAGCAATCTTGTGTTAAATGTAGCGCTTTCTACAGGCATACGCTGTTTATTTCGGTAAGCAATCTTGTGTCAAATGTAGCGCTTTCTACAGACATACGCTGTTTATTTCGGTAAGCAATCTTGTGTTAAATGTAGCGCTTTCTAGGGCATACGCTGTTTATTTCGGTAAGCAATCTTGTGTTAAATGTAGCGCTTTCTACAGGCATACGCTGTTTCTTTCGGTGTTTATAGTTGCAGTTTGTCTCAAAACCATCGGCTTTCTCCGTGGCTGCAATTTTTCTAAGCGATTTATGAATTCTCCATTTCAAATCTCAAAAATAAGAAATAAAGCGTCTACATGACTGGCAGAGAGAAGTCGGTGATGTGATTTTGTTTTGTACCGATCCTTGTAACACAGCAAGCATTTTTTTGTTGACACAATATAGATTCACGGGTATATCCGATATCCGACACCGTACTCGCTCTCCAGTTTATATGGAATTTTTATCACCTCCTTCAACCATCTTGATTTAAAAAGCATTTCTCCACATTTTATGGAAATTCTGACATGTCGATATTCTGCTCTCCATTTTTTTTGGAGAAATAACCTGCATCTCCAGCTAGCTGTAGATTTATCCTAAAAAACGTTTCGGTGTGGATATTTTCGACAGTCCGGATTTAAACATTAGCTCCGGAATTAAATCAAGACGTGTTAGACGTTTTTTCCTTGTATTCCGGGCGGAATTTTTCACTAAAATCCACTCAGCAAGAATGTATTGTGGATAATTAAAGTACTAGGGTGGAAAAATGGTAGAAAAAGAAGTCAAATTTTGGTCATACTAGCACTTTAAAGAAGGTTGCACAACATTTCGGGTTGGCAGGAAATTATTTCACTGTTGCTCAAACTAATTTCTTATCAACAGGTTCGTGTCTGGAGATAGGCGAATGACGAAAATCGACTGAAGGAGGCAGAACATTTTTAGTTAATGCAATTTTTAATTGGAATAAGCAATTGGCCTCTTTTAAAAAAGAAGCAAAAAATGTTTACATCATTTTAATCCTTATTTTTTCCCTAGATTACTGTATACATTAATACACTAAATAGATCATTTCACTTATTTTTCAGTGTTTTACAGGGAATTCTGCCACTGAACGGAACGGAATGCAAGAGTATATTGACGAAAAGATATGTTCAATAGTAACATAAAGTTCCAATGGGATTACTCTACCAAAATTGTAACAGGTCTTTCTCGCTTTTTTATTGATTAATAATGAAACCCGGTATACAAATTTACACCTGGGGCTGCGCTACCGGAGTATCTTGTTGAGACTGTTGAGGGCGTACAGAGGAAAGTCCTCCGTATTGTTCTTCCACACCTGCGTTACCAGGAGGCTTTGGATGCCTGTGGGCTACAAGCCTCTCCTCTCGCAGAAATGATTTATGCTTTAAGTTCATGGCCTCCGCTAGGGAGCACGAACCTCTAAGGTCTGTAATTACTGGAAGTGTAACACGAAATGCACATGGTTATTCACTTAGGTCAGGGACTGTGAGTACAACGGGATGCATCCCGACTACAAATCGCTTTGGTGTCTTTGTATTACATAGAGTTTTGTAATTATTGTTGCTAGATATTGCTGACCTGTTGCTGTAATTCAGTTTCAACTGCAATGGCATTCGAATAAACCTATTTATTATTATTTATTTTTTTTTTCCTAGAGGGCACGGTAACGAATTCTGCATTCTGATTGGTTCTTAGAGCGCGCGCGCGGGGGCAATATTTTCCTATCTCTGACCTTGGTCATGGTAACCATTTGCGCGCGCTTGTTTTCATCGAAAAAATCAAATTTTAGAGTTGGAAAAAAATAAATAAGTTATTTACCGGCTTTAGGTCGGTCCGTATAGGCAAAAACTGTGACCTCCGCCTGGAAAATGTTGACCTCGGCCTCCGGCCTCGGTCAACATTTTCCAGCCCTCGGTCACAGTTTTTCCCTATACGGACCTACCAGCCGGTAAATAACATATATTTATTTCATCTAGTTCACTTTCATATTAGGGAGCCAGGGACTCGTTCACCGAAATGTTTCCAATGTTGCATGCTTTCATTGATATAAGTTTGATGAAAAAATATTCAATATTTCATTTGATCTGTTTGAATGAACACAGGCGGTATGACAGAGTTATCTGGTGGAGTACAAGAAATAAGACCCAAATAAATATGCAAGAAACGGAACGTTTACCTTCATAAAGGGACGTTTACCTTCATATAGGTATTGCGCAATTCCAATGCATGTAACGACTGAGGTCAGAAGCTTGGCAGGTCATTTTTTTCTACCCACGCCCAATCAAAAGTCATTGCACTGTTACTTTATTGTACTGTAAGGTTGCAACTAAATAAATTGACGTATATCTATTCTGAAGGATATACTCGAATGACGAGTAAGGATTACATTTTTAATCTTTATCAAGCAACAAAGAAATGCTAATTGGCTTATCAGACTTGCTACATTAAACGCACATACAAACACAAAAACAGACAAAATAAAAACCTAAGTTTGGATTTCAATGAAAAGATATTGTCCCGAGAAAGATGTTGTGGTTAAACAGGACGAAATATAATAAGTATCTTAAAGAGAAGAACGGCAGTCTCGAACTGGAATTGAAAGAGGTAAGACGACTTACATGCCGGTTCACTGGCTCGATAGCCTAGACTGGAGTTCTGAATGTATTCTTATGTTAGTTGATTATTCACATTTTGAATATTACACAGCGCTTCGAGACACAACCTTTACAGTTTCGCCATATCTCACACGATATGAAAATATGTTCATAAATTGTGTTTTACGATTTCTTTAAAAAGAGAACGCAGAGAACGCAGAGCTAGATGAATGTATGACTCAACTCAGCTTGTACGGGATGTTTGGTAAATACGGCCGTTTTTTGGATTTTGGATTTCCTAAATAGTTTCGAACAGGCTGTTCGAAGTGATTGTTTTCACTGCCCCTATTATGTGTTGATTTTTTTTGTTAAAATCGGTTGACCCACCTTCCTCTACATAATAATTGACATGGGAGCACTTGAATCGGGTCAAATCAAACAATGCACCCTCGGCACGATTATTTTCAGAAAAATCGAAATCGATCGCCGAATAATCGGTCTAGATATGCTCTCCGCAAACAAATTATCGCAACAATCGTCGCTGAAATCGTTAAAGCAGTTCTCTCGGCAGCCATTTTATCCGTGACAAATACAAAGTGCGGAGCTGCTAGGCTGTGACTGAAACGCGCGAAAACACTAGCCACGACAAGGACACCCTCTCTTTTTGACTCCTCCTTAATCGAGCTTACAGCACGCATACAAGAAACGGTTTTAAATGTTTGGAATAACCCCCATACACAAATCAACACATGCATAAACTTGCCCAGGAACGAATAACTACAGCAGAGTACCACTCAACACAGGGTGTGAAGTAAAGGAGCAGGATGCACTCGTGCGTGCCGAGGGTGTTAAGTATCAGTCACAGGCTTTCCATCAGGTCAAAAAGAAAATAAAGACATCTAAGACTGTACCCCGGAAAATAAATCAAAAGCTGCAGCCTTAAACGATAAATGTGTTCTGTGTGAGAGACTCAAACATGGCGGCTTGTCCCTCGCTTAAGAAATCGTTGTATTATCGTGTAGGTCTCGTGAATCGAAGATAACTGGCATCCGGCCCACAAAAAAACTTGTTGGCCTGTAATAAATACGTGCTGCATGGTACAGTCAGTCTAAATGATTGTACAGTCAGTCTAAATGATTGGCCATCATCATGTAACCAGTAATAATTTTAGTACAGTCCAGCCGAAAGTGTATTCATTTTCTGACGAACGGTTCAGCAACAATGATCCAGATGATGATGAGGCATTTAATCGCCGAATAGGGTTTCATCTACAATGGAGCTGCAACTTTGGATTATTGGACAGAAATTTAAAAAAAACGTGCTTCTCTTCGTAAAGAGCAGGAAAAAGCACACAAAGAAGCTCTAGAAGCAGATAAAATGAAAGATGAGCAAAAGAGAATCTCATGACATGGAAAGCCACAATATGATTCAGCTAAGGGGAGCCTCCTTTCATAGTATCTGTGAGGCACCCATGCCTTGGCGCACTTCGAAGACGATTCGGAATGGATGATCGGATGAATTGTGTGTACGACTGGATAGGTCCTCATCAGGCTGAGCCACCATTGTTCAAGTTGAAATGTGTTGATATGGGTGATGGAGATTTCATACAACCCTCTAGTGATGGATGTCTGCCAAGAACCAGTATAATATGTGAGATGATCCAGAAGTAAAGGAGATCACTGTAATCGTGCTGAGAATGATCATTATGTAACCAAGAGATACAACTTCAGTATTCCATTTATAATAGTTCGCACCCATTTCTTCGTGTAGAGGAGGAGGTTGTGTAAGCGCGCACAGTGCACGATTACGCAATCGTGCCTCATCGCATAACAGAAGAATAAACAAATTTTGCGCGGACAACTACGAATATCTAGAACAATAATATGATTATATATTGATTCAGCACCACCTAAAAGCGGGACTCACAAATAACAATAGTTGAGTGCTACTTCACTGACCATCCGGCCACAATTTATTGAACTACAAATCCTTCATTATTAAGATGTTATTTTACACTCTTTATCAAAACGCTGATTGGTTCTATCATGGTAACGTAGTAAAGTATAAACTCGAATGTAGCCCGCACACGCCAGAGCGGGAAGTGTTGGCGGGAAAGTTGTTTGTTATTTTGTTGTACTTTCTTTTTGCTACATAATAATACATTTAATGACTGCACTCTCGGGAAACAGCGAGTTTTGTTTTCCTCGCATTGATGCTGTGTTAGGCTCGGTAATAAGAAAGAAACGCTACGATGTGCACTGGATATAAGTGCAAGTGTTTGTTTTTGCACGTTGCATAACGCCACTTTCTAGCATTGTATTTCACTATTTTTTCACCATATATAGCCCTATACGCATTTATCAATTTCATATAAAAACAGTGGTATTCCCGAAACTTAACTTACTCTGCCCATTGTGCTGAATCCGTTATATTTCGGACGTTATTATCATCTGTAACAAAATGTTTGCTGGTAGCTGGACAATTAAGCCAGAGGACGAGCATCATCTTTTCCTAACTTTGGAGAACGCTACATGCGAATATATAGAGGTAAGTGAGTTACACTTGATTTACGTTATGCACGCTTAAGCTGGCTATTCACATCCGTTGTCAATTGTCGCCGCCAGGAAGAAATATCATTGTGAATCTTGATGAGTTTAAACTCTGCAGTGGTCTCTCAGAGGTTAGATTTATTGAAGCGGAACCTTTCTGAATTGTCGCCGCCAGGAAGAAATATAATTGTGAATCTTGATGAGTTTAAACTCTGCAGTGTTCTTGCAGAGGTTAGATTTATTGAAGCGGACCCACTTATAGTGCACACAATTTTGTGAAGAGGGTGTACACTTTATTTTGTGGGCTTGGCAAAATGCCGGAAATTGGAGAGTTCAACCGTTTACTCGGCAACAAGCATTTCAGGTACCGTGTCTTACATATGTTTTTGCAATAAGAAATCGTTAGCTGTCCGAGGTGTTACCCAAACAATTATCGAATAAGAAAGGAGCCTCTCCCAGGGATTTTAGGTAGCAATGGCATTTATTTTGAGGGATATCGGGAGATTGTCAAATTATTTTCAGGGTTAAGGGGGCCTGGCTTAAAATTTTGGGGAACAAGGGAGATCGAGGGAACTCTGATTTTTTTTTTTTTTTTTGCTCTGTTCCGTGACTCGGTTGATACACCAAAGCCTCGGCTCAATATTTGACCTCAACATCGATAGTAAATAGTAAAGTAGTAATTTATAACTTGATTGAATATTTATGAGGGTGTCCCCGATTAGTGTGCGACTTGGGGAACTCTGACTTTTTTTTTGACTTTTTGCTCTGTTCCGGAATTGTTTACATGTAGAAAAGCAGAGACTGATAAATCAGTATTTATCAGGATAATTTCCATGAGGGTAAACTCCATCAGGACCCTTTGTGTCATACAATGCATCGTGGGAAAGTTGAAGCACATGGCAAGGCATTCTGGCCATTCTCACTATTCTCAAGATGGCGTCCGAGAATGGAATTATTAATGAGATCAATGAGGGAGTTTCCGTCCGAGAACCTACTACAGTGGCGCCAGTGACGGCAGCCATTTAACACAATGGCCAAAAACTAACAGGAAGATGGAGCCTCGAGCTAGGGCTCACCTTCTCCGAAGATAAGCACCAATCTACGATAGTAAAGCTCCTGGAGAAGGCTACGGGGTTGAGGACAAGACCAGCGCTCTTGGCATTAGAAATTTTAAAAACAATTGTCAGTCAAAGACTTCACCCCAAAGCTACCTGAGTGGCCAAAGGTCAGGATCTTCTCAATTGATTGTCGAGAGCAATGGGGGAATTGCCTTCCGAAGGGTCTTGGTCTACAACGAGAACTTATAAGTAGTTGATCGTAGGTAAATGAATTTACCATATTTACATTATTAGACTATTGACACTCGAGCTCAGATTGGCAAAGTATTAGTCATTGCCCGGATATACATGTCATGTTGTTAGAGTGCCTGAAACAGAAATATGGCCTCATTTTATAATACCAACGTTATCATTACGTCCAAGATGAATTTAATAATATTGTCGGTTAACCATGCTTTACAAAACTCGTTAGATTCTTTTAAAGTCGTTTAGTTATATTTATTTGCACATTATTGTTTTTTTGTTTGTTTCCGGATATCCTGTAGATCTAGAGAACACAGTACTTGTATTGTCAAAATATAAATTCGTACCAATACATTGAAATCCTAGATTACCCCGCGTCTCCATGCTACGCACCACTATGGAAGCCTCAAGCAGCACATCGATGGATATGAGCTCTACTTCAAAGAATATGTCGAACGTAGAGATGTACGGTATATCAGAAACAGCTGATGTTCTAAGCGGTGAATCAGACTTTATTCCAGTATTATCGTCAACACCGGTTCAGGCTGACAGAAAAGGTAATATAACACATGTTTTTGTTCTGGACTCGAATCACTATCGAAGACCGTTTGTGATTCCCCTTTCATATGTGATGTTATTCGCGCTACGTGAATGTTTGGCAAGGGGTGCAACTTAGCCGATAACAAATATAGTAACAGGTGAACTCGAACTTTCGCGCGAACAACATTTTCATTAAAGAAAAGCATTTTTCGTTGTGCGAGATCTCAAGAGGAAGTACGTGTAGCTATGTTTCAATGCGAAAACAGGTCAACAAAGATGTAGATATTTTATCCGCCATTTTATTTCAGCAGGATCCAAAGCAAAGGAAAAGCAAAAGACGGGACTTGAGTCCATTGGGGAAGTATGGGTAGACGACCTCCCCAAATACGGCGACGGGGGATGGCAGCTTCTGTTTAGGGATACAGTTGATGTGGTGAGGCAGTTTCTCATCCAGCATTGTGGTGCTCCCGATCGCTGGACCAGAAAGGTGTTTGGGTACTACAAAGCGTACTTCAATCGCGTTTTTAAAATTATCACATCAAGGGTAGTTTATATCCTGGGCACAGTCAATACACCAGTGCTACTGCATATTCTTGGATCATTATTTTGCTTAAGTATGTTTTAACAATAAAGTGTTAATTCAAAGGTGAAGGTAACTTATGTCCGTAAATTGATATGACCACTCACCAAATAAAGAGACGTCATACTGATTAGCGTGCGCTTGACTTTCAGAGTGGTTGTGGTATATCATTATTTTACAGGGTTTCGGAGCTGTCATAACGATGTTTTTTGTCTGCCATTGAGCGGAGATATAGCGGGGGACCGCCATCTTCTAAAGATCGAGTCGTCATCCAGTCGACCTCGTACCTGCAGAAAAAGTGTCATATAGAGAACGAGGAGGTGGTGTACAATATTCTGAGAACTACTTAGCCGGAAAGCCAAGGGATTTCTCTTCTTTTGAGCTCTGTAGTTCCTTTTGATGTCATCGCACCTACCTCCCTACTAACGGAGAATCTTGGAAACCAACGAGTAAGTTAATTTTGATTATTCAATTTGATTATGATTTACGGTTTATGATGATGACTCAAACTCGAACTCGAACGATAATAAAAATAGCTAATCGAAACAAATATAAGCATTACGTATTATCGCTTCTTAACGTGATTCGAAATTGCTCAGTGCCATAAATATTTGTAAAACACTACAGTTTATATGATTTTAATATTTACAGCTGCAGCTGCGAAAAAAATAAAATAATAAAAGCTATAGCAGAAAATTCCGAAAAGACCCCAGCGGCTGGAAGGAGAACAGCAAAACCTGCAGGAGATGCGAAAAAGCGAACACGAAAGGACTGATGAATCCTTTTCTCACTTACTGGAACACGATGATCTATCTATGGTTTGGGATTTGCACTGTAAAGGCGCAGTGGCATTTCTGAAGTATGTCCCTAAGACCGATAAGCATATAGAACGTGAAGGGATAGATTTTGGGTTGGCGTGAACATGCCATAGGATACCCGTTTGTTTTGCCTAGCCATTCTGGAACGAAGCGGGTTTTGCTCGCTCTTTCACAATACTCAACGGAAGTGCCGTGTTCGTGGAATTTTAGAGATTCTCTTTTGCTCTATTCTTGAAAGACAACTAGCTTTCAAAGCTATGTTATTCACTGGTATGAGATCATTTTCACAGCAGATTTATCGATTTACAGTGTCAACTGCCGCTGATGACCTACGCAGCTAGTTCTGCACTTTGTGATGAATTGATGATGAACTTTTTATCATACGAAAGGGATTATCAATGACAGTAGTATGCAGAGTTTATTTCAGGAGCTCTGATAGAAAACGTACTATAGAAGAGCGGCAGCTGTGAGCCATCCAGATTTCCAGAGAAAACATGCAACTGTTATTACGAGCTCGAGCAGTTCACTATCTAAATAGATACTACTAGTAATATCACAATGCTCTAACATGATAATCCATCATATCCAAAAGGCAACTTGTGACGTGAGGTAAATGAAAAAGGGACGTGGCGGGAGTATCATGATAATCATATCACCGTCAGAGGGGGTTAGGGTGGTATTGGAGGAAAACGGTTTCGCTCCTCTTACCTCCCCTATTTTTTCACTCCCCTCAACATATTTGTGCCAGTTTGGAATGGCACCACTAGAACATAACATGATAAAAAACTAAAGAACTGAAAACAAGCAACCAATCACCTCCTGTCACAATTTATTAATTGCTTTGTGATGTACTTATTGCACCTTATTTAGTTTGTTATTAATCAATTCACTGCAGTTTTTTTTACTTGTTTATTTATTCACTTCTTTTATTTCTGGGGGCTGGGGAGAGGGAGTTAATCGTCTATATTTTTGTTGAAGTTTGTTCGTTTTTTCTTGTGTGTTTGTATTTTCTACTTGTAATATTAACTACTTATTATATGGCAACGATAGTACGCGAGCTCTGATTGGCTAATCAGCGGGCAGAATTTTACCTTACGTATTTCCGCCATTTTACAAAACGGGCGCGCGTGGCTTTGTCAGAGTTCATTCAAGTGAAGCAAACCTCAAACAGAGAAAACATTCGTCGTGGTTGAGAAAGCTAAATCTTTTTTCTTTCTCTACTGGGTATGGACCGAACTTTAAAACCTCTAGAAACTTAGCTTCCATCTGGATTGAGTGAAAACTGAAATGATGGGTGTACTACAAGGAAACATTTAGGGAACTTCGCTCGGCAGACTAGTCGTGTTTCGTGTGAAGGTCATTGTTGACAAACAGATTTACATGGATTTTCAAGAAATCTGTATTCCATCAGATAAACAATTGTAATGGCTTTTTATGTGTTCTTGTGTTGGTCGTTCACAAGTTTTTAAAGTTATAAAAGTCGTGCGGCTGGTTTAGTTTGACTTTCGCTTCGTCTCCTCCCTAGTATTTTTTTGTTTTATTAACTTTGTTTTAAAATGCCATATAATAAACAACTTACTAACCTCGTTTCCTCAGGCAGTACGGAAAAAATCCAGACCGAGGGGTGAAATTTCTGCTTTACGGACTGACCGAGTAGCTATTACAAACCGAGAAGTGAGGACATTACGTGAAATATCAAACTAAGGTTTTGGCGTATCGATCGAGCGATAGGTTTGATATTTCACGTAATGCCCGAACGGTCGAGGTTAGTAAGTTGTTTAATATATAGATTTAGGCCCTGCCTTAAAGCGGAGCTCAAAACAAGCTTTGATGACGTCATCGATGACGTCACATCACGTGACTGGGTTTATGCGTGATGTGTGATTGTCTTAACATATTTTTTTAGATATAAATGTTTTTCTCTGAATTACACGAACGCACCTTAAATGATAACGTCATCGATGACATGCCACGTGACAGCATCGCCCTGACCACGTACAATATTCTCGAACATTGGTTGTCTAACGATCTTTCCTTCTTTAGATATTAATCAGTTTCTCGGTTTTATCAAGGGTTCTTAAATGATGACGTCATTAATGACGTCACATCACGTGGAGCTGTTGGTACGCCCCCCTTGGCACCAACACAAATTTATACAAGTTTGGTAGTCTTAGTGCCTTTCCTCCCGAGAGTTTTTCCTTAACCCTTTCGGTGCCATTGTCGACCAGCGTCGACAGCTTAGAAGAGCGCCAAAGTCGACTCGGGTCGACATCTAAGTCATTTCCTATAGAAACCTCATTCAAATTATTCACACACGTGTTCGTGTGTCAAATAAAGCCAATTTCATTAGTGGAGAAAGTTTTACGTCATTCTACCTCGGCTTCGGTTTCACGAAAACAAAAACTGGACTCACTGGTGTAGAGAAGGGGAACAGAAGTTCTGTTAGCGAAAAATCCAAGATGGCGTCCGCCAGGTAGTAGTAGTAGTAGTAACACTTTATTTAAACACGCTTGCCCCGACAACCTCAGCTGATTTCCACAAGGGGCGTGTGGACTAAAAATACAATATATCTAAAAATTACAATATTAAGGTTGTCGAGGGATGATGTTATAAAAGCTATTTTTTACATAGTTTGTATAATTCCTATAACATTTCACTTACACAGAATTTACACAAAGTTTACATACTGTGTAAATTTTACACCATACTCTTTGAAGCTGACAGTACTATGTAAAATCTGTGTAAATGATGTGCTCCCAAACTATGTAAAGATGGTGTAAATGCGTGAATAGAAGGCTTGCCGTTCTATGCAAAAACTGTGTAAATGTGTCAATTGGGGGCTCGTCGTACTGTGTAAATGTGTCAATTGGGGGCTCGTCGTACTGTGTAAAAACTGTGTAAATTAGATGTGTCAATTGGAGGCATGCTTTACTGAGTAAAAATTGTGTAAATGTGTCAAATGGAGGCTCGCCGTACTGTGTAGAAACTGTGTAAATGTGTCAAATGGGGCCTCGCCGCTAACTGTGTAAAAACTGTGTAAATATGTCAAATGGGGGCTCGCCGTTAACTGTGTAAAAACTGTGTAAATGTGTCAATTGGGGGCTCGTCGTACTGTGTAAAAACTGTGTAAATGTGTCAAATGGAGGCTCGTCGTACTGCGGGTAGAAACTGTAGAAATGTGTAAAATTGGGGCTCGTTGTACTGTGTAAAAACTGTGGAAGTATGTCAAATGGGGGCTCGCCGTTAACTGTGCAAAAACTGTGTAAACGGTCAATTGGGGGGCTCGTCGTACTGTGTAAAAACTGTGTAAATGTGTCAAATGGAGGCTCGCCGTACTGTGTAGAAACTGTGTAAATGTGGGTTCAAGTGGGGCAATGTAGTAGTCGTGTTCTTTGCCCGCTCTGGGTTTGACCTAAAATTTATGCTTTTGAAGAACCCTTACAAGCCTGGCGCTGTAAAACATACCGGTTGTATATCTAATGATGGATAAGAAAGAAAAACTAAGTGAAAAGCGACCTAGAATCTCTAGCAGCGGTGAGGAAAGTGCGGAGTATGATTCAACTGAGGGAGCCATCCTGAAAATTCTCAACACGCTACAAGAACAACAAACTCAGTTGGAGGAATTAAATCTCCTCGAGCAAATTAATGGGAGCCTTGGGATGATGGAAGAGCGAGTGTTTAAAGCGGAGGAAAAGTTAAAGGAGCTACAAGTGATAAGTAACTGCTCAAGGGAGGAAATGAGCCAAATGAAGATGGAGGTCGATAAGAAAGCAGAGATAGGGTTGGTTGAATAGCTGAAATCAAAGATGAAACGGGAATTGAAGACCTACGCAATAGGGCTAAAGGAAATAATTTAGTTTTTTACAACTTCCCTGAAGGAGTCGAGCAAAATGACTGTTCAGCGTTTATTAAGAAGTTCGTTTCTACCCATATGAAGCTTAGTTTCCCTCAAGAGTTGGAAATAGAGCGTGCGCACAGAACGCCAACGGCACGGAAAAATTCAGATAGCGATTCACGGCCAAGACCTATTCATGCTGCTTTTTAAGATATACGGATAAAATGCATATTCTAACGAATGCAGCACGTTGCCTGAAAGGGAACACGTATGCAGATAAAGCAATAGGAATTAGTGAAGATTTTGCTAAGGAGACTCTCGACAAGCGCAATGCCTTGGTGCCATACAAAAAGCTATTGGTAAACAAGCTAGGAGAAGGCGCTAGGGTAATCATAGCTTACCCTGCCACACTCAAGTTTAAGGAGAAGCAAGCCCCTGGCTCACCAATCAAACGATGGAAGATTGTCTCGGAGGATTATTTACATAAAACTTCTAACCGATATTTTGCCGTCTTTTTCATGTTAAAGTGACTTACCAAGTGGTAGCAAACGAAAAACAATCGGTTTCGGAGAACTTAGAAAGCAAATATCGCTGAAGCAGACTCAATGCAAATTGGTCTCACTGCAAACCCACAATACATGACATTGGTATTAAACAATATTACACCTCAGACTTCATAACTTGAATACCTCTATATGTCTACCTTGAGGAAAAAGATTATTTTGTGTAATCGGTGTAACATTTCTATTATAATTTCCCTGCAGTATAATCTCTAGTAATCCACTATTCTAGCAGCCAAAAATATTAGCAATCAGCGATTAATGTTATTATATTTTTCCTGTGAAACAGGCGCGGGTCACCTTAATACATTTGGCAGAAAGCAATACTAGTGGCCACTGATGAAAAAATATGGCTACTTGTGAGAAAACGTTTGTTTTTCTCCTTGCTAAGCCTCAACTTCTTATTAAAAAAATGCTTTGATCTTGTGAACTTGGATTTGTCAATCAAGAACAATGAATTTTCTTACTGGAAGCCATATTGATTTGAATTCCGTATATTGCTAAAAACTGCCCCTATGGAGAAGCTCTGGAATTCCAGGCTGGTTTTCCAGCAACAATGCAAAACTCCAGGTCACGAAAAAGTTAAGTTATATTTAAAAAACGAGTTCAAGTGTTTCATTGGGTTTGCAAACAACGAGAAAACCATTGAAACACGAGCGGCGTAGCCGCGAGTGTTTTATTGTTTTCGAGTTGTTTGTAATCCCAATCAAACACGCAGAACGAGTTTTTGGAATTACTTCTCACACAAATAAAATACACAGTTTATATCATGTTATGCAATCACGCTTAGAATGTTAAAGAACAAAAACGTGATTACATAAGCCCAACGACGCCAAATTAGCTGATTACATCAGCCCTTTTGTTCAGGCAAAGAACATGCCATCTAATCAATTGCTAGATTGTACAACCTTGTATATGCTAATTGAATCGCCATTTCACCTTGAACATGGCGCAGTCAAGGTTTCGTCCGCCTGACTGCGGAAGAAAAAGAAAGGATAGCGGTATCCGCCCAAAACTCTCTACCAAATCGTGTGCGAGATACGTCGGTATGTACTGGAACGAAAGCCCAACCTGGATTTCAATTTCTTGGATGGCAACGACAAAGGTTAGTTTATGTTTATATATCCACGTTTCTGCTCCAAGCATGCCATTAGCCACGATATTATCAGTGTAATTTGGAGAGCTAGAAAGCAGTGAATTCACTAGGAGCAACCAAAATATTAGCCTACGTTTGTTAAGTAAGCTTTCGACTGATAAATTAACAGCGCTTTGCAGCGTTTTGGTTCAAATTAAAGCGGATGGAAATGGATTGCTAGTTTCGATTGCTGAAAATATTTTTGGGTCTTTTGGGCAAAACAAGATCCGAGTGCAACAACGAACTCTGGTGTTTGCATGTTCTGATAACACTAGTCATATTTCTAACATTTTTGTTTTGTTAGATTTGCTCACTTCAAACGTTTGCTGAACGCAGAAGGGAAGGACGGGACGAGCGGGCAGGATTGGCGCTAAAGAACAAGAAAGAGAAGAAGCTGCCGATCAAGACAATTAAACATGTTATTGAATTGTGTTTGAGTAGTCTATGAATATGCTAATTAAGAACTCAATATCACTAGTGTTTGAAATCATTTCAAACACTAGTGATTTTCAACTGGTGTTTCATTGGGTTTCCAAAGTCATACACCTGACCAAATGCAAAAACCCCATTGGTCTACGCCCTCATGAATAATTAATGAGTATGAGAATTTGATTTCCAGGGTAGTAGAATTGAAAATCTTCGGTTTGCTGTTTTTTTTTCTATTTGGATTCATTCAGCCATGTGTGTTTGTTATTTCATTTGTGTAATGAATTTTTTCATTTCTTTTATAGGTGAGGAAAAGGAAGAGAGTTCTAGAAAGGATTTACACAGAATTTACACAACACCCAAGACCAACTTACACAGAATTTACACAATTCCAAGAGCCAACGAAGGAAGGATTTACATAGTATTTACATAGTCAAGTGAAAATGTTACATACATTTTACACAATGCAGAGCAGGACTGTCAGAAATTTACAGAATCTTTACACAGAATTTACACAATCTTGTCAACTTTCAACACTGTGTAAAAGTACATTGATTGTGTAAATCAAAATTTACAGAGTCTTTACACAGTTTTTACACAATTTTTACATACTGTGTAGTTGGGTAGATTTTCCAGTGGTCACAGCATTCAAGGTTTCGTAAATGGAAAGACACATCTGTTGATGAAATAAAAGCATATATAGCACTTCAGTTTGTTATTGGCCTTTGTCTGGAAAATCAAATAGAGGATTACTGGGGTAACGTATTCATTTCAGCCAATACCTACTTTCCAAACCTTGCAGGTGGGGCATAAAACAATTTGCTTTGTGGGAAAGCAAAACTGGATATGCTCTCAAGTTTATAACCTACTTTGGAAAGAACACCATACCATTGTGCCAGGTTTTACAGTAACAGAGAGCATATGTTTGTCTCTTTTGGATGATTATAATGATTCTGGATATACTGTGTTTCCAGACAACTATTATTCTTCACCTGCCTTTTTCAAAGAACTTGAACAGAAGGGTATTGGTGCATGTGGAACAGTGAAAGCTGGTAGAAAAAATATGCCTAGAGGAATTCATCCCAGTCAGAAACATCTAGAAAAAGGAGATGATCCTGATTTCATGAAATGTGACAATATTGTAGCGTGTGCATGGCACAACACTTAAAGGGTTCATTTTCTGTCCACTGTCCACACAAATAATACCATGGACAAGAAAATTAGGAGCAGAGGGGCTGAAGGTGGTTACAGGGATGATGAAAAACCAGTCATTGCAGAAACATACAATCAACACATGGGTGGCGTAGATAAATTAGACCAAAAGTTGGGAACTTTTGCATTCCCACACAAATCATCCAAGTGGTATTTCCCAATTTATTACATCCATTTTGAAATCACTGTCAATCCCTGCAATCTGATTGGCTTACAAGAGTGCGATTTATTCCCAAATCGCATCCTTTTGAGTCAAAATCGCATCTTTTTCTCAGCCAATCAAAATGAAGCACTAAAATAAATCAGCCAATCAGATTTCAGTGTTAAAAGGCACTGGCCAATCAGATTGCAGGAAAATAATTGCAGGAAAACCATCTTTTATTACATCTGTACTTTGGATCCAGCACAATGATGAAGCTTTGCATTTTCCCGGGATCGCGTTTTAACTCGCTGAATATTTCGAGATATTTTCGCAAGATGAGCCATGTGATTCGAGAGAGGATATTTCGAAGTCTCATTCCTCGAAAACTGAAAGTACCACGCTAAAAATTCCATATGCATTCGGTTTTCCTTGGAGGATTCAAGCAAAAGTGGAGTGACTTTTGGAATTCATGTCGAAGTTATTTAAGAAATTTATTTTCTTCAAGCGGTCGTTTCTAATTGTATTTCGAATGAAAAACATTTATCAGTGATCCTCGCTGATCCGAGGCACTTGGAACAGCAATGGAAAGTCACATGTAATGCTTCGAGGTGTAGAAGATATGAGTTTACCCAGAAAAAGCATCACGAAAGTGTATTCTGCTGGAATTTCTGTTTAGTACTTGCCAAATTGACAATTTGTAGCAATAATTATTCAGATCAAAATTAAATACTTTTTTGAGGAAAACTGAACCAAGTACCACGACGAGAGTCGGCACAGACATTCTACCATCCACATTCATTCGTATCGCCGTGGAGTTGTTCTTGGAATGTGTCCAACATACTGAAAAAAATATTTCATTCAAATAAGTATTCTTCCTACAGTGTAGCGATGTCATTTGCAATTACACTCGAAAAATTCAATCAGATATATTCGCTGATCCGAGACTCGATTTAAAGCAGTGGAAAGTAGCAGGGAATGCTTTGAGACATTGGAGATATGAAAGATTTGAATTTTCCAAGATTAAGCATATCGAGATTTCAAGTGTATTGTTTGCTTGCCAAATTGAAATTAACAATGCATTGCAAGTAATTATTCAGGTGAAAGTTAAATATTTTGTTGTGGAAAAACTGAACCAAGTACCATGACGAGAGTCAGCACAGATATTCTGTCATCTACATTCATTCGTATCGACGTTGAGTGGTTCTTGGAATTTATGTCCAACATATGAACGAGAAACATCAATAGAAATATATGACCGGAAATGTCTAGAGTCTAATTAGTAGACGTAAATTGGTTTTCGAGTTAGGTTCCTAGTATAGCCAGCGCCATAGCGAAGCAGATCTCGGGAAGATAACATAAAAGCATAGCACTATAAAGACATAGCACTTATGTAAATGGATTGATTTGCAATAAATAAAGTTTCCTGGCTGGCCATGATGGCTTGCGAGTCATTGCCTAGAGTGCTGGTACTTGAACGGTTCAAAGTATTCTCAACTCCCTATTTGTGGTTCCCTGACATTACGTAGGAATCCAAGAAATCGCCTCTAGTCTTGGCCGCAATAAACTTGTACAAGCGCAGTTTGCACTAAGCGTAATTAGAAACATATCCGTCCTATCACAAAAACATTCAGAAACTTCTAGCTATAAAGAGTGCACACATCAGAAAATCGCGGACTTTCTGAAAACATACACAATATTTTCTTTTCTTTATATCAAATCAAGAGAAAATATATCATTTTCTCTTGTTCAAATATGATGTTATCGCTTCGGAATCATTCACTCGATGTGTTATCTGAATCGTAAACACTATTTGAATTCTCGCTTCGCATCGAAACGATCACACAATTTCAACGTAATTTGGAACTTGGCTGCAGCTTTTACACTAAAGTCAGCTGTACATATGGACTTTACAATGTGGGCTCATGAATAAATTCCAGCGCGCGCATATATTTAGGCAGGATACGAGTCCGCACTAGTATTGCTCGTTTCGATTAGATTTCCGCTCGAATTCCTTGTGGGCGGTGGGATGTAAGATAATAATAATTTGTGGCGCCGAAAGGGTTAAATACGACATGGTTTCCGTGTGTACACGGACGGACGGCGTACGCTATAGGTTTTTATACAGAAAAAAAAAAACAAATTATATGGCAACCAAACTTTGACACAATCATCTATGGGGTAATTGCATTTCAACGCACTAATCAGTTCGGCATGGCGCTATCAATGAAATGAACCGGAAGTCGCCGGAAGCCAGTTATCGGTAAGCACAAAGTTTGAACTCGCTTTCTGTTATTATTTTAGCTCTCAAGTTTCTTGAATTCCTAATAAATTTTGACTTTACATGTAGCTTTTACCTTTTGCTGCTATTTTGACTCCCTTTAAGTTCTCATTTTCCCCGGATAGACTCGAATTTATAGCGTAGAGTAACTTTTTGCCTCTGCTTCGCCTTTTGTAAACAGGTCTTTTATTTTCCTCTTGTCACAACTTAGATTTGTATTGTACTGTGTCAAGTATTCCTTGTTGTGAATTTCGCAATTCAGGAGATTTGGCAGGTAGCGAGTGCTCTTGAGGCAACGAAAACGATGCTCTCCTACCTCCTCCAATCCAATCCCGTGTGTCACCAGAAGGAGTAAATGCCCCATCATTCTCGATGAATCCTTTGATGAAAACACTTCAGTAAATGAAGCTACAGAAAATAAGGGGCATTATCAGTAAATATGGATGCTCCACTGGGAGAAGAATCCTCTGTGACTGTTGTCGTTGAGACAAAACAGAATGTTGATGCGGCAACCCGTAATGCATCTTGCCAAACCGATGAATTCGGTTGTATGTTTAGTCGGAGGGAATACAGTGCTCTCATGCAAGATTTCTTTCACTCGGACGATAAAGTGCAATTCTACAGGGGACTGCCTTCACGGGAAATTGTGATGGTGACTTTTGAACATGTTTCTCTGTTTGTCACACGGAAACCTATTTCACTCGACCATTTCCAAGACTTCCTATTTCAAGACCTTGCCTATCGCTTCAAAGTTTTCCTGTCAACTGTGTCAAGGATATTTTTCGTGGACACTAGGCCATCCCCATTGGTTTCTTGGCCAGATAGAGAACAGTCATGGAGGACAATGCCACAGTGTTTTTTTGTATTCCTTTGGGAAGAAGGTAACAGTGGAGATAGGCTGCTTTGAGGTTTTTATTGAGAAACCAAGAAAACCCTTAGCTAGAGCTCAGACATTTTCAAAGTATGAGCACCACAACACCATGAAATTACTCATTGGAAAGACACCACGAGGAACTGGTTCGTATGTATTACAAGCATGGGGAAGCTTACTGAGAACTGTGGGTTTCTTGGCCATTTACTTCCTGGAGACATGGTGATGGCCGATCGCGGTTTTACGATAACTGAAAGTGTTCGACTTAAGCATGCCAAACTAGTGATCCTGCATTCACCAAAGGAAAGACACAACTGGATCTTGTAGATGTGGAAAACACCCGTGACATAGCAAATGTGAGGATCAATGTGTGTCGCGGGGCGACTTAAACACGCTGCGCTGGTTCGATAAATACTCTCACACGATAGGTTTTTAGGGTTTTTCTTTCACAAACTCAACTCACAGTCGATCGCATACTCGACTCACGAAAAGCTTACAAGACACTGCTAACTCAATCAACCGGCCGGAACCGGAAGTGGGGAGGCACATCCCCGCCCCCAGTCGATGACTTCCGCAAAGTCACGACGATCCTCAATTGTCCGCAGGTAGTAGCAAGTACAGCTTCGCTACTGGTCTCTTAAATTCTCCGTCCTTGGTACGCACAGTTGCAGCTCGTACAAGTCCATCACGACCCGGATGGGTACTGACAACTTTCCCCATGGGTCAAACGCTTCTCCGTTGATTCGGCTCCTCTAAAAGCACGATATCTCCCTCCCGCACATTTCTTTTCTTGTTCTTCCACTTCTTACGCTCCGTCAGACTCGGTAAATATTCTTTGCAGAACCTTCTCCAGAAGAAATTAGCTAACGCTTGTGATTGCCTCCAGATCTTTGTAGAGCTGATCTCTCTGTCGCTAACATCTGCGTCTTCTAAATTTGGATTCGCTCGCAAGAGAAGAAAGTGATTTGGTGTTAAGGCCTCTACATCACCCGCATCGTTAGAGACATGAGTTATCGGACGACTGTTTAGTATACCCTCAGCCTCCACTAGCGCCGTTCTCAGGGCTTCTTTAGACACAACTCTATTCCTCATCACAGCTTTCAGCGTCTTCTTGGTGCACTGTACTAACCTCTCCCAGGCTCCCCCGAAGTGTGGGGCACCTGGCGGTTTTAAATGGCATTCAATCTCCTTTGGCGCGCAAAAGTTCTTAATTCTTTCCTGATCAAGTTCTTGAATACACTTCTTCAACTCATTATCCGCGCCTACGAAATTAGTTCCGTTGTCACTGAACAGTTTCTTTGGGCGTCCTCTCCGCGCTATAAACCTCTTGAGTGCCATAATAAAGTGATCAGTCGTGAGATCGTCCACCAACTCCAGGTGACATGCTCGCGTACTCATACATACGAATAAACAACCGTACCCTTTAACTTCATAACGCCGTTCCTTCACTATCATTGGACGGAAAAAGTCGACACCCGTATTTCAGAACACAGTACCTACTTCTAGCCTGCAGTCAGGTAGATTTGTCATGTGCTGCTGTTCAGGTTTAACAGTCTGACGAAAACAGTAGATACACTTAAACTTCATACTTGGCACTGCTTGTCGACCGTGAATAATCCAGTATTCCTGCCGAATTAGATTCAACAAGTGTTCTGTGGGTGGATGATAGTAGATTCTGTGCATCTCTTCAATCAACAACTGTGATAACGGATGACGAGAACAAAGAACTCTTGGATGTCGAGTCTTGTATGGTAACAGTTGCGCTCTGTCTAGTCTTCCACCCACAACTAGGAATCCATCTTCGAGTCTAGGATCAAGCGATTTCAATCTGCTCAGCTTGGGAATCTCGTTGCCCTTTCCTAGACACAACAGCTCCTCGTCAAACGATTCTTCTTGCGCCTTTCGCACTAGATAATCTTGCGCCTTCCTCAATTCGGCCACGCTCAACAGTCCTCTGAAACGCGTCTTCTCTCTCGTATTATTCACAAATCTCAATACGTAGGCTGTGACTCTTCGTAGCTTGGTTAGTGATGAGTACTTCGTCCATTCAAACACCTGATCTTCTTCTTGGACAGCTCCAACCCACTTCTTTCTCTCACTCTTGTCATCATCTTCTTCATACATTCCAACTTTGTTCTCTGGCCACACGTCCTTTGACTCTCGCAGGAACTCTGGGCCGTCTTGGTAGCGAAAACCTGGGTTAAGATCAGCTGCGCACAGTCCGCGCGTTATGTCATCCGCGGGGTTAACCTCTGTTGGCACGTATCTCCAGCTCACCGTGCCCGCCCCCAGTGTGGCCTCCAGGTTACTCATGATAGTATGAATTTCAGACACTCGGTTACCTACAAATGCTTTGTAGCTAGAACTGATCTGTTGAATCCAGTGTAACACAGTTGTAGAATCAGTCCATGGGACAACCTTCTCTACCTTCGTCGTTATCTCCGCTGTTACAGTCTCTGCAAGTCGAGCAGCTACGAGCGCTCCCATTAACTCAAGCCTGCAGATTGATTGAGCTTTAAGGTGCGCGACGCGTCCTTTTCCTGCAACAAGCTTGCTCTCTGAAGTTTCATCTTCAAACTCGCGCCTCAAATACGCGCACGCTCCATATGCTTCCTGGCTTGCGTCGCTAAAAACATGAAGTGAAACTTCCTTTACGGGCTTGTCAGACTTAAGAAGAGCTCTCGGTACCTTAACTTGGTCAAGCTCTTTAGCCTCGAGGAACCACTGCTGCCACTCACGTAGGTTCGCGTCGTCTAACTCCTCGTCCCAACCGACCTTTGATCTGTGCAACTTCTGTAATATCATCTTGCTCCGTATAGAAAAGGGTAACAACAACCCTCGTGGATCCCATATCGAAAAGGCTTTACTCAAGATTTGTCGCTTGGTGGTACCAGGAGTGCCAGTTAGGCCAGAAAACAGCAACACATCCTCTTGTGCGTCCCACGTAACACCTAGAGCTCGATCTATTGGAAGTTTGTTCTCACTTAACTCGAGAAACCTTGGAGATCTATCTTCTTCAGGTATAGTGGCCAAAACTTCAGGATCGTTAGTGAGCCACTTGTGTAGACGAAATCCGCCTCTGCGCAACAATTCTGTCATCTGCTTGCGCATCTCTATCGCTTCCTCACGAGAATTGGTAGATGGTAAACCATCATCCATGTAGAAATCATTGAAGACCGCTCTTACACCTAGTGGTAGGTCCTCGCCGTTCTCCTCTGCATTCCGCCGCATTGTGTTATTCGCCCTCGATGGTGCAGACACTTCTCCGAACACCGTCCGTTCAAACTGGTACACATTAGGTTCGTCTTCAGTGCTTTCACTCCACAGAAATCTCATCGCCGATTTGTCTCTCTCCGGTAGTCGTAGCATGTGATACATCTCTTCCACATCAGCTGCCATCGCAATACGACCTTCACAGAATCTCAGCATAACGCCAAAAAACGACGACAACAGGTCAGGACCCGTGTATATCTTTTCATTCAGACTTTGACCCATATACTTCGCGGACGCGTCATAAACTCGTCTCAGACGGTCCGGTTTCTTCGGATTTATCACATATCTATGAGGTAACTACCACGTGACGTCATTTTCCTTCTCGACTTCTTCTCCACTCAACTTCTTGACGTAACCCTTCTCGATGTCGTCTTCAATATACTTTGCGTATCTCTCTCTTATCCCAGGATTCTTCTCAAACTTCCTCTCTAAGCTATGCAGTCTTTCTTTCGCCATCTCATAATTGTTGGGTAACGACGGGTGTTCTTCTCTCCAAAGTAGTCCTGACTCGTACGCGTCTTCGCCCTCGATCATGTGTGTTGTTCTCTCCATTTGCGTCATTGCTCGTTTATCCTCGATGGAGCGCGTGGGGTTAGGTAGCTTTAACACTAGAGACTCTACATCAGACTGGGCTACCACCAACCGCCGCAGGTCGTCATCTTCACTCACTCCTCTCTCATAAACTTTGAACACGTTGTACTGTGGAGCTTGTCTTTTATCTCCCGGCAGCCAGTTTGTTACAGCCCATCCCAGTGGCGTTTCTACCGCATAAGGAACTCTCTCTGTACCGAGGTTACAGCCTTGTGGTTTAACAATTTGCTTTGGGAGGATAAGATCTGAGTTATTGGTTCCGATGATTAACTGCACAGGCGCACTGTCTGTGTCATGTAAGTCTAGCTCCGTTAGATGCGCGTACTGATGCTTTAGCACCGACCATTTAAGCCTCTGTTCTGGCCCTCTCAAATTGGGAACGGTCTTAATATCGCGCAGGCAATATTTCTTCTCTTCTTTACCCAATCTAGCAATACTACATTTCTTTATGTGGTGAGACGTAAATGCCTTGCGCGCGTTAACTCCCTTGGATTTCAAGGTCTATCTCATTACCCCCAAGTCCCAAAGATGACGCTAATTCTGCTTCAATCAATGTTGTGTTACACCCGGAATCACGCAATGCCATAACAGTTGTTCGTTTTCCGTTTTCGCCAAAAACAACTACTGGTAACACTTCAACTAGTGCGCGCCCGCCTTTCTCGGAACCCGAAAAGGATGAGTATTGCTGCTGCTTGCGCTGCGCATGCGCTTCACGCTCCTGGCTAACTACACCATCCCGCGCAGTACTTTCGCTATTTCCGTCAACTCCCGACGCTTTCTCCGTTTCTCTTCTAGCCTTCGACCTCTCAATAAATCTTAAGTCTACTTTGTGAACCAATGTGTGGTTAGGTACTCTACAGGTATCCCCATTTTTGCATTTTTTTAGACGGTGACCGGCAAATAGGCAAGATAAACAAAGTTTATGATCTTCTACGACTTTCTGCTTTTCGTCTACTGACATCCCAGAAAACTTCCTACACTCGTGTAGGGCGTGGTTAGTATTATGTATGGGGCACCTTCTCTCAGATTTGATATCGACGCGCACCGAGGATTCCTTCGCCGCACCAGCAAATAATCCTGATGATTGCCTATTGGACGTATTTCGATTGTCCGCTCTTTTCCATTCTCTTTTCTCAGGCATCCATCTCTGTTTACTTTCAGAGATTTTTGCTTCCTTCTCGAGCCACTAAGAAAAGGATTCCCAAGTGGATCGACTCGCCTTTCCCTCTACATACTCAGCCCATCTACCGCAAAGCCGTATGGGTAGTTTGGAAACACATACTTCGGGGATCTGAGACTGAAGTTCATGTTCAAAATTGTGCTCTTTATATACACCCATGAGCTCTGATACAACTTCTTGATATTGTCTTATTTTCTCACAGTTCTCTCTGATGATGATAGGAAATTGTTCTACACGCTTTTTAGCTGCTGAAACTACAGTATCCGCAGGTCCAAATCGCTCATCAAGAGCCTCCCATGCCTCCTTGTATTTATCAGACCCAGGTATAAATTTACCTAAACAGGACTTTGCATTTCCCTCAACAGAGTCCAGCAAAAATTTGAGTTTCTCTATTGAGTCATACACATCTTTGTTGTCGACTTCTACTTTGAAGGATGCTTTAAACTTTGACTTCCACTGAATTTTGAAAGGCTTGGTTTTGTCATTTTAACCAGGGCTGGGAGCATTTTCCCAAAACATTTCTCAAAGGGACTTTCTTGTGACTCTACATGGGCACTCTGTGCGTTAGAACTCCCTTTAACTTCAGCAATATGAGATAACACAGTTGGTAAGTTTGGTTTCCCTGTGGCACAGGGATCCCGAGTTTTATTATTTTCATCTGACTGAATGCCAACCTCATTTTCTTCCCCATTTAGCTCATTATCTTTAATTTCCCCCTGATTTGATTTCGCGGGTTTATCAAAAAAGGATGAACATGGCATACAAGGTGCTGAGCTCGGCAAGTCTAAACGTGAAACTGTCTTCGAGAGTTTCTATAGCTAAATTTAACGCCGGAAGACTATCTTCTTCCCCACTAGATGAATCACTCTCAGATGCAACAGCATTTTCATATTCATATTCCAATCTACTGACTCCGGCTTTTTCTTTAAGCTCGAGCAATTCTTTCTGTCGCTCGGTTCGGGCTTCGAGCAAAGCCAATTCATTCTGACACTTTTTCTCGGCTATTTCAACCTCTAAAGCCAGTTTTTCAGCCTCTAACTTTTTCTTAAGCAATGAACTCTTTGAACTCTTTGAAGACTTAGACCGGTGTGATCGGGAAAACAGTTCTGGTGTCCCTTTGTGACTCATTTCCAAGAACTTACCGCCGTCTTCACTGCACTCTGTTGTGAAATAACTTTTCTCACGTCTACACTCGCTGAATCCACTTTGACTCTTCTCTCCACGTCTTCCACGCTTTGAAACTCCAAATCCACGCTCGAAAAGGACCAAATGTCGCGGGGCGACTTAAACACGCTGCGCTGGTTCGATAAATACTCTCACACGATAGGTTTTTAGGGTTTTTCTTTCACAAACTCAACTCACAGTCGATCGCATACTCGACTCACGAAAACTTACAAGACACTGCCAACTCGTGGGTCAATCAACCGGCCGGAACCGGAAGTGGGGAGGCACAATGTGAAAAGGTCATTAGTCTCCTCCGTAGGAAGTATGCTATATTTCAAGCAACTCTTCCTACTAACTTTCTAACTTGCAATCTCACTGGGCCTGTTGAGCGCCGGATCCCACTTGTTGATATGATTGTGGGTGTTCTCAGCCCTGGTATACTTTTACTTACCAATTATGCCTTTCGATAAGAATGCACTGTTTTGGTTGTCCCAAAAGAAAATAAGAGAATGTAACTTTACATATTTACAGCTAAATGGGTTGCTGTTACAATTTCGAGCCCTGTGTAGCAATACAGACAGTAGCTTGGTATAAAAACACAGTCTCTCAGAAGCTTTAATTATTCCAAATATAATATCTAAGTGAGCAAAAAGGGTAATTCCTTCTCGTCAGCAATTGATCCACACATGGGAGCTAATTAAGCAAGCCTGTTTTGAAAGAGCCAGATCTATGACCTGTTGGTAATCAACATGCATTGATTTGTCTACTACACCCCTGTTTACTTTTTAAATTTATAAAAAATTCATGTATTTCCTATGTATTTCCTTTCTTAATTTGAGTAGATCTATATGCCAAAGGGGTTTCATCCTGAACATTTTGCTAGATGGCGGTCCACATGCAGTGATTGTGGGTGAAAGGGGGGGGGGGGGGCAATTTCTCTCTATTTTACGAGTTCTAATGTCTGAAAAAAGGTGGCACTGGAATTGTGCTAGTGCATTGTGCACAAACAGTTGGAGATCAAACATTTCTGGGTTAAGGTGATTCCATTGAAAGAGATGTACTAACTTGGTACAATTGATGCCCATGCATAGGATATTCAAAAAATGCAATAAAAAGATGGGGTCACCATGCTCATTTTCGCGCTGCTGGACCGTTATTTGCGTGTTATTTGACTGTTTGACGAATTGTGTTCGAAATTCAAAAAAAAAACGAAAAAGTTTGCTTTTTCTAGCCTATAATAGTGATATTAGTTGCTATTTTATCTTTATTTGGGTAATTATGTAATATTCTCTCAGGAATTTGATCCGATTGGGCTTATACAGCAAGAAAATGGACCGCTATTACTCCGCTCATACTCCACACTTGCTCCAAAGTAAATAGTTTTACGCACATAAGGCAGAAAAAATACACGTTCTACTACCTAACTTTTTTTCTGCTTCGAATATATTGTCTGTAGCGGTATGATGGTCGATTCCAGAGAAACAAGTTGGGGGGTCACCATCCTTATTTTTCTGTAGTATCACAAAAAACATAAATCGCGCGCTTTTTGTGTTCTTTGTTTGGCCTTATTTTGCTCGCGCGCGCACTTTTCAACGGTTATTTCGAACAAAATGCACGCGCGACCGTGCGCAGAAGAGATGCAAGGTGCAATTCAAGGGAATCACCTTAAAATGGTACTATTTACGCAGTAGTCTCGAGCATTGAGATGACCTGAGACCTGGCTACCTCAGAGTTCTTAAAAGGGAAACATCAACTGAAAGAAAGGAGTAATATGTTCGGCGCATTGGTCAAGCGGGCATATAGAAGATTTACCTGATGTTGGTGCTACCCCTGCGCTTGTGGAAAAACTACAGAAATCAAAACTTAAATCCACAAATAAGACGAAACGTCCGCTAGTTGCAGCCTAAACCTCATGTCGTCCGATTTGAAAAGTTTTTTCGCCATTGTGGTCTTCCTGTGTTTCACTGAGTCATTGTAGAGGACGTCTGGGCACTAGATGCCTCAATTGCACTCTTGAAGCTTCTTTCGACATTTTCAAACTTTCGGCATCGCTATTTATCAAAATACATCGATCAATTATCTAACTTTTGCAAAGATGTGTTTTGCTCTTTATCAATGGCACCTAAATATAGGTCAGTAAAACGTCTAAAGAGAAGATTTACAGGAAATCAGCACACTAGAGCGAGTGATAAAGTACTCAAGACTGAAGAGGGAAAGATCGATGCTCCGACAGAACCATGTGGTGCTACGTCAACAACTAAAAGCAGGACTTTCAGGAGCTTCTGTTTTCCTCAAAGAAGATTGCTTCTGCCCATTTTAGTCCACAAGCTATAGTAGAGGGATCTGCGGGGTTTATTAAATCCATCAATCACAGGATTCCGTTTTATGGATATAGACATTTTACAGGATGTATTTACTAATTTGAGATGCGCTGATTGCGGCCAATTCGAGCTGACGCTAATGGAACAACACATGGAGAGAAAGGGTTGTGCTTCAAGTCTCTGGCTTTTGTGTGAAAACTGTTGGTAAAAGCATTAGTTCCGAAGCTCTAAAGCACAAGCCGTGAATTGAACAGGAGACTGATCTATGCTTTGAGATCTATAGGGAAGGGGCATAGCGGAGCTAAACGGTTTAGCTCTATCATGAATATGCCACCGCCTTCAACCCCTAAGACTTATAGCAAGAACGCTCCTACAATTGCTAACAAAGAACGAGGGATAGATGAAAGGAGTATGAAGGATGCTGTCACAGAACTAAGAGCGTGTAACCTATGATTATCTATGGTGCAGGGGTATAGGTGGGCGCATTTTCGGTTCAATTATAAATTCGAAAATGTTATCAACGACTAAGCTCAAATTTGCCACAAGCAGTGGAAAGGGCGTGCTGAAATTAGTAAAACTGCCAAGTTTGAGACCGATCGGTTACAAACTCGCGAAGATTTAGTCTTGCAAACAAACGGTAGTTTCTTGGTGTTACGGAGCACCAAGATGGCGTCCATGACCACTTGGTGCACCACCAAGATGGTGTCCTCACTCACATTCTCTCTGTACCACATGCATCCCTTTTCTCGTAGCATATGCTACAGTGCACCAACATGGCGTCTCGTAGTTCAAATGCGTTTTACTGAACAGCGAATCAATACCAGCAGCGAATGCCACTCAGTTTTGTCGGCACTGACAGACCGACAAAATGGTCAAACACTTATATCAGACACGTAGCTTATTGCAAAGAGGACTGACAAACCGACAAACCGACAAAATAGATTTTGTCAGCACTGACAAACCGACAAAATGGTCAAACACTTATATCAGACACGTAGCTTATTGCAAAGAGGACTGACAAACCGACAAAATAGATTTTGTCAGTTTTGTCAGCACTGACAAACCGACAAAATGGTCAAACACTTATATCAGACACGTAGCTATTGCAAAGAGGACTGACAAACCGACAAAATAGATTTTGTCAGTTTTGTCAGCACTGACAAACCGACAAAATGGTTAGACACTTATATCAGGACACGTAGCTTATTGCAAAGAGGACTGACAAACCGACAAACCGACAAAATAGATTTTGTCAGTTTTGTCAGCACTGACAAGCCGACAAAATGGTTAGACACTTATATCAGACACGCAGCTATTGCAAGAGGACTGACAAACCGACAAACCGACAAAATAGATTTTGTCAGCACTGACAAACGGACAAAATGGTCAAACACTTATATCAGACGCGTAGCTATTGCAAAGAGGACTGACAAACCGACAAACCGACAAAATAGATTTTTTCAGTTTTGTCAGCACTGACAAACCGACAAAATGGTCAAACACTTATATCAGACACGTAGCTTATTGTAAAGAGGACTGACAAACCGACAAACCGACAAAATAGATTTTGTCAGTTTTGTCAGCACTGACAAACCGAAAAAAATGGTCAAACACTTATATCAGACACGTAGCTTATTGCAAAGAGGACTGACAAACCGACAAACCGACAAAATAGATTTTGTCAGCACTGACAAACCGACAAAATGGTCAAACACTTATATCAGACACGTAGCTTATTGCAAAGAGGACTGACAAACCGACAAAATAGATTTTGTCAGTTTTGTCAGCACTGATAAACCGACAAAATGGTCAAACACTTATATCAGACACGTAGCTATTGCAAAGAGGACTGACAAACCGACAAAATAGATTTTGTCAGTTTTGGCAGCACTGACAAACCGACAAAATGGTTAGACACTTACATCAGGACACGTAGCTTATTGCAAAGAGGACTGACAAACCGACAAACCGACAAAATAGATTTTGTCAGTTTTGTCAGCACTGACAAGCCGACAAAATGGTTAGACACTTATATCAGACACGCAGCTATTGCAAGAGGACTGACAAACCGACAAACCGACAAAATAGATTTTGTCAGCACTGACAAACGGACAAAATGGTCAAACACTTATATCAGACGCGTAGCTATTGCAAAGAGGACAGACAAACCGACAAACCGACAAAATAGATTTTTTCAGTTTTGTCAGCACTGACAAACCGACAAAATGGTCAAACACTTATATCAGACACGTAGCTTATTGTAAAGAGGACTGACAAACCGACAAACCGACAAAATAGATTTTGTCAGTTTTGTCAGCACTGACAAACCGACAAAATGGTCAAACACTTATATCAGACGCGTAGCTATTGCAAAGAGGACTGACAAACCGACAAACCGACAAAATAGATTTTGTCAGTTTGTCAGCACTGACAAACCGACAAAATGGCTTATTGCAAAGAGGACTGACAAACCAACAAACCGACAAAATAGATTTTGTCAGTTTTGTCAGCACTGACAAACCGACAAAATGGTCAAACACTTATATCAGACACGTAGCTATTGCAAAGAGGACTGACAAACCGACAAAATAGATTTTGTCAGTTTGTCAGCACTGACAAAATGGCTTATTGCAAAGAGGACTGACAAACCAACAAACCGACAAAATAGATTTTGTCAGTTTTGTCAGCACTGACAAACCGACAAAATGGTCAAACACTTATATCAGACACGTAGCTATTGCAAAGAGGACTGACAAACCGACAAAAAAGATTTTGACGTCAGTTTTGTCAGCACTGACAAACCGACAAAATGGTTAGACACTTATATCAGACACGCAGCTTATTGTAAAGAGGACTGACAAACCGACAAAATAGATTTTGTCAGTTTTGTCAGCACTGACAAGCCGACAAAATGGTTAGACACTTATATCAGACACGCAGCTATTGCAAGAGGACTGACAAACCGACAAAATAGATTTTGTCAGTTTTGTCGGTCTGACAATTCAACAAAATGGTCAAACACACATTTAATGCTAATAAAGGACTGCCAAACTGACAGCCCGGCGTAACTAATTGATAAATGATAATGAGTTTCCAATTGATAAAATTGAATGGCAATTAATATCAATAAGTTAATTGATTATCAATAGCTCAGCAATTGATAGTTAAGTAATGGTCCATGCTTAGCGTGCGTATATCCAGTTCTGGAAGCACGCGGATAGTTGAGAGAGCACGAAGGTAGCGTAAGAGTCGCACGAGGCGTTAGCCGAGTGCGACTCTAGCTAGCTGAGTGCTCTCTCAACTATCCAAGTGCTTCCAGAACTGGATATACGCACAGCTAAGCATGGACCATTGCTTTTATAACATAGCCAACAGATTTTCGCATAGGTAAGTGAAAGGCAGCTCCGAACACGAATAACAACGAAGCGTTCAAGCGAACACGGTAAAACTGAAATTGAAAACATTGCATTTTTCACAAGTCAACTGGAATGAAATATAATAAAACTTTCATAAACAAAATGTCAAATTACAATTTAATTAAATAAACTTAAGCTTAAATAAGTTTTTCATGGGTTTTTGGAATAAAACAAGAGAAAGCAAAAGTTTTTTGTCTGGGCGAAACAGGTGCACAAAAACCAACAGCACCATAAAACCAAAACAACATTTTATTTAGACGTATAAACTGTTCGAAAATAAGCTACAGAAATGCTAATTTCCATAAAACTAACAAAATTGTTTAAATACCTCTTGTGTTTGTCCATTTAGTCCCTTCATATTGAATCGCTTGAAATTTCCATTGAGATTTGAATTGAATTCATGTAGATTTGAGAATTTCACCGGCCGGCTTTTCACCCTGATGTTTGACACACAGCATTCAAATTTCCACTAAATCCATGTAAATTAACAGCCTTGTGCATAACCCACATATTGACATGCTCTCAATAGCTTGATGAACTCCATTTTAGACTTGTTAGCCATATTTTTAGTGCCAATAAGACACGAAAATATTCCTTCAGCGAACCAAATCAATCTTTCGGCGAGTTCAAACCGTGTTCCTTCTTCGGTTGCCCTTGACTACGTGCGTCCCGCCAAAACTTCTTCATAAAAGTTGACCAATCAGAGCGCGCGTTATATCGTAGCTATGTTATAAAAATTATTACTCACTCAGATTTGGATCACTGCCAATTGTTATCATTTGCTGACACCAATTGATATTGTATTTAGAGAACAAAGCATAATTAGAGCTGAAAAGTAAACTGCCGGTAAATCGAACAATGAACGCAGATTGAAATGGCCAAATGTCCCCTTGAGTGACTTTTATAAAACAAATAATCAGCATTGTAAATCTCCAATGACCTTTTACATCCTTCGACTTCGATTAGACTTCAAAGAAAATTATTTCAAACTTTGAATAATACAGAAAATTGCTCTCCTGCGGCTCTAGACTCTCTTACGCAACCACCGTGCTTTATCAACTATCTGCGTGCCACAGAACTGGATTTATGAACGCTAGGCATGAACCATTCAGGACAGATTCGGCAGTAGTAATCAAGGAACAGTAGATTTGGACAATGTCCCCGGACTCCTGCTTTTTTTAACGCGCAGGGCATAAGAGCCGTTTTGATGCTTTCTTCAGTAATATATTCAACATGTACATTCCATGAAAGGTCAGACGCTATGTGTACACCTAGCATCTACTCTTTATACTACTGCGCCCGCAATGTTTGACGCGCAAGTTAGAGCTGGTTGCATAGAACATAGAACATAGAACACAGTACCTGTTATTGCGCTTCTTCACTACTTAAGGGACTATGGTGCAATACAGTCGCAAGGTATGTGGCTAGTAAGGAGAGTCTTGCGGGATTCCCGTTGGCTGTAAGATCACAAACCGAGATTCCGAGATAGATGCCAAACTCAGGCAACACAAAAAAGAAGGGAATGTATTTGGCGTTTTGCTGAGTAGGCAAGCAGAAATAGGCTCAAACAAGAAAGACGTGATTTCAGTTTAATCTCATATCAATAAAGAGTGCCAGTAACTGAAATGCGACACTATTACAAGACTCGGAAAACCTTTATACTATCGCGTTTGTTGTTAGCTTCGCCGTACGGCCCTGCCCGCTGAACATTGCACGTACCTATTACTTGTGTTAATTTGTAGTAAATTGCCCGCCCTCTCTTTCAATAGGCCACTAGCACTAACTGGGTCACGCGATCTAAATCCAATACATTCTGAGTAAATATATTGAAATTAAACTCGCTGCCATTTCCTCCAGGTTATAGTTTCTATGCTGAAAATTCAGTTTCTGGCTAATATCAATTGGTTCTTTTTATTTCTGGTTTTGACAAAACATTTTGTTTTGTTTTAGGTAGTAGGGGTCACGTGACCACTTAGTGCAAGTGTCCTATTAAAGCCATGTCACAAGATAAACGTTTTCTTGCAAGTCGCAACAGGATTGTGTTGCGTTGCGAATTGCGTCTGACATACCGCGGTTACGCAACATTGCGAGCTGCAGAAAAAGTAGATTTGACTTTTACTTTCCGCAACGGCGTGAAACGTTGCTGCGTGTGACACGTCTCGGCAATTTGCCAATCAGCGCGCATAAGCCGCTTTACGTTGAAATTTTATCGCGAGCGTATTGCATGTTGCAAAAAAATGTTGCGAGTGTGTGACATCCTGCGGCAACTCGCAATTGTTTTTAATTCCTCCTCGTTGCGTTGCCTCCCATCGATGGAGTGTCACGTGTTCGGACTTTCCTAGAATGGAAATACTAAGAATGCATGGGCGAATCATTTTCTTTTTCAATCTCATCAATTCTGGCATTCCAAAAGCCAATGCATTGTTATCGAATGCAAAAATCAGCTTTTCCTATTTACAATTACCAAATGGCCCTGTGCGAAGTAAATACTATTAGTTCGCATTTTGATAATACCCTTTTTCACATAAGCCCCCTTCCCCCTTCACTTCAAATTGAGCTACGCGGACCATGGAAATAAAACCAACAAACGGGCTAACACGTATTTGTATCTGGGCTTGAGATATCAGATGTAAGAACATCTTTATCAATATTTTCTGATATAAAACTACCCTTTTGTTCAAAGACCCAGAAGGGTCACCTTTTCAATGTTATTAATCAGTAATAAAGTTAAGACTGGAAGCAGCGAGGTGGTGTACATTGAGATAATGCGCCATTTTTTGCAGTTAAAATCAATTTTTAAAGCATCGGTTTGCAGTAAGCTCATTCTCTAAGCACAAGTCTATTCACCTAATACTCAATTTCCCTGGAAAAATAATTTTTGTGAAAAACGTTTTTTCAGGATCGAAAAATCATTACAGTAGGGTGCCCAGTTCCGTGCCACTTCAAACTTTAAATTAATCTATCTTTTTAGCTGTGACGCCATTTTACATGATTTTTACTAGGAATAATCCTAATTTATCAATTGTTATAATCAACAAGGAACTGACTCCAACATTTAAAATTTTTCCGAGTTAAAGGCATATTTTTCAGAGCAACTTCCGAGCCACCGCGTACCAGCTTCCGAGCAAGTTCCGAGCCACCGCGTACCAGTTCCGTGCCACTTACAACTTTGCAAGTTGCTTATGATTTAAAAATCATTTTAAGTAATAACTGAGACAAAAATCATATCCTTGCCTTCTGGTTGCTTTTTCTATTCTATTAACAGAATTTTAACTTCACAATACGGCAGTTGAATTCTTTAAAATAAACCATTTACGAGTTTTGCTTGTCTGTCGACAAAAATATCATTTCAAACTTATGTCATTTAGTAAATAGTAAAGAGTATCAAACGTCCCTTTATTGTAACAGATAATTGCGCCAGAAATGATGTTTTGGCGAGAAAAAAGAGAATATGGGATGTAATCTTTAGCAGAATCTCACAAGGGACGTAGCCAGCACTTATGAGAGGGGGGGTTCCAAAATTCAAAAAATAAAAAACTCCACATAGATCGGACGTGTTTTTTGCGTTCTCGCCACAGGAAACCCAGCCAAAAATATTGATCTCGGGGAAAAACTAGCGTTTGAAGAAATTGGCTTCATTTTATTGGAGCTTTTATTTGTTGTCTATTAAATATTTACAATTTTAGTAGTAAGTCGGGCCAGAACAGAGGCGAGGGGGGGGGGGGGGGGGGGGGCTCCGCTGCGGGAGAGGCCTGGGATTGAAATCTCTCTCCCCCCCCCCCCTCCCTGACTACGCCCCTGCTCACACTTCACTGGAAGAACACGCGTGAACGTAAAATACTGACAGAAAGAAACGCTCACGGAAAATAACTCACTCTGGCATGGATCACTGGCGGAAAATTCTGAAGCTGTTAACTCCTGTTTAATATTTTTTTATTTTTATCCAACCCTTTTAAAATACTTATCTTTACCAAACAGTTTTTGTTTGGTAAAATAAGCTGCAAATGTTTTGAAATCCTGACCTACAAAATCCAGCCTCTCAATTATAGGTGGCACGGAACTGGTACCACTACTAAAAAATCGCACATAAAACTAAAAGCAACAGAAGATTAAAACCACTGCATCAAGAGAGAAAAAATATCAGATAACGTAGCTTTGACTCTTTTTTAAGTAACAGTAGCAAACTTGGAGTATTTCGTACAAGATATGTGACTTTTACACTTCACTTTCGAGACGAGGTCAGTTCACTGTGCAGTGAAAACTGCAAATTTTAGTAATGAGAACGAGACCTGCTTCTAAGTAATTGGGCTTTCTTAACAAACCGTTTGGTGATACAACCCGTTATTTCGCTTTCTAAAAGTCAAATCGTCACACTTTGTTTATGTATTCTTAGTTTGTTCAAATTCGCAATACTCATGGTGAAAAGAGAGAATAGTTTTTATGTGGCACGGAACTGGTACTGGCACGGAACTGGGCAACCCACTGTATAAATATCTCTGTTTTTATGCAAATTTGCATGTCCCAGCGTAACACGTTCAGCGCCTGGTGTAAATATATTTTTACTTATTTCTTCATGGTTAAAACATACAACGCAAAATTTGCCATAAATCGAAGTTCCAATCCTAAATGAAATAAATTATATTGTATTTTCTTCAATATATGCATCTTCTTCGATATTATTAGTGAAAACGTCTTTGTCATTTTCGTGTCCCAAAAATTTGATAATTTTAGCGTATTTCAGGTTTTTTAGATTTATTGTCAAAATAAGCAACCCCGCAATGAAACAAACTGAGCCAACTGTGGTCTATTTAACAATTAGACCTCAAGGCCGAATGTGCTATGATGAATAGACCATGAGGCCGAAGGCCGAATGGTCTATTGATATCATAGCACATGAGGACGAGAGGTCTAATTGTTTTAGTATAAACCAACTAGTTGGTCGGTTTTGGCAATGAATTCCATTATTTTATGTTGAAAAAATCAAGTTTTCTTGCAAAGAAAGGTGGTGGTTTTGCCAGGCACGGTCTATCACTAATAGACCATTAGTAGCTCAGCCAATCAGAATGCAGGATTTGTAATAGACCATTAGTTGGTTTATACTAAAGATTTTTATGTCGAAATGTGGTATTCTGACTGAGATCGGAAATAAGTTCTTGGAAATATAAAATTTTGAAGTTTACTGAAAGCATTTTCCCCCACCAAAATTTAAAGCATAATAATACGACCGGGGATTGCATTTCCTCTAATATATAGATATAACCATAAGCCTTATTGCACTAAGAAACTACAGATGTGTGGTCTAGTAAAATTGCAGTCATTTGGTCTATTGCCCGCACTTATAGCCTATTTTGAGAGAGCTTAGGAATGGCGTGAAGTTTACTGAAAGTTTTGTCCCCCACTTCATAAAATCTGCATAACTATACAAACGACAGCAAATGTGACTGCTACCGAATTTTGTTTCTAATTTTTTCGTTTACATTTAAAAAAATTAAAACAAGTTATTCATTTTTTTCTGTTTTTCAGATAATTTTAGCACATGATTACTTTCACTTTTATCGCAAATCAACGGGAGTTCTTTCAAGACAATAGGTATCTTAGTAGATTTGAAGTGTTGTCTATATTTTGCAAAAAATAGGTATTTTGAACCACTGCCATTGCGTGTTATTAATAAAAAAACTAAGAAAATTTGCGCTCGAGGGTGGCTTATAGCAGTTTTTAGTTCACTCTTCGGTCTGGTATGGCCTGTATCTCACGTACTATACATACACAGACAGGCAAGCCACTTTGCAAGAAACATGTGTTTACACTGAGATAAGTGTTTGATTGTTTTGTCTATTTTGTCGGTTTGTCAGTCCTTGCAATAGCTGCGTGTCTGATATAAGTGTCTGACCATTTTGTCGGTTTGTCAGTGCTGACAAAACTGACAAAATCTATTTTGTCGGTTTGTCGGTTTGTCAGTCCTCTTGCAATAGCTGCGTGTCTGATATAATTAAGTGTCTAACCATTTTGTCGGTTTGTCAGTGCTGACAATAAACTGACAAAATCTATTTTGTCGGTTTGTCAGTCCTCTTTGCAATAAGCTACGTGTCTGATATAAGTGTTTGACCATTTTGTCGGTTTGTCAGTGCTGACAAAACTGACAAAATCTATTTTGTCGGTTTGTCAGTCCTCTTTGCAATAGCTGCGTGTCTGATATAAGTGTCTGACCATTTTGTCGGTTTGTCAGTGCTGACAAACTGACAAAATCTATTTTGTCGGTTTGTCGGTTTGTCAGTCCTCTTTGCAATAAGCTACGTGTCTGATATAAGTGTCTAACCATTTTGTCGGTTTGTCAGTGCTGACAAAACTGACAAAATCTATTTTGTCGGTTTGTCGGTTCTCCGTAACACCAAGAAACTACCAAAAGTGCTGACAAAACTGACAAAATCTATTTTGTCGGTTTGTTAGTCCTTTTTGCAACAGCTACGTGTCTGATATAAGTGTTTGACCATTTTGTCGGTTTGTCAGTGCCGACAAAACTGACAAAATCTATTTTGTCGGTTTGTCAGTCCTCTTTGCAGTAGCTACGTGCCTGGGATAAGTCGATAAGTGTCTGACAATTTTGTCGGTCTGTCAGTGCCGACAAAACTGAGTGGCATTCGCTGCTGGTATTGATTCGCTGTTCAGTAAAACACATTTGAACTACGAGACGCCATGTTGGTGCACTGTAGCATATGCTACGAGAAAAGGGATGCGTGTGGTGCAGAGAGAATGTGAGTGAGGACACCATCTTGGTGGTGCACCAAGTGGTCATGGACGCCATCTTGGTGCTCCGTAACACCAAGAAACTACCAAACAAACGTAAACAAGCCATAAAGAATGTCAACTGCTCAAAACACCTGTAGAACCCAAACAAAAAACAACAAAAAACATTGATTTAGATTTTGTTCCTCATTTTAGTATTAGATACATATCCATTGCTACTTTGCAGAAGATCGACATTTTTTAGGAGAATGTTTGGTACAAGCTGTCCTTTTTTCAAAGCTTGTTTTCATTTATTTCATGTTGCTTCGTTAACTAACTAATGATTTAGTGAGAATTTACTGACTGATAAGGCACTAGAGCTAATCAAAGGCATAGGAACGGACTATGACGCGGCCCGGGAGTACCTCGATACTATCTATGGCGATCCACGAGTAGTTTCCGACAGCGTGACATACGATATAAACAAATTCAGACCTTTACAAGACGGGGACGATTCGCGCTTTTGTGAGCTAGTACACCTCGTAAGGCGTTCGTACAAGACACTAAAGGAAGTTATCCTACCAGAGGACATGAACAACAGTCACATGTTGTCTGTAATTGAACGTAAAATGTGTTCTGAGGATCGAAATGTGTGGTCGCGTGAGCTTGAGCGGGAAAAAAGCCAGCAACATTCGAAGGGATGTTGCAATGGATGATTTCGGAAATGAAGCCCCGGATGCGAGCGACTGTGATGTTGAGAGCAGGGGGGAGTCAGAGAGGTACTGTCAATCACCTTAGCACAGAAGAAGGAAACAGTGAATGGCATAAGTGCTGGTACTGTAAGGATTTTTCACATTGGACTGACAAGTTCGAAAAGCTGGCAGCACTTCACGTCGAAGATAGAATCGAGCAGGCAAAAGAGAATCACGCATGCTTCAGCTGCTTAAAACGGGCTGGCAGAAACCACAGAATGGACAACTGTTCCAGAAGCCGACAGTGTTCGAAAATGGAAAATGGGACGCAGTGCCCCCACAAACGCCACCCGTTACTTCATAGGAGTAATTTGACGTCGCCATGGCAACCAATACCATGGGAGTTGTTGCCGTAGATTTAGAAATAAACACATGAAAGACCATAGGACAGAAACCTTGACAGGATATGGAAACGGATCTAGAATACGTAAAAAAGGCAAGAATAAGATTAAGATAAAGGACTACGCCCTTTTCGGGGCGGAGGATGTTTCGTTAACTAATTAATGATTATTGAGAATTTACTGATTAACTTATAAAATGATTAAAGGGGCTCAATATTCGTCCACCGTGGACATAAAAATAAGTAACATTGTAACCGTGAAAACACTTGTACATTTGCCCGTAGTAATCAAAATAATCCTCCAGATTAATAGAGAAACCTTTCAAGTGTTAGACAGATGCAATTCTAGGTTGCGATTTGAGCTATTTTCATGTCAGAGAAGTGACCATCAAGCGTGCGAGGGCCCCTTTAATGTGCCTATCGTTTGTAAATATGACACTGATTAACATTGGACACGTAACAATAATCGGAGTTAGGGCGTTGCTTTCAAAGTAAAACATGACCGCTAGCCAGGATTTAAGGACCGCTAACCAGGATTTAAGGGACGCTTCATCCTCGGAGACCCAGGGAATTTTTCCTCTGCTCCCCGCTCGCGAGTGAAAACGTTAGAGGAAAAATCCCCTGGGTCTCCGAGGATGGGGACGCTTACCAGGATTCATAAAGGACTGATTTAACGTGTGTGCTGTAACCCGCCACAGAAGTAATTCAGATCATCGTTAGTTAGAAGAAGGTTCATCAATTGTGTAATATTTGTATTTATTATATGGATGTCAGTGTTTTACAGGAAACTAAAACACTCGTATTTTCCATATCTTCACTAGTGAAAATATGAAAAAGTTATGTACCGAATGTCCCGGATGTGCACGTTTGCAGTGTTGTTTTCCTGACTTCGTCTGCAGTGAAATCTCGCTCGCTCGGTCACACGAGTTTTAAGCCACAAAACTAAGTTTTGTTCTAGTTCTAAAGAGAAAAACCTTATTTCAACTATGGTAGAGAAAGCTACAACACCACCAAAAGGGAAATTAGTTCTTAACGACACTGGGAATCAGAAAGATTGAGGGAGCATTGCACAAATAAACATTTTCGACTTTACCAAGTGAGTTGTTCAATTTGTAATATTTTGCCGCTATGTCAATTCTAATCCATATAATAAAAAGAACATTACACGGTGGCTTGAAGATATGGATTTTATTTTCTCGTGTCAAAACTTGCCGCTCGAAAATAAAATCCATATCTTCGCGCCACCGTGTAATATCCTCTATATATCTCCTGATTTCAGATCGAATGAAAATATCATTAAATCTATTCGAGTTGTGGCGTGGTACACGTGGTAAATTCATCGGAACACATGTAAAGTAAAAATAATAATAACACATAGATTTATATAGCGCATTGTGCTATAGTGTGCATAGAGCCATTTGTAGTCTACACGAGTTGACCAAAATATGATATAGAGCACTTGTTTGAGAAGTTAAAAGATATCGATTTCGATGCTTCGGCAGTCTCAGTTTACAGTCGACATTGTCACAAACATAGTCCGGTTTGTCAAACAAAGATACCCCATTGGTGGAACTGTACCCTCTTATGTAACCATCAACCGAGGCCTTATAGTGTTAGAAATCAGTCAAAGAACGGGGCGCCCCTATACCGATAAACCATGCTTCTTCTTGCTCTTAAAAGAGGGTGCCACCCCCAAAATCTTGAAGCAGCAACACAAGAATATACCAAAGTTTTCGAAGAGCGCATTCATCAAAGCGTGTAGGGGATTAGATTAAGGATATTCATACTCTCGAGAAGCACGGGATTAGATTAAGGATATTCATACTCTCGAGAAGCACTAATAAATAAATAAATATTCAAGTTTATACCCTGTACAAGAAAAAAGGTGGATCTTCAGACGAACGTGAGCAATTCTCCCTCTAATTATGTCATTCTGTCAGTGTCTATGTCTAGTGCTGTCGCTATTTTTTCCAAACCAAATGCTTTGCATCAGATAGAAATTTTGATGACCCTTTAGAACAAATTGTACACTACTGGCAAGGGATTAGTAATGAAAGTATCAGCCTGCTACACACCAAGTGTACAAAAGTTCTCAACGTCTCAGAAGAACATCAATAAGTAAGGACGAGGTGGAAATGGAGGAAGATGATACCATTGATTTGATGACTAGTGAAGATGAGGAGGGAGAAGACCAGTCGACCGAAGGGGACATGACCTTCTTGAATGAAGACGTAGAGATGGAAGATGAGTCGTTTTATCGAGAGATAGATATGGAGACTCGAGAGAGAGAGAGAAGATGAGGAATATGCTGATGAAGGTAGTTCCATAAGTAGTTTGTAACAGTAATAGTAAGTTTATTTAGCACTCTTTTACAAATATATATATATATATATACTTTTTGTTTGGATTACGAGATGGAGGAAAAAGTGGAGAAAGGGCATAAACAGGAAGGATTTCCATTACTATAAGCAACGAGAATAGGCTAGCGGCTTTGCAAGACGGGCGACCTTAAGAGTCAAGGCTTAGATATAAAACACCGCAAAATCTTCTCACCGACTTCAAAAACCTTATTAATGAGCTGCCATTGATTGGATTCAACTCTGGAAAATACGTCTTAAGATTTCTGCTGCATTACCTTTTGAAGGTAGATCCGGTTCTATTCTGTGTAAAGACGAACAATGCCTATATGCGTCTAAATTCCTGGATATTTCTAATTATTTAGCACCAGGGTTCAGTTATGCACAATTTAGTCCAATATAATTGATGATGAGACACTGCTGGAGGCCAGTTGCAATGTTGAAGACAGGGTCAGGGAAACCAAGGAGGAGATAAACAGAAGCGCAAACATAATCAGGCAAGTAAAAGAAAATAGAAACAACGCGCTATGTATCAGGCGTAACAACCTAACAAAAAAGGAGTAGAAACCTCTAAAATAAGTAAACTAAGAAAATAAGTCGAAAAAATAAGTAAACTTCATCAATACCTATTCACAGCCCGCAGTGAGCTCCGGATATTAGACGAACAAAAGGCCAAGGTGGACAAAGCAACTGTCAAAACCTTCCAAAATCTTTATGTATATTACAATAGCTGCAAAGTACAATTTCTGTGTCATAATAAACATTAGCGTCATAAATAAATTTTCTACTAATATAATAGTGTAATAAGAAAATTTACAATACAATTAATACAATAAAAGTACAAGAAACTTCCTAGATAGGTCTAAAAATTTCTTGCAAGTGCATTAGCTCTAATACTGAAACTTTTCTGGCTGGCAAGCACAATAGCTTAAATTCTAACAAGCAAAACACTTTTATTACAGAATATAAGCAAAGGCAATGTTAGTATTAACTTAAAAGTTTCGTCACTCCTAAAATAGGATTTTACACAGTTTATATGTAGCTATAATAGAAGGATTGCATACATAAAATATCACTTTAGCTTCTGTATGTGTAAACAACCTTTGGAGTTCGGTTGTGCTAAGCAAACACACAAAAACAACGGCTCGCAAAAAAGTTGTGGAGGTGTTTGCAAACTGTGTGTTGCTGTTGTCACTTTTCACCGATCTCGCATGTAAACACATCCATTTTCAAGGCAGTTTCCAATTGAAGGCAATTCACTTAATGAAATCTCTTTCGTTAATATAAGACGAACTAAAGTGCTTCACAATGGCTGGAAGAACAAGTTGACGAAATAACAATGACCTGGAAAGACAATGCTCAAGATGCATCTGATGATGAAGTTGCAAATTAATTCCTGGAGGTCCAACCATTCATAGAGAAAACCTTCATCATGTAGAGCATACAGAACTGTGGGATGTCATGGAGGAACTTCTAAGCATCTGTAAACAGTATCTTAGAAAGTTAGATCGGCTTCAAATACCTGCATTTTCCTGCAGCATTCTAAAAGCTACTGATGCAGGTCCTGGAGTGGGTATTTCTAATGCTGAAGTCCGTTTTCGAGATGCTGAGATTACACGTATTCACAACTCAGATCGTGAGAACCGAATTCACAGAGCTCCTGGAGATTCTGCCCAGACGAGGCAGAGAGGACAGATGCTTCAATTGGGGATGCTCTGGTAGATGGTACATCACTGAAATGGCAATATTACCAACCTTTTGATGGCCTTTCAGAGGAGGAAATTCAGAAACTTTCAGCAAAGGAAGTATAGGCAAAGGAGAGTTTGTGCACGGAACAAAATGCTTGGAGAGTAGCTGAAGAGGTTGCCAGGTGCATTGACGATGAGCCAGGACCTGCAGGGGACTTTATGAAGTGCTATACTTCTCACAAGAAGAGTCAATTCTTCCTTAACAAGTCCTATTTAATGCAGTATACAGCTGCAAAGTCAGAAAAACTAAAACTAGCAACCCAGAATGCAATTACCTGAAGAAAATACTTGCATTTATAGATGCTCATTTTCTCATCGGGGAGATGTTTCTTGAATATTTGAAGGGAACATGTACGGATTCTCTCGAGGCTCTATGTGACTATTGTAGCATGAGTGACAAATGCTGCCAGAAAGTTGATCATGTACCAAGACCATTTTCTGATTATGAAAGTACAGGATTGCATTATCTTCCTTTGAACAGCACTCCGACAGCCAACATGGATACTGATGATTTCCAGCCTAGAGTGCAGTTAAAGAAGGCCTATGTCTCGGGTGAATGCTCCTTGGGTGATCCTAGCAAGATCAGGGAATTTAGTAAGAAGTTAGCGGTGTCAGAAGAATGCATTAAATGCTATCTTGAGCACTAAAGAAAGAGAAACGAAAGAATGATAACAATGAAAAGAGATCAGCTGAAGCAAAAATACATATGCTGATTATGGCTGGATTTGCTATGCTTGATGATGGTTCTCTAACAAAACAAACAGTAGCTGTCTTGGACACAAGTATTTGAGACATCACAAAATAATCAACAAAGGTAGGAGGAAAGCAAAGCTAAATGAAGTACAAAGGCACATCAGTAACAAGCTGCGTGAACAACAAAATACTTCAAGGGAGGACGAGTGATGCAGGAAGTGATGAAGAGGTGGTGACCACATGTGATGAAGAAGATGGTGATGAAGATGAGGAGATCCTTGCTGAAATCACGGGATCAGAGTCGGAAGATGAAGAGTTTGACGAAGAGTCTGAAAACAAGGACATTGAAGTTGGAGATCATGGGATCACAAGCGTCACCACAAGATCCGGAAGAACTGCAACTCGCTTTCTCCTAAATTAGATTAGGTAGTGTGAGATTAAGGAGAAAGCGAGTTCCAGTGAATGATTGGGGGAGGGTCACCAATAAATATGTCACCACATTTGGAGGGCAAACGTTTTTCCTGCATCTTGTCAGGGGAGGGTTTCTTCCAAAACATGTAGACCAAAATAAAAATGCACCAGACAAGAAAAATACACCACCCCCACCCCCACCCCCATCCCCCTCTTATTTATGACCAGTTCCTAACTGTGAGATTTTAGTGAGGAGGTCAAAACACAGGTACTCGAATGGTCCTTCTACAGTGTAGCTTTTCAAACAACTAAAAAATAGCGTGTTTAAAACAACCAGGCTTTTTGGGCATGCGCTGACGATGTCATCGATGGAGCACCACTCATTTACCCAAATTTTCCACACTGTGTCTTGGCTTTGCATGATGAAGGTCCATACGCTGTGTAGGTTTTAAAATGACTAAAAAAGTAGCTCTTTAACAAACAGCTTTTTGCATATACATTGGCGAAAGTAATAGAGTAACAGAGAGATAGCTTTAAGTTTTAGTCGCGCGAAGTCCCGCAGATGTATCGCATGATCCCGCATCTCGAGGGTGCGACAGGGGAGGGGAGGAAAAGATATATATGGTGTGGGAGGCGAGGGTAAAATAAATTAGAAACATAGGGGGAGGGAGGTACCTTCGAAGATGTAATATTGGTTCACAGTTATCCTGTTACCCGTGGCAGGGTTAACGGAATGTGAGAGAGTGAGTGACAGCGCGGTCCCTTCCAATATCCTCATTGTGAATTAAGTATCCACAGAAACATATAAGTGAGTTGAAACGTGTAACAGCGCGACAACCTGCGAACAACTCGCGATCAAAAAACACCATATTTGGAAAGCAACAGATTTATCGGTTAGCCATTCAGCAACGGGAGATGTTATTCGTCATGTTTTCTAAAAATAACGCGCGCGAACTCCCCACAACAGAAGCACAAATGAGTTGAGAAATGTGTCTTTTCCATGCTCAAAATCCATAAAAAATCAGGCTTAAAAGCACCATGAAGAAGAACAAATGAAAATCTAAAGACAACAATTTATAAAGAAATAAATCGATAAGTTAATTTATAAACTAAACGTTTTTTTTTTAAATTCACTACTGAAAGAAATAAAAAACACATTTTTTGTCGAGCCTTACTTGTTTGTTTTGGCTTGATTGGATCCTTCGTTCTTTTTTTGACATCTCATTTTCCAGTACAAATTCAACGACAACATATCTTGAAGTTTATAACTAAGAGCACTGGAGAACTACTCTAATTTTCCTTCTTCTGTGTTTGTTGTTTCAAGAACGGATCCCTTGCAAATAGCCGAGCTGTTTTTCTCCTTCGTTCCTACGTGTAAATTAGTTCCTTTTTGATCAACAGAATCCAGCCGACGTTGAAATTCATTTCTCCCGTTCTGGTTATTTCTACAATAGTTTCTCAGAGTTCCTATCCATAAAAACTCTACTTGGCCAACTTCTTTTTATTGATGCCCCAAACCTGAGTGGTGTGAGTTTACTTTGCAAAATATGCTCAAGAGTTATTTTTCTCCTTTTGAGAAATTTATGCATTTTGGTTGAGCTTGGAAGTTCTTCTTACAAAGTTCATTGGTTTTCCAGCAGGAAATCTCGTAGAAAAGCCGGTAAGGCTTCCAAAAATCTGCAAGCATCGATGAATCAGAATGTAGGTTTGCAAAACGAGCACCGAAGCCTGCCGTGTGCAGTGAAAAGTCACATCTGAATTTTGATTGGCAGCACGCAATGACATTGTTTTCCAAATATGGTGTTTATTGATCGCGAGTTGTTCGCAGGTTGTAACATCAGATTCATTCGTATGTTACACGTTTCAACTCACTTATATGTTTCTGGTATCCATGAGGATAAAAAACGTGACAAACGAAGTCCCGTCACTCCTAACACAGTCACAGTCAAGTTCGGACTTGAAGGCAACGAGTCATATGGTATATGGGCTCAGGGCTCAATGCCCAAATTATGGCTGCGATCAGGGTTCAGAGGGGTAGGCTCAGGGCTGAAGAGGCTAGGATCGGGGATCATCGCTACAACCTTCGAATCAGGGCTCAATCCTAAAATTTCACCCTTTTTTTCATAATGTAACTACGATTTCTTCCTCCTGTCACGTAAAGTCTGCTGATGGAGTGACTAGAATCTAGTCGATAGGGGATGTTTTGCTTCCGGTAGATCGCTGGCGACGTCATGCCCCGTTAGTCCAGTCAATCTATGAAAAAATGAGGGTCAACCTGTCACTAATTACAACAGAAAGTTTCTAAACGGTTTTAGGACCAGAAAGTCATCCTCTAAAACATATCAAAAATCCTAAACAATCATAGAAGGGGAAATTACTTAAATTCAGGAATTTTTATCTTCTTTTGTTAGCGTTTTATTTATTTTATTATTCTTTTGTTATTAATGAGTTTTGCGGCACTTAGAGCTCTACGCTGATAAAACTAGTTCTAGACTGTCACGCCCAACAGGTAAATATGTTAACTCTTTATTTTACTTAGAAATGACCTCTTATATAGAGTCTATTAATGTTTGACAACGGAATCCAGCGCGCGAGTGTTTGTAGACCCGATACAGCACGGATGCGAATTCTTTAAATTTGGAGTTCTCATTAACTTTTTCATTCAAGAAGGCGATAGTTTCAACAAAGGCAACTGAAAGGGCTTCTATAACCTAACCCCGTGGGTATTATGGAGCTGGAGCCCTAATTTACTTTTGTTCAAAAGAGTGTAAACTTCCCACAAAGGCAACCAATAGACAAATAAAATTACGGAAACTAAGATAAAGCAATTTATTGCTGGATTTCAGTTCATTGTGTGTTTCGGCATATTTTATCAAACGGTCGCAGAAAATCACTCTATTCCATCGTCTTCATTCAAAGCTTGTCGAAATGAATCAATTTCGTAACATTTCAGAGGAAAGCAAAAACTGCTCGAAGGTGCTGTGTCATCTATTACAAAATGCAAACTACAATACAAAGTGGTCCGTAAATGTGACCCGTGAGTGGCAGTTGCAGAGAGGCAACAAGAATCCGATAAACGAAGAATTTGATTATGATGTTTGAATATGCTCAGTTCTTTATTTAGTGTTTTTTTCTGCAACTGTATTTATCGGCTTTATCATGCAAGAGGAATTCATCTGTGTATCCTAGAAGAGGTCAACATGTTAGCGCCATTGAAAAATAGAAGGTTAGTGTGGATCTGATGTAATCAATTCACATTTGATTGCATTTATGGCTAAATGTCTTTGGAATTGTATCTAAAGTTGTGATTCTGAACGTAAAATTACGTCGGAGGCTTGCCTTCGAGCCCTGCATAATAGTCATGAGTTTTGAAAGGCCTAATGTTCATGAATTTTGTAACTAACTATTTAATCAACATGAGTGTCTGTATCTGTTTAGTTACAGAACTCCAGTTTATTAAATAGATAGTTACAGAACTCATGAATATCAGTTACAGAACTGATGACTGTTTATTAATATTTATTAATTAGTTCTCTAATCAACCAATCAGTCTACAGCAATCAGCACGTGAATATTATCTTAGTCAAAGCGTAGTTTACAAAAATATCAAAGTGTATATAACACGAATTAGTCTATTTGAAACCAGTTCAAACTAGAATAATTAGCAGGGAATACTGTGCAGTATAGAGAATATCAAAAACGTCGCAAAACTTAAGTGCGGCAAAACTCATTAATAAAAAGGACAAGATGGCCGCCAACAAAACAATAATAATAATCAATTTAATATAGCGCCGCTTCTACTAAAAATCCAGTGGCGCTTTACAATGATATATCATAACAATAGTTTAAAATGAAATAGCTGATAAGATATTTACAATTGGTGATAACATGGCCTAGATTAAAATTCCTATGAAAATAAAAGTTATTGCAAGATATCTAAAATCATAAATATGTACAATAAAAATATTAAAATAGTTGTAAAAATTACAATAATAGAATTAAAAGAAATAAGATAAATAAAAAATAAAATAATAATGGTATACTTCACTTAATCGTATGTTTTTTTTCTAAAAAGAAGCGTTTTTACCAGAGATTTAAACGTACTGTAGCATTCGCAAGTTCTTATTTGAAGAGGTAGCGCGTTCCATAGTTTAGGTGCCATATAAGAAAATGATTTAGAGCCATATGATTTCAGGTTGTATGAGGGCTGTATTAAAAGTCTCTTATTCATTGAGCGCAGATTCCTTGTAGGCTTATAAGGACGTAGTAGGTCCACCAAGTAGGATGGGGCTAAATTATTCAATGATTTGAAAGTCAAGAGTAGAACTTTGAAATTAATTCGCTCAGATATAGGTAGCCAGTGAAGCTCTTTTAGCACCGGTGTTATATGATCATATTTTCTTGTTCCCGTGAGGAGGCGTGCTGCCGCGTTCTGTACATGTTGTAGTTTATGAATCTGTTCGACCTTCAGACCTGATAACAGTGAGTTGCAATAGTCTAGTTTACTAGTTACAAATGCATGTACCAAAATCTCACAGTGATGGAAAGAAATAAACTTCCTAATCTTAGATATGTTCTGTAAATGATAGAAGGACGATTTGCATGTGTTTCTGATCTGTGAATCCATAGACAGCGTATTATCAAACATAACGCCTATATTCCTGGCCGTACAAGATGCAGGTACTGTTTCACCGCCGATCAGAATTGAATCAATATTTGGAGGTCGATGGCGCGCATTTATGACCAAAAATTCAGATTTATCTCCATTAAGCCGAAGTTTGTTAGCGAACATTCAATGATTTATGTCATTTAGACATGATTCAACCGCCGACTTTGATGAGCTTGGTTCACCCACTGCCTTGGGGTTAAACGTCATGTATATTTGAGTATCGTCTGCATAATAGTATTTCATGATCAACCGTGTCGAACGCGGCAGATAGGTCAAGGAGGACAAGAATAACACAACCACCATCATCGATACCACGTAGGATATCGTTATGGATGCGCGTTAACGCAGTTTCAGTGCTGTGGCCTTTTTTATAAGCCGACTGTAGTATTTCATGCAAGTTCTCATCCTGGAGATGTTGGTTCATTCTGGTTGCGACTACTTTTTCAGTTGCTTTTGAAATAAATTGTAAATTAGATATAGGTCTAAAATTTGCGAAAATCTCATGGTCTAGGTTCACTTTTTTGAGTTTAGGATCAACCACTGCCTCCTTGAACGAGGGAGGTACCACTACATTTGCAAATGATAGATTAATGATGTTACAGATTACTGGTAATAGTGCGGATATGCAGTCCTTCATGAGGGACCCAGGCATTGGGTCCAGGACACATGATTTTGAAACCATAGATTTCACCAAAGAAGAAAGCTCATTCACTGAGGTTGGACAAAACTCTGAAAGCTCAGAACCCTCACTGTAGTCATCTACAAGCTCCGTGGATGTAATGGAAGCTGGGAATATATTTCGTATGGTCTGGACCTTATAATAGAAAGAATCCACAAACTTTTCTGCGAGTACAGCATCATTATCATGCGAAGGGAGCTTCTTCTCTGCTTTTAGACTGAGCATGTTTCCAATGGTTGAGAACAGTATTCTTTGATTTCCATTATTCTCGTTTATGATATTTGCATAAAATTGCATTCTAGAGTCGTAAATGAGCTTCTGTACTCGAGTACATTGGTTGACAAACATCTCTCTGTGAATTGTGAGTCTTGACCTACGCCACTGGCATTCCAACTTCCTCCTTTTAGCCTTTTCAGTCCTGATCTCATCTGTATACCATGGTGCCGCAGGTCTGTCGGTTACAATTCGTGACTTTAAGGGTGCATGATGATCAAGCAAAGTCTTAAGCGTGTTATTATAGCACTCAACAAGTTCAGATACATCAGTACAAATGTTTTCCATTAAAGGAGAGTTTTTTATATCCAGAATAAGTGCATCCTTGTCTAGTGAGCGCAGTTTACGATACACCAATTTCTTTTGTTTTATGCCAGGTTTCGTCAAGCAAGGTGTTTCACAATGCACAGCGCAGTGATCCGAAATTGCAGGATCTGTCACTTTTACGTTCCGTACAACCTCTTCTTTAGATCTGGTGATTACAAGATCTAGGGTATGACCGTTTCGATGGGTTGCTTCATGAACGTGTTGGACCAGGTTGAAAGTATCAAGGAGCTCCTGAAATCGAGCCGCTGAGCGATCTCTTAGATTGTCAAGATGGAAGTTAAAGTCTCCCATTATAACTAGTGGGCATATAGAAGTACTCGATACCTCTAGAAATGAAGCAAAGTCTTGCAAAAACATTGACACATTAAGTTGGTTTTTCTTTGAAGAGGGTGGTCTATAGACAACGACTGCTATTTGATCATACAATCAGTGAACTCAAATGAATTAAAAGAGGTGCATGCTGACAGTTTCTTTAAAGTGAAACAGCTCCTATACATTAGCGCAACGCCACCTCCCCTTGCTCCCTTTCGAGGCAGATGATGCAAGGCAAAACCGGATGGACAAATGCTGTTAATAGTTATTTGATTAGAAATGTCAGAATTGAGCCATGTTTCTGTAATGGCAAGAACATCAACGCCATTGTCAACAACAAAATCCTTTATGGCGAATGATTTGTTTCTCACAGACCTGGCATTTAGTAAACAGAGTGCTACAGGTTTAGATATTGTTTGAGTAATATGTGGATTGCGTTGGATTGTTATCAAATTGGTACCTTGCGCTGTTTTGATGTCACGCAAACATTTGTCATGCAAACATCTTCCATTTGAAATGGGTCGTGTCAAGGAATCAGTTTTAACTGGGATAGCATAACAGTTATTGCTTTTAGGACTATTAAACACAGATCTGTTTGTTGGATACCTCACTCTTATATTCGAAACCACAGAGCAATTATTTACTGGTGTTAGGTTACTTAGAATTGTGATCAGGTTTGATGGATTGCGCGTACGCTCATCACAAGCTGGGTACCCTGTGTCAGAATGTATGTTTGTTGTGAAAACCGGAATCCTGGTGCTCATTGATGAGTTAACACCATTTACTAGGGCCGCACTGATACCAGAGTTGTGAGGCAGTGGAGATGTTATCCTTCTAGGAGGTTGGCTGGAAATGTTATTCTCTTCAGGGCCAGAGTTATTGTAATAGTTTAGAGGGTGATTGCTCCTTTTTGGAGTGATCAAATTTGTGACTTGCCGGACAGGGATTTTAACGGTAGGATAACCTGTGCCTGCATACCTGTTTGAAATCAGTACAGGTATAGTATATAAGGATTGATTTGTCATGGTGTCATGAAATGGGTCATTTAGTGAGGAAGAAGGAGAAAGCGGAGAGAGATGTTTTACAGGACCATGAGATGGGCGAGTTTCAATTATAGCCTCAGGGCCAGGATTTAATTTGAACACCAAATCACCTTCCAACTCTAGGCGGAAAGATGCACATGAGTTAGGGTAGTAATTCGTAGGCCGCAGATCAGGTTGAGAAACCAAGACGCCCTCATATTCGAGGTACTCTAAGATGTTAGCCTTGTTGTGCATTGAAGGGCGTGGACTGGCCATACGTCGTTGTAGGTTCATAGCCACGCAGACAAGTAGGAGAATATCCAAGATTTTTGTGAAAAACATATTTTAACGTGTAAACTATTCTGCGTATTTTTAAGAGAAGACCCTTTATTTTATTATCCCTTTATTTTCGTGATAGTATAATGCCTAATAGTATAATATCTAAAAATTGTGCAAATGTACATAAAATGGTAAGTGTCGTTGAATTGATGTAATAAATAACTTAATTAAACTTTTATTTAATTGGTGTAATTTATTTCATTGTTATTTAATTGTTGTAAATTATTTTATATATATATATATATATTTTTATTATTATTATTTGATTGTTAACCTTTACTTTCAAGATATTAAATAGATAACCAAATAAAGAAGTTAATAAAAAGAATTCGGTCATAAACTCTGTAAAATAAAATGTATAAAAGCCCGCGAGTCCCGCGGGTAGGAGAACACAAACGAACAATAGTATGCAAATGCAGACAATTCACGGATGAGTGAGCCTCACTCGCAGCAATCGGAATTAATTAACTTTTTGTCAAATGTCAGAGAATAGAGAAAATAAAATAACGAGAAGTGTCTTCGATCAGCACAAAAGAAAGATAGATAAGTCAGAGTTTAGAGTATACTTATAGACGCAATCCGGTTAAGCTCTGCTGTCATCAAAGATCTTTCGGGGCTTCAGTTCTTGGCGGGAAACTTGAATAGAACTTGAATAGTACCTGATAGTACCAAAATTGCTGGAAATTCGTTCAGATCTCAGTAAACGACTCCAGCAGGGCTTCACTGACGATGTCCGTGTACGATGGGGAAGAATTGAAGCATTCAGTGACGAAAATAGTGTTTCATAGAAGCTTTTCTACAGAGCTAAAGAGAAGACGTCACCTTCTTCAAAATTGTGTCGTCTTTTCAAACTCGAATTTTGAGATCATCTCCTACATGGATTTTTAGGACTTTTACTACGGAATCCACCGTAGTGTGGAATGGGCACTAGATTTCATATCGCTACCACGCCCACTTTTGTCTGCGGTCACGCCTACTTTCTATAACGGCCGCAAACACAATGGCGGGAGTGTTGAAGTCGGGAAGACTTTATAAGAGAGGAAAAGCCTTATCTGAGGATATAAAGAGTAATATCATTCAAGATATCGTAGAAGAAGGTGGCGATATTGCCACTGGATTCTTTGGAGGAAGTTTTTCAGAAGTTACTAGAAAATACAAGATCAAGTACGATACCGCGAAGAAAACGTGGAACTCTTTCATCGAAACAAGAAATCTCGCTGAGCGGCGCTACAGCTCTGGTATAAAGCATCTACAGCAACATGACTTAGATTTTATACGCTTTTTGAAGACGAACAGAGCCTCTATAACAACCGGAGAGCTGTATAGAAATGTGAATCAGTTCTGCAATGTCGCTGGCGGAACGTCGTTTACCGCAATTCGTAGGGCTGTTCAGAATCATTTGACCGATCACAAATGGACATGGAAGAAAATGACACGACCCCTCGCTGAAAAATTCACAGCAGATAATGTTAACTATTGCCAGGAATACATAGACTATATTTATTCCGTTGATCCATACAAACTGAAGTTTTTCGATGAAAGCGGAATAAAATTGCCCGATGTTGGGAACCCAAGATACGGGCACAGTGAACAGGGAACTCCAGCAGTTGAGATCATGAGAAATATGAACTCTCCTAATATTACCCTCAGTTTGATGTGTGGCCTTGATGGTGTAATCTACGCTAATACTGTCTGCGGCTCAAGCAATTCATTAACATTTCTCAACTTTTTTGAGGAGTCGAAAAACGTATTGTTGCAGGATGGCCGGCCACCATATTCATTCGGAGATCATATCATTATGGATAATGCCTCTATTCACCATTTCAGGGCCGGACAAGCACTTGGTGGGTGGCTGGACGATATTGGATGTGCTCTGGTTTACCTGCCTAAATATTCACCTAAATCCAGCTGAAAATGTCTTTAACAAACTTAAACAATTCTCAGAAGGTTTGAATATCGAAATCTCTTGAGAAACGACTTGCAAGTGGCCGTGCTACAAGAAATCACCCCCCATGACATGCAAGATTGTTTTAGGTACACTGGCTACATCGATTAGAAGCTTAGTTAGAAGGATTCAACGGGATAAAGCGCGCGCAATACACGGTATTGAACTAACTGCCTTCCCACACCTTATGATCTGTTCTTAGTGGGCTCTGTTGTTATGAAAAATAAAGCATGTTTTAAAAGCCTAGAGAAAAAGGTTTAGTAACTCTGTGTTCATTTCCATTAGCTTGTACAAGCTTGATAACATTGATAATGGGAGGCTGCAAAAGTAAACAGATCTTCCCGCAATTAAACTACAGCCAACGGTCTGGTCTCATGCATGGTCAAGCAAAAATATACACAAGAAAATCGAGGCAAGATTACACACGCATTTGAAACATGAATGGCCTAAGAAATAGAGACAGATCTGTAAAACCAATTTAAAATAATTTTTGGATAACTTTTGGTTGAGGAGTATTTTCACATAGTTTTCTCAGGGGCGATAAGTAAAAGGCGCGACATATATTCGACGAAGAGAGAAAACTCTCAACTCGCAAGCGCTGTTCAGCACAAAATACTAATAAATGTTCTGAATAATTCTTCTACTGACATCAAGATCTAGGGGGAACTCTAACGATTCAGTAATGTTCCAAGTTTTCAACAACCAAACGAGTTTTATTTTAATTAAAATGATTTAGTATTAAGCAGAATCTGTCTTACCTCCAGACACATCTCAATAGATTTTGACAAACAATTAAGATTATTCAACAGAACGTGAAATTGGAGGCTGGGATTCAACAAAACAGTTTTAACATTCTATGCGATCTTTCTGTGTAAAACAAATTGTCACAGCATCGTCCATAGTATTCTTCTCGCAGTCTACACAACAAGTTTACAATTTTTACACTGCTCTGAAAACAAACAGCGCATGCATCTGTTATTTACCATGTTCACTCACCTTCTTCTACAAGTTTTGCCGCTTCAAACAAAAGGGAGAGTCCAAATTCGTTGTCATTGTTTCCCTGTTCTTTCAAGCTTTCGTTGATGGCAAGTTGTATTTGGTACTGTTCCTCATCTATAAGTTCTTGCGCATCAAGTTGTTTTGTCGAGGTCGAACTCGAAGTACAAGTCGAGTTAGGTAAAACACCTTTCCCTGGGAAAACGATGCCTTTCTGCTCCCATAACTTCCTTACTGGATTGCTCTTAGTTTCAATGTGAGATGGAGTATTTTCTCGTTCGAAGAACTGCTCGTCATATTCGTTGATAAGTCTCTGAATTTCATGTGGCGATGGAACTCTACCACCGCAGGCTCTTTCTAGCTTTCTTGTATCAGTAGTGACTACTAACCAATTGGGAACTTTTGCCCCCGATGCTGCCTGTCTCAGGTATTTCTCAGGGTTACTATTTATTAGCATCGTTTGCACCTTGGAGGCAAAAGTAGTTTGACTTGAAGTAAAGCTTTCTCGCTTGGATTTGATGTCGAGCTCTAACTGCTTTAGTTTCCCCCTCAAGCCGTTCAGTTCTGTTTTCAATGACTTATGGTATTTGTCTTCTGTCGGGTGGCGCTTGATATCTTTACAGAAAGATGCAGAAACACACGAACCAAACGAGCATACAGTTTTACTGTGTCCGGCCGTATGACAATTCGAACATGAAGGCTTTTTCTTCTCAGGGTTATTCGGGTATTGCTTGAAGCTGTTTTCAAGTTCTAAAAGTTCGTTTTCTTTCTTTATCACGGCTTGCTTGATGGCTTGCTGGTCAGCGTCGAGTTTTCTGAAGAAAATGTCAGTTGGAGATTCATAATTGAATTCTTCTGCTGTAGATGCAAACTGTGTTTCCAACCGTTTTGCTGATTTAGTTTTTTTTTGTTGCATGCGCAAGTTTTTCACCCTTCTCGAGAGGACTAGGCGAAGGTGATGTTCGAAGTCGCTTTTCCGACGCTCGCCGGTTTTGCGGTGTTTGAGCTAGTTCGCAAACTGTAAGCTCTATTATTGTCAGGTTTTCTCTTTTGGCATCGCGACGGCCAAACAGCATTCTAGATTCAGTAGAAAAACTGTATCACAGTAGAAAAACTGTATTAGTCGTCTTCTATATAATGGCTACGAAAACTGCACAGTAATAAAAGAAATGAGGATGGTCGAGATGGTCGAGTAAGTAATGAGTGCCGAGGAAAGGGTCAACAAAGAAAAAGAAAAACAAGACAAAAGGGAGAGCCGGTACGCTTCCACTCGCTCCGAGTGCGTATACACAGCGGAATGTGTCTACCAACGACGGAGAGATAAATCTTCTGGAACAGTTTCAAGGAGCTGGCGGGCAAATCATTGTTCAAGAAGACGTTGATGCATGAGGTTTTTATAATTAAAATGAAGCAGTAGCCCTCACAATTACAAGAGGTACAGCATTCCCTTCTTCCTTGTAGTTCTTTCACAAGACTGTCATCATAACGGGGACAGGTTCCAGGCAGATCGAGTTTAGCTTGAGGTGGCTCGAGCAGTCAGAGAAAGATCAACTCATATACCAGATTGGAAACTCTGATGGCAGGAACTCAGTGTATTATCGGGCCCGTTCAAATACAAAAAGATGCTGAACATTTCTATATAATCCGCACAGAAGAGCAGCGTTTAGATGCATTACTACAAGGGGCGGCAGATTCTGAAGATTCATCTGACTCCAGTGACGATGGAAGATGAATGCGAAAAGACCCAGGTGGACGAGGTCTTGCGGCCGCCCAGATTCAAGGCTGGGACCAGTAGGTCCGGGAGGCGCACAACCAGAAATGTTTTTGAATTTTTAGTTATAAATTACAACATCTATTTTATGGCCCGCACGGTAATTTCGTCAATCGTGAACCAGTAAAACCTTCTCTATGGGTATAGATGAGTTGTCGGCATCTAAACCGGCTCCCCCATTGGTGTATTCTGGTGAGACGGTTGGCATGACACCCGGCAGGATGAAAAACACAGCCTGCAAAGGGCAGATGAGCTCTTGTCAACAGCCATCATGCGTGGACAGTTATCTTGCATCGCCTCGCATCATATTGACAGAAGACACCGGGCATTGTGTAAGCACTTTCACTAGTCAGTGCCCCGAAATCAGCACTGGAATCCGCTTTGCCATGTTGCTAAAAACACAAAGGCGCAATATCTATTTAAATGTAATTCTAAGAGGTTAACTTTTGTCGAGGTAACAATTGTTTATATACGCCTATTGTGATCCAGGATGCGGCATACATGATCCGTGTTTAATAGACCGCTAAGCATTATGGTTGACAATAAAGATGCTGTTACTCATGACAGAAATGGTCTTTGCGGATAAAAACCATTAGACAATCCTAACGAATGTAAATCATGTACTCCCATTCTTTAGTGAATGCATCATGTATCTTCGATAAACTTGTTATTGGAATAAGGTATACTAGAATACACTACTGGAGATCAAGATCTGGGCAATCAAGGTTTTAGTATTGAGTACGTTTGGTCTATGACTAAATTTGGACTTTTTGGAGCAATTTTCATAAAAAAAAGATCTGCTCCAAATTTTTGGCAGGGGCTCAGGGATCAAACATTTCGGGAACACCGTGATCAGGGATCACAATTTCGCGAAAAAAATAGGGCTCAATGTATCCTAGATATACCATGTTACGAGGCTGAAGTAAGTCGTATATAAAATGCACATCGTATCTACACTATTGATCTATCCACTCCTTCCTGCACATGCGAGGCATGGTATAAAACTTATTTCCCGTGTATGCATATGTACGCTGAATTTAACGTATATAGGAGCGGAGTTTCGAGCATCTGCCAATAGCTACGGAAGCAGTCCATTTCTTACACTGGACACTAATGCTTGATGCCTTCCAACAAATGCTGTTGCGGCGAGTAAAACGTAAAACGAGTAAGGGTCTAACCCCTCAAAAACTAGAAGTCTACTAATATCTGTGGACCCAATTCTCTAAACAGCACACAGGAAGTTACCCTGTTGAGGGACATTATCTAGCGAGTTGACAATGAAAGGTCACTGCTTGGTGCCCTGGAGAAGATTAAAGATCTACATAAACACCTGGCGACGAAGAGTTGCACTGAGACCAGCAGCCTCCCACTGCGTTTTGGCCCCGTGAAGAAGCGACTGAAGATCACATCGCTGGATTATCACAAAGTCCTGCCGAAGCGACTCAAAAAATGTAAAAAGAAGAAAAAAACCTCGACTGGTTGGGATGTGACCGCTGCGGGTAGTACTGTCATGCAAGCTGCTTGGGTGTAGATTTTGCAACTCCACTGGACATGCCCTTCTACTGTCCTTAGATAAGACCTCCATAGATATGCCCCGCAAATCCACCTGGCCCACAATGCTAGGGTACTTTTGAATGCAACATCTGGGCTATTACAGGTCAGATAAGTAAAAAGCAGGTAAAAAGAGGCATCATTAATTGACATTCAATTTGCAATAGTGAGGACGCAGAGTCTGTGTTTGCAGATAGCCATAAAAACATTATAGAGACTAAGCGTATACTGTTTGCTTGTGTATTTTTTTATTAAAATGGCTCGACACGAGCACCAAGCATTGTTTGACTACGGTCATTTACTAGTCCGGTTTTAGGCGAGGCAGTGGGTATGGAGATGCATGAGGTACCATGGAAATGGGAAGGTTTCGTGTTCACGATTTGCCGGAAGGCCTTACTCTGAAAAGGCATCATCAAGGGGGGAGACAAAATCAAGTTTGTAGTTCAGACTTCGACCCATCATCCACACAAAATGCGGCATCCAAAAGCACACACAGGATGTACGAGGATGTTCTGCACCAGATTGTAAAACCAAAGTAAGCTCAGTGGACCGCTCATTGGGTGGAGATGAAAAGGGAGCTCGATGAGAATCAAATAGAAACGTATGCCAGCTGACACATCTTCTTATGGAGACATGCCCTCAGTTTGCACCGGAGAGACACATTCCAACACAGGACTCATTCAAAAGCTTTACGGAAAAGAAAGAGAATATTATACAGGATAACAAATCATTCATTTTAGACACATTGCTTCAATCTCCAAAGAAAGAAAAAAAGAAAAGAGTCAAAGAATACATCTGAGTCAGTCTGGGTAGATGAATATTTCTTTAAAAATTGGTTCAGAATGCTGAGACGGCCGATACTACAAATATGTTTGATGACGATGCACCAGTAGTAATAATAATAATCTTTATTTCATTCAATAAAAAAACATACTGAACGTTACAAACAATTCCCAATCATATAATTCTAAAATCCTAAAAATATCAAAAAAGTAAATATAACAGAGAAGGCTCCTACCATAACTGTAGGATTGAGTGCACTTGTCATATGACCTTTGCTTTAAGGTATTCTTCAAGTGGCGAAACAATTTAAAATTTGTGTATGAAATAATATATCACTCAAAAAAACATTTCCAGAATCTCAAAGTACCTATGCATTTCCACAAGTACTGTTCGTTCTGCTTTATACATTTGAATGGCGACGAACTCTTGGTGTGCTCATGACTTAAGTACAATAAAAATCTCGAGTAAGAACTTGCATTTCTCCAGGTTTGCTTCAACAGCTTCTTAGATAAATGGTGCTTAGCGCAATTTTAGACTATATAGGTTCTTAAATAAGTTATTTTAATTTTTTTGGGGCCCAAATAGTAATGTCATGACTTCAGCAAAATGGTATATATCCCATTTCTCCTTTATTTCTAAAGTCATTAATATTGAATTACTTTACTTAGCATACAGTAAGTTTAAGTTTTGTTTAAGTTTAAATTTATTTCCACAGACATATATATACATATACATTAAATATGGACAGGAATAAAAAACGTGGTAGGGGAACCCAAAGAAACCACAAGGCTTATCCGAGTAGGGTCCCCCATGTATACTTATATGTTTTGCTTTCTATAAAATAGCAAGCGTCACGGTAGGTATGATCTAATTGTCCAGATCGGCTAGAAAACAGGAGAGTTTGGATTTGAAAGAGGGAAGATTATTAGAAGACGTTATAAGAAATGGGAGAGAATTCCAGATTTTTAGGCCTTGATACAAGATTGTCAACTGCTTGATATTTGTTTTGCAAGGGTGACTTCAAAGATGTGAGGCACACCGGGTATTACAACTACCAGTTAAAAAGAAGTTATGGAAAAACAAAATGATGATAATAGGAAAACATAAACTTGGCAACGTGAAATGAGTTAATTTTGAAAATATCAAGAATATTTGAAAAAGGGGTGCTGAATGAGCTAGGAATTCGGAGTTGGTAACGGCACGAACAGCACGTTTTTGGAGCAAATAAATACGATGTAGGTTTGAGACATAAATAGAAGACAAAACTCAGCTAAATATGAAGCAATCCAGTTTTAGGACCCCTAATTTTTATTTAAAGAGCCTGTGAATATGAGAGACAAAGTTACCCTGTTGAGGAACATTATCTAGCGTTTTGACAATGAAAGGTCACTGCTTGACACCCTGGAGAAGATTAAAATGTACGAGAGTTCCTGACGAGGAAGAGATGCACTGATACCAGCAGCTTCTCACTGCACCTTGGCTCCGTGAAGAAGCGACTGAAGGTCACATCGCTGGACTATCACAAAGTCCTGCCGAAGCGACTCCCACAATGTAAGAAAAAAACAACCCTCGACTGGATGGGATGTGACCGCTGCGGGTAATACTGTCATGCAAGCTGCTTGGATGTAGATTTTGCAACTGCACTGGACATGCCCTTCTACTGTCCTTTGATAAGACCTCCGTAGATATGCCCCACAAATCCACCTGGCCCACAAAGGTAGGGTACTTTTGAATGCAAATAGTGGGCTCTTCCAGGTGAGATAAGTAAAAAGCGGCATTATTAATGGACATTAAATTAGTAACAGGAGGACCCAGAGACTGTGTTTGCAGATAGCCATAAACAATAGTTATAGAGACGAAACGTATACTGTTTGTGTATTTTTTGTATTAAAATGACACTAGCACCAAGCATTGTTTGACTAGGGTCATTTACTAGTTTTCATCAGGAGCCCATTATCTAGGAGCGTCCATCTAGAGGTAGGTAGGTGCGACGGCGAAATAGATCAAAGGCATGCCATAGGCCAACTCGTGGCTGTTTTCCTTTAAAAAACTTTTGGAAATTAGTCGTTTAAAAAGACTTTGACATACCCCCCAGAACCACCTTAACGGGGGAAAGTTAGATGGCTCCCATATTTTGGGGCAGAGTGCTCAACGAGAAAACAAATTTGACCCCTACTAACTAACACCAAAACGATGTAGCCCCTAAAAATACCATTAAGTATTCCTAAAAATACCATACGTATTTTTGGGGGGAACATGTCACACTGTTTTTGTAGTTCTTTGTCACCTGGATTTGTGACATACAAACATATCTCTTCTTTTTAGTCAACAAATGCATTGTTGCAGTATTTGACACATGTATTAGCTTGAGTTACAACTACCTTAGTGAATGCTTTTTCTGTTTCTATTAGAATGATCAACAAAGTAGCATATAATTTATTGTCAAGTATTTCAAAATGGATCAGAAGCACACTGTATACCTTAAAGCATATTGCGATTACAATAACACTGTACATCATTGCTTAGTTTTGCAACAAGAGCCATACATGTTATGCAGGCATTTGCAATTATACAGTTTAGTTCTCTAAACAGTGTCATTTAAAGCAGAGCAACAAAGTACAGTGTTAGTGAATCAGACTTGAATTTGATTTGGCTTTTTGTAGCATTCTGCTGTTGTTATAATCCTGGATATACATCAATATTGCCTTCTGCTTTTTGTGCTTTGGGCATAATTTTTTAGGCTATTTTTATGCTAATTCTGGTATCTGCCTGTGCCCATTACCTCAAAGTATTTGTGTCTGATTTATGGGAGCCCCCAAAAATACTGCTCTTGGGATATAGGTAGTATATTTTTTTTTATGGGAATATTACAATCCACCCAGCTAACAGAGGGCTTCAGAATTCTTGGGTTGTAAGTATGTGTGCACATACAGTGGTACCTCTATTAAGTGGCAACAAAAATTAGCCGAAAATTTAGACCCCAGCATGTGAAATTACCACACGTTTGGGGGAGCTTAATAATAATAATAATATGTTATTTTTATAGTGCTGCTTCTACTAGAAATCCAGCAGTGCTTTACATTTAAATATAAGTAAACTAAATTTAACTTTGATATGACTGGTGCAAAATTGGGAGTTTTTAAGGATTGATTGGGGAAAATATGTGGGGGCATGGCCCCCCTGACCCTATAAGCGCTACGGCCCTGTATTACCCTAACAACGTTTGCATAAAAAATAATGACCCTCCTTTTATCATTTGCACCAAATTTTTTTACCCTCCCTTTTTCACCTGCATGAAAATTGGAGGTAGCTTCCCATACTTGCACCAGCCCTCCCCTCTCTAATTTATGACCAGTCCCTAAGCAGCCACTTTTCAAAGTCCGAAAGTACCTCCATTTAGTGGCCACTTGGTTCAGTCCCGAAGGTGGCTGCTTAATAGAGGTACCACTGTAATTTTTATAGAGGATTACATGTAAATAGAGGTGTGAAAATATGAGTATTATTTTCGAGTGACCAGAAGGATATCTTGACAAGTACAGCAATAGTAACATATTGTTTTTAACATTAGAAAATAAAATTCATGTTCAAGCCACATTTTCCTTTTATAATATCACAGGGCGCCCAAGCTCATGATCCTTGTATTCAGTTAAATCTGTTTGAATTTGTATTGACACACACAACTCGTATGCCCGATGGTAATACTCCATAAAATGCCCGAAATTGCTGATCCAATACGATGAATCATGAATCATGCCTACCTTTGTTCTGCTGTCTCTGTGTGATTTCAAGGATTCTAAATAGTGCTATCCGTAGCTTTATAGGCGATAACAGTCCACCGTCATAACCCGAGTTTGCTTCTTTCACGTGTGCAGATTGAAATGTTTTCAAAAGATTGGAAAAGCAACAGAGTTTCGGCATCGCTGAATTTAACTCAAAGCACTCCCGCTCTAACTTTACTGAAGAAACTGCAAACACGACCATGAGATCCACTTGATAATATCGCTTTTGAGTTCTCGAGTGTGGACTTAGTTATTCCTTCTATTATTTCGAGAAAACAGCCATCTAATCTGTCGAATTTCCGCGAAAAGAACGAAATACGTTGATGAGTCGTACCATTCTAGAACCCAGATCTCCCCCGCTATATATTGCTAGATTTGGGTTCCCTGTGGTATAGCAGAAGGGTTTAGGGGGGAGCAGGTCGGTCGTTAGTCCTTGTTTTTACCACGAATTGGTGCCCCAAGCAGTTGACCCGCGCGTTGTATTGTCTTCTTGCTGTTGAGTTGCCGCGGGGGAATGGTGTTTCTATTTTTGTGTGCAGATTATGCACTGAAATGGGACTGGGATTTCTGGGAAATGGGAATTAGACACCCCCCGGAATTCATAACCCCGCACTAGGTACGTTGGCTTTGCTTCACTGGAAGGTCCTCGTTAAATGTAGGTTTTAAAAAAACTAGACAATAGCGTTTTAAAACAATTAGATCTTTGCGCATGCGCTAATGACGTCATTGGTAGTGTATTTTTCATTTTCCCACGTTTTGTAACCCCCTGCACCTGGGTTTGCGCGGATCAAAGTCCTCACACAGTGAAGGTTTTAAGATGACTAAAAAAGTATCGATTTGAAACAAATCAGTTTTCTACAAAGATAGGTAACACCCCACATGGAGAAATTTAGTGGCCATGAGACCTATATATACGTTGGCGAAGGTATAAAGGTAACAAGGACTTCGGTTGAGTTTTAGTCACGCCTTGTCCCGCAGATAGCTCGTATGGTCTCGCAACTCGAGAGTCCCGTTGGATGGATGACTTCAGCATAAATTATGCTAATATCGTGCTAACGTAGGAGTGAGTGAGCGAGTGAGCGAGTGAGCGAGTGAGTGACATCGAGTCACCACGATAACTCTTTGGCTGTTGCTACGCAACTAGCCACGAGTTAAAAATGAAGCTGGTCTGAAGTTATTTTAGAACAATAGATTTCCCGCTTGAATAAACTTCTCTGAACAAAGCATACGCTACCTGCATTCTCATTATTGGCTGGGCGAATGTGTGACCTAGTGTAAACATGAATATGAAACTAAAAATAACTTCATACAGGCCTCATTTTCCAATTATGCTGTTATACTGAGAAAACATGGGATTTGTTATCCGGTTTTAGATGAGGCGGTGGGTATGGAGGTGCAGGAGGTACCATGGAAAAAGGAGGGTTCCGTGTTCACGATCTGCCGGAAGGCCTTACTCTGAAAAAGCCTTGTTTTTATGGCACTAAACAATTCGCAGCCATCATCAAGAGAGGAAACAAGTTTGTAGTTCAGACTTCGACCCATCATCCATACAAGATGCGGCATCCAAAAGCCATCCACATTGTAAAACCAAAGTAAGCTCATTGGACCGCTCATTGGGACATACTGTCACTGTACCCTAGAGCCTTCCAACTGTACCCCGGATAGGCTGGGGTGCGTTTCTCGACCCAAAATATATAACTCAGGTGGGCTGTGTTTAATTTGAGAAATATCACATAAAACATGGCAGCTCAACAGAATATTAAAGTGGTTTTTATTAACCTGTGAAAAACGCTTTATCCTATTACACTTTATTACGCTTTGCCGTATAAATTTCCTGTTATCGTTTGTGCTCTGGACAGTATACTATCACACTGAAAATTTGGAAACGTCCAAACGTCTGCATATTTCTTCAAATAGAGGTTTTGCACGGGTCACATGACCGCTATTGTTTCCATATATGCCGCCATCTTGCATGCTAGGCAAAACAAAATGGCGACTGGGAGAGACGAGTTTGTTCCGTCATTCCGCACTTAACACAAGTCACTGATTACTAAAAACAAGAAAAAATTACTGGGAAAAGTTCAAAATAATACTTGCATCGATCCTTACTCTTTTTAAATCCAGCATTTCTGTCAGAATTAGTCGAAAATGTCAAAAAAAATACTGACAAGCTACTGACTCATGAGCTACTAAAGTTTTTATTCATTCGTCAGTATGTAAAGAGGGCCAATAAAGCGTAGAAATATATTTCTTCAATGCACAATTCTTAATCCACTTGTTATCACATTATTATTATTACAGAATTATGGCAAAGTTCTGAACGACTCTCTGAGAAGCAGTTATTAACTAATTTTTCTAAACATTGCTCCTAAAATCCATCCCAGAATAATATTGTTATATCCTTATGTGGTTTGAAGGTTTCAGTATTGCTAATCACAGGGGCGGATCCAGGATCTCCAAAGGGGGGGGGGGAGTAAAAAAATGGAGGCCAAGGTTGAAACCTTGCACTTGCAAATACAGTAAATGAATGGGGAAATCTATCAAAAAGCCCCCCCCCCCCCCAAAAAAAAAAAGAAAAAAAAAGCCGCCTATGAATAAATGTACAAAAATGTTCCTTTATCTAGCCTGAGATTTTAGATTTTGTTGTTTTTGATAACACCACAGTTATATACACACGCCTAAATCGAGGAATGCTCACTGGCACTTAGAATTTTTTTCTAAACAAGCGCTCACCTACAGAAATGAAAAAAAGAATTATGAAAATCATCAGGGTTCGAACCTGTAACTTTCCAGCTACTATACCCAAACCCTAACCACTACGCTATGAGTGAATTCGCTGGTTCGAACAGCTCGTTTTATTGATTACGTACCTTAATAGTATTAATCTTTAATAGAACGAGGCATATACTATAAAAATATACTAAAACGATGTATTAACCCTTATCCTGACTAGTAGTCTTGATAGTTCAAATATTTTGAATGTTTTTAGGTCAATTTGAAGTAATATTATCAAAAATATCGTTAAATTATTCATGGTCAGCATTCCTCCATTTAGAAATGACGCAGTTATATAACTGACTTCATTGCCCACGCCTTGATCACAGTAAATGTTGACATGGCGGATAGAGGCATGTCAGACTTCCTTAGCTTCAATACTAAGAAACAGTTCAAAATGGAATAGCGATCTCGATAACCTAAACAATTTCTTGATTTCAACGTTTGATGATGGGAATGAGGGAAAATTAATCAGTACAAACTCCAATGGGAAAACAGAAATTTTGAAGTTTGAGTCCGTAACGGTTAATTTCTATAGTGGAACTAAAACACTTCAGGTACAGGAATCAGATAAAGACAAATACGTAGCTAAACTGTTGAGCTTGATCAACAAAGAAAATGCTGCAGAAGAGCAGGATATCGTCGAAGAAACCACTGGCACAACCAAGAACGATAATAGCCGAACAGCTCTGGAAGACTTCGACAAAAGACTTGAAGCGCTCGAAGCTTTCGTCCTTACGCAACGCGAATGGAACACAAAAATGGAGAAATCTGTCACAGCGAACTCTGTGGAAATGGGGGAGCACTTTATAGAGATAACAAGAGAAAAACTAAAAACAGCATTGACGACGTAAAACGCCTTTGCGATAGAAAAATCCTCGACATCAAAGACGAGATCGGAAAAAAGGTAAAACAACTGTCCAAACAAGTGTCAACGCTGAGCTCGAAACTGTCTAACGAGCATAATCTTATGAAGAATAAACCTGCATCAACAGAGGCTATAACAGAAATTTTACACCAGCTCAAAGTTCTAAGGAACCAAGTGTCCGCATCCGAACAGTCTCTGACTTCACAACTGAACGCGCTTAGCCTTTGCGCGGCTCCTGACACTCCTAAGGAGTCTGAAACTCCTACAAGCCACATATCAGTTTCATCCCAAACAGAAACGGCCCTGGCCCCCTTCGATCGGGTTGTACCAAGAAATGACACATTCTCCATCACACCGAACTGTTTTTCAGCTCTAAGGAACGACGTAGAGAATGAATCGGATCCCGAAATAACACGGCACTCGCCCCGAAACTCCAGCACTGCCGAGGGAGAACAACAGAAGAGCAGTAAACTTCCCAGCACTACTGAAGCGTGATCCAGGCCAAGAAACGACAACACAGAGGCCAGGAAAACCAATGAAAAGTCACCCGGCCCGTAATTAACGGACTTAGTTTACAGTTGACAAGGTTTTCAGAAAACAGGAACAAATGAGATTAATTCTTCTCATTGAATTTTACACTTTTGAAAAGGAGTACAGTTTACAATTGTAAAGGATGGCGCATTCCAATAGGAACTATTGTTAGTTATTTAGCTGCTTTCGCAGAAGTGCAGTTCCCCAGAGAAACGCTTTTTGCAATTACTTTTTACCATGCACAAATAAAGTTGTGATGCATAGGAAAATTAATGACAACTTTTATTCAACCATGATTGACAAAGATTTCCAAACAAAAACATATACAGCTTGAGTGCATCCAATTGTTAGCAGAACACGAATTACGTCTTTTGTTTCCGTACAACAGCCAGTCCAATAAAAGTGGCTTTTTGTAAAAGCGCAACTCATTAATGCGCTGTTATTTTTGGTCGGTACGTAGCTGCTTAAAGCTCCTCTCTGGTTGGATAATACAACAATACCCTATAGAGACAAAAGAACTCCTTTGTAGAACGAAAATAATAGAGACAAAAGCAACTACGTCCTTACTGGTTATTTTCGTTTGTACCACGCCCTGACAGCTACAGCTACTACAGCTCAATTTGCTTAACGTTATGGACCAAAGCGGATATGGAACTGATTCAAGTTGGAGAAACTGAAGGCAAGTTTCAGGTATTTTGCGCTCATTGGTTGCTCTCTACGATTAGATATGCAAACCTGGGCATGATTTCATCTGTATTTTCAGGTTTACGTCTTAAACACACTCTATGGGCAAAGAGGCCAAGCAAGTACACTGGACAAATAAAGCCGATCTCGGAAATGGTGTTTTGTGGCGTTCAACGGGATTCGCATAAAGGATAATCAGGAGCAAATATTGGTTATAGACAGATAGTCAGTATAGATGCATAAACTGAGATTATTGGATGTTTTTTCTCGGGGTAAGTGTATGGATTTGAATTCACTAGTTAAATGTTTGGGTTGATAATTGAATTAGTCATTGTGGAAGGGGCACTGTCATGGTCTATCATAAATTTGGTCCAAACTTGGGGTCATTTTAAGTAGCTTTTTGCAGTCAAACTCGCTAGAAATCAACAAAATAATCGTCTACGTTTTTCAACTAACCTTTCAGCTTCTAGATCAATACAAATGTGGAGTATTTTCGTGTATAATCGAGCGGATGGAATTGGATTGCTAATTGGCATTTTTGATTTTCGAACAGGCTGAACAAGTTTCAAACTTGGAAATTTCATAGCATGGTAATCAAAGCTTATGTTAGAATGCCTATATATAGCAAATTCAAGTTTCTTTTTCTTTCTAAGACTAATTTGAAACATAATATAGGATTCGGAGTTGTTTCTGTAGAACACTGGCCTTTTTTTAAAACATTTTGATGAAACAACCGTGACAGTGCCCCTTGAAGTCTAGGTAAACATGGCTTATTGTGTGGTTACAGTAATTATCCATAGGAAGGATAATAGGAAGGGATATTTTTCCCATGCAAATACTCTATTTTTCTTCGGAAATTCCAGAGAGGTGGGGGGTCACTTTTCAACACTCCGCGGGAGGGGGGGGGGATATTTTCTGGAACCACACATTATAGATTCATAGGTAAGTATATGGCTTATTATGGATTCATAGGTTAATATCCAGATACCTACCTATGAATCCATAATGAGCCATACACTTACCTATGAATCTATGATGAGCCATGTACTTACCTAGAAATTTATTTGAGTTCTTTTGATCAACCCCAACCTTTCCCTGGAGAAATTAAATCCCTCCCCGACTTTTAGTTTGTTGGGAGTCATTATCCGAGTTAATACCCTGCGAATAACAATGGAAACCGCGTCAACTGTAAACTAATACTAGATACTTATTCTTTAATATTTCCACATCAAAGAAATTATACGTTTCTGTTCGTTCTGGCACTTGAAAGCTTGAGGGCTTGAAGACCGTGTATTGGACTGCAAGGGGAAAATGGACAAAGACCCAATAGAAATTGTTCACACAAAATTCCAAAAATGGTTACTAGGAGTAAACAAATATTGTAGCTCCAGCGCATGCCGCACAGAAGTCAAGAGATTCTTCATTTGAGTAAAAGCAAAATGCAGAGCTATCAAATTCTGGGCCAAATTGATCCTCCCAGATCAAACAAACTGGCACCTGAGGTCTTTTCCGACTCACTTGAGATAAATTGTAGCGAAATGTGGTACTACAAATTAAAACACATTTTTCATATTTCGGGCCTAGGGACACGGCTGTCCCCGATTCCATTTTTGGTCAGATTTAGTTTTAGCATGGCAAAAATGAAATTTCCGCCGTAACTTAGGAACGCAGGCGCACCTTGCATCTTTGAACCGCCAAGCTCATTCTACGGAGGGACTCGCAGGCCTTCAAAACAGTGCTTAAAAAATGGCTTATCGTTATACAAATGAAAGATTAAGTGGCAAAGTACAAAGAACAATTCATATACTTCTTTATGATTGTTTCCTTTTTTTTGTTTCTTTATGATTTCGAGGTATTCGCAATGGAAAAATATAGATTTTTTACGGAGTTGGGTTCTCATCTGTGACAATACGACGTAATACATATCTCAAAATTCATTGCTTCGGCTGGTATTTATCGAAGTTTTCCTCGGGTTGCGACCTACTATTCTGGAAACTTGGTGGATTGCTGAACAACGAAATCGCCTTAACTTTTTTTGACATTTTTTTTTATTTCAAGCATTTGGGTGAAATCCAGGTAAGGTACGAGCTGTTACTTCAGCGAATAGAAATTGCCTTTCAAACAAACAATATATTTTTCGTTTATTAAAGTTTTAATCAAGTTCTTTCATAACAATTATATGTAATTAATGAATATAATAATAGATTGGTTACGTTTTGAGTCCATTAAAGGATCTCAAAGTATAGCGTTCGTCTTTGATTCTTGTAGATGTCAGAGTTTGAGAGTACATTCGAACTCGATCTAGATTGGTGCTTCTTGTTCTGCAATGGGTTTAACAATGATTTATCAGTGCAAGAATTAATTATACTTTTTATTCTATTTATCACACACTAGCCCGGCACTAGCACTGGTCCCTGGTTATGTTTGTAGTTATTATTTCGGCGATTTGAATCACTTGAAGTGGAACAAATAATCTTCACCAATTGATTTATATTGCCAACAAAGCGCGCCAATCTACTGAAAAGGGCGGGAAAATTTGACTCGAAAGGGCGCGAAAATGGCCCGCGCTTGCGTGTGCCATTTTTATCCAATGTTTTTGTTTTACCGTAGGAATTTTGTGAAGCCAAAACAAACTTTATAGTTGTTGTAAAACGTCACAATGTCGGAAAACTACGGGTTGGAGTCCCACTTAAAAATTTTGAAGGAATTATGTCGAGTGTGTGGGAGACGGCTACAAAAAAATTCCGAAAAATACGACACAAGTTACTCGTATGAATCCATGGCGGAAAAGATGCACCAAACTCTTGGTATCGAGGTCGATAATGATGATTGAGACAGTCCTCCTCGCATGTGTTACAGATGTGTTTTATCCTTGGACCGGGACACATCCACGGTTTATGTAAAGGAATGGCCACAACATCCTAGGGTGGGAAAATGTGCTGTCTAAACTCATTATGCAGAGCAGAGAAAGGGAGGGCGGCCGAAAAAACCTGCGCGTGGTCGACCTACGTCAAGCAAAAAAATGCGCACAGATGCAAACCCTACAGGCATTCCGCTAACTCTAAGTTTTAAACCGGATAACACACTGTTTAACACCCTAGCCTCTCATGTAAGGACCTGTAAGGACCTGTAAGGACTGTAAGGACCGAGTGAGATGTGGCACAAGGTCGAGAAATCGAGCCCCTCATATTTTATTCAGAGATAGCCTATGGTATGCTAGTAAACGGGATATATTTTTTATGTTAGAAAAATAAAGCAATGTAGAGAAAATTTCGAAAAAGCAACGCCGGGTCGTGAAGCTCAAAAATGACTAAAACAGCATGCGATCCTACGTTCAAATAACGGAACTCCCGCGAAGGCGCAAAATAAAACTTGCATTTCTTTGCATCATAATTTCATTTTAGAGGTGTCAAAGATTTGAATGCACCCAAAGAAGGCCGAAATTTCACATTTTGAAAATCTAAAATTTCACGTTATTTTGAAACAATGAAAAATACATGCGGTATTATTCAGAATTTATTGAAACTTGGAATTTAACAAGTACTTAAGATATATTTAGCCCGGGTACAAAAATTATTCTTGGAAAACATATCTGAGACGAGAACGAGTACACTCAATTTACCCTAATTAAGCCAATTTTCTCGCGGAACTGTAAACAATCACCTAAGAAATATCCTGAGAAATCTCACTCTTTACCCGAAAAAATAAGCAAATAAGCCTGACATATACCAAATTTACAGCTTACCATTGATTAGAAACACCGTGGACATAAACTTCGGGGTAAAATTCGTGTATTCATAATTTTCCTTTCTTGCCGCCGACACTGAGACGAAGAAGTTTTCTCGGTAAACAAAATCCTCCAGATGGCGTGTTTTTCCCACGCTCGCTGCTTACCCTTCTACAGCTTTGATTGTCGCAATAAAAACTTGTTTGTAAAATCGAATTCTATAGGAGTAATTTCCGAAGTTAATAAAGATTCTGTTCAAACGATTTAGCTATTTCTCTGATTTCTCCGTAGCTAGCTGGAGATAAAGTGCAGTCAACCGACTCAATGAACAATACAAAGTCAATCTTCTGGGTAATTTTCAAGATGGCAGGTCACTCGGAAGAAGACCCTGGCAAAGGCTGGGCTTTATCCACAGGGAGACCGCTTAAGAAAACAGTTAAAGTCCGATATGGAGGGCAGACAGCCGGGAAAAGAGGGCCGAAGTCGGGGCTAAAATTAATCTTAATGACATGTGTTCATGATTTGTGCCATCTTTTCCCGGCTTTCCGCAAGCCATATCGGATTTAAACTGTTTTACTTAGGTGGTCTCCCCGTGGAAAGGCCCCAGCCTTTGCCACGGTCTTCTTCGAGTGACCCGCCATCTTGAAAATTAACCAGAAGGTCCTGGGAACGAGGTTGACAAGCGCAGAATAAGAAGGAATACCTATTTTCATTGATCTTATAGTGCGAATATAAAACAATCCATTCATTAGCATAATCATTCTGGTTCCGACTGCCACGCTGGCAACATCTCGCCATCTTCCTGCACTTCACTCTTCAACTCTACATGCATACCAAATAAAATTACGCTTCCCTTCCCTGGCTCTTCGCATACTTCCCGTCGCCTTCTACTGGTTTTCTGCTTCAGCATGATGTCTACAGTTCTGCTTTAATCATTTTTCCGTACAGTTTCAGGTGAGGTCGGTGTTTTCCGCTAGTTCGCCATGGTTCTCTAGCGTGTTTTTCTAGCAATATTGTTATTATTTATCCCATGTGCACCGTTGGCCTAGTTTTCTTCCCCAGCTTAGCTATACTGTTTATCAGTTTGTTTGTGTCACAATATTCTTAATATTTAGTCGTATTCCTTGCCCCGCTTGTTGTTTAGTTTATGTTGCCGTTGTTCGTCTCTGGCAGTCGCCGTAGCTACACGTGGTTTTCCAGCCATTTATTTTCGTTTATTCCATGTCCACCGTTCGCCCTACTTTTCTCCCCCTTTTTAGCTACTGTTTATTAGTTGCTTGCGCCACAATGTTCTCCATTTTAAATCCTATTCCTCTACTCGCTCGACGTGGTTCAGTTATGCCTGCCATGGCTAATGTAACAGGTTCAATGGTTTCACACTTATTCCGGCCAGGTTTAGTCTAGCTCCATTCTATTTCATGTACCCTTGCTAAGCCTCGCATTTCGCTTTTATTCGCTTAGTTCGCTCTAATTTCTTGTCATTTTTCTACGCATATCTCTTGGTTTGTTTTCTCTCGGTTTTGCATCACAAAGCACGCCGCTTTCGCCACGCTTTTTTGCCTCCCTACTAATTGTCTTCTTCTTTTTGTTCGCATGGTTCATTTTTTCTTTGTTGGTCCAGCCTATCATGCAAGAATCTACAAAACGCCAGTCTACTACATCACAGAAGTCCAGTTGCAAGTATAACCTTCTCAAAATCAAAATGTTTAGATCATGGAAGTTGGAACCCTGCACAAAAATTCGTAGATCATGGAAGTAAGAGCCCATGCACAAAAATTTATAGATCATGGAAGTAAGAGCCCATGCACAAAAATTTATAGATCATGGAAGTAAGAGCCCATGCACAAAAAAATAAAGATCATGGATGTAAGAGCCCATGCACAAAATTCGTAGATCATGGAAGTAAGAGCCCATGCATAAAAATTCGTAGATCATGGAAGTAAGAGCCCATGCACAAAAAATAAAGATCATGGATGTAAGAGCCCATGCACAAAAAAATAAAGATCATGGATGTAAGAGCCCATGCACAAAAAAATAAAGATCATGGATGTAAGAGCCCATGCACAAAAAATCGTAGATCATGGAAGTAAGAACCCATGCATAAAAATTCGTCGATCATGGAAGTAAGAGCCCATGCATAAAAATTCGTAGATCATGGAAGTAAGAGCCCATGCACAAAAAATAAAGATCATGGATGTAAGAGCCCATGCACAAAAAAATAAAGATCATGGATGTAAGAGCCCATGCACAAAAATTCGTAGATCGTGGAAGTAAGAGCCCATGCATAAAAATTCGTAGATCATGGAAGAGCCCATGCACAAAAATTTAGAGATCATGGAAGTAAGAGCCCATGCACAAAATCTGTAAATCATGGAAGTGAGAGCCCATGCACAAAAATTTATAGCTTAGGGAAGTAAGAGTCCATGCACAAAAATTCGTAGATCATAGAAGTAAGAGCCCATGCACAAAAATTTATAGATAATGGAAGGAGCCCATGCACAAATCTGTAGATCATGGAAGTTAGAGCCCATGCACAAAATCTGTAAACATGGAAGTTAGAGCCCATGCAAAAACATTTTATAGATCATGCAAGTTCAGCCCATGCAAAAACATTTACGGGTCATGGGTAGAGCCCATGAAAATAAAATTATTATATATAATAAAGAAAAGTGATCAAGGATTTACAGTCAGGCCCCCTGAAAGCATGGTGTGAGGAAAACAAAAGCATAATGGTCTGCTGGTTCCTTGGAAAACAAAAATATACGGTACCAGAAAAATGTCCAGTACCGAAGAAAGAAGTGCATAGTACTGAAAGTAGGAATACAGGAGAAAAGCAATCCATAACATACACCTAAAATATTAGTAGTTTTTACTAAGTGCATGTCAAAACAAACCCAAAAAAAATCTTTTTCTTCCAGTTTCCACTTACCTGCCGTACCAAAGGCCTGACCTTATCTGTGCCTTACAACCCCTTTCGGGGGGTTCGGTCCGGCTCTACGGTGAGTGGGGACCTCCTTCCCTACGTCTCTACCTTTATTTACTTTTTCTCTCGTGTGTAATTGCTTGTGTTTTCACTCTATGCCCCTTAGAAGCGAGATGGAGATCCCCGCTTACTGAGCTGGATCGGATCCCCTGATCATGTCAAACTTAGAATTGTTTCCATTTATTTAGTACGGCAGGGCAGCATGTTATTCCTATACATATTAGGCCTTAGCCTGCACATTGTTTTAGTTCTATTTATTTATTGTTTTACCACCTTCTGCCTGAGAATTTCTGAGTTTTGGGGAAAGGTGTATGTTATGAATATCTTTTCTTCAGTTTGGCTGAGTTTACTATAATTTGTATCATAGATCACCTGGCAGTGGTCTTGGGTACTGACAGATGTCTGGACCACGTACCTCAGGCAGACCCTGTTTTCTTACTGTTACCACTGTTGCCCACCATTTTGTTTGGGTTAAGAAAATCTAGGCACGACCTAGTTTAGAAGCTTTACATTTATTGGCTAGCAAAGTGTGTAACCCATACTGGTAGTATATTTCTACTATATAAAATATTCTATCACGTCATCGTGGCTAGTCTATGAGACCAGAAATTGCAGTGCTCCTTGGTGGACTTCGGAAGGCGACGATGTCCGATGACTTCCCGATGATGTCGTGTGTAACCATTCGGAAAGCCTCGAATATCCAATTCTCTGTCATAGTCATGCTCTGCTCTCGAAGAGGGAGGCAGAATGTAGGTTTAAAATCCTTTATTAGTATGAACTAGAATATTCCTTAGGTCTGTGGATATGCAATTAACATTGCTCCAAGAGCTCATCATGGGATGCTGTTGTATCGTTTAGGGGATTTGGTATCAAGAGGAAAGGGTCGGTTGTTTAGAATTCTGAGTTATGGAGAGGGTCTGTGGGGGTTCTGAGTTATGGAAAGGGTCTGTGGGGGTTCTGAGTTATGGAAAGGGTCTGTGGGGGTCTGAGTTATGGAAAGGGTCTGTGGGGGTTCTGAGTTATGGAAAGGGGCTGTGGAGGTTCTGAGTTATGAAGTGGTTCTGGTTTGTGGAATAGACATGGCTGGGACCAGCACAGGCAGTGGGCCATGGGAAGTCATATAATCCTGTAGCGTCGCAAGGGCGGAGCCAGGTCTCTTCCCATAACTTAATAAGAGCACAATGAGATCAATGAAAATGGTTTACTATTTTTATTGATCTAATAGTGCGAATATAAAACAATCCATTCATTAGCATAATCATTCTGGTTCCGACTGCCACAGCCAGGCCACCTCTCGACGCCTGTGTGCGGGCACGCGGGTGGCCTTTCTTGGTGGGGATTGGTCTCTTTGTGCTCACCCGATCTGGCGGGGTTCCTTGTTTTTTTTTTTCTTCCCCTCCCTCCCTCCCTCTTTCATTTTTCCGTCCTCGCCTTTTTGGGCCCCGCCAGGTCTCTTCCCATAACTTAATAAGAGCACAATGAGATCAATGAAAATGGTTTACTATTTGTCCCCTTACTGTCGTGCAAGAAGGCGATACAAAATTAAACAACAATGGGATTGACGCTGGCTCACCCGGAAGGGGATTTGGATGGGGATGGGGTACTCCCAAGACTTTTGTGCGGGGTTGCTCGGCCCAACGGGGCGAGTTTCGATATTTTACTGCCACACCCAAAATGCTGAGGCGCGAGAGGGTATGACTTTCCCAGGGGTCGGGACTTGTAAGGTAAGAAAACTGATTGTGATGGACAATCTAGACGGCAAATATTCTTTTCCTAAATTTTATCATTTGCCTAGACTCTTCTCGAGACTGTTAAGTTTTATTTTTTGACATTCATAACAAAATTTAAGTCTTTACGACCACGCCTTGTTAAAGGGGCAGTGTCACCGTGTATTGCGGGCGCGCGATGCATTGTGGGGCGGTGCATTTCAGAATAAACGTACCCCGTGTTCGGAAATTGTTTCGTCGTTTGTCGAAAGTTGAAAGCTAGGAAATCTGTTTCCATCGCCTCGTATTCTGAACTTCAAGTCAAATATTCTGGATATTTGTATGTATTGGTTATTTCCCGACGTATTTATAACTGGATTTTGTCGATTCCGAGAGATGAAGTGATAGTTATGTCGAAAGAACCTGAGGGGAAGCGGCGAGGACGGCCAGCATTGCCGTCCTCAAAGCTGAATCGGTACAAAAACAGAAAGCTATGGAGGCTGGAACACCCTGTAGTTTACCTACATGAGACTGTTTTTCGTACATGGAGAGAAATGAGGATGAATGGATGCTTTGGGAGCGATTCCAGCTTTGCTGCATACCTACTCGGTTTGGAGATGAAGCGCCGTGAAAGAATCGGGTAAGCAATTACTCGAAGGTTTTGAATTGAAATTGAAGTTCATCTTTACTAGTGCGATAATTAACGAACTTATCTTTCTTTCAGTTACGTCGTTTCGAAAGCAGCAGCAAGCAAACCCGCAAAAGGCAAGCGACGGGGCTTCAGTAAGTAACAAGAACAATAACAACAAAGCAGTAAAGCCAATGGCGGCCGTTTCTACATGGTGGCACGAAAATGAGTTTTATTTTCGAGTGGCAAGAACTTCGTTTGAGATCTAAGAGTGGCGTATCTTCCAGTGAAATACTCGTGTCTATATAATAATACAATTTATTTGGTAGATACTCTTTATTGAATCATCTTATTTTATTACACTTTAGATACTCTTTTACCAAGTTCTACACCAATAAAACGGAGAGAAGTGTCAGGAAATATGGAAGAGCCCGTGGTCGAGGAGGAAAGCCTGATAGACATAGAAGGGTCGTTTCATTCTCGGCTGGGCGATTCTGTTGTGGTTCCCAGCGGATACCTGGAAGACAGCAGTAGTGATGATGAACAGGAGAGCGAAAATGAGGCTTTGATGGCCGAAAAGGAAACAGAAGAAGTGAGGTAATGTCTCTTCTGCTCTGTGTTGTACTTGTTGCATGCACGCTCAACCGCGGGAGAGTAAAACATAGCTTACTACATAAACATTGCTGATACAAACAGAAACAAATTGTATTCTACCTGTAGCTGCTGGTGTCGATTGTTCATGTTGCAAAAAAGAAAACATTCTATTCCATTTTGTAGCATTTGTTTGCAAGATGCCCTGAAAGAGGTCCAAGGCACTGAGGATGTCTCTGATGATGAGAGTGATAATGCCTCTATATCCAGGTTGGTGTTGCCATGGGCACTGCAGTTACTGTACTAACCATGCAAATCAAAATAAACAATTTTGTATTTTATTCATGGATTATCACACACTTATTTGTTGGCGCATGGTACTGTATCTTGATTTGTAGTGTAAGAAAATGAAAGACATGACACTGGCCAGGGAACCATTACAGCGAATGCCAATTACAGTGGTCAAGACATATATATCCAGCACTAAACACAATAAATAATTATGATATGGTCGCTGTATCTTCAGTAAGCTTTTTGATTGGAATGTTCCCAGCCTTCTGTTGCCATTTTTCAATTTTGAGCTCAAATTATGTTTGTGTAAAATGTGTATCTGTTAATTACTTTTTTCTATTTAGATACTTGTTGTCAGCTTTAAAGTTTGACATTTTTTCCATTCAGTGAAAGTGAAGATGATGATGGCAGAGGTTTAGAAGATAGCATTGTGCTGCCTGACAGTGACGAGGAGCTTGCTGTGCTGCCTGACAGTGACGAGGAGCTTGCTGTGCTGCCTGACAGTGACGAGGAGCTAGAAGACACCTCTGCCAGCGTTACTCCTATCTCAATGTCATCAACCACTGGCACAACACCCACACAAGACCAATTGCCTGTACCACACCAACCATCCGTCCCTCGTCCAGGTTCATCTGGAATTTGTGTTATCAGACCGTGCCCACGAGTACCAGTTCCTACATGTACACCCTCTGCTATCCCTACCCCTGCACCAGCTTCAGTACCAGAGATAGCTGTATCCCAAGATTTAGAACCCCTTGTTCACACAGCCGCCCCCAAGTTCACCAGACTTGAAGAACAGCACGAATTGAAAAAAGAACTGGTAAACACTACAAAGTTTATCTGTTCAATTGAACGCTTAGAGGACCTTCTAGTGAGATGTGTCTGCACTCGCCAAGGATGTGGCCTAACAGTGACCATCACCAAGAGACGGGTACAAGGATGTACTGTTATACGGTACTACAAATGCCCAAAAGGACATGCAGGAAAATGGGAGTCTTCACAGACATAAAATGGACTTTATGCAAACAATTTGCAGGTGATATTTTATGTTACAATATCACCACTTCTATAACTAATCTATACCATGCAACAGAAAATAAAAGGCAGAATTTTAAATAAATATTTTAGGTATAGGAGAAGGTTGGTGATATACCACCAAATATACAATGACTTTCCTGCATTCTGATTGGCTGTATTTTCTGTTGCATGGTATAAAACAAAATGTGCCCCATTAGGCATTGACTAAGTGCTAATGTTGCTATTGTTTTGCTATATTTTTATACACTCTGTGACATTCCAGTTTTCATATTTTGGGTGTCTGAAGAAAGATCTATGATGACAGAGAATGGAATAGAACTATTGTAGGAGTGAAAAGATATAAATGTAGCTATGACATTGTTCCTAGAATAGTGATATTATTCTAAATTCGAAGAACAAGCCCCTGATAAGGAATTGCTAATTAATGCTGATAATACATTATTTTTTTATTAAAATACAGGTTGTGCTGCTACTCTTCTCTCTGGTAACAAGACAAGCTGGACCTCCTAGCCAAGTTCATGAACCTCCAATTTATAGGAAAATCCACCTACTTCACGATTCAAATCCTGTACACTACCCCAGTTATCAATGAGTGGTGGCAATGGATGAGGAAGCAAATTTTAGATGACCTTGAGGGAGATGCATTACTAAGTGGAGATGGGCAGTGTGACTCTCCCGGGCACAGTGCCAAGTTTCTGTGCTACTATCTGATGGAGGCAATAAACAACTATGTTGTTCACGTGGAAATAGTGGACAAAAGAGAAACGCAAAACAAGTCCTCTGTGACGGAGAAGGAAGCACTGAAGCGTGCTCTCAAACATCTTGAAAACATCATTAAAATGTCGGAACTGTCAACAGATGCATCTTCCACTGTTAAAAAATGATGGGTATGTTTTTTCACTAGCATCATTGGTTCTCAAATTAGCCATGAATTGTTAGTACATTACATGCTTTTTTTTACCAGAAACAGATTGAATATAAATGTTTTATACACCTTTTTTCAGAAAAGGTTGCACTGTAACTGTAGTTGTAGCCTGTCGTGCGACATGGGAGAAACTAAGAAGAAAGAATGAAATTATTGCATTAATCAAGTACAAAATTTATTGCAAGTGATGTATTATTAATCATTTGACATAAACAGGGTGGTTATTTTTCCTTAAAACTAGCATCCATGATTCTGTTTTTTTGGTATACTGATTTGATTTCAAGATGCATCGCGGGCTACAACAGACAGTGGTGACGTGAAAGTGCAACCTTTTCTGAAATAGGTGTATGCATGCCATTTGGCTTCAAATCACTTGCTTGTGATGTGGCTGCTCTCCCTCTTCCAGAAAATAAAATAATGTATGTGCCAGGAAAATAATAATAGTAACAACATAATAATCCTTTCTAGTGTTGCAATAAGTACATACCATAAGTACACCTATTCCAGAAAAAAAGTTTCCCTCAGTTAGTGAAAGGCAAAAAGCTCTTCTGAGACATTCAAAGATTGGATTACTTATTTGAGGCATCTTTTTTTAAAACAGGTGTACACTTAATGTAGATGCATCAGGACAATGTAATATAGGAAACCCTGAACATTTGGTTGAAAATCCTCAAGAGCTTTTTGCTTTTCTCATATCTGACAGCTACAATTTTCGAACTAGGTGTATAATTTGTTTGATTTGTGTTTCAGCTGAAGACTTCAGACACATTTTCCACTCGCTAGACATCTGGCATAAAGCCAAGAGCATACGCAAAGCATTAACCAAGGTAACTGTATACATTTTTTACAATGTGTGTACTGTAGGTGGTCATCAGGGTCATATGAGATTAAAATTTACTGTGAGACCAAACAAAAGTTGTATGATAATCTCCAGTAATTTTAATTGGTCAGAAAGCTTCTTGCTGCAAACTTATTTCTTCTTTTGATACATGAAGGTGTCTAAACCCAAGTCCATGGCCAAGATCCAGCAGTGGTCCAAAGCCATTGTTACACACTTCTGGTACTGTTGCGAGGTTTGCAGTAAAGACACAGGTTCTGACGAAGAGGCTTTAGCAGTGTTGAAGGTACTTCAACTATGAAAATACCTTAAAAGAAAGTCAAATAATTTTTCTGGTGATAAAATGTGTACCTCATGTATGTGTAGGTTATGAGAAATTGTTTTTATGCCCTTTTTCATGTACTCTTTGTTGTTTTTATTGTTGTTTCAATAGAGCAAGTGGTTTTCCATTCTACATCATGTCTGTAACGAGCATGACTGGACGGGGGGCAAATGTGACCATGATCCCATCAATGAGGAAGAACATGAACTGCCTTGGTTTGACCGAAGGGACAAGGATTTTGAGACTCTTCAAAAGGTTATTTGCGAACCAGCATTGTTGGACAGCTTCAAGTATTATGTGAGATTCAGGTGAGCACAATATAATTTGCACGATTTGTTATTAAAAGTTAATCCAGTTGTGATAAGTAACACATTTCCAGGGGTTTATTTCCACATTTTAGGGGTATTACAATGTATAGCATGGGACATAAGAGTACACACCTCTCTCGGCTCCTGTAATTTTTTTCTACCACAGGCCTTTGAAAAGTAATCAGGCCTTTGAAGTAAGAGTACATATGCTGATGCAATTACATTTGGCATGGACTCTATTCACCACTGCAAACCAGCCAGTCAGTGAGCGCGACTCTCTTAACCAGACAGCCCTTACAGACACTTTTTTCAATTACCAAGGTGTCGGCTTATGATATATGAATATTATTTTGTTTTAGACACACAGGCGAACTGGAATCAGTCAATGCATTGTCTCTAATGTATGCTCCCAAGCGGTGTGCTTTTCAGTAAGTATTTGTAATATAAAAATCCTATCTATAAAATTATTGTTTTAGTTTTGGATGGGTCATTTTTGCAACGGAAGCACTAGCAGGAGCAGATTTAGGGGGGGGGGTTGCAAGGGAACTGTAGCCCCCTGTTTCTCTGAAGATTTCCCCATACATTTTCTGTATTTGCTTGAGGAAATTTGGCAATTTTCGTCCCATGTTTTCACTATCCGGCCCCCATTCCTGGATCCATCCCTGACTAGCCTTATAAATTATACAATACTTTTTATGAATCAAGCAAATGATAGACTATCAATTAATTCTGCCTTTTTTAATCAAAATTTTTTATAATGGTTTAAAGAAGAGCTCCCTCCCTTGAATTTCTTGAAAATCTGACTGGCAAATAAGCTAATTGTTCTGTCTGATCTTTATCAGGAATAAGGCTTTTGGTGCAAGGAAGAGGTTAGCTGCCATCTGCTACCATAGCTGCAGTGGCCCCACCCCAAGAGATAAGGAGAAGGAGTCGCTTTACAGTCAATAACTAGAACTAGCGCTTGTTTTTTATAAAGAAAACTTTGTTATTGGCGTACAGTAAAAACCCACATATAAGAACTTAGAATTTTAGCCTAAAGCAGGTTCTTATTTGATTTGAAAATACACAAGAAACATGAATAATTCCAGCCTACCGTAACTGATTCTTACAATCCAGGTTCTTATTTCTGGGTTTTTACTGTACTTTACAGTCCTGTAAAAAGAACTCTAGGGAGCAACAAATTTATAGTTTTAGTGTGGAGTTGAAATCTTGAAACATGAACAGTTCTGTTCTTGTCCACCAACCAAAACAACAAGTTGTACAGGAAAAGTATATAAGGTCCAAACAGGCACGATATGGTGTTTTGTGGCCACACAATTAAAGTTTGTAGTCTCTTTGTCACTAGCTCCAGCCTCAGCCCTAGCGCATTCAATATGGCACCCGTGACTACAAACTCATCTTTCTTGGCTTTTATCAGAAATTTATCAATCCATGTTGAATAAAAAAATAAGAAAATGTGTAGCAGTAGCTTTTATAATTTTGAGAAACAAGATTTTCTGCACTGCTTTCAAATCCTTGATATAGGGTTATCTTTCTGAAATGATGGTGCCCCTTTAATAACATGAAAGATGGAGCACAGAAAATATTCCTGTTGCAACAGAGGGCCAATGTCACCAATCTATAGAACAATAAATTGGAATGGGAAGACAGTCATAAAATCAGTACAGTACTGGTAAGCAACAAGATAATTCCATGAGAACTGTAATACAAATTTGCTCTGCATTGTACATAATAAAATATATTACTATTGTACCCTAACATTGTTTATGGAGTGTTATGGGACTTTATTATATTTTGTTGCAAATTTCAATCAACTGGAACATGTACAAGAGCTATTTCAGAAAAAGGTTGCTTGATGAGTACACACCCAGGCCGAAAAGTGTCATGGGTAGAAACATTAATCCTTGTTCTTGTGGCATCTGTTCTGCCAGACTGGTTCCAAACAACAGATGTACTAACTATACAGTAGCCATCTTAGGAAGGTATTTCATGTTTTTCTAGCAATGCCTATGGGTGTGTACGTCTTACGACTACCATATCTGAAATAGCTGTTTGTTAATCATAAATAGGCAGTATGGAAATAAAACAATGATATGCTTCCCATTTGCACCTGAAATATATAACGCAACTGAACCTGAACATTTTAAATATTTCTCTCAAAAACGCAGAATGTACCTCAATAATAAATATGTTGAACATCTTGTGGTGCTTCAATAATTAATAGCATATACTGTATAACCATAACTAAAAATGGATTGAAGGCTAACAACAACCAAACAATGAAAACGGTAGCAAAAAGTGGGTCCATAGTGTTAATTTGTTCATGAAAGTTTTGTCTTCAGGCTGCTGTTGAATTAGAAGAACATCACCCATCTGGGTGTATAGCCTGTGCTACTCTGGGCTTATTGATTCCATTCGCTTGGCATATAACCTTTGAAAAACTGAATCGATACTCGAGTTAGAAGCTAAAGCAGAATAAAGCATAAAAATAAACAGTTCATTAGGTGGTGTCCATGACATTTGCTTTATTCTCCTTAGCCTCAGATCCAAGTAAGAATTAATTACAGTATGCGTCCTCTTTGGAGACCTATCAAAATACCAAGAAATGTATGACATTTGGATGTGGCATCAATTGACTGCAACTAAACTATATATTACAAATCTTTCTTATCCAGATTTTCATTGCCAAAACAATCAGCATAGTCACTGCTAAAATAGCAAAGCATTCTCGTAGCTACAGGTGAACAGTCAAATGACACCATGCAAATGTCCTATTTCAAATCATAGGCCAGCCAATAATAACATTGCTAACTTGCATGAATCTGTTTTGACTTGAAGAATACAAATGAGACATAACATCTTGAGTGCCTGGGGACTGTAGTACTAATGTGCCCTGTAACCCATGTAAACGCCAGTATTGGAGCGATATGCCCCTCTTATAGCCCACACAACACAGGATGGTGCTACCTTCCGGTTGCCCTTGCCCAAGTAGCCATATCTGTCAAGGGTTTAGGCCCTGTACGCTGCTTTTCTATATGAGCGGGTGCTTGTATCTTCCCTGTCATTTCGAATGTCAGCCCGGTCCCTGACAAGGAGCTGCAGCACCTCTGCATCCAAGCACAATTTACGAAATCTGCCACCAAGTGTGATGCATACCTCGACCCCACAGCACTTGTTCTCGATTTCTGTTTGCATATGCCTACACCGACCACATTTACACCAAGCAGGTGGAGGAGTAGAAGGTGGAGGAGGCGGGCCTGTGGAGGCTGTAGATGGTGTTCCAGTTGATGTAGCAGATGTAGATGCTGATGTGGAAGCTGTTGACCTTATGGTAACAACTGAATATGGGTCTGGATTATCATCATCATCTTCGGAAATAAGGAGTGAGTTTATGAAGTCCAGGCTCCCTATTCCTCTTTGACAACTTTTCACTGCCAGTTTCCTAACCATTGCCTCGTCCAAGGTTGCAATGAGTTCCTACAGTAAGTAAAATTGTATGAGATCACTTCATGCTGCCAGCAAATTTCAAATGAAACAACTAGACCAGATCATTTTGACCAGCATCAGCAGCACGAGTAGTTGTAGTAAATAATATTCAGTTTAATTAATATTTTTGTAGCTAGAAATAAAGCTAAATTAAAGCTTTGCTCTGATTTGTGATTAAACTGGACAAAGTTTACTAATCTCGACAAAAACATATTTGGCGCCGCCAATGGGCGGCGCGGTGTTTTGTTTTTGTGTGAAGAAACTCACCTTTACTTGTGTGTTCTCTTGTTTCCTCTCGTTTTCCTCTGTCTCTCGAAGAACAGCAACTTCTGCTGCTCGAGGAGCGGTAATCTGGACCTGGGTAACAGTTAAGTTATTTTTAAGATCAATTCTAAAGTGCTCTTTTATAGTAAAGCAGCTAGTTCAAGGTGAGAGAACTGTTTCCTGCAAAATTCTCGAGACCTTCGTCCGTCGACACCACGTGCTTCATAGACAAATTCTGTGAACTTACTTTATTTTGGCACGGTGTTCTGCCTCTCCCACACCTGCAGTGGCTTGCACATTTCCTGTTCCCGGCTTTGCATATACAGCGCTTCGTCTGCCACGAGCTTTTGCTGGCTGAGAAGAAATGCGAAGTACAGTCCAGCGTTAGCATTCGTCTTCGTCGTCAAAAAACTCACTTTAAAACTGGCTTTCACCGCACTTGTCCACTTACCTCCTCGACCTCCTAGATAATTCGAGAGAATCTGAAGTGTCCGCTTCTGAATCTGACGCCATATTAAGACTACAAATGTATGAATAAAACAACGAAGACCACTGTTGGATGTGAGAATAATCGCTCGTATCGCCCGCACTTTCAATAACACGAGCCCGCAATTTGGCATGCGGCTACATTCGGCACATTTGAATTTGGTGACCGTAGCTTGCGTTGCATAGAGGGGGTGGTCGGTGACACTGCCCCTTTAAGTACAATTTTCAGTATTCCGCAGAAAAAGAAATCGCTGTCACATTTTGATTTTATTGTTTTTACAAAATGACACAACTCCGAGGACGCAGGAATTTAGTGCGGACACGCGTCATTTTCTTCTTTGCCATGAATGTCAGACGAGAAGACACGCGCCTGAATTCTTCAAAGAGATATCTCTTTAGGCCACAGGATTCTTTAGATCAAGGTAGAGTATAATGATAGAAACAAATGATATTTATTGTGACAAACGCACTGTCCCTTCCACGTGCGAGAATATTGCGTGACAAACGTTAATTGCCTTCATTTTGTCTAATGAGTCGGTTGCCTGCACTTTATCTACAGCTAGCTACGGAGAAATCAGAGAACGAAATAGCTAGCTAAATCGTTTGAACAGTCTTTCTGAACCTCAGAAGTTACTCCTTTAGTGTTTGAATATACAAAAAAGTTTTTATTGCGACAAACAAGCTGTACAAGAGTAAGCAGTGAGCGTGGGAAAAACACGCCATATGGAAGATTTTGACTTTGTTTGCCGACAAAAATTCTTCGTAATGTCAGCGGCAAGAAAGCAAAAGTACAAATACACGACCCGTAGTTTATCTCCACGGCGTTTCTTATAAATGGTAAGCTGTAAATCTAGTATATTTCTGGCTTCTTTCTGGAAAAAGGTGAGATTTCTCAGGATCTTTCTTAGGAGATTGTTTACAGTTCCGCGAGAAAATTGGCTTAATTAGGGTAAATTGAGTGTACCCGTTCTCGTCTCAGATATGTTTTCCAAGAATAATTTTTATACCCGGGCTAAATATATCTTAAGGACGGTGCCTACAAAAACGAGTATATTTTTCGCACTTAATGACTATGTGGCAATGAAAGGTAATGTGAAAGGCTATTCATTTCCGATAAAAAAGGGTAGGGTACCCACGCAAGTTTTCGAGATAAGCCATCCCCAACACCCTAAAAAAGCAGAATTAGCGGGTTTTTTTTACAAATAACGAAAAAATTATTTTTTCTCGATAGTTTGATTTAAATTCTACTTTCGCTCGTAAAATCAGCAGCTCTTATTACATTTGTTGGATTCCATAACAAATAATTGTACATTTCGGCTTTTAAAAGTATTTTAGGGGTTAACATTTCTACTAAAGACCAAAAATCTACATCTGACACCAGCTACTTTATGCGTTAAAAAATAGCCTCAGCATATTTTTCGCACGTTAAAAAATTGCAAATACACTGCGGAGGTTTTATATTTTCGATTGATGTAAAAAAATATAGGGGTAGCCACGCAATTTTCAGAAATATCATGCCCTTTTGACAGCAGGTAGAATTGTTAAGTGACAAATCTGCGCACCCCTCCCCTGTGAGTAGAAATTGCCATTCAAAATGGCGACTATTTAGCAAGAGGGGAAAAGTGGAAAAATAAAGGTGACTACGTGGTGCATTGACTAAAAATAATTTAAATATTGATTTTAGATAAAAATGTAGTATATTTGATTCCAAAATCAATGACAAGCAGGTCGATATTAATGAAAATAACAAGGCGAACTTACGAAGTCAGCTTCTCTTTCAAACGATAACAACGACTTTTTTGTCATTTTCAAAGCGAGTCTTGTACAAACATTATTGAAATGAAAAGGCATGTACCCCAGATAACTTAAAGAGTAAATATACATTAAGTTTTCTGATTCATTTGTGGTATTTTTTGCGTAAAGATATCCAGACTTTTTAGTATCAAACCTACGGCTACTTTTACTCAGAGAAAAATCCCGATATTTTTACTAAATGTAAACTTTTGTAGGCTTTTTCCCAAAGAAAGCTCCAACTGCAGGTAATTTACAGAGAAAAACAAAGAAAAAAAAAAAAAAAAGGAGAAAAAAGAAAAAAAACTTCCACGGCCTCGAGTAAGTTCTGAACCCGGGGTACTTGCAGTCCGTCTAGCGCCTTAGTCAACTGCGCCATCGAGTCTCATCTAAAAAGTTGAAAGATTAAAATGCTACATATACAGAAATCCGTATAGAATGCGCGAGCAGGATGCGCAGTAACATTAGTAGGCACCGTCCTTAAGTACTTGTTAAATTCCAAGTTTCAATAAATTCTGAATAATACCGCCTGCATTTTTCATTGTTTCAAAATAAAGTGAAATTTTAGATTTTCAAAATGTGAAATTTCAGCCTTCTTTGAGTGCTCGCCAAGAACTTAAAATGTTAGCTATAATTAAACATCTGGGTGCATTCAAATCTTTGATACCTCTAAAATGAAATTATGATGCAAATAAATGCAAGTTTTATTTTGCGCCTTCGCGCGAGTTCCGTTATTTGACCGTAGGATCGCATGCTGTTTTAGTCATTTTTGAGCTTCACGACCCGGCGGTGGTTTTTCGAAATTTTCTCTACATTGCTTTATTTTTCTAACATAAAAAATATATCACGTTTACTAGCATACCATAGGCTATCTCTGGATAAAATATGAGGGGGGTCAATATTTCAACCTTGTGCCACATTTTCACGAAGTCACTCGGTCCTTACAGAGAGTCGCTCTTAAAGCCTGAGTTTCTGTGTCCCATCTGTAAAGAGGTACTAGATCAACCGGTTCAAACAAAGTGCACCAAGCCTCATATTTTCTGCGCAGCATGTCTCTCTTTCGCGTTTACTAGCTGGGACATCAGTTGTCCAATTTGTAAAACGAAAGGTGACTCATCGTTTGTTGAAGCAGCACCAATGGTTCTGGTTGATGTGATAGCAGGTCTCAGATTAAAATGCCCCCATTGTCAAAAGGGTGTAACACTGGAGCAGTATAATGGCCATGATTGTTGTACTCAAGAGGGAACAGTTCCCACCCTTGCACAGACTGCAACCCCACCTCAAAATATCATTGAGCAACCTCTAAATATGATTGAGCAACCCTCGGGCATAACTGCCAAGGATATACTCGAGATGCCAGGGGGAGTTGTGACCCCTGCCATGAAGGAGATTGGCTTGTTTGTGTTAAGGAGGCTAATGCAGCAGTCTGAAGATGGTAAAACAGCACTATTTCCAACAGGTGGACAGGTGAGAAATGTACTAAAATTAGTTGAGCTAACGACTAAAATTGTATTATGCCCCTGGTATTTTTAAGCTTTTCATCCCATAATTTTATGCCCTTGAATATGGGCAGTTTTGCATTCAATATACATAATCGCTTTCTCCAAAAAGTCAAATTCTGGATTCTTATTGTGGAATTACAAAAATAATGCAAATGCAATTTTGGATACCTAGTCATAAATATAAAAGCAAGAATGTTTCAAAATTGCAGCCCATTGAAGTTGTAAAGCGGACATGCCCAATAATTTCGTCTAGTGCTGCTAGTCAGAGAACCGTGCGTGAGCGAACAAAGTTCATAGGAAGAATGAGAGAACAAGTGTCTTCTGGTGATAATAATGTCCAGTTGCGTGATGAGATAAAGGCCTTGGGTTCAGATGAACGGCAAGCCCTCCTAAAGGACGCTCTTGGTAAAGACTTCAAGATTGTGATCCCAGAAGGTGACATGTTGGCAATGAAGGCAGATTTGGGCGATACCTGGTACAGAATGAGGAAAATCAGGTTAGTAGGTTAGTAGGCAAGTTTGTTCATAATTATAATTATGGTAAATTATTCAACATTATTACCCAGTGTAAATATAGCAAATCCCTTAAGTTTATGTAAAATCAAAAAAGCCAAAGTAAAATTTCATATTTTGCTATGACTTATTCATGAAAGGCAAATGAAAATAGTAAGCAATTGCAAGCCCTTCATAATTCTTTTTAATACAAACACTAAAGTACCTATGATTTGGTTGCAAAAATCTCACATAATTACGTAAATAATTGGACTAAATGAGTTGTCCAAACTAAGCTAAAATTGTTAATGTTAATTCTTATTAATTCTATTTTCATACACTTTTAGATGGATGAATAGTTGGGGCATGATATGTGAATCCGAAAACAAACAAAGAGAACAGATACACAACATTACTGACCCCAGCATCCTAGAGAGTGAAATGATGCCATTCCAGTTCACAAGTGGCAGTGGGAAGGGGACTGAGATAAGGGAAGGGCCTTGCTGCTATGTAAAAGACCTTCCAGGATTCATTAAGCTGCATTTGTCAAAGAATCAGGAGTAAGATAACTCAGTTTAATAGCATTAAGTATAAACCAAGTTGTGATCTATGAGTAAAGCTGCAATTTGATTGACTGAGCTACTTCTATCTAGATAGCAAGTAGTGTGCTGGTGATTCTTTATAAGAATATTTATAATGGTATATGTATCACTATTTTTGGATCAACTAGTTGGTTTATAGTAAAACAATAAAATTACTCACTCTCGATTCCAATGAGCTGATAGCAAGCTTGTCAAAGACTCCTTATTCACTATCAGCTCAGAAATGCCAAACTCCTAATTCTTTAAGTATTATTCCTTTCTTATTCCTGATGATTAATTAATGCCCTGATGGGTGATGCATCTCATGTGACCAATACATTAATATTTTGTCCCTTGTTTGTTTATAGGGCTAACAGACTGATGACTCATACGGGGATGGAGGATGACACTATTTATGTCAAGATAGGGGGTGATGCTGGTGGAGGCAGCTTTAAAATGGCCTTTAAAATTGCCAATCTGGAACATCCAAATTCTATGAAGAATACCGTCATATTTTTGCTGTTTGAGGCGAAAGTTTCATGGAGCAATTTATGGACAACAATGATTTTGTACAAGGAGCAAATCAAGGAGCTTTCAAGTGATAACTGGTGGCAAGTTGCTTTTAAAATAATAAAAAGCAAGTGCTATTAGATCATGTTTATTAAGCATATCAGTGACCATTTTGTTTCTTGTTTCCTGATAGTGGCAAGAAGATTGTTCCCATTTTGTTTGGTGACTATGAGCTTATTTGCAAGTTCTTTGGAATTGCTGGTGCATCAGGTAAAGTGTTTCCACCTCTTTGTAGGAAGAAATTGACATTGATACTGTCTGCATCATATAAACGCAGTGCCCAGGGCCCCGTCATGTGTTCAAGTACAACTAGTAAAAGGCTATCTATGATTTGGATTTTTTTACCAATGTGTTATCAACATTACGCCACATTTGAGGAGAGCAGCATTATAATAATTAATTTCCTGCTCACACTTTTTACAGCTAGCTCTAATTTAGTATTTTTGTCATACAGCGGTTTGCAAAAACCAGGACATCTTAGTATCTCAATATACAAACAATCATATCAAGAATACCATAGGATGGTTTCTAGCATTAATGCTTAGGATAACAAAGGTTTTTGTAGCTGATTATGGGTGAAAACATGTTTCAGAGCAAATATCTAAATTTATAGACTAATTGTGTCTAAAAGCCTCCCCCAAAAAGCCTTGTCTACATGGTGATAATATGAGTATGATGTCATAATTTTTGCAAACTGCTGATCATCTACAAATGGGTCTACAATAAACAATAGCACTACCTTTTTTATGCCAGGCAAATACTTCTGTCTCTGGTGTCTTGGAACCAAGGATTTAATCAAGGACTGCCACACAGCTGTAGCAGAGAGAAGCTTGGACAACCTGAAAAGGGATCACAAGAACTTTGTTGCAGATGGTGCCAAGACGTCACGTCAAAAGTTTTTTCACAACATTGTTCATGAAACGCTGCTTGAAGTTCCTCTTGAGAACGTAAGACTGTTATAAATATTTAAGAAGGAATCCGCCAGCAGTTTGAGTAAGCAGTGGACAAAAATATTGTACCAAGATAATTAATTTGCATTGTTTTTAATATCTTGTGAAAACAAATCCGTTTCTAATAACACCAAACACCGAAAATGAATTTCAAAGTTCCTACCAAACACTGGGAAATGATAGTGGAATGAAATTGACAACATTTTTCTTGTGTTTGCACTACTTTTTTCAGCTTTGAAAATTATTTTTACAGGCTCCAATGGGAATTTGTTTTTGGTGTTACTACAGTTAATGAATAACATCTCCAGCTTTAAGAAAATGCAAACAGAATTTGAATATTAGAGTGATAGATATACACGCTTAGAGTGATAGATATAAAACAGTAAAGAAAAAATGTCATAAAATTCTAACCTTACCGACTTGAAGTCGAAAGTCTTCGGACTTGAAACCACATGGTCGTTTCTTGAGGAAAACTTCGAGATAATACCATCCTCCATCTTAAATTTTCCAACTTTAAAGACCCACAGCGAGGGAAATTGGCGTCTAAGTTGTCGGAAACGTTCAAAATGCCTTCAATTTTCTCGAAACTTCGGCATATTTCGCACCACAAGATGATATTCACGACCACGGCCCGCCATTTTGTGGTTGTGCTCTTTGATCACATGATGAGAACTTTTGTAAGAGCCAATCAAAACTGCCATGTTTGAACATAATTTCTCCGCCGTGTGTTCGAATGAAACAGACACGCGACATCCGGTTGACTAGGCACTACTGCGCATGCGTATTCTAAGATTCGAGCCCGGGGCAGCCATGGGGAACATATGGTACTCCGGACTTGACACCGCTTCCTTACAATACCACATGAATAGTATATGACAACGACTCGAAGACATTCAATTCCAAACCTGGCTTACAGCACTACACGACGATAGTAGAAAAGACTCCCATCAGAGTAATAAACTAAGAAATATCGATAATATCGTCCATAGAATCGCCCTATCAAAGTTTCCATTAAGTAACCACAAATTAACCATTGAAACAGACCAACATGCCAGACCCTATCTTGAACCCTTTCAACGGATCTGCCCCGTCTGCAAAAAGGGCATGGAAGACGAGGAGAACTTCCTCATCAAATGTCCAGCATACAAAAATCGTCGAAATGAACTTTACAATTCCTTTAAAATCCACACAGGCGTTGATCTAGACACAGTATCTTCCGTAAAGGCCTTTTTAAAAATCATGAACATGAAAATCGGGCAGGTCATACAGAGAAAAACGGCTTATTACATCCAAGAAAGTATGCTTAACAGAAAAAAACCTTATTAAGAAAGCCATGTAAGATAACGCTACCGACCAATGATAAATAGAAATGAATGAAAACTCTGTGAAGAAGGGAAAGAAAAACAAACTATTATGAAAGAAATCTATGTATTTTTATTATTAATTATTATTGGAGTTACGCCTATGTAAAATAATATTTACACCGTGCCAATAAATATATCTAATTGGACATTTTAGTGTACAATATCGCTGGATATTTTTTCGACTCTGCAGTATACAAAGACGAGAAAAAATATTCCAGCTTTATTGTAAGCTAAAATGTCTAATAAGTTATTTATTATCAAACTCTACTTTACGTGACAAAATACAGTAAGTGTGTGACTCACGTTGCGTTACGCAAGTCTGAAGGAGTTGTGATTGGTCGGTGGCCAAAACCAGTCAAACGTGTCTTCAAGATAGCAGCGTTGAGAATTTCATTCAAAAAGAGAAAGAGCTTGGATTAGTACAAAAATTCGGAAATGACGGCCTCAGAAAGCTGGAGAGGACATAATAATCTCAACTACATATCCATTTTATAAGTAATGTTTACAAAACGAGCTGGAGTGTTTTATCGGCAGATAGAAACACGAGAGGAAGCCGAGTGTTTCTATCTGCCGATAAAACACGACGAGCGAGTTTTGTAAACTACTTCTAAAACGGTTGCCAGTAATAATTTATAATTCCAAGCTAGTTAAAAAAAGGAAATAAATTTGTGAGAACTACTTCATTGAAATCGAGAATAGGAAATCTGATATAGACTGGCTTCAAGTTGTATTATTGACATATCTTCTGTGTTGGGACAAAAGGTCTGTTCATAATTACATGACTTTCAAAAAGAGAAGAATTCCCTTTGGAATAGCTGTCATTTATTTACCTATAATAATGATGAGCAAAGAAATGCCGTTCAAATGTCATAGACATGAAATGAATGTATTAGCGATACCAGCGATACCTATAATAATGCTAGGGCTTTCTGATTGGCTTTTGTAAAGAAAGGGCTATGTCATTAGTTTCGGGGGCAGTGTTTCCTATTGTTTTTTTATTCTTTTATGATTCAAATTTCTTTGACGAAATTTTCTTTGTCATGCGCGTAATGCATCATATGCAATTTGCCCATTCATTCTCGTTTAACAAAGCAGTGCGGTTCGTACGGACTCGCCAAGTAGAGTAACTTGGACGGGTGAGTTTAATTAGTTTATCTGTCATGATTTTGAGCCCAATTCAACTCAAGTATTACCAAATAATTGTCAAAGATGTCCGTTTTGGCTCGTTTCACGAAATGTTCACAGAAGGGTGGTCGGCACTGCCGGAGTCGTTGTTGGATGTTTAAATCATGGCCACCGAAAATTAATAAATGTGATAAATGAACTATCGTTTTACAAAATGCACGTATTCATTTCTAATATGCGTTCTTATATCGTAGGTTACGGGAAAAGGTGGAAATCATGACCACAGAGCGTTTGTAAGAGATGGGGTCCCCATGAATATTATCGGGGAAACATGCTGTTCTGGTGAGTTGTCCAATCATCTGATGCTCAGTGAGCCAAACTTGATAGAGAACTGTGCTCACTGAACTGGATCTGATATAGAACTCTGACGTCACCGGAGTTCTATATCAGATTCAGTTCAGTGCGCAGCAGTTCTATATCGTTTCTGGCTGATTGAGCACCATTATGTTATGGCAACCAATCAGAACAGCTGTTCCCTGAAAATATTCATGGACTCCCCAAAATGCTAATTTCTATCGGGGTATACAAACGGCCTTCATGGTCCTGATTTTCATTGTGTTTGCCTGATTGACTATTCATGAGTTTTAGAACTGAGGATCGCAAATAGAAGATCAAATGGCGAAAATTTGCTTATTTTTAAGCAAAAGCTTACAGAGTTCCTGGAAATCGAGTCATGAGCATTTTTTTTTTCATGCAAAACTAAAGCAGCAAAGAGAAGCTACTCGACCTCAAAACAGCCAACAGTTCGGCTATTATGCCACTCAATGACAATCACAGGTGACTATAGTTTACAGACCGGCTAATCTAGAACTGCAAAACGGAAAGATTCTATGGATACAAACTCCTGCAACGCTAATTAAAATGAGCTTGAGATGAGAACTCATTACGGGCGAGGGAAAGAACAAGTGAGACACTAAGAACTTGGTCGTTATAAATAAGATGATCCTGTCATGTTGACTGTGTTTCAAGTTAAATAAAGGTCAGTTTCCAAGCCTTTCTTCTGTCTTGCTAGCTCTATTTTGGTTATCGCTTTTCGCGAGTAGCAGAACCGTAGCGTAAACGTGGTAAGCTTTGTTGTTTTCGCGAAGTAAAGTGTTGTTTATCTTCGGATGAAGTTATTTTATTGCCCGGTATAAAATGTATAGAAATTACTGCAAATTAATTTATTTTCTTCGTTGAGCATCAAATGCGTGCGTAGAAACCGGTTTGGAGGAAAATAAAATATCGCTGTTTATTATATACTGTGACCAGATACCATGTGATAGGGAGAACAGAAACCCCGAGTTAGGAATCGAGTTCGAGTTAGAGTTGGATACCGAGTTGGAATCCGAGTTGGATACCGAGTTGAAAAAAAATTTTCAAAGTTCAATATTCCTATAGATATAATAGATGTTGTTTTTTGCATAATATGCGTAAATGGGTGTATCATTTTACGCTTGGATCACTAATCTTGTGTCAAATATTGTAACAGGAATAAATGATTTCCAACGTAACAGCGCGCAGTTCTAAGCTTTGCTATCAGTTATGTGACAATCATTTGTTTCGAAATAGTTTCCTTACGGGGACAATACGTCGTTACGTAAGGATTTCACGACTAGATTTGACAATAAAGTGGAACCCCGATTTTACGATATGCTACGGGGGCAAGAAAACTGTATCGTAAAATCGGGGTATCGTTGTATCCCCCTTGTATCCGTACTCCCGATTTAACGATATAAAGGCGAAGCCATTGAAAATATCGTTATATCAGGGTCAGGTTAATTATCAATTTTCCAAGCAAAGACAGATTGTATTGCATTATATTAGTCATTGTAATGCTGCGAAATTCACTTTATAAAAGACATGTATTGTAAGACGAGGCCACGTATAAAATTATTATTATTAAATTTACGCATGGGTCCCAAGATTACCATCGTCGTGAAAATCGGGAATATTGTTGGACCGAGCATCGTTCGATCGGGGTTCTGTTTCATAGATTTTTCTGTATCTTTTTGCCGGAACCCAGAGATGATAGCGGAGCTCCTTTGCGGCCGAAGGCCGCGGAGCGGAGCACCATACCTAAGAAAAAAGCGTCCAAATGATAGCAAATATAGCGCATGTATGATATCCACAGGGTACCCAAAGCATCACAGGTTGCAAAGGGATGCGAGTGAATTTTCGATGTCGAGGCATTTTCCGCGACGGGGGAAGGGGTGGATGGCGCGCGCTCACGACGTCGCAACATGGCGGTATGGTAGTGAGGGGGGAGGGGTGGGTGGTCGGGGATGCTGCTCACGTGACAGACTACAGGAAACCCAAACATCTCGACGAATCTTTTGATAGAAAAAATATCGACTGCAGAACTGCGTGCTACGCAAATGATAATTTGTTTACAAAAAGCCAGGGACTAAAAGACAATGTCTGAGCCGTGTCTGAAGAAATCAGAAGAGTGTCTACCTATCATCTTGAAGTCCAACCGAGATTTTGAGATATGTCCAGAAATGGACTGGCTTTAGGATTTTTAGGAATCCTAAAAATCCTAAAGACCCACAAGATCCTAAAAATCATAACTTATGCTACCTTAGGTTTTTTAGGTTTTTTAGTTTCCTTAGGATCTTTAGGTTTCCTATACAACACTTTTAGGATGTTTAGGATCCTTGACTCTACTTCATTGATAAAGGGCCTTTGGGATTTTTAGGTTTTTTAGTTTCCTTAGGATCTTTAGGTTTCCTAAACAACACTTTTAGGATTTTAGGATCCTTCACTCTACTTCTTAGATAGAGGGCCTTTAGGATCTTTAGGTTTTTTAGTTTTCTTAGGATCTTTAGGTTTCCTAAACAACACTTTTAGGATGTTAAGGATCTTTGACTCTACTTCTTAGATAGAGGGCCTTTAGGATCTTTAGGTTTTTAGTTTTCTTAGGATCTTTAGGTTTCCTAAACAACACTTTTAGGATGTTTAGGATCCTTGTCTCTACTACATTGATAGAGGGCCTTTAGGATTTTTAGGTTCTTTTGGATTCTTAGGATTTTTAGGTTTCCTAAACAATACTTTTAGGATTTTTAGGATCCTTGACTCTACTTCATTGACAAAGGGCCTTTAGGATGTTTAGGTTTTTTAGTTTTCTTAGGATCTTTAGGTTTCCTAAACAACACTTTTAGGATGTTTAGGATCCTTGACTCTACTTCTTAGATAGAGGGCCTTTAGGATCTTTAGGAAATTTAGGTTTTTTAGGATTCTTAGGATTTTTAGGTTTCTTAAACACTACTTTTAGGATTTTTAGGATCCTTGTCTCTACTACACTGGTAGAGGGCCTTTAGGATTTTTAGGTTCTTTAGGATTCTTAGGATTTTTAGGTTTCCTAAACAATACTTTTAGGATTTTTAGGATCCTTATCTGTACCACACTGGTAGAGGGCCTTTAGGATTTTTAGGTTTTTTAGGATTCTTAGGATTTTTAGGTTTCCTAAACAACACTTTTAGGATGTTTAGGATCCTTGACTCTACTTCTTAGATAGAGGGCCTTTAGGATCTTTAGGATTTTTAGGTTTTTTAGGATTCTTAGGATTTTTAGGTTTCCTAAACACTACTTTTAGGATTTTTAGGATCCTCGTCTGTACTACATTGGTAGAGGGCCTTTAGGATTTTTAGGTTCTTTAGGATTCTTAGGATTTTTAGGTTTCCTTAACAATACTTTTAGGATTTTTAGGATCCTTGACTCTACTTCATTGATAAAGGGCCTTTAGGATGTTTAGGTTTTTTAGTTTTCTTAGGATCTTTAGGTTTCCTAAACAACACTTTTAGGATGTTTAGGATCCTTGACTCTACTTCTCAGATAGAGGGCCTTTAGGATCTTTAGGATTTTAAGGATTCTTAGGATTTTTAGGTTTCCTAAACACTACTTTTATGATTTTTAGGATCCTTGTCTCTACTACACTGGTAGAGGGCCTTTAGGATTTTTAGGTTCTTTAGGATTCTTAGGATTTTTAGGTTTCCTAAACACTACTTTTAGTATTTTTAGGATCCTTGTCTGTACTACACTGGTAGAGGGCCTTTAGGATTTTTAGGTTCTTTAGGATTCTTAGGATTTTTAGGTTTCCTAAACAATACTTTTAGGATTTTTAGGATCCTTGTCTGTACTACACTGGAGAGGGCCTTTAGGATTTTTAGGTTTTTTAGGATTCTTAGGATTTTTAGGTTTCCTAAACAATACTTTTAGGATTTTTAGGATCCTTGGCTCTACTTCTTAGATAGAGGGCCTTTAGGATCTTTAGGATTTTTAGGTTTTTTAGGATTCTTAGGATTTTTAGGTTTCCTAAACAATACTTTTAGGATTTTTAGGATCCTTGTCTGTACTAAATTGATTGAGGGCCTTAAGGATTTTTAGGTTTTTTAGGATTCTTAGGATTTTTAGGTTTCCTAAACAATACTTTTAGGATTTTTAGGAACCTTGATTAGCTACTACATTGATAGAGGGCCTTTAGGATTTTTAGGTTTTTCTGGATTCTTAGGATCTTTAAGGCCGATTTAGACTGTACGATTTTCGCCTACAACCATCGCATGCGACACGCTTGCGACATGACTTAGCTCGCAAGCGCATGTCGTAGAGGAGTTGTAGGGCTGATTTAGACTTTGCGATTCGAGTCGTATGCTGATGCGAGCATGTCGCATGCGATGATTGTAGGCGAAAATCGTACAGTCTAAAACGGCCTTTAGGTTTCCTAAACAACACTTTTAGGATGTTTAGGATCCTTGACTCTACTTCATTGATAAAGGGCCTTTAGGATGTTTAGGTTTTTTAGTTTTCTTAGGATCTTTAGGTTTCCTAAACAACACTTTTAGGATGTTTAGGATACTTGGCTCTACTTCTTAGATAGAGGGCCTTTAGGATCTTTAGGATTTTTAGGATTCTTAGGATTTTTAGGTTTCCTAAACAATACATTTAGGATTTTTAGGATCCTTGTCTGTACTAAATTGATAGAGGGCCTTAAGGATTTTTAGGTTTTTTAGGATTCTTAGGATTTTTAGGTTTCCTAAACAATACTTTTAGGATTTTTAGGATCCTTGATTAGCTACTACATTGATAGAGGGCCTTTAGGATTTTTAGGATTCTTAGGATCTTTAGGTTTCCTAAACAACACTTTTAGGATGTTTAGGATCCTTGACTCTACTTCTTAGATAGAGGGCCTTTAGGATCTTTAGGATTCTTAGGATTTTTAGGTTTCCTAAACACTACTTTTAGGATTTTTAGGATCCTTGTCTCTACTACACTGGTAGAGGGCCTTTAGGATTTTTAGGTTCTTTAGGATTCTTAGGGTTTTTAGGTTTCCTAAACACTACTTTTAGGATTTTTAGGATCCTTGTCTGTACTACACTGGTAGATGGCCTTTAGGATTTTTAGGTTCTTTAGGATTCTTAGGAATTTTAGGTTTCCTAAACAATACTTTTAGGATTTTTAGGATCCTTGTCTGTACTACACTGGTAGAGGGCCTTTAGGATTTTTAGGTTTTTTAGGATTCTTAGGATTTTTAGGTTTCCTAAACAATACTTTTAGGATTTTTAGGATCCTTGTCTCTACTACATTGATAGAGGGCCTTTAGGATTTTAGGTTCTTTAGGATTCTTAGGATTTTTAGGTTTCCTAAACAATACTTTTAGGATTTTTAGGATCCTTGACTCTACTTCATTGATAAAGGGCCTTTAGGATGTTTAGGTTTTTTAGTTTTCTTAGGATCTTTAGGTTTCCTAAACAACACTTTTAGGATGTTTAGGATCCTTGGCTCTACTTCTTAGATAGAGGGCCTTTAGGATCTTTAGGATTTTTAGGTTTTTTAGGATTCTTAGGATTTTAAGGTTTCCTAAACAATACTTTTAGGATTTTTAGGATCCTTGTCTGTACTAAATTGATAGAGGGCCTTAAGGATTTTTAGGTTTTTTAGGATTCTTAGGATTTTTAGGTTTCCTAAACAATACTTTTAGGATTTTTAGGATCCTTGATTAGCTACTACATTGATAGAGGGCCTTTAGGATTTTTAGGTTTTTTAGGATCTTTAGGTTTCCTAAACAACACTTTTAGGATGTTTAGGATCCTTGACTCTACTTCTTAGATAGAGGGCCTTTAGGATCTTTAGGATTCTTAGGATTTTTAGGTTTCCTAAACACTACTTTTAGGATTTTTAGGATCCTTGTCTCTACTACACTGGTAGAGGGCCTTTAGGATTTTTAGGTTCTTTAGGATTCTTAGGGTTTTTAGGTTTCCTAAACACTACTTTTAGGATTTTTAGGATCCTTGTCTGTACTACACTGGTAGAGGGCCTTTAGGATTTTTAGGTTCTTTAGGATTCTTAGGAATTTTAGGTTTCCTAAACAATACTTTTAGGATTTTTAGGATCCTTGTCTGTACTACACTGGTAGAGGGCCTTGAGGATTTTTAGGTGTTTTAGGATTCTTAGGATTTTTAGGTTTCCTAAACAATACTTTTAGGATTTTTAGGATCCTTGTCTCTACTACATTGATAGAGGGCCTTTAGGATTTTTAGGTTTTTTAGGATTCTTAGGATTCTTAGGTTTCCTAAACAATACTTTTAGGATTTTTAGGATCCTTGTCTCTACTACATTGATAAAGGGCCTTTAGGATTTTTAGGTTCTTTAGGATTCTTAGGATTTTTAGGTTTCCTAAACAATACTTTTAGGATTTTTAGGATTTTTAGGATCCTTGACTCTACTTCATTGATAAAGGGCCTTTAGGATGTTTAGGTTTTTTAGTTTTCTTAGGATCTTTAGGTTTCCTAATCAACACTTTTAGGATGTTTAGGATCCTTGACTCTACTTCTTAGATAGAGGGCCTTTAGGAACTTTAGGATTTTTAGGTTTTTTAGGATTCTTAGGATTTTTAGGTTTCCTAAACAATACTTTTAGGATTTTTAGGATCCTGTACTAAATTGATAGAGGGCCTTTAGGAGTTTTAGGTTTTTTAGGATTCTTAGGATTTTTAGGTTTCCTCCCCCCCCCCCCCCCCCTGGAAGGGATTGGAAATTCAGGAGTGGTTGGGGGGTCAACTATCCTGACTTTTTCCATACAAATACTTTTTTTGGGGGGGGGGCAGTTACTTTTCAACACCATTCCTTGGGAGGGGGATGGATATTTTCTGGAAGGTACACAGAATGCCAGATAATCAAATACTCATCTCCCATGGTGGGTTTTGCACACATGGAAGGTAGTTTTTTTTATTTCAAGGGGGTGGGTGAGAGGACTGGGGAATTTCAGCACTGTTTTCAATAAAGTGTTGGCCCTCCCTTGCATTTTTAGGGAAAACATCTAGAAAAAGGTCTAGAAAAGGTGCAAACCTCCCCTCACCTTGGTATATGTTTTGTTCCAAGGCTTCTGAGAAAACTATGCATCATGAAATCAAGTGTATATATAAAATAGTAGTTTAAGTTATGAACTAGGAGGTACTATTAAATGGACAATTAATTAAATGGAAAGTAACATGTAAAAGAATGGTGTGCCCTCCCCTGAAAAGCTTTTAAATAGGTATGGCCCTCCCCTTGTGCCTCCCTACCCCCACTCCCCACCACTCAAGAAAAAAAAACGTTCCTTCCCTTACAATTGGAATTTCCAATAAATTTTACACAGAAGGATCAGTAAAAATACCAAAATTGGCAACCAACTACAGTATTCTGAATTTCTCTGCTTATTCATGTTGGATATTTTCTGGGGTGAAACATTTTAATAAAAATACACTGAACATGTTATAATATGGTACATGTATGGTATGTAAATGTGTAATATTAAAACAGCTCATGACAAAGAAAATATTTTCTCTTGATTACACTTTTGTGCCTTGTTAGAATTATTCCATTGTGAGGGGTTAGTACCTAAATTTTGTTTTACCTTTCTTTGCTTATTTTCATCTGTATCTCTGTATACTGCACATTATTTATTTTTTTTCTTAAAAGATTATTATAGTGACAAACCATGTACACAACCGGGAGCTCCGCTTTTAGCCATTGGCTAAATCTATATATTATCATAAAATCGGGGATATCGCTAGATCGTAAAATCTTGGTCCCCCTGTAAAGCAATTCATTTGCTATACATATAATGTTTTCAAGTTTTTTTCAATATCTCGCCTTTTCGATCCGAGTTGGTGATCAAATGCACTGCATTTAAACGAGTAGTACGTTCCCTGTTTTTTGTCCCTCGGGGTTTTATCCAGGGATTTCGTACGGCAGGCAGAGTATCAGAGTAATCAATGGCTTAATAATTTTGTTTACAGTTGTCATTTGATCGTGTAACTGCACTTTTTAAGATCACCTATACTTTCTATAATTGTTTGTTGAAAGCTTAGCATTGGAACCTTTTATGGTAAATTGTATTCAGTATACTTGATTTATCTCGACCTGATTGTTGTACGAGTTAATTGATTAGTATACAATTGATTTATAAATAACTCAGCACTCGCACTCTTCATTTGAATGAAATACGCTGGTTTGGTAGCAGGGACATTTGCATACGCATGCGCGGCTTACATTTATTGAACTCGCTTATGCCTCGGAGAAGGGTCATGACAGCTCAATGTTTACGGGATTTGACCCTGATATGTGGAACGAAATTGAAATGAATTACTCCAGAATTCGCCTAGAAGTTTTTATCTATGTCTCTGCTGCCTATTTTATGGAAAGGAAACATGCAATAGGTTCGAGTTGTTATCAAGGGACGTTCAAAGAAACTCAAGCTTCGTCAATATGGCAGCCATGTTGTCTTGTTACATCCCGTAATTGGAGGTTGCTTGCTCATTTTAAAGGAGAACCTGAATCAATTCAAATATGGTAAGTTTCTCATGGTAAGCATTGGGCATGTTTTGAAGTCAATCTTGATAATTCGCGTTTGCGATTGTCGAGAACACCAGTGAAAGTTCTGTTTAATTTCAGTTTAAAGTAAATTATATTGAATGCTCCGAGCCCGCTAAAATTCCAGCAAGGTCAATTCTCCATCTTAAATGTTTGTTGATTGTACTCAACCAACCAAGAGTATCGTTAAGAAACCATTAAACTAGCCATGAAAATTCGCTGATCATATGAATTATACTTTTGAACTCAAATGACTATTGAACCTGTTCAAATTATGCGTAACACTCTTGAAGCCAATACCACCACAGAACGACAAATATATCGTATTTATGTATCTGACTGATGTCGCAATACTACAAGGTTGATGAGAGTACAGATAAAACAGAGATCGCTTTGAGTAAAATACGTATTAAATAACAATATTTCGGCATCAATTTTTCTTGCATAATTTGCAATGGTGGCCTCCTCTTTTATGTGTTGTAGAAAAATATTGAGCTCATTTCTCCATCTTAGTTTTTTCATGATTTTAATCAGAAATGATCAAACTGTTAATTTTTTAACATTTTCTTGTGTTCAAAATTCGCCAACATACTAAAACTTTTTTTTCATTGTAGTACTTTTGTGAGTTTTCTTGCACGTGCAGGTCTTTAACGACTTTTAGTATCAGTAATGTTGACATATTTCATCCATTTTTTCCCCAGATCTTCTGAATTGTTAGCAGGGGCATTTTTACACCATCAAGGTTGTGATACTAACTGTGACAGAATATGAAACTAAAGAGCTAAGGATGGCCTCTAGGCAAGATAAGGGTTGGGTGTTTTGAGTGAATACCTTCTTTGTAATTGGAAGTTTTTCTCTAGCGTCTTAAAAATGACTTGTTCTGCCAAGAAATAAACTCAATAAACATTTTCATTTGTTGTTCGTTGTCAATGTCGTAATATAGATCGTGGCAGTCGTCCCGGGCTATAAACCTCGATGGGTGGGTGAGGGGGTCTTGAAGGTTAAAACTGTATGTATACTATCATGAGTTACTTTTTCTTCTGAATTCAGCAATGGCTTTTCTATGGCAGCATATCGTGGTGTTCAAGCTGCTATCATCGTCGCTTGAAACAATTCCGTAATACTGCTCCTAACATGGCTTAAAAGTGGAGTCAGAACGTGCCCTGTCGACATTTCGTTTGTTGCACACAGAACACTAGAACTTACTGTAAATATTTTGATTACAAAATAAAGGAAAAAGAAAAGTGCGAGCTGAAAACTTTGCACAATTATGTCAACTCCGACTAAAACAATGAAAATTGGCGATGGTAGCACATTGAATTGGTCAGCAGATTCGTGCATGCGCAGTACAAAAGTCCCTGCTACTCGCTGGTTCACGTCCAGAAGGCCAAGCATGAGTCACACTCAATACGCTTTGAGTTGTTCCTTGCACCTTAGCGCACGGCGAAGGGGAGGGATGAACAAATTTACCCTTAAAGCCCTATGTTTTGTCAAATATTAAATCAAAGTGTTGGCCAGCATGGCAGCCCCAACTTGGATTCCGACTCGGATTCCAACTCGAGTTCCAACTCGAGTTCCAACTCGGATTCCAGCTCGGATTCCAACTCAGATATCAACTCTAACTCGGACTCGATTCCAAACTCGGTGTTTTGTGATTCCCCATGTGATAACACCAGTGAATAAAAATCGTATCAGTGAATGATACGATATCATTCACGGCACGAATAAAATGAAATTTTTCTTTATTTTTTTGCTATTTTATCAGACTCAGAGTATATAATAAACAAAATGACATGGCAAGAGCTTGATATCGTATTATTTACTCGTTTTCAGCCATACCGCTCACTCGTTCGAAGACTCGCTCGTTCGCGCTACGATAATCAAGTTCTTACCTACAGGATCTGCGAGAAGCATGTAATAATCTCTATATATTTGGACTTGTTCCAGTCTATATTTGTATCCAGCAATATTTGTACTCGTCTGAGACAAGTTGGATAAAAAATATTTCTATTCTATTCTATTCATTGTAAACTTTGACTTTCTTGGGGCACTCAAAACAAATTTGGATAGTAATTCTTGCGGCATCAGCAGTAAAGGAAAGCAAAAATTTTTGGATAGTAAGAATTGATTTGAGTTTAAACTAATTAATATTTTTTGGTAAAGAAACATTTTTGAGAGGTGGAAACTCTACAATGCTACTAAATTACTATCAATCTAGAGCATATAAGAGACATTAATTACACAGCCATCCGTTTAAGGCTTGCAGCACCAGGGAAGGCTTCCAGCTAAAAATCAAATTAATGCCTGCACTGCAAAGTCAAGTTTTCATTTTGTGGAAGTCTGCAAATCCCAGGGGATAACTCGGATATAAAAATGACAGGGGGGTCTGACGTATTTTGGGGGAGTATGAAATTTGTAGTCAAAAATTTGTAGTCAGATTTTCGGGGGTTTTTTGTGGGGGGTGGGGGGGTGGGTGTTTTTTTGGGATTGAAACTTTTGACAGGCTAGGTTGATCAGATCAGTACTGCCTTAAGGTGGCCCGCGGGTAATTATTTGTGTGGCGACACATATTTTGCAAGGCCAGTTACACATATCATGATACACATATTTGGAAACGTTCGCACGTGAGTCAACGTGGTATTAAATTCAGTTCTGTCCCAGAGCACTCCTGCCGTGCGGTTGTTTTCGTAAACTCTCCTTTGTAATTCGAGTCATCCCAAACGAACCGGTACAAAACCCGCGATCACACACTACATTCAGGCTGTTAATATCATGTGATAACACCACTAACCTTGTAGAAGAAAGACAATCGCGCACTTCGCTGTTCGGCCAGCAAGCAAACAAACACGAACTGAGCTAACTGCAGCGCCAGTTGAGTTGTGATCACATAAACGAAACATACAATTGCATCGGTCTTTTGTCGTTAGGTTTGACTTCAGAATCAAGCCATTCCCTTGAATCCACTTCCTCTAAGTGTTCCTAAGACGTTTGTTTTCCATTCAAGTGAGGAAGAAAAGCAAAAAAGGCGAAAAAGACACCCCATTTTGTACCCGCGTTGTTCAAGAAGAACCGCCTCTTTCCCGAACGCGCCATTTTCTCCACTGTAGTATCCCATGATGCACTCGGAACTGTTAGCTGCAAGGCATGACGGACTGCCAAAGGAAACCCAACGAATCAGATTTTGATGTTCCAACGGGTGTAAATTTCTACTCACTGCAGCAGTGTTAGAGACTGATACACTTATGACTGCTCCCGAGGGAAACATCAATTTTTGTTTCCCGAGAATCTCGATGTTTCCCGAGACGAAAACATCGAGATTCAGCAGAACCTCACATGTGTTTTATAGCTTCTGCTATTTTTAGAAACAGTTGCGCGGGAAAAAATAGCCACCAATCAGATCACTTCCTTCCATTTGACGTCACGCTTCATCAAAACCGCTTTTAGCCAGTTAAGTGGCTCAAAGAACAGCGGCCTCACCGCTTCTTCTCACTTTTCTCGCAGAGCAAAAGTTCATAACAGACTTATGCATTACCACTGTATGCATTGCTACGCGACCTCAAAATTCGATGTTGCGATGGGCGATTGGCGTTTTTTAGCCGTCAATCAAACCAAAACGCTGGATTCGGTCACTTCAGTGGCTCAAAATTGATTGCCATATCAACCAAAATGGTTTTAAGCTATCCTCTGTCTGTCTTCCTTGGCTCGAATTTTAACTTTCTGGTTCAAGAAAATTAACGTTACAGTTCCTTTGCTGAGAATCGCCAATCGCAACAGTGAATTTTGAAGGCCGCGTAGCAATGCATACAGTGGTAAAGCTTGTGAACTTGGCTACGGATGGATTAGGGAAGCATACGGGATTTACAACGAAGTACCAGGACTATGTGGATGATTACATTTCCAATTTGGTGGATAATCACATGAAGTTCACTACAAACGATCCAAGCAGAAGGCGAAAATGAAAGTTTATGAAAAACTTTTCAAGGAGTCCGAAAAAACTGAACACATATAACTCGGTAAGCCGGATGGACTTTTTAGTTTCTTCTGTTTGTTTTCATTCGTGTGAAATTATTTTTTGATGCACGAAATTTGTCAAGTTTGTTTGTTTTTTGTTTGCGACTAGTAGCGTTGAACTTGTAGCGGAGCTCCTGCGCGGGCCGAAGGCCCGCGCAAGCGGAGCACCATACCTAAGGGAAAAACGTATAGTATACTATCGAGTTGATTTTTGAACGTCACGGGCATTTGGATCATTTTGATGACGTCATTGATGACGTAAGGGCACGTGGCTTTGGTGTAGAGCTCCTCATATGGTCTTTGAAAGTTTGTCCAATTTTGGCTTCTATAGAAGCTACCCTTCGGGAGATATGATTTTTTATTTATTTTTCTGGTATTAAACCTATAGCGTACGCCGTCCGTCCGTCCGTCCGTCCGTCCGTCGTCCGTGTACACATGGGAACCCTGTGGTATGCAAAGAAAAAATTATATCTCCTCAAGGGAACATGCTAAGACAACCATACTTGGGATATTTTGTCTATGCCACAAGGGGGGTGCTGTAACACGGACACGTGATGTGACGTCATCGATGACGTCATCTATGCTTGAAAAATCAATATTTTGTGAAGGGAAGACTCTAATATATAGATTTAGCCACTGGCTCACTGGCTAAAAGCGGAGCTCCTGGTTATAAATATCAATATCTCGTGAAGAGAAGACTCTAAAACAACCAAACTTGGGTAGTGTAGTCTAGGCCACCAGATGAGCGAAATGAGGTGGTCACGTGATATGACGTCATCGATGACGTCATTTATGCTTGAAAAAAATCAATATCTCGTGAAGGGAAGACTCTAAGACAACAAAACTTGAGTAGTGTAGTCTAGGCCACCAGCTGAGCAAAATGAGGTGGTCACGTGATGTGACGTCATCGATGACGTCATCTATGCTTAAAAAATCAATATCTCGTGAAGGGAAGACTCTAAGACAACAAAACTTGGGTAGTGTAGTCTAGGCCACCAGCTGAGCAAAATGAGGTGGTCACGTGATATGACGTCATCAATGACGTCATCTATGCTAGAAAAATCAATATCTCGTGAGGGAAGACTCTAAGACAACAAAACTTGGGTAGTGTAGTCTAGGCCACCAGATGAGCGAAATGAGGTGGTCACGTGACATGACGTCATCGATGACGTCATCTATGCTTGAAAAATCAATATCTCGTGAAGGGAAGACTCTAAGACAACAAAACTTGGGTAGTGTAGTCTAGGCCACCAGATGAGCGAAATGAAGTGGTCACGTGATATGACGTCATCGATGACGTCATCTACGCTTGAAAAATGAATATCTAATGAAAGGAAGACTCTAAACCAACCAAACTTTGGTAATGTAATCCAGGTCACCAGATGAGCGAAATGAAGTGGTCACGTGATGTGACGTCATCGATGACGTCATCTATGCTTGAAAAATCAATATCTCGTGAAGGGAAGACTCTAAAACAACCAAACTCTGGTAGTGTAGTCTAGGTCACTAGATGAGCGAAATGAAGTGGTCACGTGATATGACGCCATCGATGACGTCATTTATGCTTGAAAAAATTATATCTCGTGAAGGGAAGACTCTAAAGCAACCATGTACACATGGGAATCCCTTTCATTCACACAGAAAATTTTAAAACCAGGAGCTCCGCTTTTAGCCAGTGGCTAAATCTATATATTATACTATCGAGTTGATTTTTGAACGTCACGGGCATTATGGATCATTTTGATGACGTCATTGATGACGTAAGGGCACGTGACTTTGGTGTAGAGTTCCTCTTATGGTCTTTGAAACTTTGTCCAAGGTTGGCTTCTATAGAAGCTACCCTTCGGGAGATATGATTTTTTCTTCATTTTTCTGGTATTAAACCTATAGCGTACGCCGTCCGTCCGTCCGTCGTCCGTCCGTGTACACATGGGAACCCTGTGGTATGCAAAGAAAAAATTATATCTCCTCAAGGGAACATGCTAAGACAACCATACTTGGAATATTTTGCCTATGCCACAAGGGGGGTGCTGTAACACGGACACGTTATGTGACGTCATCGATGACGTCATCTATGCTTAAAAAGCAATATCTCGGGAAGGAAAGACTCTAAAAACAACCAAACTTGGGTAGTGTAGTCGAGGCCACCAGATGACGGAAATGAGGTGGTCACGTGATATGACGTCATCGATGACGTCATCTATGCTTGAAAAATCAATATCTCGTGAAGGGAAGACTCCAAGACAACAAAACTTGGGTAGTGTAGTCTAGGCTACTAGGTGAGCAAAATGAGGTGGTCACGTGATATGACGTCATCGATGACGTCATCTATGCTAGAAAAATCAATATCTCGTGAAGGAAAGACTCTAAAACAACCAAACTTGGGTAGTGTAGTCTAGGCCACCAGGTGACCGAAATGAGGTGGTCAAGTGATATGACGTCATCGATGACGTCATCTATGCTTGAAAAATCAATATCTCGTGAAGGGAAGACTCTAAGACAACAAAACTTGGGTAGTGTAGTCCAGGCCACCAGATGAGCGAAATGAGGTGGTCACGTGATAAGACGTCATCGATGACGTCATCTTCGCTTCAAAAATGAATATCTCATGAAAGGAAGACTCTAACCAACCAAACTTGGGTAATGTAATCCAGGTCACCAGGTAAGCGAAATGAAGTGGTCACGTGATGTGACGTCATCGATGACGTCATCTATGCTTGAAAAATCAATATCTCGTGAAGGGAAGACTCTAAAACAACCAAACTTGGGTAGTGTAGTCTAGGCCACCAGATGACTGAAATGAGGTGGTTACGTGATATGACGTCATCGATGACGTCATCTATGCTTGAAAAATCAATATCTCGCGAAGGGAAGACTCCAAGACAACAAAACTTGGGAAGTGTAGTCTAATCCACTAGATGAGCAAAATGAGGTGGTCACGTGATATGACGTCATCGATGACGTCATCTATGGTTGAAAAATCAATATCTCGTGAAGGGAAGACTCCAAAACAACCAAACTTTGGTAGTGTAGTCTAGGTCACTAGATGAGCGAAATGAAGTGGTCACGTGATATGACGTCATCGATGACGTCATCTATGCTTGAAAAATTAATATCTCGTGAAGGGAAGACCCTAAAGCAACCATGTAAACCATGAACACATGGGAATCCCTTTCATTCACACAGAAAATTTTATAACCAGGAGCTCCGCTTTTAGCCAGTGGCTAAATCTATATATTATACATAAAACACGGGGGCCTATCACTACAAAGTGCTCTTCCAAGGAGCTATGTAACTATAATATATCTACAATGTTTAGTAATAATTTAAACTACCATAATATAAAAATTAAATTAAATATAATTAAGCGTATCATGATTTTAAAAATTCATCTAAACTAGAGGCCTGTTTGGCCCTTGCCGATAGACTTTTCCAAGTGACTGCCCCTCTATAAGAGAAAATTTTTTCAGGGCTTTAGCGGTCTCGGAATGAAAATGTTATGCTCTGAGTCTCTGAGATTATGGCTATGAACAGAGTTGATGTATTTCATCTCTGTTATATACTCAGGCAATTCATTATTAATTGACTTGAACATTATTTTTTTAAGCTGTTATATAAGAAATTTGTTTTTTTTTGTGTGTGTGTATACTTGTATAACCATGATAGTGCAATGCCACCTATGAACGTTTCCTTTAATGAAAGAAGTGCAATGTCCTAGGGGCTATCTGGTCACGAGCGTATTGATCTGTAAGTGCGTACAATATTATGTTTGGATTTGCGTTGATCTAAATTATAGATGTAGCCTCCTACGCAACCATGTTGTGTTAGAGCAGATTTAACCATACGTGGCCTCTGATTGGTCCGACGATATTCTTCACTAGTGAGGAAAACCGTCCGACCAAACAGAAGCCAGCAAATGCTTATAGGGATGATATTTATTTCACTAATTTTTGGCGCAAAAATCTCAGTATGTATACGGAGCCTGAGGCGACTAATTGTTTTAGTATAATATTCAAGACGTTGTAACGGGTCGGGATCGGTGTCTTTCAATTGAACACGATTTTCATACTATACTGTACTACTACTATTCAAGTTACATACGCTTTATATAGGTGCTGGCTCTCGGAAGGTTCCCATGGAAGATCAGCCTGATAAGGGGGTTTTTAGTGCCAAATGTAGGAATGTCCGGTCAATGTCTAGAATTCGGACTTAGACCAAGACTATCAGATCAGAGCATGTGCACTAACCGTGGGAAAAGGGATTATCTTAAAAAGGGGAAATACCGTTAAATTCCAATGGGAAGTTCCGAGCACCACACTTTTATAAATATCGTAATCTACAAAAGTGTACTTATGATGTAGACGTAGGGGAAACTACAAATGACTACAAATATACAATAATTCATGTTAACTGGCATGACTACAAATTAACTAGTGAATTTACTAGAATCGCTTCGTAACATTCCCCCCGCCTTTGTCTGGCACATCACCCGATGTGCAAAAATTTATCAAAAATGTGATTATATAAGAGGCTTGACACGCGCGCCTTAAAAAAACTAGAAAAATATCTTAAAAATACTACAAAACTATTCTGGCAGACGCGTGTAAGGTAAAATATGTCTGAAAAATTAATCTTCGTTTCCATCTAGTAGGCGCGTGATCATTTTTTGGCATAATTGTGGCAATGTCCTACTGGACATTAAATCCAAAAACAATACCGGCGGTATGCACAAACGATGCGCGATCGCAATATAACCATGGCGCCGTAATTGAAATAACATTTGGAGATAGAGATACATAAATCTCCATATCCCTCTGTTTCCCTCGTATGTGTCGCCATAAGCATGAATGGGGTCCAATATAAGTTTTCTAAGAAATGTTTGTTTAACATACAATCTACCAGCTAAATCTATTAGAGCAGCGACGTCGTGGACTTCACAAGAGAGTTCAATGGTGTGTTCGTTGTTGACTACGTCATCAACTAGTTCAATCAATAAATCCAATGTCTGCCAATTGGTGTAACTGTAGATAATGAACTGAAATGAAGATTCAGGTCTTTGGTTCCTTTCTTCTAGGAACGTCGCAAATGCCCCACTTACAGATGCCAGGTTTATTGCCGTTCTTTCACTCACTTGTCTTACAAACGTTATGTCTGCGAGAGCGATCGTGATGACGGTTTGTTCTTCCATTGGAGCGTTTTGACCGTCGGTCTGTATACCCTTGTATTTTAGCGGTAGGCCGCGTGGTAGCAATGGGTTGTATAGGCTGAAGGACCACACTTGACTCTGCACGTGTTTTCTGTGACACACTGTTGTGACAATAATAATCACAAAATTCAGCAATGTCACAGCAGACACTGTATAGAGTAAAATCTGATCTGTGTAGGTCAATGTTTCTTCTTTAATCTTGTCAATATCCTTTCTTGTACGCTTCAGTTCGTTAGTCAGGTTTTCGTCATAAAAACTGTAAAATTTATCTAAGTTTTCAATGATGGTCTTGTTGATCGTTACAGGTTGTGGAATCTTTAAGGAATCATTATGTAGGTTTAGTGTGTCCTTATCCACAAAGTTCCATGGAATATATTGTAGAGTTTCTTTGGTAAAAATAGGTAATGATATTCCCATAGATTTAGGACATTTTGTTAGGCCAGACTTCATGCCTTTGAACGTGACGTTGCAAGGAAACTCGTAGATGGACAGAGGCGTGACAGCTAAATGTCCGGTATTGGTTTTCAGTGTTCCATGGGAAGTACTTAAGTAGAATCGTCCACCAAGAGGAATCATTGAATGTAATCCATCACATGAACTTGAAAGAAGGTGGTAACGAGGGAATGACAACTTAATTTCTGAATTCCAAGGATAGCCAAGCCAAGAAAAAATTTGCTCTGTTTGTAAAATATTGGTTGGACACAAATAACCATTTAGGTTTTGGAAACATTTATCAAGGTCATTGATAGTCACAATATATTTCGAGTACGAACACGAAATAACGGCTAAGTTTGTCTTTTGCACTGGTCCTGTGTAACAAGAGTTAGAAATATTAAATTTTATAGGTGTTAAACGTTCTATTGTACATAGTGAGTTCTGGTTTTTTATTTCTGGGATAATGGTGAGTAAATTAATATTGACACTATCTTTTTCATGTTCGACGTCAGTCATTGGCTGACCCAAAACAGGAAGACCTTGTTTAAATGCCTCCACAGTTAATTTGAGTGAATCGTCGCTATTGAGTCTAGGAAGGAGTTGCGAAGTTATAAAACTTGGTAAATCGGATTTACTAATCAAACTTTTTTTATTCAGTTTTGTAAGAAGGTTTATAATGTCCTGAATTTCGAAAAACCGTAATATCGTAGAAAAAGTTCTAGTCAACTCTGTTGAAAATTTAGAAAGAAATTCCATCAGTAATTGTTGATCACAATGAACTCCGTTGGAAAACTTCCTTATTTCTTGTTCCCAAACTTTGAAAGTTTTATCGATCAGTTTCATATCACGTCCTAATTGTTGGAGTTTTGAATTCATATTGTCTTGTATCTTAAAAACATATGTTATTTTACCATTCAAAATATGAACAAGATGTTGAGTTATTGCCATTGCTGATGTCATCTCTCTTAAGGTTTTCTTAAGATTTTGGACATGATTGGCTTCACATTTCTTACTAGAAATTGCCTCATAAATCAATCTTGGAACACCCATCATGCCGCTATAGCAAGCCCAAGCTGTTCGCTTTTCTCTTCTATGTTTTTCTTTTAGCCAATGTTTTTGTTCACGAGTAATTGTTTTACAGTTTTTGTATGCCCAATGCTTACAAGCTTTAACTGAATTTCGATAAATTGTTGGACAAGTCATAGTGGATCGTAAGCCAGTTTCGTAATTATACAGACGAGAAAGATAGGTTGAACATTCGATTAAGGACGAGAGTCCTGATAATGAAAGCAATCTTTTGGCTGATATTTGTGTATTCCTAATAGACAATAGCAATTGTTCGAAAAAGGTTGCTTTGATTGCTGAACAGGAATGATTCGACATTCGTTTAACATTTCCAGTAGCTACTAGTGGCAAATGAGTAGTTACATGAAGAATCCGAGTATCTTCATAGAAAGTTAATGGACGGGCCGTGTGACTTATTAAAAGAGACGACGGATAGAAAGTAATCTTTTCTGTCAAGGAGCCGAATTGTTGATTTATGCCAAATTGAAAACAATATGAAAAGGTATACAAAAACACGAAGTAGCTTGGTTTGACTATCATGTTATTCAGTGTTGTCACTCTTTGCCTAGAAGAAAATAAAGATAACTTAGTGATGTCAGACTAAACATATTTCATTTCCAAACAATTATTGTCTCTTCTTAAGAACTATCGCCGTAGCTTTTCATTCTCTCCTCTACAAACTTCGGAAGTGTAACAACTGTGCAATAATTAGAACAACTAAAATGGCCGAAAACATTGCTGAAATGCCAAACGAAGATCCCATGGAAATGGAACTAATGATTGACTTGAGTAAGTATTTGAGTAAGTCACTGATCTTGATATACTGTTGAGCACTTTTTGTTTTCTGATGTTTTATCTAACTAAGTTATACATATATATTTTTATAGAATGTGGTCTGTGCAATGAGCAGAAAACTGGGGAGAAAGGTGCTCCCAAATATATAACGTTGTGTCCGTGTGGACACACGTTTCACCGGTCTTGTGCCGATGGGCATGAACTGCAGAGAACAAACTTTAAATGTCCAAGTCCTGTTTGTGCGTAAGTAGTTACACATTCAAATGTTCATTTCTTAGCTAAACTTGTGGTAGGAAAAATAACTATATATATTTTTTTTAGATATCGGCACGAAATAGTACGTGTGCTTTTTATTGAAGTCTATGAGGTAGTTACAAGAAAAAATTAATGATCAGGTAAGATATTGTTTGGTACTTGTTCCTAAAATGGTTGATATTTGTATGAAACAGTAGAACTCTAAAGACAAAACAAGTCAAAGGTGAAAGTGGTTGCCGCTACATAACGTGGGAAATTCGTTTGACGAATCAGTTACCCTTTGGAAATTATGAATTAATCGCTTGTCTAGAATGTTTTTTGTCGGTTCCCAAGTTTCTGAATGATCAGCCCATAACACTAAGTATTCAATTTTTCTACCTTGCTTTCTTTTACTTAACAGTTTTATAGCTTGAAAAATAGAATGCTCATCACTATTGTTTTGCATTTCCGATGTTGGTACATTCGAAGTGCTAGGTTCTTTTGCTTTCGCTGTAGTGCTAGCTTTGTTTTCTCCACTTGCTCCATTGGGCCTAACATCTGATTTCTTTTTGGGCATTTTAGAATCAGTGCTTTTCTTGTTTGAAAATTCTTTAGTTTGCTGTGATTTTCCTTCTTTTGTTTTGGTTTTTTCACTTTCTTGTTTTGGCGTTTCCGTGTCGTTTTGGTTTTCCGTATTTTCAAAACTATCATCAGGAATGTCTGAAAAATCTAGACCAAAACCTTCAGCAATGCTCTCGTCTGGAGGCAAAATTGGTCTTTCATCTGGGTCGAAACACTTTTTCATTCTGTTTATATGAACAGCAAACTTTGCTTTTCTGTTGTTCATATCCCTAACATAGTAGTTTACTTCATTAAATCTCTCCACAATTCTAAATGGTCCATGCCACATGTGCAGCAATTTCTTTGCCAATCTTTTCTTTGTTGCAGGAGTGTAAACCCAAACTTTTTCCCCTACTTGAAATTCACGATGTTTACTTTCTTATCATAGTAGAACTTTGCTTTTTGATGTGCGCGTTGATTATTTTCTATAGCAATTTTACGTGCTTGCTCGACATTTTCAACAACTCGTCTTCTGTGTTCTTCTATTGATGTGGACAACTTTGAACTATCCAAACTTAGATATTTACTGTTTACGCAAAGATGCGGTTCAAAACCAAAAAGTAAATAGTGAGGGCTCTCATTAGAGCTCTCATGTGGGCTTGTTCTATAGGCATGTAGGACAGCTGGAATATACTCGTCCCAATCTGTGTGAGAACTATTAACATACATTGATAAACTTTGTATCAACGTGCCATTGAACTTTTCAACTAGACCGTCTGTCTGTGGGTGATAGCTCGAGGTATTCAATTTATGAATTTGAAATATCCGACAAATTTCTTTGATTAATTTGCTCATGAAATTTTTCCTCGATCTGTTAATAATTTTCTCGGAGCAGAGTATCGGAATATTATTTCACGCACAAAAATGTCTGCTATTGTTGCAGCTTCCATGTCAGGCATGGCAAAGGCTTCTGGGAATTTTGTTAGGTAATCAGATATGACAAGTATATACATGTTCCCTTGTTTGCTCTTAGGAAGTGGACCAATTATGTCCATTGCACATTTTTCCCAAGGCGTAGTCACAGGTTCCGAAAGACACATTGGTTCTCTTAGATGGCTTTTAGGGCTTTTACGCATAGAGCAATCTACGCACGATCTGCACCAATGTTCAGTATCTTTGAACATGCCAGACCACCAGTAATACTGACGTAATTTTCCAAAAGTTTTTCCGATTCCAAAATGAGCACCCGTTATGTGATCATGAACATTTGAAAGTAATTCATATTTCAGACATTCCGGAACGACTAACTGTGAAATTGTTTCTTTACTTCTGTGTTTACTTTTGCGGTCTAAGTGGTATAAAAGTTTATCCTCTCCTATGTAAAAACAGTCGGCAGATAATAACAATTCTCTAGCTAATTTGTTATCACTAGGTAATTCGCCGGTTTCTAAGTAAACAATAATGTCTGAAAGTTTACGATCTTTCCGTTGTTGCTCATAAATTTTATCAGCTTCTGGGGCTTTTTCTATGGCATAGAGTTCGCACTTTTCATATGCGCGTCTACTAAGAGAATCAGCAGCCAGGTTTTGTTTGGCATTCCGATAGACAATATCAAAATCATATTGTTGAATTAACATTGACCAGCGTGCTAAACGTCCTACCGGATCTTTTATAGACATAAGCCATTTTAGTGCGTTGTGATCAGTATGAACTGTGAATTTGTTTCCACTCAGGTACGGTGAATATTTCTTTATTCCCTCAATTACCGCAATGCATTCTCTTTCAGTAGTTGTATAATTTGTTTCACATTTGTTTAGTGCGCGACCATTATACGCGATTACAGCCTCTTTTCCATCATCACTGAACTGTGATAAAGTCATTCCTACGCCAGTTGAAGATGCATCCGTTATCAAATGAAATGTTTTAGAAAAGTCTGGAAATACTAAAATCGGGGCTGAAACAAGTTCGCTCTTAAGTTTCTTGAATGCCTCTTGGCAATCATCGGTCCATTTGAATTTTACATGCTTTCTTGTCAAATTGTTCAAAGGTTCTGCAATAACATGAAAATTCTTGATAAACTTCCTGTAATAGTTGCATAAGCCTAAGAAACCTCTCAATTCCTTGAAATTAGTAGGAATTGGGAATTCTGTAACTGCTTTAATCTTACTAGGACATGGTTTAATTCCGTCTGGTGTTACAATATGACCAAGATATTTCAATTCTTGTTTGGCAAGCACACACTTCTTTGGATTCAGTTTCAGCATCGGGCACAATCCTATTGTTCTAAGCGACATCAAGCAAACCAAAACAAATCTCATGACTTGGCTATGCGTGAGTGAGCTCGTCGCTCAGCTCCTGGTGCTATTACCATGTCTTGGAGCTCTTTTATTTGCCACAACAAAAGGCTCGTCACCTAAACAAAAGGCTGAATACTCTTGGCTTTTCTTTTTGTTTTGGATTCTTTTGTTAGACCCGTCTCGAGGGAGATGCGACTCATTATTATTCGGATTCAAACCAAAAGCGGGAACTTCGACTTCAAGATGGCGAGCTAATTCGTGTGCCTACAGCAAAATCTCTCTCTGGGGAAGTAAAATCCCACTCTAACTGAACAAAGACGGTGAAAATCATTTCTTCGTAATCAGAATCGTTAATATCCGTTTTCAGCAACTGATAAAAGTACTTGACAGAGCGTAAAACTAGCTCCGAATATTTTTTCCCCACTGAAAATGGCTAAAAACGCCAAAATTCACCTTGTCGTGGGGGAAGTAAAAATAAATAATTAATAACAGCTATCAGGCAAAATGTCTTCTTTGATATTTGAACTACAGAAATCAACTTTCAGCTATTTTACAGAAAAAGTAGCAACATCACAATTTGACAATATTTTAGTCAAGGGCAGCAGTTTAGCTCCGTTTTGTCTGTAATTATGGCTAATTAGCTTTCAAATCTGGCGGCGCTTAACCGTAGAGTCCCGGATGCATGTCGCTGGATTGTGCCCGATGGATTAGCATCTCGCATTCTAACAAACACTTCTTCAAGATGCCTGAGGTGATCTTCTGGAGTCTTAGAAAATATAATAATATCGTCAATATAAATTAACGCACTCTTATATTCCAATCCTCTGAGAATATGTTCCATAAGTCTCTGAAATGTAGCGGGCGAATTGCACAATCCAAACGGCAAAACTTTAAACTGATAAAGTCCATTGTTGGTTACAAAAGCTGTCTTTTCACGAGAAGATTGTTCTACCTCTATTTGCCAATAGCCACTCTTCATGTCAAGACTTGTAAAATATTCACTACCAGACAAACTATCAAGTACATCCGATATCACAGGGATCGGATAAGAGTCTTTCTTTGAAACAAAATTCAGTTTCCGAAAATCAACACAAAATCTCATTGTTCCATCCGCCTTTTTCGCCAAAACAACGGGCGAGGCCCAAGGAGAAATTGAAGGCTCTATGACGTCATGTTCGAGCATTTCTGTTAGCTGTTTTTCTATTTCTGCACGATTGTCAGGATTTGTCCTATATGGTTTTTGTTTGATAGGAACACTATCTCCGGTATCAATTCTGTGCTGAATAATGGAACTTCTACCAAGGTCTTTAATATTTGATGCAAAACAGTCTTTATACTTAAATAGCAACTGCTTTAGGTTCTCTTCGTCTTTCCCAGAAAAAGCGCAATTTAAAATGTCTGGTAATTCCGATGAATTATTCACAGTAGCGTCTATAGCACTATCATTTTCGCTTTTCTCAGATGGTTCTCCAAGTTCAAAAGTTTGAAATTCATCGTCATTCAATATACTTAAAGAAGCTAGTTTTGTCCCTGGATAAATGCTTACACTCTTAGAATTAGGGTTTATTAACCTTAGGGGAACAATTCGTTCATCATTGACGGTCACGAGCTCGGCGGCACCTACAATACTGAGTTTTTCTGGTAATTCTTTTCTACAAGTTACTAAAGCAACCGAATTCGTCGGGGGAACCCCATCAACTTTTGCAGGCAAAATTGTTTCTGAATGTGCTGGCAAAAAGCATTTTCTACAAAAACTACAAATCCGTTGTTCTCACAAAAATCTAGTTTGTTCTCATTGTGGAAAGCAAATTCTTTTTGTATAATGTTCAGCGAAATAGTTGAATTCGAAAAATCGATATTCGCCTTAAATTCTGAAAGAAAATCTTTACCCAGAATTGCACCATACGACAAATTGTTTATCACATAGAATGGAAAGGAGAAATCATAGCCTTGTAATTTGAAATGCAGCATTATTTTCGCCACAACATCTAGGGACTGTCCATTTACTGTTCTGATTAATGGTAAATCTGTTTGCAGAGTGTGAAATTGTTGTTGATCTAATTTGTGAAACACGTTTGGCTAATAGCGGAAATTGCTGCTCCACTATCAATAAGGAAACTTGTATTTCTTTCGCCAATTTTTCCTTGGACGGATAACGCACGAATATCAGTCGGAAAGGTAACTGCATATTTGAATCTTTACTTGTCACTTCATAATTGTCTAGTTTTGGCTCTTCTTTGTTTTCGTAAATTTGCGTAATGTTTACATTGAAGTTCTCTTGTTCTTCATTTTTTGTTTGATCATGATTCTTGTTATTTTCAAATACTGATGCATCATTGTCTTCAGATTTTTTTGTTGTGTCATTTTGTTTCATACTTGTTAAGATTTCTTTTGAGCCTATTTGAATTTCATGGTTTTCTTCATTCTCATGATTTGAAGTTTCATCTTTCTTGTGATCACATTCACTTCTTTGTAACCGGTATTAAATGTTTCATGACTTTTTCTTCAAAGATTTCGATATTATTGGTACTTATGCTTGAAGGCGTCCCCTCAAATGTTTTTCCCAAAAATTCGATTTCTTCAATCATGATGTCATTTATTTCTTGAACTATTTCCTGCGCAGGAATTTTGTTTTCATAGTCATCGAGTTGTATTAAATTTTCTTCATTAATTTGTTTTGACACATGTTTTTGTTCAATGCTTGAAAGTTTAGAAGTATCATCTGAATTTGCAGTTGTAACGCGTTTCCTTGTGGCTGAAAGCTTAGTTGATTGTCTTATTTCTCGTCCGTGTTTATGATTCTGATTTGTGGCCCCTATCACGCTAATTCCAGAGTTACCGTTCGAGACAGAGGCCTTTTTTAGTTTCCCTGGGCGGGATATGGCCGACTTTGACGTCCAGAACGGATGGCTTGAAAATTCTGGGGAGGGATTCTAGGGTCCCTTTGATATTGATTGCGATTTCCCTGGTTCCTTCGCCTACAATTGTAGTAAGTATGCCCGTAAATATTGCAATTGGTACAAAAAGGACGTCCTTCTACACTTCTCTGTCCCCTGTAAAAATTCCTACGGGGTTGGGGTCGAAAGACTGGGGCTTGGGGGTTAAGCTGACTTCCCATTTGTTTTCTAACCTCCTGTCTCATCATTTCTTGTATGTCTATGTTCTGGTTTTCATGCTGAAAATTAGTCTGTCGTTGACCAATTTGGCTAAAAATTGGTCGTTCCTCACGAATTGCAGCATTTATTGGTGCTGAATTATTCTGAGAAAACATCAGCCCTTTTAGTTGACCCACGATTTCCTGTGTAATCTGCTTAGTGTCTACGACAGGCGTAGCAGCGGAACGTTGAGTTATGCTATCTTTTAGCATGGCGTAATTTTCTGCTTTTTCAAAGGTATCCGGTTCCCTCAAAACAACATATTCTTTGATTTCGTCTTTTAGACCATCGACAAAGTAATGAAGCCACTCCGACTTAGGTAAGTTCAACCTAATACATTGCTGTCGTATGTCCGTTACATAATCAGAAAGCGGCTCGTTTGGCTTTTGTTTCCTTTTACACAGCATTTGTCTGAGGCGCCAATTGGAAGCACTCGATGCAAATTGTTCTTTCATTTTTTCTATAATCTCATGTATCGTTAGGTCGTCTTTGTCTTTCAGTGAGTTGAACCAAGCCAAAGCATTTCCTTTCAGACACAAAGGCAAACCTTGAGCTTGTTTTTCTTCAGTCCAATTACAAAAATTAGCCATTTGTAAAAAACTAGTTATGAACTCTGTCACATCTTCATTTTGTTCGCCCTTGAAAATAGGTGTAGTAAACATTCCCTTCAAATTCACTGCGTCAAGATATGAATCTTGTATTTGCGCAATCCTTCTTTCTTTTTCTTCGTTTAGTGCCCTTAGACTATCGAATTCATTATCAAAACGGTCCGACATTTCTTTAATTGCTGTTAAAAGACCTGGAGAAGACATGCTTTCAGTCAACTCAACAGCTTGTTCTTGTGATTGTCTATGAAAAGGAGGATCCGCACCCTCACTTAATTCAGGCGTTTCTGTCCGAGAACAACAATTTTCACGTTGATCAGAAAATTCTTCAGTTTCAGTATTTGAAAAACTATCTTCTTCATCAGAAAAATCTACTTCATCGCCTATTGAAAGTTCATCGTAATTTTCAGGCAACGGAGGTCTAGGTGGCGGACGTTCTTCAAAAACAACCGTAGGTTGACTAACAGAACTAGAAGATACACTACCGTCTTCGATTCGAGTGGACTGACGTGAAGGAGTCAATGCCCTTATTCGTTTCAAAATTTCACTGCTAATACGTTTTGCAACTTGAGTTTCTTTACTCAATTTTTCTGTCTTAGAACTTTCGCCAACTTCTTCCCTGGCTGGCTGAAAACTTAAAAATATTCTTACATTACAAAGAAAGTACTAATCTGCTTTTTAATTTCTTTACAGAAACTTATTCAAAGAAAATATTTAAAATGGCTGGCCATCTCAAAAGAATCCAAGGGAAAGTTGTCAACCCAACATACACCACACTAACCTTCAAAGTTCTGCAATGAAAGTCGCGAGTTCTCCACCAGTGTAACGGGTCGTGATCGGTGTCTTTCAATTGAACACGATTTTCATACTATACTGTACTACTACTATTCAAGTTACATACGCTTTATATAGGTGCTGGCTCTCGGAAGGTTCCCATGGGAGATCAGCCTGATAAGGGGTGTTTTTAGTGCCAAATGTAGGAATGTCCGGTCAATGTCTAGAATTCGGACTTAGACCAAGACTATCAGATCAGAGCATGTGCACTAACCGTGGGAAAAGGGATTATCTTAAAAAGGGGAAATACCGTTAAATTCCAATGGGAAGTTCCGAGCACCACACTTTTATAAATATCGTAATCTACAAAAGTGTACTTATGATGTAGACGTAGGGGAAACTACAAATGACTACAAATATACAATAATTCATGTTAACTGGCATGACTACAAATTAACTAGTGAATTTACTAGAATCGCTTCGTAACACGTTATTAAAATCACGGGCCTTGTTCTCTTTTATCTCATTTCAACGAGCGCGTCAGGTCTCCAAAAAGCCATAAACGTAATTGATAAATTCCCGTAAAGACTGGTTAATGTCTGTAAACAAAAAGAAGAAAAGTAGTAATTTTTCAGAAACAAAATAGGAGATCTACACTTGAAAAATTTTGTTTCTTTCTAGATGGCTCACAACTAGAAAACGCACCTGAATACACTTACTTCGGATCCACCATAGGAAGTAATTGCAGGAATTTTAGAAACCCAAAACTCAGTACTATATTAATTGAGAAGAGAGACGAGCATTTTTTGCTGCAAGGCCGATATCTTGATTTTAGTAGGTTCCCAATCACTCTGTGTAATAAGCTTTTCAACTCATTGTTCCTACCAATTCTATTGTACAATTCGGATGTATGGGGAGCTTATGATACTCTAAACCAGGAGCTCTAAAACTTCAGAAATGGGACTCAGATCCTGTGGAACGTATACATTCTCAATTTTTTTTATTTTATTTCGGTTTAAATAAGAGAGCCTCAAATCTCGTCGCACCGTAACGAAGCCGGTCGTCTCTCCATAAAATCACAATTTTTCGAAATATCCTACATTTTTGGTTGCACATTAATGATTGGCCATTATTGCCTACGGCTTTCAAAAGATCTGGCGTTGTCAAAAAAACAAGCTTGATGTTTTCAATTCGTACTATTCTAGAAACTAATAACGATTAGGCCTAGGGCATACGTCGAATTAATGTCGCGTCGAATACACTTAAAACAATAGATAATTTGTCATTTGAAAGTGTAATGAGTCGGTATCTTTGATAAAAATGTAATCGACGCGACCCTAATTCGACGTATGCCCTAGGTCTAACTCTGATAAGCAATTTCAATGCAATAAGATGATTATTACCAGAACATTGTCTATTATTATTCAGCCATGCCACTATCTCGGTTCTGATTGGCTAAGAGTACGCAGCGAAACCTTGTTGGCGCGCAGTGCCTGACGTCATACTACAGACATTAGGATTGATGCACTCTAATGACGTCATAACGCAAGCCAATAGGTTTGGCCGCCATCTGGTTTTCATTTCCGAATTGAAAGCCGGTTTTGCGAATATTCTCGTTGAATCTGTTATGATTTTTGCCAAGAGATCTTTGCTCAGGATATCTAAACATCAACTATGGCTATTTGAATTGAATACAAAAGGAAAATACCAATGGACGTAAGATGAAGTTGAAAAAACCGTGTCGCCGTGCACGGCCTCATCGCTGACTTCGTTTAGCTAGGTAAGAATTCTTGGTTGCTGAATAATAAAACAATTATTGAATTCGGTTTTCGCATGATAGTGAGATTTGTCAACGCCTCGGGTTAGTGTTATCCACCTCAGCTTCGCTTCGGCAGATAACACAAACCTCGGCGTTGCCAAATCTCACTATCATGCTCAACCTCATCCAATAAGTGTTAAATATTAACAATAATTCGAAAATTCACCAGTTAAACCTAATTAATTTGACCAAAAAACTTGAATTTTATTCTTCATTTTAAAATGATTACTGTTTCTGAACTTTATGATAACATTAAAAAATTGAAACAGAAGAACTATGGCAAAACGTAGGACACATTATGTGATGTTCCATCGTAGCAAAAAGCCATATTTAATGTTGACATATTTTCTTCAATTGCCTTCATTTCTGCATGTATGTTTATTAGCCTATTACGTATTTAAATATCACTCATAATGTAATATTTAACCATTATCCTGCGAGAGATTGCGCAGAATATTATCTGATACATATCAAGATAGTTCTTTTGACAAAGTGTCGACATTCTCCAACTTCCTTATAAGGAAATATCTGCATACCATATTTGGAATCCCAGTAAGTTTTTCACTATTTCTATTGGCTTAGAAAGCTTAAAACTCAACCAAAACTCAAATACTCGAGGAAAGATGCTATGTGCATTTTGCACTCTCGTGTTCACGGTCCAGAGCCTGGCACAAGGTAGACAAGATACCACAGGAAGCCCGGCAAATCTCTAGAAAGGCGACACTGCTATAGCCATTCTCGTACCCAGAGCTCCCCAGCTCACTCGTCACTTCGCAGGGGAGGCTCTGGGGACATCCATTTGAGGGTCGTCGCTGATTGGCTCATTTTGAACGTTGGAGCATGCGCTGAAAGGTCTTTCTCTCAGCGGCTCTGTATTAAATCGCGCGCATGCGTCAGTGGCTGTCACCAGAGCCTCCCTCGCGCGAGGTTACGAGCCGGGGAGCTCTGGCTAAGAGAATGATACTTAGCCGACGAGGGACGCAGTCCCGAGTTGGCCGCTAAATCAGACGATATTCTGCAAAAATCGAGCAGGATAATGGTTTTATTATTCAGCACATCGATAGCACAAAAAATCCCAGAAATGATTTACTTTTGCGTATAAATACGAGCTCAACACATCATATTTTCCTCAGAGACGGATATCACAGGATAGCTGTCATGTACAGAAGACAGCTATTGACGTTCCATGACCATATTTGGGCAGTGCATCGATGTGCTGAATAATAATGAATGTTATTTTCCTATTGTACTTTGCTGGCCGTATCTGTAATTCAGCTTTAGCTGCAAGAGATACTATTAAACACATCTATCTATCTATCTATCTATCTATCTATCTATCTATCTATCTATCTATCTATCTATCTATCTATCTATCTATCTATCTATCTATCTATCTATCTATCTATCTATCTATCTATCTATCTATACCTAGTTCGCAAAATTGCGGCTATAAGAGCGCTTTACACTTTGGATAACCAGGGTCGCTACAAAACTTGAACTAGTTCTTTCAGACTGGCAAGGCAGCTACGCGCCTGATAACTCATCCCATAGAAACCAGTTTATAAACATGAGTGCAGCCAGTGTGTTATAGCCTGAATTTCAGCCGTCTTTTCTTCCGCAATGTTGAAGTGTAGGAAGAAAAGACGGTTGAAATTCAGGCTATGTGTGTTAGTATACAGGGGCGGATCCGGCATTTTGGAAAAGGGGGTGCGTTTTCTGTTTTGAAGAGCCAGATTTGTCAATAGGGCTACTATAATCCTAGTCTTGGACTACATTTTGCCGTTTCAAACCATTTTTGCATCGCAAAGGGGGGTGCGTCCGCACCCAAAGCACCACCCCTTTATTCGCCACTGGTATAATGGTGAGTTTTGTGACACAGGGTTTTGGCAACTTCCGACGGTCCTCGTGGTTCTTTAGCGTCCCTCTGGCTCCGGTTATTAGTGTACTAGTGTATGTGGTATGGAGAGACTTATGGCTAAATAAAAAGATCGCGGTCTACTAGTGAACTGCTCATGCCCCAAGGAAGAATTTGTTTTTGGTATATTCCGGAACAGATTCATCTTCCTACTTTTTTTATTGTTTCTGCCCGCACTGATTTTTGGTTTATTTATTTATTTATTTATTTTATTTATATGATTTGCCCAAGGGCGGGGAAATCCTCACAGAGCGAGGCTCCAATTACGAGGTTCCCTTGTCAGTGTAGTGGTTAGTAAGTTGTAAGCCCTGCACTGAGGATGGGCAACTTCCGACGTCTCCGTGGTTCTTTAACGTCCCTCTGGTTCCGGTTAGTGTAGTGCATGTGAGAGACGGGACCTACGGTTTAACGTCCTTATCCGAGAAGACGCGAAGGTCTAGCCATTTGCAGATGTTAAAGCAAAGGCAGCACCTTCTCCTCAATTATTAGAAAAAGACCCTGAGTGTTGGCCCGGCCGGGGTTTGAACTCCCAACCTCCCGCACATAAGCCCGGCGCTCTAACCGGTCGTCGGTTGGTTAGGGGTGTGCCGCCGAGGTCTCAAAACCTGACCCTATCAGAGAACAAAAATCCTCGTTTTTTTTTTCACCCTATCATAGACCTACAGTCAAAATTGTATACAGCTATTTCAAGAAACGTTGTCGGAAGCCGTACGCGTCCAGACCGCAAAGTGCGAACATTTGCAATTCTGTTTGGCTTGCATTGATAGTTTTTTTAGATTGGTTTTAGCGGACTAAAATGTGTTTTAACCCGCTAAAATGTTTGTTTTATCCCGTAAAATACGCCGCAATCAGGCCGAGGCCAAACGGCCGAATGTTCTTATTTTTCCTTCAACATATGAATGGCTTAGAGTTATGACAACTAGCAACTTGCAACTTGCACAAATTATTGTTAAATTCAGAAAAAGTGATGATGTGAGACATGATAACAGTGTTAACGGTTTATTTCCACCTGCTTCAACGTTCTTATGAATGTTTGTATCAAGAAAAGATATGTGAAGGAAGTTGTTCCAGAGTTCTATAAGCTAGCGCCTCGCTACCGGGGATAGCAGAGCGGGCGCTCAGAGTTAAATTTTTGGGGCGGGGGTGCTCGTCGGGAACTTTCGATTTTACCCCTAAAAGGTACTTAAAAATGGCGTCGCTTAGTTGATTTTGACCCCTAAAAGATACCAAAAAGACGTATTTTCCCTCGTAATTTTCTCTCGTATTTTTTACGAGGGAAAATAGGTCTGAAATTCAGGCTACCAACAAGTGTGATTTGCTTCATTTGCTAGAACGGAACTCTAACAGGTACCTATCTAGAAAAAAAATGCAAGTTTTTGAATTTTACCACCTAAAAGGTACCAGAGGCCTGATTTTAAACCCTAAAAGGTACGACGAGCACCCCCGCCCCCAAAATATGGGAGTCCCCCCCCCCCCCCCCCCCCCGGGATTTGTCCACGTATGGTGGCCAGCAGTTAAACGATATGAGTTTATTTCAAAGGCCATTCGTAGGTGTTCTTTTTTAACCGATATCTCTTGCTTCAGTGACTTTTCATTTGCATAATAAGACTAAACACATGCTTTTTAATTCCTCATTATGCAGGATTGAAAAACACGATTTGAAAGCAATACTTCATACAGAAGTCAAGTCACGGGAAGTTCCGACGGGTTTGCCGATTCTCAACATCTGATAACTCTAACTACTTGGGTTGTGAGGCTAGGAGACTCGAAAGCCTTTCAGCATACTTACAGAACTAAGGTAATGTTTTAACCAAAAGAATTCAAAACTTTGTCTTGCAACTATGATTGATAACGAGTTTTGAAAAGACGTCATTTGAATAAGACATTTTAAATTTCTACCTCGAATACTTTTGGATATTCCGAGCCTAAGTGTTTTTCTCTACGACAATCTTTGTCCCGTCAATAAAACTGGAACTAAGTAAATGGTTTTACATTATCGTTCAAAGAATTCAGAACCGCATCGAAGTTCATACAGAACACTTAGCTCAAAGCTCTCAAAATTTAAGTGAATAAATACTCCAATGGGCAAGACCAAAAAGTACCTATAAAATCGAGTTATGATAGTTAAAAGGTCGCCATTTTACCTTACTATATGAGTGTGAAATTACAAAGTATTTTTTCTTCGCATTGAGGAGTGAAATTTGTCGGAATTTAAAAAGAAGCAAGTCACTTCTATACTTCCGAATTTTTTAGGTATGTTTAGGTTTTATTATTTTTAACGTAAAAGTCGCAGAAAATAGAAAGGCGTACTATGTGGGAACACTTGCCTTAAGGCACATTAAACTTTTATCCGATGAAGTCAGAATCAAAAACATGTGAACCAAACACGAGAGCCTCAAACGGAAATCTAATGTCGACTTTGGATCATATTGGCAAGACAGTCAGGTAGAAATTGCCCAAGGGGTTCCTACTGTTTCTAAAAGTAGGGCCACTATTCTAGATGCTAATTTTACTTAGAAATATGATCATTATTTAACTGGTCTTCAAAGCCTTTTGCTGGTGGGAGGTTGCTACCTAGAGACGAACGAAAGGCAAGGTAAATAACATAGTAACCGTTGTCTTTCTTTCATTATATTCCGGCGATTATTGAGAAAAATATCATTTCTTTGTTTTTTGTTTATTTTGGAATAAAGCGTCTTTCTTGCGGCATTTGAATGTGATTTTGATCGCGTTTTACAAGATTTGTGTAATATATTTGCGTGAAACCTTCTCTGGCTACAGACACCAGTTAAATAACATTCATTAAACATCCTACGCGCGCTCAAGATAGATATGATCTAAAACGCAGTGATAGAGGCTATACTTTGAATTCAGCTTGACAATTCGTGTGCCTTAGAAAATATGTTGGAGGTGCGTTTCTCAGTTTATTTCAAGATATCGAATTTGTTATTTTGTCAAAATCTCTGCTCACTGGAGCAAAAAAGAGCAGCGCCCTGATTTTACTTTCAAATCCTTTTGCCCTTTAAAATACCTACCAAAAATAGCACTTTTAATAGATAAAGACCAAAAACAATGCATCTATTCCCTTTATCATTTCTAACTATAGTAAGCACTTTTAAGCTAAGAATTTCAAGTCTCTTTAGAATGTTTTTGCCTTGTCTCGCATGAGTTGCATAACCCTATTGATGAACAACAAAGGAGTTCAACACAGTGCTAACTGAAGTATGAAATGTTTTTATGAAAAAGTCAATTAGTGTATAATGTACTCGGCCGGTTATGATTTGACAAATTCAAATGAATTTGCAAATTGACCTGTAAGAACAAGGACTGTTCTGTAGCCAGTTGACCGCACTCAAATTTTCGTGTGCATTCAGATTATTCCCGGGTGCTCGTCGTCGTACCTTTTAGGGTTTAAAATCAAGCCACTGGTATCTTTTAGGGGGTAAAATTCGAAAACGTGTACATTTTTCTCCAGTACATGTTAGCGGTCCGTTCTAGCAAATGAAGCAAATCACACTTGTTGGTACGTTGGTAGCCTGATCAGACGTACTTTCCCTCGTAAAAAATACGCGAGAAAATTACGATGGAAAATACGTCTTGTTGGTACCTTTTAAGAGTCAAAATCAACTGAGCGACGCCATGTTTGGTACCTTTTAGGGGTAAAATCGAAAGTGCCCGACGAGCACTCCCGCCCCTAAAATATTGGAGTCCCCCTCCCGCTTACCCAATTTTCGAGTACACTTTTACATGTAATTTGCCACGGAGTACGGAGAATGCACGAAAACAATCATTCGTAAGGAGACGAAAGGAGACCGCAATGCGCGACATTCAAAGACGGACTATAAATTATATTTATTTCTTACTTATTTCTGAGTCTTTCAAGTTTCACAGAGGTCCAACTCGTTGTCGAAGTATTTCGTAGACATATCTCGTAATAGATAAACTTCTCAGTTCTCTGCGATCTGAAAGTTGCGTATTACAAGTGTTTTACAATGAAACATATTTTTAGGCAAAATTCACGAAGCTATCCGCGGAAATAAAACTTTCATGTTGTCAAAATTTGTTTCACTTCCGGTTTCTGAAAACCGGAAGTAAACAAACCCGACGAACGTCTGACATTTCGTTCGCGCCAAATCCGCGGGAATCTCGACCGCTCAGCAATGGAGGAATGCAGCCGGATTATTCACTCCCACTCAGCGAAACCGTGACTTTTGCATTGTTCTTTTATACGGACTTTGCTTATGTAAGCCGTAAATCAATTGAGAAACTGGACATTTGATTCAAAAGGTTAGTTTATACATTATTTTTGTCTTACAATTTCCAACTTCAGAGAATTGACTTGGTCAATGAAGAAACAGCCTTGAACTCGTGTTGACTTTAGAACACCTATTGATAAATGAAATTCAGAAGTTTAATACTGACTTTTAGAATATTGTCACACGTGTGTAAAGTAAGCAGAGTATAATTTGATTTTGTATAACTTGATTTTGAATCAAGACGATCAGTAATCTTTCACTTCTAGCTCAAACGAATTGGCGATTTCAACTCGCGCTGATATGTAAGCTTATTGCGATTTTAAAAAGCTTAATACTAACTTTTAGAATATCGTCACACGTGTGTAAAGTAAGCAGAGTATAATTTGATTTTGTATAACTTGATTTTGAATCAAGACGATCAGTAATCTTTCACTTCTAGACTTCTAGCTCAAACGGTGATTTCAACTCCCGCTGATATGTAAGGTTATTGCGATTTTAAAGTTTCTTTCAAATCCAACATGTAGTCCCTGTAATCCTGAGACCGATTCTATTGAATTCCTTGCCTTCTTTATTTGCTGCAACAGAAGACAAAATGCCTATTTACTTTCTTGCTATTGTGCATGATTATCTCTTAAAATATTTCAGTTATTTCACTTATCACTTTAGAGATAATCGTGGGACAATGAAGGAAATGATAGAATGATCTCCTCACAATATTTCAAGCCGAAAATGAATCAGAATTTGGAATCATACTCGGAACAGAATTATAGTGTAGTGCTCATGAAATCCAAGTTTGGTTTTAGAACTGAAATGCCAACCTTCAACCTTTAAAATGCGGGTGATGGTGTGTTTTGGACCCGAAACTTTGCACTGTGAAATAACTATACAAGACTACAATGGTTCTACTATAATGTTGGAGATTTTAATATCCTCCTCTAGGCACTGACTCTGAGGGGGATAGTTGTTTTTAATATATACCAAATCAGTGGAATAAAATACGGAGGATTTTAAGATTCAAGAGTTTTCAAGAGTTTTCTTGAAACAGTAAAATAGTGTTGAATATCTTCTATTTCAGGAACCAATCAGAACGTGCGAAAATGACTATTCACTGATTTGGTATAATACTAATCAACCCTATTTAGGGTGAACCCTTTTAGGACAGGATATCTGTTTTACTTGCTCCTCGATTTCTTTGCTCCATTACATGTATATTTATTTCTCTACTGTTTATTCCTTTCTAGCTTACTATCGAGACATTTATCCTTGTATTTTTTTCTTACCAGGCATCTACTAGATGGCTTGAGAATAAACACATAATGTTGGGACAGAAAACAAGAAAGCTGTTTCCTGTTCCTGGTTAAGTATCAGTATAGCAAAACAAAGGATGGCCGAGCATCTGGGTAATAATAGACATGGGAACATTTACAAGCGCAAGCAAAGTATGCCTGTGCGACTTGAGGCACCTGCAAAGGTACAAGGACAAGCACCAACACCTAGTGTGTCAGCTGTGGACAAGCCATCCATTCTCGGACAAGGTAAGGACACTTGCACCTTCAAGTGCTGCTGCCTCTCTTTTAGGGGTTAAAACCATCATCAATGCTGTCACTTAGGGAGGTTGAAAATTGTTTTCTATCCAGATCACTTATGAATGCCATCGGAGGCAGTTCCATACCTGGCAACTCTCCAGGTTTACCAGTGAGTCTCCAGATTTTTTAACAAATCTCCCGGTCTCCAGGTTAAAGCATCAAATCTCCCGGTTTTTCAACGAATTCTATGATTCATAGTCATGCAGGCACAAAAAAGTCAACCAAAGTCTGCTCCATCGGCAAAGTTTCGGAGAGAGTTTGGACGTTTTCGAAAGGGATTGGGAAAGGTGTCGGGAAAGACTTGGGAAAACAAGGTGGTTCCAACAAATTCTTCAGGTTTCAGAACGTCTGGGGTTGACAGGTGTGCAGTTCTCACATGAAAAGCCCAAACTCTTGTTTATCTTGAGCTTGAATTGCCTATAATTGGTTTGATGAACTATCGACTCAGAGCCCATTTGGGCTCAGGGAAATTGTTGATTATAATTATTGTTATACAGTAGCTACAAAACCTGCTCTGAGCATAACATTATTGAGTTTAGAGTTTGATTGCACTTAAGTTACTTTAGCAAAGCCTTGTTATCACTTAGGGGTCAAACTCATAAGAACCATGCCCATTTTGCTATCTCTTGAGGTTGATTTAATCCCTTGGCCTAAAATTACACCCAAAGAATCCCAAATAAAATTACCTAATAAAAACCCCTTTATGGTCGCCAGAATAAAACAATGACAGAATAGTTTGTGCAAATTTAATGTATTTTTATTCATCAGATTGGAATCCTCATTTCTTAATATCCCAAAGAAAAAATCCTCATTAGAATAAAGCTACCTAACAATTTTCCTGGCTATTTTTACCTCCAAAAATGTAAATTTAATCCCTAGTAAAAAGGTATAAATTTAAAAATCCACAATATACAGCCGATTGCGTTTGACCATTTTACCCTAATGTTTGAACGTTTGAAATTTGCGCTTCTAGGATAAAACGAGACGTCTCTATGGCAAACTAAAGAGTTCTGTCCTCTCTGATTGGTCAGTGAAAAATACACATGGCGGTTGCCCTTGGAAACATCCAACTTTTGTCTCACCAGGCAACTTTCAAACAACTTTCGAACATAACGTGTGAACTGTTAGGGTAAAATAGTCAAACGCAATCGGCTGTAATGACTTTTTTCATGAAATTCATTTTTTGATAGAGTCCTAAAGTATATTTCTAAAACCATAAATGAGGCATCAACTTTTTTCCTAGCATTCTTGCCATCACTCATTTGATGTAATTTATTTCTTTACACGCTTTTTCTAGTGCGAATTTTAGGTTAAATTTCCACCTTTGCCAAGCACCTGACCTTGCATGATTTATGATAATTATCAGCATACTGGGATGCCCCCCCCCCAAAAAAAAAAACATGAGACAAAATGGAGCTTATGTATCACCCTGTGTGAGGCTCTTATAAGACAAGAACTTGGTTTCAATAAGCACAGGGAATTTCTGCCTATTCCTCGGTAAAACTGATTTCACATGACACTAGTATGGGAATTGTTCCGTTTTAAAAAAGTTTTTTGAAGTTTATGTTGTTAGCCATAAAATTATTGAGGGGGGAATTGCCATTCTGGTACCCAGAGCTCCCCGGCTCGTCACCTCACAGGGGAGGCTCTGGTGACATCCATTGGAGGGCCTTCGCTGATTGGCTGATTTTGAATGTTCAAGCATGTGCATGAAGCTCTTTTTCTCAACGGCTCTGTCTTAAATGCCCGGGAGGGGGGGGGGGGGGGGACTTTTGGGGCTGAAACTTTTGGGCTTACATTCAAGGGGGGGCAATTTTATTCGGCAGCTGATTGTTAGACAGGGTGACATTAATGGCTGCAATAGCATGGACAAGATTCTGATAGTAACATCATTTTTATTCATTAACTGCATAGTAACACACGTTGATAATATCATGTGTCGTTTAAAAATTTCGGCGCGCTTCCCACGCAACGAAGCCAATAATCCCCCACTTAAAAGCCTGGCGGTCAGTCGCCACTATGTTTGAAAGAACTTGTACCTTAGGTTAGCGTGAGTTCGACGTTACAAGCATAGAAATTCATCAGGCCGCATTTTACGCACGTGAATAATAGGAATTTCCTTAGGGCGCGCTTTGCACGCATAAAGAATTTACAGCCTTTGTTAACTCTCCAAAAAAAAAACCGAAATGTTCATCCACCTTTTCTCTGAGGCTTGATGAAATGTGTTTTTTTAAAATGTGGGCGCGCTGCAAAACGTTGGGGGATCGTTTCATTCGTCCCCCCCCAGGCGATAAATAATGACCGGTCCCTTGGGGGAGGGGGGGGGGGGGGGGGCAGAAACCGATATTTACAAAGGAAACTTGGATGAAAACCCTAAAAGACCTAAAATTCGCTTTTATTTATTTTGACCTTCCAAATTTGCTATCTTTTAGGGGTAAATTCGGCGGCCGCCATGCCAAATTTGCTTTCTTTTAGGGGTAAATTTGCTGTTGACCACACCCATTTTGCTATCCCTTAGGGTCAAAATCAATTTTCCCGACGCACCCCCGTCTATAAATATTGGGAGTCCCCCCTCCCCCCAGGGCTTAAATGTCACGCTTGCATCAGTGTCTGTCACCAGAGCCTCCCCCGCGAAGTGACGAGATGGGGGAGCTCTGGGTTCGAGAATGGAGAAGTGCTCTTCGTTCCTTGGCACTGCTCATGTGCTTGTTCCGATTCCGACGCGGCAAAATTATGCAGAAAATCTAGCTGAAAATAATTTTAAAGTAAACATTAAAACGGGGCTAAAGGGCGAACGGGCTTGTGCTCTGCAGACGAGATTGGGTGTGGAGTTTTATTTCTAAACAAAGATGTAAGGATTGTAGCTGTGGCTGTCGTCCCTTGCAGCATTGTATACCGCAATTTCAATTAAGGTTGTCGGCCTTGTGACCCCATGTGCCCAGACTGAAAGGCAATATGGTTAGAGACAAAGTTCAGAAACCCGCAAGAAAGAACCTAGAATTTATGAAAATGTTAAAGGCTAAAATTTCCCTGTTATCCACCCATTATATAACAACCTGTTAAGCCAAAAATTTCTAATAGTTTTCTAAATTTTCCAAAAAATAGAAAAAAGAACTTCCAGCATTCATGAAATGTATATTCTCAAAATATTCATGAACTGGAACATTTCCTTAATATCAGTACGAAAATTGCTTTACAATTAATATACAGTATGTAAGGCCATGATTTCCAGGGCTGTTCAATACAGTAATTCAATTGAGAATTACTAATAAAGGAGAAATGTGATGCAGTATAGAGCGGATTTCACATGACTGTCAATACTTGTTATGTAATTGCGATTGCTTTGCGTTCTCATTGGCTACTCGTTTTTCTCAGTCAATCAAATTCTGTAGTAAATACAATTGTGCAATTACTTAGTAATTCGGTTCGGCTTGCAATTGGCTAAGAAAAAAGCCATATAGGAGCAAGTCGTGATTTCTCTCGATTCTGATTGGCTAGTGATTGCTCAATTGCAATTGTTTTCACAACATTCATGCGAAAACCGCTCTATACAACTGAGGTCATGAATCTATTTACTCTCGGGTTTTTACTTTATCCTATTTGATGATACCTTTCTGGTCTGACTGATAAATTCTACAAAACAGAGCTTTGTTTAAAGAGCTAGTGATGCCGTCCAGTAGTTAAACGAGCCACGCACCCTCCGCGTGATACACTGATTTGCCGCCTTGATAACATCGAAACATAGAGACTTAAAGGCCCACCACCAACCGAGAGCCTTTGCAGACGCTTAGCCAATCAGAGCACCCAAAAAACAATGGATGAATCACAGGCTCCCCAGGATCATTGAGCGAACTCCAGAGTTGATAATTTGCAGTTTTCTTTTGTCGCTGTGTGAAGTTTGACTGAGACCCTGTCCACACTACATCGTTTTCAAACGAAAACGGATACTTTTTGCTCCGTTTTAAAAAAGATTTGCGTCCACACTTAGATCGTTTTCGTATTGTTTTCGCCGTTTTCGGTGATCGTTTTCGGCCTTGTAGTGTGGACGATTGCCGTATCCGGAGCAAAAAGTATCCGTTTTCGTTTGAAAACGGAGTAGTGTGGACGGGGTCTGAGTTCGATGAGCGCTAAAATGAAAGTACCTACGAAAAACAAAATAATTGAAAAACGCCCGTATCTAGTCCTTTAGTACCTAAATAACCCACTACTAGCATTTATTCGGTCAGAAATGCACTTTTAAGCAAGTTTTAGCCAATTTATTGTCACCTTTACTCTTACTATATGTTCTGGAAGGCGGCAAACTGCAACGTTCCGAACACTCGGCGATCCAAAAATATCCCGCGATTTTTTCCCTAAAATCATGGTCGCTTGCTCAAACAAACCTCACAGAATTAAAGTACAACTATTCAGCCATCTTGTTTACCTGTTTCGTGGACATCAACCCTCTCTGAATGATATAAATGGCGAACCTTTTCAGCCTTGTCGATTCGGCCTGAAATTCACGTCACGTAAGCCCCCATCCATGACTCCGTGGTAAAAATGAACCGTTGTGACGCTTTTCCTCCCTTTTCCTCCCTCCCTTCTCACCACTTGTGCTTATAGCCTGCAAAAACGTCTGGCCCACCCCTAGAAGGGAGGAAAAACGTCACAACGGTTTGTTTTTACCACGGAGTCATTGTGGCGTACGTGAAGTGAACTTCAGGCCGAATCGACGAGGCTGAAAGGGTTCGCCATTTATAGCTTTATATCATTCAGAGAGGGTTGATGTCCACAAAAAAGGTAAACAAGATAGCTGAATAGTTGTACTTTAATTCTGTGAGGTTTGTTTGAGCAAGCGACCATGATTTCAGGGAAAAAATCTCGGGATACTTTTGGATCGCCGAGTGTTCGGAACTTTGCAGTTTGCCGCCTTCCAGAACATATAGTAAGAGAAGAAAATAAATTGGCTAAAACTCGCTTAAAAGTGCATTTCTGACTGAATAAATGCTACTAGTGGTTTATTTAGGTACTAAAGGACTAGATAAGGGCGTTTTTCAATTTTTGTATTTTTCGTAGGTACTTTCATTTTAGCGCTCATCGAACTCAGTCAAACTTCAAACAGCGACACAAGAAAACCGCAAACTATCAACTCTGGAGTTCGCTCAATGATCCTGGGGAGCCTGTGGATGAATTTGAAAGCAAAAGACTGAAACGGGAGGCAAAGGCTCCGGTTGGTGATGGGCCTTTAATGAAAACATAATTATGTCTATCTTTGCGTAAGTGTGGAGTTTTTGCATTCTCGAACCCATAGCTCTCCGGCTCGTCACCTCGCGGGGAAAGCTCTGGTGACATCCATTGACGCATGCGCGAGATTTGATACAGAGCTGATGAGAGAAACACCTTTCTGCGCATGCCCCAACATTCAAATTTAGCCAATCAGCGAAGGCCGTCAAATGGATTTCCCAAGAGCCTCCCCTGCGAGCAGACAAGCTGGGGAGCTCTGGGTACGAGAATGAGAAACTTTGTGAAAAAATAAAACACATTCTGTCTACCTTCGCGCAAGTGTGGAGTTTCTGCATTCTCGAACCCAGAGCTCCCCGGCTCGTCACCTCGCGGGGAAAGCTCTGGTGACAGCCATTGACGCATACGCCAGATTTGATACAGAGCCGTTGAGACCACATTAGTTACGAACCGAGTTAATGAGCTGACTAAGTGCGCGCTTGCGCACTACGTTCAAACACCAATTTAATTGATTCAAGACACAAATTAGTATTCAACTTTAGACGGCAGACTAAAACGGGTCATAGCAACAGGAGTGAGAGCATTTGTTTTTTCCTTTATATTTCCCCGCACCAGAAATTATGGCGCATTTTAATCAATCAGGCATTATGAAAAAAGATGACAATATCCCATGTAATGGACAGTTTAAAGATCGACAATTCGTAGGATGGATAATTTTACTCAAAGCGTTGCTATGCAAATCACTGTTATCTGGAAAAACTTCAAAGCGCGTGCAAACTTCTTCCGCAATTTATGACTTACTCGGCATTTTCCCAACGAAATGAAACCTCACACAATTGTTATAAATGTTTCCTTGAGATAATGTGCTATAACGAATTTTAATCCGGTACGGTTTCAACATATTATTTCACAAGTTTTGATACCCACTTCATCTCAAAAGTTCCACATGAACATGCTCATTGTCATATTGTTGCTCCATAAAAAGGCTTGATAAATTTGAAAACATTAATATGTTTGCCTCTTAAATTCATTTCACTAGCTGGAAATTTTATCAGAAAGTAACCTGGTTGTTTGTGCTCGCCATTGGGGTTTCTTTCTAATGTATAGACTGCAAATGCACTCTCGTTCAAGAATGCTACACACGATACACAGTGATTCGCGCCCGGATTCAATTGAAAATGAAACGAAGAACTCAATTCGCGTTCTAAATAAATATATTCAACTCCATAAGCATAAGCACTGATTTGGAAAGTATTAATTTTGCTGGATAATTATAAAGAATAAAAGCAGTGTGTGTGCCTCAGCCTAAGCTAACTAACATGACTAATGACTAACTAACTGAGTACCGTGGATGTTCGAGCCAACGCGCCTCTTGTTTGGATTAACTTGAATGTTAACTTTTACAGGGTGCCTGTTACTTTATATAATATATAGATTTACGCAATGCCTAAAAGCGGAACTCCAATCATACACACCCCACGTCTTTACTCAAAGGGAGCTCACCTTTACAGTTTAAATCAAGAAAATTCATGTTACCATTATATGGCAATGATAGTATTAGCGCGTTCTGATATGCTAACAAGTCGCAGTTCACGACCGACAAAAGATAATCTCCTTGAAATAAAAATGAAAAATAAGATTTTCAGCGAAATCCACAACATATTATTTGTCTCATTGCACTAACTAAATCTAACATGTGACAAAGGAAAATCAAGGCTAGAATATCAGAAATGACCTGTTTACATAAGGCAAAGCAGGGCCAAAAAGTCAAGCTTACTCAAAACTATAATTCGAGTTTAGCCGGAGAAAAAGAAACCTTGAGGGAGCCAACTAAAGGCAGCAGCAAAACGTAAAAGTTACATGTAAAGTCAGAATTTTCTCATCAGGAATGCAATAAACTTGGAAGCTAAAAATATAAATAGCATAAGAAGCTATTTCAAGCTTTGTGCTTACCGATAACTGATAGTGAAGTCGTTTCTTTCCTCCGAAAGTCTCCGTCGTGTTAAGTTGAATTCATTCTTACTTGGCAAGCTTTGCACAAAGCCAATTTTCCTAAATATATTATTCGGCTAAAACCATTGCAAGTTTCTGTTATTGTCAATCCTGTTCAATCCAGTTCTGGCTCCCTGTTCGTAGATCTCATATGAGTATTCGAAGAACACGTCGTTTGCAGCTTTTACGAAAGAAACTGTTGTTTTTATGAACGCCGAAGTCTTGCTTCGCCGTGGGCAATCTAGCCTTTGAATATTTTGCAACTCCCTCATAGTTTCTCCAAAATGACTAAACAACATTATGAAATATCGGCGAAGGAATCGAATCCGAAGTATTTTGACAATAATTAGAGAATTCTTTTGAGCAAATTTGACGTGGTTCGCACCCACGAGTTTGTCTCAGTTTGACTCAAGAAAAATTTCGTCTGAATGAACTCGAGTGAGCCGACGCGGGCGCGTGTTTTGTGAGTTTTTTCGGCGGGAAAATGAAGGAGCGACTTCCGGTCCGTGTCCTCTGCCAAGCACCGCGTCAAAGCACCGTGTGGCGCTGTGCAGGAGCCAACAAAATGACGCGCGCGCTCAGTGATCCAAGACGGACTGTGATTGGCTGTGTACACGGGTCGCCAAAAACGCAAGTGCGCATGCGTAAATAAGAGCCCGCGATGTTTTCGTAAGCCGCTGAACGTATCGTTTTGGCTTGGATGGGTTGCTTTCTCATGTGACGTTGAATGATACGTATGGGGCTCCACTCCGTGCCTTCGGCACGGGGAGTTCCGCTATAAAAAGTATTAATAAATAGGCCTATAGGTCGTCAAAGGACATTTGAAAGATTGTCTCCGAGACGCTTTTTTTATATGAAAAGAATAACGATTGCGATTAAAGACATTAAATACGTTTTTTGCTGAGTTGTTTTGACGGTGGCACTCGTGCAGGAAATACCCGTCTCTTTGTACCCAATAATAACTCAGAATAGAAAGTATAGTGGCTGAGACTAAAGCAAGGCAATTTAGATCATCTGTATTGGGCATCAACATTTTGTGTGGGTGTACATGAATTTCGCGAAGGAAATTTTGCCTAGGTATGTGTGCCGCTGAGTCTAGAGGGGAAACCTGTTCTAGAGAATCTGTGAAAATTCACACATAATTACATCATGGCCTAGTAAAAAAACGTAAATTTCGCCACATGGTTACGAATAATCTTTGAAAATACGCATAAATCTATACCCTTTCTAGAAAAAGTGGAGAATTTATGTACCCTGTACAGCGACAAGGGAACCCCTCCTGCCCCCTAAAAATAGGCTCGTCCCCTTACGTCCGTCCACGGCATGGCAATTTTTGGCAGTCGATCTTTACCAAGAACAAACCCAGTAAACTAAGAATTTCATGTTTTCGTATCCCAGTCTAAAGAAATACTTAGCCAAACCCCTTTCCGACGCTCCAGACGTTCCTGGTGATTCCATTTTTTGCTCTGTCCTTCTATGATAACTCAAAATAGAAGAGCAAAGATAAAACCTAACAGAGCTTTCTCGTGGCAATATATGCTTAAAAGACAGTTATCCGCCTAGACAGAGGACGAATAGAGAAAGACTTCGAGTTGCGAACCTCACGCCCTTTACATTGGGATTAATGCTTGCATCCCTCCGATGACAGAACAACTATAGAATATGTGGTATAGGGGCTGGGGAATGAAGCACACCAACTCAGCAGGTCATGACAGAAACTACAGGGGCGTAGCCAGGGGGGGGGGGGGGGGGTCCAGGTGTTCCGGAAACCCCCCCTCTCCCGTAGCGGAACCCCCCGCCTCTGTTCTGGACCGACTTACTACTAAAATTGTAAATATTTAATAGACAACAAATAAAAGCTGCAATAAAATGTAGGCAAAATTTCTTCAAACGCTAGTTTTCCCCCGAGATCTATTTGGAGTTTTTTATTTTTTTGAATTTTGGAACCCCCCCTCTCATAAGTGCTGGCTACGCCCCCTGAACTAGGTACTAATCACGTAACATGAGGGCCCGCCCTCTCGGGGATGGGGGGGGGGGTCTAATAACCATCTCCGCATACTTGGAAGGCCCAAGACATGTCCAAGAGTTGCCTAGTCTCTAAGGTTAGTGATGACTTAGTAGCGGGACACCTGAGAGATACGTAAAGATTATAGTCCTGCTGTTATCCATGGAAAGAGAGATGGGTTTGCATAACTGTCTGGCCCGAAAGGAAGTCACATGAAGTCACATGAAGTATATACATAGACTTTGGGGTTGTCTGAGAAGACGACGGGTCATATTTTTCAATATTTTGCTTTACCGAGCGTGACAGCCTTCCTTTAATCTTTGCAGGATTTCCGGCTTTCGTGCAATATATGTAAATAATGTTTGTTTCCTATGTGCTATGCTTGAAGTAAGCGGTTTCATTGAATGATTACATTTCCTCGGTACGAGGCTTTATACTATACTCTTACAGCTTGAACTCTGTGGTGGTTTGGCCGTGCGGACGAACCCTATATGTCGTCGGGCGGGGGTGCTCGTCGTATCTTTTAGGGGTTAAATTTCGGGTTCCATGTATCTTTTAGGGTATAAGACGAGGCCAATTTTCCAAGAAAATGGGATCTTAACAATTTGCCCATGTAGTTATTTATTTGAGCGCGAATTTGAGTGTTTAGGTTCAATTGTTATGTTCAATTGAACCAAGGCTCTCGTATAGGATTCTCTACCGAGTGACTTCTTCTAGATATTATAAAAAAGAAACCCTCAAAAGATTTGCAAGCATAAATAACTTATTCGCATGGAGTTGAATTTATTTATTTAGAACGTGAATTTTGAGTGTTGCGTTTGATTTTCAATTGAATCCGGGAGCGAGTCCGGCACTGTATCGTGTGTAGCATTCTTGAACGAGAGTGCATTTGCAGTCTATACATTAGAAAGAAACCCCAAATTGCGAGCACAAATAACCAGGTTACTTTCTGATTAAATTTCAAGTGAAATGAATTTAAGAGGCAAACAATATTAATGTTTTCAAATTTATCAAGTTTATAAAGCAATATTATGGAGCAACATGACAATGAGCCTATTCATGTGATGAGCCTATTCATGTGGTGAGATGAAGTGGGTATCAAAACTTGTGAAATAATATGTTAAAACCGTACCGGATTAAAATTCGTTATAACACATTATCTCAAAGAAACATTGATAACAATTGTGTGAGGTTTCATTTCGTTGGGAAAATGCCGAGTAAGTCATAAATTGCGGAAGAAGTGTGCACGCGCTTTGAAGTTTTTCCAGATAACACTGATTTGCATAGCAACGCTTTGAGCAAAATTACTCATCCTACGAATTGTCGATCTTTAAACTGTCCATTACATGGATATTGTCATCTTTCTTCATAATGCCTGATTGATTAAAAGGCGCCATTATTTCTGGTGCAGGGAACTATAAAGGAAAAAACAAATGCTCTCACTCCTGTTGCTATGACCCGTTTTAGTCTGCCGTCTAAAGTTGAATACTAATTTGTCTCTTGAATCAATTAAATTGGTGCTTGAACGTAGTGCGCAAGCGCGCACTTAGTCAGCTCATTAACTTGGTTCGTAACTAATGTGGAGACAAACACATTTCTGCGCATGCCCCAACGTTCAAAATCAGCCAATCAGCAAAGGCCCTCAAATGTGTGTCCCCAGAGCAGACGAGCGGGAAGCTCTGGGTTCGAGAATGGAGTTTCTGGTGCACTGGAGGATGTAAAAAAAACAATGCTCTGTGTTCAGAGTGCGCATGCCTGTTGTCCGTTGAACCGGCGTACTCAAACAGTGAGCTCATTCAAGATATCCTACCATCATCATCATCATCTTTTCATCATTAATTATTGAGATATTTATAAAATATATTAGAAAATAACACCTATGTTGTATTGTGAATGTGGGCATTCTGATTGGTTAAAAAGCGTGTTTGTAAGAGACCTGAGAAACACGATTGCCACGCAACGCTGTCGCGCGTGTGTGTATGTTATTTTCTAAAAGCAATAAAACTACTTTCTGCGTGCTCTCTGGTTTCTTACAAACACTCGGGAAATGTTGGTCGAACTGATAAAACTTGAAAGACGCTCGCCTTTGGCTCGTGTCTTTCAAGTTTTGATCAGTTCTCCCAACATCCCCTCGTGTTTGTAAGAAAGCAGAGAGCACGCGGAAAGTACTTTTATTGCTTAATTATTGAGATATTTATAAAATATAAAATAAATAAACGGACTGACCCGCAGGTAGTACAAACTAATCGAGGCGGGCCAGATTTCTCAGAGTAATTATGTGAACACAGATATACATTTCATAGCTTTAAATTTTCAATTCAAAAAAAGACAACTTTGCTGTCTGGGCGCGTACGGCTTCGGAGAAGGTTCATTGAAGTAGCTGTATGTAGGGCGTGGAACTCAGTAACGCTACATAATCTCTAGTCCACAGTGGTAAACCTCAGTGACTTTGATTCAATGTTCCATCTACAGAGGAAGAGAGTAAAATATATTTACCTCTTCAAATCAGTTAAGATCATTGTAATAATGTAAACATGGGTAACCAATACATAGTACCACACTAATATTACTTATCTGCTTCAAGAGCCTTGGGTTTTTTTTTTTTTTCGTTTTCTTCGTTCATGTTCCTGGCTTCCTCTTTTTCACCACAGTTGTTCAGAACCACCAGAAAAGGCGCGATACAAGAAGCTAATATCAAACGAACAATTCTTTTATTTTATTAAGAATTAATCATGAATTTGATTAAGGTTTCCGGTAGTTTTTTCTTGCTTTTTCCTATATCATTGTTTGCTTACAATTTACAATGATAATATCTAAAATAGACTGATGTCTTCCAGACAAATCTCTTATTCTTCTAATCTTTGACTCAGACACTGGACTTATATTTGCATGTCTCTCTTTTGAACCATTTTGATGTATTTTGTTTTGTAGTTCTCGCTGTTATTATAAGTTGTATTTAACCTCTCGGAGAGAGGAGATTTGTCTTTATAGTTAGTGCTCTCTTCCATTTGTGATCTCCCCGTCTATTTTTGCAGTCTGTTATTCGAGAGAACATTTCAGCCTTCAGTTTGTTAAACTAACATTTTCCCGTCAGCTTGTCCCTGTTTGTTACTGTATAAACTAACATTTTCCCATCAACTCGTCCCTGTGTGTTACTGCATAAAGCAATTTGCGCATTTCTAAGGAGTTATTACTGGAAGAGCTCTTCAAATAAGAAAAACCAATTACAGACCATTCCCGCGCTTTTTGCATATATTTGCTTAAAAGCTCTGATCGCTCGTCATTATTTGACAAGTCTCCTTTCAAAAAGTTCTGCCGCGACTTTGCATCGGTCTAAATGCTTCCTGATTTCGGCCCGATTTGGGTTTTTAATTAATATCAGTACAGTTAGCCTTCAAAACCGCCCAAATTGTAATTTTGTTTTATTTCAGAGGGGATTTGAATGGAACATTGCCCTGAGTCAATTGATCCTAAATATAGGATTTGTCTGATAAAGGTTTTCTTGAGGTTTAAATGCGTCGGCAATTTGACCTCAAATTTCCCCGCAAATTTCTCATATTTGGCTTAAAGGATAACTTTTAATTATTTACGCGTTTGATGTGGAACCTCGACATTTTCTAAGCAAGGATGTGAAGTACAGGGAACCACCAACAGAATGAAGGAACTCGAAAAATATGTCAAAAAAGGTTGGTAACAAACTGCGCAAATAATTATTTCTCCTTCGTTCTTACTAATATAGTGTTTGAAGTAAGGAAAAATCAAATCTGTTAGATTTATTTATTTGGTTGTCACCAATTTGTAAGTAAAGCTTACTTCAAAGCGCAAAACTCGGCATAATTTCCATTTCGTTTTTTCTTCTCAGTTTTGCTTTTGCTTTTTTCCAGTCTCAAGAATATCGTAAGGAAGATAGCAGGCGCATTCTTAGCTTGAAATAAATGTACAAATTTTGTCTGCAGTAACGGCAGAGTAATGCTCTTTTTTTGCTTGGAATTAATTTATAAGTTGTGTTTTTTTTGCTGAAGGTTTCCTGTTTCGTTTTCAAATTAGAATCCTAAATACAACTTCAAAATTTTAATGACGTTGCGAAAGCACACACTTATTTGTTATGCGATAAAAAAGAGTTCGGCGAAAATGCGATTACTCGGCTTAATTTCTATTCCTCGAAACTGACTTTATACGGAGACCAAGCAGTTATCGTCTAGTAAATATCCAAACCAGGAAGTGAGAAAAAGTAATATGCGTTATGTTTTTGATAGGTAATTTGAGTTTACTCGCGAAGTTAAAAATTACCATAAATGTTGGGAGGCTTTAGTGAGTGATAAACTTCTCCTCCTTAAGAATACCTAAATTTGCATTAAAAAAAACGTTTGTTTCTCTTTAAATTCCCCGAGCGAAAGTCTAACAAAATCTAGATCGTATCTTACAGCTGAAGGGCACAATTGTCGTTGTTTTAAGTGAATTACATTCTTTGAGGCTAGAAAAATTCCCGCCAGAAATTCAATAAATTTATTTTATTGCTCGGAGCGAGCGGAGCGAGCGGAGAGCAAGTCTATTCTTGCCGTTACATGCGTGAGAGGTGATTTTTCATGTCTTTTTCATGTCCACAAAATCATCTACCCCCTCACAAAAGCGAAGTCAGCGGTCAATATATGCGCCGTACATGCGCGAGATGTTAGTATAGACAATTTTCATGTCCCGGTAGCAATGTTCATGTCCATATGCATTCTTGACGTTGTTCAAATGACATTTGACCTAGGTTCGCGTTTTCGATAACTGACACGTAGTTTTAATTACGGTCGAGCAATGTTTATCAGAATTCAGCTAGGGTGTTCATTAGGCTCGCGGGTTTCCAGTTGGTCAAGCAAACAAGTGAAAATTGTGAAAATTATTAAAGGACAAGGTTCACAATTTGTGTTAGCGCTAGTTCCATAGTAGGTCAAGTAGGTCAAGAAATATTGAAGTCTTACTTTGAGATACTTTGCTTACATTTCTGTTCATGCTGACGTTGGCACTTAGCGGGAGCTACACCTAGTCAATGATTTAGCTTTTATCCAAACCTCTCGAGACCACTCAAAGTGATGCCCGTAAATTTGTGAGACCGATAACTTAGCTGAGCAAGTGTGCAACCGTCATATTCTATTTAGCTTACAACGAACCCAGCTCTTACAGCTGTCAACCAAACCGTTCTGAACTAGATCTAGGCGCCCGAGAGAAATTCAATATTTGTAGAAAAAAAAAGCATTTCCGGCTAAAGAAACTGCACTTTTACAGTGTACAACATTTCAACGATACCTCATTGTCTGATTTTACTGCCATAGCTCCGAGCATTCCCATATCTTTCAGATATTTCTAGTTTATTTATTTTTTACTGTCCGCCTAGCAAATAATCTTAATAAGAGGGGTTGCGCACAGGGGGATGGATAGTAATATGGGATAAAATCGGAGACAAATCTGCTGCCAGAAAAATATGGAGCATAGATCCTAAATTTTCGTACTTTTTGAAAAACCTTTTTGGAAGTAATTATCTCCACTGACATCAACATTTAATTCTGATGGAAACGTTGGAAAATATTTTTTCAAGTTCCCAGAACATACATGTTCATTTTTAGGATGTAAAATAATGTCAATTTCAGTCCTATAGACATTTCTTAATAATTTTACCAACTTCGATAAATGTTTCTTATAGTTGTTCTTGCTGTCAGCTAAATGAACTAATATGATGACAATTCTAAAACACATACATAGAACTTTGAAATAAGAGATCAACGGTTTTGGCACTAGATTTTTGACAAAGTTACTCGATTTTCTAGTGGATCCTCTCTTACGTTTTTAGGAAATCGAGTCCCAATGCTCTTAAGACGTTCTTGAAACTTATAAGCCTTAAAGAAGTAACAGTTTAGTGAATGGCACAGGGCTTGTGAAAAAGTAAGATTTTCACTAAATCCAGTTCCCTACATATAGAATGATTTTTTTCCAAAATGCAAGTGAAATTTCTCTCAAACATTACACAAAATAGAATTTGCTTAGGTCAAGTATTTTTTAGGTTTAGTATTTATTATTTAAAAAACTGCTGATAATTTAAAAGGTATAGATGAAAAGTACAATGACAAAAACCGGCTCGAGCAAACCGAAAGAGTAGTAAAGTTTAGCATTTTTTCTCGGTGCCTTAAAATACTTCAATGAACTCAAGACTTGGAGGTTATCTTTGGTGTATATTCAATAATAATTTACGGAAGTATCAGAAACTTTTGCATATGAGATTTGTGTCAGAGACCAAAAGTGTAAGTTTTATAACAAACGGAAGATTTATAATATAATTTCTCAAATTTTGCAGTTTCCTTGAACACATGCCAAACAAAATCGGAAGCATTCTAAGAAGTGAAATTTGGCTGGTACATTGCCTTGGGTTTGTAGATTATTCGGGCGGCAAGGATTTCTTAATTCCGCAGATATTAGCCATTCTTTTTCAAGGAAATATTTGCGGCATAAATAGCTTTGCCATTCTGGAGCCTGAAAAAGTCCGTTCGAATAACATAAAACCGGCCCAATGAATTCTCTCCAAACTTGCTGTGATTAATGCTAGCTACTCAGGGATTAGTGTGAGGGGTGTCATTTTAAAAGTTTAGGTCGCGCAACGCGTTGATGGCTGCGTATTATAAACAAGGGTGTGGTTATAACGTTGCTATAGCAACTCCGATCACAACAAAATGCACACTACAACAAAGTTCAAACCCTCCATGTGAAAGTTCAGACCGGTACAGGTTTTTGAGCCTGAACAGCAGGCAAACAAAGTTTGGTGGTGGAGAGCAGAAAAAATTGTAGGCAGCCTCCTTAAAGGGAGGCTGTCACGATACGCGCATGCTCCAGGAACGATCACTAAGCAAAACTATTTTGACCATCCTATCAGAAAACTATTGAAGAATAAGTAAAACGTAAACATTTGGTCGGATGGATCGAGAAATAGATTAAAACGGATTGTTTTCGTGGTATCAGCCTTCGCTGGCCATCGTTACGGGACGATACTTCTTTGTTTTGAGATGCGTAGAACAGCTGCGCAGTTGCGTGACAGCCTCCCTTTAAATTCATATATAGACGGGAAACATCGTACATTTGTTCAAAAGAACCTGGACGGAGATTTGAGTGGTTACCTATTACATTTTTTTACCCACAATTCTCTGTCCACTCTCTAGTTCCAGTTTCTTTACCGCGCGATTTATACAATTTCCGTCCAGTTCACCGTCTTAGCGTGAATTCAAGACGAGTTTCCAGTCTCGACGAAAAAATCTTCACAGAAAATCGTCTGTTTAGACGGAGAAATAAGACGGATAAATTCAGACGATTTCCCGTGAAAAATCCGTATCGTCCCGGACGAAAACTCGTTTCAGACGAGTTTTCCGTCTCTAGTGTGAATACAGCTAATGTATTGAACGTCAGTAGCACCAGTTATGTCTGGCTTTGTAGGCATTTGATACAGATAGCAAATAGTAAAAAATTAGTGATGCGGCCAAAAACAATAGCCGTATTCACACTAGAGACGTCGCTAGCCGTATTCACACTAGAGACGTCGCTAGCTGTATTCACACTAGAGACGTCGCTAGCCGTATGCACACTAGGACGTCGCTAGCTGTATTCACACTAGAGACGTCGCTAGCCGTATGCACACTAGGACGTCGCTAGCTGTATTCACACTAGAGACGTCGCTAGCTGTATTCACACTAGAGACGTCGCTAGCTGTATTCACACTAGAGACGTCGCTAGCCGTATTCACACTAGAGACGTCGCTAGCCGTATGCACACTAGGACGTCGCTAGCTGTATTCACACTAGAGACGTCGCTAGCTGTATTCACACTAGAGACGTCGCTAGCTGTATTCACACTAGAGACGTCGCTAGCTGTATTCACACTAGAGACGTCGCTAGCTGTATTCACACTAGAGACGTCGCTAGCCGTATTCACACTAGAGACGTCGCTAGCCGTATTCACACTAGAAACGTCGCTAGCCGTATTCACACTAGAGACGTCGCTAGCTGTATTTACACTAGAGACGTCGCTAGCTGTATTCACACTAGAGACGTCGCTAGCTGTATTCACACTAGAGACGTCGCTAGCTGTATTCACACTAGAGACGTCGCTAGCTGTATTCGCACTAGAGACGAGTTTCCCGTCTGAGACGAGTTTCTCGCCTTGAATATGGTTCCCTGTTCTTCTGTGATCACGCGAAAAAACTTTTTTGGAGAAAAAAGTTTAAACAGATAACAACAAGTGTTTCCGAGTAGAATTGACATAAGACAGGAACTCTTTCTGACGAGAAACTCGTCTCAGACGAGTTTTCCGTCTCTAGTGTGAATACGGCTAATGACGCGCGCGGGGAGAAACGTGTATTATTGAAGCTATTTGCTGCAAGTCAGCCTCTCACAACGAGTACTAATACTTCCAGGGGGGCTGTGCCGTTGAATCTACCATGACATATGTCCCTTTAAATACAAATGATATCACTAATCATTTTGTTTATCTTTTTCCAGTTCCGATATGGATTTTTGCCGCTGTCGCGGTATTCGCCGCCATAGTACTGGTATTCTGCATTTACTGCTGCTGTTGCCGGAAATGCGGTAAAAAGAATAAAAAAGATGACAAGAAGGCCGCCAAAGAGCGAGTGGATTTCCGCGCCGTACAGATTGGCGCCAGCTATCAAGAGAAAGTACAGCCTTCCATGGATGAATTGGATTATAACAGTGAAGATTATCACTCAGACATTAGTACTGGGGTTAAAATAGGTAAGCTGAATTGTCAGGTTACACATGCTATCAATATATCGCTATTATTGACGGTGCCGGTTCACCCTGACCATAATACAATGCTTCTCCCTCATTTTTAATGCCTACAAAAACGGAGGCTATGATGAAAATTAGCATTGGATCGTGAGTTAGTAAAACCGAGGCCTGTGTTATCTGCCGAAGGACACCGACTTTAAACTTAACATGCTAAATGCAATATCTGCTGCAGATACTGGATTTTGCATGTCAAGTTCGCGCGACATTGAGAATTGATTGTTTGCCCTCGACCAATCAGATTTGCGATAGTGAGGTCAATGTATAATAATGGTGTTTGCATGAAACTAGTAAAGAAATCCCTAATTTAGCCCTTGTATCGCGTTCCCGGGAGTACTTGCCGACACAATGCGGGGTATGGAAGGGCTTGGGGCTCGCTAGTTTTAACCACTGCACCGTTGGGGACGATTTACTGACCATTTATTAACGATTACAAGCGGTAAGAACTACAGTGGAAAATTAGATTAGCTAACATACAACTATTTCGAGATCATTGTTAAATACAAACACAGGAAATCACTGAAATCAGTATTCTACTTACAATTGATGCTTCTCTAAGATGTGAATAACTCCGATAACTCCGATTACTATATAGACTTGTAAATAACTCCGAAAGCACAATAAGATTCAACCGTAAACCTCCGGTCTGTCTCAGCTCTGTTGTGTGAGTCCTAAATTCCTATGTATCTAATGACACTGATACCTTTTAATCTACGCCAATCACGAACGCGTATAATCATTATGTGTCACTTGATCTTAACAAAACAGTTTCTCCTTGCGAGTTCAAGTTAATATTTACATAGACCCGTAAACTTCACACTCCTCGCCCAAGGGTCTCAAGGCCCTTGCTCCGAAGTCGTGCTTGTCGTACTTTTCCCTCGTCAGCTTGTTCTCCGGCTGGCATCAGCAAGACCAGTTCACAGACCGGGCGTAGCATCTTCTTCCTCACGCCGTCCTTAACGAGGAAGACTTCCGCCTTTCTGACGGAACCATCATCGCTCTTGATCCCCTCTGCGATTCGACCCATTGACCAGTTGTTACGGTGTGCCTCCTTGTCGCGTACCAAGACTACATCTTCTGGCGCAAGGTTTCGTCGTTGTCGGTTCCACTTTGTCCTAGGTTGCAGCGATTGCAAATATTCCCGTCGCCATCTGAGCCAGAACTGGTCAGCGAGGTACTGGACTCTCCTCCAGCGACGGTGGGCGTAGACGTCTGCAGGAAGGAACTCTCCGGGTGGCGGTGCAACTGGGCGGCTTTTCATAGTCAGCAACATCGCTGGCGTAAATGGGCGCGGATCGTCTACATCGGTTGGTATGGCGGCGATTGGACGTCCGTTAACGATAGCTGTGACCTCTGCCATAAGGGTTACGAGCAGCTCGTGTGTCAATCGGGGTCCTCCTAACTCCATCAGTATCGCGTCCAATACGCGGCGGATGGTCCCGATTTGTCTTTCCCACACTCCTCCGAAGTGAGAGGCGTGCGGAGGGTTGAAGGTCCACTCACAACCCTGCTCTCTGACGTACTTCTCTATTGCGTCTCGATCCATTCCTTGCAGCGCTTGGTCGAGCTCCGTCTTCCCGCCTACGAAGTTTGTCCCGCAATCACATCTCATCTTGGCGACAGGACCTCGAAGAGCGAAGAAGCGACGTAGTGCGCATATAAAGGAACTGGCGTCCATGGACTCCAGCAGCTCGATGTGCACTGCTCTGCTGCTGAGGCACGTCAGGATCAGCCCCCAACGCTTGGAATTTGCGGTTCCTCCCTTGTCTGTCGCGCGTTGACTAGCCATGGCCCGAACACGTCGAACCCGACGTTAGAGAAAGGCGGTGCTTCCTCTAGTCTGTCGCTTGGAAGGTCGGCCATCCGCTGCTCCTGTAGGCGTCCGCGCAACTTCTTGCAAGTCACGCACGAGTGTAGCTCCTTCGCAACTTCTCGGTGGCCTCCAACGATCCAATACCCTCCCTGACGAACGGCTCCGTGTGTCATTTGTCTCCCTTGGTGATGGACGTGGTGATGGAAGTGACGAACTACAAGCTGGGACACGTGGTGGCCTTTAGGTAGAAGCACAGGGTGCATTTCTCCGTAGTCGATATTTGCGCGTCTAAGGCGCCCACCTACCCTGATCACTCCGTTACTGTCGAGGAAGGGGTCTAGTCGATAGACCGGTGATTTCTTCAACGCTTCTTTAGTCTCCTGCGTTTGCTCTTCGGCGTCGGCGTGTGGCGTGCTCTTAAGAATATCGAGCTCGTGCTTGAAGTTGTCTTGTTGTACTGCGCGCAAGATTACTTGATTGGCTTGTGCTAGCTCGTCTGCGGTGGGCGGACGAAGTTTCCTAGCTGAGTTGTGACGAGGACCAACGATGGTGCGCTCCTTCCGACTTTTGAAATCCCTGATCTTTGCGATGAGTGCTGAAATTGCGCGCTGTAAGGAATTGAGACTTGAGAAGCGTGAAAACCTATCTGTGCCTAGACCTTCCTTGCTTCGGTTAAGCACGTCGGTGCGCGCCACTTTAACTTCCTTCCTCACCTCGGGGTCGTCATGTGCGATAGGATACGGTACGTCGTTAGGCGTAGTATAATCGGCGAGCATTTTGAGAAAGTTTGGTCCCTTCAACCAATATGACTCCGTTAGGTCCTTGGCTCGTACTCCTCGTGTCGCCAGGTCGGCTGGGTTGTCGCTGGTTTGGACATATCGCCACTGATCCGGGCTAGATAAGTGGCGTATGCTCTGCACGCGGTTTGCTACGTAGACGTAGAACCGCCTGCTCTCGTTTTTTATGTAGCCTAACACTAGCTTTGAATCTGTGTAGTAGGTTACTTGATCGATGTTGATATCCAGCTCTTTCATAACCTTCTGAACGCCCTGTACGGAGAGCACGGCGCCACATAGCTCCAGTCTAGGAATACTGGTCGGATTGATTGGTGCGAGCTTTCCTTGTCCGTAGACAAACGACACGCTTACTTCATTTTTCTCGTTTAGTAGGCGGAGGTAGATGGATGTGCCTATCGCATCTTGACTTGCATCGGAGAAGGCGTGCAACTCTGCTCTGGATATGCTGCCAAAGTCGTGCGGCTTATAGCACCTAGGGACTGAGACGCTCGGAAGATCTTGGAGTGATTCCTTCCAGGTCGCCCATCGCTCCATCGTTGCGTCGGGAAGAGGATCGTCCCAGCCTAACGTCTTCTCACCTCCCTTTGTCTGTTTGCCCATGGCTACGAGGTACTGTAATAGCTTCCTCCCCTCTAGCATGACTGGTATTGCGAGGCCCAGGGGGTCGTAGATGGAGCTCACGATGGATAACACTCCTCTTCTCGTGAACGGTTTGTCTGGCAACGAAACTTGGAAAGTAAAACTGTCTCTTTCGAGGTCCCAGTACACTCCCAAGGATCGCTGGGCGGGTAGACTGTCGCAGCTAAGGTCGAGATCGCGCATATCTTTAGCTCTATCGTCGTACGGGAAAGATTCCATTACTTCTTTAGAATTAGAGGCGACCTTGTGAAGCCGCAGATTACAGGTAGATAGGGTATCTTGGGTCTTCCTTACGAGATCTACTGCTTCCCTTGCAGTTGGTAGGGAAACGAGTCCGTCGTCAACGTAGAAGTTACGACAGACGAATGATTGCACCTTGCTGTTGCTGTTCTCCTCCTCGCCTTGGATTGCCGTTCTTCTGAGGCCAAACGTGGCGACTGCAGGGCTTGGGCCATTTCCAAACAGATGGACGTTCATTCGGTATTCTATGATGTCCTTTTCGGGGTCGTTGTCTCGATACCATAGAAAGCGAAGGAAGTCGCGATGCTTGGGATCGACGTGGAATGAGTGGAACATTTGTTCCACGTCGCACATTACTGCAACTTGCTCCCTCCGGAAGCGTAGCAGGACGCCTAGTAGACTGTTGGCGAGATCTGGGCCGGGTAGAAGGGCCTTGTTCAGCGATACTCCCTCGTACTCGGCAGACGAGTCGAAAACCGTTCTTATTTGAGTTGGTTTTTTGGGATGATAGACACCAAAATGGCTAAGAAACCATACGGCACGGGTAGCGTCTCTATCTCTGCTGGGGGTACAGGAGAAGCGTGGCCCTTGACGATGATCTTCTCCATAAACTCTAAGTAGTCTTTCTTCATTTGAGGTTTTCGTTGGAGGGTCTTCAGTAGGCCATTGAGGCGACGCGTAGCCTGGGCTCTGTTGTTAGGCATGCTAACGTTCTCTTCTCGGAATGGGAGGGGCATTTCCCAGTTTCCCTGACTATTCTTATGGACGCCTGCCTCCATGATCTCCATGAACTTCCTGTCTTCCTGGGACAGGCTGGGCTGATTGTCTTCTGGGGTGGTGCGAAACACGTCGTCTGTTATGCTGCCAGTAACTTTGAACTGATTGGGACATGGTACCAGATCGTAGGCTCCTGGCGAGCCGTCTGTGGGTTCTGTGTTTGCGGTGTACAGGCTAGTGCAGCGAGCGATCACGTGTGCGGGTCCGTTTGCGAGGTCTAAGCACGTCTGTCCTGTTATCGTCCAACCGAGGGATAGCTTTTGTGCCCATGGACTTCCCGCGGCGCCGTTTCGAAACTCTCTGACCTTGAGAAGTTCGGGCGCGTCTCGGCCGATGAGCAGGTGGATCTCGGCCCGGGTGTCGAGCGGTGGGATCTCGTTGGCGATCTCTTCGAGATGGGGAAACCTCCTCGCCATCTCAGGTGTGGGGATTTCCCGCTTATCTTGTGGAATGCTGTCGCACTCGATCAGCGTGGGCAGATCTGACGCGAGGCCGGATAGAGATCGGATTGATACTCCTGCAACCCGGCGGCCGTACTTCGTCTCTTTCTCTCCGCTGCAGGTGGAGAGGAGGTATTTCTCTGGCTGAGCGCGGATTCCGAGGTCGTCCGCTAGCTCGCTGCTGACGAGAGAGCTGTTACTTTGCTCGTCCAAGATAGCGTACACGCGGTGCATGGTCTCTGGTGTGTTGGTACTGTACACGTCTACGAGCACGATTTTGCCGCAGGAGACGCCCCCTTCGATAGCGCTGCAAGTCGAGGTACACTTTGCGCTTACCTCCCTCTCATTTCCCTCGCCCTGCGCGCGTTCTTGCCTCTCTTTATGGAGCAGGGTGATGTGCCGCTCGTCTCCGCAGATGGTACACTTGATATTTTGTGAACACTCCCTCGCTACGTGCCCGGAAGTCAGGCAGCGGAAACATAAAGCAGCCTGGAGGATCCATTCTGTTTTCTCCTGTACTGTCTTCGCGCTAAAAGCCTTACACTCGGACAATTCGTGTCCGTCGCGCTCGTGAAATGGGCAGTGTTTCCTTTCGCTGTATGCGGTGGGGACAGGGGCGGAGGGCGTGCCCTCGTTCGGTTCCTCCGGTTGTACGCCGGTTTTTAATGCTCTCCTAGGCGTCGTGCGCCGCGCAGGCGCAATATTACTATTACTTGCGTTGTTTGCGTGCTTGTGTGCTAGAACGTTGGGGTTGTTCTTAATATTTGCTTGATAGACTACCAGTTTTGCAAACCTTTCAAAACTAGGGTAAGCGCCAGCGTGCCTGTCAGCGTGCTCTGCGATTTCCTTTTCCCATTTGGATTGGAGATACTTAGGGAGTTTCTCGGCGATTGGTTGAATCGCGATCGGGAAGTTTAAGCACGCGAGTCCTGGTAGTTGCGCGACCTGGCTTTGCACATCTAGACAAAGGTCTGCAAATTGCTGCAACTTTGCGCTATCGCTTTCCTGAAATATTGCCAGTTGATGTAGTCTTTCTAGGAGAGAGTTTGATATGATCGCGGGGCTTCCAAAACGTTTCTCTAGTTCGGACCATAAATTTTCTAGGAGCGCGTTCGTGTCGTTTTGTGTGCGTTTTCTGAAGTTGTCCACTAGCTGTTGCGGGTCGCCCTCAGTATAGCTTCTGAGGTAATTTAGTTCCTGGACTGCAGACACGTTCGCGTCGCTAATCATTGCCTTGAAGGCGGCTCTCCAGGGGTGGAATAGTGTCGGATCTCCGTTAAAGATTTCGGGCTGACATTTTGGAAGACTTTGGCGCGCGAGCGTCTCGACAATTTGTTGATTCGTGGCTGTCAGGCTTTCGACTAACTGGACGTTTGTTATGTCCTTGTAAGGGGTCGATGCGAGGAACTGGATGCCTGGCGCGAGTGGGGGACTGGGTCCGATGCTAATGTTTGGCGTTTTTCCGATTGCGTTCGTAGCAGGGGTTGTGGGCGTGGCGCGCGGCTGTTCTATTTCGCTCAAGCTTGGCAGGGTAGGCAGGGGGCTTTGGTTAGCTTGATTTGATTTAACCCAATCGCTGGTCCTATCCGAAGCGCGAGTGCTGGGAATACCCTTTATCGCTGGTATTTCCGGTTCGAATTCTTCTGCCCAAATTGCTTCCTCGATAGCTTTAACCTTAGCGCATGCGACTGCAGTCTTTTTGTCTGCGAGTAGAATTGCAATCTCGTTTGCGTGTTCTGCTTCGCGTTTACTGCGCTCAAGCTGTTTCTCTGCAATTGCTTTTTCATAAGTAGCGCTCTCTACTGCGGCGGCGGCCTCTGCAAGAGCTTTCAATCTCGCGGAGCTACTCGTAGAAGCGGACGACCTTGGCTTACTGCGGCGCGAATTGCCAGATTTGCGAGATCGTGTTTCTGACAGTTTATCAGATTGTTTATTCTTTATTACAGTAATTAACTTGATAGCGCGGTTCAGCGCTTCGTATTCCCCGGATAATTCCTTATCGGCTATAACCCCGTGTCTATCGTGATCAAATAAATCAACCAATTCATTAATATTTAACTGAAATTGATGAGTGATGGCTTCAAGGTCGTGCAGTTTCGTCTCGGAGTTGAAACCTTCCTTTTGAATAATGTCTATTGTTGTCAGAAGCTTTTTGTGTAAATGTTCGGCGGCTGTGCGCCTGTCCGTGACAGCGTTTTCGAGGACCTTTCTCGATGGGAAGCATATCCTCCTATCTGATTCAGTCGGTTCGGCCGACGTCTGATATTCGAGCGGGTTTCCATCACTCATGGCTCCGACTTTAATATAGATATTATAGTCTTACCTGATGGATAGTTCTTCTATTTACCATCAATTTTCTTACTATCGCGTTCCCGGGAGTACTTGCCGACACAATGCGGGGTATGGAAGGGCTTGGGGTTCGCTAGTTTTAACCACTGCACCGTTGGGGACGATTTACTGACCATTTATTAACGATTACAAGCGGTAAGAACTACAGTGGAAAATTAGATTAGCTAACATACAACTATTTCGAGATCATTGTTAAATACAAACACAGGAAATCACTGAAATCAGTATTCTACTTACAATTGATGCTTCTCTAAGATGTGAATAACTCCGATAACTCCGATTACTATATAGACTTGTAAATAACTCCGAAAGCACAATAAGATTCAACCGTAAACCTCCGGTCTGTCTCAGCTCTGTTGTGTGAGTCCTAAATTCCTATGTATCTAATGACACTGATACCTTTTAATCTACGCCAATCACGAACGCGTATAATCATTATGTGTCACTTGATCTTAACAAAACAGTTTCTCCTTGCGAGTTCAAGTTAATATTTACATAGACCCGTAAACTTCACACCTTGATTGCAAGGGCTACAGGATACCACCATCCCTGTTCTCTTCCCATCTCTCACATGATTCATTACACTGGAGTTTACAAATTTAAAACGTTATTTTCAGGTCGTATAAACTTCACGCTAGACTATAGCTTCAATGAAAACTCGCTAACAGTTGGGGTGATCAGAGCCGAGGATATTCCTGCCAAGGATTTCAGCGGCTCATCTGATCCATACGTCAAGATTATCCTGCTACCGGACAAGAAAAGAAAATATGAGACTAAGGTATGGTCAGGAGCCAATCAACAGGAGCCTCCATCTTACCACTAGGTCTAGCCATATGTACAGGAGTAGAAGTGTCTATTTTTAGACTGTGGATTTTTAATTAAACGGGGAATTTGTACTCTGGGAATTGGAATGCTGCGTTCAACGCGTTAGTGCGTACGATGGCGGTGCTGATTTGACAGCCATGTTTTTACTGGACGAGGGCCATAACTTGTAACCATCAGAACCTATTCTCGCGGGATTGAAAAACTACAATGTTAAAAATAGATTCATCTACTTCAGTGCTTCGGACGCCCACCAGTAGGTGGTGGAGGCTCCTGTTGATGGGCTCCCTGTGCTTCGGACGCCCACCAATAGGTGGTGGAGGCTCCTGTTGATGGGCTCCCTGTGCTTCGGACGCCCACCAGTAGGTGGTGGAGGCTCCTGTTGATGGGCTCCCTGTGCTTCGGACGCCCACCAATAGGTGATGGAGGCTCCTTTTGATGGGCTCCCTGTGCTTCGAACGCCCACCAGTAGGTGGTGGAGGCTCCTGTAGATGGGCTCATGGTAAAGGCCTTTATCACGCAACATTTATAATAATTACTACTTACTAACCGATGGTGAGGTCATTCGGCGAGGTTGATGCACCAATGCTGAGGTTTGATATTTCCCGTAATGACCGAACAGCAGAGGTTAGTAAGTTGTTTATTATATGGCACGTTTCTCCAAACTTTTTACGAACCGGAAGTCGCCACGTACATTTCCCGCCGAAGTTACTCAAAAAACACGCGCCCGCGTCGACTCGCCCGAGTTCATTCAGTTGAGTGAAACTGATTAGATGGAAGAAACTCGCAGATTTGCCCAAATCTATATCTAAATTAAAATGTTACTGTGCAAAAAACTCCTATTGGATATATGGCACAGGGGGGTCAGCGTAGGAAAAAGTGATAAATCTCTTATGGATGTCAAAATACTTCGGAAACGATTGTTTTACAGATTATAGTTTAGCGTTCATGCTTCACTTGAACAATTTTATACTTAAACTTGAGCTTGTAACGCTTTCAAGAAAAACAACATTAGTTTCGCAAAAAAAAAACGTGTTCTTCGGAAACTCATTTTCAGATCTACAGAAATTGGGAGCCAGAACTGGTTTCAACAGCATTGATAATATCAGAAAATTGCAATGGTTATTTAGCCGACTGTATATTCAGGAATGGGTTTTGTGCAAAAGCGGATGTCAAGTGAGAATGAAGTTTACCCAACGAGATGGAGAAAGAAATGAACGACTATCAGTTATCGGTAAGCTCAAAGTTTGAACTCGCTTCTGTTATTATTTTTAGCTTCCAAGTTTCTTGAATTCCTAATAAATTTTGACTTTATATGTAGCTTTTACCTTTTGCTGCTATTTTGGCTCCCTATAGTTTTCATTTTCTCCGGATAGACCCGAATTTATAGCTTAGAGTAACTTTTTGACTCTGATTTGCCTTTTATAAACAGGTCATTTCTGATATTCAGGCCTTTTTTCCTCTTGTCGCAAGTTTAAAGCGGGACTGTCACGGTACGCGCATGCTCGAGCAAAGACCGCCGATCCCATAACTGTCATTCAAAACGGGGATTCCCTGTTTAAATAAACCAATCACGGGACACTTCGTTTTCGCGGGAAAGTACCCACGCCCCGCGCGACGTCGCCTCAGGGAAAACATAATTTGGAGTTCATTCGTCAGGAGGCGACATTATGGTAAGTTTTTGGGGGTTTTTAGGCAAATGAGCTGCAAAATCGTTGTCTGAGGTGAAGATACCGTAGCCCTTGAACAATTTCATGTCTCATGGACCCTTTTCGATATCCAGATCCTGCTTTTATTGTGTTCCCAAGCCATTTTGGCGTAAGGACGACCTCGATTAGGCCTTTCTTGTTGGGCATATTGCATCGACTCCATAATTTGGTCACGATACTAAGGAGATCTCAGGAGAGAATACCCGTTAAGAATTAAGGGTAGATGGACCCCGAAACAACAAGATTTGAACGGATTCTACCAGCGTAATTCCTCCCTCTCACAGCCATCCGGCCCTGACCAAAGTGATCAAAATTCGCACATGCGCAGAGCGTGACAGTCCAGCTTTAAGATTTGTATTACAAGAGACAAATACTGTGTCAAGTATTCTTTGTTGTGAATTTCGCTGAAAATCTTATTTTTGGATTTTATTTGAAGGAAATTCGAATTTTTGCCAGTCGTGAACTGCGAGGTCATTACGAGATTTATGAGAGGTCATGCCGAGATTTACTGACCTTGTAACAGCCCATCAGAGCGCGCGTACTATCGTTGCCATATAATAATATAATTTATAGATTTAATATATAATAGTTATCAGAAAATAGAATCCAGTTTTCAATTCTTCACATCCGTAATAGTAAAATTGCAAAGTTTGGTGAAGATTGCTTTAATACTGGCTTCGTATTCTGGCGTATTTTTTTTTTACAAGAAATGTATGGAAAATACATCGGAACGAGGCATCGATGCCCGTCCAGTCTCGACTTGACAACATACACTTGTCATACATTTCTTTTTAAAGTAAGCCAGAATACGAAGTTTTGAAAATGCATATCTCAGCCAGTTTTCAAGTAATTCTTTTGAAACTTTGCAGTTATACTAATACGGATGTGTAGAATTGAAAACTGATAACTATTAGCTTATATATAATACGCTAAGGAAAATTTATGTTCTCCACCCTTTTACGGAAAAACGGCTGAGCTAGAAACCCCCCAAATTACACCATTTATAGACGTTGCTGGAGAGGATTTGGCGAATTTGCCAAAATTTGGTAAAAGTTCTCATTCAAGCGTTTTTCTAAGCAAGGAGAACGCGTTAGCAAACGGCGCCATGAAGTCTCCCACAGAAACTAAAAAGAACTCCGTTCACACATCCGAAAGCGCCATAGACACCCAGACCTAAATGGTTCTGTTACAGATTGCTTACACGCATGTACAGGGCTAATTCTAATTCGAAAGCTTTGAGATGAGAAAAATTTTCATTCAAGTTTCAACAAACGTACCACTGCCGAAATGAAAGATTTTCACATCACAAAGCCGTGAACAACATTCTCTAAATATTAATCCTGGCGGTGTATCGCGAAACGAAGTTCACAAACCTGACGAAAAGGAGGAAATCACACCAGTGAGCGTGTTTTTGTTGGAAAAGATTGACCTTGAGCTAAGTTCTTTGAAATCTCACACAGAAACTGAAAAAGAACTCAGTTCGCTCAGACGAAAGCACCATACACATCCAAACCTTAATGGTTCTGTTACAGATTACGTACAGTTATGTATAGGGATAATTCTAATTCGAAAGCTTTGAGCTGAGAACAATTTTTATTCAAGCTTGAACAAACGTACACCATTGGTACTGCCTTGTTTAGCAGAGCGCGCGCTTTTAGACCATAAGACAATAAATAAACAAGACAATATTTACTTGACCTGTTTCTTCTCTACCCTTGCTGGGATATAGAAAATGGCCAAAATACACGACTAATATATAGATTTAGCCACCGGCTAAAAGCGGAGCTCCCGGTTACATATTTGTCTGTATTAATGAGACAAACCATTGTACATAGCACTTGCACGCCCTTGTCAGTTAGATAATTGTTAGATAGGTACTAGGATCTTCTCAAGTTTTTTTCTTGTTTATTGAACATGTGGGACTAGCTCACAAAAACTCACTCTACAGAGGCCGATCGAGCCCTTCTTTTATATCCTAGATCCAGACGACAGCCCGTGGGGTAAAAGCAATTTTTGACAATTTAAGAGTATTAAATTATGAAGAGAAGAAAATAACAATCGTTAAATTAGCCAAAGTCAATCAGTGTAGACGTTTAACTCTATAAACAGTGACGGGCTGTTTCATGTTCTAGGACTTACAGTAAAAATAGAAAAATGACAAAGTTTACAAAATTAGAGAAACTAAGTGCGCATGTCCTAAAAGACAACGTTACTACAAGGCTGACTAACTGCGCATGCCTAAAAGGACAGCGTGACTACAAAATTTTCATTCATGATCATACAACGGATAAATTGTCCCACCAACATCAAGAGGGGTTGTTAGTTTACAAGTTCGGGCTGACAAACTTAACTTTTACAAAACTATAAAGCCTCCCGAGCTTGTAAACTCGGCTGTTTTCTACTGCGCAATCAAAATTGCTGAGACCGCTTGATTTTGGTGTACAAGAGGTTACAAAGTTGTTTACGAATATAATTATAGTATCCAGACCTGTTCGAGCTCTCGAAAGCAGACACCTGTTAATATCGCTGAAGGAGATTCCCGCAAAAAGGCGTCCACGCCCTAAAGACAAACACTCATTTTCGTTTCCTAAATTTGGCTAACTTTTGAGTGTGCCTAAAAATAACCAATGCCAATGCCAAGGCCAAACAGGTCTGCAATGTGTTACAATTATATATTGTTAAAATTTGTAACGTAACATACCCCCCACCTCAGATTCGTGCTCCTCCTGGACACGGAGTAAATATAAGTAAATATTCTAAATTATACAGTTTTTATACAGTTTTTTTTTTAACCTGGCCCGCATCGGGTGCCTGGCGGCAAAGGTCGGCGTAGGTGATCGGGCACATTCGCCCGCACCCACGCCCAGTCTGCTGCTGTCATTCGAGGTGTAGGTGGAGGTGGAGGTGGCATCGGGAATTGGCCTCTTTGTGGCCTGCCTCGGCCTCGGCCCCGGCCACGACCACGCCACGATCTTGGCAGATGGTTAAGATCACGCCGCGTCCGAATTGCTTGGACCTCCATTTCGCGATCCAAATCACGGAGGCGGCGCAAAATCTCGAATAACTCCGGGGTGCCCCGGCAGTGGGCACAACGGTACCTCGATTGCTCCTCCCGAAGCCACCTTGCTATGCAAGCATAGTGGAAGATCTTTCGGCAGCAGGATAGGATACACCCATATCCTGGTGCCGAAACCGGCTCCAAGCAAATAGGACAGTCTTCCATTGCTAAAATAGGAGAATCCCAACTGTTAGTTTATAGTTTTGGTTATTGTTCAGTTGGATCTCCAGACGGGCAACGTAATTTCATCGAGAATTCTTGCTTTGTAGAATTTAGTGATGGAGCATGTGCTTTTCTAATACTTTTGCCGCTAAAATTGGGACGGTAGCACTCTCCATAACGTCGGCGAATGACAGCTCTGCGAAACACAACGCATGAACAACTTCAAAGTACCTGTGGCGCTTTAAAGCCATCATGACATCTAGGTATCTATTCTTAATAACGGCGCTAATATCCAGGTCAATTGAAGTTGGAGTAGTACTGATCATATAAAGCGTTGCGGCTGGCACTAAATGTTCAAGTAAAAATGAACTATGTATTTTAAGTATTCCGCAGAGCTCTACAAGGCCATAAACGTCATGGATCTCGAAAGAAATTTGTGTATTATTACTGTCTTCCAATAGTTCTAAGAAGCAATCTACCACTTGCCAGTTCGTAAAGTCCAAAATTAGAGGAGGCCAAAAACCATGATAATGAAAGTGATCTTGGTAGAAAAGTAGATAGGAATTAAAATATCCCGACACAGATGATAGTCTTGTGCAGATATGAGTGTCAAGCAATCTTGCGTAAGGTACTCTTCTAAGTTGCAACGCTACAGTGACATCATCCCAATTATCCATCCTTCTTAATCAACTTACAATGTGTGCAGCGACTATGGGGATGAGATTGTTGTACTACTGTTGGTGACTTGGAGTTGGACCTAAGTATGTGGAAAATCACGGCAATCAAGACAAGTTCAAGCAAACAGAATGCCGTTACGACGTAGAGGATTATTTGATCAGTATATGTGAAGATCTGATCCCGTATCTCATTTATGTCATCCCGTACCACATCAATGGTTGCCGTTAGTTGGTGATCGTAGAATGAGTAGAGTTGATTAAGATGATGGATTAGTGTTTTGTTGATCTTGACCGGCGTTATTTCCTGAAGTGACTTGTAATGCAGGTTAAGCATTAGTTCATTATCTGATTTCCAGGGAAAGAACTTTATAGTGTTAGCTGAGAAGATTGGTAAGGAGATGTGCATTTCCTTAGGACACTTCGAAAGTCCTGTTTTCATTCCTTCAAATGAAATGTTGCATGGGAAATGCAGTACCATCAGCGGTGTTACATGAATAATGCCAGATGTAGTTGTTAGTTCGCCTGATGTAGTAGATAAGTACTCTCGTTCACCAAGATGGATTAGTGGTTGTAGATTAGTACATGGCACTGGTACGTGAAGTCTTGGATAGGTTAGTCTCACCCTCGGATTCCAAGGGAAACCAAGCCACTCCACGGCACTTATAGTTTTCAAAACATCCCTCGGGCAAAGGAACGCGTTTTTATTAGTAAAACATTTATCCAAAGCACTCCTGTGTAAAACGTGTTTTGACAAAGGGCAAGTAATCAATGCTAGATCTTCTTGCTTAACAGGACCCATAAAACATGATCCTGAGATATTAAACTTAATTGGAGTTAAATACTCGAGGACACAAAACGAATTTTGGTTTTAATTTCAGGGATCGTTAGTAAAATGTTCAGATAAGCATTATCAGTATCATGTTCCACATCTACCAGAGGATCAGCTAAAACAGGCAGTTCACGCTCCAAAGCCTTAACAGTTAAACCTAAAATCGGATCATCTTTTAGTCGTGAAATTAATTGAGATGTTAAAAACTTAGGTAAACTCCTAAGTCCAACTAATTGTTCTTTTGACAATTTTGTCACTTGGTCCATCGTGTCCTGTATCTCAAAGAAACGTAAGATGGAGGAGAAGGCCCTACTCAACTCCATAGAAAACTTAGACAGGAATTCCATTAGCAAATGGTTATTACAGTCAACCTTATTTGCGAAACGCGTTAGTTCTTTCTGCCAGTTTAAAAACGTTTTATCGATAATTCGCATATTACGATTCAAATCAGCTAATTTGCTGTTCATTGCATCTTCTATTTTAAACAGATAAACTACTTTTCCGTTTATAACTCGAATTAAGTGCTGTGAAATTTCCATGGCCGTAGTGATACTTTTTAATGTTTCTTTTAAATGTGCAACATGATTTGCCTCGCACTTATGTCCCGATACTTCATAAAGAGCCTTGAATAATCCCAAAACTCCAGCTGTGCAAAACCAACTAGACCTGGCCGTTCGTCTTCTAGTACCCTTTAACCAATGTAACTCATCAGTAGAAATTTGTTTGCACACTTGTAAAGCCCAAGTTTTACAATCAGCAACTGAGTCTCTATATGCTCTGCCACAAATCATTTTGGATGCGGTACCAGTTTCATACTGGAAGTACTTCGCTAGATAAGTGTCACACTCTATCAATGTAGAAAAACCTGGCAAAGAAGTCAGTCTTTTGGTTGAACGCTGAATCTCTCTTATCGAATACAACAATTTTTCGAAAAACAGTGTTGCGAAAGTTGAACAAGAATGATTTGACATAAAATGTATTTTTCCAATCGGAACCGAAGTTAACTTAGTCGTTATATGTAGTAATTTAGTATCTTCGAAAAAGGTCAAAGGACGAGCACTATGACTAATTAATAAAGGGGAAGGGTAGAAAACAAATCTCTCCTCAGCTGAACCGAAATGCTGAGCAAAGCAAAAATTGATGTTTCCAACAAAGAAAACCAACAGTATTATGAAATGACTTGGTTTCCCCGCGTGTAGCATATTAAATGAGATGATACCTACAATTATAAAAAGATCAATTATTGAGTAATTATATAGTAATTATACAGTAATGTTAGATTAAAATAGAGATCGTAACTTGATAAACCTGTTTACTTAAACCTTGATCCTTACGAGGCTTCTCTACAACTGTGCTACTTCCGTTTACTGACTCTTGATTTCGTTCTGAATTTTTGATTTGCGTGCATAAAATTGTTCAGTAATACCTCACTTAGGATGTTCTCACGCGGTTCCCAAGTTTTACTACCATCGCTCCACAACACAAGATACTCAGTTTTGCCTTTCTTGTTCTTTCTTTGCTTCAATAATTTAGTAGCCGCAAAAACTTCAACATTATCAATAACAATATCTTGGCTATGTTCTTCCCTGTTAGTATTTTCTTGTGGAGGCTGTCCTTGTGAGGAGTTAACTACACTTTGAGATTCAGATTCACTTTGATTTGCTTCTATGGGTGTTTCAATTACAGAATCACTCAATTGTTCGGCAGTGACTGGTCGCGTTTCTGTCGCAGTTTCTGTGTTTGTTTGGACGGACTTATTACTAAAGTCACTTGACTCCTTTAAGGTATTTCCCGAATGGTCAAAACTATCCTCAGGTAGATCGGACGCTTCTAAATATGGTTCATAAGGCTCATCCTCTTCTGGGGGTTCGATTGGCCTAGCGTCTGGGTCCCAACTGGTTTCATCCTGTTCGCGTGAACAGAAAACTTCAGACGACGATTTTCCATATCTCTAACAAAGAAATGAACTTCTGATAAAACTTCTACAATTCTGTAAGGACCATGCCATAGATGTGCTAGCTTCCTAGATTTGCCTTTTGCAACTTTTGGGGTATAGATCCAAACTAAATCTCCCACCGTGAATGACCTTTTTTTAGCATGTTTATCATATTGGAGCTTCGTGGCTTGTTTCGCGCGCAGTATGTTTTCACGCGCAACTTTCTGGCCGAACTCAACATTTTCAACAACTCGTCTAAAATGCTCCCTTACGTTAGATGCTAAATTTTCGGGCGGCAGTAATTTCGTGTCAATTGGCAAAATCGGCCGTCTTCCGTAGACCATTTCAAAAGGTGAAAGACCAGTTGTCTCATGAATTGAAGTTCTATATGCAAACAACACAGGTCCAATAAAACGATCCCAAGTTTTCTGATTTGTGTCTACGTATTGTGATAAGCTTTGCAAAAGAGTTGAATTAAACCTCTCAACCATTCCGTCGGTTTGCGGGTGATAACTTGATGTTTGGATACGTCTAATCTTAAAGATATCATAAACAGCCTTGAGGAAAGCAGATCTGAAATTCTTCCCTTGATCTGTGAGGACTATTCGTGGTGCCGAATGGGTTGCAATAAAGTCGTAAACAAAAACTTCTGCAATCGTTTTAGCTTCCATATCTGGCAATGCATAAACTTCTGGGTATCTGGATAAATAATCCATTATACAGAGAATGTATTTATTGCCGTTTTCTGACGTAGGCAGAGCTCCCAAAATATCCATTCCGACCATATGAAAGTTCCCTTCGAGCATTAAAATCGGACTTAGTGGAGCAGTCATATTTGTCTTAGGTAATTTACGCATTTGGCAATCCTGACAAGATCTACACCAATGCTCTACATCTTTAAACATGCCCATCCACCAGTATTTACGCTTAAGAGATTGATACGTTTTCTTTGAAGAAAAATGACCTCCAGTCAAATGATCATGGACATTAGACAAAAGCTCGTAACGCATTTCCTTGGGAACAACTAATTGTGAAATTGGTTCGCCATTTGGATGTTTGTTTTTAGGGTCTAGGCGATACAAAAGTTCTCGTTCGCCCAAGAAAAAGTTGTCTTCCATCAACAAAATACGACGAGCTGTAGCTTATCATCAGCTGGTAAACGACCATTCTGAAGAAACAAAATTACATCTGATAATTCACGATCTTTTCGTTGTTTGTCGTAAATTTCGCTAAAAGTGAAGGTTTCCTTTTCGATAGAGAATAACTCGCATTTATTATAGGTACGTCTGCTTAAACCATCAACATTAGCGCTAGATTTCCCCGGTCTATAAACAATGTCAAAATCATACTGCTGAACTAACAAAGCCCATCTCGCTAATCTACCATGAGGATTCTTAATGTTCATAAGCCACTTCAAAGCATTGTGATCCGTGTGTGCCGTAAATTTCCTGTCATGTACATAATGAGAAAAATGCTTAATTGCTTCAATCAGAGCTAAACATTCCCTCTCCGTGGTTGAGAACTTTAACTCAGTAGGCGTAAAACTTCGACCGTTATAAGCAATGACATGTTCACGACCTTCATCGTCAAATTGGGCCAAAACCATGCCCATTGCAGTTGATGAGGCATCGGCCATGATATGAAATTGCCGACTGAAATCAGGAAAAGCTAAAATAGGTGCTGAAACTAAAGCTCGCTTGAGCTTGTCAAAAGCTTCATCACAAGAAGCTGTCCACTCAAACTTGACCCCTTTCCTAGTTAAGTCATTAAGTGGTCTAGCCATAACTGCAAAATCCTTTACAAAACGTCTGTAATAATTTGCGAGGCCCAGAAAGCTTCTGAGCTGGGTTAACGTTTTTGGCACCGGAAATTCTGAAACCGCTTTGACTTTGTTTGGGCAAGGTTCGATTCCTTCCGTCGTGACAATGTGGCCTAAGTATTTCAGCTGTGTTTTCGCAAATTCGCACTTTTTAGGATTTAACGTTAGATTTGCGTCACGCATTCGCCGAAAAACTTCTTCCAAATGAAGTAAATGTTCTGCTGGAGACTTTGAAAATATGATTATGTCATCTATGTAAATCAGAGCATAGCGATATTCTAATCCTCTAAGTACATGTCCCATAAGCCTTTGAAAGGTCAGAGGTGAGTTTTTGAGTCCAAAGGGCAATACCTGAAATTGCCACAAAGAGTTATGCGTGACAAAAGCAGTCTTCTCGCGTGATGATTCGTCTACCTCAATTTGCCAGTAGCCACTTTTCATGTCTAATGAAGTAAAAACTTGACTACCGCAAAGGCTGTCCAAAATATCTGATACGCGGGGTAAAGGAAAACTATCTGAAATCGATAATTTATTTATTTTTCTAAAGTCAACACAAAATCGCATAGAATTATCAGCCTTTTTTACTAAAACGACTGGGCTAGCCCATGGAGAAGTAGAAGGTTCGATTATATTGTTTTCAAGCATTTCATTAATTTGCCGATCTATTTCTTGCTTCTTTTCTGGTGTAGTACGATATGGTCTTTGTTTAACTGGCCTATGTTGACCTGTGTCAATCACATGCTTGACAACTGAACAACGACCTAATTGGCTTATCTTAGAGGCAAAACAATCCCGGTATTTATACAAAAGATCTTTTAGCTTACTCTTATCAGACTCTGAAAAAGCACATTCCGAAAGGTCCGGAAGTTCAAAAGCATCGTCTTTATTGTGTGGATTCGGTTTCGAGTCTGACAAATTATTCCGTTTCAGTTCTGATGCATACTCAGGTTGCTCACCAGTCACGCTTCCAAGTTCATAAGTTTCAATATTATTGTCTACTACCGAAAGAGAACCTAAATTTGTGTGTCGGTAAATTTTGACTGGTTTAATGGTTGGATTCATTAAACGAACAGGTACTGTATTTTCCGAAGAGATTTTTACAAGTTCCGCAGCTCCTACAATTGAATAATGCTCAGGTAGGTCTAATCTGCTTGTGATTAAACCAGTTGTGTTATCCTCAAAATTCCCCTCAATTTTGCTTCGATTAAAACTTCCGACTCAGGTGGTAAAACAATGGTAGTTTTTGCATGAACCGAAAACTCGTCCTGTTCGTCATAAAATTCTGCGTTCAAATTTTCAACTGGGGCAAATGGCAAATCAACTTCGTAAGGTGTAAAGGTTACAGAACTTGTTTCAAAATCAATTTGTGCTTTAAAATTTGTCAAAAAGTCTCTACCAAAAATTGCGTCAAATGACAGGTTCTTAATGATATAAGTCTCAAACGGATAATGATCCCCATCTATAACGTAATCAATTAATGTTTTTCCCATAACCTCTAATTGTTCCCCACTAACAGTTTTAACGTTTGGTAATTGACTACTACAAAAACACAAATTCAATTTGTCTGCAAGGGCCTTAGTAATACAAGTTAGCGCTGCACCGCTATCTAGGAAAAATTCAATATCCATATCACCTATTTGTCCCTTAACCGTTAAGGAATTACCATTATTAGAAAAATGTATTGCGCTTACACTCTCATCTTCACATTCAGAAGAGTTCCTGGAAACTTGACTTTGAACTTCAACACAAACTTCAGCCATTATGACAGCATCCTCTAGCTGTTTCTTATTTTCCTGAATATTCATAACAGCATCTCTTGGCTGTTTATTAATTTCTTCGATACTCGTTTTGTCTTTTGAGAACTGTTGGCCAACAGATTTTTGCTCAAGTTTTTCTCTACTCGAGTCTTCACAAAACTTATCATTTTCACATTTTAAAACTCCGTGCGTAAAATTTCCGTCCAAAGTTTGGGACTCATGCCATTCTTTTTCAATCGGACATGGCATCTCCGTTTCAACTTTGTTAACGCACAACTCCTCTTCTTCTGAAGGAGTTAATATTTCATCACTAACTTCTTTACATGGCTGAGTACAATTTTCAAGTTCAACAAACGTTTTGGTTTCCATCTGCGCATTACGATTAATACTTCCGTCTTTACTTCTTTCACGGACACTTAGGTTTGTAAACGACTTCTCACTTGTTTCATCATTATTAGAGGCCCCCGCCTTACGTGTTTTCAATTTACCAGACGCGACAGGGGCCCTTACAAGTTTCCCTGTTGTGGACCCCTTTGAAATTGACGTTGTTGTTGAACTCTTTGGCGCGATCTAACGGGATACATTTGTGGTGGAATTCTAGGATCTCTCTGTACATTTTGCTGCAGAGGTGGATTTTGACAGGAATAGCGCATATGCCCAAAACGACCACAATTGAAACATCTAGGACTGCCGTTTACATTCCTCTGAGTCCTTTGAAAATTCCCTCGTCCTTGCGGTTGAAAGTTTGTGAAACCTTGATTAGCAAACTGTTGCCTTAGTTCCTCCCTAACAATGCCCTTAATTGAGCTTTGAGGCATGTTCATATTAGCAAGAGACGGACTTGCCAAATAGTCGCTATTGCACAGCGCTGCTATCAATGCCGGAGACGGGTTCACAGCTGTCGACGTAGACGGTTGTTGTGCACTGAGCAGAGGCTTTAGTTGGCTTACAATATCTTGTGTGATTTGTTTTGCAGACACATTACTCGAATCGGTTTCTTCCAAAACTGACTCTTTCAGTTTGGCAAAATTAACTGCCGCTTCAAATGTTTCTGGTTGTTGTAAAACAACATATTCCTTAAGATCTGATCTTAACCCTCTAACAAAATGTTGTAGCCAACCAGTTTTAGCAATCTCCAATTTGTTACATTGCCGACGAATATCATTAGCGTAATCCGTCGCCGACTCCGTTTGTTTTTGTTTCCTCTTCTCAAGTTTTTGCAACAAACGCCAACGTGAAGCACCTGCTGAAAAATGGTCTTTAATTGCTTTAACCAAGTCATCAATCGCTAGGTCATCTTTTTGGTCTAAAGAATTATACCAACTGAGAGCATTCCCCTTCAAAAATAAGGGTAAGGCTTTGGCCTGCTTTCCTTCATCCCAGTTACAAAATCTTGCTGTTCGAATGAAACTAGCAACAAACTCAGTAACGTCTTCAGTTTCATCCCCTTTAAACTCAGGAAAAGATAGTGTCAACCCTCTTAAATTCAATGAATCTTTAAAAGCTGTCTCAAGGGCGGATATATGATGTTCCTTGACATCACTTGCGAAACGTAAATTCCTAAATTCGTCACTCATTTGGTCTCGAATTTCTTTTAATGCATGTCCTACTTCTTGTGGCCGAAATTTCCTTTCAGAATCATTTCCTGAAAATTGTTGGTGATCATACTCATGTAAGTTCTGTTCAACTAGAGGTACTTCAGGTTGATTTATCGGTTCAATTGGATAAAACTGTTGTTGTGGTTGTTGTTGTTGTTGTTCCGGGTCATGAAAGTTTGCCTCAGCAATTCTTTCTCTTGAATGAAAAGGTTGATGTTGCTCTGGTTGTTCCATCGAAACGAAACTATGAGGAGTAGACTGACGTATCCCTTCAGCTAAATGTGCCTCAAGTGCTCTACGCATTCTATTTGAAAAATGTCCCGGAACAATAGGTGAAAATTCATCAGAAAAATCATCATCATCCGCATTCATTGAAACTACCGATTCCATTGGTCTAGGTGGCGGAGGAAGGTCTTGTTCAGACCACCTAGGAGTTCTAGGTTGCGTCAAAAGTAAATCGTCTACCGACGGAAGTCTATTTGAAGACGGTTGCATCTGAATGTACGGTTGAGGCAAATCATATTCATGAGGAAAGTCATCCTGATGTACAGTATTAGTCGTTACTGTATGAGGTTCAGAACAAATTGGTTCCGTTACTAAATTTCCTGTGGTCACTTGAGCAGGCTCACCCTCGTCACAATGACAAAATCCTTGCCTTTGAGCCTCCGAGCTGGCAAAGGCTCGCGCCGCACTCCTGAGGAACGGCAGCTTGAAATATTTATTTTCTTTTTAACTACAAAAACTAAAACCAAGTGACAAAACTATTGCAAAAGAAACGAGAAACTGTGACGGAAAACGAAGGAGTAAAACGCGACCCATTGACTAAAAGAAAAGAATGCATTGAAACGCGAACTCGCCTGAATATCCCTTTACACAAAAACAGAAAATGTTCTACTTAAAAAGCACTATACTAAACGAAAATCAAAGAGCAAACGTACTAGATACGATACTACAATATATTAAGCCTTACTTCAAATACAAAAATCTTCGTAAAAACGCTTCGTCCTGCCCAAAAGATGCCCCAAAAACAAGCCCGGAATGTTTCGGTCCCAAAGAGAAGGAGAAGAACGATTTACCTTCCAAGAAGCCTCGGAGTTCTCCACCAAATGTTAGATAGGTACTAGGATCTTCTCAAGTTTTTTCTTGTTTATTGAACATGTGGGACTAGCTCACAAAAACTCACTCTACAGAGGCCGATCGAGCCCTTCTTTTATATCCTAGATCCAGACGACAGCCCGTGGGGTAAAAGCAATTTTTGACAATTTAAGAGTATTAAATTATGAAGAGAAGAAAATAACAATCGTTAAATTAGCCAAAGTCAATCAGTGTAGACGTTTAACTCTATAAACAGTGACGGGCTGTTTCATGTTCTAGGACTTACAGTAAAAATAGAAAAATGACAAAGTTTACAAAATTAGAGAAACTAAGTGCGCATGTCCTAAAAGACAACGTTACTACAAGGCTGACTAACTGCGCATGCCTAAAAGGACAGCGTGACTACAAAATTTTCATTCATGATCATACAACGGATAAATTGTCCCACCAACATCAAGAGGGGTTGTTAGTTTACAAGTTCGGGCTGACAAACTTAACTTTTACAAAACTATAAAGCCTCCCGAGCTTGTAAACTCGGCTGTTTTCTACTGCGCAATCAAAATTGCTGAGACCGCTTGATTTTGGTGTACAAGAGGTTACAAAGTTGTTTACGAATATAATTATAGTATCCAGACCTGTTCGAGCTCTCGAAAGCAGACACCTGTTAATATCGCTGAAGGAGATTCCCGCAAAAAGGCGTCCACGCCCTAAAGACAAACACTCATTTTCGTTTCCTAAATTTGGCTAACTTTTGAGTGTGCCTAAAAATAACCAATGCCAATGCCAAGGCCAAACAGGTCTGCAATGTGTTACAATTATATATTGTTAAAATTTGTAACGTAACATAATTTCACCCAAGTTGGTTGTCTGATGTTCATCCCTTCCAAAGATATAAACCTTTTCTCGTTTGATGACGTCATCGATGACGTCATACCACGTGACCACGCAGTTGCACCCACTTGCCACTTAGACAACTCCACCCGAGTTTGGTTGTCTGAGGATCATCCCTCCCCAAATGAATATTTTTGCCACATGTGAAAGCTCTTATAATGGTCTTGTGGTTCTGTTTTTTTTTTTTACCTCAATATCCCACGTCACAACCAATGAACGCGAACGGTCATTCTGATTAGACCGCAAATCTGCGTAGATGGATTACTTACTCACTCTAAATTATACCACAGACATGTACACACCTACGTAACTACATATTAGGGACGGGCCATTAGAAAAGTGACCATTAAAAAATATTCATACAAGGGAAAAAATAAAAATCATGCAGCTTCTGTGGCTCCCCAAAAAAAATTCTTGCAAGATTCCCAAGTTTTGATTAGGCAATTGAATTATGTTCACTGAACAAAAAGGCAAAACTGATGTTCTTTCAACGCTTTTCTTGTTCATTTAATTGAGTACTCTAAACATTTCAGAATAGCATCCAAGATATATATATTACAATATGGTTTTTGAGAACTCGCGCAATGGAACAATACCATTGCCCTATTTTTTTTAAGAAATGAGTACGAATGTTCATTACAAGAACATGTATCTTGGCCAGGAGAAACAAACTCTCCCTCCCCTAAAACCCATACTATACACAACAAACCTTTTCTCTGATGAAATGGGTTTATCAAAATCAGGGCGCGCTTGGCGCGCAACAAAAGAGAAATTTCTGTGAGAGAAACTGCTCGAAGCACGATACTTTTCGTGCAGCGCCGAAGTTAAATTCATGTCGGAATGCGACGGAAGCTAGAAGGCCAGTTGGCGGTTGGAGATCGTACACGCAAGTTCGCAAAATTCTGAAGTCGCGGTAATTCCTTGTCCGATAAGCCATGAAAAACAATTCTAGCAAGCGCTTGCGCTGTAAAAAAATATTCATGCGACAAAAACTCTCTGAAAATTTTTTCAAACAAGTAAAGAAAGTCCCCCCTCCCATCACTTTTTCTAATGGTCCGTCCCTTAAGTCACTCATGTTTACCAGTCAACCTGATTGGGAAAACGAATTTATAGCAGACACTCCGTCTTACTACCTACACTGTTCAGGGTATATTCATCGTTTCGAGTTTCTGTAAATTAGTTTCTGGGTCATCTACATGTAGATAAGTCCCGTGCAACTAAATAAAAGGCGCACTTCACTTTTTTCACTTTTCACTTAAATTACGTTTCAAGTATATTATTGCGTTTGGCTTCCTTGCCTCGAATGTGTAACTTTCTGGTTCAAGAAAATTAGCATTAGAGTTTTCTTGCGTAAAATTGCCAATCGCAACAGTGAATTTTGAGGTCGCTGAATCGCTGCAATGTTTTCTTGAAAAGCTGTTTTGGTGTTTTCCGTAGATTAAAATGGTACTGTTCCAGTTGGCCCAAGCCAAATGAAGTCAATATCTGGCGTACTCTTTGTTTACAGCCCCTTCCGTAAGGTGGCTAATGGCTAATTCGTCAAAAACACAACTTTTAAGTCGACGTATTTGCGACGGTAAAATGTCAGATATGGGAACGTGATAAAGGCTATTTGCACAAAATACCTATTATGATATATGCTTAGAAAATTGCAGCAGTTTCCAGCAATGGTGCCAAAATAGAACAGAACCCTCCCAATCGAAAACAGCACGACATAAATTTTTCGTGTGTGTGTTACAGATGGTTGATTTTTCTGGTTTACTCTGTCACTAGCATTTCGGGGGCTAATTTATGCTTAAAGTGCAAGTAAGATAGTGCTTAATTGCAGATTTATACTCATCTGAGGAGATATCAATTGTTTTCGCCACAGTGTTTAGTCTAAAGTATAGATAACACCCTGAGACGTATCTTTTGTAATCTCTATCAGGTCCATCGAAAGACGCTGAATCCAGTTTTCAATGAGCACTTCGTGTTCAAAAACATCCCGTATAGTGAAATCACCAATCGAACGTTGCTGATGGAGCTATACGACTTCGATCGCTTCTCTAGACACGATTTGATTGGTGAAGCAAGGCTGCCTCTGATCGATGTGGACTTGGCAGCAAATATTAACGAATGGCGGGTACTCACACCCCCCTCTGCTGGTTCAGGGGGGAGTGCTGGGGTAAGAAGTGCAACCGTGGGAAAGGGGGGGAGGGGATTAAATGGCTGTCGCACTCTCTACCTATGGTAACGAAAAGAGTCCACCATTTTAGAGTTATAATCTCCCATTTAAATTCCATCCCGTCAGTGCCAGCAAACTTTATTTTTAGAAAACGTTTCCCCCATAAAGTTAAAAAGAGGCCTGCAGTTAACCGATTTGGAGGACTTTGCGATATGTAATAGAGCAGATTTCGTATGAATGTGAAAAGTGCCGCGGTACGGCGCGGTACTGTCGCGGTGGCGGTACGGAGCCTGGCCTGCTGTAGATGGAATGAAATCGCCACTGAAATCGCGTTGTCGCGGTACGGTCACGGTCGCGGCGCGGAACAACTTTATGGCGGTACTTTTCACAGTCATACGAAATCTGCTCTACACGCACCGCCAAGCCATACGAGTGGAATAGCGCTGCGCACAGAAGACGTCACACTCTTTTAAGCCCCCCCCCCCCCCCCACATTAAAAACTCAGACAAGCAAATATACGTTTCTCCCATTTTCTCAGTTTTCTCTCTAAAGAACAATACAAAATGAATTGATAAACTGGTACTTCCACTCATAATAGCAGAGCTTGTCTGTACTCCTATCCTGGCTCGTACTTCGAGCGCGATCCTTTTGATTGAGATTTCAGAGGGATTGTTTGTTTGAGTCTCGTGATCTAATTTTAGAATCTATGCGCAGCGCTATTAAAAAATGATTGGTAGTTCCATTTTTAGCAAAGCAAAATAAACAGGAAAGAATGTACATATGCTACTAAATAAACACTTCTGACGATGACGGGAACAACATTGATATACAAGATTCTTTCTTTTAAGCCCGGTGCACACTAGCGACATCAGGACGTTATGTTGCAACGAAAAATGCATGGGAAAATTAAGAGTTGCCCAAATGACAGGGAGGGTAGGGCAGCGGAATCTTTAAATAAGGGAATAGGGGATAGTACGAAATACTAACGGTACTGAATGTCTACAAAATGTCAATTTGACAAAAATACCGTTATTCTCTCCCCTAAGCACTCCAAGTCGGATCTCGGCGAGATCTGCTTCTCTCTACGTTACGTGCCGTCTTCAGGCAAGTTACAAATAACTGTGGTGGAAGCCAAGGGACTCAAGAGCATGGACCTCTCTGGGTACTCGGGTAAGTGGGCCTACTAACAGGCACCCAGGGCCCGACAATAACTTTTTAAAAAACAGTCGCCAAAATGCAAATATTTAGTCGCCACATTAACGTTGATCTCAGCTGAACTCAGAAAGATGGGGTGCCATTTAGCGACTAGCTCTAAAATTTTGTTCGTCAAGCCCCAAAATGTAGTCGCCATTTGCGACCATTAAAGAGACAGACCATCCGTTTATTTTTTCGTTGCCACAGAGCGGACCTCTATGTCCGGCGGAAGGGTTCGTACGAACCCCCAGCCTACGGGCTAAGCGTCCCACTCTCGAACACGCATCGTCTTTTTAAGCTAGATTCATTGTGCTAGACGCCAAGGGGCAAGGGACCTGAGAGCTTGTGCATCTAGGGCTACTCGTATCCTGCTTTGCTAATCTGTTGTAGTGTTTTCGTTTATTCTCTGACAGTACATTTTATGCACTTTTTATTCATAGTTTCCTCATATTTCGCAACATACAAGCGATGTCAAAGGAACGAGGAAAAAAGAGTACACATAAATTAGTTCTTGTAATTTCTATTTCAGATCCATACGTGAAAATAGCTCTTGTCCAGGAAGGGCGAAAAATAAAGAAAAAGAAGACAACCGTCAAGAAGCGAACTTTGAATCCTTACTACAACGAAACCTTCACGTTCTCGGTGTCTTTCGAGAAAATCGACCAGACATCTCTCATTATATCGGTACTCGACTATGATCGAGTCGGTAGGAGCGAAATGATTGGTAAATGTGTTGTCGGTGAATTGTCGAGTGGTGCGGACCTACGACATTGGGCCGACATGATGGCATCGCCTCGTAGGGCCATAGCGCAGTGGCATACGCTACATAATTAGAGCGGATTTCACATGACTGTCGTGAAAACAATTGCAATTGAGCAATCACTAGCCAATCAGAATCGAGAGAAATTACAACTTGCTCCTAAATGGCTTTTCTCTCAGCCAATCACAAGCCGAACCAATACTAAGTAACTATGCAATTGTATTTACTAAAGAATTTGATTGGCTGAGAAAAAACGAGTAGCCAATGAGAACGCAAAGCAATCGCAATTACATAACAAGTGTTGACAGTCATGTGAAATCCGCTCTAACATAATTATCTTAATTACAGTAAGGTCTACTATTGTTTTTTTAATTGCTTTACACGGCAACCATGTAATTTTTAAATCACTTATTGAAGTTTACTATTCTTTCAATTTTTCTAGGTAATTCGGCTTCCGTGTTTCCCTGAAGCACCTCAAATTACTCTTAAAACATCGCGGTGGTTAATGCCCGTGGGTCGTAAATATTGTTTTCATTTGATCGAATTCCAGCGTGCCATTTTAATATTGCATGGACCATTATTAGAATTACGTTGAGCAGTACATTTTGTCCTTGAAGGCAATCATGGTAGCCCACTTGGACGCTTATTAATACCGTGTTTGTAATCATTTTCTGAACATAACCACCACATCACTTTGGAAGCCGCCGCAGTAGATAGGATATACGCGTTTTAGAAAAGGTTGCATCGTCCGATAACTGTCGGTAAGGGGAGCAAATAAGTATACCAACACGGAACACATGGACACTAGTTTTTAGGATAAATAGCCATACGTATCACATTCACTGCTTATTGCAAATGATTATGCAATACACCGTTAGCAAGAAACTTGGTAGTGGGTTATTAGACCCCGTCCACACTAACGCGTTTTCGTTTGAATCCGTGCTATACGTTTTGATACGTTTGGGCCTTCCGTCCACACTATCACGCTGGTCGTTTTCATCGTTCATCGATGACGTCAACTGTACCACTTAATTGGACTGCTGTCCTTGCACACGTCAACATCCAATACAACTGATCGCTTTTTGTGTAGCTAAATTTTCCGAATCTCCCGTCCACACTAACACGCTGCGAATCCGTATAAGTTTGAAAACGAATACTTTTGAAAACGCGTTAGTGCCTTAGACCCCGTTCACACGAGACCGGTACAAAACCGGACCGGTACAATTCTGGTACGGTACCGCCTGTTCATATGGTACCGGTACAATTCTGGCACGTTTTGCTACAGTGTTCACACGGCCAAGCCGTACCAAAATCGGTCCGGTACCACAGGTCCCGTGTGAACGCACGACGGTACCGTACCAGAATTGTGCCGGTCTGGTTTTGTACCGGTGCCGTGTGAACGGGGTCTTAGTTTCTCCTGACGCACCGCGGGTACAACAGGCAGTTGTGACGGTGCAACCTCTTCTAAAATAGGTGTATTATAGTCCGGTCAAATTAGCCCGAAAAAAACCCCGAACCTGGAAAAAATTGCAACATGGGAAATTGTTGGTACTAATTGTCACAAACATACGTAGGAATAACATATCCAAATTCGTAGAAATCTGACCGGGGGAAGTCGGTTAAATTTTTGGTTTTATCGGCGAGGTCAAGGGCTCCTTTTGTTTTCGGCGGCACTAGACAATGGAAACACAGAAACTGGGAGAATTATTATGGACTGTACAGATGAAACCGGGGAAGATTTAATAAGGTTTTTCGGTTGAAACAAATAATTTCTGAGCGATGAGTTACGGCTATGAACAGTTCATTTCTTTTATTTCTTTTAGCGTATAATATTCGAACTTCAGTGTATCATCTACGTGGGAAATACAAGGATCATACGGGATTCGTTAAAACTCAGGATCATTTCGTCATTAATTTGCAGAACTGGTTATAGTTACGGCTATACAGTCCATAGCTCTCTCTTCGAATTGTTCACTTTCATTGTCGAAGTGCCATCGAAAACAACAGGTTTTCCTTCGTGTGCGGACAGAAAACCCCAAATTTAACCAACTTCCCCCGAACGGATTTTCACAAAATTTGGGCACGTATTTCTCACATATGTTCCTGAGAATTTGCTGTATAAAAATCCCATGTTGCAATTTTCTCCAGGTTAAACGCTAAATTGACCGGACTCTATTATAAAGTTTTACTGGGGCTGGTCGAGTGTTGATCCACAGGCAACAAGCTCACCAAAGAGTGGGCGTTGATAGCCCTACTCCCCCGTTCGAGTTTGTCTGTGGGCATTATGCTATTTTGATGATTTTAGAATACATTTATTATGTTTTTATATATATATATTCTGCGCGATCATTTTTTTGGATTTTGTTCTAAAGACAACATAAAACAAAATGCTCGTAACTTAATCATCCCTATTGGCTATAAAGTTTGACTGACTTAAAGTCAAACATTGTGATAGTTTCAATTACAAATGGTATTCAATGCTGACCGGGTAAGACCGGATAGAACATGATAGATTGCGAGGTCGTTTAAATTGGAATAGGCGACCTACATAAACTGTTCTTAACTAGATGTCTCTATTTTCTATACTATTTTGTTTTAGGAGTACCCTGGTAATAAGAGTTGCCAGCTTCACTCGTATGAACGCCTAAGGTTGACAAAACGCTTCGCTCGTGGCCCGGTCAAGCGCGTTTTGTTCCTTTTTCTCTATTCGCTGGAGGCCTCAGAGTAAAAGATTTCTGTCGGCGAGCGGGCCCATTTCAAATGGCGATCTCTTGCCGCATCGAATCTAATTCATTAGATCGGCGTATCCATTTTGAGACCAAACGAAAAAGGATCCACCTGAAAAGAATCATAAAACCATAAAGTGATGCTGTAAGTTTAAATAATGTTCCTCAAAATTAGAGTTCGACGCGGCTAAAGATTGCATTGTGATCTGGGTCATTCTTATTTTTCGTTGTAGTCATATCAGAGGGTAGCACAACCATAGGACCACAAATCACTACGAGCACTACTTATTTCGATATGTTCTCCTTCGCTGGCGTCTCTGGCAATTTTTAGATTTTTTTTTTAAAGAAAATAGGGTCTTCATGTTGCAAAACTGTTCTCGGCGGAATACACTGCCACAGGGTGCCCACCGTAATGTCTGCAGCGAAGGCTATTATTTAGATAATAACGTCTAATGTTATTTGAGATGTACGTTTTTCTTAACAAAATATTATGGCACCAGCAAATCAGCAAATTAAAATGAATATGGGGATATTGTCGTTTCCATTATATTTACGATCAACATAAAATATATACAAACACGCATTTGGGCGGGTAATACCATCACTTGATCTTCACACACTGTACGTCATCAGTCGTGAAGTTTCAACAAGAGACAGAACAACACTAGAATCAGCACTCGAGGAAAATGGGAGTTTAGGTCATTGTTTTCAGAAAAAAAAAATCTGAACTAGTTCCAAGCTCTCGAGGTCAAAACCAAAGATGGCGACTTCAATGAGCAGCACTTCTGTAAAAAAATAGTGGAATTTTTCGACAATTTATGTGAAAAAAAAAGCGAATCAAATTTCTGAAATTCTAAATATGGTACGTAGAAACGTCCATATCAGGAAATTTTAGAAAATGACACCTTTTAAGGTCTCGGTCAGAGTAAAAAATTAAAAATCCATAATACGACTTTTTTCCTGGAATTCAGTTGATAGCGGAGCTCCGCGCAAGCGGAGCACCATACCTAAGTGAAAAACGTATAGTATACTATCGAGTTGATTTTTGAACGTCATGGGCATTATGGATCATTTTGATGACGTCATTGATGACGTAAGGGCACGTGACTTTGGTGTAGAGTTCCTCTTATGGTCTTTGAAACTTTGTCCAAGTTTGGCTTCTATAGAAGCTTCCCTTCGTGAGATATGATTTAAGACAACCATACTTGGAATATTTTGTCTCTGCCACAAGGGGGGTCCTGTAACACGGACACGTGATGTGACGTCATCGATGACGTCATCTATGCTTGAAAAATCAATATCTCGTGAAGGGAAGACTCTAAACCAACCAAACTTGGGTAATGTAATCCAGGTCACCAGATGAGCGAAATGAAGTGGTCACGTGATGTGACGTCATCGATGACGTCATCTATGTTTGAAAAATCAATATCTCGTGAAGGGAAGACTCTAAGACAACAAAACTTGGGTAGTGTAGTCTAATCCACCAGATAAGCAAAATGAGGTGGTCACGTGATATGACGTCATCGATGACGTCATCTACGCTTGAAAAAATAATATCTCATGAAAGGAAGACTCTAAACCAACCAAACTTGGGTAATGTAATCCAGGTCACCAGATGAGCGAAATGAAGTGGTCACGTGATGTGACGTCATCGATGACGTCGTCTATGCTTGAAAAGTTAATATCTCGTGAAGGGAATACTCTAAAACAACCAAACTTTGGTAGTGTAGTCTAGGACATTAGATGAGCGAAATGAAGTGGTCACGTAATATGACGTCATCGATGATGTCATTTATGCTTGAAAAATTAATATCTCGTGAAGGGAAGACTCTAAAGTAACCATGTAAACCATGTACACATGGGAATCCCTTTCATTCACACAGAAAATTTTATAACCAGGAGCTCCGCTTTTAGCCAGTGGCTAAATCTATATATTAGAATCCTAAAGTATATTCTAAAACCTCAAATGACGCGTCAACTGTTTTCTAGGCTTCAACAGCAGGGGACCTTTATGTGACGCATGCGCGGATGTACTGCCTGATTTGTCTTCAGCTGAGCAATTGTTGGTTTGTTGTCGCGTCGACCGAGTTAATTTCTCCATTTTTATGCGGGAATAAGTAATGTAAACCACAAACGGAGTTCAACAGAAACAATATTTGTACTTGGGGAATGAATTTTGAGCAGTTTGAGCTTGAGATTGCTACGCTATTCGCTTCGGCGAAAGCAGCTCTATTCAAGATTTCGATTTAATATGGCGGATGTCTGTGATCTGTGGTGGAATTCCCAAGTTAACTTTCTGCCAGCAGCTGAAAGGTGAAGTGTCAAATTATCGGCCAAAGTAAGCTTTTAATTACTGTTGGTTTATGTAGGTCTCTCTTTGAGAAATCGCACCAAGGGGTTTTGTGGAATCTTTCGTTGAGTTTCCCTTCCAAAAAGCCGATTTCTTATCGTCTTGCCAGAATGTGCTTTCAAAATCTAGGCGTTGTGCCGCAGAGTTGTCAGTGAAAAATGGAAGTACTATCATTTTGAAATTCGTTTATCTAACGGGAATGAAACAGAAAATGGGGGAAGTTATGTGTTTATGGTTCGACAGTTACGCACATGAGTTTCAGTGGTTGTTGTTTTGGACTCACACTTTCCTCACGGGGAATATTAGATCTGGAAATAAGTCACACGCAGTTTCTAGGACCCAGTTTAAATGAAACCATTTGATTTCCTTGAGATCGGCAGCAAAATCGGGTCTTCACTCGAGTTCTAAAATCTGCTTGAAAATGTTGTCTCATGAATATTAATTAATTGAACATTTCTCGAAAACTGCTCGTTGTGCCACTGAAGTATCTCTCGAAAACAAAACTACATTCTATATGTCTTCATTGTGTGGTGCTATTTTTTTGGAAATAATGGGGGAAGTTAAGGATTTTTTGGTGTGTTCACCTACAGGACACCTATGCTTGGGCATGCTCCTTAGAAATATTTTCACTGAAATAGCTGTTGTAAGAACTGAAGTGCTCAGTTTGTTTGCCCAGAAAGCAAAATAAATTGAGATCTGAGCTGGTATAAAAAAAGCACTGCTAGTTGTGTATACTTACTGAATTTAAAAATAAATTTGGTGAGAAATTGGATTTTTTGATAAACCATTTGACTTGTGAGTGGGAATTGTAGATCATGTTACAGTGAAACGAGATGTTCTCTTCCCTACAATTTTGCAATATTGCCTAGCAACATTGATGGACAACTTGCTTGAATCAAATTCCAAAAAATCTTTTGTATCTGTCTTCACGATATTGTACCAGAATTTGAAATATTTTGTTTCCAAAATTCTTCAATTATGGTCTGCCCCTCCAGTGCTCAGACATGTGGCGAATTAAAGTTGCTCACGAGAAATTGCAATTTGATACCAAAGTTGTCCATCAGTGTTGTCCATCAGTGTTAAGAGCAAAGAGAACAACCTGTGTGACTGTAATAATACAAATTTCATTTCACTTCTCCTAGTTACTATGCATTAAAAAGGAAAGTTTTTTAGAAGCACCTGATAAAAGATATAATTGAGGGTAGGACATTCAGAAGTAACTTGTTGTGCATTGTTTGCTGCAGGTTCTGAAGGTGTAGGTGTACATTTATATGCCCAATTCACAAAAGGAACATAATGCCATTATTGTCTGGATGACACAAAACAACTGCATCCTGCAACCAAATAGCAATTTCTAGCACAAGTACTGGTGGTTCAGGGATGCAACATGTTAGATGTTACAGTATTACGAGAGCATTTCATCGATTGATTTTCAGAAGTAGAACTATAGCAGGGGCTACTTTTAAGAGTTTTCACTACAGATAGTTTGCTGCTCAGAAGAACATCACAGTGCTGTATCAAAATCCTCTTTGATTCAATTTTTCTTTTGAAAATTATGTTGCCACCTCAAAACCCAATGTTGTCAACAGGTGTAATTTTGTCAACTGCCCAGGTTCCACTATTACAGAACTTGTCAGAATACTCTGTTAGTTATAAATAGCACAATAAAAAGTTCACCAATTTGGAGTCTCATCCTTTTCATGGACATAATCCACCATTTAATCCCAGGGAAGGGTGGTGAAAACTGAGCTTGTATTTCCAGGGTGGGTACCCTTCAGTCTGGGTATTTACACATTGTTTGACAAAATCCCAGCTTGGTTAGATACAAAATCTGGGGTTGTAAATCATCAGTAGTCAAATCGATTGAATTCCAGGATAGGTTATGGTGAAACTTGTCCAGACATTTTCTAATAAGGTTATCACACAAACTAATCAACATGTTTGTTTGGTCACCATGACATTTTTTTTTTCATTATACTAAAACAGTGTGACCAGGTTTTTCAAGCAAAATGTATGTATCTGCATGGTGCAGAACTTTTATTTCTCAACCCAAAACTATGACATCTTTCCATTTGATCTAATTCCACTGGAAGGCCCCGAAATATCAGGGTAAACTGATAGGATAAAAAAGGAAATCGTTACGATTGCTAAACAAAAACAACGTCATTTTTCTTGCACTTGCAGTCTGAATTTCAGTCTGACCCAGTATAAACAGTCGCAGATGAAGGTCCACAGATCCTAAAATCAAACAATTTTGATTTGCAATATACAGGCAGCTGAATAAACGTTTTATTTTATCCTTCCCGCTTTCAGAATAAAAACAAAACAAACGAGAAATAAAAATAGAGCGCTGTTTGATTACAAATTCGTGATACACAACAGTGCTTTTCCCTGAGTTGAGTCTGCAATGTAATCTTGGAGAGCAGCGGTTATTGCGCATGGCATAAACAAAAAAGTCCCCTGTTGGCTTCAACAGCCCATTCATTTGTATTGCCTGCCACTCATTTTCTGTATTTTAATTAACTTTACACGCTTTTTCTAGCACTTAAATTTTAGGTCAAATATTCACCTTCGCGAAGCTCCTGACCTCGCACGATTTAAGATATCGGCGTCAATTTTTCTGTGCCGCTAGAAGAACACCTAAAAACCGTGTGAGGAAATTTTTATTTTTTGAAAAAGTTTTTATGATAAATTTTTCGGCAGCAAATTGAAAAAAAATGCGACTTTCAACTTTGCGACCTAATATTTTCGTAAATATGCAAAATATCAAAAATCGCTCATACGGTTTTGCAGTTCATTTCTCCAAGATGAAAATACGACAAAGTTTGAAATTGTGCAACAAATCACTAATGGTCTGGAGCTTCTCAATCTCAAGTAAACAAGGTAGTTTTTAGTTCGGGGTCGTTAAAATATCAGAAAAATCCAAACTCTGCTAAAATGAACAACTTCATTAGATCGATCTTTTAGCTTTAAAACGATATATAACTGATTATCATAGTATAAATTGCGACGCGACGATAATTTTGTTTCGCAAGCACGTCGTTTTCCCTGACCGAGACCTTAAAACTAGGTTCGCAAACGAGTAAACTTCACCCCGGGATCATGGTGTCCATAGTTATTGCATATAAAGAAGGAGGCATCGTTTTTGTCATTGACAACTCGTGCGTGGTGCGCTTTACCTATTTTCTAGTTGCAGGCAAGATGGCGACTTAAATGAGCAACATTTCTCTCAACAACGTACAATTCCGGCAATTTAGCGCGAGAAAAAAGCGAGATAAACTTCTGGAATTCCAAATATGGTAAGTAGAAACTTCAAAAGAAGGACATTTTTCAACGGGAACTTTCTTGATATGGTGTCGTGAATTGTGAAGAAGGCGCATTTGGAGATGAAAGGATTCCGTCCACATCAGGTGATATTCCACACTCCTTTAAATCACTCTTGTTTTAATTGTCCCGCGAAGGTTTGTTCATAGCTCGTATTAGTCTGTGCGGGGTAGGGTGGGGGTATGACTGCTACAGGTACGTGGGCGTGGTGCACAATATAGTCGCTAACACTCCCTAATATGGTGCGACGCACAGTTCCTTGTCCACGTGAACCGGCTATTACAAGATCAGCCTTGATGTCTCTTGTCAAACGGCAAATTCCCTCTTCTGCTTTGGTACCCCCTTCTTTGATAATATCTATGTGCTGAAATCAGAAAAGGATTCAATTTCTATTAAGTTTCTCTTGAGGCACAATAGCAACAATCACCACTGTAGGTGCAAGCCCTATGGCCGTACATGATGATGATGATATTCGATGTGGTGTCATCCATTGTTATTAATGTGCAAACAAAGATTGATTGTTTCAGTCTCTACAGTTTATAGATATCATTAAATTCAGGACAATTTGTAAGCATATCAGGAAATTCTCTCGTTTTTGCGAATCCGCGCCAGCTTTACCTGTGGCTTAAGGTAAGGGGAGATTTCGTTATATGGAAGTTTTGCAACATTGGCGCGTCGACAGAATTTTTCATGTTCTGATTGAATATTTGAAAGCACGTGCACGACTCGTTTGCAACCTTTCCTGAATCATTCTCGTAATCAGAGCTCCTAGCTCCTCGCCTACTGGCTCTGGTTCCTGGTGATACCCCAACATATCAGTTAATGCCCTTAATGGCTGTCACCAGGGCCTTGTCCGCTAAGAGCCGGAGAGTCCTGGGTACGAGGATGCTACAAACTGGGATGTACTGACATGCGCATCCTTACTGAGAGCGTGAGCAGGGTCTATACCAGTTCTGGACCAAGGCCTTCTTACCTTACATTCTCCTGGTTTAAACAGACCTTCTATCCTCTCCCGGCATTCGACTAGCATTTGTCCCACCTCGTCTTCCACGTCTCGGCGCAGATGTTCCCACTCTTCGAAGTAACCAAAGCCGTCTACACAGGAAGGAAAAGAAACACCAACAGTTTATTGAGGAAACACTTTGCATAATTTTCATGTGAAATAAAAAGCTTGTCATATTTCTGATCAAGGACAGGGACAGCTCAATATATACTCACATGAAAACGTGGTGGGCGGCATGGCTGGCCACTCAAAGGCGTGGTACACATACACGTGATCACCCTCATGATGCAATGTATCAAACAACCCTATAAAACAGGAGATCAAGTGGTCACGTCTCGTACACGTACAAACACGTACACGTGATCACCCTCATGATACAATGTATCAATTAACAACCCTATAAAATAGGAGGACAAGAGGTGACGTCTCGTACACGTACAAACACGTACAAGTGATCACCTTCATGATGCAATGTATCAAACAACCCTATAAAACAGGAGATCAAGTGGTCACGTCTCGTACATGTGATCACCCTCATGATGCAATGTATCAAACAACCCTATAAAACAGGAGATCAAGTGGTCACGTCTCGTACACGTACAAACACGTACACGTGATCACCCTCATGATACAATGTATCAATTAACAACCCTATAAAATAGGAGGACAAGAGGTGACGTCTCGTACACGTACAAACACGTACACGTGATCACCCTCATGATGCAATGTATCAAACAACCCTATAAAACAGGAGATCAAGTGGTCACGTCTCGTACACATACACGTGATCACCCTCATGATACAATGTATCAAACAACCCTATAAAACAGGAGAGATTAGGTGGTCACGTCTCGTACACGTACAAACACGTACACTTGATCACCCTCATGATACAATGTATCAATTAACAACCCTACAAAACAGAGGACAAGTGGTCACGTCTGGTATACATGCAAAAACATGTAAATCACTTTAGCTTGTGTAGTCTGTTCAACCTTTAGAATTTGTTGTCCAGGAGCCGATTACCTAGGAGCGTCGATTTCTGCAGAATCCCTTTCATGTGAAAAGTTGAAAAGTGTTCGCAATTCACATATATTACCATTGGAAAGCCTATCACTTCCCAACCTTGTCCTGTGGGTGTACCAGCAGGTCTAAAGCAGGTCTAAAGCGTGAAACTTTGAAACTAAAAAATAACTTCTTCCATGGCTCATTTTCCAATATACGCTGTCACACTGTGATAAAATGGGAGATGAACGCTCCTAGGTATGAGCTCCTTCTCGTGAAAGGTAAATATTTCAAAATCCATAATATGAGACGACAGGCTGCACTAAACTAGAATTTGCTTATGGCGCTAGCGCGCTGGAGGTCAGTATGTAAATAATATCTTTTAGGGGTCAAATTTGATTTGCCCGACGAGCACCCCCACCCTGTTTTACTGTATAAATGCCCCGAGAGCCAGGCCATTGCACCAGGATACAGTCCCCTCTTACGAAAATGATGTTTGTTTTTCTTGCGTCTACCTTGAACATGAGGCAGACGGGAAGCACTTTGTTCAACCCACAATACCTGTCTCGATCACGACTCGAACATAAACAAAAATGCACTCGCCTTCATTTCCTAGCTTTTTCTAGTACGTTCTAGCATGGCTGCACTGGCCTGCATTCCAGTATTTTGCAGTCGATCATGAATTAGTTTCGCTAAAAGCAAAATTGAAACACCTATGGCCAATGCCCTCATGCACCCAAAGGTGCCTATTTTTATTAGCGTTTTCATTTGTGACGTGTTTAGGCCAGGAACAATAATAATCACTTATGGCTCGGAGTCACGTGATGTCGGTAAGGGATACCACCACTTAATCACGTGACCATTGCATGTCGCTAAGCGCGTTTTGCGATCAGTGCTTGATCTTTTATGCCCCGAAATCAGAGTTACTGCCGATACATAAGAAGAACTCTTAGAAGCACAAAGACGCAAGTTCCTTGGCAACGAAAGGCTGACTTGTAAACAGTAAACGAGCGAGTTCGTTCTTGACATTAGAAGTTAAACTCGCCGCAGGCCACACTTAAAAAAGTAATGTAGTCTGCAAATAGCAAAGGCAATTTTTATACAGAGAACAGACTGGAGACAGAGAAAGCATAAAGATATATACATAAAAACAACGAAAACAATTTAAAATTCAAATATAAATTACGAATAATCTTTGTGTGTAATATTCATCTAACTGTTGATTTATCCCCGGAAAAAACTCGTAGAATAAGAGATGGAAGGATGTGTGAATCGTAATAGCGGTTAGATTGGACACCGATAAACTTTCATATATTACCTCATTCAAAATACAAGTGTTTCGAAACAAAAACATGTAATGGTTTGAACTGACAACAAAGATCGACTCGTTCCGTTCAGGAAATAAAGACGAAGAACAGAAGTAAACATTTAGTTTGAATTCACAAGACGTTCTATAAATGTAAATAAATTTCCATCATTTGGCGTTTAAAAGATCGACATTTCAAAGCATTTCTAAAGCATAACCATTGGCAGTTCGTTATTGTGTTATGGGTAAAATAATGTTGCACGAGCCGCCAAAGAAACCGTATTTCTTGAATGATATTAAAAGCTCTGTCGCGCGGTGTTAGAAGTCAGTCATTCTATGTTAAGCGTTGTAAGATTACATGCTTGAGGACAGCAAAACCACAAACGTAAATGAAGTTGTGTGGAACATTGATAATTAAAATTTCAACGTTTCTTGGAGCTCTAGCGGTACCTACATTTCAAAGCCCGTTCACTGTGCTCGCTACCATCATACGCACAAACAAAGCGACGTTTACAACTTGTGCATGCTCGAACGTCCGCGACTTTTCGAACGGAACTCATCCCACAGGCATCCATCGTGTTAATTTATGCCCTGAATGAAACACAGATATTAAATTTAAATGAGCTGGATAATTAACTCAGCAGGATATTGTCAAAGATAAAAGGAAACAGTAGTTACCGTACTGTGTCTTGCCGGTATCTAAAAATGCGGTGGCTTTTCATTGGGCGAGCTGTATTAACCAAGCATAATATTTGTAAAGACGGCCCTGTGATAGTATAAACAGTCTAAGAGCCCTTCCCCTTTTTTCTCCGTCTTCGGCCACAAAAACTGAGGTTTCGAAAACGTTCTCCAGAATGTAGAATTTTAAAAACCTATTTTAAGACCTATTGTATTCGTGCGGACGGTCGAAAAAGGTTTTCGAATACAATGAGTCCTTTGCACAAGTCCAGTGCACGGGGTATGCGGCTGGGCCATTGCTCTGCTTTGCTGAATGCATTCAACTGCCCGAAGGGGAGGTGAATACTGGTGGATATATACCGAGACGCGAAAGAGTTTTCGTCGCGACAGAAAGAGGCGAAACAGGGCAAAGAACTGTGATTAGTTTAGACGGTTTTATTTAGCGGAATAGAAAATCCCAATATCCAAAACCAAAGGCGTCCTGAAGCCCCACTCCACTTACTAATACTCTCCTTCGTTGACATTGGAACTTCATAATATTTAGTCTTCTGCTTCTCAAAACAAGAAGATTCTCGTATCTAGGAGCTCCATGGCTTACATTACTTCGCGGGGAAGGCTCTTGTGACAGCCCTTTGCCTTTGCTGATTGGCTTATTTTGAACATGGGGGCATGCACAGGAAGGTAAAATTACCATGAAGGGCTCTGTATCATTCTCAAAACCAGAGCTCCCCGGCTCTCACCTCGCGGGGGAGGCTCTGATGACAGCCATTGACGCATGCGTGAGATTTGATAGAGCCGTTTCTGCGCATGCACCAACGTTCAAAATCAGGTAATCAGCGCCGCACTCAAAAGGATGTCCCAAGAGTCTCCCCTGCGAGCAGACGAGCCGGGGAGCATTGGGTACGTGAATGGCTCTGTATCAAATCTTGCCTCTCTCAAGAGGCGTCGAGCCGTAAATTAAGGTCTGGGTACGAGAGCGATATTTGCTGCATTACTGCGGTTTTCATAACTCCCACTTGACGTTTTCGAACGGCAAACTGCGTGTTGGCTTCCGTCAATCAAACCTTTTAAGACACGTCCACGCATGTTTTCTGAGTTTGGTTTACATTTCACCGTGAAAAATTGTGTTATGAAGCCTAGCTAGCTCCTACCAGTTCACAAGATCTATCAAAGCCTCCCTGAAATCACCCAGAGTTGTTCACTCGTTTGATTGACAGAGGCCAAACCGCGATCTGATGGTCGGTGTAGAGCTCGCATAATAATGAAAATCACAGTAACCATTGTGAACGTTTAGTTTTGACAAGCAATTCTTTGCGCACCGTGAGGTGAAATCAGCTGGTTTGCGGCACAAATTCAAAACCAGCTTACGAAGTAAGTACGACTCCCGGGGGGGGGGGGGATTATACGGGGATGCTTGGCCCAAAAGGGTTAGGGTTTTCAGGCTTCCGGCTGGAGGTATAAGAACGGGATAGGATTTTCAGGCTGGGTATAAGAAAGGGTAAGGTTTTTTAGGCTGGACTGCGTATAAAGAAGGTACGGAAAATTGCAATTTCGGTATAAAAATGTGTCTGTATTTCACCGGTTTTTCAACCGAAACGCAGGAGCAAAACCGTTTCGAACACAAAGCCGATTCAAAGTCAAAGTGATTAATTAAGGGGTACCTTTTTCTGGCTTGGTATAAGAAAGGGGTAACCTTTCCTGCTCTAAAACTGGTATTGGTGGCTTTCACTTTTCACGTGGATGCAATTATCTCCTAAAATTATCTCCTAAAATAAACCCCATGGATGTACAGAACGTATAAAATTACGTTTAGAGAGAAAGTTTGAAGGCGCTAGCGCTTTTCCCGACCGAGATATGAGTGTGAACGCACGCGATTTGTTGCAGTAAAAGCATGCCGCCGCCATGATTGTGCTCCTGCTGAGGGGCACAAATACATGGCCGATAAATTACCAGTCTTCTCAAATGCTTACAAATACCAAGAATATGGACCAAGATGTTGTTTACATGCTTCAATAACAACTTAGTTAACATGATGGACCCCTTCAAACTAAAGAACAAAGTGAATTTAGAAAAATATTGTACGAATCGGCTCCTTAAAATACGTGACTCGTGTTGGGTGACTCAAAATCCCTTCATCAAACTTTCGCGATAGCTCCAAAAAATAAGGATGACAATCAGATGAAACTTTGTGTGAAGACTCACACGGATGATTTGTAAACAATATATAAAGTTCGTCCCTGTAGAGTTTTTGGTTTTGAAGTTAGAATTTTCGTGACGTCACGTGAAAGCCAAGAATAAAGAAGGGTAAGGGGTCCAGAATCTGGGCCGAGCATCCCCGTACAAACGTTTTGGGAGTGCCCCCCGGGATTTTTACAAAGACGGGCTGATTTACAAAGACGCAAAACCTCAGCCAATAGGAACACCTGGAAAACACTGTCTGCTTTTCATTTCGACAGTTCAGTATCTGAAATCCGGTCTATTGAAGTAATGCGAGAAAAAAGTTGACGCTAAGCATTATCTACAAAACGCAAGCTGTGACAGAAACATCCCTGATACTCTAGTATTATTGACTCATGGAAACTACATAAATACCAGCAAGAGATCAAATCAACATCTTTTGATGTTCCAGTTATATCTTTGAAGTTTCGGATACATGAATACCAACTAACAGCCCACACATTGTAATTGTAATTTGCGCATGAGATCAGAGAGCGAGAGTGCTTCTCACTTTCTGGAAGAATTTTCTTTTCCACGTTGTGATTGCAAAATAGTGAAAAACGGCCAAAATGTTTTTTGCTTGATATTTCGACAATGTGGTTTGCTTGCGGGAATTTCTGTTCCGCCAGTCAGGCCATCCGGGCCGATTCAGGTCCAATCCTGGCCTTTTCCACAATGGAAATTTCTACACAAATTTATCCAATGGGAAAATCTGAATTTCCCAAGGAATTTGCATGGGAAGTGTTCGAAACTCACATGGATAGCCTTGGGAAATCCGAACACTTCACATGCTTCTACCATGGGAAATTAAGCTTTTCCCATGGATGGGTTTCTGCTGAAATTCCCCGTGTTCGTCGTGACCGAGAGCGTGAGGCGATTGCACTAGGCGAAACAGAGACTGAAAACCGGATCGGCCCTATGACTGGCGGAACAGAAAATCCCAAACCCAACGTGTCGTATTGAAACAACCTATTTAGCTACAAAAACGTTGTGCCGAATTGAAAACAACCTTGTTTTCTGTTTTCTCAGCTATTTTACTGGTCTAAGAAGCAAGAACATTTTGAGTTTGAGATCGGCAGATCGATATCTCATTCGCACTGTCAAGATCAAGTTGCGGGTTAATTTCATTTCACGTCATGAATCATCACAGCAAGAGACCGTTTAGAAATATTTACACAGAATCGAACTTGAATGACGTAAAACCTGGCAGCCTAAAGATGAAAATAAACTTTTGTTTCCTTCCCGCTTAAATTATATTTGCACTCGAAGTTGTTTCCATTAGAATTTACATGTACATTATCGTACTAATCTTATGTTCATGTTATTTTTCGTATCCTTTGAAGTAACCTTTGGATTGATTTCCTCGCCAATGGTATTGCATACTTTTCATTGATCTTAACAATAATTTCCTGCACTCATTACACTGTTTCTCCATGTGAGTGGAGCCGCGGGCAGGTTTCACAAAAACACAATCCTCACACGTAGAGAAACACCTAAATCGGTTAGAGGTAAGTCGTTTAAACTTCACTATTGTTCTTCTAAGTAATTGCACCTTCGTCGATGTTTTTTTTTTTTGCTTTAGTGATATAATAACATTATCTGAATAAATTGCAATATTGCAAAAAGTGTGAAACGATCATTAAAATTATGTCGACAAAACTAAACGCTACAAAAACAATATGATATTCCTGTTAGGTTCAATTTTGTAAGATAAATTTGGACGATGGTGAGGACACAATAAATGTATTAAAACTTCGAAAGTCATTTGTTGAGTGGACATAAGAACTAGTTTAAAAGCACATCCATCAAAAGAGTAATCAAATACTATTTTGCGCAACACACCTTTTTTATATATTAGAGTTGTGCGAAAATCGTAAGGGAATTAATTACCGCGCTCTCCATATAACACGATATTACATCCATTTACACCTGAATGCAGTGTTATTTCAAAGCAAACGTGCCCACTTCCAAAGCGATATGAGAAAATACTTGTCTTTAGTTATTACACACCACACCAATTACACACCAATTGTCACCGAAACGGTGATTTCAATCTTTTCTGTTCCTTCGTGCAGGTGTACATGTGCCTGAAGATTGGCCAGCAGAATTGACAGGAGGTAATGAGAAAGGCAAAAACACAACTTAAATTCAAGTTTCAAGTATCCAATTTGAGCAGTTCTTCCGTTTTACTTGATTGAAGGTGTATGTGAGTTCGTCTCGAGTATAGAAGGAACGAACGACATCACGAGAGTCGTAAAAGGCAGATCAGTTTAACTGCTTTATTTAGATTTTTAACAAGACAAAGAAATTCTTTGGGAGTGACCCTTTGCACAAGACACTGCCTAGATCGTTTTTTCCCGGTTATCCAAGGGAAGGCGGGGCGATGGCAAATCAACGAAGTAATCCATGCCGACTACTGATGACTCGATGAAGATTGATAACCTGAGCGGAGCTACGTCGATTGGAACAGTTGCTTTGAATGTGTTCACTTAATGATTAACTCTCCCACTCTCACAAGCCGAAAACTCTTATCGAGAATTCCATCTAAGCAGGTGTAAATTTAACTAGAAAAAGATCTGTTGGACAGATTCCAAAGTCAAGCCATTTTGATTGTGCGAACCGCAAATGGAGGAAAACACAAATAAAAGCGCGTATTTTGGAAATGAAATTTGCCAAGGCAGTGAAGTACCTGCTCACATTTCGTGGAGTACCATGTCAATTAGTATATTGCTGTCGATTATTACCGTTCCAGGAAACTTACTCATCGTATTCGCAATCATCAAAAACCCTCATCGAAACCTAAGGACGCCATTCAACGTATTTGTAATCAACTTGATCATGGCGGATCTCATAGTGGGTCTCATAACAGAACCTGCTTTTGTTGTTTTTCATTTTATTGAAGCGAAACGGGGCAAGCTACTGAGGAATGAAATCATTATAGTACATTTGACGTACTTCTGTTCCCTGACAGCCTCCCTTATGAGTATTACTGCGTTAGCAGTTGACAGATGCCAAGCTGTGACTTGTAATTATGTCCGCTCTGGTAAATTGACCAATAATATCTACGCCTCAATGGCGATATGGCTTGTATCACTAACTCTACCGTGGTCGATTATAGTTACTGGATTTTATTTGTTCGCCTTCATGTACGTGAACACAGCAATACTAGTATCCCTCATCATCATAGTCATTTCCTTCTGCCGCGTGAAGAGGAACTTGCAGGGGAAAGTGACAGAATGGAACTCCATGGGGGAGAACATGGCGAAAGCACGAGCGCTCAAACGGGAACACATCTTGACGAATTCCTTCATGCTTATGCTGACATCATTTGCCATCTGCCTAACGCCATCTTTTGTTATGGCTTACATTATCAATTTTTGCGTTACTTGTCACTGTGATGTCATTAACTGGCTAAGAGATTTCCACTTTCTATTCCCATTGTTCAATTCAGCTGCCAATCAATTCTTGTACCCATGGCGCATGCGCAATTTCCGGTCGGCGGTTGGAGCTATTTTTCGATGTGACGTCACCCAGTGGAAATCAAGTGAGCAATTTGAAATGGCCTCTGAGATAATCAGTAACTATAACAGATCCATTGAAAAGTTACCAGGCTGTGGTAACGATCAGCCTGTCTTGCTTGGAATTATCAGAACTGATGTAGATTAATTTATTTGGTCGTAAAACAAATTTCACAGCCTGTGAAATTAAACACAGCCAACATCCATTGCCCAATGTTTGCCTGCGATATGAGGATATTTTGATTACAGTTTGAAGTCATTAGGATAGCAATGTTCAGAAGCAGATTGTTTGAGGAAGCTATAAAAGGATGAGTTCTGAATATATAACAATAGAGGACGGTGAATGGGGTCGAAAAATTGGATACCTATTGGATACATCAAGTGAATGGAAAACGGCAATGTTTCTTTAAAATTCTTAGTATAAACAATATTCATAAGCACAGATAAATACAGGATAGCAGAAAATGGAAAATTGGTTTGATAAACTTGACAATTCGTACTTAGAGCTCCAAATTACATTGTTACCAGCAAGTTCTCGAGTTGTTGAGGTCCTGCAGTTTGTCGGAAAAAAAAGTTATTATCTCACTAGAATTACCTTCGGTCTCATGCAGGCAGCTGGTTTAGCATTCGGTTTCTTGGCGGGAAGAAAACATAAAGGCAGTTCTTATCTCACTAGAGTCGCCTTCGGTCTCGCGTTTTCACTATCTGCTCTCGAATTCTCCAAAAATGTTACCTCGGTTTTCATCAGGCTATAAGCGCACAGAATCATTATCATCAAAAAAATTATTTCTTAAATATATATATGACAAGTGCCCATTGATAAAAAATCGACGAAAGTCGAAAATACCCAAGAGAAGAGCTAGGAGGAGCTACTACTAGCGCGCTATGTCTAAGCTTATATACCCACACCCTTAATGCACTGTAACCGCGTCCTCACGTGTTATTCACGTGCCGTAAAAATAAACATGACTTTGAAAAGGTGATTAGCACGAAACAGAGAAATATCGAGAAGGTGCAAAGTTGAAATCTGTAAATACTTGCAACTTAAATCATTTTTAAAATTCCTCTTAGCATACTGGACATTCCATGTCCAATCCCAGCTGTTCAAAGAAGGCTTGACACCCTCATTGAAGGTGGCGCCTTCAATAAATGGCGACAAACGAAATTGATTCAAATGTGAAATCGGTTCTGTCTAAAGATACTGAAACGAAATTTTCACTCCTTCAATTTTTGGCTTCAGGCTTCTGATATTGTTTTTGGTTCCAGAGTTATCCAAGTTAAAATATTATGCAAATTGACGCCACAAGATGGACACAGGTCCAGCTTTGGAAAATAGATGAGGAAATTCTCAGCATGATTTTGACACAAGACTTTGAAACTTTCCAGAATGATAGAATTAAGTGTGATACATATTATGGACTACACTTCGCCAGAAAATATATCAAACATTTTCACGCTAACGCAAATCGGACATCAGTATAACACTCGCTCTGCCGCCGCTGGCAATTACTATATAAACTACTCTAGATTAAACCACTTTCTCGCCACGCGAACAGTTGTGAGATCCAGCCTAAAATTAAATCGCAGATCAATGAAAAAACCGTTAAAATCGCAAAGATAAGGTAGGATATTCTCTATTTGTTGGGTATACGAGCATTCGAGCCTGAGCATTCGAATACTTTCGCGCGCGAAACTCAAATCTAAAAATAGACACTTTTCTGAGTGTGATGTGGACAAATACAGTAGGGAAAGATTCTAACTCTTGTTAATCCACTCTTGCTTATATATAATACGCTAAGCAAAATTTCTGTTCTCCGCCCTTTTACAGAAAAACGGCTAAGCTAGAAACCCCCCAAACCACACCATTTCTAGACGTTGCTGGAGAGTATTTGGCGAATTTGTTCTTTTATTAAAAAATATGTTGGACGACCAAACTAAAGTTACTATTTTAACTGGTCCTCATTAGTGCAACTCATTAGTATTCACTTGTTGGCTCTACTCGCTTCGGCCGGTCGCGTCTACGTCCAGCTCCACCATTCTACAACTCTACAACACCGACTACAATCTGGGATAATAAAATTCGTCGTCTTCATGGCTCCACTGGTTTCTGCCCTCCTTCACGTGGCACTCACTGTCTTTGTGGCTGTTGGTCTGAGTTTTGGCATTTTGACGGTTTTGGGCTACCTAAGGCTGCATTCATTATGTATACTACAGGGGGGGGCAGAGGAAATTTTTTTGACAATGCAAAATTTTCAGATCCCCCCAAGGCACAACATATTTTTTACGAATCCCCCCTCTTGGTCAAAAGGAAAAAACATGCCCCCCCCCCCCCCCCCATCACCCCGGAGACAATTTTTTCAATTTATATTTATATCAATTTTACAAAATATAAAGAACAAGGCTCAATGATAAAAAAAAATACAAAGCGTAAAAATGCAAATAAAAATCCTAGGTGGCTTTACTTTTTTGTGTCGGTAGTGACTTTCTACCAAGTGATCTGGTGCGCTCCTCGATTGGAGCCTTACTACACATAGGCTGAGTATCATTTATTTTGTATTTGATTGTTTGGTATGTTTTCCGTTGTGCGCGCGAAGCGCGCCGCAATTTTGACAATGAAGCTACAAGACTATTAATCAAAAGTCCAAAGGCGTTTTGTCTGGCAGACGAAAGCCACTGAAGAGGACCTCGAGGAATTGTAGTAAAACAAGAAGGCCTTTTACGATCTTTTAAGTTTAATATAATTCTTTATGCGCGCGAAGCGCGCAGTTTTTTTTTTTTCAACATATCAGTTGAAAGAGGGTGAATACACGAGAATAGTAGTGCAAGTGATATTTCTTCAGGAAGGAGGTTCAAACTCGGTGTTCAACAACTGAGCCTTCCTTCATTTACTTTCAAACTGCACAACCTTGTCTTAAATATATATAATACCTCAACAAAAATATGCATCCCCCCTTCATGTTATGAAAAAAACTTGACATCCCCCCTTTTCCAGTTCCTAAATTTTGAGATCCCCCCCAAAAATCCTCTGCCCCCCCCCCCCCCCCCCCCCTGTAGTATACATAATGAATGCAGCCTAAGAGTTAACGGTCCACCTACACGTGGGTAAATGTAATTCAACTGGGATGTTGCCAGAGTTTCTTACTCATCGGAAGCTCGCCTATTATTTATTTCACTAAGGTTTTTGATACAGTATTGCTTTGCCGTTTCATGCAGTGTTTACCATCTTAGCAGTAATTGTATAATTTGCCTCGCGTTGCTTAGTTCAGTTGCTTGTATGTCCCGTGTTCTCTTTATTTAGGTTCATTAAGCGTGGACCTAATGTCGGTAAATATCCGTCGTTTAATGTTAATTCCACCAGTGAAGCCAGCAAGGGGCTGTGATTTGAAGAATATTAGAGATAAGCGATATGTCCACCGGTGAAGCCAGCAAGGGACTGTGTTATTTTCGTTAGTCTTAAAGTGTTAAATCCACCGGTGAAGAAAGCAGGGGGCTGCTGTGATTTGGAGAAGCCAGCAGGGGGCTGCTGTGATTTGGAGAATATGTCCACTGGTGAAGCCAGCAGGGGGCTGGGAGCTAGTCTGTTAATTCCACCAGTGAAGCCAGCAAGGGGCTGGGATTTCAGAATATATTCCATCTGTCTTTCGCATACGTTTATACATTATTGCTGGGTCTGTCACACGAGTCATGCATGTATGTGTGAATGCGCATTGTGTGACTTCGGGTCACGCGTGTTTTATACTGGGTCTGTCACTGTACTTTGTAATTTTTTCGTCGACCCTGGGGGAGTCTGCTCTTGGCTCTTACATCACCCGGGACTTGTTCCGGGCCTGGGGGTCGACGGTCGGCTGGAGCTATTGCTCAGTTCAGTTTCTTATGCGATTTTTTATAAGCTACATCGTTATTCATCCCAGCTGATCGTCGACCCCATGGCTCAGCGTTTACTGTATCAAGTTGTGAGTATTCTAACAGTATTCTAACCATTAACAGGTACCTATCTGGAGAAAATAGAAGAGTCCCCCGCTCCGGGTTCCAGACACTTGGCTGTCGAATTTTCCATGCATTCTCGTCGTAACTTCGACTTAAAATTGAATGTGCACTGGCAGGCTGAGTTGTGCAAGGAGACGAAACACGCTGTATGGCTAGAACCAAGATATGTATCGGTGGCGCAGGTGGAGGAGGAACATTTCGGTGGATGTTTTCTGAAGTCTTCCGCAAGAAAATAGTATCGAAAAAAGAAAATTAGGAACTGGTGGAATCATGTATTTTTGTTATCTCGCCGCCGCACATTGAATAATGATTTCAACGCTTGGAAGTTTAATTACTTGTTACACCAATTAGCTTCATTCAAAATATGTTAATGTGCTCAGTCACTGAATCACAGAGGCCTCTGAAAAACAGAGGATAAAGAAAAACTCTAATAATTCAGTTTGGATATAATTAATCTGTGATTGTTTAAAATCCAGTCTCTGATATGAGAAACCTTGTTTTATCCATGGGTTTGGGAATTTTCTCCTATAAGCCTTCTAATCTAATTCTTACTCAAATTCACCTGCTAGAAGGCCAATGTTTCAAATTTTTCACTAGTGTTATTGTATTTGCTGAAGGACTGAAGGAAATTTCAAACCCCCCTTCCCCCTTTATTTTTGAAATTCCTGGATCGACCCCTGCAAATACTGGTCTAGGTTTGTGAAATAGCCCTTTAAATACAAAGAGATAATCATGGTAGGCTTCATGGACCTATTGCAGTGAATTGAAATGAGAATTTTACACTCTTGTTGGGATGTACAGCTTTCAATGTTTGAGAGTACCCCCTGGGGCAGGTTCACCCCCTTGTGGGGATATCAATCCTACCCTGAAACTGTTGTTACCACAGGGGACCCATTGTAATCGAAAGCTCAATTTTGACCTGATGACCCAGGAATCCAAGTGGTACTTGTCGAAAATATAACAATCACAATAATTATATCTGATCATTTCCTAAATCCATAAAATTGGTGCTCTGGTTCACTCCTGGGTTTTGGCAACACAACTTTTGTGGATTATTTTACATGTAGGAAATGATCAGCATACTGATTGGATTTTTGGCAGGGATCAAATGGTGTTGAGAGTTGATGAGCAGCTAATGAGAGTTCCAAGTATCATCCACTCTCATCTACTCTCACAAGAAGCGATCAAACGGTGATGAGAGTTGATGAGAGTCAGCGTGAGCACTAGTACCCAGTTCCTGTCCGCGGAGGAAAGCCTGCAGTTCAGGAAAATAAACCTGCAGTTCATTTGGCGGCAGCTGCTGACTGAAAAACGCACATCTGTACAATCAAACGGTCAACATTTCAAAGGATCAAAGTGCATGAGAGCGGAGGAGAGTGAATGAGAGTTCGCGATCAAATGGGAAACTCTCATTACCTCTCATTAGCTCTCCTCGACGTTTGATCACGCCTTAAGAGTAGAATGGATAAGTTTTCTTGAAGAATTCATGTTTACATAATGACTTCTAATTATTCTGATTGTTATATCTCAGGGAATGCTCCCCCAATGCATGAAATGCATGAAAATTTGTAAATAACAGTATTTACACTCACCGATAAAATTGTCTCGGAAAACAACAAAACCACCAGCTATGTAGGGGCATCCCATAGCCAGAATGTTGCCAAAAGGGGGAAGCAAGCTTTTTGTTTCTCTATATATTTAGATTTTTTTCCATATTATGTTTACAGTATTTTTTTGTCTGTGCCCCTGCTATTAGTCTGTGTTGACTATTTACTTTCGTAGTTCTTAGTTCATTCCTGTCCTATAAAAAGAGTACTCATGTGTGACGTCATAAATTTGAAAAATCTTGAATTTCCAATTTTAGTCCACGAGCAATGAAAGACAAAGTGGAAAGAGAATCGGATGCAAAAATGAGGCAAATTGGTTGAAACGCGACCAAGATATGACCACCTAAATACATAATTTTCTTAAACCAATTACTATATTTTAGACTGCGTTCAAAACTTTTTGAACGCAACGAAAATACAGTGATTTCTTAAAGACAATTACGTATTCAGGGAGCCATATCTCGGTCGGTCCGATTCGCCTCATTTTTGGTGTGTACCATTCATTTGTTGTGCCCTTTCCAAATCCAAGGACAAATATTGCTAAATCGAAAATTTGTTTTTTGTGACGTCATCACTTGATTAACCTTAGAAGGCTAATAAGAATATTAGTATTATGTCAGTATATAATAGAGCCTTTTAATGGCTTTGCTTCCTATAGTCTTTAGAAATTTTCACAGCAGAATGTTTGCATTGAATTTTATTAGGATGATCTAAATCATTTATAACTACTGTAAACTTCCACAGGTTTTTTATGTTATCAAGCGTTCACAAAACCAGATGCAGTCATGGAAGTTATGATAAAAGATTACAAAATATATTTTTCTAAACATAGATACCTTTTTTCATTTATTATAATCACTGGGAGCTGCGCTTTTTAGGCAACTAAATCTATATATTAAAGAAAGATAGAGAAAAGATTCGGTTCTCAGGCGAGGGGGGCAAAGTACAAAGGCGATTTTTTTTAAATGAAGCATCGCCATTTATCCCGCGTTTCTTCACTCAGTCTTTTGTTCGCAGATTGCATCAGGTGAAAGTGTTTGCGTGGTCAACATGTTGAAGAGGAACATACATTGAGTGACTCTATCGGATATTACTGAGTAGACAGATCAGATCTCTGTTTCCTCATTAAAAAAATAATGTAATAGAAGAACTAGCAATATTCATTAGCTAAGTCACGAACTCTTTCTTCAAAAATAACAGAGAAATGTAATGCAGGAGTGATTTTTGTTGTTGTTGTGTATGCTAGTTTTAAGAAACGACCCACCGCTTGCAGGGATTCTTTTGCGAGCTTGTTTTGTTTTGAATGGTTACTTCTTGCGACTTTAGTTAGCCTCTCTGAAAACAATAAGATATCCAGTAAAATGAAGTAAAAATGTCATAAAATTGAACAATTAAAACAGTTTGTGGAGAGTTTCAGTACGAGAAACACTTTTAATGTTTTTGAGAAAATCTACTCCGGCGCGCAAAGAATTGTGGTTGGTTGAGCTGAATTGTTTGACGACATTGTAATCTTCTCTCGAAGAGAAAAAAAGTCATTAAAGTTTCTAATCATCGCTTCCAGTAAAATTCAGCAGTAATCGTTTTATCAAAAAACACGAAATCGTGTTCATACAAAGACCGAAAGGGTGACGGGCCATAGAGCCCCTTTTTCGCAAGATATTCCTATACATTTACAGTTTGATTTACTGAAAGAAATGTACGATTTCTGTTCCCTCTCTTTTCATGAATACCCGACCCCCATTCTGAAATCCCTGGATCCGCCCCTGCATGCTGTGTTAACAAGATTAATATCATTTTTTATTTATGTTTCATTTTGGTAAGGTTTCCAAAAATGTCATAATACGTTTGTAAAAAGTAAAGAACTTAGTTTCGACGCTTCGCCGTCGTCGCAATTATCAAGAATATATACAACATAGGATATGTAAAACGAATAAGCTGAATGGAAAAGGAATTGACATAAATAGACAATCAAACTTGTTCGAACACCTTAATAGCAGAAGCGCTAAAAGCGTCAATCAAGCGCTTATGCCTAATACCATTATGATGTAAAGAAAAGTGTTTGAGGCCGTTCGTCAACTTGTTCGCTGAGCTGTCCCCTGGGGCGAGCGAAGCTGCGGGCTAAGTTCTTGTTCCCTTTCCGTGGAGGTCTGCAAAAAAAAAAGACCGCACAAGATCTCCAAGTGCCAGAGGGACTTTAGCTACTCCCCTGCGAGGTCTTGCTCAGCGTAACGGTTAATTTGCTGACACATTATGACTATTGTCTTCGCTACGGGAAAAATGCCAGCTGGTGTCATTCTGAATCTCAAGTTGAAAAACACTTTCGAGAGTTAATTTTTCTTCATTGTCAGATTAAAGGATACATACGAATGAATTGCCAAATAAAAATAACAATTACCTAAGCATGAATTACCAATTGGATGTGCCAATCAGAATCAAAGATAGCGACGGTTTCGCCAATCGGATCAGCATCACTATCCAATCACTTGGTAAAAAGGGACAAATAATTATTTTAATAGAAGAATAACGGAAGAAAATCTCAAGGAGTATACCCTGCAGTGAGGCATATAAGTAAGACAGAGTTTCCGTGTTTGTTTGCCCAGCAACACTAAATTAGTAACTTCTCTCTAGAACATAATAAGGTCAAGCCGAAGTTGGACTTTCAGGTTGATGGAAAAGTTAATATAAGCTAATTCACGCGACACGAACTTGCAACTACTTAAAAAATTAAACTGCAAGAAAGGCTTTGACTTGGTAATTTCAATAGGTTTCGTGTTTTGTTAACTACTGGAGCAAAGTGGCCTGATTCACACCTATGGTTATGCAGAAACAATCAAGCTTCAATATAAGTCGTTCAGGCGATTTTTAAAGATCTTTAAAGAACTGGGCACAAGACTAAACCAATTATCAACCAAAGAGTGTCATTTCAAGGTGTCAAAGGCGATATGTTTGAAACTGAAAGCCTCTGTGTTGGAGTCAAAGCACCGAGTTTTCTGTCCTTCACTACAGCAACCGTATCCGTGCTACTCTGCTTGCTTACGGTACCTGGCAATCTACTTGTGTGTTTAGCTATCTACAAGGATCCATACAAGGATCTACGATCGCCCTTCATGTTTTTTCTTTCCCATTTGGCTGTAGCCGACTTGATAGTCGGTGTAGTTACTGAGCCCATCTCAGTGTACCTCCACATACGAGAGGGTTTGCAGTTGAGTCTTAACAACATCTGGCTTATCCATATGTCCTATTTTCATATCATGCACAGCCTCGGTTCTAAGCATTGCGGCCCTGACTATGGATCGATATGTGGCCATCACGTATCCCTTGAAGTACCGTGCAGCACAGGGATCCAATAAAACCCACCTTGCTTCTATCTTAATCTGGGTTATCGCGTTTACCGTCCCTTTTACATACTTCAAAGTTGGTTACATTCCGTACACGTTTGTGTTCGCCAACACTTCTATAGTCGTAACATTTGTGATTCTGATTGTGATTTTCGTGAAAATACGCAAGAGCTCGCGCTCCCGTGTTGTCATGGTTGGCGGCCCTACTGATATCCGGGATAGAATTATGACAAGAGAGAAAAAATTACCACCACATTCCTTATTGTATTGATCTCATTTGCTAGCTGCTACACGCCTTCCTGTGTTATGATTTACATCATGAACTTATGCGTTAGCTGTAGTTGCAAAACACTTCACTGGCTCAGAGACATGCAGTTTGTATTCGTACTACTTAGTTCCGCAACAAACCCCTTAATTTATGCATGGCGCCTGGTAACTTTCCGTAAGGCCTTTATTGCTATGGTTACTCGCAAGACACGTGTGGTTTCTCAGAATCCTCGTTCGGAAGGCATCATTAATGTTGGATCAGCAAACATTTCGCACGACGACAGACCTGCGGTGCTTTTGGAGGTGAAGCAGGTGTCATCATAGGCGCAGTAAATAACAAGTTATTTAATGTTTTAATTTGTTTTATTGCATTAGGAAAATCAGAATAACTTACACCACGAGCCAGCTGCTTCTTTAATTGTCTAATTTACTTTGAAAAATAAGACAATTCCATTTTTATGTAGTTTTAGAAATTGCAGAAATGGTATAGTAATGGTGGTCCTAAGGTCCAAAGCAAGCCAGTGATCGTTTGTTTTATTCATAGGGTTCTCCTAGAACTGTGGCCAAATCAAGACAAGTTCCTCGAGAACGATCCTTTTACGATGCAGTTTCATGATTTCTTTTTCTTTTGATACTGTAAAAATAATGATGGTGTTTTTTTGTTGTAAGCACGACACGTCTGAGGAAGTCCATCAAGTCTTTACTTTCAAGATTTCTGTTGTCAAACGTATTTTCCCAAACTGATATAAATACATCATGGTCTGTGACGTCAATGGAGGCGTTTTTAAGCTAGCAGTAGTGTTTTCAAAAATCACTCAGATAAACATTAAATATATTGTGTATTTTATTATAATTATTTCTATTACTGAGGGGGTAAGGTATTTGTACATATCAGAAGATCGTAAAGGAGTAAACGCTATACACATATATTGTTGTGATATCGTTGTCAATAAGTGTTCTCTAGCAATAGTTAAAGAGCCTCTGTCAGCCTCCATTTTGTCATCCTAGCAACATACAGAGAAAACATCCATTTCCATCGGCTGATGGAACTTTTTTTGGACTACATCTGCTGATTTTGGGAATATGTAGTCCAATATATTCGATTGAATTCGATAAGTGAATAATAAAATTTGTTTTTAGAAGATCATTTCAAGATTTCTACACGTAATTCGTTGTCTCATATCGACTGAAAACAATAAGAAAGGAGTGGCTGACTAGGGCTCTTTAAAAACGAACGATGGAATCGATAACACCCTCGATTTTCGAAAGTTAAAAAGAGCTAATGAATTTTCGTTCTGCTTTCCATTGTGAATAATGCCAGCTGAAACAATTTCAGGTTGTGTTGTGATTTTTTCAAATTTTTATTACATTTGTTGGGTATTATATGACAAAATTGTATATACTTGAGATCAAACATTGCGACGTTCGGTCTTTTCCCTGATAAAATCCATTTTTAGATGGCGATGTTTTGACTGATATCTTGCCCTGAAGCATCAGCTTTACCTACAAATCACCCTGCGCTAATTAACTACAGTTGAAAAAGCAACAGGGTCAAGTAGCGACCTGCTACAAGCCGAATCACACTTACGCCAACTAAAAAACGATGTCCTTTGCTTCCTCACTCTTCAATTCACACTACGGTAAAACAGCTGAACAAAAAGTCATCTCCAGCATTCATCATAAAACTCCAACCATTGTTGTCCAAACAAGATTTTCTTGAATATCATAGTTTTGATATTAATTCCCCACACAGGGAAATGGATGTTTTAATTTTTATAATTTTTACTTCTGATTGAACATTGTTAATTAATACCCATCAACTCTGAAGTCTGAAGTTTTTCCCTGATGTTTTCCGGCAATAAATTCTAAGTGATTAGTCCAAGCTAGAGCGGATTTCACTTGACTGTCGACATTTATTGTGTAATTGCGATTGCTTTGCATTATCATTGGCAACTAATTTTTCCCGGGAAATCAAATTCTGCAAATGCAAGTGGGTAATTACTTAGTAGTTGGTTCGGCTTGTTATTGGCGGAGAAAAAAGCCATCCAGGAGCAAGTTGTGATTTCTCTCGATTCCGATTGGCAGCGTTTGCTCATTTGCAATTGTTTTCACGATTGTCTCGTGAAATCCGCTATATCACTTGAGGATCTGGTGTTAGTTTTTGATAATATTGTGATCCGGTCCCAATGGGACATGACTTGTAATATTTTCGCTACCAGTTTCATTTACCACTAGTATGTCATGCTCCCTATAGCCTCCAGCACCTGGCTTACCCTCCGGAATCACCAACATGGGCTCCATGGTAACCACCATATTAGGCTCTATGACCGTCTCAACATCCTCTCGTAGCTCGAGCCCAGCCTCGCGGCCATAGTAATGACACAGAACCCCGACGGAGTGGCCATATCCAATGGTTCTGTACTGTATAAGGTTTTTGCTAAGGAAGATCTCGTTCAGTTCTTTGGCGATATCACAGCATCGAACACCAGGTTTTATTAGTTCGATTCCCTGACGGTGGACCTCGACGTTCGCTTCCCAGACCTCCAAGTGGCGATCGGAAGGCACGTGATCGTAGAACATGGTTCGCTCTAATGCGGCGTAGTATCTAAAAGTTGAGAGGCAAACTTTGTTCAAGGAGCGCTAATTATGTGTCCTGATTGGCTGTACACCATTCAATGTTTGTTTCACTTGTTCATGATAAAGGTTTTTCTACTCAAATGAAACTATCGACCGTATAACAGGCACAATGTTATGACGGTTATACAAGGAAAGGCGTCACATTGAGTGTCTACCACGCTGTGTAAGGATATGAGAAACGATAGTTTTCAGAACTGATAATGATAACAAAGGAAATGGAGGGCTGTTGACAACAGGATTAGATGGATCGGATTTGAACGTATGATGGGTATGGATCAAGGACAAAATGGAGGATGATGCGTCACTATTAAAGACTTCAAAAGATGGTGCACGGAGAGCTACGGGCTCTCGTAGACATCACCTGTCGGTGGCTAACCCTCGTTAGGAGGTATCATAATCATAATCATCAACTCACCCGGCTATCATGGCAAAGTGGTTCATTGATAAGATGTCACCTTTCTGGATCTTGCGTGACGTCAAAGGGTTATGCCCTCCGTCTGTGTTAATACCGGATTGAACCCACGTCCACGCTGAGAACGAAACCGAGGCCAAAAGGATGAATGAGAGGAATCTACTAATAGTAAAGTTAACACAGCAATAGTGGGAGCCGAAGACCATCGGCATTACTCTAAATGTAAATAGAGGGAAAGATTGCGCAGCGATCGAGGACGCGTAGAAATGTAGAAATTCATGTCGATAGAGTCCAACACTGTAAGGGAATCTGGCATCTGGAATCGAACTTTTTGTGACCTTTGGAATCCAAATTCCAATTAATGGAATCCAGAATGTGGTCTGTGGAATCCAGAAGGCAAAGGTCAATGGAATCCATAATCTAAAGGGGGATAGAATCTCTGGAATACAGGAGGTCCGAATAGCAGAAAGTAGAAAAGTGTGTAAGTTAGCAAAACGTTTATGTTGGGAATATCAGCCAATCACAAACGCTGACACAGCGTAAATGAATATTAGTATTCACGAGAACCTCCATAGATCACACGTTTTGATTGGTTCGCTATCTTGGGATATTGCCACCGTGAATAGTGGCGAAGTGTCTTGACTAGTGAATATTCGACACACTCCGCCTTCGGCGAATAATTGCTAAGTATACAGCTATTTAAAACAAAAAGAAGGACTTCTACTTTATTTAGTCAAAATGGGGGATGGATATCCCCCCCCCCCCCCTGCCGAGACTATCCACTGATTTCGCGGACACTTATACTTACTATCTCTGAGTTCGAGATCAGGATATCGCTTGGAAATGGCTTCTACCATGGCTTCGGTTGAAGCTGACGCAACTTTGTACTCAGGGACCCCTCATAAAGTGCTTTCTTTGCCATCTCACCCCCGAGCTCACATATTTTGGCGGCTTCTTTGGTAAGCACGATCTCCTCTGCAGACTTGAACATGCGCATGCGCATTGTGGGGTCTGTCACGTCCACCTAAAATACATACTTTCATGTCTTAACATATGCTAGAGATAAAGTATGGAAATCATTCCGATAAGTATCAGCTCACGCATTCCAACCTATAACCAAAACGAGGAATTCACAAAGTGCAAGGGATTTCAGGTTGCTTCAGCTACGTTGCTTTATTTTTTTGGGCATAAAACTGTCAATTACAATGTTTATCAATCCTCTACCTTTACTGCAATTTTCACAATTCTGCGAACTCTACGGCAACTAACAAACCGCGGTTTGGCTTAATCCGTCAATCAAACGAACAGTTCTGGATGATTTCACGCAGGCTTTGATTGTTTTTTTTTAACTAATAAGGATTCAAAACCAAATTTAACACTAAATGCAAACTATATGAAATAAAACTGCAAGCTCCATATGCCTGTCTTAAAATGTTTGATGGACGGAAGCCAAACCACAGCTTGGTGTGGAAGTTTAAAGTTGGTTTTCGCAGAATTATGAAAATTGCACTAATCTTGATCTTGTATATTCGACAAGGATGGAACTAGCGTCTACTTCAACGTCATCATCATCAAACATCATTATATCATTATATCATTATATCAATATCATTATCACCTTTTATCATCATCAATATTAATAAGATCATCTGATGCTTTCCCTTAAAACCGGTGATTTGCGTCTTTAATTGCAGCTAATAGAGCTGATGTAGTTTTTGGCATTAAAAAGTGTTCATGACAGTGTTGATCATTCCTCAATCTTTTACCGATATTTGAGCTTTGATAAGACGAGAAACAGCGGCTATTTCATCACCACCATCATGATCACCATCTGTAAGGTAGCATCCTATTTGCCGACATCATCATCAACAACTTCACTTAATCATCATCATCATCACCATTCCCAACAAATTCCTATAAAAAACGGGTCTTAGCGATTTTTATTGCTCAGAAAATCACATGACTGCAGCTCTAACGTCTATTCGAGGCAAATTTCTGAAGAAGAAAGTGGAACATTGCAAAGCAGTCCATGTGTTCCTTTTTGATAGTTCCAAATCTTTGACATATAAACGGCAGTTAAGTTCTTAAAATCGAGCCTTCTCACTTTTTCTTCTCGTAGAGCTCGTACAGTGATGGCATAGCAGCAGAGCAGGCAGGGGGCGTGACTTCCTTGATAGCTTCCACGTCGTCGGTAGAAGAGCCTTCTGATTTTTCCCCTTATTCTTGCGAAGATGTAGACCTTGTCCGAGAGGCGCGCGCGAACATCTTCGTCAAGTTCCGTGCCCTTATCGCCTTGCAATTCATTGAGAAACGCGTGCGCCTTCATTGCGACGTCGTGCGATCTTTACTTCTGGTAGTGCGCCCTGGCAACAACAGAAGTGTGTTTCTGGTCTTCTGAGATGGTGCGCAGGACTGCCTAGTTTTAACGAGCTTGAGGTCTCTACTATTTGCCGATGGTGCGTGGGATTGACGTATTTGCAGGTTGCGTCAAATACCAGTTTGCTCATTGACTTCCCAAGTTTGCTGTGCTGATCACCAATCCTTTTACCAAAACATAATCGCAACTGGGCTTTAGCAAATGACGAATGTGCGCGATAAAACATCTAGCATTTGCATGCTTGTGTCTGTCTGTCAGAAACAGAGAGTCAAAGCCGTATTTACCAGCAGTTTTGGACATTTTCTGATCGATAGCTCATTGGCCGAGAGCCTTTCACACCTTGATAAACAAATACAGCGCAAGGAATTTAGCAGTGAATAATAAATCCAGAGGCGATGATGCGCGTGTCTTTTCTTTGCACGTTTTTAGCACGTTTTCGCAGCGCGGCAAGTAACGTCACACCGCTTCCAAGAGCTCTTCGAATGTAGCCCAATGCCCTTTTAGCCTCTAGCGACTCTATGTCGAGGTCTATGTCGCCATTTCAATGAATGCACATCATTTTAGAAACTGTTCTTCGCACCTTTTTCTATAGGCCACTGTCGTACAAAGACTGTTTATCACTGATTTTAACGCGCCATTTACCATTCGGAAGTCTACCATTTCTCCAATAGCGTCGATGTAACTCTGCCGTTTTGCATGACCAAGCTTCCATTCGCCCTGTAGCATACCGACAAATTTTAAAAGAAGATTAGGAGAACACAAACTAAAGCCTTTTATGTCAAATGTCAATGTGTCTTCTTCTTCGCACCAAAACTTTAAACAAACAACTGTTGACTATTTGCTTTCCTTGACGCTTCCATTTGCACCCTCCTCATGTGCCAGTCAGCCAGGAGTTAAGTTGTTCTGGCAATGTCACTGGAAATATCAAATGAAGGAATATTTTTCGAATTGCGCACAGTGTTTTCAGGAGCTTCGTGTTTGACAGTTGACTCGATCTCCTCGACATCGCAGTTGGGCTTTTCATCAAAATAATAAAACCATCGATGCTTTTTCTTTACATGTTTTCTGCATCCTCGCTTAGTGGCGAATCCACTGTGCTTACAATCTTTAACTGGACAGTGAAAAAGGCCGTCTGTTTTATCTTCTTCTAAGTAAAGTCAATTTGGCATATGGGATTTTGACCAGTGGACCACTACTTCGCTCTTGCTCATCTTTCGCCGCAGCCGATACCGTAAATGTGCGAAAACTCGAATAGGCTACCTTATATCGACCTTTGCTCCTTAGAGAGTAACACATTTTACTAGCGAATCATTACTGTCTGGGCATAAGCTCTGTCCAAACTTGTCATGTTGTTTGAGGTCAAGACAATCGAACAAGGCAAGATCACTTTAAACAAAATGCCAAGACGACAGGCTTGTGCATGCTGCTTTCATGGCAGACAAACAACCCTGGACGTGCTAGTTGTTTTCAAATTATGAATGCAACGTACCTCGCTTTGCTTGTCAGAACACCCTAACATTATCCGCCTGTGATGTTTATACTACACTTAATTCTGCAATCACTTGACTCTGAGTTATGTTGTACTCCGTGCTTTGTAGGACTGTCCGGAACTGGTTTTGATTATAGGGGAACAAAAGGCACAGTTATCGGAACAGGTGTTCCCTTTCATCACAATAAATTAGGAACATTTGGTCCGAATTCCGTATTCAAAGAAATCAATAAGGAACTTTTGTTCCATTTCACTTTTAAAAGGAACAAATCGAGTTAAAAGGAACGCATTGAATAGGAACAGATAGTTCCTGATTACTCTGATAGGAACTCTGTGTTCTTATTGTTGACCAATTGGTTCACTTTCTCACTTGAACAGTTCTATCCTATGCAACGTGTTTGAGATCTCTTTGCAGCTAAAGGCGACTAAAACCAAAAATGCACGGAACACTCGTGTTTCACAAACATTTAGGTCGCTTCTCGTGTCGCATCAGCTAAAATCCAATTTTTAAACACTGAATCCTAAAAGAGGTCCATTTTCGTGCTTTATACAGCGAATGACTAAAGTCAGATGTCATTTAGGTCCAAAACTTAGCCGTCATCACTTTGGGGAATGTACATCATCAACATCATCATCTTCATCATTATTGTCATCGCCATCGTAACGCTCATTACCTGCTGTACTCCCGGCATGGCTGCCTGGAATTTATCTTTCATAGTAAGATGCACATGATCAAATTCCAGGCCAATCCTTTTTGTAGCCTCTAGCTCCTTGCCAATCACGTGATAGTAGTTGTCTTTTTGCCAATCAGTGTACACGATGTTATCTCCATATGTCCGGCGCCACGGCTGACCATAATCTACACCTGAAAAAACCCGACGACTTCAGTTGAATATAACTCGAAAAATGTGTCAGACAAGGTTTAATGATTGTTTGAATAGCAGTAACATAATATTATGACAGGGCTGAGGTATTTGTCTGGAGAAATTTGAGCCGTTCAATCAGCTGTCATGACTACCTTTGACTGCCAGCTTGCTTGTCATCGAAAATTATGCACATTATAAGTATTAAAGGAATTGACCAATCAACACTCTTCTTCAAGATCTCGAGAATCACGCAATTCCTGGAACGTTTTAGGATCTCGGCGTTTAGTCATTGTTTTCTCCTGCAACGAGTGCTGGGGTGTAGTGAGAAAAGACGGCTGGAAATTCAGGCCATAGTGACGACTGTTGTACGTCTGCTAAATGTCTTCCTTAGAGCGGTTTTCACATGACTGTCGTGAAAGCAATTGCAATTGAGGAATCACTAGCCAATCAGAATCAAGAAAATCACAACTTGCTCATAAATGGCTTTTTTCTCAGCCAATCACAAGCCGAAGCAATTACTAAGTAATTACACAATTGTATTTACTACAGAATTTGATTGGCTGAGAAAAACGAGTAGCCAATGAGAACGCAAAGCAATCGTCATTACATAACAAGTCTTGACAGTCATGTGAAATCCGCTCTATTGCAATGAGGTAATAAACATTTCGTAGTTTAAAATTAAAATTCTTTGTTATGTTTAATACGCCTATTTGATACTTTTAGCAGATATGGCTGTTGTACTTATTTGTAATGAGTCTTGCTGCGGTGATGATTAGTGATTCAGAGAAAATGTGAATCATGACTTATAGTGCATAGCACCTTTGCTTTACAAAGAGTGAACGCAATCTAAATATTTCGAGCTTCTATTTCATATGGAAGTTTCTATTTTCCATATCTGGAATTCCATATCTGAAGTTTTTCTAGCTTATTTCCTTACTCTAGTCAAAACTTGCAGATATTGGAGAGAAACGCTGCTCGTGTTGGCCGCCATCTTTGTTTTGGCTTCCAAGAGCCTGGCACTAGCTACAAAGGGAACCAACATCTTGCACGCATATCTTTCATATTATGATATGAAGTTTAAAGGTTCACCGCCAACCACAATGCTTTGCGCGCTGGGGTACATTCAGCTCAGTAACAGTAAGTATTCCTCATAGTGACACATGACAAAAACTCGCAAAGGATGGTGGTTGGTGGTGGGCCCTCATACCTGATGAAACTGTGGTGACCTTGTCATGTGTGACAATAGCAGCATATGGCCGACCCATAGCGAGATAAAGGAAGCCCGTAAAGTAGTTAATGTTATGATAAGAAGTTAGCACGCATGCATCGATGTTTTCAGCAGCCATGTGATTGCGCAGCAATCTCAGGCGCCGCTCCATCTCCTGGGCCGAGAAGGCTTGCGCGGCCTGGTAACAAAGAATGTTGAGGAAATGAGTTTCCGGTCTGAATGCATTTGGTTTGACTAACACCTCTTCATACAATATAATGTTTTTTTTTTATTGCATTGCTTGGTGGCTTTGTCAGCCTGCGTAGTTGCATGTTGGTTTTCATAAATCGGGGGCATCGAACGAGAAACTAGGACAATCATCTTGAAATAGCATTATCAAGTGTATTTGAACACAGAAATGACAGACAAGAGTATATGCCAGCTTGGAGATGGAAAGGATTCGAAAATTATAGGGATTAAATACATGCTTTCCCGTGAAAATGGCAGACAGAAATTGATTTTCGAAAAATTTAAGAGACGTTCTTACCTAATGATTTGGCCAAAACTTTCTCTTCCACGTTTTTATTCAGCTGGAAATTCCTAGGAGACGCAGTGCACACAGGGAATTTCTGCGAAAAACATTCATGGGAAAAGCTGAATTTCCCATGGTAGAAGAATGGGATGTGCTCAAATTTCCCATGGCTTTCCATTATAATTCCGTACACTTTCCATGCGACCGCGTGCCTTGGGAATTCAGCTTTTCCGGAGTTCAAGCTGTCCAGGAGGCCTCCGACAGATATTGTTGTTATTCTTTACAAGCAAAGTTATCAATCACGTTCTGTAGAACAAGGTAATCCCATTTTATCGAAAAATGTTGTTGAATGCCCTTGATAGCGGAACGTTCGCGCCGCGCGAGCGGAGCACCATACATGAGGAAAGGTGCTATAAGAATCAGATCATATAACCATCAAGTCGCTTTTGAGTGACTTGAGAAATTTTTGGCACTTTTCGTGACGTAATCAATGACGTCATATCAGGTGACTATAAATGATAGCTCCGCTTTTAGGCAGTGCCTTAATCTATATATTTAATTCCCAATAGGAACAGTAGTCATGTTCATTTCGTTTCAACCACGTGACAGACGGACTGCAAAGGGCCTATTGTAAGATGAATTTCTAAAATAATGGCTGGATGAGCTCATCAGTGCTTTGGCCTAGTCAAGAGCCCATCAGTAGGAGCCTGCAACTTGCTTATAAAATTGAGGCACCCTTTTTCCTGACCTATCTATTTTTAGAATAGAGCTGCTAGGCTAATCCATACACAGATTAAAATAAAATTAGAACAATGGGAGTCATTCACATGTAAATTGTAATTGTGCCATGAAGTGTTCTAAAAAGTTACAAAAAAACAGGGAAGTTTGAGGGAGCTCACGCTTCCCTGGTGAAACATAGTTATTGATTGATTGATTGGGACATGAGGCTAAGCAGTCAACCTTGGTAGGATGCCCGCAAGTGGTGAAGAGAGTTCGATTTCATGGTCACTATCTAAGGGCTTCATCCGGAGCTTCATTTTTAGGCAGCGCGTAAATCTATTTAGTATAAACCAACTAATGGTCTATTACAAATCCTGCATTCTGATTGGCTGAGCTACTAATGGTCTATTAGTGATAGACCGTGCCTGGCAAAACCACCACCTTTCTTTGCAAGAAAACTTGATTTTTTCAACTTAAAATAATGGCATTCATTGCCAAAACCGACCAACTAGTTGGTTTATACTTAAACAATTAGACCTCTCGTCCTCATGTGCTATGATATCAATAGACCATTCGGCCTTCGACCTCATGGTCTATTCATCATAGCACATTCGGCCTTGAGGTCTAATTGTTAAATATTACACTAATCGCCAGTATTCTAGTGTGCTTGACTGGGGCACGCTAGCTGTTAGCTTTCGTCTAAGACCAGAATTTAAAACGACCGCGGGCTTCGCTTTAGAAAATGGCGGACCATAGTCATCATCTTCATACTGATAGAGACTTATAATTCACAGTAAATACAATGCAATTACAATAGGATTTCGTAAAGCGAACGGTGTAGTTCCTGGTGACTCTGATGCTAATTGATTCAATTTTTTCATATTTGCTTTTTCGTTACCACAGAGCCCACCTATAAGTCCGGAGGGGAGGCTCGTACGAACCCCCAGTCTACGGGCCTGAGGACCCTACCTTATCTCCATTGTAAAGCCGTAGTGATCGTGCTGGTATTTTTGTTGACTTTCTGGTATGATTCCTGAATGCTGTAATCGGCGGCCTCTCGTAGCTGCCCTGGCTGTCCTTAGAACACCACAGGCTATAGTACGTAACATGGCGAAAGGAGAATGTGTAGGTCTGGCGGCACCTGATGATAAGATGCCATAAGCTCAAATTACTAACAGTTAAGACCAGTAGCCCATTAGCCTGATTACCTAGGAGCGTCCATCTAGGGATAGGAAGGTGTAAAAGCAAATTGGAAATTAAGCAGACGGTCTGAAGTTGTTTTTATAACAATATATTTGCCGCTTGAGTAAACTCCTCTGAACACAGCATTCGCTACTTTCATTCTACTTGGGTGGGCGAATGTGTGACGTTTAATTGAGTGAAATTTAAAAAGAATAAATAACTTCATACAGGCTTCATTTTCCAATACGCTGTTACACTGTGAAAACATGGGAGATCGACGCTCTTAGAGCTGAGACTCTAGCCTGTGTGTAAATGTTCATAAACAAAGAATTTAACACATTAGTCACATAAAACTTCTAACCGACTTGCTCCCTCCTTTTTAAAATATGAAGAAGGACAATGAATGTTAAAGCGACTTACCAAGTGGCAGCAAACGAAGAAAGCAATCGGTTCGGAGAAATTAGGAACCAACTACCGCCGAAGCAGACTCACAGCAAATCAGTTTCATTGCAAACCCACGATGCATGACATTGTTATTACACAACATTACACCTGATCATTAGACTTCATAATTTGAATATCTCGAGCAACGTTTCACCTAGTTTGAATGCCAGGCGCTATAGGTCTCTAACCCTTACATATTGATTAATGATATGTAATAGTTATCAGTTATTAGAGTCCAGTTTTCGGTTTTACACATCCGTGTTAGTAAAATTGCAAAGTTTGGTGAAGATTGCTTGAATGCTGGCTGAGATATGAATTTTCAAAACTTCGTATTCTGCCTTATTTATTTTTTACAAACAAATGGATTGGAAAATACATAGAAACGAGGCTAGACGGGCATCGATGCCTTTCCTGCCTCGACTTGACGTATTTGCACATTTCGTTGTAAAAAGTAAGCCGAATACGAAATTTTGAAAATTAATATCTCAGCCAGTTTTCAAGTAATTGAATACTGGATTCCATTTTCTGATAACTGTTATATATTGTTAAGGTTACTGAGAACCTTCGCGGCACGTCCTCGGAAAAACAATCATACACGCCCTTAGTTTAACCAAAACATGTCAACCTATATATCGTTGGAGAAAGCTTATAAAATGGACTAGCGGGCTATGGCAAAAAGAAATCACTTTTTGATACCTGTAATTCTTGTTAAAGCATTGATGAAATATTTTGCTGTACCATTTTCACGAGCTAACGCTGTCGAACTGCTTGACCTTGACTCCCAAGTAACATGTTGTTTTAATCCTTAAAGGTGTTTCTGAAAAACCGTGTCTGCGTTTTTTAAAATTTTGTTCAGTTCAAAAGTTATGAATTTTTAAAATTTTTAGAGCGTGAAAATTCAATAAAATTTGACCTTCAAAATTTAAGAGTTTGATAACTTTTGAACAAAGCAAAATTTTAAAAATCGCAGACACTGTTTTTGAGAAACAACTTTAAGGATTAAAACAATGTGTTACTTGGGAGTCCAGGTCCAGCAGTTCGACAGCGTTATCTCTTGAAAATGTCACACCCGAATTTTTAATAAAACCTTTAAAAAAATTATATTTATGAAAAAATGATTTCTTTTTGCCATAGCCAGCTAGTCCATTCTATAAGCTTTCCAACGATATATAGGTCGACATGTTTTGGTTAAACTAAGGACGTGTATGAATTTTTTTTCGAGCACGTGCGCGAAGGTTCTCAGTAACCTTAATCAATATTTACTAAATAAACCCCTTCTGGCGGCTGTAATATCTGCGGATAATGTCCAAGATGAAAATGGTACGAAAAATGAACAGTTGGCCGGGAAGCGAAGCTTCGAGGGCATCTGTGAAATTTTGAGGACCATTTTTCATCCGCGGATATTATCCGCCGATATTACAGCAAGCCAAGAAGGGTTTATTTATTTTATATCCCAGCGACTTCACTGAAAAACTCGAGAGAGACAAAAACATTGTGAACGTGAGACAATCACTAAACTGCAGTATGGCGCGAAAAGGCAAATCGTAAGCGGTGATTGGCTAAGATATTTTATTCGAGCTGTGATTGGTTGGACACAAAAACTGTCAATCAAACCCTAACGTGGGGCTAGAAGAAATCAAAGCGAATTCACAAAACAAATTTACAACGCACAAGTTCTAGTGCTTTCTTGAGTGTTTATCCACAGAAATCTAGCCCAGATTCCGGGTTTTCAGGTCTAATTCCTTGCCGGACTGTTAGTTAATTGTTCTGCTGTGAACTGAAGTATAAATTACAGCCGTGAAATGCAGAGTTGGAAAAATTTAGCGCTGCTGATCGAACTTGGAAGTCGGCTTGCTGGACTACACTCGAAGTGGTTGGATTTTGGTTGAGCTGATTGCAAGGTGTTTTTCTATTTGCCAAGCTGTGACAAAATGGTAAGTTTAAAAACAATTCTTTTATCGTCATTTTGCTCTTGTTTGTTTAGTTCTTTCACTTTTTTAGCGATGTCAAACCGAATTAACTTGGAATGAAACAACAACAAAAAACTTACAACTTTGTAAACCATTCACGGCCTGTTTAGCTGACTTTTTTGTGTTTTCCGGTGTCGCCTCAGCCACCAATTTCCGTATTTCATCAACATTCTTAGACAAAAACCTTGGTTGCTTGTTTTCCATTATTTTTTTAACAGAAAATATCCAGTTTTTGCTTAAAACATTTCTCCCAGGACGGATATCACTTCCGACGGACAATATCGTCTGATATCTGTCCTGTGAAAATGCACCACGTGATACATTCAACCAATGTGCGCGCGTTAAAATTGATCACAGGGATAGAGAGAATTTCAGATGACTGTCGTGAGTAATTCGCAATTACTTTGTAATCACTCCTATAGGTTTTATTCAGAATTGGTGCAATTACTTTGCGATTGGTTTAACTGCAGTCATTTGAAAATCGCTCTATAATGCGTGATAAAGGCCTATACGATTGTGATAATTAACACCAATTAGATGATGTTGAGCATGATAGTGAGATTTGTCAACGCCGAGGTTTGTGTTATCTGCCGAAGCGAAGCTGAGGCGGATAACACAACTCGAGGCGTTGACAAATCTCATTATCATGCGAAAACCGAATTCAATAATTGTTTTATTATTCAGCAACAAGGAATTCTTACCTAGCTATACGAAGTCGACGACGAGGCCTTGCAAGGCGAAACGGTTTTTCAACTTCTGCTTACGTCCATTAGTATTTTCCTCTTCGTATTCATTTCAGATAGCCATTGTTGATGTTTAGATATCCTGAGTAATGATCTCTCGGCAAAATGCATAGCAGATTCAACGAGAATATTGGCTAAATTGGCTTTCGCCTTCAAAATGAAAACCAAGATGGCGGCCAAACCTATTGGCTTGCGTTATGACGTCATAAGAGTGCATCAATCCTAATGTATGGAGTTTGACGTCACTAACTGCGCGCCAACATGCTTTCGCTGTGTACTCTTAGCCAATCAGAATCGAGGTAGTATCATGGCTGAATAATAATAAACAATGAATGTTAAAGCCACTTATCAAGTGGCAGCAAACAAAAAACAATCGGTTCGGAGAAATTAGTATATAAAGCGAGTGTGTTTATCAGTGAAACAGTGATTTGAATAAATACCCTACAAAACCCAAACCGTGAGTATTCTGTCCCGCAGGTCATTACGGACAATAGCTTGTCTTAATATTCCTGGCAAAAAAAACATAGGTCCGCTAACGCGAACGGAAAGCTATTTGCGATTGCAATGAGACAACCAAAATTCCTGGTTACGCCCCTATATACGTACTTTTCCTTTATATCTCGGTCCGAGCCATCGGTCCGTTGCACGCTGGCACCAACCACCCCCCAAAATGCGTCATTCAAACTTTGACTCTACATAACTTTCCATCCCAAGAGACTATTTTGACTAAATTTGGTACATAGGATGACATCATAATGACAAATATTTTCCAATACTTTTGACGTCACTATGATGTTTTGTGACGTCACCAGAGATTGCGCAATCGTTTGATCATTTTTAAGAATTGGAATATGCACTATTTCCTGTAATGGCGATGATACACCTTAGCAAGAGATGTTGAAAACCGAATACCGTTTGTTGATAGCATAAAAAACTGATTGACCCCTCCTCTCCCCTAAATATTTTGTTACAGTAACAAATGTATGGGAAAACAAACTCGCTGGTAATTTTTTTCGAGTATTTTGTCAATTCAACCGATTTCTGTTGTCAAGTGTCAAGCAAAATGGTATCTAAAATCGTATGATTTTAAAATTTTGAATTTCGTCCTTAGAGCAAAGATATAAAGCGTTTTTAGATTGTGACGTCATCATCTATGACGTCATGAGTTTACATTTTTGGATTTTAAACACGGAAAATAGATGACCGAGAATGGGAATTATTGCAATTTTTTTGTAGTCAACTAGTTCAACGGCCTATATACTAAGATATTATTTTGTAATTTTTTTCAATTGGTAAGGTAGATCCAACCTTATGCAAATCATAAAAAAATCATAACTCAGCTAATATAAACCCAAAAAGCAAACGGTTTTCGATTTTCGGCTTCTCTAGTTACATTCTATGATTGCCGAAGTTTGGTAAAAATAGACACAAAGTTATGTCGAGATTTGATTTTTGCCCATGTTTTAATTTGATGACTCATTTAGGGGGGTGGTTGGTCCCAGCGTGTTGAGAAGTAGCGAATAGCTCAAGCTGCAGAGCGCCGGGGAAAACAATCGATTGCCTTGCGAAGTCGCGCCAATCCCCAAGCAAGTTTCTGAGAGGCAGAAGTTGGGTGATTTGTATCCCACTGTTGTGTGAGTAATAAGATTCTCGGGCGGTATTATATTTTACAAAGAAATCGGTCGAATATTGTGCGAATTCTTACATTTTCAACACTTCGGTGAGCTTTAATAACTTCAAATTATTGTAAGGAAGCCGCAAAGTGAAGTTGGCTACTGCGAGAGACAGTAAGAACAGTTATCGTTGAGACTCAAAGCTTTTCTCGAGTTTGGAGAATACATCGACTCATTGGCAAATCCATAAACAACAATGTTGGATGAATAATGATGAATAATGATGAATAACAGCCTCGATTTTCGCCTTGAGGAAAGTGAATTTGGGTCTCGGCAAAACACTGTATGAACACTGTGTGTGGCAGACATATAGACATATAGGTAATTTGTTACTAGTGCATACGTCATCCGTCACCCCGTGGCGCAGTTCATTAGCGCGTGACTCAGCGAATCTATTGTAGTTAAGGCGTTCCGGCGAGATTAGTAGTTGAATGGGTTACCATGAGGGATGGTGTCTGTAGCCAGGGGGATGGTGACAAGAATTATTGTCAGAATGCCTCCCCCTCCCCCCTCCCCCCTAACCCCTTCCCCCGTACCTCCTACCCGTAGCATAATTACAACGGCGGCTCCGTCAATCACGACTGCAATGACTTGGTGATGGTGACAAGAATTATTGTCAGGATGCCTCCCCCCTACCCCCTACCCGTAGCATAATTACAACGGCGGCTCCGTCAATCACGACTGCAATGACTTGGTGATGGTGACAATAATTATTGTCAGGATGCCCCCTCCCCCTACCCCCTACCCCCTACCCGTAGCATAATCACAACGGCGACTCCGTCAATCACGACTGCAATGACTTCAGGGGGCTCACTATGAACAGTAGGGGCAACCATCTCCAGCCATCCTGTGAGTCCGACTTGTTGTAGGAACTTAGGTCACCAAAGATGGATATAGGGATGCACTCGCTACAAGAAACGTTTGCTTTCAGAAGAAATAATGTGAAATGATTTTTAGATACACGGAGATACAGTTATTTAGTGGATTGTACATTTCAGTTCACCCCTCGCCTCCCTTCGCCTGAATAGCAGACAAAACATGCTTCAAAAGCAACATCTTACCAAAAGGACATTGAATTGCTAGAAAGCAGTACATGACAACGCTTATTTTTTAGGCAACCTGGCGGGCTAGTGGGTGCTTATAGATGGTGAGGTCTTGCATTGTGTGGAAAACCGTTCGAAAAGTTATATAAAAGAACATTTTCCCATAGAAAATTGTACTTGCGAAAAGAAGTGGTAGAGTTGCAAGAAAGAAAAGCAAGAAAAGTCTAATTAAAATCTTAACTGTCTCTTTCTTAGCTAAAAACCAAAAAAGACGTTGAATGTGCTAAATACAGGCATTTTGGGCGTGTGGTTAGCTGCGAAGGTGCTAGGTAATTTGTCTGTAATAGGTTGCAAAAATATTTCAATAATAACTATCACGTTTAATTTATTTTTGTAAACCTTTACATTCGTCACTGTAATACCTGTAAGTACGCAATTGGCGTGGTTTGTCTGCCTAAACTTGAAGGGCATGCAATCTCAACATTATGTGAAGTTTGAAAGAATTTGGATAACGTTTAGTCAGGCTTTAATTTTTATAAAGATAATTAATTCCACCTCTGTAAAACGGAAAGTATGCACGTTTGCGCGTGTTTTTTCCATCAAGACTACCAAGGGTATGAAGCTGTGTCACATATCAAGCTTTTACCCCACAAATGTTGCTCATAAGGCCGTGTTCCAAATAAGGAAGTTATTTTCCTTATTGGGAGATACGCGTGCTGTTTCCCTGCCCTCGAGGTCAGTCTCCATTAACGAGCTCAAGTGGCTAACGTCATTTATCCATGATATTTTGTATCAAAGCACACATAAAGCATAGTGAATCGTAGTTCGTAGTTTCCTTCTGTTAATTAGCCAAAGAGCAAATCTTGCTAAAAAGAATCAAATCGGTTTTTTTTCTGAAAATTCCTGAAATTTGCGTGTGAGATCGGAGACGAAAATAATACCACTTTGAGATGTAAAAGATAAAACAACCGCCTACATCGTAACGGCATCCTGGCAGTTCAAAATTCTTTAACTGCGTGTTTCTACCCTTTATCGCAGTTTCTCGATGTTTTAATATAATTTATGTTCTAACCATACCTTCATAAGTTGAAATAAAACTGTTCTATGTAGTTTTTTAGGGTGAAAAAGGGAAAAACTACGGCAATTATTTCGGCGGAATGCTAATAAAACACACTTGACCTATAAGTCACGTTATCTATAGTTCCTAGACTCCCGGAATTCTGGTCGAGCGGTTGAAATGAGCAACGAAAGCTTGATATGTTGTGCCAAATTTCATGCTTGTAACATTAATTTGCACAATTCGACCTAAATTCTGCACCAATCTGCTGTACTATATGTGTTGAATTTGTCACCGAGGCACGAGGGTATGAATGGCTTGGACACAGGAAACCCAACTCGGTACAGCTGTTTTTTTTACAAAGGAATCCCGCGTGTATCATCACCTGAAAATTATGCATCTGAACACGCAGTCAATGATATCGACTTTTGATGAGTTTCTGCTTGCTATGAGGACCCACCCCATGGACGTAGCACTTTTGAGCTGAGAAATCAAAAGGAGCTACTCGATTATGTTTACTATCGAAGGATATACTACAAAATGTCGCAATCGTGAAGTCACCAGAGGAGGGGTGTGGGTGTGTAAATAAAGGAGACAAACGGCGTCGTGACATTGAAAAGATCCAGCCCGAACTTGATCACCTTTGGATTGAGCTTGAGCTTTGGCTTGAGCGTAATTTACGGATCAGATCTATTAATAACTCCATCTCTGGTTAGAGCGTTTCGAGGATCTCATGAGTCATGTCACATCCAGTTCGGACGGGATGATTGTACTTACTGGTGATACCAATTTCGATCTACTCGGTACTCCTCACTCAAATACAGTAAATGCATGGGAAAATCCCCGAGAAGGCGGGGGGGGGGGGGGGGGGGGGGGGGGGGGGGGGGGGGAGGCAGGCTACGCCCCTGGTTTACGTCATCAAGAATCTGGAGTTCCCGTTACTTGAAGACCAGCTATCGAGCAATTGCAGTTAGTGTCGACGGTGAACTCTGTTGCGGATGACTTTCCTAAAGTCTTTGAAGGCTTAGGGAAGCTTGAGGGTTGCATATCGCATTGAGCTAACAGAAAATGCAAAGCCATATGCTGTCACTGTACCCCGAAGGGTGCCCATACCACTATTGGGCAAAGTCAAGGAAGAGCTAGCGAGGATGGAGGCCCAAGGTGTGATCTCCAAGGTCGACCAGCCAACTGACTGGTGTGCGTCAATGGTAGTTGTCCCCAAGGCCAATAGCAAGGTGCATATAAGTGTGGACCTAACCAAGTTAAACGACTGTGTCCGCCGGAAGAGACATATGCTTCTGTCGGTGGAATATACCCTTGCACAGCCTGGCGGAGGGCCTGCTTTTTTTCAAAGTTGGACGCCAAATCAGGATTCTATTGACAGATTGAGCAGTCAAAAGAGTCTGAGTTGCTGACCACATTCATCACCCCAGTAGGAATATTTTGCTTTAATAGACTCCCAATTGGGATAACGGGCGCTCCAGAACATTTCCAGAAGCGGATGTCTGCCATTCTTAGAGGGCTAGAAGGTGTCGTATGTATGATGAGGAACATGATACCCGTCTCTCAGCAGTCCTATACAAAATTGCTAGTACAGGTGTCACTCTCAATAAGGAGAAGTGCGAGTTCGCCAAGACCCAGGTAACATTCCTAGACCCAGGTAACATCCTCTGGATTCAGTCCTGACCCAGATAAAGTGAGGGCGATAATGGAAATGAAGAACGTTAGCGAGGTCAGACGATTCCTAGGCATGATCAATCTGCTAGGGAAGTTCTCGGGAGAACTTGCAGAGCTCAGTAAACCATTGGAGTTGCTCAGGACTAGGAATGACTGGCATTTGGGCTCGGAACAGACCCAAGCGTTTAAAGCCATAAAGTCCGTGCTTAGCAACCCAGACATTGTGCTATCGCACTATAACCCAAAGCTGTTACGGCTGTTTTTTAACAACCCTTTGTAAAGGAAGAAAATGCGAGGTCAAAATTGAAACATGCTTTAATTTTTATAATTTGTATTTCTCATTGTACATTGTTAATTAATACCCATGAACTTTGATGTAGTCTGAAGTTTTTCCCTGTTTTTTTTTTCCTGCAATAAATTCTAAGTGATTACTTCCAAGCTGTCACCTGGGGATCTGGTGTCAGTTTTTGATAATATTGTGATCCGGTCCCAATGGAACATGACTTGTAATATTTTCGCTACCAGTTTCATTTACGACTAGTATGTCATGCTCCCTATAGCCTCCAGCACCTGGTTCACCCTCCGGAATCACCAACATGGGCTCCATGGTAACCACCATATTAGGCTCTATAACCGTCTCAACATCCTCTCGTAGCTCGAGCCCAGCCTCGCGGCCATAGTAATGACACAGGACTCCCATGGAGTGGCCATATCCAATGGTTCTGTACTGCATCAGGTTTTTGCTAAGGAAGATCTCGTTCAGTTCTTTGGCGATATCACAGCATCGAACACCAGGTTTTATTAGTTCGACTCCCCGACGGTGGACCTCGACGTTCGCTTCCCAGACCTCCAAGTGGCGATCGGAAGGCACGTGATCGTAGAACATGGTTCGCTCTAATGCGGTGTAATATCTAAAAGTTGAGAGACAACTTTGTTCAAGGAGATGAAACTGCGCTAATTCCGTGTTCTGGTTGGCTGTTCACCATTCAATGTTTGTTTCACAAGTTCATGATGAAGGTTTTTCTACTCAAATGAAGCTATCGACCGTATAACAGACACAAAATTATGACGTTTATACCAGGAAAGGCCTCACATTGAGTGTCTAGCACACTGAATGAGAAACGATAGTCTTCAGAAACAGACATTGTTCATGATAACAAGGGTAAGGGAGGGCTGTAGAAGACAACAGGATAGATGGATCATATTTGAATGTATGATGGGTATGGATCAAGGACAAGAATGGAGGATGATGCATGACCAAGACTTCAAAGGATGGTGCACAGGCTCTCGTAGACATCACCTGTCGGTGGCTAACCTTCGTTAGTTGGTATCATTATCATAATCATTAACTCACCCGGCTATCATGGCAAAGTGGTTCATTGATAAGATGTCACCTTTCTGGATCTTGCGTGACGTCAAAGCGGTATGAGCTCCGTCTGTGTTCATACCGGATTGAACCCACGTCCACGCTGAGAACGAAACAGAGGCAAAAAAGGATGAATGAGAGGAATGCACAGGGAATTTCTGTAGAAACCCATCCACGCGAAAAGCTGAATTTCCCAAGGCACACGCAAAAGATGTGTTCGGAATTCACATGGATAGCCGTGGGATAGAATCTGGAATACAGAAGCTGTAATTCAGAATCCAATTAGCTCTTGCAGAATAGAAAGTAGACTCGGTAACCTTCAAATATTTAAGTTAGCTAAACGTTTATGTTGGGAATATCAGCCAATCACAAACGCTCCTCGCGCGGACACAGCGTAAATGAATACTAGCATACACGGGAACCTCTAAATTGCGCGTTTTGATTGGTTCGCTATCTCGGAATATTGCCGTGACAATATTCCAAAATCGGGCACCTTAATCTCGGGATAACACTTTCGAGTGCAAGTGGTTCGGATATTTTTAATTTGTTACGCACGAGCCATTAAGACTTCACTACAAACATTCGGCTACTCATCTCATGGTCTGGAACTTGCTGCTGTTTTAGAGAAGCAAACACGCTCAAAATCACTTGTTTTAAAACCTAATATCGACTACGATAAAATAATTCGGTTTTTAGAAGGTTCTAAGGATGGATTCGAGCGATTAATTTACTTTTTGTGACTTTGAACTCCAGAGTTGCGCGGTCTCGATCGGCCAAAACGTTTTTTGTCGCCTTTCACAACTGATGGATTAATATATAGCGGAATTTGTCATTCCACTGGTAGAGAAATTCAATCGCTTCGAATATTCGGAAATTAATCTCTTCAATATGACAATATGAGGACAATATGAGGAAGACCACTTCGCTTGATGCCAGGTTGGCTCGTGATCAAGCGAATGGGATCAATATGGTGGTTTGTGACTGAAATTCCCTCTAAACTGCACTCAATGGCTGGCTTCCACGATTTAATTTTAGACGTACAGGTAAAATGTTCAAAGTAGATTAAGAGCTTCTTGGATATGTTTTCGACAAAATTGCCTATTATCAGTGCGTTGTTGTAAATGTTATTTGCTTAGTATAGTAGCTATCCTTTTTCTTTTCCTTGTTTTGCTTTTCTTTTCTTTGTAATTTTTGTAATTCTTTGTCCTATATCATTGTAACTTTATGTTAACCCTCTGCCCGCCTCGTTAGCTAAGTTATTTGCGGGCACTGGTTATTTATTTTTTTATATGTAGAAATAAATAAATAAACTTGAAACCTGAAACCTATCAAACGTTCCGTGACTGAATCGTCCACCTCTGATTCCGAAGAACTGAAGAACAAATAGACTTGACAGACTACATAACTTGATTGAGAATGAATTTGTTGCATTTGGAATCCGATAGTTCCTTTAGATACGGAGAAAGAGGCTAGAAAATGTCGGCAAATGCTACAACGATATTAGGGATATTACAGCAAGCCAAGAAGGGGTTTATTTATTTTATATCCCAGCGACTTCACGGAAAAACAACTCACTAACCATTGTCGTTCGGTTTTATTTTTTGGAGTGTTCCCGTGTAGTATATTATAAACAATTATTTTCCTCAGGCTCCGTGAACAGTTCCGAACACTCTAGTGAATATTCACCACTATTCACCAAATCAGTCGGATAAAATATGAAAGTATTGTCAATATTGCATAGAAACGCCTGCGAACGACACAGAATAGTGAATATTTAAAATAAAAAATCCCTTCTGGCGGCTATAATATCGGCGGATAATGTCCAAGGATGAGAAATGGTACGAAAAATGAACAGTTGGCCGAGAAGCGACGCATTTTTCATACTTACTATCTCTGAGTTCGAGATCAGGATATCGCTTGAAATGGCTTCTACCATGGCTTCGGTTGAAGCTGACGCCACTTTGTACTCAGGGACCCCCTCATAAAGTGCTTTCTTTGCCATCTCACCCCCGAGCTCACATATTTTGGCGGCTTCTTTGGTGAGCACGATCTCCTCTGCAGACTTGAACATGCGCATGCGCATTGTGGGGTCTGTCACGTCCACCTAAAATACATGCTTTCATTTCTTAACTAATGTGGAAAGTGCACGATCAAGGCACATAGAGATAAAGTATGAGCATCATTCCGATAAATATTAGCTCACGCATTCCAACCTGTAATCAAAACGAGAAATTGACGAAGTGCAAGGGATTTCAAGTTGCTTGTTGACACAAAACTGTCCATGATAATGTTTATCAGTCCTCTACCTTTACTGCAATTTTCACAATTCTGCCAACTCGATCTACGGCAACTAACAAACCGCGGTTTCGCTTCCGTCAATCAAACGAGTTAACAGTTCTGGATGATTTCACGCAGGCTTCGATAGTTTTTTTTAACTAATAAGGACAAGGTAGGATTAAATACCAAACCAAAACACCATAAAATGCAAACTATATGAAATAAAAATGAAAACTCCATTTTTGATGGACGGAAGCCAAAGCATAGTTTAAAGTGGGAGTTCGCAGAATTATGAAGGTCACAGTAATCTTGATCTAATGTTATATGATAATATAACCTTATCATCATCAATATTAATCAAGGAGATCTGATGTTTCCACCCCCCCCCCCCCCCCCCCCCCCCCCAACCGCTTATTCCTTCTCGAGTCTCTTCTCTAAGTACAGCTAATGTAGTTTTTTGGCATCATCATGACAGCGTTAATCATTCCTCCACCTTTTACCCGAGACTTTTCCCTGCTAGCAGAGGCCTCTTTTCTCTGCATTTCGCTGACTGAGGTTCGCGAGGAAAAGAGAAAAAATCGAGAAAAAATCGTCTGTAGATATGCGTGCGCATATAGTGGGCTCAAGAAACGGTCAGCAAACCGTCCAAGGTTATGGACGGCGGCAAAACAAAGCGAATTTCGACCCAGCGCAGAGGTCTGTTTTCCTCTCGAACCTCAGCCAGCGAAATGCAGAGAAAAGAGCCCTCTGCTAGCAGGGAACCGAGACTTGAGTTTTGACAGAAGAGAAATAGTGGCTATTTCATCAACATCATCGCTTTCTTTCCAGTAGCACCCTATTTGCCGGCATCATCATCAACAACATCACTTTAATTATCGTCATAGTCATTTTCATCACTGTCATCATCATCTACATCATCATTGTCTTCGCCATCGTAATCCTCATTACCTGCTGTACGCCCGGCATGGCTGCCTGGAATTTATCTTTCATAGTAAGATGCACGTGATCAAATTCCAGACCAATCCTTTTTGTAGCCTCTAGCTCCTTGCCAATCACGTGATAGTAGTTGTCTTTTTGCCAATCAGTGTACACGATGTTATCTCCATATGTCCGGCGCCACGGCTGACCATAATCTACACCTAAACAAAAACGACGACTTCAGTTGAATAAATTTCGAAAAAATGGGTTGATTGATTGAACAGCTGTAACATAATATTATGACTCCCTAAAGAGCCGGCTCAATTGGTTGAAAAGATGCGGAACACGAAACATTCGAAACATTCGGAACGAAAACCCGACTTTGTCCCCACGGCTATTACTCTCAAGAAACTATTTATAATCAGAAAAGGACCCGTCACTCTGTGACGGGAACGAAAGATAGTCGGGCAATGGCTAGGAAATACCTCCCTTTTCGGCCAAACAAAGCGTCATGTGCACTCCGTTGTTTGGCCCTGGCTATGCATGGTCTTCCTGTGGTGTCTCCTTACGCACACCGCGCGAATCAGTCCTCTGAATAACTTTGAACCTCATCAAAAATCAAATTGACAGAGTTCACAAATAGAATCTAGCATTGTGGCTAAATGCAAACAACACTGCAGTTTTGATTTCTTTTCAATGGCAAAGTCGAATGGGGAACTCGAGTGGGGAAAGAAAACTACAAAATCTAGAAGAAAACAAAATCTAGCGAAGACCTGGGCAAAATAAGAAACAATGTTCGAATCATCTACATGCGTCTCACATATGTCAGCACTTTAATCAGGTGAGCTACATAAACTTAACAGCACAAACAACCCATCGAATTAAAAATGTGGAGATTTGAGGGTGTGTAGCGTGGAATCTTTGTCATGACAGATAACAAAGCAATGTAAGTTATAGAAAGTGAGAAATGCTACAAAGGACTTCGAGACCCCCCAAAACACATTTATCCTGGAGACCGGGAGATAGGGTAGAAAATATTGAGACTCCCGGCAAAACCGGGAGAGTTGAAATGTCTCAGTTTCACGAAACAAAACTCTCATTTCTCTGCCGGTATTTTAAAGGCAAGAGCAACTCTTTACAAATATTTCAGAGAATTCACTTAAAAAATCCAACTAACTTAAACAAAAATTCAAAGAAAAACAACAGATTGGTATTTAGACTAACGCTATTTCAAAATGCAGCGATTACATTTAGAGAAAAATTCATGGCTTTGCATTTTCCTGTATTCATTTAGAGTTAGCGTGCGCTATGAGACGCAAGGTTTGTTTTAGACTTGAATGAAATTATTTCTCAGCTCAAAGCTTTCGAATTAGAATTATCCCAGCACATGCCTGCAAGTAATTTGTAACATAACTATTTAGGTCTGGATGTCTATGATGTTTTCGGCTATGCGAACTCAGTTCTAATTTCTGTGGAAGAATTCAACTTGGCGGCTTTGTCCTTCGCATAAGAAATTGCATGAATTGGAACTTCGCTGCAAATTAAGTTTTCCAACAAAAACACACCTACAAGTGAGATGTCGACTTTCTTTTCAATGGACTGTGAAATGTTTAGAGTTTGAAAACGGTGTTTATTTTTCTATGGCCCTTTATTTTACCTTCGCCTGCCCGTGGAAACGCGCTAAAACGCCGCGCTCTGATTGACGGGGGGTGACCCAAACACTGACAATGCAATTTTAATAGTATAGATATATACATTTAGCCACTGGCTAAAAGCGGAGCTCCCGGTTACATATTTTTCTGTGTTAATGAGAGAAAAAGGTTGCCATTGTACATAGGTAGCCTGTCACCGTCATATCACGTGACCACGCAGTTGCACCCTCCTTGCCACTTAGACAACTTCAGCCAAGTTTGGTTGTCTGAGCTTCATCCCTTCCCGAGAAATATTCTTTTTTCTCCTACAATGACGCCATCGATTATGACCCGCGAAGGAGCTCCGCGAAGGAGCTCCGCGAAGGAGCTCCGCTAAAACTCTACTGCAAACAATGCGCTTCCCCTGGCGTTCAAGTGTAATCCTCCAGGAGCAAGACACGAGTCATCAATACAAGAGTGATCAACATTGGTAAAGTTTAGAACTTGCTTGCTTACACGTAATATCTTGTCATTCAACTTTAAGTGAATCTTTCAGTGATACCTGAGACGGCGACCTTAGCATGGAAAATTTCTTCCTAGCCGTCTCCACAAGTGCGTGCAGTGATTTTGTTAAAACAGACACCGGGCAAATCAACCGGACATTATAAGTACCGGTGTGTATTATCACGTGCCATTTCTCGGTGTTACTTATAACTGATTTACTAATTTCCTCTACCGTTTTACCTTCGTTTTGTGCTTCGCCCTTCGTTATAAGTGATATCAACAGGGTGACCAATCGCTATTTTCAAGAGTTCTGACAGCGTTTTCCGAGCGCTGGTCTTATCCGTTTCGCGTACATTTTCTACATCATTTTAAAACTCGAACCGAATTACGGGACTGAGAAAACTTGAAGTTGAGCTGACATCGAATAATTGCTTTGCCGTTTGAATCTTCTGCAACTCTCTCAAAGTTTCTCCCAAATGACTTAACAACACTATAAAATAGAATCGAATCGGAAGTATTTTAACATCCATAACATATTACTTTTGAGCAAATCTGGCGTGGTTCGCACGCACGATTTTCTTCAGTTTGACCAAGAGTGGATTAACAAGAGTTAGAATCTTTCCCTACTGTATTTGTCCACATCACAGTCAGAAAAGTGTCTATTTTTAGATTTGAGTTTCGCGCGCTAAAGTATTCGAATGCTCAGGCTCGAATGCTCGTATACCCAATACACAACAAAATAGAGAATATCCTACCTTATCTTTGCGATTTTAACGGTTTTTCCATTGATCTGCGATTTAATTTTAGGCTGGATATCACAACTGTTCGCGTGGAGAGAAAGTGGGAATCCTGTGGATGACGAATTTTCGCGGGCATCCTAGTTCTAAAAATAGACACTTTTCTGACTGTTACTCGGGCGTACGTAGTAAATATGGAAACTCTTGGTAATCCACTCTTGGTTTGACTCAACAATGAATGAATTCGAGCGAGCCGACGCGGGCGCGTGTTTTCCGAGTTATTTCGGCGGGAAATGTAGGAGGCGACTTCCGGTTCGTTAAAACTTTGGAGAAAAAGTAACATATAATAAACAACTTACTAACCTCGACGGTCCGGGCATCCCGGGAAATATCAAACCTCGGCCATCACTCGGTCAATACGCCAAAGCCGGCTCAGTTTGGTATTTCCACAGGGTTGCCTTCACTCTCGGTTAGTTAGTAGTTATTAATAAATGCCATCAAATCAAACTGGCCGTAGAATTGGTATGACTAGTTTTACGGGAAACTAGGTTGTCTGCGTCGGCAGAGACGTGAACATGAACAACAACAACCAAAGGTTGAGATTTATGTTAAACGCCGTGGAAAAATGGTGTTTTGCTGACGTTTCGAGCGTTAGCCCTTCGTCGGAGCAAAGAGAGAAAACATAGGGAGTGGGGCTGTTTATATAGTAATGTAGAGCCGTTACTAGGCAACAGATAAACATTTGGAATGACTAAAGGTGATAATTGGTTATGAATAACAAAGGATGCCATGGGCCTTTGAAATCGCAAACTAGTGATAAAAGTAAAGAAAGAGGGAATATGATGAGATGTAGAAAACTAGATATAAGAGAAAAAATCATTAATGCCGTGGGGTGATCGGCAACCGAGTGAATAAGAATGACCGTGAATAAGAATGGCCGTGGAATTATTTTGACCAGAGCTGGGCCACAATAAGTCACTAGTATGGAATGTTTGTCTTGAGCGCGCAGACGCCTCTTGGCGGGAGTGTCTTTCGGCGAGCGCTATGTGGTGTTCGCTATCACAAGCTAACAAATTAGGGCTGTATATCAAAACAGTTTACTAATATTTCATTGTATGGACGTTTCTCATTAGGATATCTGGAATTCCAGAAGTTTTCCTAGATTATTTCTTATTCTAGTCAAAACTTGTCAAAACGCTTTTCGTGTAGGCCGCCATCTTTGTTTTGGCCTCCAAGAGCCTGGCACTAGCAACACAGATAACCTACCAACCTCGTCCCCAGGGTCTTGTGGGTAATTTTCAAGATGGCGGTTGGTTGAGCATAAGATCCTGTGGGAGGCTGAGTCACGTGACCACTGTTTGAATACATGGGAACGAGGTTACCCTTTGTTTCGAAACGGTCATGTGACCGTTCAGCCTCCCTCAGAGTCTTCTCCCGAGTCAACCGCCATTTTGAAAAACGACCGAGAAGACCCTGGGGGCGAGGTTGATAATCTACGTCACGCACGCATGTCTTTCTTGTTATGATATGAGGAAAACCGCCAACAGCAATGCTTTGCACGCCGGGATACATTCAACTCCATAACAGAAAATATTCCTCATAGTGATACATGACACATGATACATGATACATGCCATGAAGATTTTATCACATATTTTAAGTTTTTTTTTACAGAGTCTAACTATTTTTGATGCAAGCGTTTGTATTTGTTTGTAATTGTTACGGGAACAGTTTGCCTTCAAATGGGCCGAATTAAGTCCCACTGCCTTCAGGAGTCTGTTGGAACAAATAAGCCTCCTAGAGAGGGCGCGTAATATTGAGGAATACATCTTAAATATAATACGTGATGTGGGCGGGGTCAATATCAAACTGTTGGCCCAGCAGCCTGGAAAAACGGCTGCACCAAGGAACTGAAAAACCACGCCATTTTCTTGAAAACTTGGGGAACTGCGTTATAGGATACATTTTATACGAAAACGATTAAGTGTACGGAAGACCTAATTCAAGCGCTTTCGTAAGCGAGAAGATCAATTTCGCAAAGGCGCCATTTTAAGTCTTCCACAGAAACCAAAAAATAAATGATTTCTCACAGCCGAAAGCAAAAAAGACGTCCAAACCTACGCGATTTCCTTCACAAATAACACAGTAATGTTCAGGCAAAAGTCGTTTTTTCCAAAAAGATCAGAGTGGACACCATATCCAATTCAAAGGTTTTGGCGCGTTGCACGAAGCCCCAGCGCGCCATATATAAATAAACACTCGGTTCACAAACAACATTAGAAAATAACACCTATGTTGTATATTGTGAATGTGCGCATTCTGATTGGTTAAAAAGCGTGTTTGTAAGAGACCTGAGAAACACGATTGTCACGCAACGCTGTCACGCGTGTTTATGTTATTTTCTAAAATCAATAAAAATACTTTCTGCGTGCTCTCTGGTTTCTTACAAACACTCGGGGAATGTTCGTCGAACTGATAAAACTTGAAAGACACTCGCCTTCGGCTCGTGTCTTTCAAGTTTTGATCAGTTCTCCCTTCGTGTTAGTAAGAAAGCAGAGAGCACGCGGAAAGTACTTTTATTGCTTAATTAGAACAGTCGTTTGACAGCTTTTTGCAGGTATAAAACATTCGAAATCTATATAAAAACAGAGAAAAATCGAAGTTCACAAACTCGAACAGAAGGAGGGAATCTCACCAGTGAGCATGTTTTTGTTGGGAAAGGCTCACCTTGAGTTAAGTTCTTATTCAAACGATTTCTTAAGCGAGGGACAAAGCCGTCATGTTAGAGTCTCCCACAGAACCTAAAAAAGAACTCAGTTCGCAGCCGAAAGCACCATAGACATCGAAACCTAAATGCTTCTGTTACAGATTGCTTACAGTTATGTGCAGTGATAATTCTAATACGAAAGCTTTGACCTGAGAATAATTTTCATTCAAGACGTACACCACTACCTTTCTTCGCAGAGGCAGAGCGCACGCTAAATGGAAATGACACCACAAAACCAATCATATGTCTGTTGTGAGTTTTCTTTTTTCCATTTGTTATAAGAGAATAAAGTGGTTTTCACATGACTGTCGAGTGAAAGCAATTGCAAAGTAATTACACCAATTCTGAACAGAACGTATGGGAGTAATTACAAAGTAATTGCGAATTACTCACTACAGTCAAGTGAAATCCGCTCTAATATAAGTAAGATAAATTTCCCCCTTGCACTCCGTGATTTTTTTTACGGACATGAGCTAGTAATAAATAAATAAATGATAGCGGTTGGCGGTGGACCCTCATACCTGATGAAACTGTGGTCACCTTGTCATGTGTAACAATAGCAGCATATGGCCGACCCATAGCGAGATAAAGGAAGCCCGTAAAGTAGTTGATGTTATGATAAGAAGTTAGCACGCATGCATCGATGTTTTCAGCAGCCATGTGATTGCGCAACAATCCCAGGCGCCGCTCCATCTCCTGGACCGAGAACGCTTGCGCGGCCTGGTAACAAAGAAGGTCGAGGAAATGAGTTTCCGTCTGAATGCGCTACGTTTGACCTCGTCAAAAAAACGAAACAAACAAGCAAAACAAGTATGCTTCAAAACATAGTGTGCTATTGTGCTTGACTGGGGCATAGCTAACTGTGTTTTCGTCTAAGACCAGGACTTTTTTGGGGGGCGGCAGAAATCACAGTAAAAACGGGCGTCACTTTAAAGTATTCGTATACATTGCTTTGCTTTTGTTCACATGATTCATTACCATCAGAAACTCTGACTAAATGTAAAGGAATTCAATTTCTTGCGCATGTAGAGTAAAATGCTATAACCTGAAAGCTTTTTGTCGAGTCCCTGATATCGGAAATGGTGGCGAAGCAGTGCATCATGGGTAGGGTGAGACGGGTCGTTTAGAAAAAGGATTCTGGTCTCTTTGTAATAACAGGATTTCGTAAAGCGAAAAAAAAAACCCGGTGTAGTTCCTAGTGCCTCTGATACTAATTAATCCATTTTTTGTGTGTTTTTCTCGCTACCACAGAGCGGACTTCTTAGTCCTGAAGACCCTACCTTATCACCATTGTAAAGCCGTAGTGATCGTGGCTGGTATTTCTGTTGACTTTCAGATATGATTCCTGAATGCTGTAATCGGCGGCCTCTCGTAGCTGCCCTGGCTGTCCTTAGAACACCACTGACTAGAGTACGTAACATGGCGAAAGGAGAATGTGTAGATATGGCGGCACCTGTTGATAATATTCCATAAAGTCAAATTACTCACAGTTAAGTTAAGACCAGTAGCCCATTATCCTGATTACCTAGGAGCGTCCATCTAGGGATAGGAACGTGTAACAGCGAATTGGAAAATGTAGCAGGTCTGAAGTTATTGCTCGTAGTGAGCGGAGAGCAACACTAATCTGCTACAGAAGCCCATTACCTAGGAGCGTCCATCTAGGGGTAGGAAGGTGTAACAGCGAATTGGAAAACGAAGCAGGTCTGAAGTTATTGCTCGTAGTGAGCGGAAAGCAACACTAATCTGCTACAGTAGCCCATTACCTAGGAGCGTCCATCTAGGGATAGGAACGTGTAACAGCGAATTGGAAAATGTAGCAGGTCTAAAGTTATTTTAGAATAATAGATTTGCTGCTCGAATAAACTCCTCTGAAAAAAAAAAGCATACGCTACCTACATGCTACTTGGCTGAGCAAATGTGTGACGTAAGCTTTGCGTAAACATTTGAAACTAAAAAGGCAGGCAGGCAGGGGAATTGTTTCGCTGGGTGGTTTCTAGGGCCTTATAACGCCCAGTTTCAATTTCCAAACAGTGATTGATAAGTCTTATATTTTTCTGGGCTCGCATTTTAGGGTGGGACCTCGGGTTTGGAAAAAATAACGGCCCACCTCACCCCTTAAATAATGACCATCCCCTTATTATATGGCTTGACAAGTTCCTGTGATCTGATTGGCTGACGCACGGGTTGTGTATTTTGGGTATTGCCACGGGCTATGTTTGTTTTTCCGTATTTAGCCCCGTGTCCCGGATGAAGATTGTTTTGCGTTATGCGCAATTCTTGTACGCTAGCTTTTCTCGCATCAAAGTTTTCGCTGCTAAGTTACTGCAGAAAGTGCAGGGAAATTTGAAAAAAATGCATCACACAAAATCTAAAAAGGCTCAAATACTAAAAAAAATAACGCGTGGTGGACTTGGGGCTACTCCGCTAAAACGGAAAATCTGCCTTAAATTGCTTTAATATTAGAATTATCACTGCACATAACTGTAAGCAATCTTATTTTTGGCACAGTGATAAAATTCGACTCGAATTTTTAACATTTTGGTGCTGTATATTGGTAGGGAGTGACGTCGAAAGGCATGTCACGTGACTAAACAGTAAATTGCTTTTCCGCCGTGATGGAGAAAACATCTAACTATACAGCTTCGACGAAAATGGATAGGCCTCGCCAACAGAAACGTCGTACTGTTTTGGCTGCTGAACTATCATTTACTGTTAATGAGACATAAGGGTCGGAATCCGGTCGCGTGACCTAATCAACATAGCAGCAAACTATCTCTCCACCAACTAAGACAACATTATATAGAACCTAAAGAGACAAGTTTTATTAGCCTTTAACTTTTCCAAAAGAAGTGAAATTCACCACCGGATAAATTTTTAAGCGGTGAAAAGCGAACATATGTCACATGTATCAGGGGATCAGCCCAACTTCTTTTCTAAAACTGTCATGCTCTATCATAAACGACTAATAATAATAATACACCCATAATATGGAGTTATGTATTTGGAACACTTTGGACTTTGCGGCCTTCTGCTTAACACCCGTATGGCCAGGAGTAGTGTCTGGTCCAATATCTTTTGAATGGTCTCACGCAAGTATAGTAACTTGTGTTATTTCCATTATGAAATCTAGATGGCAACCTGTTTCAATATACAGCTGAGGGTTTTTATAGAATTGGGTCGACATAGAGTTTCATTGTAGTACTCCAGGGTGGAGAACTTTGACATTATATTTCTCCGTTTTTCATTTTGTTGTTCATGGCATACATTTAATTTCCAAAATAGACCAAAATCAAGGAAGTGATTCTAAGTGTTTCAGTAACTGGATTTTTGGCCACTTTGCCAAAATTGCCCAGAATCCTGGTAAAATGTCTCATATTAATTTCTTTGGTTTATCTATCAATAATTATCTTGTGAAATTATTCTACTTACTATTCTGTCAGATAATGCAGTTTTTTAATAATAATAATAATAATAATAATAACGTGCTTATATAGCGCTTTATCCTCGCGGCTCAAAGCGCTTTACATTAATGGATAACTCATCCTATAAGAACCAGCTTTATAAACATGAGTGTGTGTTAGTATTGTGAGTTCTGTGACACTGAGGTTGGGCAACTTCCGACGGTCCTAGTGGTTCTTTAACGTCCCTTTTTCCACTGAGGAACGTCCTGAATAAATCATGAAAGTTATAGTGTCCCCCAGCTGACCCCCAGCCAGTAATCCTCGTTGAGAGGGGTAGGCTGTATTGGAAAAAGAAAAAAGTAAAGTAACCCCCTACCCAGAAGGGCGTTGAAAAGTGACCCCCACCCCTATGGAATTTCTAAAAACAAATTACAGTATTTGTATGGAAAAGAGCAGGGAGCATGCTAATTCTGACTGTAAGCCGTGGGACATGTGCCAAGCAATAAAATAAATCAAGCCAATCAAGCAATCAAATTTATTTGAAAATTTGGTCATTACAAAATTTGAAACTGCAAACGTTTTTAGGATTGAAAAGATTACCAAATATTTTAGGGGGATATTTTTCGGATATTTTGCAGGGATACAGACAACAAACCTAACAGCCCTAACAAACCTAACAGTCCTAAACAGCAGAGACGAAGTTCCTAAAAGGCGGGGCACATATTATGATCAACACCTAACAGCCCTCTGTTAGGGCTGTTAGGGCTGTTAGGACTGTTAGGGCTGTTAGGACTGTAAGTGGTGTTAGGGTTGTTAGGTGTTTATCATAATTCGTGCCCAGGTCTTTTAAGAGGTAGGAGTAAGGAATGTTTTCTCGATGCTGTTTGGGCTGTTAGGCCTAACAACAGCCCTAACAAGAATTTCCCTGTCCTATTCCTTGACAGGTCAAGCTGTCCCAGAGTCTTCTCCATCGTTTTTCAAAATGGTGGTTGACTCGGGAGAAGACCCTGGGGGAGGCTGAGTCACATGACCGTTTCACAACAAAGGACAACCTCGTTCCCATGTTTTCAAACAGTGGTCATGTGACTCAGCCTCCCCCAGGGTCTTCTACTCGACCAACCGCCAACTTGAAAATTACCCACACGACCCTGGGGACGTTGTTGATATCTCGCCTCATGTGAACAAGCCAAGGTGTAGACAAGGTGTCTATATTTTTATTAGTTGAGTTGTCCTCATGCTTTTTGTGTTTTGTAAAAGGCACAAAGGCAATGATATTAGTCTAAATATAATAAATGTATTTTTTGAACAATTAACTACTACCATCTTTAATTCCTTATAATAGTTGGGAGCTCCGCTTTTAGGCAGGGCCTAAATCTATATATTAACTTATTAAGAAATTAATGATTTAATAGCGGTTAAAAAGCAATCAAAGGGATCGTAATAAGTATAGGGGCACCCAACGAAACAATGATGTAAATAAGTCATTGCTGAACATTTAATTGAGTTTCAATCCCTACAAATTTTGTATCTGTTCGTCATCTCGTAGCTGAAACTTATGGGATGCGAACTTTTTAGCGATTGAAATCAAGTCTTCCGAAAATTCCAGGTGAAAAACGCTATCCGAAAATTCTAGGTGACCGTTTTCACGGCAAAAATACCCTAAAAACCTTTCGTCGAAGCATTTAGGGGATCTTATCAATAACATGCGAAAATGTCAGCTCTCGTAGCGCTATCTGAACAGATAGCGATCATTCTCGCTTCCAGAAAGAGAATAGACTTATTCTTTCACTCGGTTGCCGATCACCCCACGGCATCAATGAATTTTTCTCTTATATCTAGTTTTCTACATCTCATCATATTTCCTCTTTCTTTACTTTTATCACCAGTTTGCGATTTCAATGGCCCATGGCATCCTTTGTTATTTTTAACCAATTATCACCTTTAGTCATTCCGAATGTTTATCTGTTGCCTAGCAACGGCTCTACATTTACTTTATATACAGCCCCACTCCCTCTGTTTTCTCTCTTTGCTCCGACGAAGGGCTAACGCTCGAAACGTCAGCAAAACACTATTTTTCCACGGCGCTTAACATAAATCTCAACCTTTGGTTGTTGTTGTTCATATCTGAACAGATATTTTACCGAAAATGATCGTTGGGTGCCCCTGCAATTAAAACCCATGACCTCTAACTGAGCTAATATAGATTTAGGCACTGCCTAAAAGCGCACGCACGCACGCACGCACCCGCGATACCATATAGGAATACCGCTGAAATATGAAAAGTGAAGTCGATCGTATACCTGAGTTCTACTTTGAGCTGCGATACCTATGGTGCGATACCTATGGTGCTCCGCTCTGAGGCCTTCGGTCGCTAAGGAGCTCCGCTATGAAAGTCATACGTTACATGGCGGCTGATCGGAGGTCAAATGTTGGGTTCAATAAAGGCTAGCAGCACGTACGCCTATTCCCTGCTAACATAGGTCTCTCAACTCAAGGCGAGAGAAAATGAGAGGAGGGGAGAGAGAATTGTGGCTACATCAAAACACTCGTCAAGCGCCGGCAGAGGTCTCTCTCTCCTCCTCTCATTTTCTCTCGCCTTGAGAGTAATAATAATAACAATATTTAATATTTATATAGCGCAAATTAACATTCTAAGTTATGATCAAATGCGCTTGATCCCTGTTAGCAGGGAAGCACGCCCAATGGACGGACAATTAGACATTTCAGGGTTTTCTTTTGCAGGATATTTTTTTCCTGACTTAGGGGAGTGGCGAATTTTTTTTGTGAGCCGCAGCTTTTTCTTTTTCTGCCTGCAGGGATTTCTTTTTTAGCTCTTCTACAACCCACCCCTGAGATATTTTAAAGATCTCACGGTCTGTCCCTAAACAAATTCTGCTCAAAATGTTAATAAGTTAGATATAGAGTGATTTTCAAAACCCCATGAAGCACGTTTTAGTATATCTACTAAAACTATTCCATTGTTCTCTTTTGTATTGTATGGGTTATTACTCTTTGATAAATACCCTTTGTTTTACGGGATTATGGAAACCACTCTATAATAAACAAAGAGGGGGCATCTCGCTTGGCGAGTCTGGACGATTTTTTTCAAGCCGACAAACACCGGGAGAGTCGCGGAACGCTTTGATCTTTGCTGTCAGTTCAAGCGACCTGGCAACATGGCTTAAGCGAGTAGCCGGGTCAAAGGTGACAGATTTATGTTGTGTTTGAAGCTTATATTGACAGATACAATTTCTAGAACCCCTTTATCTCGCCAAAAAGTTTCTTAGTTTTAGTGTTTTTCGTCCATAAACACATGCAATCAAAATCTCTCGTCAATATATTCAATATCGAAGTGAAAATCAGTCGAAAATGGTGAACTTTTTTGTTTGTGTTTTATCAATTTTATCAACGCCATCAGTGGGGTGCAATGTTGCATAGCAAGCCTGGTTTTTAGTTTCATGACAGAACCCGCTTCAGTTCGCCGGTGTTAATTGATGACTCAAGTAGCATGACTGGCCCAAGCTAGTAGAAATTCACCGAATCTGAACGCTCCCACCGACTTCAGCTGAAGTACAAAACTGACAAACACCACGAGTCGAAACCCATAACCCTTTCACTACTTTGGCTTAGCTGATGAAAGAGGAAAAAATTGGACTCCCCGGGTTGCCGGTGAAAGACCATTTATTCAACCGATGGTTGAGACTATTTTCCTCTTTTAAATAATGTTGATCCCTATACGTAAAAAATTGGGACACTCCGTTTATGAAGCCATTCAAGTAAGGAATAGAAAATTGATGAAAACAACTTGATATAAATATAGGTATAGTGTAAATTGCATTTATTAGCTAGTAGTTGTTATTTACGCCATTTTGTTGTACATATTGTTAGGCAATACCATTACTTATGTGGGGATGCTAATAAAGTTATTGTATTGTATTGTGTTTAGTCACTGGCTTTTGAGGCGTTTAGTCACTGCTTCTTGAGGCACACGAGCGTGAAGTAAATTCCTGAAATATATGCCTCTTGATCACAGGTTAAAAGGTTACCTATGGCGAAGCGCAAAACGTCGAACTTCTTCTGTCGAACCTTTTACACAGATACTATTGTTCAAAGGATGCCTCTTATACCCCACCGGCGCTTAAACTAGTTTAAATGTGTTTTAATTAAACTGGTTTAAATCCTTATCTCCCAAGAGAAGACTCCAAGGAGGTAACGCTGAATAGACTGAACTGTACTTGTTACTAAGTGATCATTTTGCTAGTGAGTTTATCGCAGTAAGAAACTTCACATGTTGTGTGCTGTGAATGGGGTACTAGTCTGGTACGATGTTTGTCGTAAGCCTAAATAACATAATGTGTCTAGCTCGGTTAATCTCTAATTCTAGCTGTCGGGTGCAATAAGCGAGACATCACGCATCCCACACACAATCGCTCGCCAAAATTGAACAATAAATGGAGTATAGATAAAATGCAAAACTTTCTGATTCAGATCTGCAAGGAGGCAGCTAACAGCTAAGATGATGCAAGGAATAACAACCCAGTATGAGAAAAGGAAAACATGTTACTTGCCTGAAAACTTGAGGAGAGGAAACTTTGGAGCGGACGCGATGAGCCTGTTGTCTGTTCAGATGAGCAACTTAAGTTGAGGTACTGTAATAAATACTCTTTGCATTAACCCCATTGAGTTGATGTCCCATGATTGGCTAAGTCATTTTTTTTTGGGGGGGGGAGGGTACCAGGATATAGGGCATGTGCAGCTCCAACGTCCAAAACTCGGGAACCGCGTTTTGGAGCGGACGCGATGAGCCTGTTGTCTGTTCAGATGAGCAACTTAAGTTGAGGTACTGTAATAAATACTCTTTGCATTAACCCCATTGAGTTGATGTCCCATGATTGGCTAAGTCATTTTTTTTTTTTTGGGGGGGGGGGGGGAGGGTACCATGATATAGGGCATGTGCAGCCCCAACGTCCAAAACTCGGGAACCGCGTTAGTCTAACACGATTTTCAAAAGAAAAGGTACCCCTCGTTCTCTGATTTGTACACTCCAAATTGAGTCCCCGTTCTAAATAAAATTTAGATACACCCAGTCTATCTTCGGGACCCCGTTTTGGCGGCACATATACCCGTATACACTCTTTTTTTTATAAGAACCTTTTATAAGAACGTTCAGCCTGAAATTTACCCAAATTTTAAGAACATGCTAAGAACATGCCTGAGCCTCAGACAGGAGCAAAATAGATTTATTTTCAGTGATGCGTTCTAAAATCCAGAATCAAATGTGTTAATAATAACGACCTTCAATATTGTAATTTATAAACTCTCTTAAATACTTCATTGGTATGTATCCTTCTATAAGATCTATCATATTTCAGGTTCCGACGTCACTGAAATGTAAGAACATCCGTAAGAACATTTCCAGCCTCAAACTGCTCCACAAATAAGAACGTCCCAGCCTCAACTGAAAGTTAGACGTTCTAATAAAAAAAAAAGAGTGTACATAGGCATAGACAATCTTTATTGGCACTTTTTAAAGAAACTATCCAATTAACGAAAATCTCGTGAATACACGCTGCTTCTGAACAAAGAACAAAGAACACATGATCTACAAGGTCAAAGCCCTTAACATCTCATAAACGCAAATCTAGCATAAAAAATGACCTTTGTTAAGGGACCGGTCATTATTTATGTCGGAGAGGGGGGTGGAGGAGAAAATACCTGTGATCCAAAAAAATTTCAAGAACCCCACCTAATAGCATTGATTGTTTTCGAGAGCCCCCCTCTGATAGACTGAAACATTTCAGGACCCCCCTTCCCCTACATCCATGTCATGTCAAAATGATTCAAACAGGTCCTGAAGGGGGTCCAAATCCCATTTCTCAGTGTAAACGTTTCGCAAGATCCCAGTCCTGAAGTTTTCCCAGTCAAAGTTTTCAAAATCCCTGCGTTAAAAAGTGACTTTTAGACAGGTGTACAGAGTGTTTGTATTGCAGTCGTAGGGCAAAATTTTAAAAGCAGTTCACAAATTTTTAAAGCCTCTCTTTACAGACATTGATATTTCATTGTTGGTTCAGTTAAAGGCAAATTAACCCATTTCTAGTTCTAATTGGCCAAATCCAGTGACTCCAATCCCATTTCCAAGCCTAACATAAGGTCTCCCACAATGGCTATCATGGCAAGTCACTAAAACCTCCCCCTCTTTTCTCAAGGCAGTAAGAAAGCCATGGCATTTTACAACGAACTCACGGCAGAATACAACGAACTCACGGCAGAATACAACGAACTCACGGTAAATTAAAAAACGCCACGGCAGAATACAATGAACCCACGGCAGAATGCAATCCCAGGAGGGAGGGGGGGGGGGGACTCCACTGATGTGGTAGCGGTGCGCTGCCAAGGTTCTCAAAACCAAACCCTATCAAATACTATTTTTGTGGAGGGTCCTAATTTTTTACGCGCATCTAAAGGGAGGGACCTAATTTTTTTCACTCCTATTCGGGGGAGGGTCCAATGTTTTTTCAGCAACTCCTCTATATTACCCGTCAAGAAATAGGGATGCCGATTTCGACGAGGGATGAATATCGGGTCCAGCACATTCCGATAGTGATCCTGTCTCGCGTTAACACTAGCCTCGATATCATGCTAAACTCAATGGAAACGTGTTTTTTTAGTATTTATTGTATACCATAAAAGCCAACTCCTCGACAAGGTGTATTTGACATGGATTAACGATGATCTCATCCGATGACCAGATAGAATCCGAAAGACCGCGCGCATGTCAGTAAATATTTAATCAGACGACCGATAGTCCTACACTTTCCAACAACACGGCCCGATGACCCGATAGAATCCGATAAACCGCGCGCACGGCAGTAAATATTTAATCAGACCCGATAGTCCTATACTGTCCAACAACAAGGCCCGATGACCCGATAGAATCTGATAAACCACGCGCACGGCAGTATATATTTAATCCGACGACCGATAGTCCTATACTGTCCAACAACACGGCCCGACGACCCGAGAGAATCCGATAAACCGCACGCATGGCAGTAAATATTTAATCAGACGACCGATAGTCCTATACTGTCCAACAACACGGCCCGATGACCCGATAGAATCCGATAAACCACGCGCATGGCAGTATATATTTAAAATCCGACGACCGATAGTCCTATACTGTCCAACAACACGGCCCGATGACCGTGTCTGTATTCTGCCGTGAGTTCATTGTATTCTGCCGTGGCTTTTTTTAATTTACCGTGAGTTCGTTGTATTCTTCCGTGAGTTCGTTGTAAAATGCCGTGGCTTTCTTGAATTTGCCGTGAACTTCTGGGCCACCGTACTTAACAAAGGTCATTTTTATGCTAGAGTTGTGTTTTAATATGAGATTTTAAGGGCTTTGACCTTGTAGATCATGTGTTCTTTGTTCTTTGTTCAGAAGCAGCGTGCATTCACGAGATTTTAGTTAATTGGATAGTCTCAATTGCATAGGCTGGCTTAGCGACCAGCCAAGGAACATGAGTCAACGGGTTCTGTCACTTATGGTGTTGATAAAGCACTAATCGTCACGAACAAAAAAAAGTTTAACTTTCCCCCTCCCCCCCCAAAAAAAACCGCACGCATGGCAGTATACATTTAATCCGACGACCGATAGTCCTATACTGTCCAGCATCACGGCCCGATGACCCGATATAATCCGATAAACCCCGCGCATGGCAGTATATATTTAATCCGACGACCGATAGTCCTATACTGTCCAACAACACGGCCCGATGTAACGATAGAATCCGATAAACCGCACGCATGGCAGTAAATATTTAATCAGATGACCGATAGTCCTATACTGTCCAACAACACGGCCCGATGACCCGATAGAATCCGATAAACCCCGCGCATGGCAGTATATATTTAATCCGACGACCGATAGTCCTATATACTGTCCAGCAACATGGCCCGATCACCCGATAGAATCCGACAAACCACGCGCATGGCAGTAAATATTTAATCAGAATGACCGATAGTCCTATACTGTCCAGCATCACGGCCCGATCACCCGATAGAACACGTTGGGGCCAACCACCCCCCAAAATGCGTCATTCAAACTTTGACTCAACATGACTTTCTATCCTCTGAGGCTATTTTAACCAAATTTGGTAGATAGGATAACATTACGATGACAAATATTTTCCACTACTTTTGACGTCACTATGATGCTTTGTGACGTCACCAAAGATTACGCAATCGTTTGATCATTTTTAAGAATTGGAATATGCACTATTTCTGTAATGGCGATGATACACCTTACCAAGAGATGTTGAAAACCGAAAACCGTTTCTTGATAGCATAAAAAATAGCTGAGGTCTAGCATTTCAAAGAATGTCCCCCTCCCCTCCCCTACTTTTTTTGTTATAGTAGCAAATGTATGGGAAAAAAAACTCACTGGTATTTTTTTTTTAGTTTTTAGTCAATTGAACCGATTTCTGTTGTTAAGTGTCAAGCAAAATGGTATCTAAAACCGTATGATTTTGAAATTTTGAATTTCGTTCTTAGAGCGAAGATATAAAGCATTGTTATATTGTGACGTCATAATCTATTACGTCATAAGTATACATCTTTTGGATTTTAAACACGAAAAATCAGATGATCGAAAGTGGAAATGTGTGCAATTATTTTGTAGTCAACTAGTATAATCTATATACTAAGATATTTGTATGTGCAATGATGTTACCGTGCAATGATTAATTATTTTGTAAACTTTTTCAACTGTTAAGGTAGATCCAACCTTATACAAATCATGAAAAAAATCATAACTCAGCTAATATAAATCCTAAAAGCAAACGGTTTTCGACTTTTAGCTTTTCTTGTTGAAATCTATCATTGCCGCTACAAAAAACAAGCAGATTCAACATTACGAAAAATGGTCCAATAAATACGTTAACGCCAGTGACGTCACAATCACCATGGTAACCACTCAATACATGAAAAATGTTTGTCTTCATAATGTCATCCAATGTACGAAGTTTGGTAAAAATAGACACAAGGGGTAGAAAATTATGGCGAGATTTGATTTTTGGTCACTTTTGATGAGTCACTCATTTAGGGGGGTGGTTGGCCCCAGCGTGAATCCGATAAACCGCGCGCATGGCAGTATATATTAATCAGACGACCAATAGTTCTATACTGTCCAACAACACGGCCCGATGACCCGATGGAATCCGATAAACCCCGCGCATGGCAGTAAATATTTAATCAGACGACCGATAGTCCTATACTGTCCAACAACACGGCCCGATTACCCGATAGAATCCGATAAACCGCACGCATGGCAGTATAATATTTAATCCGACGACCGATAGTCCTATATTGTCCAGCATCACGGCCCGATTACCCGATAGAATCCGATAAACCGCACGCATGGCAGTATATATTTAATCCGACGACCGATAGTCCTATACTGTCCAACAACAAGGGCCCGATTACCCGATAGAATCCGATAAACCACGCGCATGGCAGTAAATATTTAATCCTACGACCGATAGTCCTATACTGTCCAACAGCAAGGGCCCGATTACCCGATAGAATCCGATAAACCGTACGCATGGCATCGCGCAAAAATATTTCTATAACGAGTATGTCCTTTGACGTTTGGCATGTAACTTACTGGTCCACGTTTTCAGCTTTACTATTTTTTTTCTAAATGCTTATTGATAGCACATACTGCCATGCGCGGGGTCTATCGGATTCTATCGGGTCATTGGGCCGTGTTGCTGGATAGTATAGGACTATCGGTCATCTGATTAAATATTTATTGCCACGTGAGCGGTCTATCTGATTCTATCGGGTCATCGGGCCGTGTTGTTGGACAGTATAAGACTATTTGTCGTCGGATTAAATATATACTGCCATGCGCGAGATTTTTCGGATTCTATCGGGTGATCGCGCCGTGTTGCTGGACAGTATATGACTATCGGTCATCCGATTAAATATATACTGCCGTGCGCGGGGTTTATCGGATTCTCTCGGGTCATCGGGCCATTTTGCTGGACAGGGTAGGACTATCAGCTACCATATTCTGTCGGCAGGCGCGTATCCAGGATTGTTTATTTCTACGAAATTGTCCGATATTTCCGAGGGGGTACCTTTTCTGACGGCAGGTGTAGAAAAGATGCGTTAATTAGTTTAGATATTTTTTGGGCAAAATGTCAGTCGCGTCATTGTTTATTTGCGTACAGGTAGCTACGCGCCTTGTCGTGTAATGTTTTTGACAGACTATAAAATTTAGTCATCTGCGTGTTACCGAGATGCTGGTCTGTTCGGAATTTGCAGGAACCGACAAACATCCAGCAACCGAAATGACATCCCTATTACGCGACTCATACGCATCAGTATTGGAACGCAAGTCTGGAATAGTATCCTAGATGTAAGAAAAGCAGAAATTCAGAAAGAAAATCCACTCACTATTATTCAAAATTCTTTAAATTCAGGGCAGTTATGCTGATCTTCAAACAATTTTTTCTTATATGAATAAATTATTCAGCTAACAAGCTTATACCCCAGGGGAGCTCCCCTTTTTGGGTGATCCTCAGACCCCGTTCACGCGAGACCGGTACAAAACCGGACCAGTACAATTCTGGTACGGTACCGTCGCGCGTTCACACGGGACCTGCGGTACGGCTAGGTCGTGTGAACAATGTTGCAAAATGTGCCAGAATTGTACTGGTACTGTATGAACGGACGGTACCGCGGTCAGAATTGTACCGCACCAGGTGGTCGTTTCTCGAAACGCCTGAGCATTCTCGGGCCCGAAAATTTTGTTTTGAAATGTTAATAGATTGATCCCCAAGTTTTTCGTTTTCTTTAATTCCTATCTTGATTTAAACGAAAACACCGTTTGGCTGCGCGCGCGCTGCTTTTGCCTTTTTGTTGTGGTATAAAACAAATGTCCTCTGATTTTCCGTGGTATGTCCTCTTATATACCACGGAATGACGTAATAAAGTGGTCAAAGTGTACTGCGGACCCACTCGGCTGCGCCTCGTAGTCCACAACATTTTGACCACTTTATTACGTCATTCCGTGGTATATAAGAGGACATACCACGGAAAATCAGAGGACATTTGTTAAGTATACTGTTTACGTCTCAAAAACGAAAATTTCGATTTCATTCAAGACCTCAAATCGAGGAAAAATCACCCGAAAAGTCTCGGGAGGTCAGTTGCTCCCGAAAACTTTCCATTGTTTTTCACCCGAGTTTTTCGGGTGCCCGAAAAGTTCGGTTTAAACTAACGCAATTCTATAAATACTATAGAATAGAAATAACCACGGAAAGGGAGTTATAGACTATTCAAATCAGCAGGGTAGAAAAGAAAACGAAAAACTTATTGATAAATCCATAAAAAATCAAAACAAAGTTCTCGGGCCCGAGAATTCTCGGGCGTTTCGAGAAACGGACGCCTGAATTGTACCGCACCAGAATTGTACCACACCAGAATTGTACCAGTCCAGTTTTGTATCGGTCTCGTGTGAACGAGGTCTCAGGAACTTTCAATTTTACCCCCTAAAAGGTACTAAAAAGGGTGTGACTGATGTTTGTTGTAATTCAAGAAAAAATGATTGATTGATTGATGATTGAATTCTATTATTCCATGTTTCCATCATCCCTTTCATCTGCAACAAATATTTTTACTAACCTGTTGTATTATTTCACTCTTGATATCAGAGGTACACTGGAATGGTTTTGGGGTTTTGAAGTTAATTCGATGCTGTTTTGTTTTTTGCCTCAGCAGGTTCACATACTGGAAGAGATCATAGCGGTGTTTGTAACTTAGTCAGATAACAAAAAAAATACCTTGATTAGTAGCTCGCTACTCATTTTCGAACTGCTTTCTCTCAGAGAGCTCTTCGACCAGAGTATCCAGCTCACTCATTTCTGGATTAATGCCGCTCGCTCTTCTTTCATATGCCATTTTTTTCTTGTGCTTATCAACAAGGTTTCTGTATCTCTCTTGCACAGCTCGTCGTTCCAAATCTTTCTTGAAGACTGCAGTGCTTTTGATTTTATCAGTGAATCTCTCGCCTCATCCCACAATTTCGCGCGCTTTGTTGTTTTGTATTTTTCTTTGAAAGGGTTTATCAGCAAGAGCTCTCGGCAAAACAAAACATCCTGAGCTTCCGTCCAATTCATGGGGGGTTCTCTGCTGAAAAGAAATGTTACTTTTAATTAACAGGTCGTATTGGTAATTTCCCTGAAATTGGTAATCAGGGTTGTAAGGAAACATTCTCTAAACGTTTTTCATGATCTGCTCGTCTTATGAAAGAGCAAGTTGTAACTCAAGTAGTCAGAACTACTGTTGGTCGTAACGTTCGTTGGGAAATCTCCTATTTCCGTGCAAAATATGAAAGATTTTACTTCATTTACAACGAAAGACTATACTAAGTTAAAACTTAAAGTATCGATAACCTTAACAAACAAAGCTACCAAAAAAATTCATGCAAGCTTGGAAAACCTGTTGATGTCATACAACCTCTTTTGCATGTACAGTCCCTCAAATACGTAGCGCATGTATGCAGAATGCCGAATGATGCGATTCAGAAGATAGTGATGTTTGACAAACGATGGTCGTGGAGGAAAGTGGAAGACACGCTAGGGGTCAGCAAACAACAAGCCCTTAAGACGATGATGTTAGAAGAAGACTTCGAGCGGATGTTGGAGATTAGATTTCCATCGCTCTCCAAGCAGCCGCGCCCTAGGGCCGATCCCGTGCTAGATGGGAAAAACTGATGATGATGATGATGCATCAATGGATTCTAACAAAAGACAAGTTAAATTTGACTTACGAAGACGTTTCTTGGCCACTACAAGAAGGCAAATTGGTTTCGCTTGCCATGCTGCCAAAACAACAGGAAAATACGGAAAACACACGTGAAAGGGCTTGAAAGTTTCGCGCCTCCGTGCGAAATCAAGACGGACGTCAAACACTTCTTGGTGGCCTCCGTGAGAAATCACGGCGTCCCTGTGACATGTAAGGCTGCGTACACACTTGGTGCCCGGGCACTAGCAGTGCCCGAGTACAAGGTCCGGACCTTGTACTCGGGCACCAGTGCTGTGCCGGGATTTTGGCTTGGGCACTCGAAAAACGGGAGTGTTCACATTAGTGCCCGTACTCGGGTACTGTGCCCGGGCACCAAGTGTGTACGCAGCCTAAGAATTTTTTTTGAAATCTCACTTCCGGTCCGCCTCCGTGACCCGTGAACGACCGGTGCTTAAGCTCTTTAGTAACGGACTTTCGCGCCGATGCTCAGGGAGCATGCGTAATGAGAGCCGCTGAAGCAACAGGCAGTCATCATTGAACATTACCCAGAAGATTGGACTATGGTATAAACTTTGTATAAATCGGCACTTTCTTTATTTCTTTCACGTTTTTAACATAACTAAGTTGCTCCTCTTTGGAGAGTTATTCAGTTAGTTAGCTCTAAGAAAATTCACTCAATAAGGGGAGAAGCAGACTCCCGTCATTCGCGGAAACCTTTAAAGCAGTACTTCATTTAAACTTGAATTATAAATTTTACTAGAAATAGTACCCCTTTTTAGAATCGAAGCACTTGTGTGTATAGCTTAACTCATCTCTATTTTTTTTAGCGTACAAACACCAGGTGAGTGAACTATTTATGTATGTGTAGGAATCAATTTTTAGTCAATCTAAAACAGGTAAAAATCTTCGCTTTCGCACCCCTCATTGCTATTCGGTGTTTTTTCCCTCGATCATTGTATATTTTCTTGATTTCAAGCCGTCGCTAACCGAATGGCTATTTTTGTTACTCGCTGTTCAAGCTGTCTTTACGTAACCAAAGCGCAACTTTAAAAAGGCTGCTTTCTTTGCGACGATTTATGTTTTGCGTAAATGTCTCTAAAGAACGTGATCCTAAACGCACATTTACTTGTTGCGTAAAGATTGTTGAGTTTACGCAACTTTACGCTTGCGCAAATGTTACTGAGTCAGGCTACGAAAACAGTGAACACCTGAAATACGCCACGAATGTTTATCAGTTTTTAACTTACCCCAAAAGAGAGCTACTAAGAGCTTCTCAAGTCTTAGTATTGGTGCTTTTTATGCTCTATTCTTGTTCTGGAAATACCTGTGTCAATATGATCCATTTTATGGTAATTCTACGTAGATTCTCGCAGGAATTCATAAACACATTCAGGCGTATTTCACATGTTTACAGCTAGGCGTAGTTTTTTCTGTAAAAAGGTTTACGTGCCTTTAATGCCTGCGTAAAGGTCGCGTAAAGGACTTCTCACCTTTATGCACCTTTACGACGTCACGCAAAAGTACGTAAATGTAGACATTACATTTACGCAGAAATACGCAGATAGGAAAGCGCCGTAACGTCATAATTTCGTGCTGTGTAAGACTACGGAAACCGGGCGCATGTTGTCAAAGGTTACAGAAATCAATACAGTTTTTTTTAATTGTTTACAAATCATTTGATCGTGGGGAAGGGGGTACTTTAAGGTTAAAATGGTAAGGATGACCGTCGAGAAGCCCGAATTTTCCACCCTAAAAATACTCCTCGGTCCTAAAATACCTTCTTCAGCTTACCGTGTTTAAGTTCAAAGAACCCCTAAGGGACGTGTCATTATTTAGCGTGGGGGATGGGGGGAGGGGGACTACTATTTTTTCAAGCAAGGCTCCAAAAACAATAGGACCCTCCCCTTGAACATAACAAACAAGTTGTGACACTCTCCCCGTCGTAGGTAAAAAAATAGGACCCTCACCCTGTCCCCATTCTTCTTTCGTTGCGCGATAAACGCATAGACATATACATAGATAATCTTTATTGTGACAGTGCAACCCTAGGGCGCATGTGCCGTATATTACAATAAAGTGTTTAAACACGGAGTTCCGGTATAAAAGGAGCGGGCCCGCGGGCCTTTGATTGTCAGTTGTCACTCAGCTGTTGTAGAGTTAACACCTCTGTGGCGCGAAATTCAAAATTTCTATTCAAATCGCGAGTTTAAAAAGAAATAAATGGGAACTCTTTGCTTTTTAAACAATTACGTTTTTAGTTGCGGCAGAATAATTTTTTTTACAAGCGGTTTGGCTCAGATAAAAGCTTTTCGTGCGGAGAGCAAGACTAATTAGTATTCATAAGGATCGAAATATTCTGAACCGCGAAATTCAAAATGTGAACTCAAAACGTTAGTAAACATCAAATAACCAATTATTCAGTATTCTACAAGGCATTACCTTGCGATTTATTCAAAAAGAATTTTATTTCAACTTGTTGGGGGCCCTATAAAAACACTTTTGCCGGAGACTGAAAATTCTCGACTTTATTATGTTGAAATATGAATTTATAGTTGCTGATTCAAGCGTGAAAGTGGGCGGTCTTATCCCTTTTATACTGGAACTCCGTGTTTAAAATGTTAATAATAATAAATATCATGAGTTAAATGGGAAAGAAAGGCGATGTCATTACATATTGTATTCTCTGAGTATCTGTTCTCTTTTCTTCATACTTTCCCATATGAATTTTGCAATTTTTCTTTGAACATTTCCATTTTGCTTTAGTTTCATGATTTTCAAGAAAGCGGTTGTGGGTGGTACGTCCTTAAGTGTGACCTTTGTGTGCCTTTCAATATTTTCGTACAACGTCGTTCTGCTTCTTTCATAACCAGTGCATTTTGAAAGGAAATGTTCTTCGTCCTCTACCCCTGCTTTGCAAATTTGGCATATTCTTTCAATGGGCGCTTGGTAGGGTCTTGCATACCGTCCCGTTTCGATCGCAAGGGTATGATTGGTCAATCGTAGTTTGGTCAGGGCGATCCTATGTTGCACATTAGTAACGTTTGTTAAATAATTTTCGTAGTCGTAAGAGAGCTTAATTTTTCGGAGGGTTCTTAGTTTATTTCCCTGTCGCGCATCTTTTCTAGTATCGTTCTGCAAAGAGGTCAACCATGTTTGCCGCTCTATGTCGCACAACCTTTGCCTAATGTTTCGAATGGGCCCTTCTCCAGTCAGCCATACGTTACCCAAGCCCGATATATCTAAAATGTTCTTTAGTTTTCTGTGCCAAAATTCCTTATTATCACTTTCTAGCGTGTCGAAAAAAGCTTTGCTCGATAGGGTATTTTGTCTGTCGTGATCAATTAGTTTTTGCCAGAACTTAATTGCCCTGCATCTGGCTTGCATCCTCATAGGGAAACGCCCTACCTCCGACCTGCATGCTAGGGAAGTGCAATATCTGTTTACCCCCAGTAGCCATTTAATAAATTTGCAATGGACAATTTCGATGGGGTCCCTTTCCATTTTTCCTTTCGAATCTACTCCCCAGACTTCGCTTCCATACAATAGGGGCAATCAGGGAGTCAAACAATCGTAACGTTAGTTCTGGGTTATGTCTAAAGCATTTCATTAAGCCTCAAATATAGGTTATGAACATTACGTTTTTCATCTATAACACTACCCCAAGTACATAAGTTAGATGAAAGCGTCTATTTATGAGCTGTAGGTTTTATTATTCATGCGCGCAATCGCGAGCCGCAAATGACGACATTATGATTGTGCGTGAAGCGCGGCCCAAATGACTGGTGCGGCAGGCCTATCACTGCAAGGTATTTTTGGAAGAGTTATTTTTTACTCCTCAAAATACACTTGTTCTTGTAAACGGTGCGAAGGTTGTGTCTGCGTCGGGCGAGTGCTCAAAGATTATATTAGATGTAATACTTTTCAAATGTATTGAAGTTAAGTAGAAAAATGGAAATGACAGAGAAGGCTGAAAACAATTTGGACCCTCCCCCGAATAGGAGTGAAAAATATTTGGACCCTCCTTAGACACGCAAAAAAATTAGGACCCTCCCCACAAAAATAGGAGCCCCCCCCCCCGAATAATGACACGTCCCTAAGGTCGAACCATTCAGTATTCCGACTATTTGCTTTTGTGGCTACTATGTCAAATGTTTGTCTAAACCTCTAGAGGCCTCTGAGTGTCAAAAGGCTAAGTCGTGCCAATTGGCATGCATAAACGTTGTGATAAAGTAAAGTAAATAAAGTAACTTTGCTTATATAGCGCTTATTTTCAAAGCGCTAAACGCTTTACATTTTGGATAATATCGTTTGGAAACCAGTTCGTAAACATGTGTGTGTCTTAGAAAGTAACTGTGCTAATATATAGCGCTTATTTTCAAAGCTCTATTAGAATTTTTTATTATGTATTGAAGTAAAGTAGAAAAATTCAAATGATAGAGAAGTTGCTGAAAAAAATTGGACCCTCCCCCGAATAAGAGTGAAAAATATTCGGACTCTCCCTTTAGACACGCGAAAAAAAAAATAAGACCCTCCCCACAAAAATAGGAGACACCCCCCCCCCCCGCGCCAAATAATGACACGTCCCCAAGGTCAAGCCATTCAGTATTCCGACTTTTTGATTGTGGCTACTATGTCGAATGTTTGTCTAAACCTCTAGAGGCCTCTGAGTGTCAAGAAGGCTAAGGGGCCGACCATTTAACTTTTGAGGGGGGGGGGGGGGGGGGGTGGGCTTTTTTGAAAAAAAATATCCTGCACAGCAAAATGATGACTAAAACCCTTCTTTTTTTATTGGAAAAAAAGTTCTCACCGCTTACAAGAGGTAGAAAAAAAATCTTGCACCGACAAAAAAGCCCCCCCCCCCTCAAAAGTTAAATGGTCGGCCCCTAAGTCGTGCCAATGCGCATGCATAAACGTTGTGATAAAGTAAAGTAAATAAAGTAACTGTGCTTATATAGCGCTTAGTTTCAAAGCCTAAACGCTTTACATTTTGGATAATTCATCGTTTGGAAACCAGTTCGTAAACATGAGTGTGTCTTAGAAAGTAACTGTGCTTATATAGCGCTTATTTTGAAAGCTCTATTAGCGCTTTGCATTTTGACATGTTTTGACTAATTCGTAATTGTAATACTGTTAAGGTGGTGCCGAACCATTCAGTATTTCAACTATTTGCTTGTGGCTACTATGTCAAATATCTGTCTAAACCTCTAGAGGCCTCTGAGTGTCAAAAACGCTTCTTGAAAAGCTTACGGTGACAGGATATGCACAATGTGTCAAAAGGCTAAGTCGTGCCAATGTGCATGCATAAACGTTGTGATAAATAATGTGGAGTGCACTTTGGTCTGAAATCATACGCGTGATTTCAAAATCAAACGAGCGCGCAGCGCGTCACAAGTATGATTTCAGACCAAAATTGCGCGACACGAAGTTCAATTACCACTTTATTATATCCATTTTGAAATCATATTTTATATCTCGTGTCAGTTTTCCTAGAAGAAAGGCGAACCGGAAACGTTTCACATTTATGTATGTTCATTATGTACGCAAAAAAAACATGTGACAAAAACTTGTGCAGCGAACTGTGCTTAAGAAATATACACAGGTGGATAGCTTTTCCCCTTCAAAAACCTCTCTACTGAACTTTGGATGATTTTGAGGGACTCTGGGTCACAGTCTTCGACATGATTTTCGTTGACTTCTGCATAAAATTGGCCAATAATTTTATAATTGTCTCAAAATCGAGCATCAGATGTTCTCAAGATGGCGGCTTAGGGTCACAGGTGCGTGAAATTACCGTATGAATATGCATGAAATGGTACTTTGAGAAAAATACTCCAGCACTTGAAAGCATATTAAAAAGTAAATTGCTCCTTGTTTATCTAGTGATTGTCTTGGCTTCTTACCTGGGGTTTGAGAGTCATTTTCGGGCATGAAAAATATTTGTCTAAACCTCTACAGGCCTACTGAGTGTCTTAAGCGTCTAAGGCTAAGTCGTGCAAATGTGCATGCATGAACGTTGTGATAAAGTAAAGTAAATAAAGTAACTATTTGCTTGTGGGTACTGTGTCAAATATTTGTCTAAACCTCTAGAGGCCTCTGAGTGTCAAAAAAGTTTCTTGAAAAGCTTACGGTGACAAGATATGTACAATGTTAGCCATTTTTTTGTTTCATCAACACAGAAAAATATGTAACCGGGAGCTCCGCTTTTAGCCAGTGGCTAAATCTATATTATAGCGCATGCACCTGTGCTTATACAGCGCTTATTTTCAAAGCTCTAAGCGCTTTATACAGGGCCTCAAACGCGTTGCAAGTGATACGTTGGTACGGGGGTCTACCACGTGACCACGCCGTTGCACCCCCTTGCCACTTGGGCAACTTCACCCAAGTTTGGTTGTCCGAGGTTAATCCTTTCCCAAGATATAAACCTTTTCTCGTTTGATGACGTCATCAATGATGTCATGCCACCTGACCATGCCGTTGCACCCCCCTTGCCACTTAGACAACTTCACCCAAGTTTGGTTGTCTGAGGTTAATCCCTTCCCAAGATATAAACCTTTTCTCGTTTGATGACGTCATCAATGATGTCATACCACGTGACCATGCCGTTGCACCCCCTTGCTACTTAGACAACTTCACCCAAGTTTGGTTGTCTGAGGTTAATCCCTTCCCAAGATATAAACCTTTTATTTAGCTCTGCTATAGAACTGGTCATGGGTTGCCTGTGCGACGACGGACGGACACACAACCGGAAGCCCATAACAGAATCGGTCGATGCATATACACTTTTGTTTTGTTCCTTTCTCTCCTGCATGTAGCTATGGGGCTCCGCTCGCGGGCTATAACCCTATCTTGGTTTTGATCTTGTTTCTAAAGGGATGGGAGCAATACTTACATTTTAAGGCAGTACTATTTGGTGTATTCAGCTACAACCACAGCTAGAAAGAAGAGGTTATGGGGCTTTCAGGTTATATCCCCTTTCACGAAGCCAGATCAGAGTAATGTACTCGTGCATAAACACTTGTTCCCACCTAGAATGAAAAGAAGCATTTACGCTGTATCTGGAAATAGCTACATGTTTTGCTTCCCTACCTTCCATTGAGTTTAGAGCAAGTCCAAACCCATATTTCTCTTTCATTTCCTTCGTTTGAACTGGAGCAATATTCCAAGGTGCCATGCTGTGGAATAATTGAAAGAGAAATATGACAAAGTGAGTTTGAATGTCTGACAGAGGTCCTGTAGTTCATCAACCTGTTGATCTGTAATGGAAATGCGGTTGAAAATGGAAACACTGTCTCGCAAGGTTAGACAAATATAGGCAATTACATGAAGGTTGAGCTTAACCTTTGTACCATTCTGGACTCCAGGGCTGATGTGGGGGAGGGGGGGAGGTGGTTAAGGGCTCTGCAAAAGGGATTTTGTAGGTGTTTAAGGGCAATATTTTATTTTAACCGTAATTGCCTAGGGGGTCTCAGCTATTTTGTCCCTGAGTGTAGATCTCATAGTGTCAACATACTTTACCAAAGGAGAATGCGGAGAAAGCCACATAAAGGTAACTTCGTCAGAGAGAGCATCTGAGACTTGCATGACTTGCTCTATAGAAGGTATTTGTGAACAAGTGCACATGTATTGCTTTCAGATGGAGTGGCTCAACATGTGCACAATCAATAAACTTACCTATACTCCTGACGACTATTCATAGGGGTGCTCGTCGTATTTTTTAGGGGTCAAAATCGACTCTCAGGTATTTTTAGGGGGTATCGGAAAAACATTGTGGCTTTCACTAATAAATGGTATTTCTTAGGGGTACGCAAATGAATAAAATGGTCACAAACCAAGCAAAACGTTTTCTTTCTTTCTTTGTTCATTTATAGCTCTAAAATAAGCTTGTCATTGAGCTGAGAAACAATAGCAAAAAAGGTTTATTGTTGGTATTTTTTAGGGGTCATTTTGTTTTATAAGGTATTTTTTAGGGGTTGGATTTTTTATGTCCTGGTATTTTTTTAGGGTATATTTTCCGATGTCCTGACGAGCACCCCTATCACTCTTACATGAGAGAACCCCCCCGGGCTCCGCTGCTAAAAAGGCAAGCATTTTCATATCATTGGAGAGATATCAAGATAGTTCCCTTGAAAAAGTGTCGACATTCTCCAACTTCCTTATAAGGAAATATCTGCATACCATATTTGGAATCCCAGTAAGTTTTTCACTATTTCTATTGGCTTAGAAAGCCTAAAACTCAACCAAAACTCAAATATACTCGAGGAAAGATGCTATGTGCATTTTCCACTGTGTTGTTCACGGTCAAGAGCCTGGCAACAAAGTAGACAAGATACCACAGGAAGCCCGGTCAATCTCTAGAAAAGCGACACTGCTATCTTGATATTACATAACTTAATCTTAACAACAACATCATTATCATTGACACTAACAGTATATGAGGTCTTTTCTATACGTTCAATATCAGAAAGAAGCAAGTTAATGTACTGAAGTACGGGATAAGAATCTTCTGCACAATTAACACCAAAAACTGAGTAGTTTTCATTGCTGCTGAGAATGCCCGGCCAATGCTGAGAAAGCTGACAAGCCCCAAGCAACAGAGGTGTCATTTTTACCAAAGGGTGCTCCATCTCCCCATAGCAACACGATAAGTATTGCCAAAAAAAACTGTGTTCCAAGTAAATGCGGCCTACAAAACCCTGTATTAAACTGTAAACATATCACATAACCACACGGAATAATATTTTAAAGCAAAACAAAATGCTAACCTTCGACTCTAACCTTCGAAGTTTTTCAGTCTTGGCCTTCAGACATTTCTAGCATCGGCGATTTTGTCATCCACAGATTTGATCTCATCTTCAAAATCCTCAAGTCTCCAAGTTTTTTTCAAACATTTTCTCCCTTTTCGCCTCCAATGACTTCATGTAGAGCCCGACGTTGAACGGCATTTTCAACTCGACAGCAGGAATATTCAAGAGAAAGAAATAAAGCTTGCGCGAAATCAAAGCTCAACAACATGACAATCAAGATCAAACACTACAAAGTAATTTATGAACTCATTTTCGACTATGTGGAATTGAAAACAAGGCTCAAAATAGTCCTTAGACTATTGGTTTTCGAGTTTTTACATTATTCCACTTCTTTGATCAAAGGTGTTCTCACTGCACAACCCATCGAACACGGCCATGTTTGGTATCGATACAAAGCTGCACTCCTTGACTACATTTTCCAATCATCTGATCTTTCGTGCAATGAATGTAGAGGAAAAAAACGACCTGCCGAAGACACTTGTCGGAGGCTATCGCAAATTAGTCTCCAGGTTCCCGAAAAGTGCTCTCGGTCACGCTAAAAATTTGGCACGAACAACGTACCCCTTTGGCGCGCGCTGAGGCCCACCGTGTTACATTTTGCGGGATAACTCATCGTTTAGAAACCAGATCATAAACATGTGTGTCTTAGTATGTCCTCGTGGTTCTTTAACGTCCCTCTGGCTCCGTATAGTGTAGTGTATGTGAGAGACAGGACCTACGGTTTACGTCCTTATCCGAGAAGACGCGAAAGCTAGTCTAACCATTTGCAGATATTACAGCAAAGGCAACAGCTTCTCCTCAATTACCTCGAACTTAAAATGAGGATTATCATCAATTGTTAAATAGCCTTGAAATGAGGATGATCATCAATCTGGTGACGTGATTATATTCCAATTATCTTCGTTCTATTAAAAAAATAAATACAACGAAGCAATGTGAAGGAACATGATCTAAAATAACCCAAACCGAAAAAAAAAGCCCCTGACCCTCACCACTACTTCAACGTAAATCCATGTGGGACACTCGGCGACGACCGGTTAGCGCAGTGGTAGAGCGCGGGGCTTATGTGCGGGAGTTCAAACCCGAGCCGGACCAACACTCAGGGTCTTTTATAAATAATTGAAGAGTAGGTGCTGCCTTTGCTCTAATATCTGCAAATGGTTAGACCTTCGCGTCTTCTCGGATAAGGACGTTAAACCGTAGGTCTAACTAACCGGAACCAGAGGGACGTTAAAGAACCACGAGGACCGACACACTCATTATTATAAAACTGGTTTCTATAGGATGAGTTACCCAAAAATGTACATAGAAATGTACATAGCTTTGAGCTTTGAAGACAAGCGCTAAGCACGTACTTTACTTACTTACTTGCTTACTTACTTACTTGCGCATATCAAATAACCATGTCACCAGGTTGATGATAATCCTCATTTTAAGACCATTTAGCAATAGGCCTTATCACGGTTTCCGACGCCATTTTGTTCGGTAGGCAAGATGTGCAAAATCCCACATAAACTCTGTAAACGCGAAGTGAAATCGTTGCGAAAATATCAAACATATCGGTAAAATATGAATCGTAGCATTGAGAGAGTGGCTGAAACTGTTTACCTTAAAAGTTTGGAGGTTATAGCTGCTGTATGAATCGAGTAATTCCGTTTTTAATTCTTCATACAAACGCCTGTAAAATCTGTGTGCATCGATGCGTAAAAAGCCTGTCAAAATACAAGGGTAGATGTGGAAAAATAAAAACTACAATTGCTCGCTTTATAGAGAGCGTAGGAAGCTTAAATTTGATAGAGTGATTGTTTGGCCAAGTAGAATTATTTTACGCTAAGTACTTTGTTGATATGTGCAATATTTTCGCAACGATTTCACTTCGCGTTTACAGAGTTTATGTGGGATTTTGCACATCTTGCCTACCGAACAAAATGGCGGCGGAAACCGTGATAAGGCCTATTGATGATCCTTATATCCAACTTCGAGACGATGTTGAACTCCCGCACAGAAGCCCGGCGCTATACTTTTGTCACTATACTATTTACACAAAGATGTATGCAGGAATTGCATATTGTTGAAAGTGATAAAAAATGTTACTGCATAAGCTGTTCGCGAGCTGCGACCCAAAGCAAACGTTAGTAAATGGTCGCTGTAAATGCCTTTGGATATGATAAGATAAAAGATCCGCTTTTCGGCGAACTACGGCTGAAAATTTCGTTTTTTTAAGTCGCTTGACCAGAAAACCCACGGGGAGCCTTCGTCACGTTTAATCGGAAAACACAAGTTAGGAAAACTTGAAACGAGACGATTAAAAAACAATTTGGTTAGCTTGTGAAAAGTTTGGGTTTTATGAAAAGAAGAAGCGATGGGATATAGTTTTACCATTCTATTATTTCGGAACAGCAAAGCTACTAAATAAATAAGCGTGTGCTAGAAATCACGTTCACTGAAGGTTGCTAAACCACAAAGTCTCAGAAGCCGAAATAGGCCTTTATCACGCAATATTGATTAACTAGCTGATGCCTGTGAAAAATTCACGGAGTGTAATGGGGGAAATTTATCTTATATTATTCTCCTAAAACAAATAAAAAAAAAAACTCACGACGGACATATAGTTTGTTTCTGGTGTCATTTCCATTTAGCGCTCGCACTGCGAAGAAAGGCAGCGGTGTACGTTTGTTCAAACTTAAATGAAAATTATTCTCAGGTTAAAGCTTTCGAATTAGAATTATTCCTGCACATAACTGTAAGCAATATGTAACGGAACCATTTAGGTCCGGATGTCTATGGTGCTTTACGGCTGTACGAACTGAGTTCTTTTTTAGTTTCTCTGGGAGACTCGAACATGGCGGCTTTGTGCCTCGCTTAAGAAATCGCTTGAATTAGAACTTAGCTCAAGGCGACCCTTTTCCAACATGCACACTGGGGAGATTTTCTCCGTTTGTGAACTTCGATTTTTCGGCTCCAACATCTCTGTGTTTAGGATAGATTTCGAAAATTTCGTACCGGGCTCAAAAGGCTGTCAAACGACTGTTGTTTGTTTATTTATAAATGGCGCGTCGGGGTTTCGTGCAACGCGCCAAAACCTTTGAATGGGAATTGTCCACTCTATTCTTTTTGGGAAAACGACTTTTGCCTGAACATTACTGTGTTATTTGTGAGAGAAACGCGTAGGTTTGGACGTCTTTGTTGCTTTCGGCTGCGAGAAATTGCTTATTTTTTGGTTTCTGTGGAAGACTTAAAATGGCGCCTTTGCGAACTCGATCTTCTCGCTTACGAAAACGCTTGAATAAGATCTTCCGTTCACTTATTCATTTTCGAATAAAATGTATCCTATAACACAGTTCCCCAAGTTTGCAAGAAAATGGCGTGATTTTGAAATTCCGTGGTCCAGCCGTTTTTCCAGGCTGCTGGGCCAACAGTTTGACCTTGACCCCGCCCACATCACGTATTATATATAAGACTAGTAAGTACCCGTGTGAAAAATTCACGAATTAAATTTTACTTGAATGACGAAAATTATCGGATTGTCTGCCGCTGTGGAATGAACAGTTATACCGCTATGTTTAGAGAGATGTGCTCAAAAATTTGTAAAACTACGCCTGTTTACTTTAAAGTATTTGTTATCAGTTTATAGATAGGTGGCATACCGGTGTGAAATATTTGCACCATAGCATACGATAGGAAAGGCGTTTTAAATAAAATCTTTGAAAACAATGTTCCTTGTGAATGGAAATGAGGCAAATGCCACACAATAACCCCCCTAAATATTTCCTAACAAAGGTGTTGAGGCATTGGTTTCACTGTGGTTTTGGCGCGAAAAGATCGCGCGCGTGTCGATCGATATGGTCGTGTTTTCGGTCAAGAAAGAAAAAGGCTGAGCTGTACCACTCGAATTTCAACAACTATTGGTTTTAGATGTAAATAATATCAAGTCCCTCGTCTAGTGAATAGGAAGGTTTAGGAAGCGCCAGAAAGGTAAAGTAAAACTTTTTAGATTCTTGCTGTTTTCAATGGAAAGTTGCTTTGCACTGCTCATCATGTTGGACTTTCTTAAAGACTTGTACAGCTCGGTCAATTCGAATTGAAGTGTGTGTGATTTAAAAACTTATCAGTTAAAATTGGGAAAATCGCTTGAATTAGACCTTAGCTCAAGTAAAACCTTTTCCAACAAAAACATGCACTCTGGAGAGATTTCCTTCCGCTCGGATTTGTGAACTTCGTTTTTTCGGCTCGAACATCTCCGTTTTTAGTATAGATTTCGAAGATTTCATACATTTCCTCCTTCCGGTCGGGTTTGAGAGCTTCGTTTTTTCGGCTCGAACTTCTCTGTTTTTAGTATAGATTTCGAAATAAATAGGCTGTCAAAGGACTGTTTGTGAACTGAGTGTTTGTTTATTTATAAATGGCGCGCCGGGGCTTCGTGCAACGCGCCAAAACCTTTGAATGGGATATATTGTTCACTCCAAACTTTTTGGAAAAACGACTTTTGCCTGGACATTACTGTGTTATTTGTGAGAGAATCGCGTAGGTTTGGACGTATTTGTTGCTTTCGGCTGCGAGAAATTGTTTATGGTTTCTGTGGAAGACTTAAATTGGCGCCTTTGCGAACTCGATCTTCTCGCTTACGAAAACGCTTGAATTAGATATTCCGTCCACTTTATCGTTTTCGAATAAAATGTATCCTATAACACAGTTCCCCAAGTATGCAAGAAAATGGCGTGGTTTAGAAGTTCCGTGGTGCAGCCGTTTTTCCAGGCTGCTGGGCTAACAGTTTGACCTTGACCCGCCCAACATCACGTATTATATAAGATAATAATAAAATTATTCTTTATTAAGGAGAAAAAGTTTATTTGTTACAACTCGTAGTGTGACCGTTCATTAATTATAGGCTACTCAACAATTAACAATTCCAATTAACAATTCAAATCATTTTCATAGATTTACTATAAAAAGAATATGAAGTACAAGTTCGCTCTGCTCTACTTAATTGCTTATTATTGTCAATTTACTGAGAAATTCGTAATCGCAATCTAGCTTAAGCCGCCGAACCATTCGGTATCCAAACATTAGTCTAAACCACTAGAAATACAAAAATACAATTGAACTCGTTCATTTTCTATTCCCATTTTTCCTGAGAGTTTTAGAGATCTCCTGTGCCTTACATTTTATCCAAAAGCTAAAATTCGTGCCATTGCGAAGGGCGTCGAGTTGTGCTATTGCCACAGTCAGTTTTGCTCACTAGCTATCTGCGAGCTTGGGTACAAAACAAATCCACAGATTGCTTTAGGCTGACTGCATTGCTTTTATTGGCTTCTGAACGGTTTCACTATTATCCAATCTGCTTGAAAGTACTTCCAACTGCTCGTCGGTACATCCATACAACCATTCATTCGCTAGGCCTGATTTCTCCCCAAGCAACATGCGCCACCTTGTGCTCCACATATCTGCGCCAAGAAATCCAACCCGAACATTACGTTCAGTCTCAGGATGAGTGACATCTCGACCATGGGTAACGCGGTGGTTGTTGAAAATGACGGCTCTTCCTGGGTTCAGCAAAAACCTTTGATGATTTTTAGGATCATCGAGCTTGGACAGAAGCAAGACATAGGCTTCGTAAAGCCTTTTCATTGTTGCATTGTCCTTGAATTTGCTCAGTTCCATTCCACCGTGCTTGTTTGAGATCAGTACTGACGGGTGACGCTTTTCTCTAGGATCACTGCAAATAATAGGCTTCTCGTTGTGGATTTCGTTGTGGTAGATATACTCCATTCCAGGCTCTACCTCGTCTCGAGTAGTCAGCCTTCTTCTTGCGAAGCGAACTGGTATTGTACTGAGCAGGTGATACGCTTCAGGCTCTTCTCGGCGCAGCTCTTTGATGACCGCAACACTGTCAATCCAGTAGTTGTAAGTATCTTGTACTGGAGCAGAGTAATAAGTGGCCATTATGCAGGACAACGTGTTGATCGCATCATAATAGGCGGTGTCAATATGGACGGGGTGCTTGGCTGCCCCGTAGGCATCTTGATCTATTCTATCTGTCTTGGTCTTGTCAGGCGCTATTACTATAGTGTTGATTGGGTGCCTTCGTTGCTTTGGTTGACCAACACAATGCAGAATCCCTTCTAGACCTTCATGGCTTGGAGGTACTCCCTCGAAAAATGCCACACCATATGTTACGAGATCGGTGAACCAGGTCTCAAACTTTTCCTTTCGCTCTGAGTACTGGTAAATAGGAAATTTAGCGCTTGCATCCCAGTTTATTATTTCCCATTTCTTAAGGAGATGGGCGTTTATTTTCATGTCTTGTGCTCGAAGCCAAGAGGCATTGAAAATGCTGCGATGGTCGTTCCACTTGACGTCAACGTCTTCGCTCCCATCTCTGTTTTCGGCGCCAACAATCTGCGACTCGGTAGCCACAAAGCGAGCATAGTCATGTTGAGGGTACGTCCAGCTATATTGATCGAAATATGTAGGGTCTCGCACAGATCCACGTAGCCAGACGTTTGGAAACAGACTATTTGCACCATCCTGCCATGTTATCCTTAAGAACTCGCTGCAGTGGGACAGAGTGGCTATGCGAAACGGTGCACGTAATAATGCTGTCATTATGGATGTCGTAGAAGAGAAATGTAAACTTTCCTTCGCCTAATCCTTCACCTGGAGTTAATATTGCGACTGAAATATAGTCCAACTGAATTTTTAGCATATGTTCGGCTGATATATGTTTAGCATGTGTCCATTCGCTCCGCCTTTAATAATTTGTATCGCTTCGCTGAGCTAAAGCGTTCTTAATTAACATTCTTAGAGTGCTTTTCAACAAGTTGTGAAACACAATAAGAATACGTACTGAAATACTTGCTGCTACCCTACACTCTATAGCATTGTTACGTGGGCTTCCGTAGGAAGAGCCCGAGTTATAAATTCGGCTCTGTTTTATTTACTCGGGCTTCCGTAGGAAGCGAATAGTTTACATCTTGTTGCCACCCAGACAGACCCTGTGATTGCAGCGCTCGGTCGTGTGTGAGAAATTAACCACCCAATTGTAAGCACCCAATGGATCGAATCATCACATCTGACATATGTAAACACCGTTAGCCAATTTGGTCCATTGTTAGCCAGCTTGTCAAAAGCTTTGAAGATCAAACTGAAAATTCGAGCTATGTCAGATTTCAACATGATGAATATTGGTTGATTTTATACATTAACAGCTTTTCGTGCTTGTAATGGCAACCCTTGTTCAGAATGATTTGATTTTGATGCTTGGATAGTTGCATGATAATGAGTCAAATATCCATTGAAAAAAAGAATGCGATTATAGCATTCTTTTAAATAGAGAAGTATTCATCAGCTGTGAAATAATATACATACTTTACTGATAGTATGCTAACATACACAATGAAAGGAAATTATTTATTGTATTCTCCTTTCTAATTTATGACTTGTAGACACGTATTATTAAACATTGACTATTAGTTTGTATTGGAGTATGTAATGAAAACCGCCCTTGCATTTTTGCAAAGCCATTTTTTCTTTAGCAAACAGGCTGTAACTACCAAGGTTTTAATAGACCATTTCTCTTTAGCAAACAGGCTGTAACTTCCAAGGTTTTAATAGACCATAGTGGAGCTAATTATGAAGAGCCAATAAGCACGATGGATTCTGGTTAAATATAGACAGACAATGAAATCAGGCCACTTTTGATGTTACTCTGCACTAATTGTAATAATAATCCTTCATTCCACCAAAGTTAATCTATAAACTATGATTCCACTTAAACCTTACTAGGTTCATGGGAAGCACAATTATCGATTCATCTATCATAGATACACAATAAATAAATAGATCTCTATCACTGAAAAGAGAAGACGCTGAAGTCACACCCTTCAAGCTCATGCAAAAATTATATTCCTATAAAACAATTGACGAATTGTTAACTGTTTTAATTTAGCCTGAGGAGGGCTTAGAGAATCTAACAAAAATAAAGGACGAGCCACGCATCTGGAGTCGTGTGTGCTGGAGATCAACTTAACAATCCTGCGGACGAGGCTCGACCACTTACAGCTGTTTCAGGTAACACGCGAACCCAGCGCGTTCAAAACACTTTTTGGCACTTGGGTTTCTTCGACGTCAATCAAATCGCCTAGTGCAGTGAATTGGCCTCGGTCGCGACATGTCTCGCAAGAGAAGCCAAACAAATGCACTTGGCAAGAATTTGATTGGCTCACGCGGATTGCATTGATTGGAGTTGTTGAGGCGAGCCTTTTGTTTTCGGTTGACCAGAATTAATTGGAAACAAAAGGCTCGCTTCATTTGCATCTCTAGCGTTCTTACGCGGAACAACTCCAATGACAACGCAGAAAGCCCATCTCTAGGAATCTGACAACGGCGAAGTCAGTGATCATCAAAAGAAGGAAAGGTATGTATGCCTTGAAAACGGACCCCTCGACCTCCACAGAACATAGGAAATGGGAATACTTATTGGCTACAAAGTTTGACCAGCTTTAAATTTCAGTCAACAATTCCAAACAAATTTCGTGACCGTGTTGGATGTTCTAGCTGATTTGGATGAGTTGAAGCGAAACTAAATTTTGGTAGCCTAATTCTTGCATTGACCTTTTGACGACTCTATACGACCGCAATTGCAAAATTCAGGTGGCCAAGGTTGACTTGCCGTACAAGAAAGATACAAGTTTGTGATGATGTATTATGGGTTTCGCACTCAACTAGTAAGAGTCTTAGAATTAATAAACTTTCGTGCAGCCGGTCAAATCTCTTGTAACGAAACAAGAATTGTGATATTTGCTGCATAGACAAGAATTTAATCGGAGTTTCTATAGCGACGAAACTAGTAAGTCAAATGTTTTTAATTATCGAAACTTCAACGTGCTATTGTACTTGCACTATTTCGAGATACAATATACAAGTCATAGAGATACAAAGATACAAGGATATCAGACGATCAAAAAGTCGTACATAGAGGATATTACACGGTGGTGCGAAGATATGAGTTTTATTTTCGAGTGGCAAGAACAATATTTTACGAATGAGCGCAGCGAATGAGTAAAATATTGTTTTTGACACGAGAAAATAAAACTCATATCTTCAAGCCAGCGTGTAATTTTCTTTTTATTATATAGACAAACCAGAAAAAATATTCCAAATTGATTTCCAAGCACTTTTGTTTTGACCGATATCCTCACTAGTGAGGATATGGAAAATATGTCGCTGAGGACCCGGATGTAGCTTCGTATGAGATCTACGAGTGGCGTATTTCCCAGTAAAACACTCGTGTCTATATAATAAAAAGTCATATCCGGATGCGACCAAAAACCATGCGACTCGAAACACGACCTGCATCACAGGGCGCCCAAGATCAATGTTTGTGAAAAGTCGATCCTATTCTGTCCCGTTAAAATGCCCCTGTATCGTTAAAATGCTCTAAAAACGTAAAAATACTGTCAAATTATCGAATAAAAAATCTTACCTCTGTAAATTGTCTCTGTAATGCTTTGGAGTTCTTTGTAGTCCAGAAAATTGCCCCATATTGCGTAAAAAGCCTGTAACAGGCTGTTTTACGCAATATGGAATAACGGACAAACAATGATCTTGGGCGCCCTGTACCTGCATGCAATTGTACTATCTATTGCCTTGCTAGGGGAATCAATGACTGCCAAAGAGAGCGAATTAAAAAAAATCAATCTCGGTGCTCAGGACAGACTAAGAATGTCAAACCAGATCGTCGTCTTCAGATAATTATTACATTAATTTCTCTAGGATAAACCAGCACAAGAACTCTTTTTCTGTGATTGGAGCAAAAATTTGGAATAACATCTCTCAAGACATCAAAAGCTCACCAAAGCCTCTTTTCAAAAACGAACTTCAAAGAATGCTGTTTAGTATCCTGGAAGAAAAGGATAGTTATGCTGATATCTCTATATTAATTAATGAAATGAATAAAATCAAATAATTGTTATTTTTTATTTCTGAAACTTTGAACAATTTACATCCTCTTTTTCGCTTGTTATTAGCGGGTTTTTTTTCCACGTTTTCACCCTTCGTTTCTCTCTGCTTCTTTGTCCTCTCACTGTCTGCCTCGACTAGCTATGCTATTTGCAGGCGGTGTGCTGTCTTTGTATTATTTTAAAAAAGACATAATAAAGTTGAAGTTGAAGTTGAAGTTGAAGATAATAAAATCCTCTGCACTTTTATCAAACAGCCCGACTCGAACTAAATTTGCCGCTAGCTATAAATTTGTCGCAGCTATTAATGTTTAATGGCCCGAGGGTTATCCTACTTCTTGGTACAGTATTATATCCGAGCTGAATGTTTTTCGGAAATACGAGCGTAATAGAGCACGCGTGATGTTGGGAGAGACACGAGAATGTTGTAAAATCAAAAGCCGCACTATAGCGGGGGAGAACCATTACTTTATCAGAGTCAATCAGAGCGCGCGTTATATCGTAGCTAATAATAAAGAAGATACACTGCTCCTGTCATGTCTTTGACAGCTTAACTTAATCTTTTTATGACAGTGTATCCATGTCTCAAGTCAACACTCAAGAACCAGACTTTAGCTCCTGGGCACCACAGCACGCCCGTAGGGAATTCCGGGAAGGCCGTTGGTCTCACGTCTCGTGCTCTCGAATGAGTTTACCGTATTCTAAGGTCGGAGTGCTGGTCATCCCTTCGTCCTATGCAGACTCTTTTGAGGAGTTTTGCCATCTAAATTCATCGTCCTGTCCGCTGGTCTATCGGAGTCTGCCTGGGGAGGTGGGAGTGCCTCCTCTAGCCTCGGAATCTGATGTCAGGTCAGTTTCAAATGAGACAACCCTATTCCCCCCTACCCCCACCACCTCTTTAACGTCAGACGTGTCCATGCCCTCCAAAATTATTTATATTTATTTAGCTATTTAATTTATGTTCAAAAAAGCACCGCTGATCCGCCTCGACTAGTTTATACTATTTGCGAATCAGCCGGTAAGATTTTGTAATCTGTCTAAAATCTTAATAAACTTGAAACTTGAACTTGAAACTTAGCCGACTGCAGCATAAAACAATTCAAACTGAATACAATAGGCCATTTGCACTAACTGGGTCACGCGACCCCAACTACCTCTTAACGAAATGTTTTGTCAAAATCAATTTCAGAAATACAAAGAATCAATTGATATTAGTCAAAAACTCAGGTTTCAGCTTAATATCGGCTAACCTGGAGCAAATAGCAGCGTGTTGAATTTTCAAGATTTTATTCAGAAGGTATGGACTTGGGTCACGTGACCCAGTTAGTGCAAATGGCCTATTGCATGTTGTTTCGCTCTTTAGAACCGATATGCAGCTCTACTCTATTTTCATCAATGGTGAGCTAAAGGAGACAGTTCCAGACGCCTCTTACATCCCTTGGGACAGCATGGTATCTTTCTATTTGGGCTGCAGTTTCTCTTTCGAACATGCGTTGGTAAGCGCTGGGGTACCTCTCCGGCATTTAGAGAGTAAAACAGGTGCGTAGCAATTTTTTAAGTTGCTTTTAATGGTCTGGAGATTGATCCAGAACCTTAAATTTCTTACCGAATTTTGCTGTATTTCTGGCCGTCTTGAGGCTAAAAATGTCATAGTTTTTATACCACTAACCATGCCTAGACAAATTACTTCAGCTTGGTGTTAACCTCCGGAGACATTTGATTTTTAGCGAGTTAATTTCACATAATAAGCCATTATTCTGAAAGAGAACTATATCCTCAATAGTTTTGCCAAATGTTTGTTGCGTGACAGAAATTTCAGCGCCGCATCTGAGAAGCTTAATACAAAAAAAAACGATTACATTTGGCGAGGGGAACTGTAACTGGTCTGAAAAGCACAGTTTTATAGAGACCATAACTTCACACAGTTAGGATTTTGATACGTCATGTGAACATCAAGACGATCTAATAGAGTGCCTCACCCCGTAGCCCCTGTTTTCGAGAAATAAAACGTTGATAAAACTGGGTAGGGGTATCACCCTAGACCCACATACCTGATGTTTTGACCCTCACTTTCAAATGTCCATGGCCTTTATTGTGAGTAGCTGGGAACCCTACGTACATTGCCCTTTTACAGATATTCCTGTCTATCTTTCCTGCGTCCCCACAATCCCGGTGGGACCGTTCAGCTGTGACACTATCGTATCTATGCGCCCAATACCAAGGAACTTTATTCAGAGGACAGTAGAAGTGACGTCCCAATTTGAGCACATAGGCCACGGAGCCCCTATACATATTGGCGCCTCTTCATGGATAGGAATCAAAGATGTCTTCACGGACTACTATAATACCCCACCAAATGTACAGAATGGAGACATAACGGTATTTTGGGCCTGTAATGTCACATCTGGTGAGGTAGTGAAAGAAGCCAGTAAGTCGGAAAGAAATTCAATGTTATATCACCAGCACCTGAGCACCAGTACATTTATTGTTATTATTGTTATTAAGCAATTACTGGATGAGGTTGAGCATGACATCGATAATTATCAAGGTTTGTGGTATCTGCCGAAGCGAAGCTGAGGCAGATAACACAAACCGACGACTTGACAACTATCGATGTCATGCGAAAACCGAGTGCAATAAATATTTATTATTCATTGTCTGTAAAAAAAAAAAATGAAACGAAAAAAATGTATTCAAAATTAATTATCAAAAAACCTTAATACATCACAAATATACCAATATTTTAGCCACAGCTACAACCTCAGCTAAATATACTATGTTTTCGATTTCTTGAGTGAAACACGTTGCGAAGCGAGCAGCCATCGTAAAAAGACACAAAACACAAACTTTGCTGCGCATTTGTAATTTCACACAAAATACCGCTGAAATAACTTGCAGGCTCGGTCCAATAACCTGTACAGACAACTGTTTCCGTTGAAAATAGCACGGGCTCGGTCCAATAACCTCTACAGACAACTGTTCCCGCTGAAAATATTGCAGGCGCTTGTAAACTGCCAGAATTGCCCGTAGACTTGAGCCAATCAGAAAACGATATTACAATGAATACAAGAATAATCATTATTGTTATTGTTGTTATTAACTTTGTCGTCGTCGTTGTCGTTATTGTGGTCGTTGTAGTTGTCGTTGTTCGTGGTCGTGGTCGTTGTTGTGGTCGTTGTACGTTGTTGTTGTTTTGTCGTGTTCGTGTTCGTTGTCGTTGTCGTTGTCATGGTCGTTGTCGTTGTCGTTGTCCTTGTGATTGTAATTGACAGTGTTTGCGCTGATTATACAAATTATATTCAATGCCTACATTACCGTCGATTGCATCTACTTGTCCACACGCCAGACAAAAACATTCTGTCTGCACGTGAAACTTCAAAGTTTTGACATCGAAACTTGAATGATTTGCTGGCGCAAAACTTGAACGATTCATCACAATACTCAAGTCTGCAATTTCTTTTCAATAAAATCACTGAAAACGTTAATATTCTGGTAGCTTCATGTTTTTCCTGGTCAGGAAGAAATATAGCAACACATTTTTTTTCGTTACTAATTTTTTTACTAATTTTTTTTCCCACCCCACGAGCGTCACCAAAGCGTCACGCATGGGAGGTCAAAACTTCGAAGTTTCACGTGCCGAAACAACATTTTTGTGGAGCGTGTGGACTGGTAGATGCCAAATCGACGGCACCTACATCCCAGCTTATGCGCTAAAACGTTTCCACTTGAACACAGAAATTCCAGAGGTGACGTTGGGTTTCTCGAACGAGAACGTAGACTCCCTCTTCATCGCAGACATCCGTCCTGAGGATTACGAGAAAGAGCACCGCTCCGAGTATAACCACCTACATCCACGAGTGATATTTATTTCCGAAGATCCCCTGTTCGCCTCCGTTCTTTCTGACCGAGCACTTGACCTGATAAAGAAACTACCAGTTCAAAATGCCAAAAATACTCTTCAAGAAAATGCAGAAGAAAAAGTTGTCGACGAGGCGGTGCCGTGTTACGAAATGGAGTCTAGTGAAGATAATGGCGAAGAAGAAGGGTTCATAAAAGGGTCTTTGCGTATTTCACATGCGTCGTGTGTAATATTCGAACTGGATGTGAGCCTTGACGAGAATGGAGCTTGGCCTTGCAGACAGGTAGTCTTTTTAGTTTCCCTCACACGATGTCTGCAAGCCCTGGACAAGAGCGTGCGAGTAAACACGTACATGCACGTAGATACATGGAGAGAGATTTTTACTAGTGCTCATCAAGCGGGAATCATTTCTCAGCCAGTTAATGTCTGTTCCAGAAGTGATAACACAAGTTCGAATCATAATATGGTATATAAGGAAAAGGACCAGAGGACTGGACTGGACACGGGACTGCGCGTATATGTGGGCAACAAAGGTAATATATTCTGCATAAACTATTGTTCCTGTTTTTATAAAATATTAAGTGTTCGGTTCTAGATTTGGGGCGAGGGGGCAGGGGATTCCCCTTTCAACACTCCCCCTCACGCTCCGCCCGATATTCTCCACATTGGATTTTTCACCGTAACACTTTTGGCAGGCTAGCCACCTCTCTGTAACAAATGTTTAGGAGGATTCGAGAAGAAATTCCAAATTTATGCGGACATTTTGACATCGTGGAGAGACATTGTCAGCGGTTAAGGTGTTTGGGCTAAATTTTGTTTTGTACCAAATCTTCAAAATTCCCACAGATATCAAAATAAACGTAGCAGCACATATTTCTGTAGTGATGTGATTTTCATACCCATTCTTTTTTCCGTCATCCTTGACACGACTAGAAAGCATGTGGTCTAAAAACAAAGACTCTTTATCTCCGTCGCTGTTGGCTAATCGGGTACACATTTTCTCATCAGGATTTGCCATCCATGAGCTCTTTCTGCTCTCAACAAACAAGAGACCTGGGAGCAAGTCAGATAAATGTGTTGTTTTGAATGGAGAGAACCTGGTACTAGCTCTGCTCGCTCTACATTCCTGTCCAGTTCACTCACGGTATGTGCGGAAAGGCGCTGGGGTTTTTGACAAGCCAAAGGTTGACGAGTGTATCGCTACTCACCAGCAGGTAAATATCAGTTGGTAACTTCACGATAGGAGGATCTTTTGTTTGTAGTTTTAGCTCATTAGCATAAGCAATTATGAGACAATTTGCTCGATGAATGGCGACTTCTAAGTATTTAGAGGATTAATCAATAGAACATAGTTGGAAAATTCCACATTTCAACACATCGTCACAAACCGAATTCAGCAATATTACGAATTTTGGAATTTATGTCCATTTGCATTTATACACATTGGTTCGCTCTTTTGTAGAACATGTATTCCAAATGTCATAGCTGTTGTTTATGAGTTTACGATGAGTTTTCGCCTAGCTCCTCCATTTATTTAAGGGTAGGGGTGTACTGACTTGACCTCGAAACCCTGTTCCTTATTCAGACCTAATTTTGCTGCAAAAGATGGTAGTAATCTATTCCAGACTTGAATATTAATATTATTATTTAACTGTAAAGAGGGGGCCTCCTCGCAAAAGCCTGGTGGTTTTTTGAGGCCCTCTCGCCTCTATATTCTTCTGTGTGTACTGACTGTATTTAATCCTGATGATGGCAAATAAGCTTGACTTGACTTGACTTGATTTTAGTGGAAAAACACACTACACAGCCCGCATTGTCAGCCGATCTATGCCCATTGATCGACTTTGTACGGTGACTCAGTTGAATTTACCTTATACTTTAGCACATGGTCTCCATATCGTAATCGTTGCCAAACCTTTTTTTTGTGTTTTAGATTGAAACATGGGAAGTAAAACTCTATCAACAAGTACCACAAGTCTCAGTGGACATTGGAAACGGAAAGCAATATTTCACTGACATGAACAATAGTTTGCTATTAGAGTTGTAGAATTGTCTCTAAGATCTTGAGGAGGGCTTATATCGTTCTACAGGGAAGGCTATCATCCAAGCGATTTTATAGACAACTAGTTTTGAGGGTAGGTTAGATTTTGGGTTGTGTCCTCACTTTGCTCGATTTTCTAGACATTCGCTCTTAATTGTCGATCGATCCCTAGATTTTGATGCTCAAATCCGCATTTTGCTTGATTGGGCGTCTAGTCGTTTGTAAAGAAGGGAAAAGCGAAAATACTACTAATTATTTCTGAAACTTCTTGTTTATTATATTTTTTCTGCTTTCGGGTCAAGTATCGTCAGCTGCTGGCGAGCTTATGAACGCGGTACAACATGAAAGTGAACGGTTCTCATAATATTCACGGCAATTTACATGTTATTGCTCTCCCCAACGAACATTCCAGAAAAAGCCCCAAGAAAATCTATTGTCGATTATATGACGCAACAATCAAATGTTGTTGACTATTTTAAGTCTAAGTTAAGGAGCGCTTGGATACGAAGAAGTCTGTAGCTACTGGTTTTCTTTTGTCACAGATACACAAATACCTAGTATACAAACTAGCCGGTGGGCCAATCTGAGCGCTTAGAAATCTGTAGCTATTGGTTTATCCTTTTTTCACAAATACACAATTACAAACTATTATTATATGGCAACGATAGTACGCGCGCTCTGATTGGCTAACGAGCGGGCGTAACTCTCCGTAATGCCCACGGGCATTATGGAAATTCTTAATGCCCGCTCGCAGTTCACGACTGACAAAAATTAATCTCCTTGAAATAACATAAATTCAAAAGGGAGATTTTCAGCGCAATTCACAACAAGGAATACTTGACACAGTATAATACAAATCTAACTTGTGACGAGGAAAATCAAGGCCTGAATCTGTTTAGTACAAAAGGCAAAGCAGAGCCAAAAGTTACTCTAAGCTATAAATTCGAGTCTATCCGGAGAAAATGAGAAAAGGGAGAATAGCAGCAAAAGGTAAAAGCTACAAAAGGTCAAAATTTATTAGCATTTGAAGAAACTTGAGAGCTAAAAATAATAACAGAAAGCGAGTTCAAACTTTGTGCTTACCGATAGCTGATACTTAGTGAAGTCGTTGATTTATTTTTTCTCTCCATCTCCTCGATTAAATTCATTCTTACTTGACATTCGCTTTTGCACAAAACCCATTCCTGAATACATAGTCGGCTAAAATAACCATTGCATTGTTCTGTTATTATCAATCCTGTTCAATCTAGTTCTGGTTCCTTGTTGTAGATCTCAAATGAGTTTTCGAATAACACGTTTGCAGCTTTTACGAAACTAAAGTTGTTTTTCTTGAAAACTTTAAGGCCAGTTTTTAGACGTCGAACGTAATTCTGTCGCGCTAAATAGATTAGGTTCATTAGCCAGTAGAAACAAGTAATTTCGATAGGAGTGATTTTATGAGGTTAGTATAGCATGTCTGGCGAATTGAGAGGATCTCAGCCCTGATTTGAAAAGCGCTGGAAGGATTCAAAATTTTAATTTAGCACGGCAGTAGCACGGCGTTGGCACGGCAGATAGTGCCGTTCCTAATGCAAATGAGCTCAAGACAATAGCTCTAACTAACCAAACAATGGGAAATTGACATTTAGTGCGACAAGAATTAAGTTCGACGTCTAAAACTAGCCTAAGTTTAATATTGTCAAGTGAAGCATGTTCGCCTTCGTCCAAAGGATAGCTTGTGGCAAAGAACTTCTTCACGTTTAACTCTTCTTTCGGATTTATAAAAAGCCTTTTGCTAATGCAAAAGGAGCAATGTTTTCCCCACAATGGGACTAAATAAAACTTGAAGTTGTGGAGCTGACGTCGAAGACTTGCTTCCCGGTTGCTTGCCGTTTGGATCTTCTGTTCAGCTCCCTCAAACGTTTCTCCCAAATGACTAAACAACATCATAAAATAGCTGTAAAAGAATCGATTCTGAAGTATTTGATATCCATAAGAGATTGATTACTTTTGAGGAGGTCTGGCGTGGTTCGCACACACGAGTTTGTTCTATCAGTTTGACTCAGAGAATGAAAAACTCTGAATGAACTCGAGCGCGACGCGGGCGCGTGTCTGAGTTTTCGGCGGGAAAATGAACGAGGCGACTTCCGGTTCGTAAAAATTTTGAAGAAAAAGTGCCATATAATAAACAACTTACTAACCTCGACCGTTGGGGCATTACGTGAAATATCAAACCTCGGTTTTGGCGTATCAACCTCGCTATCGCTCGGTCGATACGCCAAAACCTCAGTTTGATATTTCACGTAATGCCCTCACTCTCGGTTAGTAAGTAGTTAGTATTCCTTGATTATGCTACATTTACTTTAAAACAGATATCTAAGCAACTTTTGACCTTTCAGTAGTTTTGTTATGACAGCTTAATGGATCTGTTTTGACAAGTGCCTCTCGACAGTTTACACACTTAATAGGCACACAGGGGGGGGGGGGGGGGTTCTTCACATGTCGACCTGATAGGGGTGCTCGTCGTATTTTTTAGGGGTCAACATCGACTCTCAGGTATTTTTTAGTGGTTATCGGAGAAACATTGTGGCTTTCACTAGTAAATGGTATTTTTTAGGGGTACGCAAATGAATGACAGGGTCACAAACCAAGCAAAACGTTTTCTTTCTTTCTTTGTTCATTTATAGCTCTAAACTAAGCTTGTTTTGAGATGAAAAACAATAAACAATAACAAAAAAGGTTTATTGTTGGTATTTTTTAGGGGGTGGATGTTTTATGTTCTGGTATTTTTTAGGGTATATTTCCGATGTCCCGACGAGCATCCCCATCACTCTTACATGGGAGAAATCCCCCCCCCCCAACCCCGGGCATGTACCCTTTCAGTGAAAATATCCTTAGAATTGGAATGTTTCCCAATGACTCAGAGCGATTTACAAGTTTGCGTGTTTTTGCTTACAAATCATATTTTTCTTAGAATTAATGTAACATCGACTAAAGTATTTCGTCATGAAAAAGAAGCAAACAATGCTTCAAAACGTACTAATGTAAGCTACAATCGAATAAACATTTAAATCATTGATTTAAGGCAAGAGACAGAGAAGGCAACCCCAACACATGGATCTGTTTCCATGACAACGGCAGAATAGCGTGAAAATTATTTTTTAGAAAAGGGAAGCTATTCTTAGCGGCGCCTTCTGATTGGACGTATCCTAGCAACATACATCACTGAGGACTGCATGTGTGACCGGCATGCTACGGGACGCTGCACTGGGAAAGGAAAACATGGGGAGATCATGGCCGAGATACATGTAGCTTTTATTGACGAAGACCTTTTTCATTTAGCTAAAAGTGGGAAGTGCCGAACCGGAAAGCAAAATGGAGTTGGTATGTGGCTGGAGAACTAGTTGAAGAGAGCCATAACAGTTGCTGTTCTTGTAATATAATTGGCTGATTTGCCATGGTAAATAAGAGTGCAGACAACGCTGCTTATTTTCAACACGCGCGCGCTCTTGCATCAACACGTGCGCGCGCTTAAACCAACGGAAAACATGGTTCGAATGCGCGTGCAATTTTCAACGGGAATCTATTTTAGCGGAGCTCCCGCGGGCGCCGAAGGCGCCCGCGTAGCGGAGCCCCATAGCTACATGCAGGAGAAAAGGACACAACACAAAAGTGTATATGCATCGACCTGTTTTCTGATGGACTTCCGGTTTGTTCGTCTGTGTGTCCGTCGTCGCAGAGGCGCGGGTTGCCTGTCTCGGTTTAGGCGGGAAAATGAGCACGCTCGCGTGTTCAAATTAATTGGCGATTGGCGATTTTATTTGAAAGGGGATTTTTTTTCTTTGAGACTTTACTTCGTGTGAACTTCGTGACTTCGTGTCAGTTTTCGTCATAAGGAAGACGGTTTTTTCCTCTTCATCTCTTCATAAAAAAATGAAACGTTAAATCAAGCTGACAAAATTGAAAAAATGAGTTATCATGGAGCGGAAAGAAGCTGAGACTGATGTCATGAACATGAAGAAATAAAGTTTGTCGTGGGAAAGAAACAAAGCGCCGTAGAGGAGAATTGGCAGGGAAGATATGTCGAAAAAGAAGACAAACGAAGAGCTAGTGCGCGAGAGAAAGCACAAACAACGATATGAAACTAATTCTCAAGGTTGGTACTTGAACTTTGCAGCTATCTAATGTAAGTTAGGCAGCTAGCTACCAATTCTTAAAATTGAGACACTCTATATATTCCGACTTCTCAATTTTGTTCGGCTACAACGAGTTTTTCACTTGTAGTAGTAGACGAGAGAGACGTAAAGTTTACGGGGTCGATTATAATTAAGTTAACTTTTGTGTTTAATTTAATTTTGTAGAAATTCCCAAGATGTATTCCTGCAGGGTATGCTTCACAGAGTATTTCACATATGACAGGCAAGTGGAGACACCTAGGGACAATGATTGCTCTCTATCAAATTATGCAATGACATTTTTAGTTTATTGTTTCTCTGGTCGGCAGTGTCAGGCATGAACTTAGAAGTGGAAGTTTAAGTTTTGCTCATTTAAAATATCAACCAAGGGGTTCAACATAGAGGATGTTTTTCTTCGAATTGTCATTTACTTGAAGTTTTGACAGGCCCCTGAAATTGATTTTATAACACGGTATTGCCTGTTTCAGGCACTCCTATCATTTATTTTTTTAATAACTTCATTATGAAAATATGATCTACTTGCCTTCCAATAGAAGACCACTTTGTGAGGGGTCCCTAACATGCTCTGGATCATCTGCAATTCTCCCTCGATATTAGCCTCATTCAAGGTTGTACATTTCTTTGTTATATAATTATCACTTTTTGTGAACAGAAATATACAGTTGACTTGAATGTACAGTCACAAGATTTTGAAGCCCGTCACCCGCATGATGATTGAATTTTTTTTATACATTTACTGTATTTCACCATTGTCGCTCTCTGCATTTTTTCATACATTTAAGTTGTATTTTCCTGCCACGTGAGGGGGAATCGCAAGATTTTTGACGAAGTTGGGTTGATGGGTATGGGGGGGTCCAATACTGTTGACATGTTATTATGTTTCCTTCTTATACTTTGTTACCAAAAATTGTGTTTCCAAAAAATATCCATACCCCCCCCCTACGGAAGGGATTGGAAATTCCAAAGGGGTGGGGGGGTGGGGGGGGGGTCAACTTACCTGATCTTTTCCATACAAACACTGTATTTTTCTTCGGAAATTCCAGAGGGGAGGGGGTCATTTCTCAACACCCTTCCGTGTCTGATGTGGCAAAAAATTAAATTAAAATAGACGAAATTAACCAATTAGATGATAAAAAAATATATTTTATCTACCCTGATTTGATGAACTAATTATTATTGTGGCTCTTACAAAAACAATGGTACTCCAAGTATGTTCAGCTACTACAATTTATAAGTATCCATAGCCATGCATGGTTTACGTAAGACTGGTAAATAAAAGATCTGTCTTCAAGGCTCATGGCTATTATCATTCAATTTCAGTGACACAACATCCGCCAGAGGTGGCTTTTAGACACACCATACCATGACACAAGTAAAACATAATTAGAGCGGTTTTCATATGACTGTCATGGGTAATTTAAATTACTTGGTAATTGCGATTAGTTTGGGTTGTGATTGTTCCCAGGGGGGGACTCCCAATATTTTGGATGGGGTTGCTCGTCGGGAAAATTGATTTTGACCCTAAGGGATAGCAAAATGGGTGTGGCAAACAAAAACTTTACCCCTAAAAGAGAGCAAATTTGGCATGGCGACCGCCGAATTTGCCCCTAAATGATAGCAAATTTTAGGGTTTTCAACAAAGTTTCCTTTGTAAATATCTGTTCTGGTGTCAGCACCAATATATTTCTGGGCAAGGATTGGTCTGAGACACCCCTAAGGGATAGGGCTGATTTTAAACACCTCTAAGAGATAGCACGTCTGTCAATTTTATACCCTAAGGGATAGGATGAGCACCCCCGTCTGAAAATATGGGGAGTCCCCCCCCCCGGGTGATTGTTCAAGAGAATGATCTTTGACCCTTCTGCCAATTAGATCGCAAAGAGAAAATAATAACACAACTACTTGTGATTACTTCACTCACAAAGGCGAGTTTGTTGTCGAATTTCTATTGCATTTGATTGGATAGTGAATTACTCATGAATTGCTTTCACTACAGTCATATGAAAATCGGTATATAGATTTAGAGAAATTGAATACTTATGTAAAATTTGGGTATCATCCGAGTTTCAGGTTTCCAGGTTTCTGTTTTGCATGCGACACAAACCTTGTTATGGCATTGAGAAGTTTCTGTTTTGCATGTGACACCTTTCTCAAGGTGTGTCTGATGTCTGATTTGCATGAAGGCCTAAGGTAGAAATTTCTGGGGGGGGGGGGGGGGGGCAAGCCTTAGTCAACCTTTTTTTTGCTGGGCGGGCAAGCAGGTTTTTCCCCACATGTTGACATTGAAAATGTTACTTCCCCCCCACCATTAGCTATGGTGCTGGAATGGTTTTGAATGCATTTCTATGTAAAGGTTTTATCATCATTAATTGTGAGAAGCCACACTGAAAAACTATCAGTCACTATCAGTGACAAAAAAAAAACACGGCAGACCTCAGGAGCCCCAAAAACATACAATATATTAGGGAGTGCCCCACCCCAAGCCTATTCTTTCATACCTGGGAAATGTATTTCTTATTGGCTGTTCAAGTTTTAGTTCAAGCATTCCAGCTATAAATTACATATACGTTTTTGATTGTAATCTAATTAATTAAGTATTGTAGAATCATAGGATTTCAGAAAAGATCCATACTCATTCCTCCATAATGTGTTTTATACAATAACACTAACATTTTCAATAAATTTGGAGATATTGGAAGATAACACCGTAAAACTCATGTCAAATAACGTTTTTCTCTTTATTGCCATTTGTGCTTTGCTATAATATCATTCCATTGGAAGGAGTTAGTACCTTAATGGGAACACTTTTCCATTCACATGGAAAAATATGTAACTGAGGGAGCTCCGCTTTTAGCCAGTGGCTAAATCTATATATTAGAGTTACTGCCACTCAGATGGGTCATGGGGTTGCGTTCTGTGGGGATCATTTTCTCTTGTTCAAGGTTATTCCCTTTTTTGCACAGCGCACTCTGTTCTGCGCACGGACGCGCGATCAATTCGTTCGAAAATGACGTAATCGAGCGCTCGCGCGCAAGCTAAATATCCCATTTTGAACTTTTTGGGATACAGAACAGAACAGAAACCTTTATTTAAGGGACATTGTGTGAAAACAAGAATGGGTGCCCCAATATTTTTTAGTTTGCCGTTTTGATAAGACTATCATTTTCCTGTTATATAAAAAGAACAATTAAAGAAATTTCTGGAGCTATCGTCACAAAAAGCCCCAAAATGAGCTACTAAAGAGCGTCAAATTATCACGAGCGGCTTGCACATTTTTGCACATTCTCAAGAGTAAAGTCAACACACATAGAAAAAAGATTCCAATTTGAATGCGGCACTGAAATGTTAATGGTTGAGAAAAGGTTTTAATATTAACCAAAAGCTCATGATGTAAAAGCGTGAATCGCTGTCATTAGGGTATATCCACTCCATTTTCACAAGTAATGTTATTTTTAGAACCCTTCGCGCCAAAAACTGACCAAACACAGTGCTCGCCCTGTAACAGCTCGCATACTTCAAATGAAATTAAAAATGGCGGACGTGACGGCGGAGGGAAGTGAGAGACTCTACTAGCAGCGATTATTTCGAAAGCAGCGAAGTAGAAGAAATATCAGAATCAGAGGAAAGGAGTTTAGAATCAGAAGAAGAGGATTTTACGGATTTAGTAGAAGTTCGCTCGCACCGATATTCACTGTTGTCAGAATAATTCATAAATTGTTCCGCTTCATGATAAAAAACTCAGTACAAATCCCCAAAAGCTATTCCATGAAGATTACATCTTTCCAAAATCAATGTGGGCTTTATTTGACACCGGGATACAGCCATTTATGTATAGGATTTGTAAGTGTTCTCAAATTGCTAACTTAAATGTGATCGGATAATTCCCGGTTGTCATACGCATATGCCACATGGACCCAAAACGGTTAAATCAGACTTTAATAATAGCGATCTACAGTAGGTGTCTTGAGCTCTCTTCACAATGAAAGCACTAGAACTTGTGTGTTGTAAATTTGTTTTGTGAATTCGCTCTGATTTCTTCTAGCCCCATGTTAGGGTTGATTGACAGTTTTTGTGTCAACCAATCACAGCTCGAATAAAAATATCTTAGCCAATGACCGCTTACGATTTGCCTTTTCGCGCCATACTGCAGTTTAGTGTTTTTTTCACGTTCACAATGTTTTTTCTCTCTCGAGTTTTTCAGTGAAGTCGCTGGGATATAAAATAAATAAACCCCTTCTTGGCTTGCTGTAATATCGGCGTATAATGTCCGCGGATGAAAAATGGTCCTCAAAATTTCACAGTTGCCCTCGAAGCTTCGCTTCTCGGCCAACTGTTCATTTCTCGTACCATTTTTCATTCTTGGACATTATCCGCCGATATTACAGCCGCCAGAAGGGGTTTATTTAGTAATTATGGTCGCGGTAATGAAGTGAAGTTTTTTTCTATTTCTCCGCTTACTAGGGCTAACGCTCAGAAGCACACATGGGACCATTTCATTAGCACTCTGTTGAACTTATTCAGACCTAATTTTGCTGCAAAAGATGGTAGTAACCTATTCCAGACCACACAACACACTACACAGCCCACATTGTCAGCCGATCTATGCCCCATTGATCGACTTGTGTTTGTACGGTCTCAGTTTAATTTACCTTATACTTTAGCACATGGTCTTCATATCGTAATCGTTGCCAAAACTTTTTTGTTTAGATTGAAACATGGGAAGTAAAACTCTATCAACAAGTACAAACAAACGTCATTTCCGTTGCCGTTACATGGCTCCCCTAAATTGTAGCAATCAATTTAAATAACGAAACTTAATCAGACTTTGAGATCAGTTCATAATCATATATGTACAGTTCCTTTGGCGCTCGTATCCGCCAGTTGCGTCATCTCGGGGGTTGTTACCCTCCCAGGAAACAAAATATGTTGTGCAGCGTCCATATCCACATTTTGTGGTCTACTTGTTAGATTATTGTTCAAAAAATAGGCCTATAATTTCTAAATACAGCAAACTAACTGCAAATCAATTCATTAATTTTCTAACTCCAAATCAAATTAACTCCCAAATGTTCTTATCTGAAATATTCCAAATAACTACCCCCAATTCCCCCACGGTAAAATACGTCACTCATAATGGGCACAAACGATGGCTTGAACACTTGTTGGAAGTATGAAAAGTTTAGTTTTAAGTTCTAAGATCTAAGATCTAAATTCTAATCGCAATCGCCATTTGCCATCGGTTGCCCACGACCAAATGCAAGGAAACAGAGCATTCATGCAAATCGTGCGCGCTGGAGCATGTCACGTGACATGTCAATCTATTCTTCCATACTTGAATGGGCTTCTTATACTCGAAGGGGCTGATGCTTGAAGGCTTCAAGGGGCTTATACATGAAGGGATTGATACGTGAAGGAGTTGTTTCGAATGTCGATTAACTTTGGTGTAAAAAATTTCCACCAGTGTTTTAAGCAATTATTGGATGAGGTTTTTGTGATATCAACGATAAACAATGTCGAGACAGGTGGAATTGATTCAGTAAAAAAAGTTCTTCTTTTTCTGTCAAGCAATTTCTGTTACACGAACGCCTTGTAAAATAGGGAAAACATTCAAGTGCTCTAGTCCCATGATGCATAGCGCGTAGAATCTGATTCTTGGAGACCCCCAAAGTGCGATTCTCCCCCCCCCCCAAAAAAAAAGCGCGCGCTCTTAGCCAATCAGAATGGAGATAGTGAGTGGCAATGTATAACAAAAATAATAATCAGTAAAAATTTGCTCTCCACTTCATTGTTTATTATTGTCAATTTATTGAGAAATTGTAATCCTTTTACAGCGCGAGAAGCCCAAGTATGGCCACCCGATAATTAATTCGCATACTCTCGCCCGCGTTAACCAATCACAGGCGGGTTTTTTTTACAAGTGAGCCGGGCTTAAACCACAAAACTGCTCTCGAGTCACGATGAGTGTTCAAGTCATGAAATACAGCGGAACTTCCTAGGTTTTCTATTTGCTCTGAGCGGCTAAATGTTATCTAAGCTGATGTCCGTTTTCTGGCGGGTCAAGCACGAAAAGCCGTCGACTGAGTTTGTCTCTCCGCTAGTCGGAGGTCAAATCATTCGCCCGCATTTCCAAATTTATACTCGGCACTGCACCTGCAGGCATCGATACATCGAGCATAGACGGTTTTAAGAACTCTTTTGAGCTTATGGATGTTTTTCGTGAAAAGTATCCTGATACCCTTTCTTTCACTTGGCGTAACAAATCTTTCACGCAACAAAGCAGGATTGATTGCTGGCTTATCTCGATGGATTAATTGAATAAGGTAACAGAGTGCGCAATAAAAGATTCACCGTCTCCTGACCATTCTGCTGTTACATTTGAAATATCTCTTGGGAAGTCAGCCAAACGCGGACCAGGTTTTTGGAAATTTAATAACGGGCTGCTTAGCGATGAAACTTTCGTTGATTCTCTTAGGAAAGAAATTCCCAAATTCATTGAAAAATATAATAATGATGACTCAAATTTAGACAGTGGTATTAAATGGGATGGTGAAAATGGAAATTAGGTCGTTTGTATCCGATTTAGCAAAAGGAAAATGAACCAGCGCAGACACAAAGAGTTTTGATTTGATAATCAAAGTAAATCAGTTGAGGAGAATCACGGAGCAGGCTCCAACAAAAGATAATTTGTCAGAATATTATAAGCATAAAAAAGAGTTAGACAACATCCTCGAAGAGAAGACTCAAGGATGTAGAATAAGAAGCAAGGTGAGATGGTATGAGTTTGGAGAGAAAAGCTCGCGATACTTTTTCAATTTAGAAAAACATAATTATAATGTAAAACACATTCAACGATTAGAAATAGATGATAAGTTATTAAAAATGCAAAAGATATTTTGTCAGCTCAACAGAACTTTTACGAAGAGTTATATTCTTCTACTTTAAACGCGGAGGATTTTGCAGAAAATCTGGAACCTTTCACAGGCGGTGGAAGTATTAAAGTATTAGATGACGGTCAGTCTAAAAGTTGTGAAGGATTGTTAACTTCTGACGAATGTTTAGCTGTGCTGAAAAACACTCAAAAGGATAAATCCCCAGGTACTGACGGACTTTCCTACGAGTTTTATAAACATTTCTGGGATCTCATTGGTGATTGTTTAGTTGAAAGCTTTAACTGGGCTTTCGTGAGTGGGAAAATGTCTATAGAACAAAGAAGAGGTATTATCTCCCTTATACCAAAGAAAAATAAAGCTCTTATGAAACTAGAAAACTGGAGACCAATTACGTTACTGAATACAGATTATAAAATTGCAACTGCAGCCATTGCTAAAAGAATAAAAGCAGTTTTACCTCAAATTATACAGCCAATCAGACTGGATACATCAAAGGAAGATATATTGGGGAAAACATTCGATTGATAAATGATCTTTTTTATGTAACTGAAAAAGAGGATATTCCCGGGCTTGCGTTGTTTATTGACTTTCAAAAAGCTTTTGATAATTTGCTTTATTGCAGGGAAATCCAAAAAAGAAGTTTGGATGGTAGTGACAAGGTAATGATTGGAAGGGGCTGTTTTGGTGAATGTATCAGGATGGACTACCGTGGAATTGTCGTTGCTGTAAAGCAATTTAAACCACATGTTTCAAAAGATGAGGTTGTTTGGGAGGCTTCGGTCCTTAATAAGCTGAACCATCCAGGTATGGTGAGATCAAGAATATAGAACTTTACTATATAAACTTTAATGCTTTATCAGGATTTTGGCCACTGAGAAATATTGTAATTCACACACGTGAAAAATTACAATAATGCCCACTAACTGCAAATTCATCCAATCGAACATTTTTTCACAAAAACAGTATTGGCCATGTTTATATAATAAAGCAGAATAACACATTGACGCTTGTAGATATATATGTTATTTACTGGCTTGAAGGTCCATATATAGGGAAAACTGTAATAGATGGCTTGAAAATGTTGACCAAGGCCAGAGGCTGAGGTCAACATTTTCCAGGCCAAGGTCACAGTATTTTCCCTATATAGACTGACCTAAAGTCAGTAAATAAATTATTTTATTTTTTTCCTAGAGGGCACGGTAACAAATTCTGCATTCTTAGAGTTGGAAAAAAATAAATAAGTTATTTACCGGCTTTAGGTGGGTCTGTATAGGCAAAAACTGTGACCTTGGCCTGGAAAATGCTGACCTCGGCCTCCGGCGTCGGTCAACATTTTCCAGCCCTCGATCACAGTTTTTCCCTATACAGACCTCCCAGCCGGTAAATAACATATATTTTTTTTTCCAACTCTAAAATTGATTTTTTCGATGAAAACAAGCATGGTTACTGTGACCTAGATCAGAGATAGGAAAATATTGTCAGTGCATGTGCTCTAAGAACCAATCAGAATACAGAATTTGTTACTGTGCCCTCTCGGAAAAAAATAACATGAAATTTATCTTCTCATGTTCAAATTTGAAATCTCCCCCCCCCCCCCTTTTTTTCAACAGGAGGAAATTAAAACATTAATGATATTGATAGGTGCATGCAGAAAAATAATACAAACAACAATTGGACCAGACAACACTCCTACTCGCAGCAGTAGGCCAAATATTCCAGTGCCCTAAATACATATAAGTGCATATAATTATTTTAGGAGCAATTTTGTAGGGGGGTCTGAAATTTGTAAAATTGCAGACATACAAGATGGCTGAACAATCAAAATAATTGGGTACTTGGATTTCAAATGCTGAATAGAAAATAAAACAATAGGAAGTAGTGAATGAGGGAAAAAAGGAACTCGACAAAGTTCAACAGGCGACAAAACACATAATTTCAATTCCTACTTAAGAGACTCTACATAGGGGAAAGAGAATATAAAGTATTGAGAGTAAAGACAACATATTATTTATATTTAACCAAGCTTGTAAAAGCAAATAATTATAGAGACATGCATTTAATATTTTGTATGTTTTTATACAAAGGTCTACCTTTGCTGTTTGGAGTCTGTCTCACTGGTGCACCACTTCTTCTAGTTACCCAGTTTCATGGAATTGAAGGGAAATGTGTAACCCTCAGTGATGCAGTACATCAGAAGATCCTGACACTTCAATCTCATGTTGCCAGAATTTGTATAGGTAATCATACGACTTCGAGTGCAATTTGAAATTAATTTGCACGAGTGAGTTTTTCAAAAAGTATCAAAATTGCACGAGCCCGTTAGGGCGAGTGCAATTTGAGCTTTTTGAAAAACTCACAAGCGCAAATTAATTTCAAATTGCACGAGAAAGTCGTATGATTACTTATTAATAATATACCTGCAAAAATTTTCAGAGAAAGACATGTTTCAAGCGGCCACATTATCCCATGTAAAAACATAGACGGGATCCCGCCTGGGATTGGGCGGGATCCCGCCTTTTCACCAGTCGGGATCCCATCTGGGAAAGACGGGATCCCACCTGGGATCCCGCCCGGGATTAGTGGACATCCCGCCTTAGCGGGATCCTGCCATCCCACCCGGATCCCGCCATCCCACCCGGGATCCCGCCATCCCACCCGGGATCCCGCCATCCCACCCGGGATCCCGCCATCCCGCCCGGGATTAGTGGACATCCCGCCTTAGCGGGATCCCACCTGGGATCCGCCATCCCACCCGGGATCCCACAATTCTACCTGGGATCCCACCCGGGATCTTGCCATCCCACATGGGATGCTGTCACCTCACTTGGGATCCCATCATCCCACCCGGGATCCTGGGATCCCACCCGGGATCCTGGGATCCCACCTTGGATCCTGCCATCCACCCATCCCGCCATCCTCCCGTATCCCACCATCCCACCCAGGATCCCGCAATAACACCTGGGATCCTGCCATCCCACCTGGGATCTTGCCATCCCACCTGTGATCGTGTCACCCCACCTGGGATCCCAACTGGGATCCTGCCATCCCTCCCGGGATCTTGCATTATTCTGCCACCTTACTCGGGATCTTGCTATCCCACCGGGATCTTCTCATCCCACTAAGGATCCCGCCATCCCACCCAGAATCCCAATCGAGATCCTGCCTACAGGAAAGGCCATCACAGCAGAGAATTCTGTCTTTTATATGGACTTTGAAAAAGAAAACTTGTCTCATAACACAGTTATTATTATCAGCAGGTTTAACCAGGGATGTGTCCCACCTATGTGTCCCTGATGTCATCACAAGAAAATGCATTTACAATTAATGAGACATCGATATATGTTTCAAGATTTCCTAATAATGTGTAACATGGCTAATGCTTACAGAGGAACTATATAACTTGTCTATATTGCATAGACACTTGCCGAGACCCCCGTCTATGCAAAGTATGTGGAAAGCAGTTTTATTGCTTAATGAAAATCTTGTGAAAAAGACCTGTGAAAAAACTTGTGAAGCACCTGTGAAAAATGCTCTTAAAAGAACCCCAAAATTTGGCCAACAAACCGGTGAAAAAGAAAGATTGTTTAAGAACTTCAAGCAATTTTTGCAAGAAGGTCAAAATTTTGTTACTCTGAAAAAATAAAATTCACAATTCACAAAATGTTGCATTTAGCAGGAAAAACCTAATAATTCTTACACTCTAGCTGATGCAAAATACTATACTTTTTCAAGGATTGAAAGTTATGCCCCCACCTTCCCCATGCCAACCCCCAGAGACACACTACTGGGACACAAGGTGTGAAAGTGGTGTGAAATACATGTGAAACATATGGTGTGAAAACTCCTTAATTTCACACACATTTTCACACCATTATGGTGTGAAACATGATGTGAAAATGGTGTGAAATGGTGATGTCCTTTTCACACCATAAATAGTGTGAAAAATGGTGTGAAATCAGGGCTCACTGGTAGCAGCTCATGGGGTGTGAAAAAGGTTGGAAAATGTCTCATGTGTGTGAAAATAGTGTGAAATATTTTCATGTCATGGAAATTGCATGCAGATGCGAAATTGTGCTTTGGATCGGAGTCATCCTCCTCCACCCTAGCCTCTCGTTCTAGAATAACAGGCCCACTTATATACAATTCCAAATTGCTACAGTAAGCTTCATATCACCCTCAAAATTTTGATCGCACAGAAATGTTGAAGGGCACGGGCGGTGCTCGATCCCTGCAACATTGTGCAGCAATTTTCTAAGTAGACACATAGAAATTTCAGAGTCTCGCCATATATACGCTATACAGATAACGTTTATATTTAGGCACCGTCCACACTACGCCGGCTAAATTTGAAAACGGCTAAATATTACTACGGTTGTGCCTTCCGTCCACACAACGCCGGCTAAATTTCCACCGAAAACGGAACTTTTCGAAAACGCTGCCGAAAAAGTGGCTAAATTTGAAAACGCCGGCTACGCGTTTTAGTGTGGACGGCGAAAACAGAACTTTTTGAAAACGATGACATCATGTTACACGGCTGCGAGGCATTTATGGACCGCGGGCTCTCGTTTTTGTGTGGACGGAAAACTTTTGTTCCGCTTTCTGGGCAAATCAGCCATTTTCAAATTTAGGCGGCGTAGTGTGGGTGATGCCTTAGTATCGCACACAATATGTAGGTTGCATACATACAATAAACTGGTCTACGAAGATCGGCAAGTTCACCCAAAAGCCCGGTTTGGTGAGCCATTAGTATCACATGCACGCCGACAAAAAGAACCTGCAAGGGTCAAGTTTTCTTCTTACAGTTGTTCCCAGAATACAGGTATTGGCCATGTTTTTGTAACAGTGTGATGCAAGCAACGTAGTTTTTGACTCTATTTCTTTATCATGAAGCTGAAATATAAGGTCTGTAAAAAAAGTCAATAATAGTTGGCGCTGATTATTTAGGATCTCATGTCCACAGCTAACGCGTTTTCAAAAGTATTCGTTTTTTCAAACTGATACGGATTTGCACACACACCAATCTAAACCCAGAACAGCAATAAAAACATGACAGTCAAAAGGCTTATTTCCTATGAAATTTCGGGGAAAAACCCACTAGTATATCTTAGGCATACAGCAGTATCATGATCTGATGATCAGTTCTCTTCAGAGTTTTAAGCTAAAAACTAAACGCATGCAGCGGTTTCTTAATTTATGAACCGGAAACTGACACATGATATGCCAAAGTTTCCGTTGGAGTTGCATGTTACATTGTAATTGGAGCTGTGATGTGTCGAAATCAGCTAAACACGCTTTGTAAATGGCACACTAACTGTTGGAGTTTAGTGGCAGAAATCATAGAAAAATGTAGGATTTACCAATCGAATATGGCTATGCATTCGCAAGGGAAATATTCAACGCAATGCAAAGGTGAGACTACTATACACAGTTTATAATACGATCCAATTTGCGGCTTTAGTAAGGTCATCATGAAAAGTGCACGAGTTCAAAATAAACCTTACCTACATAATAGCAAGTATATCGATCGGCAAAAACAACAACATACTTTTATACCCATAAAGGCGCATACGTTTCTAGTTATCAGTCCAATGAATTGGACAAAGGCCGGTTTAAAGAATGATTCATACAGCCGCCAGGTTCGATCGTGAGTAGGCCGGTTATCGTTTACAACGAATGGCTATCGTACAGGAATGCTAGGGATGCGATCCAATTATAACACTTTATATAAACGATTCGAAATGTGGTGAAATAACTGTCTCACTTTTAGTAGCGAACTGCCTTCTTCAAAATCAGGGTTTCTTCTTTGCAATGTTACGGTCCGCCGCAAAGGACTTCTAGTGGCAGTTTGTTAACAGTATAAATCTACTACCACATTAACGATAACTCACCTACCTCTAACAGAAGAAGTATTGTTTAAAGGCCTCGCTTCTCCTCGGTAGCACCCTCAATAAACGGCAGAAAAAATGTGTACTAAACGATGATCAACTGAGTGTTTCAGGGCATCAACTTTGCCAGAATTATTAATGCCATATTCGAGAGAACTCCAACGTACCGTGATTCGAAAATGTTTACTGATATGATTGTGCCGCCGGTTGGCTAGCTAGCCAATCAGATGCGAGATGGAAAATTAACCCAGGTTCCGCTCGAACATATCATCAATCGGGTTTCCTTTCAGCGATCGAAAATTGCCGCGCACTATATATAGAATTGTATTTTTTTTGAAGCACAAAATGAAGATAAATATTTCCCTGATATGTGCATAACTTTCCTTGCACTCAAGGCGCAGTTCCATAGTTTTACTTTAGCGATATATTTGAATCAGAGATAAACGAGAGGCTACGATATTTAGGGGCTAAATTCCGTTTCAAATCGGTGTTTTCTAGGGTTTCTTTGAAATAGCCAGACAAACAAAGTGTTAATGAATAATGAAATAATGAAATGGTTTCGAGAAATAATCCGAGAAACAGTTCTTGTTCAAGTTTGTTCATTTTTTCTAGAAAGAAGTCACATATTTATACAGTTTTAATGTAAGGGGGTAACCAAGTTTTTTTATGCCTCAAAATCTTTCATGCGTCCCTTTATACTAAAGCAAATTTGCCACAGGTTCCGTGAATATCAGTCACCTAGAGTTTGTCTCTATTTGCCGATAATCACGTTGCCTTATAATTTTCGGTGACTAATTTGCTAAAACCCATTTTCTTGTTGTCAACTTTTCACACCAATTTCACACTCAGCTATATACCTGATTTTGGTTTCACACATATTTCACACTATGCAATTACTCTATTTCAGTTTCACACTAATTTCACATGGGTGTGAAATTGTTGAAACACCAATTTCACACCAGCAAAAATTTCACACACTTTTTTCACACTCTTTTTCACACCATGTGTTTGTTTCACATATATTTCACACTTATTTTCACACCATCTCCCCAGCAGTGACAGCTCACCTCATGCGAACAGAATCCTACCACAGTGACTATGCTGTTACTTTAAAAGAGCAGATTTCAGATGATGCCAGAGCATAAGAACAAACAAACATGCAGTCTCTTGTTTTCTGCAATTACTTTGTCTCCTTTGCAGCTTGTGTTTTTACTCTCCCAACATCACAACATGCTCTATTGCACTCAATTTGTACTTCTCTTTTGTACTTATGCATTAAGATTTCAACACTCAATATCAAATCCACTCTAAGAACATAATGTGACACCAAAACTCTGTGCAGGTGATGAGTCTGTTTTATTCATTTTTAAGCAATGTATATTGAAAATGGTGAATAAAACCCCATGGTAAAACTATGAATAATTTTTTACTTGAATTCATGTGCTGCTTCTTAGCTCCTTCACTTGTTGCTGGCTAGATTATTTGATTGTTTCAGACTGAAGGCAGCGTGAAGTTCTGTTGATGGCAGTATGCATATGCATTCTGTTTTACCTGAAAAACGTGACAAGCAGGATACATTAGAACTTGCTTAAGCTTAAATGACTCATTAAACATAGTTTTTACAGGTGTACAGGTCACTTACTTACTTGCTTACTGCGGCGGCCTCAGCCGAACCTCGCATCTCGAGCTCAAGTCGCTCCTGTTGAGCATACAGGAGCCAAGCTCAGTGGTATTGGCCGCACCAGTATCGCTCCGTAGAGTGTCAACCATAGTTGTCGCTGGTCGGCCGGGGCGGCGGTTGCCGTGCGTTGGCTCCCACAAGACGAGATGATTTGCTGTGAGCTCTTTGTGGTGGTAACAATGACCGGCGAGGCCAGTCTGCGGCAGGCCACCCTGTCAGATATTCTAGGCAGATCACCGTAGAGGACGTGGTTCGGGATGTGGTCACTCCAACAGGTCAAGCCTTGTCTAATTACCTGTATGTCATTACACAGAATCAAATGCTCCATGATCTAGTGCCTGTCAACCTGCGAGTGAATAATTAAGACAGGTTGTTTTATAAGCGAGCATGTTGAACACTAGTTGTCAAGATTATTGTTACGAAAATGTAAAAAATATTTTGACTTAGGTATTGGTTGTTTTTTGAAAGGTATGAATATAAGTGATAAGCTGTTGTCCCTGCCAAAGTTCACAGAAATGTTGTTCATTACAGCCATTCTCAGTTACATGCTCTGTTACATGCAACATGAGGTTGCTTGGAAAAAAGCTTGCAAGCGAAAACCTGTTTTTTTTTTTTGTCAAAGTTTCCATGACAATGCACGTGCTTTCGCCGGCTTGTCGTGCTCAGACAAGACAGCAAAACAAGTTTTCGCTTGCAAGCTTTTTTCCAGGCGACCGTGTGTAACTGAGAATGGCTGTAAGCATGAAAAATATTTGCCAAGGCTATCCAAATTATACATTCCTGGCGCAGGTTGTTCAAAGGTGGACTAAATTTAAACCAGGTTTAGTTCTGAACAAAACCATCAAGTCACCATGGTAATTACTCCTGGATTAGTGCTAAACCACTTTCGAGCAACCGGACCCTGTATTATTTGTTAAACTTTAAATTCAGTTTCTCTGGGTCCGGTTGCTCGAACGTGGTTTAGCACTAATCCAGGATTAATTACCATGGTGACTTGATGGTTTTGTTCAGAACTGAACCTGGTTTAAATTTAATCCACCTTTGAACAACCCGCGCCTGATCTCCATGCGAGTTTTCATACATATAATCATGTGAACTCTGAAGCAATTACTAGTCAATCCATGGTTTAGCAGCTTATTCCTCTGTCTCAGAGATTTTGCAAATACTCCTAAAGCTACTACTATGTTTGATTACAGGATTATGAAACTATGAAAAACCACAGTAATTAAAAAATGGCAACTTCATACAGATTAGAGTGGATTTCAGATAAAGTGTTGTAAGTAGATCATACTTGTGTTTTCTTTTCGATTGCCAATTGAGGTCAAGAGGTCTTGAAATTTGTTTAGTCAAGAAAATTACGAGTTGTAAAAATGATCCCTATGGCATTTTGTTTTCTAAGCTTTTTTGAGCAGTAAAGAACGTTAGCGGCCAAATTATACAAGGAAAAGAAACATCACATAAGTATACATAATAACAAATACTTGCCTATGTTTGTAGCTTATAGTTTCTTTCAAATGTCGATACGATAGTAGAGGCGAAGACTGAAGACATGTTTTCCTCGTTTTTGGTGGTGAAAAAAGACGACGCGTGTGCGTCGCGTTTCCCGCCTTTTGGTGTCACGTGACCTTGCGCTAACGTATGTGTGGGCTGCCTGTGGTGTGGTTAATCAAACATGGCGCCTTCCTTCCTTTGCTTCTTGTTTCGCGGTCGTTCCTTGCCATGAAATGTGGAAAGATGGGTGCAAAAACAGCTTATCCGAAAAGTGGGTTGAATTGCTAAACGATTTAATTATTGAAGATTTTTCTAAATGCATTCGGACTGTTTTTTTCTGTAAGTTATGCCTTTTTCTTTGATGACAACTGAATTCTAAGAGAACATCAGTCAATGGGCGAGTTCATAAGCACAAGACAAATGTTACATTTTTTCGCAATAACTAAATTGTAAATTACCTAGAAATAGTACAGAATAGTACATAATTCTTCAAATTTATTATCATGGATACACATGAAATTTGGCAGAATGATAAGTTCATATAAAGTTTATGTTGACAAATCTTATCTACATGAGTGAACTTCCAGTAGTTATAGCTGTGGAATAGGTAAAATCTCATTGTGGCTCAGGCCTAGTTTATATGTCACTTAATTTCGATAATTAAATTTGTCTCAATTAAATTTGTCCGAAATACGATGTATAAACTAGGCCTCAGTGTACTTGGGCTTTCTCACATTATATTACTGAGGTAGGGGTGTACAATATGATGGGTAAGAAATCACAGTTTGTGGTATCTTTTAGGAGCTTTCCCCTTGAATTTTGCAGTAAATTAGAGTAAGTATTATTTGGGAAATATCAGGTTTAATGCTGTTGGCCACTGTCAATATTATTGGGGGGCCTCCCCCTCTCCCCAATCATAATTACAGGGGGGACAAGAGTGCCCCTCATCCAACTGCTTCAATCACCCCTAGATACTGAAAGATGTGCCTGAGAAAATAACAAGTTATAATAATAATGAAAATCAAAGCTAGAGTTGGGAAATCATGGCTACGATCAAAATCAATTTAATTAAACATCGAATCAAAACAAAGGTTGTTATTTTGATTTCAAAAGAAAACCAAAATTTACAGTTTCTTCACATCATATTTTCTCATACCATTTTGTTGATACTTAAGATATAGAATTCACAGCTTTTTTTCACGTTTTTCCTGATTCAAAATGTCACATTTTTCTCATGATTTTCACAGGGTTTTTTCACAGGTCAAAATAGTTCACAGGTTCATTCACAACATTTTCACAGGAATTTCACATGTTGCTCTCCAGTCTCACTCTCATCCCACTATGGAGGTGTCCCATCATTGCAGGATCCCCGGATCCCAGCGCCTCCCACAAAAAATCCTGACAATTCCCAACACAGCTGATAAATTTCCCTGCACTCTTCTCTTCCCACCCAGGTTTCTCCCCCTTATATCCCACTGTGGTGTCCCATCATTGCAGGATCCTGGCTTCCCCACCTCAAAAAAAACTCCCTCTGGGATTCTGCCATCCCATACGGGATCCCACCCATTAGGTACTCAAGATCTCACTGGGAATCCACCTGACCCTGAGAAATTTCATCCCAAGAAGGATCCTGCTATCCCATCCATTTGGGATCCTGCCCAGGAAGGCTGGATCCTGGGATCCCTGGGAATGTTATCCCACCTGGGATAGGCGGCATCCCACCATCCCATCTTGGATCCTGCCCGGGATGGCCATTATCTCACCTGGGATAGGCAGGATCCCACAATCCCACCTTAGATCCTGCCTGGGATGGCAGGGATCTCCGCAGGAAATGATATCCCACCTGGGATAGGCGGGATCCCGCCATCCCACCTTTGATCCCGCCCAGGATGGCAGGATCCCAGGCGGGATCCCACCTACCTGGGAAATGTTATCCCACCTGGGATAGGCGGGATCCCCCCTATCCCAACAAGGATCCTGCTATCCCATCCATTTGGGATCCTGCCCAGGAAGGCTGGATCCTGGGATACCTGGGAAATGCTATCCCACCTGGGATAAGTGGGATCCCACCATCTCACCCCACCTTGGATCCTGCCCGGGATGGCCATTATCTCACCTGGGATAGGCGGGATCCCACCATCCCGCCTTGGATCCCGCCCGAGATGGCAGGATCCCAGGCGGGATCCCACCTCCCGGGAAATGTTATCCCACCTGGGATAGGCGGGATCCCGCCATCCCACCTTTGATCCCGCCCGGGATGGCAGGATCCCAGGGATCCCAGGCGGGATCCCACCTACCCGGGAAACGTTATCCCACCTGGGATAGGCGGGATCCCGCCATCCCACCTGGGATCCCGCCTATCCCGGCCGGGATCCCGCCTGTCCCGGCCGGGATCCCGCCTCTCATTTTTACATGGGATGCACCGAACGCATGCCAGACAACGAGCAAAGTTTACAAAACCTAACTTGACAAGCTTAAATAAAATGAACTTGACACAACAATTTCATTTAAAAGGAACAGGTGGAATTCTGTTTTGTCAATCATCAATTTTATTTCCGATTCCAAGGTAAAATAACATATCAGCGCCTGAATTTACTGGTAGGTTTCTTTCAGTTTTGATTTTGAATTGATTTTGAATATTACCAAAATAATTGTTTGTGTTCGGTCAACCAAAACAAGCAAAATATTGTCCAGGTAAACATAGCTTCAACAGAAGACATACCTGAAGTCTTAGCTCTTGTGTAAACTTTCTTGTAACAGCTAAACAACGAAGTTTTACAGGAATTTGACCCCGGGAATCTTTCCGTATCAAGTGCTTTCGTGTAGACTTGTGCACTTCATTTTTCCCGCTAGATTCACAGTCAACGAAGATTTTCCTTCATTTCCTTCCATAACAAAGAACCCAAACTAAAACGAGTCTTGCTTAAGTCCATAAGGAATTCACATTTTGCTTTCCACAAGTTTCGGAAGATGAATTTCATGAAAAGAAACCGATTTTTCTCCCTCCATGCAATCGATCTCCATCTTGGCTGGCTCAACAGAATCGAGTGGCGTGATTCAGCTAGCGCGCATTTGATTGGCTCGTACGCAAAATCCATTGTTGTATAAGCCAATAAGAAAGCGAGAAATTTGTAATTTGCACTGAAATTACATTTTTTTGCACTGAAATTACATTGAAATTGCACTACTCTCGACCAATCAGAATCGAGAAATTTTTGCGTGTATATTATTAATAAGGAAATTGCTGATGCTATAGAGCACATCCATGGTATTTCCCTGCTCCACAATGACATTAAAGGTGATAATGTAATAATAACAGATAATGGAAAGGACACCCTTCACCCTATAGTTATTGATTTTGGGAAATGTCGAAGAACTAATGATGCTAAATACTATAAACTAAGCAAAGAGGAACAAAAGAAAAACAGAAAAAAATATTTCCATATTGCACCAGAGCTGATAAGAGGTACTCACTGTCAGTCATTTAAAAGTGATGTAATACTCATTTGGAGCAATGTTAAGAATCCTCCCTTGTAAGTACATCCCATTGCATGAGCTTTCCAAGGAGTGTATGCATGAAAATCCAGGAATCAGGCCTTCCATTAATTGTATCCAGGCCACATTAGAACATGTTTTAGATGATGGTCTATAGTAAAACACACTTCCACCTGGATTTCCCATCCATTGGCAAGTGGCAAAAGAAATAGAAAGGTACCCAATGGGTACATGCATCTATGGTGCAGATAGAAGTGCAATATGTCTGGGGGGGGGGGTACTCCCTTACAGAGCTATAGGGGTATGTGCCGCCAAACGGGGTCCCATTGTCTTCCTCCAGCCGATAGAACAGGGTACCGATTAGGAACCATCCACTAGAACGGGTATGATAATAAAGACCACCCAGTAAAATCTTCTAGGAAGCGACCCAGCGGTCACGTATTGTTTTATTAAATGTAAGAATTCAACAAGCTTCAACATTCTATTACAGAAAATACTGTAACATGTAAACAGCAATAATTTTTATTTACAGGTTTGATTAATTTCTCTTTAGAACAGGGTCTCATTTGGGTGCAAAAAAATTTAACGGGGTTGCTTTTCTTGAAAAATCGTTTTAGAACAAGGGCCGCATTTGAAATTCTCAGCGGCACATACCCACCCACCCTATATCAAGCCAAGTACCCTCCCCCCCCGGTAATATGTTTGGCACTAGGGGTTGCACTTACAGATGGATTGTAAAGCTTTTCTGTTGCATTGTCTGCCCTAGCTAAAAGATATAGCAATACTTAAATGGGAAAGGATTTGGGTAAGGAGGTGTATGATGGGGAAATGGTAAATACATGGGCTCAACCATTTGGATATACTCTATTTCATCTCTACACTGTACATGTAATCGTCAGTTATTTAACAATCAGACTATTTGTGAGTGATCCCTTGAAAAGTCCTAGCTTTATTTATGTCATATACACCTAATACGCAAATGCATACCAGCCATTGTTCAAAAGCGAAGAATTAATTTTGCGTATTGTATCAAATAAAAAAAAACTAAATTTTATATTCATGGTAGTCGTTACTTTTTGCATTTACCATGACTGATGGAAAGTCATTCACCCTCTAATTGCTTTGTGTTTGGTTAGGTGGCACTCCTAGCTGATTGTCTCTGATGCTCTTCTTTTTTCATATGCTTTAACATGAAATTGCTAGGATGTCTATCATCATTATTTAAGCTATAATTTTTCTAACAAGTGGGCAAACTATTATTTTTCCATCTCTCGTTGTTTGTCCAAATCGAGAATATATTCTTTGTATCGGCAGATAAATAGCTGGTCCTGCTGGTTGGTATGTTGCTTTCCAAACCATCACTGGATTTCCAATTTCAGCACAGTTTTCATATGCTTGATACCAACGCGTGTAGGCAAACACAAACTCATGGTAGTTATTTCCCAACTGAACAGAGTGTTTGAAGTATAATTGCACAGATCCAGGTGTCAAGGTAAATTTGTCAGTGCAAATGTGGCCATTTCCATTAGACCAGGAAGCCATTATGCCGCTCGATCGAATCCCTCGTGGCTGCATTTTTGATCCATAGCAGACAGATCCGACAGTCACTGAGCCATATTTGTAGATTATCTGGCTCATGTCTTCTATCTTAACATCATAATTTGGGAACATAACATGATAAACTTGAATAAGTAGCTGCATTTCATCATCATCTAGGGTGCTTATCCTGTGGACTGATGGTAGCACGATTAGTCTCTTGTTCAACCAGTTTACATTCCTAAGAGAATTTAACGTTGCAATTGATTGGAATTCCAGTTGTTCCTCTACTTCTCCAATGCGTGGTGTTTCTGATGACTTGTCTGTATCTTGCGTGCATAACCCTTGAAAGTCACCCTTGAAATGATCAGGAAATTCTATTTCAGAGAGATACCTGGATATGGTAAACTTTCGCATCAGTTGTAGCTCAATGGACCTTTTATTTGTTGTTGTACTTCCTAATATTCCGTTGTACCTTTCAAACGAAAAGCACCAAAATCCTGTTACAGGACCATGATCAGCGATGATATCTTTCAGATGACAATGCAGATGCATATTCGGAGTTATGGCCTCTTTCCCGTACAGTGTCTCAAATGTAGTACAAAACTTGAGGAGCCTACGATCGGCAACCTCTAGCTGAGTGTTGGAAATTTCTGGTTGAACTAGATCCTGACATGCTAATACAAATGTTTGCCAGCATCTAAAATGTTCATCTTTGAGAATTCCTTTTAGACACACGATAGAGTAAATTAGTGTCCAGTTTTTTCCATTGTTCTGCAGTATACGATCCTGAGTTGCAAGATATCTTCATTGGAAGTCGTCCAATGTCACTGGGAACTTCAATTGTACCTATTCTTTCCTCTACTTCCTTCAGCTGCTTTTTAGAAAGAATATCCTGATCTGTCCAGATATGGAAAATTGTTTTCGCAGTTCCTAAGAATAGGTTATGCATCGGATCGACTGTACAAAATCGTACTATTTCAATGTATTCCAGTTCTAGTAGCGCGCTAACATGACTTATTCCAAACTTTTTTCCTAAAGATGTATGTCGTATAAGTGTGGTAGCTCTCTTCATTTGTTCCGCCACTCTTCTATGTTGTTCATTTGTGCGCTTCTTGCAGGATGCCCGTCGGAAACCAGAATGTCCTTCTTTTCCCCAAAACCTCCAGGAAACTCTTTCAAACAATGAGAACATCCTACTCTTCCAGCATGTCCCTTAAAGCCACAAAGTTTCCTTGCGGCTGGGACATCTGAAGCGGTACTTATCAGAGCTGCTCGAACCTGTAGTGGATATGGACCAAGAGAAGAATTCATTTTAACCCCTTTCCACGGTGCCTTCAATTCGTCGAGAGCTGGTACCAGGAACTCATTCAGAGTTTTTAATTCTTTGTCCATAGAGGGTACAATACCAACAACTATGATGTTCTCCCATTTAAATCGTATTGATCGGGGGAGATTCAGCAATGCAATATAAAACACCCCAACAGGGTAGTCTTTCCTGTGTTTAATAGGCTGGAAATAATCGAAGTTCAGCATCTTTCCATAAGTGTAAGGACATTTCAAGAAGGCTTTTCCATTCACGCACGAAAAGTCTTTCCATAGCCTACCATCGTATACGTCGCACATAGTGTTTTCCTTACCTGCTCTGTCTCTCCAGGACTCGCAAAGATCAACAAGATTTCCACGTAGGAGAAGCTTTTCAAGTTGCATGATAATGCTCTTGGAACAATAATACTTGATTGGATAGAAGGATATCTTTCCACCTGAAAGGACTACTTTCTTAACTAATGGGGAGTTGCAAGCCTGCTTCTTTCCTCGTCGATACCAATAATTTGTACATGTTCTTGGGACCTGTCTGTTGTTAACAAGTTTTAAACACGAGTCGTATGCATAGAGCTTCGTACATTTGGGACAAACAACAAACTTGTCGAAGTCGTCTCTGTCAACGTCGAGGAATTGTCTCATCATGTATAAGGATGTAGGAAAGGCCATGACTAGTTTTGATAAGTTTTCTGAATCGTTTGATAACTCAATCCCTAATACTTTTAACCAGGATACAAAAAACCGTAGCATCCATGCCATGCCATTATCACTAATTCGGCAAGCTGTTTGCCAAACAAGCATGAAATAAATAAGCCAAAAGACTAGAGCATTTATCTTCTTTATCATTCCCTTTAAAGGGCTTGGGCTCTGGCAAAGGTTTGGGTGGTTCCGTGATGTCGCGTAAAAGCGCTTCTTGTAATTCGCCGTTCCACACTTCTTCTTCGGCATTTTCGTCACTTGTCGACGATGCGTCGTCACTAGCGCTTCCGCTACTCTGATCCACGTTAGCTTCATCTTCGCTATTACTACTTTCTACTTGTGGCCCAGTAGACTCCTAAGAATCGAAAAAAATATAAATAATTAATCTAACCCTCGATAAAAATATAGAAGATGATAAAATATATTGACCCATTTTTTCTCCCGTTTCAGTTACCACTGCTGCATATTCCATACTGCAAGTGCCTGAGTTTCAGAGGCATACGAGGCGATAGTAAGCTCAATTCAGTATACCGAAAAGGCTCCAATTATCTTTTGTTAAATGTAACTATCGTGTAGGGTTATCAGCCAAAAAAGATATATATCGTGTAAAGCGAGTGAGACACGTTTAGTAACCCTCGTCTCTAATACACCCCCTCTCGAAGGCGAGAAATGAAATTATACACTGTAAAATCACTTGTTACGAATATACTTGAAAATGTAACAGTTTGAAATATTTTGTACAATAGCTGCAATAAAACGAGCGTCTACAGGTAGGCACGTGCCTACCACTGTCTTTTTCTTTTCATGATAGCCTCAAAGTGATTTGCAAATTGAATCACTGAATATTTATATTATGAAGAGGCCACAAAAATAAATATAAATAATTATGTCTCCACTAAAATTTGTTGCAAAACGTTTCATGATTATGACTGACAATTTGCATTACAATTTGATATAAATGTCAGTAGATGCCAATTTCGATATAACAAATTTCAAAAGAACGAATCCCCTCGGTGTAATTGGCGTTTTGTTTTGTTTCCCTTGCCTACGGATGCCTTAGAATTTTATTATATCGAAATTGAACCTATTCCATTTGCAAATTTGTCACGTTTCTGAAAAAGTACTTTTAATTTGTTCTGCCACTTCCCTCAATAAGAAATGTAACTATCAGTAGAGATCGGCACGGAGAGCGAGATACCCTTATTACATGCCATTTCGCGTAACTTTACTTTCGTGATTTTTGTTCAAACTATCACAAAATGGGAAATATCGGCTCAACTGAAAATCGCGACATTTTTATGTGAAAAGGAAGTGTGGCTTTTATTTCACAAGGGACGGGAGGCTGATGATATACATCGGCATTTAGCGGGTGTCATTTGAATCTGCAGGAAATTTGCGCGCGAACACTTCTACTTTTTTAGTGCTGCTGATAGTACAAAAACAAATATTTATTTTGAAAATCAAATGAATCGTTTGTAGGCAGATCGCTGCGTGGAAAGATTCTCAACGCAACACCGCCCCCCGCGGAACGACAGAGCCGAGCCTAAAGGGTTAACTATTATTAGTAAAAAATAACCTCGGCATCCGGTTCTTTGGCTTGTTCCAGTTCATGTTCTATTCCTGCATTGGATTTGTTACAATCTGAATACACAAGAGTAGAGCCTTTAATATAAAGTTGAAAGTCAATTCGTGTAGTGTATCTCATAATTATGTAAACGAATTGTTTGATATTCAGAAGAAATCAAAGCCTTACCTGTATCGCTTTCTTCTGATGAAGTGCTCACTTCACCAGCAACTCTACGCCACTTCACAATATATTCTCTGGCACCACTTTTCCTTAAATGCCTTTCGTATGTCGAGCGGGAAACTTCCTTTTCGCAATGATTACACCAAATATACCCGTCCATTCGGAAAGAGCGTAACCAGCAGTAGTAAATACAGTGAACAGCAGCTTGTTTTATCACATTAATCGCCAGAATAACACGTGAGCATTGATTGCCCAATGTATCTCAATTTAGATGCTGATATAAATAACGAAGCACGCAATCGGTTTCGCAACATTATGCTTGTCTCAACTACCTAAAAATGCAGCTAGAGTTTGCTGCTGGAGAAGTCATTGCCAGCAGCTTGCTGTCTGTATATGCTGAGGAAGGGAGCATAATTTTTTCGTCATGAAACGTGAAATTTTCTGTATTAAATTGTGTCGATTATAAGACTTGAACAGACAGGATAAACTGACAGCGTCAGGTAGAATTTCAGTACAAGAGTACTATTGTTGAACTTTCGGAACCTAAAGAGTAAAGTACACTAAATATCCAAAAGTCTGAGGTAACTTTAAGGCCTCTTTGAAAGACCGCGAAAGATCACGTAAAACTTTCAAGCCACCCTGAAAGACCATGAAAGATAATGTAAACTTTCAAGCCACCCTGAAAGACCACGAAAGATCATGTTTATCTTTCGGACCTTTTCAGAACGAGACAAATGTGTATTTTCAAGGAGGATTCCAAGGTCCCAGAATGCATTGCGCGATCAAACTATATTAACGGTTTTCGTACTCGAATGTCTCAGTGTCATTTCTCACTTGCTTCAGCCGGAATAACAACACGAAGTGATCGCTCCGAAATACATGGACTCCTAACGATCGCGCGTGCAATAAATAGACTTCAATTTCACGATTTTACCGAGAAAGATTGCATTAATATACTTTTGTAAGATTGCATTAGTATACTTTTGTAAGACTTTTTGGCCCAGAAGTCCGGTTTCTTACAAACCTGAATGATTGCCACACGCCGAGCGTAGCCTGTCGAGATGAAAATAAAGCCGCTACAGCGAGTGATTTGATACGTAAAAAGTAATAATGTATACGAGTTTTAGGATAAAAGTACTTCTGCTGGTTTTGGACAAAGTGAAACCTCCGTTTATTTTACCGTATTATTTGTTAACTACAGAGCAATCTTGTCCGTGACTAGAACACGCGTCCGTGAGATTTACTCTCACGTCTTGACTTCTTTGAGTTAATCCAGGAAATCATGAGTTCCTCTAAGGGAGTACTTTCCAATGTACTGTGTTGTATGGCTTTGGAAGAACATTCGACAACATTAAATTCCCAAGATATCCAATAATAGGGCACTCGAACTAGCTTCATTCGAAGATGAATCCCGGGGATGAATCGTCGTGTCCCACTGGCTCGTCACAAGATAATAGCGATGGCTAAATGTTCCATTTAACCAGGAAAACCTTTGCATGTTTTTGGTCTTGAAGTAACATATATTAATATCTAGCCTATTTCTAACTCAAGCAGGGATAAGACATCGAATCTAGATGGAAAAGATGCCCGTATTGTGAATGGAGTGTCCGGAAATGGTTTGCAATGAACGACAACTCACGCCAATTTATGCTCGATGTTTGAAAGGGTCGCATTCATCGAAACCTGAGTACATAAGAGTACCTTTGACTCCTTAGCGTTGTGTGACCCTTATATAACAATATACATGCAAAAAATCTCTTATGTATCCAATCATAAGAAGGCTATGTACATTTTTAACCAAGAGGTTGAACGCGTGACGAAGTCACAAAGGCCGCAGTTGTGTTGTAGAGCGCAAGAATAATCGTCTCGGCTCGTAACTTGTTCGCAACAAACTACTGGCTTTTTTGCAAAACATAGGTAAAATGCGAGTTAATGAATGTGTATTTACCAAAATATACGCATATCAGTGTCTAGATACGACGAAAAACGCTCTCCAAAAGTGACCTAGTTTTGCCGCGAAACACTTGATTTAAGTAACGCATGACTGGTGTCAAATGAATAACTTGGGCGCGCTAAGAATTATGGGACCTTCATATCCTCCTTGGTGTATTTTGAAGTTGTTATTTCAAAATGAAAGGACCTGAAAAGTCGAAAATGCTGAAAGGTACACTAAAGTCAACTAAAAGGGAAATATACCTTTCAAGCCAGACTGAAAGGTCATGAAAGGTGAAACCTTAACTTTCAGGGCGATTCATTGATAATGAATGACAACAAAATTAGCGATTTCGTCCTGTGTTAGGTTTAGGTTTAGGTTTAGGTTTAGGTTTAGGTTTAGGTTTAGGTTTAGGTTTAGGTTTAGGTTTAGGTTTTAGGTTTGTCCTCCATTTTGGATTTTAAAGATTGTCCACCATTTTGGATTTTAAAGATTGTCCACCATTTTGGATTTTAAAGTTTGATTGACAGGTGTGGTTAAATAAATTTGATTGACAGGTTTGGTTAAATAAATTTGATTGACAGGCGTGGTTAAATAAATTTGATTGACAGGCGTGGTTAAATAAATTTGATTGACAGGTGCCACGCCCACAATTTTGATTGACAGGTCTAAAGTCACGTGATAAAACCACAGGAATCCTGACAATTTCAAAAATGTGCTGGAAACCCCCAGTTACTACTACTGAAGGACCGATTTTTCCAGTGTCGAACGCTGGCTATCAGACAGTAAGTTTGCCGTATTTTTCTCTGAATACTTTCGGCTTTGCAAAATTTAGCCTGCTTGCAGGCGGTACTGAGTGTTTTTTATCGCGGAAAACCGGTCCGTTCGATGAGCGGGCGCCATCTTGGAATTTTGAGGCGCGCGGTCCCGGGGGCGAGCGCAAAAATCGGCCGAAGGGAGGGGGGAGGAGGAAAGGAGAGAAAAACCGCCTGCCCGAAAACTAGGTGATTCTCACATCCGCCCCCAACCAGCCTGACCGCCAACAACATTGTCACACATTCTTCACGGGCCAATCAGAACCGCAAAAATGCTTCAAGCTGTCATGTCGATCAAGTGGTTCGATCAAACAAACCCACTCGAAACTTGGATCAGGGGTGCTTACCATTGTCACGAAAAACCGGTAATTTCGGTTGGAATTCCAATGGTACAGTCGATGTTTCGGTCATTCCGGTTGGTACGAGAGGTTCAGCTTCAGAGGTTGTCTCGCCGTTCCAGTTGGAACGAACCGATCGGAATGGTCTGTACCATTGGCACTCCATCCGGTTTTATGACCAAATACTCAGGTGTGTTAAGGCCTGACTTGGGGCTTATACGCGGACAGAAAGAACTTTGCCAATATCTCGAATAGGAAAATAGCTACAGCAATGAAACTTTGCATCAATGTTAATTCTAGTACTAGCAAAATTATGACAGTTGATGTTCCATGACAACCAAATTAAAGGGACGAGCACCATATTTTTCCGTTTTTTTGACATAACTTAAAATGGGGAACAGAAAACCTCATCCTATTCTGAAAATTGGATGGAATTTTCTTTTACTGCATTGATTCCTTCAATATAGCGTCTTTTAAGGCAGACCACCTTGAAAATTAGCGGAGATAGGAGAGAAACTTGGTTGCTAGGGCAACAGTTCTCACGATCACGTGACCCTGGACACGATTAAAAAACGCTATCAACTGCAGAAGTTCATCAAAATTAAGAATTAGGGTCAAAAAGTAAGAAAATTGGCAGTAAGTTTTCCCCATTTTTGATTGAAAGTAAATTTTAAACGGTACTTACAGATACCATAAAAAGGTGTCTCCATAGCAACTAAATGCATGGAACAGTTAAGGTCGGGGGACGTGTTACTCATACCAAGTTCCATTTCGGTAGCTATTTTACTAATGTAGTTATTTGCAAAAACTGCTTTTTGCCTTAAGAATCCGCGTATAAGCCCCGCCTCCTTTCAAGTCAGGCCTTAACACACCTGAGTAAGGTAGCCGATCCAAACCGAAATGCGAATAAGCGAATGGTAAGCGCCATTCCACTCGGTATTTCATCCCAACCGAAATGTTCTGTACCATTGGACGCTGATCAAACCAACCGGTTTCCCATGACCAATGGTAAGCACCCCCAGTTCTAATCGGGAATTTGAGTTCGCCGAAGGGACGCAAATTCAATAGCTTGGCTCTGAGTTTGGCTTAGCGATGCCGGCCTTTCGAGGTATCGGTGTTTCATCAAGTTTTACTAGTTGTTTGTTCTAGAAAAAACAACATACCTCTTGGGAAAATACTTGAAGGCAAAAGCAGAACTGCAATCCAGCTGTGTGAGTTGGGTTTGGAGTTTTCTTCAGTCTGTAGAGCTGATCAGGCCGAATTTAAGTCATGTAGCACACCGTAGCTTACGGGAGGTTTTCTAAGTTCCAATAAACTTAGCAAAAGCATAAAACTAGATGAAAGAATCAGAGTTTCAATCTACGCAAGCTAGCGGCGGAGAAGTTGTATAAACAGCAATTCCTTCGCCGATGAGCGAGACCAGAAATAACTCGGATGGATTTGTTAGGAACTCATAGTTTGTCGTTCTTCAACACTGTAGCAGTACATATTTTCTCCGAGTGGGCTAAAGTTCACGAGCAGACTTATACCTGGGAGCAAATGGTTTCCTCCGCTCTTAGGCCGACGGCGAGCGAGCGAGGTTGTTCTCCCTCGCTCGCTGTCGTTCTAAGAGAGAAAGAAACCACAAGACTTGTAGTAGAGCAGACTTTTCCCCGAAGCCCATCTGCATTGGCTAAACCGCCAATCGCCCCTCGAATAGCTCACACAAAGCCACGCTGTAAAGCGATCGTTTTCTTTTATTTGAATTTCCGGACGGAAAGCCAACATTTGACTTCTAATGAATGTACGTGACAAAATTAAAGAGTGACTGGTCTGTGTCATAACGTCCTATTGTCCTCTGACAGGCGCTCGACCAATCACTGATCCCGTCCGCCAGTGGACGGGATTCAAACTTTGTCCTCAGAATCACCTAGTTTTCGGGCAGGCGGTTTTTCTCTCCTTTCCTCCTCTCTCCTCCCCTTCGGCAGATTTTTGCGCTCGCCCCCGGGACCGCGCGCCTCAAAATTCCAAGATGGCGCCCGCTCATCGAACGGACCGGGTTTTCCGCGATAAAAAACACTCAGTACCGCCTGCAAGCAGGCTATGCAAAATTTAACTAGAGGAATGGTTTCTATAAGGTACCTAAATCATTGACATTGAATATTAGTGGAACCGGCAACGGAAAAGTGTAGAATGAACTAATTTTGGCAGATCTAAATCAACTGGAAAGTCAAAATTTGACTTCCCTCGAAAGCAGACGGTGACACAACTTACATGGTTTTGGCCATATTTCCATCCCAAATCCAGTTCAAAATTCCCTCCTTTGAATAAGGATTCCCTTAAGAGCGTGTTTCCCTTCATATTTTGCCAACCCTATTCCCGAATAACGAATAAAGTGAATTTTTCTGCGGTAGTTTCGCACGGCACGTGTGACCTTTCAGCCATCTTTTTTGTCTTGACCTTGAGTTCAATTTGGTATATTTTCCCAGAATGCCGCGCGCGGCGCCATCTTTTCCGTAATCGTGGATTTACGCTATGATAATCCGCTATACATTGTTTAAAAGCTGAAGGATAGTTCTATCTCATGAAGTTGTTCATTTTAGCGAAGTTTAATTTTTCTTGTATTTTAACCGGCCCAGAACTTAAAGACTAACTAATAATTACTTGAAACGGATCGAGACGGCACATTTCACACTTTTTCGGACTTTACTCACGGGAAAATGACCTGCAAACCGTGTGAGCGATTTTTTTTTATATTTGCATATTTACGAAAATATAAGGTTGCTTATTATATAATTAAAAAAATTCCCTAACACGGCTTTTTTTAGGTGTCATCATTTTCTAACGACACAGAAAATTTGATCGCCGATTAAATCGCGCTAGGTCACGAGATCAGAAGCTACGCGAAAGTGAAAATTTGACATAAAACTTAAGTCTAGATTAAGGTGACTCATTCGAAATTCAAATGCACCCAACTGTGTCTAGAGCGCAAATCTGCGTCGTCAAACTAACGGCTATAACTTTTGTGTCTTTTCCTCTATTGTTATAATTATTTTTTCAAATCTTACTTTAATGATGTATAAATATGCTACTGGGAACCGATCTTCTTGAAAACATTTTTAGAAGTCACAATCAAAATTTTTGTGAGGCCCTAATTTCATATTCCGGTCGTACTAGAAAAAAATTTGCCGGCTTTTTTGGCTGAAATTCCAGGAATCGATTCCAGTTGTAGTGATCTCAAATCAAGCGAAGTTACAGAAAATTCGTCGGAACAGAAACGCGGTAATAAAAATACCGTCAGTTATGGTCAACTGTGGCCAAAATAGAACGCTGATTCTGGTTGGCTTGAATTGAATTTTAATAGTGCTCCGAAAAGTCATTATTTTGGGCTCTTCCGCCGGCACTATGTTGTATAGTAATGCATTAAACCTTATCGAGGGTCCGATTTCAAATACCATGAAATACTAAAATGTTCGAACATTATCTACCGAGTTAAAATGTGTCGTTATTAGGTATTATTTCTTGCTAAAATTTATATAGACGAGAAGTTTGTGGCATTGGTAAAACTTAGTAACCAGGTTTGACCATTATATTTGCTTATTTGGTATAGAAAAAAAATACAAAGTTACGACATTCGCCCTCTGGTTTTGCACGCAGATTTGAAGCTCTCTAGTTTATAAATCTGAAGTTTTTCCAGGGGGAGCTCATTAGGCCAAATCTAATCAATAGCAGTCACGCTCCAAAAATAGCAATTGTCTGATAAGTCCCTATGGAACAAAAAGAGTCGACGATAAACGTTTTCTTTGTTCGATGATTAGAGTTGGCCTACTATGTTCCCCCTGGCAAAATGCGAGATTTCATTACCATTCATAAATAAGACAGCTTAAAATCTGCGTGCATGACCAGATGGCGACCGCCGTAACAATTTTCTTCTATATCAAATAAGCACGCATGATGTTCAAACTTGCTTACTAAGTATTACCAATGCCACGAGTTTCTCGTCTCTATACATCTTAGCAAGAAATAATACGTAATAACGACACATTTTAACTCGACATTCTTGTAATAAATTCATTGCGCTTTCACAATTTCTTTCCTCGGTAGATAATGTTCGAACATTTAGTATTTCATGGTATTTACAATCTGACCTTCGGTAAAGTTTAATACATTACTATACAACATTTGCCGGCGGAAGAGCCGAAAATAATGACTTTCGGAGCACTATTTAAATTCAATTCAAGCCAAGCAGAATCAGCGTTCTAATTTGGCAATAGTTGATCATAACTGACGGTATTTTTATTACCGCGTTTCTGTTCCGACGAATTTCTGTAACTTCGCTTGGTTTGAGATCACTACAACTGGAATCGATTCCTGGAATTTCAGCCAAAAAAACCGGCAATTTTTTTCCAGTACGACCGGAATATGAAATTAGGGCCTCACAAAAATTTAGATTGTGACTTCTAAAAATGTTTTCAAGAAATCGGTTCCCAGTAGCATATTTATACATCATTAAAGTAGGATTTGAAAAAATAATTATAACAATAGAGGAAAAGACACAAAAGTTATAGCCGTTAGTTTGACGACGCAGATTTGCGCTCTAGATACAGTTGGGTGCATTTTGAATTTCGAATGAGTCACCTTAAAGCGTGTATAAAGTGAGGTAAATTACAGAAAATGAGTGGCGGGCAATACAAAAGAATGGGCCTCGGAAAACAGTTGACACGTCATCAGATGTTCTAGATATACTTTTAAGGAATTTATCAAAATGAATTTCGGGAAAATTTTATGTTTAGATTTTAACCATTACCGAGAACTTGACAAGACACCATTCGGCCTTCACTTTCACAGTCTATTCAGAGTAATAGGTATACACTATTGACAGACCATTTACATAGTGTTCAGGGCCCCTTTTCTGTACTTTTACATACTATTTACAAAGTTTATAACGGAGCTACAAATGTATTTTCCATTGTTTTCGAAGCATGACGTAAAGTCATGTTTGGTATGTATGAAGTTATGTAATGGCATCTAACTTTGTTAGTTTAGACTAACAAGTTTTCAGGTTTATAAGGAGCTTGGAAGAAGTCTAGAGTATCCAGGTTTCAGGTTCACACGGCACGTTACAGCTTACGCTATTTTTTATTTTTTTTCTTGCAGTTATTATGGTTTACCATTGCTAGGCCGTTTAAAATGTTTTATTGTTTTCCATTCTTAATTGTATTTTCTATTTTTATAGACCAAATGACGTACGCTTCTCAACGCGCAATGCAAGAATTCCAACAAGCACCACTTTGCTGGGTTATGCTTGTGTAGAAATAATGACTACAACATCAGATAAATCAGGAACGGGAAAATGAAGATGACGAATTGTAATAATGAGCAATAATGAGTCAAGAACTGGCGGTACTATTTACATAATGAGGAGCGGGAGTCATGTAATAACAAAATTGTTTGCAATGTGCAAGGTCAGTTAAAAGCATACCAACCGTTATGGAAATATAGTAGCACCAGAATTCATTATTTCTGCCAAATACAGGATAGGAATTTTGAGCTCATTAGCATATTAAGCAATGTTCAGAATCAGAACGTCCGAGTAGAGGGAGCTATCAATGATAATGGTATGACTGGTTTTACGGGAAAAGTAGGTGGTCTGCGATCTGAACGCGAACAACAACAACCAAAGGTTGAGATTTATGTTAAACGGCGTGGAATATGGTGTTTTGCTGAAGTTTTGACTGTTAGTCCTTTGTGCAATTTAGAGTAAACATGTGAGCGTTTTGCCTCAATGATTTCACACAATTTGAAAAGCTTGAACGAGCCTAGATACAGCATTTTAAATTTCGTGAATGTAAACAATGACCTCATCAAGGATCGGCCTATAAGAAAGCATATCTCTTTAATACTTCTAAAACAATAATTCTGTGCGCTTTTTGCACAAATATTTTGTAGTTGAATTGAATCTGTTCAGGAACTTTTGCTTGGTGATATAATTTTTGAAGTTGAAGTGAATGTGTTTACAATATCGATGTCTGTCTCCATCCAACCATGGCCATGGGGAAAGAATTAAATAGGCTTATTATCGATCGGTTGATCAACAGGTGTTTGTACAAATTCAATTCAAGTATGAAAATTACATCAAATATTTTGAGTTTCTCCATTCTGGAACATAATTTGCTGTGTATTTGGTTTCTAAAGTGGATATGACCATCTAGATATCTTTCCACAGACCATTAGGTTTGCATGGACTTTTCCCAATGAGGAAGCGCGCTCTTCTTGTTCATCAACGTTTTCAGATTTTGTGTATTCGGATAATTGGTATGTTATACCTCTGTTATGCTGCGTTTCGTGGTATCTATAATATCTATTAGTCCAGTCGTAGTTCGATTGCCCAATCTAATGACCCGTTTTTGTCAATCTCCATTGCTGCTGCAAAGATTTGGAATGTTTCTTTTCACATTAATGAATATTGTGTAATCGAAGTAAGTTTCTAGCGTAATAACAGGGAAATTACAGAAATTATTGCAATTCACCGATCCCGCATTCATTGTTATGCCCCTAGTTACTGTTGCTACGTCGGACAAGCCAAATTTTATCTTTGGCATAGAGCGCGGAGAAAACACCGATTGCAGGGAGGTGTTAGAAGTTGTTGCATGCAATTTGGATTTTATATTTTGATCTTGAAAAGCTGAATAATTATTGAAAAATCTTCGATATTCAACTTTGCTGCTCGGACATTTTGAATTCCGTAGGGAAAACTTCCTATTGTTTGCTATGAGTGGGCGGAGCTATCGTCAAAATAGGGATCGGTATATTGTCACAATGAGCTGGTCACACATTGAATAACGAGCAGGGATAAAATAAAAAGGTGATAAATTGCTGTTTGTTCACGCACGAGAGGAGAAAGGATAGCCTTCCACGGCCATTTTGAATTTTGTTAGTAGGCAACATGTATCAATCACAGTTGTTCCTGCATGGCCATCTGCCAGTTTTTGGCCATTATTATGGTTTAAGTATTCTAGTTTTCATTCACGTGACTGTCGTTATTTTGTCGGAAGAGAAGCTTGTATTCATGGTAGAAATGCAAGGTCTGTCATTGGCTCTATTAATTGGAATGGAAATATCGTTGCATGTAGAATAATGACATAAGTTTAATTATTAGACTATTCTATTGATTTAATAGTGAAGTCGAGGACACATTCACTGCATCGAAATTGATGCTAAGAGCCGATTGGCAAACTGTAGGAGCGAAGTCGAGTGACACATTCGCTGCATCGAAATTGATGCTACAGTAAGAGCTGATTGGCAACATGGCGAGAAATAGCGAATGATAATGGGAGGAGTTTAAACATGACCCTAATTATGCTGTCAATAAAGTCGATTGTCCCATTGCGTCTCTCATTGGTCGCTGTCGATTGGTGGGTCATTAGTATGCAAAAACAAACCCTGACTTCCGGGAGAGACAGAAGAGAGAGTGAAGGGTTGTTATAAATTGCTTAAAACTTTGCCTTTTCGGCTGATAACATGCCAAGAAGAAACAATTTGAAAGCAAAGTAAAATAATATATCATGCTTTTTGTTAATTTTGGGAAAATATCGAGGATGCGTTGATAAATAACGAGAGTCAATACTGAACTTTGCCTTCGCCGGTTCGCTTCAAGTTCGCGCTAATATTTAAAATTAAGTTCGCTAGGCACTCTGGTACTCGTTTCTAGTCTTTTTGGACACATATTATTAGCAGGGGAACGCCTGGTTGTACACTGTCGAAGAACTGGCCGCTCAGAGCGGAAAGAAGCGAAGAAATCGGCATTTTTTTCGAGCTTTTTTGCTTCGAGGCGGACTTCAAGGGCCAAACAATGAAGCCTCGTTTAACATGGAAGTGGATCTTAAAAACCGAGCTGAAAAATCATTTACATGACGTGAAATCTGTGTGAATTTACGAAGGAATTCTTGTTCTTTTGATCTGGAGGTAAAGTGAGGTTTGTACGAGCTTATAACGTTACGAAATTTGACTGTTAGTTCTGTGTATTTTAGCGCCGTGGCATAGACTTCCTCTTGTAAACAGAGCTCTTGAGTTTGTAACCTAGATTTGACAAAACCGAACCGATTTTATACTGTAGCCCACCAATATTACCACGAAAAGAAAGATGAACAACATGTTGTTTCGATCGGAGGCAAAGTAACTTTCGATTTCGAATTTAGCCCAGTGTTATCTTGAATTTAAGTTTCATTGCCATACATTTACAGTAAATTTATTTGAAGGTAATCTGAGTCCATATTTTAGAAGTGCCACGCTCAAGTGCGCATGTCCATTCGGTATTTCTCCCCATGATTGTGGGAGCGAAGTCGAGTGACACATTCGCTTCATGGAAATTGATGCTAAGAGCTGATTGGCAAATTGTAGGAGCGAAGTCGAGTGACACATTCGCTGCATAGAAATTGATGACGAGTGTTTGGATGCATGGCAGTTCCGCATTTTATGTAAGAAATCTGAAGATTTGGTATTTGGATTTGTTGTTTAATTTTATACCACGGCATTGTGTAAGATGACAAAGAGATAGTTTTCACCTCACTACAGTTATTCCTGGCGGCCAAGATGGCGCCCAGCCGTGAATGACATGGTGAATGACACAGGGTGATCATATCATTATACTATACAAGGTTATTAATCTAGCCATATCATGGCGCATTGTTTTTTTCTTTTAGATTACTTACATGTAATTATTGGAAGTCGATTGACAAATAGCGATGTCGAGTGATGTATCGCTTTACTGATTTAGTGCAACGAGGCCCAAGGAGCTGTAGGTGCATTCAAAAAAGATGCATACTTGTTCGCATGTAATGGTATGATCTGAGACTTTGCACTGTTCTTATAATTTGTTTTTACAATTTTGCTAAACACGTTTTTTTTGTAGATTCCATTTCAGCGCTGCACCATCCACGCGTGCTTATAATAAGAGAAATGTGCGCTTAGACTTCCAAGAGATGCGAGTCTACTCTAGTGGAAATGCTAGCCATCTACCTTTCACACAATCCCCGGAGTAGGTTGCAAGTATCTGTTGCAATTCAGTACAAGTTGAAGAAAGATATAGATTAAAAACAATTATATAGGGTAAAGGAGTATGTTTTGCCTAATTCAAGATATGAATATATGCTACGGATCAAGCTTCACTGAAATATTTACGTATTACTAAATGTGTTTTATCGTTGCAGGGCTTTTTCGTTCTGAGAAGCTCCTTACAATAAGGGCGTGCGACATCACCGCTTTTCCTGGTCATAATTGTAAAGTACCAGAAAGCAAGACTAATGTATTCAGGGAAGGACAAGATGTCTATTAGACTTTCTCAAAGCCATTTAAAAATGTTTCGTGCTTAGTTGGCTCTATGAAAGTCGTTATTTAGTCGACACAGACATCGTCTAATCATTGTGTATATCCTGACTATATATTTACGAATGTATTGTATTTAAAGTCTATCAACAAGTAGAAGATGAATGTTTCAAGTCACTCCTCAAACTTTAGGACACTGGACAAAAAAAAAAACATGTTCGGTTTACACAGTTTCCGGGTTAGGCAGTGAAACTTCGATTGTACAATAGAGTAAAATGGCCGTTGTAAATCAGATCCAGCGAATAGCATGTATGTAAAAGAACTGCACCTCGCAGGCTTTTCAGTAGCAAGAACAATATATTTAGATACTTGTAATCATTTGCAATAAATCAGCGTAACGGTGCCTTGTTCAGACCTGAACCAAGCTGCCAAACGTTTAAAAAACGTATAACTGTGTTGTCTTTTATTAATAGTCATGCGGGAAGGAAAGGGAAAATATTTTTCATTCGGATGAACTGGTGAAGGAGAATGAAACATAATTTACAGGCTGTTTACAAAACTATTGACATAATATTTACAAAGACTTATGTGGGCCCCTTTCTGCACTTTTACAGACTATTTACGGAGTACGATTTTTACAGACTAATTACAGACTATTGACAGACTATTTGCATAGTGTTCAGGGCCCCCTTTCTGTACTTTTACATACTATTTACAAAGTTTATAACGGAGCTACAACATAATTTACAGGCTGTTTAGAGACTATTGACAGAATATTTACAAAGACGTATGTGGGCCCCTTTCTGCACTTTTACAGACTATTTACGGAGTATGATTTTTACAGACTAATTACAGACTATTGACACACTATTTGCATTGTGTTCAGGGCCCCCTTTCTGTACTTTTACATACTATTTACAAAGTTTATAACAGAGCTACAACATAATTTACAGGCTGTTTACAGACTATTGACAGAATATTTACAAAGACGTATGTGGGCCCCTTTCTGCACTTTTACAGACTATTTACGGAGTATGATTTTTACAGACTAATTACAGACTCTTGACACACTATTTGCATAGTGTTCAGCGCCCCCTTTCTGTACTTTTACATACTATTTACAAAGTTTCTAACAGAGCTAAAACATCATTTACAGGCTGTTTACATACTATTTACAGAATATTTACAAAGACTATTGTGGGCCCCTTTCTGCCCTTTTACAGACTATTTACGGAGTATGATTTTTACAGACTAATTACAGACTATTTACACAGTATTCAGGGCCCCCTTTCTGCACTTTTACATAAAATTTACAAAGTTTATAATGGAGCTACAACATCATTTACAGGCTGTTTACAGACTATTGACAGAATATTTACAAAGACTTATGTGGGGCCCCTTTCTACACTTTTACAGACTATTTATGGGGTATGATTTTTACAGGCTATTTACACACTATTTACATAGTATTCAGGGCCCCCTTTCTGTACCTTTACATACTATTTACAAAGTTTATAACAGCGCCTAAAACATCATTTACAGGCTGTTTACAGAATATTTACACAATATTTACAAAGACTATTGTGGGCCCCTTTCTGCACTTTTACAGACTATTTACAGAATATGATTTTACCGTCAATGTTATTTAAATGGCCGATACTATAAGGGTGTCCATCAAGTAACTGGCAACATAACTTCATTTCTGAAATAACACAGTAACGAACTAATGTGCATATTTAATGTAACCAAAATTATTTCAACTCCACTCACAAAACCCGCGAGACTGTGAAACGTAGCCAGTTATTGGAGGTTCGCAAAAGGCAATTAAGCTCGCGACACGTACGAAAAGGAAATGGCGGTCGCGGCCACAGTGGCCGCTTAATGGAGGTGTCTACCGAATGAAGATAAGTACAGTTAATTGCCTTGGAAAGTGACCGCTGAATAGGAGATGTCCGCTTAACAGAGGTACCAATAAACTCTGTAAATATGGCTATGTGAGATGAAGTTTTCTACATAGAGTGTATATCTATATTTACAGACTCTTTCAGTGCATAGAAATAGCGTAGTTGGTGAACATTTTACAGCAGTGTGTAAATTAAAATTTACAAACTATTCACACACAATGTGAAAGGAAATTTCATTTACATACGATGTAAATAGTCTGTAAATGAATTTACATACTGTGTAAATCGGATTTTACGAACTGTTTACATAGTTACAAGAAGGACCGATTTTTCCAGGTGCTCCATCTCCCCCTATAGCAACACGATAAGTGTTAGTATTGCCAAAAAAACTGTGTTCCAAGTAAATGCGGCCTACAAACCCTGTATTAAACTGTAAACATTTCACATAACCACACGGAATAATATTTTAAAGCAAAACAAAATGCTAACTTTCGACTCTAACCTTCGAAGTTTTTCAGTCTTGGCCTTCAGACATTTTCTAGCATCGGCGATTTTGTCATCCACAGATTTGATCTCATCTTCAAAATCCTTAAGTCTTCAAGTTTTTTTCAAACACTTTCTCCCTTTTCGCCTCCAATGACTTCATGTAGAGCCCGACGTTGAACGGCATTTTCAACTCGAGAGCAGGAATATTCAAGAGAAAGAAATAAGGCTGCATTCATTATGTACACTACAGGGGGGGCAGAGGATTTTTTGGGGGGATCTCAAAATTTAGGAACTGGAAAAGGGGGGATGTCAAGTTTTTTTCATAACATGAAGGGGGATGCATATTTTTGTTGAGGTATTATATATATTTAAGATAAGGTTGTGCAGTTTGGGGGGCATGTTTTTTTTACTTTTGACCAAGAGGGGGGATTCGTAAAAAACCTCGAAAAAATGACTTTTGTGTATTATTTACGAGCTCAAAACATCATATTTTCCTCAGAGACGGTTATCGCAGGGTAGCTGTCATGTACAGAAGACAGCTATTGGCGTTCCAATGACCATATTTGGGCAGTGCATCGATGTGCTGGATAATAACACGCATTATATCCCAGTGATCAATTTTAACGCGCGCTCATTGGTCGAAACGTATCACGTGGTGCATTTTCACAGGACAGATATCAGACGATATTGTCCGTCGGAAGTGATATCCGTCCTGGGAGAAATGTTTTAAGTACAAACTGGATATTTTCTGTTTAAAAAATAATGGAAAACAAGCAACCAAGGTTTTTGTCTAAGAATGTTGATAACATACGGAAATTGGTGGCCGGCTAAGGCGACACCGATCAGCAGCGCTAAATTTTTCCAACTCTGCATTTCACGGCTGTAATTATACTTCAGTTCACAGCAGAACAATTAATTAAACAGTCCGGCAAGGAATTAGATCACCTGAAAACCCGAAATCTCGGCTAGATTTCTGTAGAAAAGCACTCGGGAAAGCACTAGAACTTGTTTGTTGTAAATTTGTTTTGTGAATTCGCTCTGATTTCTTCTAGCCCCACGTTAGGGTTTGATGGACAGTTTTTGTGTCAACCAATCACAGCTCGAATAAAAATATCTTAGCCAATCACCAATCTTAGCCAATCACCAATCATCTTAGCCATCACCTTTTCGCGCCATACTGCACTTTTAGTGGTTTTCTCACGTTCACAATGTTTTTTTCTCTCTCGAATTTTTCAGTGAAGTCGCTGGGATATAAAATAAATAAACCCCTTTGGCTTGCTGTATCGGTGGATAATGTCCGCGGATGAAAAATGGTCCTCAAAATTTCACAGTTGCCCTCGAAGCTTCGCTTCTCGGCCAACTGTTCATTTTTCGTACCATTTTTCATCCTTGGACATTATCCGCCGATATTACAGCCGCCAGAAGGGGTTTATTTAGTAAATATTGATTAATAATAATAAAATTATTCTTTATTAAGGAGAAAAGTTTATTTGTTACAACTCGTAGTGTGACCGTTCATTAATTATAGGCTACTCAACAATTAACAATTCCAATTAACAATTCAAATCATTTTCATAGGTTTACTATAAAAAGAATATGAAGTACAAATTCGCTCTGCCCTACCTAATTGCTTATTATTGTCAATTTACTGAGAAATTCGTAATCGCAATCTAGCTTAAGCCGCCGAACCATTCGGCATCCAAACATTAGTCTGAACCACTAGAAATACATTTGAACTCGTTCATTTTCTATTCTCATTTTTCCTGAGAGTTTTAGAGATCTCCTGTGCCTTACATTTTATCCAACTAAAATTCGTGCCAATGCGAAGGGCGTCGAGTTGTGTTATTGCCACAGTCAGTTTTGCTCACTAGCTACCTGCGAACTTGGATACAAAACAAATCCACAGATTGCTTTAGGCTGACTGCATTGCTTTTATTGGCTTCTGAACGGTTTCACTATTATCCAATCTGCTTGAAAGTACTTCCAACTGTTCGTCGGTACATCCATACAACATTCATTCGCTAGGCCTGATTTCTCCCCAAGCAACATGCGCCACCTTGTGCTCCACATATCTGCGCCTAGAAATCCAACCCGAACATTACGTTCAGTCTCAGGATGAGTGACATCTCGACCATGGGTAACGCGGTGGTTGTTGAAAATGACGGCTCTTCCTGGGTTCAGCAAAAACCTTTGATGATTTTTAGGATCATCGAGCTTGGACAGAAGCAAGACATAGGCTTCGTAAAGCCTTTTCATTGTTGCATTATCCTTGAATTTGCTCAGTTCCATTCCACCGTGCTTGTTTGAGATCAGTACTGACGGGTGACGCTTTCTCTAGGATCACTGCAAATAATAGGCTTCTCGTTGTGGATTTCGTTGTGGTAGATATACTCCATTCCAGGCTCTACCTCGTCTCGAGTAGTCAGCCTTCTTCTTGCGAAGCGAACTGGTATTGTACTGAGCAGGTGATACGCTTCAGGCTCTTCCCGGCGCAGCTCTTTGATGACCGCAACACTGTCAATCCAGTAGTTGTAAGTATCTTGCACTGGAGCAGAGTAATAAGTGGCCATTATGCAGGACAGCGTGTTGATCGCATCATAATAGGCGGTGTCAATATGGATGGGGTTGGCTGCCCCGTAGGCATCTTGATCTATTTTCTCTGTCTTGGTCTTGTCAGGCGCTATTACTATAGTGTTTATTGGGTGCCTGCGTTGCTTTGGTTGACCAACACAATGCAGAATCCCTTCTAGACCTTCATGGCTTGGAGGTACTCCCTCGAAAAATGCCACACCATATGTTACGAGGTCGGTGAACCAGGTCTCAAACTTTTCCTTTCGCTCTGAGTACTGGTAAATAGGAAATTTAGCGCTGGCATCCCAGTTTATTATTTCCCATTTCTTAAGGAGATGGGCGTTGATTTTCATGTCTTGTGCTCGAAGCCAAGAGGAGTTGAAAATGCTGCGATGGTCGTTCCACTTGACGTCAACGTCTTCGCTCCCATCTCTGTTTTCGGCGCCAACAATCTGCGACTCGGTAGCCACAAAGCGAGCATAGTCATGTTGAGGGTATGTCCAGCTGTATTGATCGAAATATGTAGGGTCTCGCACACATCCACGTAGCCAGACGTTTGGAAACGCACTTTTTGCACCATCCTGCCATGTTATCCTTAAGAAGTCGCTGCAGTGGGACAGAGTGGCGATGCGAAACGGTGCACGTAAGGATGCTGCCATTATGGATGTCGTAGAAGAGAAATGTAAACTTTCCTTCACCTAATCCTTTACCTGGAGTTAATATTGCGACTGAAATATAGTCCAACTGAATTTTTAGCATATGTTCGGCTGATATATGTTTAGCATGTGTCCATTCGCTCCGCCTTTAATAATTTGTATCGCTTCGCTGAGCTAAAAGCGTTCTTAATTAACATTCTTAATAGCGGAGCTCCCGCGGGCGCCGAAGGCGCCCGCGTAGCGGAGCCCCATAGCTACATGCAGGAGAAAAGGAAACAACACAAAAGTGTATATGCATCGACCTGTTTTGTGATGGACTTCCGGTTTATTTACTTCCGTCCGTGGTTCCGTCGTCGCACAGGCAACCCATGACCAGTTTTACAGCGGAAGTAAATAAAAGGTTTATATCTTGGGAAGGGATGAAACTCAGACAACCAAACTTGGGTGAAGTTAGTTGTCTAAGTGGCAAGGGGGGTGCGATGGCATAGTCACGTGGTATGACGTCATCAAACGAGAAAAGGCTGATAACTTTGGAAGGGATAAACCTCAGACAACAAAACTTGGGTGAAGTTGTCTAAGTGGCAAGGGGGTACGATGGCGTGATCACGTGGTATGACGTCATCGATGACGTCATCAAACGAGAAAAGGCTGATAACTTTGGAAGGGATAAACCTCAGACAACAAAACTTGGGTGAAGTTATCTAAGTGGCAAGGGGGGTACGATGGTGTGATCACGTGGTATGACGTCATCGATGACGTCATCAAACGAGAAAAGGCTTATGTCTTTGGAAGGGATGAACCTCAGACAACCAAACTTGGGTGAAGTTGTTTAAGTGGCAAGGGGGGTACGATGGTGTGATCACGTGGTATGACGTCATCGATGACGACATCAAACGAGAAAAGGCTTATGTCTTTGGAAGGGATGAACCTCAGACAACCAAACTTGGGTGAAGTTGTTTAAGTGGCAAGGGGGTACGATGGCATGATCACGTGGTATGACGTTATCGATGACGTCATAAAACCAGAAAATGTATAAATCTTGAAAAGGGATGAACCTCGCACAGAACCAATTTTGGGTAAAATTATCTAAGTGGCAAGATGGATGGTAGTGTTTGGTCATGTGGTATGATGATGACAGGCTATGTACAATAGCTGCCTTTTGTCTCTGATTAACACAGAAATATATGTAACCGGGAGCTCCGCTTTTAGCCAGTGGCTAAATCTATATATTAGAGTGCTTTTCAACAAGCTGTGAAACACAATAAGAATACATACTGAAATAGTTGCTGCTACCCTACACTCTATAGCAGTGTTTACGCGGGCTTCCGTAGGAAGTGCCCGAGTTATAAATTCGGCTGTTTTTTTACTCGGGCTTCCGTAGGAAGCGAATAGTTTACATCTTGTTGCCACCCAATACAGACCATGTGATTGCAGCGCTCGGTCGTGTGTGAGAAATTAACCACACAATAGTAAGCAGCCAATGGATCGAATCAACACATCTGACATATGTAAACACCGTTAGCCAATTTTGGTCCATTGTTAGCCAGCTTGTCAAAAGCTTTGAAGATCAAACTGAAAATTCGAGCTATGTCAGATTTCAACATGATGAATATTGGTTGATTTTATACATTGAACAGCTTTTTGTGCTTATAATGGCAACCCTTGTTCAGAATGACTTGATTTTGATGCTTGGATAGTTGCATGATAATGAGTCAAATATCCATTGAAATAATATAATACATACTTTACTGATAGTATGCTACCATACACAATGAAAGGAAATTATTATTGTATTCTCCAAGTAATTAGTGTAATAAGGTGTAAAATATTCACACTTGTTCGGCATAAAAGCTGACCAAAGCTTGTTCTCGACAGTCTACTCCAGAGTTCAATAAAGCCCAGTAAAATACACCGCGTCTAAAGGGCCTTTCTTTGACATTAATAGACCATAGTGGAGCTAATTATGAAGAGCAAATATAAGCACGATGGATTCTGGTTAAATATAGACAGACAATGAAATCAGGCCACTTTTGATGTTACTCTGCACTAATTATAACAATAATCCTTCATTCCACTTGAACCTTACTAGGTTCATGGGAAGCACAAACATACTTATAACAACTCAAACTGACACATTTAATCGCATATAAATCTAGCTTTTCAAAGGAATTATCGGTTCATCTATCATAGATACACAATAAATATATAGATCTCTATCACTGAAAAGAGAAAACGCTGAATTCACACCCTTCAAGCTATGCAAAAATTATAAGAGCAAATATAAGCACGATGGATTCTGGTTAAATATAGACAGACAATGAAATCAGGCCACTTTTGATGTTACTCTGCACTAATTATAACAATAATCCTTCATTCCACTTGAACCTTACTAGGTTCATGGGAAGCACAAACATACTTATAACAACTCAAATTGACACATTTAATCGCATATAAATCTAGCTTTTCAAAGGAATTATCGGTTCATCTATCATAGATACACAATAAATATATAGATCTCTATCACTGAAAAGAGAAAACGCTGAATTCACACCCTTCAAGCTATGCAAAAATTATATTCGTATAAAAAATTTGACGAATTGTTAACTGTTTTAATTTAGCCTGAGGAGGGCTTAGAGAATCTAGCAAAAATATAGGACGAGCCACGCATTTAGAGTCGTGTGTGCTGGAGATCAACTTAACAATCCTGCGGACGAGGCTCGACCACTTACAGCTGTTTCAGGTAACACGCGACCCAGCGCGTTCAAAACATTTTTTGGCACTTAGGTTTCTCTTCGACGTCAATCAAATCGCCTAGTTCTGTCGCGACATGTCTCGCAAGAGAAGCCAAACAAATGCACTTGGCAAGAATTTGATTGGCTCACACGGATTGCATTGATTGACAACGCAGAAAGCCCATCTGCCAAACTCTAACATCGGCGAAGTCGCGTGTTACCTGAAACAGCTGTAAGATCCATCACATGTCGACCTTCAGTGATCATCAGAAGAAGGAAAGGTATGTATGCCTTGAAAACGGACCCCTCGACCTCCACAGAACATGGGAAATGGGAATACTTATTGGCTCCAAAGTTTGACCAGCTTTAAATTTCAGTCAACAATTCCAAACAAATTTCGTGACCGTGTTGGATGTTCTAGCTGATTTGGATGAGTTGAAGCGAAACCAAGTTTTGGTAGCCTAATTCTTGCATTGACCTTTTGACGACTGTATACGACCGCAATTGCAAAATTCACGTGGCCAAGGTTGACTTGCCGTACAAGAAAGATACAAGTTTGTGATGATGTATTATGGGTTTCGCACTCAACTAGTAAGAGTCTCAGAATTAACAAACTTTCGTGCAGCCGGTCAAATCTCTTGTAACGAAACAAGAATTGTGATTTTTGCTGCATAGACAAGAATTTAATCAGAGTTTCTATAGCGACGAAACTAGTAAGTCAAATAATTTTAATTATCCAAACTTCAACGTGCTATTGTACTTGCACTATTTCGAGATACAATATACAAAGAAAAAAAGTGTTAGAGATACAAAGATACAAGGATATCAGATGATCAAAAAGTCGTACAAGCTCATATCCGGATGCGACTAAAAGCATGCGGCTCGAAACACGACCTGCATGCAATTGTACTATCTATTGCCTTGCTAGGGCAATCAATGACTGCCAAAGAGAGCGAATTAAAAAAAAATCAATTTCGGTGCTCAGGACAGATAATAAAATCCTCTGCACTTTTATCAAACAGCCCGACTCGAACTAAATTTGCCGCTAGCTATAAATTTGTCGCAGCTATTAATGTTTAATGGCCCGAGGGTTATCCTACTTCTTGGTACAGTATTATATCCGAGCTGAATGTTTTTCGGAAATATGAGCGTAATAGAGCATGCGTGATGTTGGGAGAGACACGAGAATGTTGTAAAATCAAAAGCCGCACTATAGCGGGGGAGAAATTACTTTATCAGAGTCAATCAGAGCGCGCGTTATATCGTAGCTAATAATTACTAAATAAACCCCTTCTGGCGGCTGTAATATCGGCGGATAATGTCCAAGGATGAAAAATGGTACGAAAAATCATAGTTAGTATTAACAGTTGGCCGAGAAGCGAAGCCTCGAGGGCAACTGTGAAATTTTGAGGACCATTTGTCATCCGCGGATCGACTTTATCCGCCGATATTACAGCAAGCCAAGAAGGGGTTTATTTATTTTATACCCCAGTGCTTCACTGAAAAACACGCGCGAGAGAAAAGAACACTGTGAACGTGAGAAAACCACTAAACTGCAGTATGGCGTGAAAAGGCAAAGCGTAAGCGGTGATTGGCTAATATATTTTTTTTCGAGCTGTGATTGGTTGACACAAAAACTGTCAATCAAACCCTAACGTGGGGCTTAAAGAAATCAGAGCGAATTCACAAAACAAATTTACAACGCACAAGTTCTAGTGCTTTCCCGAGTGCTTTTCTACAGAAATCTAGCCCAGATTTCGGGTTTTCAGGTCTAATTCCTTGCCGGACTGTTAATTAACTGTTCTGTTGTGAACTGAAGTATAAATTACAGCTGTGAAATGCAGAGTTGGAAAAATATAGCGCTGCTGATCGAACTTGGAAGTCGGCTTGCTGGACTACACTCGAAGTGGTTGAATTTTGGTTGAGCTGATTGTTTTTCTATTTGCCAAGCTACGACAATGGTAAGTTTAAACACAATTCTTTTATCGTCATTTTGCTCTTTTTTGTTTAGTTCTTTCATTTTCTTCGCGAATGTCAAACCGAATTAACTTGGATAGAAACAACAAAAAACTAACAACTTTGTAAACCATTCAAAACATTCACGGCCTGTTTAGTTGACTTTTTGTGTTTTCCGGTGTCGCCTCAACCACCAATATCCGTATTTCATCAATATTCTTCGACAAAAACCTTGGTTGCTTGTTTTCCATTATTTTTTAAACAGAAAATAACCAGGTTTTGCTTAAAACATTTCTCCCAGGACGGATATCACTTCCGACGGACAATATCGTCTGATATCAGTCCTGTGAAAATGCACCACGTGATACGTTTCGACCAATGAGCACGCGTTAAAATTGATCACTGGGATATAATAAAGAAGATACACTGCTCCTGTCATGTCTTTGACAGCTTAACTTAATCTTTTTATGACAGTGTATCCATGTCTCAAGTCAACACTCAAGAACCAGACTTTAGCTCCTGGGCACCACAGCACGCCCGTAGGGAGTTCCGGGAAGGCCGTTGGCCTCACGTCTCTTGCTCTCGAATGAGTTTACCGTATTCTAAAGTCGGAGTGCTGGTCATCCCTTCGTCCTATGCAGACTCTTTTGAGGAGTTTTGCCATCTAAATTCATCGTCCTGTCCGCTGGTCTATCGGAGTCTGCCTGGGGAGGTGGGAGTGCCTCCTCTAGCCTCGGAATCTGATGTCAGGTCAGTTTCAAATGAGACAACCCTATTCCCCCCCTACCCCCACCACCTCTTTAACGTCAGACGTGTCCATGCCCTCCAAAATTATTTATATTTATATTTATTTAGCTATTTAATTTATGTTCAAAAAAGCACGGCTGATCCGCCTCGACTAGTTTATACTATTTGCGAATCAACCGGTAATATTTTGTAATCTGCCTAAATCTTAATAAACTTGAAACTTGAACTTGAAACTTAGCCGACTGCAGCATAAAACAATTCAAACTGAATACAATAGGCCATTTGCACTAACTGGGTCACGTGACCCCAACTACCTCTTAACGAAATGTTTTGTCAAAATCAATTCCAGAAATACAAAGAATCAATTGATATTAGTCAAAAACTCAGGTTTCAGCTTAATATCGGCTAACCTGGAGCAAATAGCAGCGTGTTGAATTTTCAAGATCTTATTCAGAAGGTATGGAACTTGGGTCACGTGAACCAGTTAGTGCAAATGGCCTATTGCATGTTGTTTCGCTCTTTAGAACCGATATGCAGCTCTACTCTATTTTCATCAATGGTGAGCTAAAGGAGACAGTTCCAGACGCCTCTTACATCCCTTGGGACAGCATGGTATCTTTCTATTTGGGCTGCAGTTTCTCTTTCGAACATGCGTTGGTAAGCGCTGGGGTACCTCTCCGGCATTTAGAGAGTAAAACAGGTGCGTAGCAATTGTTTAGTTGCTTTTAATGGTCTGGAGATTGATCCAGAACCTTAAATTTCTTACCGAATTTTGCTGTATTTCTGGCCGTCTTGAGGCTAAAAATGTCATAGTTTTTATACCACTAACCATGCCTAGACAAATTACTTCAGCTCATGAGGAGCTTTACTCCGTTCAAGATTGCGCAGCGGGAATCGACGATTTTGGTTCAAAATCCAATTAAGTACCCGATATCAATTACTTAAGCCAATTAATACGGCTGCTACGATTTTGAAAGCGCCAAAAGACATATGTCATTTCATTATCAATAAAAGACCAGGCTACGAAATAGTTAATGTTATACTTGGAATCGAAACTAGAACACGAGATACTGTTACATTCCTGTGTTTGGCGCCTTCACGTTCGGTCCGGTGGTGACATGGGACAAGACTGCAGCTTTAAAGAAGTGATCTTGGCTAATTGTCAACGCCAAAAAGATGGTACGCTCTTTCTGAAAGTCTTTGTGGCTGCAAACCGAGGTTATTGGCTAAATACAAGTTTTTTGAGCGCTTCCCAGGCGAAATATCAAAGGTTAAACTGCAGGATATCTGGGTTAAAGATGGCGGGTCGACTGCTCCAATGTCCTGGTTTCAGTCACGGGCGATTTACAAATGGCCAACGCCAAGATTACTTCTATGTTCATGTATGTTCATGTTCATGCTTTTGGGCTCATCGGCGGGCTTGTGAAACAGAATATCTAGAACTATGATGCCAAAAAGCTCGTTTTCCTGATTTCTTCCGATTTGTTCACGCACATTGCAGAGCATATCAACACCGTCGACTTAGCTCATGCTAGATATCATCGAATGGTGAACCAATACATTCGGACAATATTTTTCGAACGACCTTATTGATAGGAGGAGGGGGGCAGACCATGTTCACGAGAATTAGGATATCGAATAGTAGTAGATTGGTGCACTATACTGCATAGCTGTGATAATTTCACCTGGCTGACGGTATAGCTCACCATAAACTAGAGTTGGGGATATCCAAAGTTTATTGTAGATATTTAATTATTAGAGACCCGGTGCACTATACTGCATAGCTGTGATAATTTCACCTGGCTGACGGTATAGCTCACCATAAACTAGAGTTGGGGATATCCAAAGTTTATTGTAGATATTTAATTATTAGAGACCCGGTGCACTATACTGCATAGCTGTGATAATTTCACCTGGCTGACGGTATAGCTCACCATAAACTAGAGTTGGGGATATCCAAAGTTTATTGTAGATATTTAATTATTAGAGACCCGGTGCACTATACTGCATGCTGTGATAATTTCACCTGGCTGACGGTATAGCTCACCATAAACTAGAGTTGGGGATATCCAAAGTTTATTGTAGATATTTAATTATTAGAGACCCGGTGCACTATACTGCATAGCTGTGATAATTTCACCTGGCTGACGGTATAGCTCACCATAAACTAGAGTTGGGGATATCCAAAGTTTATTGTAGATATTTAATTATTAGAGACCCGGTGCACTATACTGCATAGCTGTGATAATTTCACCTGGCTGACAGTATAGCTCACCAAAACCTAGGGGTGGGGATATCCAAAGTTTATTGTAGATATTTAATTATTATAGACCCGATGCACTATGCATAGCTGTGATAATTTCACCTGGCTGACGGTATAGCTCACCAAAACCTAGCGGTGGGGATATCCAAAGTTTATTGTAGATATTTAATTATTAGAGACCCGGTGCACTATACTGCATAGCTGTGATAATTTCACCTGGCTGACGGTATAGCTCGCCAAAACCTAGCGGTTGGGATGTCCAAAGTTTATTGTTCAGTAGATATTTAATTATTAGAGACCCGGTGCACTATACTGCATAGCTGTGATAATTTCACCTGGCTGACAGTATAGCTCGCCAAAACCTAGCGGTTGGGATGTCCAAAGTTTGTTGTAGATATTTAATTATTAGAGACCCGGTGCACTATACTGCATAGCTGTGATAATTTCACCTGGCTGACGGTATAGCTCGCCAAAACCTAGCGGCTGGGATGTCCAAAGTTTATTGTAGATATTTAATTATTAGAGACCCGGTGCACTATACTGCATAGCAGTGATAATTTCACCTGGCTGACGGTATAGCTCACCAAAACCTAGCAGTTGGGATGTCCAAAGTTTATTGTAGATATTTAATTATTAGAGACCCGGTGCACTATACTGCATAGCTGTGATAATTTCACCTGGCTGGCGGTATAGCTCGCCAAAACCTAGCGGTGGGGAAGTCCAAAGTTTATTGTAGATATATAATTATTAGAGACCCGGTGCACTATACTGCATAGCTGTAATAATTTCACCTGGCTGACGGTATAGCTCACCATAAACTAGAGTTGGGGATATCCAAAGTTTATTGTAGATATTTAATTATTAGAGACCCGGTGCACTACACTGCATAGCTGTGATAATTTCACCTGACTGACGGTATAGCTCGCCAAAACCTAGCGGTGGGGATATCCAAAGTTTATTGTACATTATATTACTAAACGTCTGTGAAATAATATTCTCAACAAATTCAGAAAAACAGTGCTCTTGAAGTTGGACAAAAATAGTTAAGCCTCCTACGTAAATTGTTAACTTTGTTAAGGTGATGAACGCTTGTAGGCTTGCTACTAGGTCAGTAGTGGAGCTCACTAATCCAGCGGGCTTTTCTCGCAAAGGACGACACACACGCTCTGTAGTTTAATATTCCTGGACTCTTTTTGACCTTGTGTGTATGATATTTATTGAGCGGTTCTGTCAGCACTGAGCATTAATCCTTGGGTGTGAATAGGATGATTACCCGGTTTTACTGCTTTGAGCGCGGCATAATATTACGGCCCCTGTGGAGCAAAAGTGGACATGAAATGTTCACTAGCCACAGGGGTGCCAAAATCTAGAACGGGGTAAAGCTCCTCATGTGGTGTTAACCTCCGGAGACATTTGATTTTTAGCGAGTTATTTCACATAATAACCCATTATTCTGAAAGAGAACTATATCCTCAATAGTGTTGCCAAATGTTTGTTGCGTGAAGAAATTTCAGCGCCGCATCTGAGAAGCTTAATACAAAAAAACGATTACATTTGGCGAGGGGAACTGTAACTGGTCTGAAAAGCACAGTTTTATAGAGACCATAACTTCACACAGTTAGGATTTTGATACGTCATGTGAACATCAAGACGATCTAATAGAGTGCCTCACCCCGTAGCCCCTGTTTTCGAGAAATAAAACGTTGATAAAACTGGGTAGGGGTATCACCCTAGACCCACATACCTGATGTTTTGACCCTCACTTTCAAATGTCCATGGCCTTTATTGTGAGTAGCTGGGAACCTTACGTACATTGCCCTTTTACAGATATTCCTGTCTATCTTTCCTGCGTTCCCACAATCCCGGTGGGACCGTTCAGCTGTGACACTATCGTATCTATGCGCCCAATACCAAGGAACTTTATTCAGAGGACAGTAGAAGTGACGTCCCAATTTGAGCACATAGGCCACGGAGCCCCTATACATATTGGCGCCTCTGCATGGATAGGAATCAAAGATGTCTTCACGGACTACTATAATACCCCACCAAATGTACAGAATGGAGACATAGCAGTATTTTGGGCCTGTAATGTCACATCTGGTGAGGTAGTGAAAGAAGCCAGTAAGTCGGAAAGAATTTCAATGTTATAGCACCTGAGCACTAGTACATTTATTGTTATTGTTGTTATTAAGCAATTACTGGATGAGGTTGAGCATGACATCGATAATTATCAAAGCCGAGGTTTGTGGTATCTGCCGAAGCGAAGCTGAGGCAGATAACACAAACCGACGACTTGACAACTATCGATGTCATGCGAAAACCGAATCCAATAAATATTTATTATTCATTGTCTTTAAAAAAAAAATGAAACGACAAAAATGTATTCAAAATTAATTATCAAATAATTATCAAAAAACCTTAATACATCACAAATATACCAATTTTTTAGCCACAGCTACAACCTCAGCTACAACCACTAGCACAAATATACTATGTTTTCAATTTCTTGAGTGGAACACGTCAAAAAGCGAGCAGCCATCGTGAAAAGACACAAAACACAAACTTTGCTGCGCATTTGTAATTTCACACAAAATACCGCTGAAATAACTTGCAGGCTCGGTCCAATAACCTGTACAGACAACTGTTTCCGTTGAAAATAGCACGGGCTCGGTCCAATAACCTCTACAGACAACTGTTCCCGCTGAAAATATTGCAGGCGCTTATAAACTGTCGTTGTCGTTATTGTGGTCGTTGTTCGTGGTCGTTGTCGTTATTGTGGTCGTTGTTCGTGGTCGTTGTTGTTATTGTGGTCGTTGTAGTTGTCGTTGTTGTTGTTTTTGTCGTGTTCGTGTTCGTGTTCGTTGTCGTTGTCATGGTCGTTGTCGTTGTCCTTGTGATTGTAATTGACAGTGTTTGCACTGATTATACAAATTATATTCAATGCCTACATTACCGTCGATTGCATCTACTTGTCCACACGCCCGACAAAAACATTCTGTCGGCACGTGAAACTTCAAAGTTTTGACATCGAAACTTGAATGATTTGCTGGCGCAAAACTTGAACGATTCATCACAATACTCAAGTGTGCAATTTCTGTTCAATAAAGTCACTGAAAATGTTAATATTCTGGTAGCTTCACGTTTTCCCTGGTCAGGAAGAAATATAGCAACACATTTTTTTTCGTCACTAATTTTTTTACTAATTTTTTTTTCCACCCCACGAGCCGTCACCAAAGCATCACGCATGGGAGGTCAAAACTTCGAAGTTTCACGTGCCGAAAGAACATTTTTGTGGAGCGTGTGGACTGGTAGATGCCAAATCGACGGCACCTACATCCTAGCTTATGCGCTAAAACGTTTCCACTTGAACACAGAAATTCCAGAGGTGACGTTGGGTTTCTCAAATGAGAACGTAGACTCCCTCTTCATCGCAGACATCCGTCCTGAGGATTACGAGAAAGAGCACCGCTCCGAGTATAACCACCTACATCCACGAGTGATATTTATTTCCGAAGATCCCCTGTTCGCCTCCGTTCTTTCTGACCGAGCACTTGACCTGATAAAGAAACTACCAGTTCAAAATGCCAAAAATACTCTTCAAGAAAATGCAGAAGAAAGAGTTGTCGACGAGGCGGTGCCGTGTTACGAAATGGAGTCTAGTGAAGATAATGGCGAAGAAGAAGGGTTCATTAAAGGGTCTTTGCGTATTTCACATGCGTCGTGTGTAATATTCGAACTGGATTTGAGCCTTGACAAGGACGGAGCTTGGCCTTGCAGACAGGTAGTCTTATTAGTTTCCCTCACACGATGTCTGCAAGCCCTGGACAAGAGTGTGCGAGTAAACACGCACATGCACGTAGATACATGGAGAGAGATTTTTACTAGTGCTCATCAAGCGGGAATCATTTCTCAGTCAGTTAATGTCTGTTCCAGAATTGATAACACAAGCTCGAATCATAATATGGTATATAAGGAAAAGGACCAGAGGCCTGGACTGGACACGGGAGTGCGCGTATCTGTGGACAACAAAGGTAATATATTCTGCATAAACTATTGTTCCTGTTTTTACAAAATATTAGGTGTTCGGTTCTAGATTTGGGGCGAGGGGGCAGGGGATTCCCCTTTCAACACGCCCCCCTCACGCTCCGCCCGATATTCTCCGCGGTATTGGACTTTTCACCGTAATATTTGGCAGGCTAGCCACCTCTCTGTAACAAATGTTTAGGAGGATTCGAGAAGAAATTCAAAATCTATGCAGACATTTTGACATCGTGGAGAGACATTGTCAGCGGTTAAGGTGTTTGGGCTAAATTTTGTTTTGTACCAAATCTTCAAAATTCCCACAGATGTCAAAATAAACGTAGCAGCACATATTTCTGTAGTGATGTGATTTTCATACCCATTCTTTTTTCCGTCATCCTTGACACGACTAGAAAGCATGTGGTCTAAAAAACAAAAACTCTTTATCTCCGTCGCTGTTGGCTAATCGGGTACACATTTTCTCATCAGGATTTGCCATCCATGAGCTCTTTCTGCTCTCAACAAACAAGAGACCTGGGAGCAAGTCAGATCAATGTGTTGTTTCGAATGGAGAGAACCTGGCACTAGCTCTGCTCGCTCTACATTCCTGTCCAATTCACTCACGGTATGTGCGGAAAGGTGCTGGGGTTTTTGACAAGCCAAAGGTTGACGAGTGTATTGCTACTCACCAGCAGGTAAATATCAGTTGGTAACTTCACGGGTTTATAGGAGGATCTTTTGTTTGTAGTTTTAGCTCATTAGTATAAGCAATTATGAGACAATTTGCTCGATGAATGGCGACTTCTAAGTATTTAGAGGATTAATCAATGGAACATAGTGTGAAAATTCCACATTTCAACACATCGTCACACACCGAATTCAGCAATATTACGAATTTTGGAATTCGATGAATTCGTTATAACAGTAAAATCGATGACCATTTGCATTCATACACATTGGTTCGCTCTTTTGTAGAACATGCATTCCAAAATGTCATAGCTGTTGTTAATGAATTTACGATGAGTTTTCGACTGTCCCTAGCTCCTCCATATATTTAAGGGTAGGGGTGTACTGACTTGACCTCGAAACCCTGTTCCTTATTCAGACCTAATTTTGCTGCAAAAGATGGTAGTAACCTATTCCAGACCATTTTAGTGGAAAACACACTACACAGCCCACATTGTCAGCCGATCTATGCCCCATTGATCGACTTATGTTTGTACGGTGACTCAGTTTAATTTACCTTATACTTTAGCACATGGTCTTCATATCGTAATCGTTGCCAAAACTTTTTGTTTTAGATTGAAACATGGGAAGTAAAACTCTATCAACAAGTACCACAAGTCTCAGTGGACATTGGAAACGGAAAGCAATATTTCACTGACATGAACAATAGTTTGCTATTAGAGTTGTAGAATTGTCTCTAAGATCTTGAGAAAGGCTTATATCGTTCTACGGGGAAGGCTATCATCCAAGCGATCTTATAGACAAGTTTTGAGGGTAGGTTAGATTTTGGGTTGTGTCCGCACTTGGCTCGATTTTCTAGACATTCGCTCTTAATTGTCCATTGATCACTAGATTTTGATGCTCAAATCCGCATTTTGCTTGATTGAGCGTCTAGTCGTTTATAAAGAAGGGAAAAGCGAAAGTACTACTATTTCTGAAACTTCTTGTTGATTATATTTTTTCTGCTTTCGGGTCAAGTATCCTCAGCTGCTGGCGAGCTAATGAACGCAGTACAACATGAAAGTGAACCGTCTCGTAATATTCACGGGAAATTACATCTTCTTGCTCTCCCCAACGAACATTCCAGAAAAAGCCCCAGGAAAATCTCTTGTCGATTACATGACGCAACAATCAAATGTTGTTGCCTATTTTAAGTTTAAGTTAAGGAGCGCTTGGATACGCAGAAATTCTTTTTTCACAGGTACACAAAATACAAACTAGTATACAAACTAGCCGGCGGGCCAATCTGAGCGCTTAGAAATCTGTACCTATTGGTTTATCCTTTTTTCACAAATACACAATTACAAACTAGTATTCCTTGATTATGCTACATTTACGCGATTTACTTTAAACCAGAAATGTATTGTTCAAAGCAACTTTTGACCTTTCGGTATTACAGTTTTGTTATTACTTAATGGATCTGTTTTGACAAGTGCCTCTCGACAGTTTACACACTTAATGGGCACACAGTTACCCTTTCAGTGAAATTATCCTTAGAATTGGAAAGTTTCCCAATGACTCAAAGCGATTTACAAGTTTGCGAGTTTTTGCTTACAAATCATCTTTTTCTTAGAATTAATGTAACATCGACTAAAGTATTTCGTCATGAAAAAGAGGCAAACAATGCTTCAAAACGTACTAATGACAGCTAATGGAATAAGCATTTAAATCATTGATTTAAGGCAAGAGACAGAGAACGCAACCCCAACACATGGATCTCTTTCCATGACAACGGCAGAAGAGCGTGAAAATTATTTTTTTTGAAAAGGGAAGCTATTTTTAGCGGCGCCTTCTGATTGGACGTATCCTAGCAACATACATCACTGCGAGGACTGCATGTGTGACCGGCATGCTACGGGACGCTGCACTGGGAAAGGAAAACATGGGGAGATCATGGCCGAGATACATGTAGCTTTTATTGACGAAGACCTTTTTCATTTAGCTAAAAGTGGGAAGTGCCGAACCGGAAAGCAAATGGAGTTGGTATGTTGCTGGAGAACTAGTTGAAGAGAGCCAAACAGTTGCTGTTCTTGTAATATAATTGGCTGATTTGCCATGGTAAATAAGCGTGCAGACAACGATGCTTGCATCAACACGCGCGCGCTCTTGCACCAGCACTTGTGCGCGCTTAAACCAACGGAAAATATGGTTCGAATGCGCGTGCAATTTCCAACGGAAATCTATTTTAGAGTTACTGCCACTCTGATGGATCATGGGGTTGCGTTCTGTGGGGATCATTTTCTCTTGTTCAAGGTTATTCCCATTTTTGCACAGCGCACTCTGTTCTGCGCACGAACGCGCGATCAATTCGTTCGAAAATGACGTAATTGCTCGCGAGCAAGCTAAATATCCCCTTTTGAACTTTTTGGGATACAGAACAGAACAGAAACCTTTATTTAAGGGACATTGTGTGAAAACAAGAATGGGTGCACCAATTTTTTTTTTAGTTTGCCGTTTTGACTATCATTTTCCTGTTATATAAAAAGAAAAATTAAAGAACTTTCCACGACAAGTTTTGGAGCTATCGTCACAAAAAGCCCCAAAATGAGCTACTAAAGAGCGTCAAATTATCACGAGCGGTTTGCACATTTTTGCACATTCTCAAGAGTAAAGTCAACACACAGAGAAAAAAGATTTCAATTTGAATGCGGCGCTGAAATGTTAATGGTTAAGAAAAGGTTTTAATATTAACCAAAAGCTCATGATGTAAAAGCGTGAATCACTGTCATTAGGGTATATCCACTCCATTTTCACAAGAAATGTTATTTTAAGAACCCTTCGCGCCAAAAACTGACCAAACACAGTGCTCGCCCTGTAACAGCTCGCATACTTCAAATGAAATTAAAAATGGCGGACGTGACGGCGGAGGGAAGTGATACTCTACTAGCAGCGATTTGTAACATGGGTTCTCTGTGTTCACCTGAACGCGTGGGAGACTGGGCCGAGCAGTGCTTGAAGGGAACCGGCGCGCGTGTGTAGTGTGCGTGTTGGTTGGAATTTGGGCAGGTTGAGAGAAGTAATAGTTCTGCGATATCGGTCGAGGTCTCCTTTTAATAGTGCCCTGTACATTACAAGTAAGTTCTCCTGGAAATAAAAGGAGCTTGGTTAAAGATTATTTCGAAAGCAGCGAAGTAGAAGAAATATCAGAATCAGAGGAAAGGAGTTTAGAATCAGAAGAAGAGAGCTTAGAATCAGAAGATTTTACGGATTTAGTAGAAGTTCGCTCGCACCGATATTCACTGTTGTCAGAATAATTAATAAATTGTTCCGCTTCATGATAAAAACCTCACAGTACAAATCCCCAAAAGCTATTCCATGAAGATTATATCTTTCCAAAATCAATGTGGGCTTTATTTGACACCGGGATACAGCCATTTATGTATAGGATTCGAATGATCAGGGAAGGCTTCAACACCTTGCTTTACAATTTGCGCCTTGACGACTTCTTATTGTTCCTTTTAATTTGAAAAAACAGGGATGGGTTTCAAGGAATGGAAACAGATATACCTCACAAGGACGGCGTTTTGATAGAGGTTTGGGGATTTTTGGCCACCATTTAGTTGCCGGATTTCGGAATATGTAAATTAGGCAAATCTAAAAATAACTACACTTGAGAAAATGGAGTGGGTCGAGTACAATGCTCGTTTCACGCATTTACATCATGAGCTTTTGTATTAACATAATATCTCCGAAAATGAAATGTTTTGTATTTAAATCAATTAACTGAGCAGCAATATTTAATTTCGCGTTTGCCTGTACGTGCGTGATCCTGAAGTCGCTCGCTTCACGAAGGCCACATAGAAAATCACAAAAAAACTACGCGTTGAATTTGTCAAGCCCGAGTTCACGCAGTTATGCGTCTTGTTGTGCAATCAATCGGCGAAAGTTAGAGTGTATAAATGTTGAGCCAAATCTAAATAAAAGAGACACAAGTTGAAGAGCTCTGTCTAGTCAAGTTTCTGTCTCGTTGAGTGTTGTATGTTGTCCGTTCCTGCGCGCGTGTTTCCGTTTCGTGTTTTCAAATAACAGAGGACACAATAATATTATTTAGATTTAGGCACTGCCTAAAAGCAGTTAAGGGACCGGTCGTTTGTCGTGTCAACCGGTTTCAGATAAGAATATTTGGGAGTTAATTTGAGTTGGAGTTAGAAAATTAATGAATTGATTTGCAGTTAGTTTGCTGTATTTAGAAATTATAGGCCTATTTTTTGAACAATAATCTAACAAGGAGACCACAAAATGTGGATATGGACGCTGCACAACATATTTTGTTTCCTGGGAGGAATTAGACATGTATTTAGGAGCTCTTCACTCAGCCTGAACACTTAGAATATAATATATGATTTGTATCTGGATTAGAAAGATTCGGAAACTCTGCCTTCTCTCTTCTTAAAGAAAGTTATTTCAGGCTATTCAAGACGATTTCAAACAAAGGCAAATGTGAAGGTTTCTTTCCTTATTATTGTCAGTCCTTTTATTAGCTAGCGTCGCTTGCGTGTTTAAAATTTGTTGTTGTTGTTTATTATTTACGCCCGAGCAAATCAAAACAACGACACGAAATGCAAGACGCGTGAACAATTTTGCTTGCTAATAAAAAAACTGACGAAAATAAATCCCTGCTGCAGGGAAGTGGATATGGAATTGTGTACTACCAAAACTGGTAGACTGTTTTTTCGGTTCGAGAAAAAGCACTCGTCACCAGACAAAAACATTCACGATGTAGTTTGAATTCCTTTATTGAGGTCAGCGATGCGTGCAAGTCAAATATTTTATTTGGCAATTCATTCGAACTAAAAACACAAGAAAAGCCATCTGCATGTGTTCTAATAATTTTATGGGGTAAAGAAATACAAATCAGTGTATTATTTCCCGAAACTTTAAGTTTTTGTTTGCCAAAGACACAACGCATGAATGATTTCGCGTGAAGGAATGCAATCAGACTCGTCAACGCTTTTTTGTGAGACGAGTGCTTTTTGTCGAGCCCGATAAACAGTCTACCGGTTTCGGTAGTATAACGCTGGAGAGGCATAAATCAATTCATTAATTTTCTAGCCCCAAATCAAATTAACTCCCAAATGTTCTTATCTGAAATATTCCATATAACTACCCCCAATTCCCCCACGGTAAAATACGTCACTCATAAATGGGCACAAACGATGGCTTGAACACTTGTTGGAAGTATGAAAAGTTTAGTTTTAAGTTCTAAGATCTAATTCTAATAGCAATCGCCATTTGTCATTGTTTCCTTGCATTTGGTCGTGGGCAACCGATCATTCATGCAAATCGTGTCACGTGACATGTCAATCTATTCTTCCATACTTGAAGGGGCTTCTTATACTCGAAGGGGCTGATGCCTGAAGGCTTCAAGGGGCTTATACATGAAGGGATTGATACGTGAAGGAGTTGTTTCGAATGTCGATTAACTTGTGTAAAAAAATTCCAACAGTGTTTTAAGCAATTAATTTATGAGGTTTTTGTGATATCGAGGGTAAATAATGTCGAGACAGGTGGAATTGATTCAGTAAAAAAATACTTCTTTTTATGTCAATCAATTTCTGTTACACGAGCGCCTTGTAAAATAGGAAAAAACATTCAAGTGCTCTAGTCCCATGATGCATAGCGCGTAGAATCTGATTCTTGGAGACCCCCAAAGTGCGTGATCCCCCCCCCCCCAAAAAAAAGCGCGCGCTCTTAGCCAATCAGAATGGAGATAGTGAGTGCAATGTATAATAAAAATAATAATCAGTAAAAAGTTGCTCTCCACTTCATTGTTTATTATTGTCAATTTGTTGACATCGGGCACAATCCAGCGACATGCATCCGGGACTCTACGGTTAAGCGCCGCCAGATTTGAAAGCTAATTAGCCATAATTACAGACAAAACGGAGCTAAACTGCTGCCCTTGACTAAAATATTGTCAAATTGTAATGTTGCTACTTTTTCTGTAAAATAGCTGAAAGTTGATTTCTGTAGTTTAAATATCAAAGAAGACATTTTGCCTGATAGCTGTTATTAATTATTTATTTTTACTTCCCCCACGTCAAGGTGAATTTTGGCGTTTTTAGCCATTTTCAGTGGGGAAAAAATATTCGGAGCTAGTTTTACGCTCTGTCAAGTACTTTTATCAGTTGCTGAAAACGGATATTAACGGTTCTGATTACGAAGAAATGAATTTCACCGTCTTTGTTCAGTTAGAGTGGGATTTTACTTCCCCCAGAGAGAGATTTTGCTGTAGGCACACGAATTAGCTCGCCATCTTGAAGTCGAAGTTCCCGCTTTTGGTTTGAATCCGAATAATAATGAGTCGCATCTCCCTCGAGACGGGTCTAACAAAAGAATCCAAAACAAAAAGAAAAGCCAAGAGTATTCAGCCTTTTGTTTAGGTGACGAGCCTTTTGTTGTTGCAAATAAAAGAGCTCCAAGACATGGTAATAGCACCAGGAGCTGAGCGACGAGCTCACTCACGCATAGCCAAGTCATGAGATTTGTTTTGGTTTGCTTGATGTCGCTTAGAACAATAGGATTGTGCCCGATGAGAAATTGTAATCCTTTTAAGGTCGCCGAACCATTCAGTAACCCAATTATCTGCTTGAGGATTATTGTCAAACATTTGTCTAAACCACTAGAAACACAACTGATCTCTTAAGAGTTTTCAAGATCCCTAGTACCTTACATTTTATCAAAAGCCTAAGTCGTATGACCAATGCGCATCAATGATGTGATATTGCAATACTTTTGTCCACTAGGTATTTATATACAACGTGATGTAATAGTTTATGGGAACAAGTTAACAGTTTATAAATGTTACTACATATCAGCTATCCGCGAGCTGAGATTCAAAACGACAGTTAGTCATTGCAGTTTTTAAGCTGACGACATTGCTTTTATGGGCATCTGAACGGTTTCATCATTTTCCATTCTGTTGGAAAGTACTTCCAACTGTTCGTCGGTACATCCATACACCCATTCATTCGCTAGGCCTGACTTCTCCCCAAGCAACACGCGCCACCTTGTATTCCACATATCTTCGCCAATATATGCAAGCAGAACTCGACGTACAGTCTCAGGATGAGTGTCATCTCGACCATGAGTAACGCGGTAGTTGTTATAAAGGACGGCTCTTCCCTCGTTCAGAACAAACCTTTGATGATTCTTAGGATCTTCGAGTTTGGTAAGAAGCAAGACATAGGCTTCGTAAAGCCTTTTCATCGTTGCACTATCCTTGAATTTGCTCAGTTCCAATCCGCTGTGCTTGTTTGCGACCACTAGTGTTGGATGCCGCTTCTCTTTAGGATCATTGCAAATGATCGGTTTCTCGTTGAGCTGATCGCGGTGGTAGATATACTTCATGTTAGGCTCTATATGGTCTCGAGTATTCAGTCTTCTTCTTACAAAGCGAACTGGGATTGTATTGAGCAGGTGATACGCTTCTGGCTCCTCTCGGCGCAGCTCCTCGATGACGGCCACATTATCAATCCAGTAGGTGTAAGTATCTTGTACTGGAGCAGAGTAGTTAGTGGCCATTATGAGGGACAACGTGTTGATGGGATCATAATAGGCGGTGTCAACATGAGCGGGGAGCTTGGCCGACCCGTAGGCATCTTGATCAATTTTATTTGTCCTGGTCTTGTCAGGCTCTATCACTACGGTATCTGTTGGGCGCCTGCGCTGTTTTGGTTGGCCAATAGAATGCAGAATCCCTTTTAGACCTTCATCGCTTGGAGGTACCCCCTCGAAAACTGCTAAACCATATGTTACGAGGTCGGTGAACCAGGTCTCAAACTTTTCCTTTCGCTCTGAGTACTGGTAGGTAGGTAATTTAGAGCTGGCATCCCAGTGTTTTATTTCCCATTTCTTAAGGAGGTGGTCGTTGATTTTCATGTCTTGTGCTCGAAGCCAAGAGGAGTTGAACATGCTGCGATGGTCGTTCCACTTCACGTTGACATTTTCGCTCCCCTCTTCGTTCTCGACACCAACAATCGGTGACTCAGCAGCTATAAAACTAGCGAAACCTAGTTGATCTAGATACGTCCAGCTGCTTGGATCGAAATATGTAGGGTCGCGAACAGATCCACGTAGCCATATATTTGGAAACTCGCTTTTTGCACCATCTTGTCATGTTATCCTCAAGAAGTCCCTGCAGTGGGACAGACTGGCTATGCGAAACGGTGCACGCAAGAAGGCTGACATTTTGGATGTCCTGGAAGAGAAATATGAACTTTACTCTAAGGACAACCTGGAGTTAATACCGTAATTGAAATATGTCAAACTGAATATATAGCCTGGTCGTGTTTTTAGGCTCCGCCCTGAATAATTTTAAATGTCTCGCTGCTGAGCTAAAAGCATTCTGAATTAGCATACTGTTACTGTTTTCACGAAGCTCTGAAATATATATTTTTTTATTTAATTTAATGAATCTTCCTTTATGATTATGACTATTTGACACTATTAAGCATTTACTTTTAGTCTTAGTTGCATTACTTAAGGAAAAGCATTCTAGCTTTGTTGGTGGCACGTTTTGTCGGTTCACTGAGCATGTTGCTAAAAATAAGATATAGTACTTTGCAAAGTAGTTTCTCTCTTTAACAAACGGACTATACTGCGAAGGAGACTAAATGCTGGCTCCGAAGTATGACCAGCTTTAAATTTCAGCCATGAGACAAATTGCCTGATCGTGTTGGACCAGAAACATATAAGTGAGTTGAAACGTGTAACACACATACATTGCTTTAGTGCCAAGCTGCGAAATATTCGCAGAATAAACAATTGAACTGATTTTGAAAATAATGTTGTTGAAAGACTTCAAGATGTTAAACGTTAGTAATATTATCACTTTCCACTGTTGCTCTACTTTATTTAAGCGAAAAATGAAATATTATGAAAAGAAAACCTGCTTGGGTTAGCAGTCGATAGTTCATTTTTGACCAAATATGGTCATAAACTCGATACGAATAATCCGAAGCTTGGTTCACCGTTACATGTTTCAACTAAAGTTATTTGTTTCTGGTTGGACTGAATGTTCTATCTGATTTGGGTGAATTGGAGCGAAACAATGTTTGTAGCCCAACCCCTGCGGCCTCTTAAAGAAATGTAAGCGACCCCAATTAAAAAATTCAGATGTCTTGATTTTTAATTATGACTATTTAACACTATTAAAAAAACATTGACTTTTAGTCTTTGTTGCATTATCTAAGGAAAAAAGGCATTCTTGGTAGCACTTTTAAGTATCACTTTTAACTTCATCTGAAGTTAATGTACCGAAATATTCTGACACTGAATATGTAAATATAATTTTGATCGGTTCGCTGATGTCGCTAAACCGAAAAGATAGTACTTTGCAAAGTCATTTCTCTCTTTAACAAAGCGACTACTGGGAAGGGGACTACTTGTTGCCTCCGAAGTTTGACCAGCTTTAAATTTCAGCTTTGAAACAAGTCCAGACAAATTCCATGATCGTGTTGGATGTTCTATCTGATTTGGGTGAATTTGAGCGAAACAATGTTTGTACCCCAACCCCTGCAACTGACCTCTTAAATAACTGTAAAGGTTTTATAGGTTTTAGGTTTTATTATTCTATTTTGTACATATAACAAAAATAAATAGACCCTAATTGCAAAGTTCAGGTGTCTTGATTTTTAATTATGACTATTTAACACAATAAAACATTGACATTTAGTCTTTGTTGCATGAAGGAAAACTGCATTCTTGGTGGCACCTTTTAAAGTATCACTTCACCTTCATCTGACGTTAATGTACCGAACTATTCTTATATTGAATATGTAAATATAATTTTGATCGGGTCGCTGTGCATGTCGCTAAACCGAAAAGATAGTACTTTGCAAAAATCATTTCTCTCTTTAACAAAGCGACTACTGCGAAGGGGACTTGTTGCCTCCGAAGTTCGACCAGCTTTAAATTTCAGCCAACAAGTCCAGATAAATTCGTGATCGTGTTGAATGTTCTATCTGATTTGGTGAATTGGAGCGAAACAAGGGGGCCCCGCCTCTCAAAAGAAACGTCGGTGTCATTTCCTACATACGACAGTTTTGAATCCATATATCTATTTACAGAAAGATCGATTTCGGATATTTTCTTAACTGCAAACTTACTGAAAGGAAAACGTTTCTTCGAGTGATGAATCGTCGCTCGATTGTCGCCGCTAACAGCTGTTCCCATATGATACCGTTGACTGCGTCAATGTTTAGTTTACCAGGCCAATTACTCTTGTAAACGAATGAAATAATGCTCTGATCTTAACAATTTGTTCATATCTGTAGTTTTTTATTTGAGCGTGAATTTTGAGTGTTTAGGTTCAGTTGTTATGTTCATTCGAATCGAGGCTCGCGTATAGGATTCTCTACAGTGACTTTGAAGTCTATATATTACAAAAAAAGAAACCCAAAATCGCAAGCACAAATAACTTATTCTTATGGAGTTGAATTTATCTATTTAGAATGCGAATTTTGAATGTTGCGTTTGATTGTCAATTGAATCCGGGCGCGCGTCACTGTGTATCGTGTGTAGCATTCTTGAACGAGAGGGCATTTGCAATCTTTACATTACAAAAGAAACCCCAAATCGCGAGCACAAATAACCAGGTTACTTTCTGATTAAATTTTCGGCTAGTGAAATGAATTTAAGATGCAAACATATTAATGTTTCAAATTTATCAAGCTATATTATGGAGCAACAACATGAGAATGAGCCTATTCATGTAGAACTTTTGAGATGAAGTGGGTATCAAAACTTGTGAAATAATATGTTAAAACCGTACCGGATTAAAATTCATTATAGCACAATATCTTAAGGAAACATTGATAAAATTGTGTGAGGTTTCATTTCGTTGGGAAAATGCCGAGCAAGTAATAAATTGCGGAAGAAGTCTGTACACGCTTTGAAGTTTTTCCAGATGACACTGATTTGCATAGCAACGCTTTGAGCAAAATTATTCATCCTACGAATTCTCGATCTTTAAACTGTCCATTGCATGGGATATTGTCATATTTCTTCATAATGTCTGATTGATTATAAGGCGCCATTATTTCTGGTGCAGGAAAATATAAAGGAATAAACAAATGCTGTCACTTGTGCTGCTATGCTCCGTTTTAGTCCGCCTTCTAAAGTTGAATAATATATAGATTTAGGCAATGCCTAAAAGCGGAACTCGAATCATACACACCCCACGTCTTTACTCACAGGGAGCTCACCTTTACAGTTTAAATCAAGAAAATTCATGTTACCATTATATGGCAATGATAGTATTAGCGCGTTCTGATATGCTAACAAGTCGCAGTTCACGACCGACAAAAGATAATCTCCTTGAAATAAAAAAATAAGATTTTTCAGCGAAATCCACAACATAGTATTTGTCTCATTGCACTAACTAAATCTAACATGTGACAAAGGAAAATCAAGGCTAGAATATCAGAAATGACCTGTTTACATAAGGCAAAGCAGGGCCAAAAAGTCAAGCTTACTCAAAACTATAATTCGAGTTTAGCCGGAGAAAAAGAAACCTTGAGGGAGCAAACTAAAGGCAGCAGCAAAACGTAAAAGTTGCATGTAAAGTCAGAATTTTCTCATCAGGAATGCAATAAACTTGGAAGCTAAAAATATAAATAGCACAAGAAGCTATTTCAAGCTTTGTGCTTACCGATAACTGATAATGAAGTCGTTTCTTTCCTCCGAAAGTCTCCGTCGTGTTGAGTTGAATTCATTCTTACCTGGCAAGCTTTTGCACAAAGCCAATTTTCCTAAATATATTATTCGGCTAAAACCATTGCAATTTTCTGTTATTGTCAATCCTGTTCAATCCAGTTCTGGCTCCCTGTTCGTAGATCTCATATGAGTATTCGAAGAACACGTCGTTTGCAGCTTTTACGAAAGAAACTGTTGTTTTTCTTCAGAAGAACGCCGAAGTCTTGCTTCGCCGTGGGCCGGGTATTCTGCAATCTAGCCTTTGAATCTTTTGCAACTCCCTCATAGTTTCTCCAAAATGACTAAACAACATTATGAAATATCGGCGAAGAAATCGAATCCGAAGTATTTTGACAATCATTAGAGAATTCTTTTGAGTAAATTTGACGTGGTTCGCACCCACGAGTTTGTCTCAGTTTGACTCAACAAAAATTTCGTCTGAATGAACTTGAGTGAGCCGCCGACGCGGGCGCGTGTTTTGTGAGTTTTTTCGGCGGGAAAATGAAGGAGCGACTTCCGGTCCGTGTCCTCTGCCAAGCACCGCGTCAAAGCACCGTTGGCGCTATGCTGGAGGACAAAATGGCGTGCGCGCTCAGTGATCCAAGACGGACTGTGATTGGCTGTGTACACGGGTCGCCAAAAACGCAAGTGCGCATGCGTAAATAAGAGCCCGCGATGTTTTCGTAAGCTGCTGAACGTATCGTTTTGGCTTAGATGGGTTGCTTTCTCATGTGACGTTGAATGATACGTATGGGGCTCCACTCCGTGTCTTCGGCACGGGGAGTTCCGCTACTAATTTGTCTCTATAATCAATTAAATTGGTGCTTGGACGTAGTGCACAGAAGCGCATTTAATCTCCTCATTAAATCGGTTCGTAACCAATGTGTCTCGGGCGCAAATCAAACAGTTACGCGAAATACCAGATACGCGAACAACTTGGCTAGCTAACCTCAACGACCGCAATTGCAAAATTCAGATGTCCAAGGATTTCTTGCTGTAGAAAGATTGTGCTGATGTATGGATGGGATTCATTTCGTGAATCCGCGTGCTTGGAGCTCTTAAAACTTGACCGATGAATCGGAAAGAGACCTCCCTAAAAAATATGTTAAATCAAATTAAAGAAAAAAGAGAGCTGCGCACAGATCACGTCACACTGAGTAAATTCTCAGACAAGAAAATATACGTTTCTCCCATTTTCTCAGTTTTTTTTTCTCTAAAGAAGGTAATCTACACGAATGTTCGGACACGGAAATAGTAAAATAGATAGAAAATTTTGTATCAGCAGGAAACACCCAATAAAATATGTGCAAAGTAGTTCCATAATCAAAGCTTGCAGACTAACATGAGCATGATAATCCCTTGAACTTGTGCTTAAATTCGACGACAGACGACAGACGCCATGTTGGTTTGAAATCCAGAAGACGATCACCACAGGGAAATATTTTCGCTCTTTTCGCCATTTTGTTTGAATCCAGGTAAACATCCATATGATACTGATTTTCTTCGACATCGATTTGCTTCGGTCACCATTTTTTGTTTCATTTTCATGCAGATGTACGCTGTATGGGTAATCGCGGGCGCGAAATGTCCAAAATTTCTGGGAATAGGCAGGTTATGAGGGCGAACTATGTTAGATCATTTTACCTGCCAGAACACCACCCATACCAAGCACATACACATCCCGCAACTATGCATGGAAAAGGAAAACTGAGATCGCAATCCAATTCCATCCTCTTCATAATAGATAAAAATACTATAAATTTGTATTGATTTATAAGTTAAATAGTCATTTAACAAACCTGGACTATTATTTTGGTTATTCCCGGTAAACTTAAATGTATTTTTGGTGATTAGAATTAGACTTACTTTTTGACAGGTTGTTCAAAAATTAAGCGTGCGAGTTCCCCTTTAACACCACCTATGACAAATGGGATGTGTGTGCGTCTTCTTAAGACATTGGCGACTCTGCAATGAAGGGCTCTATTGAACCACCTATTCTTTCTATTTTAAAACCACACTTGCAATTCTTGCAGTGGTAAAAGATTTACAGACAAATTGGTTTTAGATGAGTAAGTTAGAAATGTTCCCAGCTCATGAAGGAACTGCAAAAGAGACGTCTTTATACCAAAAGACGCGCTATGTATACTTTTTAATCTGTATAGTTGTAATCCCTGTAGATTAGATAGCTTTATATAAGGCAGGCTAAAACTGAATCGTATTACAATGACACCCTGATCAGCGGCGTAGCCAGGAATTTCTAAGGGGGGTGGGGGGGGGGGGGTGCGGATAGTGAAAACATGGGACGAAAATGTTCAACTTTCCTTACATAACCTGTGTTAATATCCAAAGAAGGAATAACCAAGTCCACACTCGATCGTGAACTCGCGATATTGTAAAGCGGATCTGAATCGTGTTTACAGGTGAGTTTATAAAAGGGCTATGTCACACGGTTGTTTCAACAAAATGTTATAAAATAGGACCAGTGAGTAGTATAGTAGGTATGGAATTACCCCCTTTTTTGCGGGTGAGCATGCGGGTGAGCCGGATGACGTCATTGCCTATTGTATTCAAAACAAAGGGAGATAATACAAGGATTAACACTGGAATGCTTTTGTCCAGGAGAGATTAGGGAAACAATACCAGGATTAACACTGGAATGCTTTTGTTCAGGAGGGATTAAGAAAAAAAACAAAAGGAAACAATACCAGGATTTACTAACGGAAGTCTTTTGTGTAAGGGATGATTAGTGTTTGTTGACTGCAACTCGAATATTAATTATAGTGTAAGGCTATTGTTTATACGGAGATAACATATCAGAAAATGCAGAGATATGGTTTATTCTCTTTATTATAATATGAATGAATATCGATAACATAAAAATACTATTACATAAAATATTACCACTAACGGTTAGGTAAATAAACGCTTTATTAAGAAATTGATTACAAGTCTAAAGTCTATTCAAAAGAAGGAAAAAATGGGGTTTGACGAGTACGAAAATGTATACATTTTTCGAGCAAAATACGAAAACGAGGCTAAAGCGCAGCGAAGCGTGGAAACCCTTTGGTTACCCCGTGTTTATCCTTTAGTTACCCCGTCTGTCCCTCCGTAAAGGGTTCTAAAAGGATTCAACCTACGCCCAAAATAAACAGTCTAGCATAGACCAACATAGTCTAACATAGACTAACATAGTCCAACATAGTCTAGCTACATAGTCTAACATAGACTAGCTATATAGTCTAGCTATATAGACTAGCTACATAGACTAGCTACATAGACTAGCTACATAGTAGAACATAGACTAGTAAATGTCTCTTCGTAAAGGGTTTTAAAACGGTCCTGTGAAGACGAGGAGGAGGATGAGGAGGTCTATTCTGTGAGGAGGACTATTTTGTGAGGAGGAGGAGGTCTATTTTGTGAGGAGGAGGAGGGCTATTCTGTGAGAAGGAGGAGGAGGAGGAGGAGGAGGGATATTCTGTGAGGAGGAGGAGGAGGAGGAGGGCTATTCTGTAAGGAGGAGTGAGGGAGGAGGAGGAGGAGACCTTTCTGAGAGGAGGAGGATTTTTATTCAGTGAGGAGGAAGGGCAAACAAAGGGACATTATAAAATCGTTTTTTTTTAGTACTTGACGGGCGCTGTAGCGGGCGTTGACGGCCGTCCTTGCGGGCGCTACGGGCGTTGTAGCGGGTGTTGACGGGCGCTGTAGCGGGCGTTGTAGCGGGCGTTGACGGGCGTCCTTGCGGGCTCGGGTGCTACGGGCGTCTTGCGAGCGTCCTGCGGGTGCTCGGGCATTGCTGTAACGTATTGCGGTATCCAGGGTTACTATGGAGTTTCTGTGGGGTTTCTGTGGGGTTTCTGTGGGGTTTCTGTGGGGTTTCTGTGGGGTTTCTGTGGGGTTTCTCTAGGGTTTCTCTGGGGTTTCTGTGGGGTTTCTGTAGGGTTTCTGTGAGGGTTCTGTGAGGGTTCTGTAGGGGTTTTGTGAGGGTTCTGTTGGGGTTCTGAATGGAGTAACGCTCGCAATATCACAGCAATGCCCGAGCACCCGCAGGACGCTCGCAAGACGCCCATAGCACCCGAGCCCGCAAGGACGCCCGTCAACGCCCGCTACAACGCCCGTTGCGCCCGCTACAACGCCCGCTACAGCGCCCGTCAACACCCGCTACAACGCCCGTAGCGCCCGCAAGGACGGCCGTCAACGCCCGCTACAGCGCCCGTCAAATACTAAAAAAAAAACGATTTTATAATGTCCCTTTGTTTGCCCTTCCTCCTCACTGAATAAAAATCCTCCTCCTCTCAGAATGGTCTCCTCCTCCTCCTCCCTCACTCCTCCTTACAGAATAGCCCTCCTCCTCCTCCTCACAGAATATCCCTCCTCCTCCTCCTCCTCCTCCTCACAGAATAGCCCTCCTCCTCCTCACAAAATAGACCTCCTCCTCCTCACAAAATAGTCCTCCTCCTCACAGAATAGACCTCCTCCTCCTCCTCCTCGTCTTCACAGGACCGTTTTAAAACGAAGGGACATTTACTAGTCTATGTTCTACTATGTAGCTAGTCTATGTAGCTAGTCTATGTAGCTAGTCTATATAGCTAGACTATATAGCTAGTCTATGTTAGACTATGTAGCTAGACTATGTTGGACTATGTTAGTCTATGTTAGACTGTTTATTTTGGGCGTAGGTTGAATCCTTTTAGAACGCTTTACGGAGGGACATACGGGGTAACTAAAGGATAAACACGGGGTAACCATGGGGTAACCAAAGGGTTTCCACGCTTCGCTGCGTTTTAGCCTCGTTTTCGTATTTTGCTCGAAAAATGTATACATTTTCGTACTCGTCAAACCCCATTTTTTCCTTCTTTGAATAGACTTTAGACTTGTAATCAATTTCTTAATAAAGCGTTTATTTACCTAACCGTTAGTGGTAATATTTTATGTAATAGTATTTTTATGTAATCGATATTCATTCATATTATAATAAAGAGAATATACCATATCTCTGCATTTTCAAACAAAAACCTCACTATAATTAATATTCGAGTTGCAGTCAACAAACACTAATCATCCCTTACACAAAAGACTTCCGTTAGTTAATCCTGGTATTGTTTCCCTTTGTTTTTCTTAATCCCTCCTAAACAAAAGCATTCCAGTGTTAATCCTGGTATTGTTTCCCTAATCCCTCCTGGACAAAAGCATTCCAGTGTTAATCCTTGTATTATCTCCCTTTGTTTTGAATACAATAGGCAATGACGTCATCCGGCTCACCCGCATGCTCACCCGCAGGCTCACCCGCAAAAAAGGGGGTAATTCCATACCTACTATACTACTCCAGTGATCCACAAAAACAACTCAGAATCCTAAATTATAGCGGAACTCCCCGTGCCGAAGGCACGGAGTGGAGCCCCATACGTATCATTCAACGTCACATGAGAAAAACAACCCATCCAAGCCAAAACGATACGTTCAGCGGCTTAAGAAAACATCGCGGGCTCTTATTTACGCATTCGCACTTGCGTTTTTGGCGACCCGTGTACACAGCCAATCACAGTCCGTCTTGGATCACTGAGCGCGCGCGTCATTTTGTCCTCCAGCACAGCGCCGTTAACAGCGCCGCGGTGCTTTGACCCGGTGCTTGGCAGAGGACACGGACCGCAAGTCGCTCCTTCATTTTCCCGCCGAAAAACTCACAAAACACGCGCCCGCGTCGGCTCACTCGACTTCATAATTTTTGTTGAGTCAAACTGAGACAAACTCGTGGGTGCGAACCACGCCAAATTTGCTCAAAAGAATTCTCTAATGATTGTCAAAATACTTCGGATTCGATTCCTTCGCCGAAATTTTATAATGTTGTTTAGTCATTTTGGAGAAACTATGAGGGAGTTGCAAAAGATTCAAAGGCTAGATTGCAGAATACCCGGCCCTCGGCGAAGCAAGACTTCGGCGTTCTTCTGAAGAAAAACAACAGTTTCTTTCGTAAAGGCTGCAAACGACGTGTTCTTCGAATACTCACATGAGATCTACGAACAGGGAGCCAGAACTGGATTGAACAGGATTGACAATAACAGAAAATTGCAATGGTTTTAGCCGAATAATATATTTAGGAAAATTGGCTTTGTGCAAAAGCTTGCCAAGTAAGAATGAATTCAACTCAACACGACGGAGAATTTCGGAAGAAAGAAACGACTTCACTATCAGTTATCGATAAGCACAAAGCTTGAAATTGCTTCTGATGCTATTTATATTTTTAGCTTCCAAGTTATTGCATTCCTGATGAGAAAATGCTGACTTTACATGTAACGTTTACGTTTTGCTGCTTTAGTTGGCTCCCTTGAGGTTTCTTTTTCTCCGGCTAAACTCGAATTATAGTTTTGAGTAATCTTTACTGATGGATTACTGTTGATTTCGCTGAAAATCTTATTTTTCATTTTTATTTCAAGGAGATTATCTTTTGTCGGTTGTGAACTGCGACTTGTTAGCATATCAGAATGCGCTAATACTATCATTGCCATATAATGGTAGCATGAATTTTCTTGAATTAAACTGTAAATGTGAGCTCCCTGTGAGTAAGATGTGGGGTGTGTATGATTGGAGTTCCGCTTTTAGGCATTGCCTAAATCTATATATTATTATTATTGAGTGTTAAAAAGAAAAAGGAGGGATCGAAACTTGCATTATAAACGCGTTCGTACGTAAAATTTTATAGCTTTCGCTTGTTTGAGAACTGTTTAGCCTATTAAATAATCATTACAACCGATTTCACTGTTACGTGCACAGGGGGGTCTTTCGCTTCGACGTTCGACGTCCTCTGACTCGACATGCTTGGTAACCTGGCCTTGAATTTTTGCTTTTGGCGGGTAAACAAGTTCAAAATGGCGGCAGCCGAGCGAGGAGGCTCGCTTGTTTATGTGCTTGAAAATCCAAAGGAAACAAGAGAAATTATCATTTACACGAAGACAAAAAACGGGAAAGCAGCAGGAGATTTATCCGTACGAGAGGAGCTAGGCTCCTGCTTCAAAGAGCTTCGGGAAACTGTAAAGAGAACGCTGAAGGACTACGTTGGATGTCAGTCGTCAGAGTTGATAGTGGACAAGTTATACTTCATTAGGAAAGGGTCCAAACAGCTGGCCGTCACCAGTATTGTTAACGACAGTGGCGTTAGCCAAGCGCTAACAGATTATCCATTACGACAAAAAAACGGGCACTTATCTACTGCTCCTCTACGTTTAGCAGCAGATTGGCATCTGAAAGGTAATTTCTTTAGCGGTATTGATTCGCATTACATCCTCGTTTTCTTTTGAATTTTCCATGCATGATCGGAACATGGCTTCTTATTCTGTCGCGTTATGTGCCATATTTACATTACTAGGAGCTGCTACGCCAACACGATCGTCTCCAAGGATTGAGCGGATGCACGTGGAGATCACAGCAGGAGTCAATATCAAGAACAACACTGCGGATGGACCGGTGTATACACTCACTGGGGTTGAACTCTCAATAAAACTTGACACACTGAAGAAGCTTAATCAAGCAAAATGTGAAGGATGCTTGTATTATGGCTGGGCTGTACTGGCTGCAGCCCAAAGGAAAACAAATCCATGTCCTTCTGACAGATAATGATCTTGAGGCAGCCAAGGAAGCTCACGGACAATCTGAAGGAATTCTGAAGAGAATTCGCCTTGCAGTTGTGGTTCAGTCAGGTAAGTAGTTTTGTAAGTTGTAATTGCTGCAAGCCTGATAGGTGGTTTAGAGCAGGTTTCACATGTTGTAAAAGTAATTCATGAGTAACCAAGGGGGGTAATCAAAAAAAAAAATGACGGGGGGTGCATTTGACCATATATTACACATATCCAGATGTTGTTGCTTTCCCTTAACACCCCCCCTCCCCCCCAAAGCCAAATAACCTTTTTAGGTGGAAGGACTTCCTCAAACTCCACTCTTGTTGAGCAGTTAGCATGACCACATATTGTCAACAGCTTGATGAGGTTGTCAATGAAATTACAGAATACACAAATTCTGAATGGATAGTTTGAAATTTCACAGCTAGAAATAAAATTGATGGTGCCAAATGTCAACATCACTTCGAGAGAAGAAACACAGAGCATCTACTGATATTTCCTGCTTTAATGCCTTTTGCCACTATTTGTATATCAAAATCTCTACTTATACGATTACTGAAAAATATCTGTTAAAAAAAACAAGCTACAACTATAAAAGCCCCCAAACATGAGCACATAGTGAGTTTGCTTGTTTGTTTATGTTGCAAATGAACAACCTCGCAATATTTGGTCTGCATTTGGTCTACCTGTGGTTCTTTGTGGTGTGTAGGCTAAAAACCACCATACAAAATTGCTCAAAAAGCACCCAGCATCCAGTTAGAATGTGGGAAATGACATGATCAGTATGCATTCTCCTTCATCCAATGCAAAAACCTCTTTGATTTATTGTACCGGTACTGTTGTATTTAGCAGATTTTATATGGCCATGAAAAGGCATAGAACACAGTATGGGTAGGGTACATTCAGCCAAGCCCTTCAAACTCTGATCAATCAATATAATAGACATGGAATGGCACAATGCTGTTATGGCAGAGACATCACAGCTTTTTCACAGTCATCAAGATCTGCTATTTCCCCATTAAAAAAAATCAAAACAGGTGGGGTTACTGCTGAGGCCTTTTGGCGACATTACTGACTTTTGGTAAGCCTTTCACAGAGAGAAGCTGGTTGCATTTTAAGTACTGCTGTGACAAATAATTGCCATAAGGTTTTCTCTCTCCTCTACTCTATAGTCAAGCAAGGGAAGTAACTGTATATATATTTTTTCTTTCTAACAGACAGTCAGAGGAGTAAAGGTGTGAAAAGAAAGTTGATATCCACTAGCAGTGAGAATGATCCAGACTCAGACACTGAAGCCTACGAAAAATTTGTAAAAAATTCTAAGCCAGAGGAAAAACTAAAAGAGAAAAATAAAGACTGGAATTCTGCTCATGTAGACCTCAGAAGATATCTTGAAAAGAATGGCACGCTTAGTAGATTTGGCATCTCTCATTTGAGCTTATGGACCGATTTGATCATTGAGGGCTCTCTTGCTGGTCCAGAGGAAGAGCCCAATTGGACAAAATACCGACACATTGTACAGGTTGACCCTCTCCCAAAGCGTGGGGCAGGTGCAACAAGAGCTACTGCTACAGCCTCTTCCTCTTCTAGTATGCAAGACCTGCTATCAATAATGTTGCTGCAGCAGCAACAAAGAAGAGAGGAAGAAATGAGATGGAGGGAAATGGACATGAGAAAACAAGATAGACAGAATGACATGCTTTCACACCTGTTTGCATCACACAGACCAAACACAGATTACAGTGCCCCAAAACCTGATACAAGGCAAACAGAAACTAAAGGTTAGTTACTCACAAAGAATATTTGTGTTTGTGCCAAAAATAAATGGTAGTTGCTAGTCCTTTGAAGCTTGAAACGGCTTTTAACCTGCTCTGGGGACATCCATTTGAGGACAGTTGCGGATTGGTTGATTTTCAACATTGGGACATGTGCAGAAAGTTGTTTCTCCCAATGGCTCTGTATCAAGACACCAGAGCCTAGACCAATTTGACGAGGCGGGGAGTTCTGGGTACGAGAATGAATGTTCACATTTTGTGGATTCTAGAAGTGCAGTTTTGAACAAACAGAATTTAAAAATGAACAATATTATTTTAACAATGGAATTTTTTGGCTGTTGCAATACGTTGTGGGTCAAAACATGCATTGACTTGACTAATGTTCATAAAACCTACTGCCATCAGTATAATATCATAATCTGTTTATTAACCCTATATCCTTTCTATGTTGTGTTTCCCGTACCTTCCCCATGGTATTGTTGGGTTTACAGTTAAACTCAGTATCAAGTATGATATTCAAGGCATCGTTTACTTTTGTGCTGCCACTGAAACTGTATTTTGCCTTCAGTTGTTGCAACAGAAAATGCCAGTCAAGGCACTTGCAAGACCACAAAGAACCTTACAACTCAAAAGGAAGTTACATTTTTAGCTGGAAAAGTTGATCTTAGTGTTAGAAGCAATGACATTCTGGGAACCAATGAGTCATTTGCAATTTGTGTTACAAGAATTTAGGATTTGCTGAGTTGTGTTCAAGTTGAATGTGGTCACTAGGCATGTAGGCATGCAGCCTTACATGAAAAACAGTGATACAGATAATAAATACAAAACATTATAGGAATCCCTGGTTTCTCATCTCATTGTACATAGCCACTGTCTGCAAAGAATGACTGTGCCTCTGTTTCACCAATCTAGAAAATAACACACAAAAAAAAAATTTTCCATGACCTACATGGAAATCACCCTAGCATTACAAGAAAAAGTAATGTAAATCATTATGTAAAAAATGATTAACATGCCTGTTCAAGGGCTTGTGCCATACAGTACTTAGGGTTAGCTTGAGCAATGTTCTGATTCCTTTTCAGAAACTGCTTAGCAGTTCCAAAGGCCTCCTCGATTGGGTTCAGATCTGGAGAATATGGACTAAAAATAAATGTTTTAGTTGAGAATTTAATGTTCATGTTGTTGATGTTAATCAAGCCCATTCAGTCCTGAGTCATTGCACACACTTCATTATATGGCTACAAACTCGTGCTGTGTGTTGTGGCAAGGAGGTCTGACCTCCTTGGTTATGGGAAACATATAATCAATCAGATCATAATGTCAACATGAGAACTGAACCCAATAGGACTTTTAACCACTGTATACATTACTATGCGACCTCCAAATTCAATGTTGCGATTGGTGATTGGCAGCCATCAATCAAACCAAAACACTGGATTGTATTGTATTCAGCTACTTCAGCAGGTCGAAATTAATTACAAAATGAGCCAAAATGGTATTACATGATCCTTAGGCTTCTTTGCTTAGAACGGTTAGCTTTCTGGTTCAAGAAAATGCACAATACAGTTTCCTTGCATAAAATCACCAATCACAACAGATTTTTGAAGGCCACAGCAATGCATACTGTGGTAAAGTGATAGAGTCAAAACTGTGGCTTCAGAAGCACCTTTATAAATATTTCAAAAGCATTTGGAAATGGTATCTGCAATTGAAGAATCGATCAACCAATCATGTTTACATTTTAGACCCAGGTTAGTAGTACACGTGTAATGACAAAAAAAGGTTGCTCTGTGTCTTGATGTTTCATTCAATGTGTGGCATTCTTGGAAGAAACCTTCAAAGCGATCGGTAGAAAGAAGTTCTTGAAATAAGCTTAGAATATGTTTAGATGTCATTAACAACAACTTATTTTGCAGTGGTTTCTTTGCAAACTGCAGAGAACTGCCAGAAATGGTGTACCTAGAATGGCATGCAGGGAATGAAACACCAATGAGCAACTATCAAATGCCAAGCAACCTTTTTTGAATAAGGTTTATAAGTTGAATGGTCTACCACAATCTGTATTATCATTTTTTGCTCAAGACCTTTGCTACTACAATATCTGGGTGTCAACAAACAGGTAGCAAGATTTTTTCGCATAATGGGAAGTCCAAAATTCCAGGTCCAAATAACAGATGGGGGATGCTTACAATCTCACAAATACTTACGGTAAAAATATTACTAGTGCACCTTTTTGTCTGCACATGTTGATAAATTCATTTGCATCATGAATCCTGGCATTGTCAAGAACGACAACAGAATTTGGTTCATTGAGTGCAAAACGGCCAAGAATAGGTAGAACAAAATGCTGGATGGCAAAGATGAAGTTTTCAGAGTCAAATCCTCCAGGAACAGTATGGTGTGCAACAATTCCATCTAAGCTTAGTGCTGCCACAGTACTAAATCTTTCATCTCGCCCAAAATTTCCTACTACTCTGTGGGGATGGTCGTGTCCAGGGAGGCAATGGCCTTTTGTTCTCTGCAAGCAAAACAAATGAAATCAAATCAAACATAGAAAGGAGAGTATTGTTTGATTCCATTCCAGAATTGTGGGTGTATCAGAATGGAATATGGGATAGTTCAAAATCTAGAACATCAAAAGTATGATAAACATTCAATGCAAGCTCAAACAGGCCAAGCAGAGGTACCATACTAACTCCAGTGTGTGTGCAACAGAGATCCTGAAAACTAAAAAAAAATATTCCCTACCTGATATGTTCTTGTATCTTTTCCTGTTTCATCAACAAAAAGAAGCTGCCTTCTTGGAATCTGTGAGATTTCCCTCATATATTCTGCTCTGTCAATTTCACTCCTATTCCATGCAATTATTCTAAGCTGCAATCCAAAACACAAATATTGTAATAAAATGATAGAAAGAAACATGTTCAATCTTGAAAATATTTCAGAAATTGCACTTCACAATTTATGTGGAGTCAGCTGTTTGAGGACAAATAATGCAGATTTACCTTTTTAGCCTCCGCGTAGCGGAGCCCCATAGCTACATGCAGGAGAAGAAGGAGACATAACAGAAAAGTGTATACCCATCGACCTTGATTTTCATGGACTTCCGGTTGTGTGTGTCCGTCGTCGCACAGGTAGCCCATCAGTTTTGAGCGGGAAAATGAGCACGCGCGCGCCTTGAATTTTATTTGCAAGGGATTTTTTTTTTCAACCAGCGAAATGCAGAGAGAAGAGGCCTCTGGCTCTGCTAAGTAGGGGAGAATTTTCGACAAGAGAAGGAATTTGTTTCCTTGCTCTTCACGAAAAAAATGAAACGTTTCTGTGACAAGCTGCCTCATTTCAAGGTATTTTAGACTAAGTCTAAAAGTCAAATTTACCGCGATGAGGTCGAAACGTCGAGATGGATATGTCGATGAACACGGGAGTTTCACGAAGGAAAAAGAAACGAAGTCAGAGGGCGAAGAGAGTGAGAGAGAAGAACCAGCAGCGAGCAAATGACATGTCGGAAGACAACAACGGCCGTAGATCGAGAGAGAACGAAAAATTATGTCTTCAGTAGGGGGTTGAAAGTACCCTAGCCGACATGTCGAAACCTGAAGATAAAAAGGCTGAGACTAAATACAACGGAAAAAGTGTCCAGAACATTTTCCTTCTCAGAATTTCAGAAGGAAAGATAGAACGACAGCGCGGGAAGAAGAACGAAGGTCGAAACTCGTGCCGTGCAAGGAAAAAATATTCTCAAGGTAGGTCCTCACGAAAAACTTTAAAATTCAACCGTAGTTTTATAAACTTTTTTTTAACTTTTAATTTTCTTTTAAATTTTCGTTCCAAGCTTTTTCGCGTCCCGGCGGCTCGCTACGCTAGTTAGAAAATGATGAAAGTTCATTAAAAACGATGGTGGCTGTCGGAAGATTTACGTTCATTATGACTTGTTTGTTTGAGGATTCCTTAAAGTGTAATACGCATTTTTAAGTGATTTCAGTTTGACAGTGATTCTACTTCCGTTGCCATAGCTTTGAGCGATAATTATTGTACTTTGGGAGAATTTTGGTATTTGCTTGCCCATTAGGCAGCCATGTTGAATGAAGAACGCCATCATCGAACTTTACTTTGGCAGGGACGTCAACCTTGCCGCTCGAAAAACCTTGAGACACCAAAATATTGGGCTTTTGAGGCAGGAAAAGACCTAATGTCTATCATTTTCGCTGTATTTAGCGTTCTTTTAAGGTCAAGAAGCAAAAAAAAAATCGTTCTTTCAAAAGAAAACCGGGAGACTCCTGGCAAAACCGGGAGAGTTGACGTCCCTGCTTTGGTCATCAAACAATGACTCTGCAATGCAATCTCCGAACTTCCGATTAGGCAATGGTACAGTAATTCTTGAGTTTATTAACCTGTTGTTCTTAGAATTGTGGAATATTTTATCCATTTCGCTGAGCCCTGAGGTTTGACTGAGGAATAATTGACTGCTTGATTTAATTTGTAGGTTTCCAGCTTATGTTTTTCTGGCTTCACAGTGTTTACCGCATATAACAGGCAAGTAATCATTAGAGTATTTTGTTTCACTGTCGGATCAGGCACGAACATTTTCAGGCATATATCTTGTAGGTAGCGCAAGTTTATTTGAGATTATTTTTGTCTCCCAAATCATTAAAAAAAGTTAGTTTTTACATTGTAAATATAAAGTGTAAGTATACTATTATATAAAACCAGACATGCTGGGAACAACTGACAAAGTGCATCATTCACAGTTGAAGGGGAATCTGGAAATTGATTATCTTAATACAGGAAAAGAAACAAAATTTAGGCATATTTTCTTAGAACAAGATATTTCTCCCTCATGATATTTGGCCTTTGTCAAGCTTGAGTTTAGATGCAATTATATTTCAGTTCAATAAAAACATAGGACAATTCACATATAGTTAATATTTGTCATAAAAATGAAAAAAGTGAACCTACAATCATTTGTATCTGTGACATTGTAGCTTCATGTGATGTTTTTCATAAGTCATCTTGTGAGGATTAGCTTGCACCCCCGGCCGGGCCCCCTGCAATCATCACACTAAGTGGAATATCCTCAGTCATGACTTTAGCCAAACATAAAATGTGTGGTTCCCAGGGGGTTACTTGGATATAGAAATGACTGGGGGTCCGACAGAGCTCCAAATTTCATACCCAAAAAAATGAGCCATAAATTTTAAACCGCCCGCCCATAATATGCAATTTTCTTAGTCTAAAAAGGCCATTTAATACCAGCATACACATGATGCTGTGAGCTGCTTATGTTTCCCGAAAATAGCTTTAGCTTTCGATCAATCCCCCCCTGGTAGAATTTTAAACCCCCAAAAATTCCTTCTACTACAAATTTCATACCCCCCAAAAAATGTCAGACCTCCACATCACTTTTATATCAAGGTACCCCCTTCGTTATGGTTCCAGAAAGTATTCAAGGAAGAGCTTGGAAATTCTAGAGTGGTTGCGGGTCAATTTACCTGCTTTTTTTATATACAAATACTCAGCTATTTTTCTTTTGATATTCCAGAGGGGTGTGTCACTTTTCAACACACTTCTGTGGAGTGAGGGAGAGAGGGAACCACACATAACACTCAGGGCCATAGCAAGCCTCCAAAAACTGGGGGGGGGGGGGGGACAACATATAAAAAACCTCAAAGCAGTTTTTAAAAAAAGTTTAAACTCTTTTGCCTGAATGTGAATTTGCCGCATGTTTGGGAGAACTTTGAAATGCAAGGTGCAAAATTGGGAGTTTTAAGGGTTGTTTGGGGAAAAACTGGGTCCCCCGGCCCCGTAAGTGCTGCGGCCCTGACACTGTTAACGCACCATAAATCCTTGAATTAGTGCCTGCTGGACACTTATCCGCATAAAACATTCCTAAGCATATTTTTAATCGATTGGAAGCAAATAATTTCTAAAATACTACCATATCATAAAATACTACATAAAATACTACCATAGCATAAGTGTGTCAAAAACGATGCTTCTGTGTGTGTGCCCTGTGTGCCTCCTGGACAATCAAACAGAGACATGGTAATTATGGAGTGTTAAAAAATCAACCTTGCTTCAATCAATACATTCCTTTTAAAAAGGTGAATCTGAAAGTTTGAATGTTATTCATCCTTGATTTAATGTTTTCATTATTTTTATGGCTTTTACAAAGATAATGGGACTCCAGTATGTTCCGTTACTAAAATGTATAATAATATCCATGGCTATATGCTTTCATTTGGTAAATAGACAGGAAAAGAAGATCTGTGTTATAGTTTCAACATTTTTTAATGGGTTCCTATTCTCTTTCAATTTCAGTGACAAAGCAGCAGCCAGAGATCGCTCTTGGACAGGTCATCCATGGCATAAGGCAAAATAATATTAACATAATGGATGTAGTACATGGGAGGCAGAACATAAGTGAGGGGGCTGATAGACATTATGTATGGCAATGTGGGGGGTGGGGGAAAACAAGAAAATATGTTCAAAAGAGGATGCCCCTCCCTTCTGAGCTTCTAGGCCCACCCCCCTTACCATTCAGTGGAATTCTTAATAAATTAAAAAAGAAGGTGCAGCTGTATGAGTGGAAAGCTCATTCTCATTCATGGTATACCATATATTGGATTGTACGGGGATGCTCGGCCCGAAAGGGGTAGGATTTTCAGGCTAGAGGTATAAGAAAGGCGTAGGGTATTGGTATTTCCTGGAATTACATATTTTAGTAAAAAATACACTGCTCATGTAATAAATGGGACATGTATATTGTGATTCAAATTTATAAAAAAACTCATGGCAAATAATTACTTTTCTCTTTATTGCACTTTTGTTCTTTGTTAGAATTATTCCATTGGGAGGGGTTAAGTATGCTATTTTTTCTGAAGGAAGTTTCTTTACCCTACTTGCCGACAGGCCAAGCTTTATTGTGCCAGTGTAGCAACATACCAAAGAAGACACTGTATACATATCAATAGACATTTTTCTTGTAAAGCATACTGTGACAAGCTATCTACAATGGCAACCTTGTTTTTGTTTCATTAACACAGAAAAATATGTAACCTGGAGCTCCGCTTTTAGCCAGTGGCTAAATCTATATATTATAGGTGAACCCTAAACGGATAATTGACCTGCACAATGTGGAAACGGAAACCCATTTGCCAGTTATAGTGTGAAACCAATCTCGGTACTCGTCTATATATAAATCAGGTTTGGTTGTAACCATGGCACGGAGAGTTTTGTTGTCATTGTCTGCAACACAAGGAATAGTTGAGCGTTGACAGATTCAAACACGATATGAATGTTAGATAACAATCAAGCGTGAGAGATTTTCCATCTAAAATCAACAAGGAATGTATATCTTACATGAGAGAATTCGCTTTGATCCTCGGCGACAGATTTCCGACACATCACCTCTTGCGAGATATGTAGCTCTAATTTTGCAAACGAATCTCTTGCTGACAAATAAAGCCTGTGCTGTTTGTTCGATGGACGATCCTTGAAGATACTGATGAAAAATTACTCGCCAACGTAGATCTTCTGAGTACGCTCCGACCATTTTAAAGTCACGCTTTGAGACCTACGACAACCGCCATCTTGGAATTAGCTGGAATATTTGAAGGCCGGGTTACCAAGCATGTCGAGTCAGAGGACGTCGAACGTCGAAGCGAAAGACCCCCTGTGCACGTAACAGTGAAATCGGTTGTAATATTCAACAGGCATTTTGTCCAATCGAATGACCTCCCTTTAGTCACGAGGATTTGCTTTTATACCCATAAAATACTCAACATTTCTAAAGCCCGGGGAGGAATATGAAAATCGGCCTCAGGGAAAAATGGGGTACAATGCAATAACAATGAAATGCAAATTAACATGAACCTCATGTTAATTTGCATTTCATAAAAGTTCACTTATAAAATTATTCCAAATGAAATCCTTTAAAAATTCAATTAAATGAAACCAAAATACTCATATTTAAAGCAAAGTTATTTTACTTCATCACATAGCGCCATTACAATCTGGGTATTAAATATGTGGGAACTGTAAGAATGAATTTTATATCGTTTATCTGAGAAAATAAAGATATTTATATCACATACCTTCATTTGAATCTTTCTTCCTTCCCTTTATGTCACTTTGGGTTGAAATAGTGACATTTTCACATTTTCTCCCGGTCTATAAACGGATTTGGAAGGCTGGCAACTCAGGCGCCGAATTCCACTCAATTTTCAATTATTTGGCATTTGACCTCGGAAACATTAAAGTCGGATGATGTATCTTTCGTACCAACTGAGCTATAACTTTCGAATTTGCTTTTTCACGTTCTATTTTAACCTTTTTAAAAAAATTAAACCGGCAAAAGCGATGTTTAGGCCGACGATCTGCTGAACCAGTTTGCGAGTCACGCCACTCTTCCGACTTCTTGCCGACGGCCCGAAACCTTGAAAGTGTAGCGATAAGTCCCAAGAGGTCTGGGCGAGAATTTTTTATTTATTTTGCGAACGTCGTCCCAAGGATTCTTCCCTGAGCCGACACACTACGCCGATCACGGTCCAAGGTTTCGGGCCGTCGGCAAGAAGTCGGAAGAGTGGCGTGACTCGCTCTTTAATTAGCTTTATTTATGCACAATTTTCAGCAACAAGAGAACTGTATTCAAAGGCAGATCATGGCAGCCCATAGAACGGCTAAAATTTATCCAGAAAATATTCACATTAACTCAAGCTAATAAATGTGTCAAATATTCGACACATGTTGACTAAAAGGAAGAGATAGTTTGTATGCCACAAATCCAGGTGACCAGAGCTTCAACAACAAACTTGTGACATTTTTCCTTGAATTTTTTCTTAATGGTATATTTTAGGGGCTACACACTCATGTCGGTATCAGTTAGGAGTCAAATTTGTTTTTCTCATTGAGCAGGCCCTGCCCAAAAATATAGGAGCCTTCAACCAAATTGATAGAGTCTTCTTTAACATCTAACATCTAAAACTTTTTCAAAGGAAAACACCCACGAGTTGGCCTATGGCAGGCCTTTGATTGGTGAAGTATGCCCATTTTGTAGTCGGCCATGTGTTCAGTAAACCAGTTCTACAGAGCAGCGCTGTGGGTTGGTTGTGTACTGATTCGGGGCCGTTCAGGTTTTCGGGCTGTGATAACAACAAAGACCTTGGTCCGTTGCAATCGGTTGCAGCTTATGGGATGTTTCTGTGAAGAAAGCTGTACTGCTGTTTTCGAGCCTTCCTGCCATTTTCATTCACACGCGCAAGTGGTGTGCGGGAGTCAAGTGTGGTAGAAAGGGTTGGAAATCACACTAAATAAGATTGGATCACTTTGCTTCGGTTCTCATTCGGTTTCTTGTAAAGTTTATAGACGTGCACAGGATCACATTCGCTATTGACAATTTTGTAAGCGTACATTCTTGGTTTAACCCTATTCAGACTGGGCTTTTTTTGACCATCTGTGACTGGGGGGGGGGGGGGGGGCTAATTCGGCCCCCCATCTATATCTCTGGAACCACTGGGGCTATGATCATCAAACTTTCACATAATGACCATGAGCCTTAGACAAATCACCACACCTATTTTTGTCACGTGGGAGCAAAATGTGACGTCACAATAACGTCATTTTCAATGTTTTATCAATTTTTAAGTAATTTTAATTAACTTCCAAAAACTTGGTATATAATACTCTATAGGCCGACTAATTAACATCAAGATAATGTAAATGTAACAATTTGTGACATTAACACATAAATTTTAACAAACTTGCGTCATAATGACGACTTTTGAAAATATTGTCCGCCATCTTGGATTTCATTTAATTTCCATTTGACTCTTCAGATAAATACTCAATGAGAAAAAAAATGGTCAAAATGTACAAAATACTCATCAAAGAAGTGTTTGACATTCAAAAAGTTGAATTAAAAGAATATTTGTGAATCCCAGAGCTAGTTTTAGACCATATGTTACATATCAAGAAAATTCCCTTAAAAATTGTCGACTTTCTTCAACTACCTTATAAGGAAGTATCTGCATACCATATTTGGAATCCCAGTAAGTTTTTCACTATTCTTATTGATGTAGAATACTTCAAACTCAACCAGAACTCGAGAAAATATGTTCTGTGCATTTTCAGCTTTGTTTTTCACGGTCAAGAACCTGGAAACAAGGTAGACAAGACACCACAGGAAGCCCGCTCTATCTCTAGAAAGACGACAATGTTTTCTTGATATGAAATGAACAAAATCCCCCTACCCTCCCCCACAAAGATTGTGTGTCAAAAATTAATTAGCCTGTACATAAATTACTAATGAGTACAAGCTCCGATAGTCATAAATTGGGCAATGTGTCCAACAGTAAGCTTGAAATATGAAAAATTCAAGTTTTTTCGAGTTTTGCAAAACATGCATGTCAAAAAGTGGTTGCCATGGAAACTGGGCCGTTGACCCTGACATGTCATTGACACCAAAATGTCCCCAGATAAATTTTAGGAAAAGTCACGAAGTTTCACCATCAAAGCTGCAGTGGTTTTAGAGTAATCAGGATTTTACTGGAGGGGGGGCTCGAAAAAAAAATTTTTTCTTTGATTCTATTCTCTTGCCCAGAGATTCCCGGCTCGTGAACTCGCGCAAGGAACCTCTTCTGACAGCGATCGACGCATGCGCGAGATTTGATTTGTTGAAAGGAAGAACTTTCTACGCATACCCCAACGTTCAAAATTAGCCATTCTGAGCAAAGTCTCTCAAAATGGCTTTCATCAGAGCCTCCTCTGCCAGGTGATGAGCCAGGGAGACAAGTTTGACAACTCTGTACCAGATGGCAGCACACTGGATTGAACGGTAGGGACAGCTGGACTAGCATGCTCAGTTAACGCTGTTCGCATCGCCAGCTCTAATTGCCGTTTCTTTTAACGATGAAAATGAAAATAGTATTTGGTTGCCTAGCTCCATCATTGCTCGCGCAACTTTGTTTTCGAACTTGACATCGTCTATTCTGTACCCTGGGTACCAAAAGCTCGAAGCTTCACTCGTTAACTGGCCGCGATCTCGTCGATCAATAAATATGCATATGCGTTTTGTAAACGAGTGAAGCTTGGAGACTCTGGTACCCAGGGTATCTATTCTGGAATGAGCAATTAAAAACATCAAATTTATAATGGCAGTAGCCGAGTGGAGTGCAATTTGATTTGAAATCATACGCGTGATAAAATAAAACGAGCGCAATAGCGCGCGAGTTCGATTTCAAATCACAAGAGTATGATTTCGGGACAACATTTCACGACAATGGAGGTTCAATCGCAACGGTATGATCCCCATTTTAAATAATAATTATAATAACTAGAAATATCTACAGATAGGGAAATGCTCGGATTTTTTTAGCAAATGATTTGAAGAAAGAAAATCATCTATAGAACAATTGCCCCGTTCGCACAGCGCAAATTTGAGTAGGGTATAAAACGTTTTTTACCATAGCGTGAACCACCATTGCATGAACCTTGACCGTAGCCTGAACCTGAATACCGTAGCGTGAACCTGCCGTAGCATGAACCTGGGTACCGTAGCGTGAACCTGAGTACCGTAGCGTGAACCTGAGTACAGTAGCGTGAACCTGCCGTAGCATGAACCTGGGTACCGTAGCGTGAACCTGAGTACCGTAGCGTGAACCTGAGTACCGTAGCGTGAACCTGCCGTAGCGTGAACCTGGGTACCGTAGCGTGAACCTTATACCGTAGAGTGAACCTGAGTACCGTAGCGTGAACCATATACCGTAGAGTGAACCTGGGTACCGTAGCGTGAACCTGAATACCGTAGCGTGAACCTGCCGTAGCATGAACCTGGGTACCGTAGCGTGAACCTTATACCGTAGCGTGAACCTGGGTACCGTAGCGTGAACCTGGGTACCGTAGCGTGAACCTGAGTACCGAAGAGTGAACCTGAGTACCGTAGAGTGAACCTGGGTACCGTAGAGTGAACCTGGGTACCGTAGCATGAACCTGGGTGCCGTAGCATGAACCTTATACCGTAGAGTGAACCTGAGTACCGTAGCATGAACCTGAGTACCGTTAGCATGAACCTGAGTACCGTAGCGTGAACCTGGGTACCGTAGCGTGAACCTGGGTACCGCAGCGTGAACCTTATACCGTAGAGTGAACCTGAGTACCGTAGCGTGAACCTTATACCGTAGAGTGAACCTGAGTACCGTAGCGTGAACCTGGGTACCGTAGCGTGAACCTGGGTACCGTAGCGTGAACCTGGGTACCGTAGCGTGAACCTTATACCGTAGAGTGAACCTGAGTACCGTAGCGTGAACCTGAGTACCGTAGAGTGAACCTGGGTACCGTAGCGTGAACCATATACCGTAGAGTGAACCTGGGTACCGTAGCGTGAACCTGGGTACCGTAGCGTGAACCTTATACCGTAGCATGAACCTGGTTACCGTAGCGTGAACCTGGGTACCGTAGCGTGAACCTTATACCGTAGCATGAACCTGGTTACCGTAGCGTGAACCTTATACCGTAGAGTGAACCTGGGTACCGTAGCGTGAACCTGGGTACCGTAGCGTGAACCTTATACCGTAGAGTGAACCTGGGTACCGTTTAGTGAACCTGAGCACAGTAGCGTGAACCTTATACCGTAGAGTGAACCTGAGTACCGTAGCGTGAACCTGGGTACCGTAGCGTGAACCTGGGTACCGTAGCGTGAACCTGGGTACCGTAGCGTGAACCTTATACCGTAGAGTGAACCTGCGTGAACCATATACCGTAGCATGAACCTGGGTACCGTAGCGTGAACCTGAGTACCGTAGCGTGAACCTTATACCGTAGCATGAACCTGGTTACCGTAGCGTGAACCTGGGTACCGTAGCGTGAACCTTATACCGTAGAGTGAACCTGGGTACCGTAGCGTGAACCTGGGTACCGTAGCGTGAACCTGGGTACCGTAGCGTGAACCTTATACCGTAGAGTGAACCTGAGTACCGTAGCGTGAACCTGGGTACCGTAGCGTGAACCATATACCGTAGAGTGAACCTGGGTACCGTAGCGTGAACCTGGGTACCGTAGCGTGAACCTGGGTACCGTAGCGTGAACCATATACCGTAGAGTGAACCTGGGTACCGTAGCGTGAACCTGGGTACCGTAGCGTGAACCTGGGTATCGTAGCGTGAACCTGGGTACCGCAGCGTGAACCTTATACCGTAGAGTGAACCTGAGTACCGTAGCGTGAATCTGGGTACCGTAGAGTGAACCTGGGTACCGTAGCGTGAACCATATACCGTAGAGTGAACCTGGGTACCGTAGCGTGAACCTGGGTACCGTAGCGTGAACCTTATACCGTAGAGTGAACCTGAGTACCGTAGCGTGAATCTGGGTACCGTAGAGTGAACCTGGGTACCGTAGCGTGAACCATATACCGTAGAGTGAACCTGGGTACCGTAGCGTGAACCTGGGTACCGTAGCGTGAACCATATACCGTAGAGTGAACCTGAGTACCGTAGAGTGAACCTGGGTACCGTAGCGTGAACCTTATACCGTAGAGTGAACCTGGGTACCGTTTAGTGAACCTGAGCACAGTAGCGTGAACCTTATACCGTAGAGTGAATCTGAGTACCGTAGCGTAAACTTGGGTACCGTAGCGTGAACCTGGGTACCGTAGCGTGAACCTGGGTACCGTAGCGTGAACCTTGGTACCGTAGCGTGAACCTTATACCGTAGAGTGAACCTGAGTACCGTAGCGTGAACCTGGGTACTGTAGCGTGAACCTTATACCGTAGAGTGAACCTGAGTACCGTAGCGTGAACCTTATACCGTAGCGTGAACCTGGGTACCGTAGCGTGAACTTGGGTACCGTAGCGTGAACCTGGGTACCGTAGCGTGAACCTTATACCGTAGAGTGAACCTTGGGTACCGTTTAGTGAACCTGAGCACCGTAGCGTGAACCTTGGGTACCGTAGCGTGAACCTTGGGTACCGTAGCGTGAACCTTGGGTACCGTAGCGTGAACCTTATACCGTAGAGTGAACCTGAGTACCGTAGCGTGAACCAGGGTACCGTAGCGTGAACCTTATACCGTAGAGTGAACCTGAGTACCGTAGCGTGAACCTTATACCGTTGCGTGAACCTGGGTACCGTAGCGTGAACTTGGGTACCGTAGCGTGAACCTGGGTACCGTAGCGTGAACCTGGGTACCGTAGCGTGAACCTTATACCGTAGAGTGAACCTGAGTACCGTAGCGTGAACCTGGGTACCGTAGCGTGAACCTTATACCGTAGAGTGAACCTGAGTACCGTAGCGTGAACCTTATACCGTAGAGTGAACCTGAGTACCGTAGCGTGAACCTGGGTACCGTAGCGTGAACCTTATACCGTAGAGTGAACCTGAGTACCGTAGCGTGAACCTGGGTACCGTAGCGTGAACCTTATACCGTAGAGTGAACCTGAGTACCGTAGCGTGAACCTTATACCGTAGAGTGAACCTTATACCGTAGAGTGAACCTGAGTACCGTAGCGTGAACCTGGGTACCGTAGCGTGAACCTTATACCGTAGAGTGAACCTGAGTACCGTAGCGTGAACCTTATACCGTAGAGTGAACCTTATACCGTAGAGTGAACCTGAGTACCGTAGCGTGAACCTGGGTACCGTAGAGTGAACCTGAGTACCGTAGAGTGAACCTGAGTACCGTAGCGTGAACCTTGGTACCGTAGCGTGAACCTGGGTACCGTTTAGTGAACCTGGGTACCGTAGCGTGAACCTGGGTACCGTAGCGTGGACCTGGGTACCGTAGCGTGAACCTGGGTACCGTAGCGTGAACCTGGGTACCGTAGCGTGAACCTTATACCGTAGAGTGAACCTGAGAGTGAAGAAAAGTACTACTAGTCTGCACTGAGCGAGTGCAGAAAATACAGATCCAACTAGTGATGTGCTACGCAAACTTCGGAACTCACAACACAAGTGTCTGTAGAAGTCAAAGGAGTTTATTCTCGTTCAACAAGAAGGCCGAGACTTTTGGGAGGCTTTTTAGAGTACTTTACTTATCTGGAGGAAGCTAAGGCTTACGTCGGACACTTTATTGTTAATCGACTGTCGTGCATGTCTTGTGATCGTTCTGAGCTCCACGGAGGTCAACTATAACATTGTACATTTTGTCATTGAAGCTTTACATGGTACTGCTTTGCCCGATTGGTAGTGTTGGTCGATACGGTTTGTTAAGGAGAAATCATTTTGTGTGGGAGACGACGAGTCTAAATAATGGCGGCCCTGCGAGCCATTCACATTGTTCGAGCCAAGGATTAACCAGAGAACTTAAAATCTACTCGGAATAAATAGGTAAGCGTCGCTGTTCATAGCATGTTTTAATCCGAGTCCGATATGCGAATCAGAAGTTTCAGTTTCAGTTATTTGCTCGGTTAAGCTATGTTGTTAATTACCAAGATTATAAATATGTAAGATATATCAATTCACAATAAATAAGGTGATAAATAAATGACATGACATGAAGTAAGTAAATACATTAGCCTAAGGAATTAATGTCTTAAATGAAGCAACACTTCTTGCATACACTGTGAGCTTGGAAGCTTTCCACTCTGGAATGGTACGTGGAAAGAACGAAAAATTATAAATATCGGTTCTGGGGGACAGAACATTTAGCTTTTGATCATGATTCCTCCTAGTTTTGGTTGTAGAAAAGGAAACATAATCATCTGCCTTAATGGCAACTAAGTTATTTATAATTAGAAGATTACTAAACTAAAACGCTAAAACGACCGAGTCGTATTACACTGCAGTGAGTTATATAAGCTTTGTAAATGTAGATGCGAAGGCTATTTGAACTTAGAATTTCTCTAAAATAAAAACCAAGACTCAGAAGAATAAAACAAACGCGGGTATCAGAGATTGAAATGGAAACAGTAGTCACATTATTATACGGTTTTTTCTCTCCTAAAATTCGACAATTTCCTGCTAAATTGTTGTTTACTACACAGTGGCGATGAAGTCTTGATCTCTCATCTACCTTGGATTTAATTCCAAGCAGCAGGATATTTAGGTTGGTAATGAAAATATCTTTTCAAGCTAGTCGTTTTGGATTCGGTGTTTCTTGTGCGCTCAGTGCAACGACAGAAACACGTTAAACCCTTTATTATAGAATTTCAAATAGTACACCGTGTTTTGTATTGAATAGACTCATGGGTTTTGGCATGATGTTTTCCCACTTGAGATCTTGTTGCATTAATTTCATTAATCTTTCTTTATTTGGGATTCTTCCATAGAAAAAATACTCTGGGTAATGCCACATGCTCTGAAATGGGAAATATTATATGTTTAAATCAATGACCATGAATGACTTAAGACTATCATTTTTAAATTTTAATCAGAAAAAATAAACATATGGAATACTAGTTACTATTCACCTTGCTTTTGCCAAAACATTTAATTGTGTTCCATAAAATATAACACTTCTATGCCCAAGTTATAAAGTTTAAAAGTTTATAATCAGTTTATTTTCCACAGAGTTTAATATATTTACATTAATTTTGACATTGAAATAAAAACGTTGTAGACCCTTAGGCTGCGTACACACTTGGTGCCTGGGCACTAGGAGTGCCGGAGTAGGACCTTGTACTCGGGCACCAGACCTTGTACTCAGGCACCAGACCTTGTACTCAGGCACCAGACCTTGTACTCAGGCACCAGACCTTGTACTCAGGCACCAGACCTTGTACTCAGGCACCAGAGCTGAGCTGGAATTTTGGCTTTGGCACTCGAAAAACTGGAGAGTTCACATTAGCGCCAGTGCTCGGGGACCGTGCCTGGGTACCAAGTGTGTACGCAGCCTTATTAGAAACCACAAGGCTTATATGAGTAGGATCCCCCAAAGGTGTCTGAATGTTATTATCAAATAATTATTGTTTGTGCATCACAATATACCGGTATGAAATCTGCAACAGAACTATCCAGGTAATAACAATTAGTTGCCAAAGACATCATAAATCTCTGGCATTAGTATAATTACTCAAGTGATTATAAGAATTTACATCCTCTGATTGGTCGAGAGTTTCGTTTTCACTTGTTATAATCACCTACAAGTGATTATAACTGATTGAAATGATTGGGAGTGCACCTGCAAGTTTTGTGATGATTGAAAAATCCAACAAAACAAGTTGTTTGTCTTGAAGCCTTATGAATCGTTTGATGCTCATTGATAATCATGGAGCCTTTGGTGACTAACTGTTAAGACAGATTGTTTTAGTGATTCGAGCAATGTATTGCTAAAATCGGATTCCTAGAAGATACAAAACCTATTGGCTTTAGAGTGGATTTCAGAAGACTGTCATGAGTAATTTGTAATTACTTTGTAATTGGTAATTATACTTTGTAAATTACTTTGTAATTGTAATTACTTTGTACATGTGTCCCTACACTTTTTCCTAAATTCGAAAACTTACGTTAATTAAGGCACTAGGCTAACCTCCTTTACATTATATTTACAAAAATTATTTTCAATAGAAAAATCTTTAAAAACAAAATGAAAAAACACCTGTAAAAAGAGATGCCAATAAAGACTATTACTGTACTTTAATTACTCCTATAGGTTTTATTCAGAATTGGTGTAATTACTTAAAGGGGCAAGGACAAAGCGCTGACATAGACCCCTAGTCCATGGACCTCCTGGTGGTCCATGGACCCCCGGTCAAAATCTTTTTAGATGGGTTTTTAGACGAAAAAAGCATTTATTTGAGATTCTCAATCAATAACATATAATATTTTAAGCCCTTTGGAGATGGCTTGATTGTGGAAAGCGTGTCAACCTTAACTACCACCATCGATGGGATACTAATCGACTCACAGTGTTGTAAGTTTTTTTTTTCAGAAACTATACATTGTGATGTTTTGGTGCAAAGACCCATGATTAAATTTTTAGAATGCAGTTTAAATGTATTTGAAGCTTCAAAGTCAATCTTTGATGGGAATAATTTACTTCAAAAACGTTCATTGACTTTTGAAATTGCCCCTTTTGGTGGGTTTTGAGCACCATGATGCAACCGATGTAATGATCTAAAAAACCTGAAACGTTGACTTCAGTTTTAAGCAGCAAACAACTCATCGCGGGTTTTTTTCTTGGCGCGAATTCTTGAAAGGCTTCCCTAAACATCTGTTCAAAGAAACATTGAGCTTAGCGAGATCATTTTTTTTGCTATAAAAAATCCTAAAACAACAACATATTTGAGCTACAAATTGTAAAAACAAAACTTATGAAATATTCTAAATATTCAAGCTTTCATTCACTAAAAATTTGTCTTTGTTTGCAAAGCAATGCCAAACATAGTGGACAACATCACCCCACTTATAAAGAAAATGTCTGTATGGCAGCTTCTCTCCTCGCATCGATTTCGAAAAACTAACACCAGCTTGCAACCCTGTGAGTGATTGTACCACATCCACAGTGGTAGTTAGCTCACCAGACTTTCCACCTTTTTGAATGGCTTAAAATTATTATAATATAGATTGTAATATAGATAAATAATACCAAAGAATTGTTTTTTTCATCTAAAAATCAATCTAAAATTTGTTTTTGACAGGGTCCATGGACCACTAGTACACAAGGGGGTCATGGACCCAGGGTCAGCGTTTTGTCCCTCCCACTTAAAGTGTTGTTTCAAAATAATAGTGTTTCTAGGGAGCATTCATAATTTATCTAGAGGGGGGCTATGATGATTTTAAGGGGTGGGGGGCTCTGTTTTTCTCTAATATGATTTCGGGTGGGAAATGGAAAATTTCCGACAAAAATAATATTGAGCATAAGGGGGAGGGGGGGGGGCACCATTTTTCCCAAAAAAAATTATACGAAAATATAGTAAAAACCTGCGTATAAGAACCTGGGTTTCAAGAACCTATTAAGCTAAAATTTTTAATTTAATCCCCCAAGTTAGGTCCTTATCAGTGGAGTTGCTGTTAAAGTGTGTAGGTAGAAACTCCTGAATTGGAAGATTATCATCTGGTTATATTTAAGAGATACTGGACAATCATGCTTTCTTTCACATACCTGCCTACTCTCCCGGTTTACGCAGGCGACTCCCGGTTTTCAGTCAAATCTCCCAGGAAATCACCTCGCTTGGTCAATTTCTGCATTTTAAGATTTTAAGCAAGCAATGTTTTTTAACGTTTTTTTTTGGGGGGGGGGGGGGGGGGGTGAGATGCGGTTATGACACTAACACTTTTCCTGAACTCCCGGTTTTCACTTATCCAGGGTTGACAGGTATGCTTTCATGCACACACCTGGAGGAAACAACACTCAGATTATTTTGCTCTTACGATTTATTATACCGATTTATTAAAGATCATCAATTTGTTATACTGATTTATTCAAGATCATAATTGCCACAAAATATTAAAAAATCAATAATGGTTTACAGTTAATTACAATAACAGCCTGATTTTAAGGCAGCTGCAAGACTTTTCACTCCTTTCAGCCAGAAATCGGGCTTTACATCCGTGTAAGAACCTGTGCATTGTTCACGAGTTGCGTCACAAAGCCTCTTTTGTTTAGTAGAACGAATCATGAGGAAACTGGAACTGAACACAATTGTGTCCTCTGGAAATGGTTAGAGTATACCAAGCAGTTGCCATAGCAGGGGCGGATCCAGGGTTTAAAAAACCGGGCTGGATAGCAGGAGGCGGACCAGTTTCTTAGGGGGGGGGGGGGGGGGGGGGAGTGAGGACAGAAAACGCTCTTACTAAAATGCCCTGGAAAACGGTTTGCTCTATCCAGCCATAAACTATCTAATACATGAGCTTGAGACCCTATTTTTATATTATTTAAAACAAAAAGATGGACTTCGACTTTTTTACTAAAAGGGGGGAGTCCACCCAATCCACCCCCCTGCATCCGTCCCTGCATATTCATCTGTTATCAGGCTTGTGTACAATAAAAGATACCAGTCATGCTTTCACAACACATTGTCACTTTGGATTTGCAAATACAACATTTAAGGCAAGAATGCAACAACTGCAAAAAATCCACAATCTGGTCTGCAATTTAAACGCCCCCAAAAATGGACACCACAAATTCTGTAGGTAGTGGTATATTTTTTAGATTTGTACCCCAGGTACTCAGTATTCTTATCCACATCCCACATTTTTTATTTGTAAACTTTTTTGTCACTTTTATTGCTAATCTCGAGAGTGAAAATACCACTGGATCTAAATTCGTATTATTAAAATGTAAAGTTTCAAAAGAATTGCTTGAAAACTGGCTAAGATATGAAATTTCAATACGTTGTATTCTGGTATATTTTTCCCAAAGAAATGTATGGTCCAATGTGATGGAGTCCCCATTCTCGATTTCGCGCTGCTGGACCGTTATTTACGTGATATTTGACTGTTTGACGAATTGTGTTCGAAATTCCAAAAATACGAAAATGTTCGCTTTTTCTCGCCTATATTGGTATTTTAACATTGTTTGGGTAATTATGTAACATTCTTTCAAGGATTTGATACGATTGGGCTTATGCAGCAACAAAATGGAACACTAATTACTCAGCTGAAACTCCACTCTTGCTCGAAAGTACATAGGTTTGCACATATGGCAGAGAAATACATGTTCTACTACCTAACGTTTTTTCTGCTTCGAATATATTGTTTATAGCTATGATGATCGATTCCAGAGAAAAATAAATGGGGGTCATCATCCTTTTTTTCTGTAATATAACAAAAACCATAAATCGCGCGCCTTTGTGTTGTTATTTTGCTCGCGCGCGTACTTTTGTTTTTTACTTTATGGTTATTTCCAGAAAAAAAAGAAGAGATACGCGGTGCAATAGGCGATTTCTACTAAAGCCCGTTGCACACTAGCGACATAAGGACGCTCAAGAGAAAGTTATGTAAGAGAAAATATCCCATGAGAGAAAATGTCCTATGAAAGAATCTAAAAAGAGATTTTTTTCACGAATCATGCGACGTCATACGTCACATAAGGGCAACGCGGGAAGGAAATTTCTAAAAAAAGATTCTTATTGTGGACTTTCATAGGGATGGACATGAGTACGCGCGACGGATTCTCTTATATCATTTTCTCTTGGGACGCTATGTTGCAACGAAAAAAGCATGAGAAAATAACTGAAATAATAAATTTTTTCCATGGATCATCATTAGATTACTTCACCAAAGCGATCTTTTGTTATTTTTTGTGGACTTCAACGTTTTGAAGCCATTGAATTTGGTTCACGTGATTTTTTTATGTCGTTATGTCGCAAGTGTGCACCAGGCATAACTGGGCCACGTGACCCAAACCCCATACTTCTGAATAAAATATTGACAATTCAACTCGCTGCCATTTGCTCCAAGTTAGAGATTTTAAGCTGAAACTTGACATTTTGACTAATATCAATTGGTTCTTTGTATTTGTGGAATTAATTTTGACAAAACGTCGCGTTAGAGGTAGTTGGGGTCACGTGACCCAGTTAGTGATAATGGCCTATTCACCTTATTGGATGCGGTTGAGCATGATAGTGAGATTTGCCAACGCCGAGGTTTGTGATATCTACAGAAGCGAAGCCGAAACTCGAGGCGTTGACAGATTTCGCTATCATGCGAAAACCTAATTCAATAATTGCTACGCGACCACAGGCTTGCCTGAACATCTACTAATTCAATAATTGTTTTATTATTCAGTAACCAGGAGTTCCTACATAGCTAAACGAAGGGCGAAGCGGTTTTCCAACTTCAGTCCAACTTCAGCTTATGTCCATTGGTATTTTCCTTTTCGTATCCAATTCAAATAGCCATAGTTGCTTGTTAGAAATCCTGATCAATGATCTCTTGGCAAAACTCATAACAGATTCAACGAGAATATTCGCAAAACCGCCTTTCAATTCCGAATTGAAAGCCAAGACGGCAGCCAAACCTATTGGCTTGCGTTCATTGACGTCATTAGAGTGCATAAATCCTAATGTCTGTAGTATGACGTCACGCACTGCCCGCCAAGGTTTCGCTGCGTACTCTTAGCCAATCAGAACCGAGATAGTGGCATGGTTTAATAATAATACCTCTGATTGGCTTCGAGTAAGCAGCGAAATCTTGTTGACGCTTAGTGCGTGACGTCATACTGCAGACACTAGGATTGATGTTCTCAAATGACGTCATATAACGCAGGCAAATAGGTCTGGCCGCCACGTTGGTTTTCATTTCGGAAGCGAAGGGCAATTTTGTCAATATTCTATCGTTGAATCTGTTATGATTTTTGCCGATAGTTCATTCTATGGCTATTTGAATTGAATACGAAGAGGAAAATACCAATGGGCACAGACTGAAATTGAAAAATCGTTCGCCGAGCAAGGCCTCTTCAACTTCGTCAATTTCGTTTAGCTAGGCAAGTATTGCTGGTTGCCGAATAATTAAACAATTATTGAATGAGAGGCTATCTTTATCTTTATTTTTTCATTCTTTTTCTTGGAGTGGATGACTTTCTATTTGACTTCGTGCTGCTATTTTTACTTTTCATTGCCTGTTGTGTTGGTAAGTAAAATATTGTGTGGCCATCCCTCTTGAAAATGTATTTCATGACATCCTGGTGCGTCATTTTTTTCCTTTTCATTTCATACCAGACTAGCAGCTCTGGCAGGAGGATTGAGCATATCATTTCTGCATTGGACATAAGTCCATAGAGATACTTGAACTTGTATAGTGTGAATTGACGAAGAAGCTCCAACTGAAATGCAATAACTTTCTCAGCTCCAAACCAGTCGCTCAAGACCCAAAATTCTGATTCCTCAAGCTCCTTGAATTTGTTTCTGCCGAGGGTGACTGCACGTAGTCTCTCTCCCTCCACTCCCTTCAAGTTCGCTGGGCTTGACACCATGAACTTTAGATAAGGTACCAGCGACGCGACGAAGGCTTTCGTCTCGCTGTCCAACTCGTATTCCTCTGTCAAAAAAAACAGGGGAAATAAATAGACGTCAGGCAGCACTTTGAGAGCTTGACTTACTATATCGAAAAGACCCCCAAACAGCTCAATTGAATCAAAACGAGGTTAACTACGATGGACATCCATCATGCTACTAGAAATTATATGCAATATTTCGCTTGAAATCTTCAAACCATTATCAAATTCAATGCGATCTATTTATACAGGGCCGTAAGGCAAACTACAGCAAAAGAAATTCATGCTGTAGCCCGGCTCACGGGTGATAGGATCAAGATAATAAAGTACCACCAGTATTATTTTTTCGGCAACCGTATAATCGAGTTTTTTGTGAATATAATTGAATCAAATAATCTGGTTATTCAACTCCACGATTCACCATGAAACAGGAATCTGTGTAGTTAAAAACTATTCAAATGACATCCGCAATTTTACATCTAATAATGATAATAACAATAACAATAACAATAACAATAACAATAACAATAACAATAACAATAACAATAATAATAATCTAGTTGTAAATACAACTATTTTTGGGAAAGATGTGGTTCTGCATTGAAATATAACAGCAAATCGGTGTGCCGCTCTCTAATCAACAGACTGCTGAGCTAGTTATTATGTCTAACCTACTTGCAATGCAACTTCATAATCAATGCCTTTTCCCCGCTCAAGACTGGCAAGAGAAATGAGACAGGTTGAGATTCGTGAACTTTAATTAGAGCCAGTTTTATTCGATGTATTACATACAAACGCGATTATAGTTGCCAATTGCGTACACAAGATTTTGAAAAGGAGCAGTCACAGCCTGGAGCGTACCCATATTTTTCAAATATACAGCGAAGCGCATGACTGCAGTGCAGTAAATGTACCAAAGTCATCCAAACATTTGTTGTGGGAAAACGCCTAATTGTAGGCCTGTCATGCTTAATTAATGAAAGCCTGATTAACGGCAAGTGGTTTATACCTTCTGTGTTTTCCCCAACTACGTCACTAGTTTGAGCCGGTTCTTCTTCCGTGTCTGTGGATGTGGCTTCTCTCTCGTCGTTGGCTTCTCTCTCGTCGGTGGCTTCTCTCTCGTCGGTGGCTTCTCTCTCGTCGGTGGCTTCTATCTCGTCGGTGGCTTCTCTCTCGTCCGTGGCTTCTCTCTCGTCGACGGTGGCTTCTCTCTCGTCGACGGTGGCTTCTATCTCGTCGGTGGCTTCTCTCTCGTCGGTGACTTCTCTCTCTTCCCCAACATGGAGCTTCGTGTCACATTTGACTCTAGCCTTTTTCATTCCCTGTAATAAGAAAGTTGTCCTGTGTATAATCCTTTTACGACAGAAAGCTTTCTTGATGTAGAAAATGTAGCCTGTTGCCTGTTGTGCAGTAACAAAACGCTGAACAGGCCACGGTCACTATTACAATTTCAAGATTACATCGTTGACGACAACTACCAAATGTTTGCATTGACCTTGATATGTAGAAATGGGAGGGAGGGTTTTCTCAAAATAATTATATTTCTCAAAATTGTCCAAGGATAAAGTGCTGCATTTTCAAAAAAAAATGTTTATTTGCTCAAACTCGCCTATATTCTTTTCTTATTCTTTCTTAGTTGTTGCATTTTCTTGCTTTCTTCTTTTCGCGCCTATTAGGCTAATGTATCCGCTTGCCGCCTCTCGTCGCCACTTCCCATCAACCTCTTACAGAAATTTGTATGACCAAATCTCGCCTCCTCTAGCCCACCTTTGACAAAGGCTTTTCTGTCTAATATTTTAAAATCCCATTCATCTCATGCACAATGTCTTGCCCAAATTTACAAATTGTTTGCTCGCGCTCATTTTTTCACTCCATCCAGAACAACTCACGCACATTGGACATCTCTTCCTCCCTAATTATCTGAAAGAGTTCCTTCTTTATCATTTTAGCATTTGCATTGAATACCTGATGAGTTTAGGACTAAAAACGCAAGTAATCATTTGTGTTTTTTTTTTTTGCAATCTGATTTGCTTGGTGTTTATGCTCCTAAATGTTGGCATTGGTAAATACAAAGGTTGGTTAATACTGCGCAAAAATAAATATATGTTATTTACCGGCTGGAGGTCCGTATAGGGAAAAACTGTGACCGAGGGCTGGAATATGTTGACCGAGGCCGGAGGCCGAGGTCAACATTTTCCAGGCCGAGGTCACAGTTTTTCCCTATACGGACCCACCTAAAGCCGGTAAATAACTTATTTATTTTTTTCCAACTCAAAAATTTCATTTTTTTCGATGAAAACAAGCGCGCGAAAATGGTTACCGTGACCTAGGTCAGAGATGGGAAAATATTGCCCCCGCGCGCGCGCTCTAAGAACCAATCAGAATGCAGGATCGTTACCGTGCCCTCGAGGAAAAAATAAATATATGTTATTTACCGGCTGGGAGGTCCGTATAGGGAAAAACTGTGACCGAGGGCTGGAAATGTTGACCGAGGCCGGAGGCCGAGGTCAATATTTTCCAGGCCGAGGTCACAGTTTTTGCCTATACGGACCGACCTAAAGCCGGTAAATAACTTATTTATATTTTTCCAACTCTAAAATTTGATTTTTTAGATGGAAACAAGCGCGCGCAAATGGTTACCGTGACCTAGGTCAGGTCAGAGATAGGAAAATATTGCCCCCGCGCGCGCGCTCTAAGAACCAATCAGAATGCAGAATTCGTTACCGTGCCCTCTAGGAAAAAATTAAATACCTTTATCTGAGATTTCCCCTTTTGTGTATGGCCAGATAACACATATTCAGATGAGTTGTACTTTCGCTAAAAAAGGTGAAACGAAAGAAAGAAAATATACCAAAGACTATATCAAAGCTATGTCTACGCATTATGCTATGCCTATACACTATACACTAACCGGAACCAGAGGGACGTTAATTAACCAGAGGACCGTCGGAAGTTGTCCGACCTCCGTGTCACAGAACTCACCATACTAGCAGTCATACCCCCGGGGGACTCTCATATGTTTTGGTCGGGGATGATCGTCGGAAATTTTCAGTTTCACCCCTAAAAGATACCAAACATGGCGTGGCTCAAATAATTTCTTACCCTAAAAGATGAGGCCGCGTGGAGGCAGGTAAAAGATACCCATCAAGAAATTTCCGTGTTTGACAGAAGTATGCCTTTACTGTTGTATAGTCTTCTAAACGAGAAATCTGTCTTTCTTACACGGCTTTAAGGACCACCATCATGAGGCAATTGGACACATATTTCGGCCCTAAAAGATACTAATCTCTCAATTTTATTGAAGATTAAGATCACCCCTAAAAGAGACCCAAGGCCCCGTGATTTTAACCCATAAGATACGACCATCATCGCCAGCCAAAAAATATGGGAGTCCTGGTTTGTATAGGATGTGTTATCCAAAAATGTAAAGTGCTTAGAACTGTGTGGATAAGCGATAGGCTATATAAGCACCAACTTTACTTTTCTTTACTATGCCACAGAAAAACGTATTGAAAGAACTAACGGCAAAGGAGCTTTGTCACGATTGCACCGTGTTCAAGTCGATAGGAATGGATTCCTGACAGACAATGGCTATTTACTGTTATGTTATGGAGAGTTTAGCAGTATAATTGATTTCATTAATAGCACTGTGATATAGCTCTAAAGCATATTCCATAATTGTTTATAAGCTCATTAGATGAAATTGCTCTCAGATGAGATATCTTGCAGGATACTTGTCAGAGGAACGGAACTAGTAATAAACACTATTTTAGATTTACGTGGCATTCAATTGATTATTCGTCCTTTGTTTAGCATGCTTCCATATTCATATAACCTTCGGTGCATAGCAGAAAAACAAAATGAATGCATATGGAAAGGCACGTTATCTGAAAATGAGACAACATTACGCAAGGTAAAAAGGTCTATCCTTTGCAATTAACAATATGTGCTATCACATATACATCAATCACATCACATGTGAAATGTATTAGTCTGTTTGTCTTTACCTTGCAAGTCCTTTTGGGTCTGCTGCCTGGAAACTCGCGGAGAGGGAAAAGTTGGAGTTTGATCTCATCCCTGTATAGAAAAACAAATAGATATTATTGAGAAAAACAACAACAACAAAGTTAATGGCCTAAAATTGGTAAAATTCATTTCAGTTAAGCTAATCAAACAAAGTAATTTAGGTTTATGTACAATATTGATATCCTATTATTATTATTGTTACCACCCCCCACCCCCTCACGGAAAGGTAAATTGACTAGGTAAATTGGCTTTCTATTAGAAAATAGGATCAGACAAAGGAGTGGGACGTAGCAGTAAAACAAAATCTGCACTGAAAATAGAATGGCCCGGGAATAACAACATTTTTTGGGGGGTCATTTTTAGACTTTGTTTACACTAGAGCAAATATCTCCGGAGACGAAAATTTCTACCACGGATACAAATGTACCCGAACACATGATCCCACTTTCAAACCGTAGACGCGTCTCCGGAGATTTTACCCCAATCCGTGATAGTTTGTTCCCGGATTGACATATTTGTGTGTAGACGGCAAAACGTCTCGGTTGACAAATACCGGATTGGTCATGTATCCGGGACAATTTGCCCTAGTGTAAACGGGGTCTTGGTCACTTACATTAGACCCCTATTCATGATTTCGAACGCCATTTGCAACCTCAGCTTTGGGATGTCATCCTGTAATCGAGAAAATACATCTTCTGTGAAAATACATCTTCATGTTCCAATGCAGTTCATATGGGTAGATAAGGAGGCCTTCCTGGTCTTTCGCGTTCAATTTTCTTTTCATCACATCTGAAAAAGCTAAGAAACATCCAAGAATCGCGTCCTCCTCGGTTCCCTCTCCCTTTCCCTTCCCTTTTGCGCTTGCTACGCAGGCTATCCAAGAAAATAATATTTACTTTTGCATATATTCACGACCTCAACAGATCAAATCAGATAAGGTTTAAATTTATGAATTTCATAAGCCTTTGTTTTTTGTTCGTATTTATGATGTCATCGTCTCGAGAGTGGGTAAAAGTAAAGAAAAATTAACGGCAATGGACGATTAAAGCTATAGCGCTGTTCACGCTGACGTCATTCATCAATGTACCAACCAGAGATCGATTGGTTCACCTAACAAAGGGCACTATTGAATCTACGGTTGCCACATTATCATTACCAATGCATGGAATGTTGATAAATAATGAGTAACGCTATAAGCGTGCGCGCTCTTCTTTATTCATAATACCCATGACGTGCCCAACAACTACCAGATCGCAGTGCACGCTTTTTTTTTCATTTTTATCCCATAATTACGGGCATGCAATGCGTTTTAGCTGGAATCGCCCATTAACAGCAGGATCATTCTCGATACTTACTTTCGCAAAAGAGATAGTTCTCGGAAGGAACAGACAAACCGCGTACTAGAAAAGGTAAAACATAAAGTAATGCCAATTAAACGAAATCAATAGAGAAACATACGACAAGAGATATATAGGGGGAAGGGGATGAAAAGGGCATAAACGTATTACAAGTATGTATGTTGTATATTAGAAATTCGATGTCGTTGGACGATGCAAGCAGTTACTCACCAAACAGGTGAAGACTCCACAGTCGTGCACGTTTCTCTGAAGTGGAAAGTGTTCGCCATCCTAAAAAAATGTACGAAATCCATAGTTGTCAACTGTCCACTTATTTCTAACTTGGATCGCGCGCAACAGAAACTAACAGACAGGTGTTACATCAACCGTAACCCCAGCTACGAGTTGGCCTACGGCGTGCCTTTGATTGGTACCTTTATTGAGATTACTTTCCACTTGGCGACTTCTTCTATCGATAGATCGAGTGATCTTTGAATTATGTTCCTGGAAAATTAAAAATTGAGATTAGTGTCTTTATAAGATACATTTGATTTGTTGGAAAATTTGTGTTCGGTAGACCCCTCACTTGATTAAACGGGAACTTTCCTCGTATCCAACATCCATGCCAAGCGGATCAAAGTAGAGAATTGATTCTTTGACGAGGTCCACGACCTGTAATAAATAATTTTAAAGCATAATATGATATGATATTGGGTTGAGGACCTCTGGTTTAGAATTATTGGTTGCCTGGAATATTTTCAGTCAAATTCTAATTCGTATTCACCCCGGATTTTCATATGTTAAGAATAACCCACCCTGGAATTTTGCTCCTTGAAATTTAAATAGTCCAGGTATCGGTGACAACTTGAAGTAGAACAATGGGATAACAATGCGGTGTCCCTGCCACTTCTAATTTCGGTATTGTATTCTTGTTTTGTACTCTTGTTAGTACTAGTACTAGACGTTGAATAAAATTGCTCGCCATCGGAATTCGAGGTCCACTGGAGGTTTTAAATACCACTGCCGTTTGTAGGAAGTTTAGCCAGATAATTTAAATATAAGGCTTTACTTGAATTTTCATAGATCAGAATATATCGCAAAATGTGTGTTGATGTGAAAACGAGAACGTGAACGAGAGCGTGGAAATGCATGAGCATAATTACCAGAAGACACCAGTGATCATCGCCAAGTGATTGAAGCTCCACGTGAACTGGGACAATCACTTTCTCCTTGTGCTGAAACTGGCTCTAGAACATCGATGTGGAACAAAACTAAGATTTGGATTTAGTGGAATTAGACAGATAAGCGCCAGGCGCGTCAAATTCTTCGATCGGATATATCGGATATACGTTAAACCCTTAAGGTACTTTTAAGGGTGATCCCTCTGTTGCGTTGCTATGGAAACTCTGATATAACACGCTCTCGAACGAATCCGTAATGGGCGGTCGATAAAAATGAAAACGATGACATCTAATAATAATAATATAATAATAAAATCTTATATATCGCTCGCTTCCTAAAGATCAGGAGCGCTTTACAATACATCTACTGTACAACTTAATTTGAGACTGTCGTTGCACAGGTCAACATCAAATGAAAACTGATCTCTTATTTGGAGCCAACCCGTCCACACGAACACACATCGAATCCGTAGTGTGAAAACGAATACTTAAAATCGCTTTAGTGTGGACAGGGCCTTTAACAGCTGTTTCAGGTAACACGCGACCCAACGCGTTCAAACCTTTGTTTTCAAAGTGTGGCAGTTGGGTTTTTATGTAGTCAATCAAACCATGTAAACCTTCATCTAGTGCAGTAAATTGTCTTCTGTCGTGACATGTCTCGCAATGGAAGCCAATGGAATGCATTGAGTAAGGATATGATTGGTTCACATTACGACACTGATTGACATCACAGAAACACCCGACTGCAAAACTCTGGCGGCAACGGCGAAGTCGCCTGTTACCTTGTTACCAGTAAGTAGAAAAAGTAAACTTACTGTAACGACATTGACAAGCGATTGTGGTGGTTCCTTGGCTCCCCATTCGCCAAATCGGAAACTCGTTAACATTCCGATTCTGCCAGCTCTCTGTGTGGTTGATTTTAAATCGTTAATTACTTAATAATATAAATGACGAAAAAGCGGGCGCAAAAATATGAGAATCAAGCATGCATTTTCCTTAAATCCATACCTTGGAATGGTTTAACGCCTCGACGACTAGCCTAATGTACTCGTTTACAATCTGTTGATGAGAAATTTAGAGTGCAATGTTGAATTAAATCTAGCTAATGCCTGTGAAAAATTCACGGAAATTTAGTTTACCGTTAACTTATTGTATAAAAAATGAAAACGGACATGGTTTTTTGAAGGGGAGCATGATTTCCCTGAGCCCCCCTGAGCCCCCCTTCCCAACACCCTCAGGGCTAAGAGGAGCGAGTGCGGACACGATTTCTCTTAAGGTATAAATATATATATATATAAGAATATAGGTATGGGGAAAGGTTAAAGGGGTCCTTTCGCAAAATGTTTGTCATTTCGTCTGCCTTTAGGGTACGTACACGTAGAGCTTTTACAAATAATTATTGATTTTATTAATAGTTATTTAAAGTATTATTTATTTGTTTTCTACTCTAAAAAAGCTTTGAAATGACATATAACACATGCCTGGCTTTAAAGCAGACGGAATGATAATGACAACGCTTTAGCAAACGAGCCATTGTATCCTTCCCTCGTAATATTTAATAGATATTCAACAAAAGTGATAAAAATAATTTAAAAAAGGGATATCAGCAAATAAAATAGAAATTAAAGCCCGGGCTTTTCACTAGTGAAGTAAGCGGATACGGAGACGTAAGGAAGCTTACGTTCGTGTGAAAATCAAAGAACGGAGACGGAGAAGGAGACGTAAGCGTGAAGGAAGCAAAACGGAAGGTTTCCTTTTTCTTACGTCTCCGCTTACGCTTACGTCACAACCGATTTTCACACAAACCGTAAGCTCGTACGTCTTCGTCTCCGCTTATTTCACTAGTGAAAACGGCAGGTTTAAATAAAAAAAAAGTTTATAGAAATGAAATGGGAGGACTTGCTTAGAATACTTACAAACCCATTAAGATGCCCTTCGGGATCCACAAGTCTGTAACGAATATCACTCGCCTCCACATTTCTAATTGGCGATCCGTCGAAACCCATGATGCGACCGGATTCTCTCGTGGTCGCGTTCTTGTGGGCCTTTATAATAAATGTATGTCAACAACAACAACAGCAGCAGCAGCAGTAATTCGGTCTATATAGAAAGGGGGATTAAGGAACCGAGAACTCAGAAATAAGCGGTAGTGAGCAAAGTATATTAGTTTAGTTATTTTAGTTTACAAATTGGGTTGGGAAAAATCGACAACGAAAAGAAAGCATCCTAGCACTAATTTTACCAATATGCAATAATCGTCTGCGCCCAGTAAGTTATGCCATATGTTACAGCAGTTTTCAAGTGACTGTCGTGAATAATTGCAAATTGCGATTGCTTGGGTTCGTGATTGGTCGAGAGCATGTTTTTTGATCCTTCAGCCAAACAGATCGCGCAGAGAAAACAATTATACAATTACTTGTGATGGGACTCGCTCGCGAAAAGGAGAGATTAAGAATTACCTCGCTCTCTCATTGGTTTGATAAACATAATACGTCTTTATCGTTCCCGCCCGCATCATTTTTTTTTAAGCCGCACTCTTTTTTCTTTTATTTTTAAATTGTCTCCAAAACGTATTCAAACGTTACAAGCGGTTAGAAACTGCTTTGCAATGTGGTTTTAATGAGCACGGAAATGCTTTACATGAATCAAGAATAGTTTATGAAACAGTCGACGTAGTCATTTTGTACACAAAATATGGTATAAACCAATAAAACAAGACATAAAAAAGGAGCAAAGAAGGCCGCATGGACTCTTTTTGGAAAGCTCCGGACGATAAACATGTCTATTTTTTACTAGGCCTCACTGACGCATTTGATTGGATAGTAGTGAATTACTCATGAATTGCTTTCACGACAGTCATGTGAAAACAGATCTAATGCTGTAATCCTGGAAATGCAGAGAGGCTAGTAGGGCCTGTGCGTTGTTCGGTTTTTGGCAGGGACAAAGTTAATCACCTTTTTGAGTTGAGCGTCCGTAATCCGAAGTAGTGACGTCTTACTTTCATTGAGAATATTCTGGCCTTAAAAAACAATTAAAATAAGGTTTAGAAATAGGGCAACATGCAGTTTTAACTAAAAGAACTTAGGTATTATATCCGGATGTTATATACTTACTACCTTTGCCTTTTTCCGACACTTGAGCGTCAGCTTCTACCTGAGTTCAAATGGACAGCGGAAAGAGTGTTTAATTTGTCTTTCATTTTAATTTCCATTTTAACCGCGGACCGTGATGACAACCAATCATCCACCCTCTCACAGTCTGGCTAAACTACATTACTTGACTCGTACGACTGGTTTATATTGTGATTATGACCGACCATGCGTAATACAAATTCGTAGACTTTTGGTTAATTCACTAATGAGGGGAGACTTTATGTGGAATAAAAAGCGGATTTTATTTTATGGAAAACATCCAGAAATCGTCCTAATTGGAAAAGAAGCGACATATTTATTGGGTCTGGAATGAGAATGGGATAATACTAGTTATACAATGCTTTCAAGTGGCATACATAGAGGATATTACACGGTGGCGCGAAGGTATGAGTTTTATTTTCGAGCGGCAAGAGCAATATTTTACGAATGAGCACAGCGAATGAGTAAAATATTGTTTTTGACACGAGAAAATAAAACTCATATCTTCAAGCCACCGTGTAATTTTCTTTTTATTATATGGGCAAACCCGAAAAAAATACTCCAAATTGATTTTCAAGAACTTTTGTTTTGACCGATATCCTCACTAGTGAGGATATGGAAAATATGTCACTCAGGTCCCGGATGTAGCTTTATATGAGATCTACGTGTGGCGTATTTCCCAGTAAAACACTCTTGTCCATATAATAATACAGAATATCCCACGCGTCACTTTTTGCTGACAAGTGTGATATTCTTCTTCTTATGCCACGATAAATAATTGTATAACTTTTTTATATCATGCTACAAAAATCAAAAGCTACGTTTTACGTAAACGCAGTGCACGATTGGAGGGTTGAGTGGAACACCGCCGAATATGCAACGCCATTCCTGCATTCTGATTGGCTGTATTTTCTGTGGCGTGGTATAAGGGGGTAAAGCGGTGCATCGTCGACCTCCGTTTTAATTGTCAGCCAAGCGTTGTTTCGAGCTATCGATGATGCAGCTCGCTTTACTTTATTTTATACTTACATCTGGCAGCCGGCATCTATCTTCCTTGCCTGTTTATCATAAAATTACATAAGTTGTAGTTTTGGTCGAGAAGACATATAATAATAATAATATTTATTGACCTTATTACCTTATTGACATGAGGTAATAATCTAGTCTGGGAGCTTACCTTTGTGTTTTTGGTACATCAGAAGGTATGCGTTTCTCTACAGAACAGAGCAAATAGAAAAAAATCGATATTCGTAATTCAGTCGAAACTAGACACCGATTGTTTTCGTCACAGAGGTCTTTTGAAAACTAGTTGTAATTTTGTCGCACTTGAGCTACGTACATTTATTGTATATGTTATAAGTAACGCTAAAGGCGAACCCTAAAAAGTGCCAGGTTTTTTTTCGATGTTGAGTATTTAGGATTGTGTTTGCCTCCTGAAAGTTCGATCTTAAACGAAATAAATTTAACATCGCTTGCTCACTTTTGAAGTCTAAATGTTTTTTTTTTACAAATAATAGTTAATTTGATTAATTTATTTATGGTTAATACAAATATAACATTTGTTTCAAAATGATTATAATGCATGTACGTAGTTTAAAAGCAGACAAAATGACAACCATTTTATCAAAGGTCCCCTTGAACCTCTACCCGTACCTTACAAAGTGAAATGTTTGTGCCGTTTTGTTAATTTCATTACAATAGAGTACTCAAGTGTGACGTCATAAATTTGAGAAATCTTGAATTTCCGATTTTAGTCCACGAATAATGAAAGATAAAGTGAAAAGAGAATCGGATGCAAAAAATGAGGCAAATCGGTTGAAACGCGACCAAGATATGGCCACCTGAATACATAATTTTCTTTAACAAATCACTGTATTTTGGACTGCGTTCACTAAACTTTAAACGCAACCAAAAATACAGTGATTTCTTAAAGAAAATTATGTATTCAGGGGGCCATATCTCGGTCGCGTTTCAACCGATTTGCCTCAATTTTGGTGTATAGCATTCACTTATTATGCTCTTTCCAAATCCAAGGACAAATATTGCTAAATCGAAAATTTGTTTTTTGTGACGTCATCACTTGACTACTCTATTTCATTTTATGTGTATTTTTTTACCAGTGCAACGTTTGCATCTGCTTTACTTTACACTCTCACTAGCTTAACAAAACTTATAAGCTTCATACCGAAAGTTCATTATTACAAAATCAGTGCACGTGCGAGTTACGATGACAAAAAACTTTTCAGAAAAAAAAAAACAGAAACATATATGTGTAACAAACATATATTTCGTGCCAAGCTGTGGAATATTCGCAGAATAAAGAATTTAGCAGATTTCAAATTAAAGACTTCAAGATGTTAGATGTTAGTATATTATCACGTACCACAGTCGCTCTACTTTATTAGCGCGAAAAATGAAATATTCTGCTTGGGTTAGCAGTCGAGAGTTCATTATTGACCAAATATGGTCGTAAACACAACAAAAATAATCCACAGCTTGGTTCGCCGTTGAATGTTTCAACTAAGTTATTAGTTGAGAAACATAATTAACATCAAGGAAAATCGTCTATCAATTTTTAGGTAGAGAAACTCCATCGAGATTTGGGTCGCTAAAAACTCGGGAACGCTTGCTGCGCATGTAATGTTAGAATAATGGCATTTGATTTCAATTCCGCGCATTTCATGTTCTCTCCGAACATAAATCAATAAATTTCAGACTAATCTTGTAAGTTTGAATGCAATTCCGGCAACCCATCTTTCATAAAACACCGACAAGTATGGCTACAAGACCTTTTTCCAAATTGGCACGATTTACATGAGTGCAATGACGAATGATGGTGACGGTTCGAGCCAATTCTTTATTTCTTTTAAATCGACTTACCTCACAGGCATGTTCCATTTCCGCCGTTGTGATAGGTGTAACAAACTCGTCGTTAATGTAGAACCATTCGGCTCCTCTTCTAACTACTGAAGTGTCTTAAAGATATAGAACCAGGAAATTAGAATAAATATTTGACGAGCTCGCGCTCTCAGTAGCTCATTGGAGGATAAACTTACAATGACCACTCGTTATCGTGCCACCGTCATGCAGCTGCGACAAATACATAATAGGAAAAAAAAGTGTTATATTTTGTGAAGAGTTTGGCAATAGCATCGGTAACTTTAAAAATACCGGCGTCTAGTTTTACTTACTATAGCTGAGGTCAATTTGTACCCCATCTGCTCCATCTGTTCCGGCGAAGAAATCAAACCATCGATGTTCAGAACTCTAAAACCAGTAAAACAAAGTCATCAATATTAAACGCACACCGCTTTCTACAACGGAGAGTGGTCGCAACAAGACTGTTTTTACTGGCATTCGAATATCCCGGTTATTTGAGAAGTCCGTTTATTGACTCGCACTAGTAGAAACTAAGTGCATTTCAGCACTATGAAGTGGTTACGATCGAAAATGTATTCTGTATTAGGCCCCGTCCACACCACGCCGGCTAAATTTGAAAACGGCTAATTTTTTATACGGTTGTGCCTTCTGTCCACACTAGACCGGCAAAATTTCCCACCGTAAACGGAGCTTTTTGAAAACGCTACCGACGTTATCTTATTATCCTTCGTATAAATATGTTTGGTTCTTACTCATTGATAAAGAAGGATCTGGATATCTTCTTTTGTTCGCTGTTGTATCGTTTTACGTGCAGCATAAGCACATCGGGCTCTTGGAGCATGGTCTTCCACATACTATGGCGTGTATCTTTAAGGCACGAGGAACACTTCCTTAAAAAAAGAGAAACTCGTTTTCAATATCTCTATCGGGACTACAACAGCTGAAGAAAAATCAGCGTTACTCACTTGGTAACCTCTCCTGGATTGTCCTTTGTGTCACATTCGTTAAGCACTCCTGGATACTTCCTTTAGCCATGACCACACTGTATATATAGTGCTCCCATTGAATAGCATGGTCAGTAGTCTATTAATACAAACAAAATGTTTCAACCCTTATATACTGAAATTTGCAGCTACTCATTCAAATACTGAAAATTGCAAAATCGCTATCCTTTTTATATAATTCGACATGAGGGACTCATCCCCCCCCCCCCCCAAATCACTTGAGTTTAAACGTCGGGAAAATCTTTATCTTTATTTGGCATTCGGGACAGTATTTCAATTTTAGTCACGTGAAAGTGAATTCCAATGAGAAAATTATGCATGTTTGATCGTCAACGGATATCGTAATCAGAGGTTTTTTGAAAATAATATTGTACTCTCGCAGTCTATCAATGGAAAGTAGCATTACCCTCCCCTTTAAAAAGTTCGATATCACGTTTCCCTTGAAATCCGACATAATAATTTATAACATTTATATATTTACCTTGAACAGCCCTTCGTCGGAGCTCCTTCCGACGAAGGGCTAACGCTCGAAACGTCAGCAAAACACCATTTTCATTTTTCCACGGCGTTTAACATAAATCTCAACCTTTGCTTGTTTGTGTTGTTCACGTTTCCGCCGATGCAGACCACCCTAGTTTTCCCGTAAAACTAGTCATACCATTATATATTTACCTTGTTACATTCCTCGCAAATGTAGGTCGTCAGAATACTGGCTGAGCTTGGATTCCTTAATCCGGTCTTTAAAGGCGACGATTTGAAAGGGAAAAAAGACAACCATATACATATAGGAGGATCCTTGCTGACGTTATTGTTTACATTCACGAGATTTTGGAACGCTATCTAGCTTTGAAAATGCAACGATAATCTTAAAACAAGTTTATTTTTTATTCTTAAAAAGTCCTGTTTCCTTTCTTAGTTCTGTTTCATTTTTCAAACTAGCTGAAGCATTTCAAAATTGTGTGAACTCATTGGTGCAAAACGCGCATTACCTCACATGTTTCCTCAAAATTGAACGTTGCGTGCGCTTATAATTCGAGATATCACCTTGAAATTTTCCAATTATGTTTTATTTACGCATATTTTATAACTCCCTCGAACGGTCTGACTGTGAACATTGCCTATGCTAATGAGCTCAAGATGTAGACAAAGGATCCTCCTATATAAAAGCTGTTTGTATCGCTGCACACACCCTAAAGCTAAGGCGGACCCCTCCTCCGTCGTTGTAAATATTATTTAAAAAATCATCAACGGATAGTCTCCTAGGTTTGGTGTTCATTGTAGCTCGTACACGCATTACAGTCAAAAGACATGAAGTGTGCCCCCCTCCTAGATTTGTTCCGTTATTGAATTATTCAATCCAAAAATGAAATTCAATATTGAACATTTTGTAATCTAAATAAATACTCTGGGTGAACAATTGCTTATTCAGAAATCAAAAGTTGATCGTTTAAAGGGAGGCTGTCACGATAGGCGCATGCTCCAGGAACGATCACTGGACAAAACTATTTAGACCATCCTATCAGAAAACTATTGAGGAATATGTAAAACGTAAACATTTGGTCGGATGGCTCGATAAATAGCGAGATTAAATCGGATTTGTTTCGTGGTTTTCAGCATGCGCTGGCCAACGTTATGGGACGATACTTCTTTGTTTTGAGATGCGCAGTTGCGCAATTGCGTGACAGCCTCCCTTTAGTATTTATAATATTGAATATTGGCACCAATCTTGACTGTTTTGTCCTCTCTATTAATATTGAATCGAGAAATGCATTTTTGCATTGAATAATGAAATCAATAATGGAATAATGAATTGAATATTAAACTCTAGGGGGGCAGACAGAGCGGAAATGACATACTTAGATCACTAAATTTCAAAGCAGACAGAGCGGAAATGACCTACGTAGATCACTAAATTTCAAATAATAAGGTCAGGTTAGCTCAGATAAGCTTGATTTTTTGCATACAGACTCCTTGCCTGATTAAAAACAAAATATAAAAAATGACTATTTTTAATGGATCCGTCTTTGAGATATTATGCTTTGAACTTTGGTTTATGTACCATTTTATGGGAGAATTAGTACTTTGATCAGGAATTCTGCAAACTTTGTTCAATCATATCTAAAATTCATATTCTTCAAATGTTTTTAAAATTTGGAATTAAACTTTTAGTCATAGAAACTCTTTGTATACGGAATATTGAGCTTATATATAGAGGATATTACACGGTGGCGCGAAGATATGAGTTTTATTTTCGAGTGGCAAGAACAATATTTTACGAATGAGCGCAGCGAATGAGTAAAATATTGTTTTTGACACGAGAAAATAAAACTCATATCTTCAAGCCACCGTGTAATTTTCTTTTTATTATATAGACAAACCAGAAAAAAAATATTCCAAATTGATTTCCAAGCATTTTTGTTTTGACCGATATCCTCACTAGTGAGGATATATATCAAGAAAGTGCTGTCGTTTTTATGGCAAATCCGCGCGGGTTGCCTGTGGTGTTCAAAACGTGACTCAGGCCCCTCGGCGGGGGCAAAAACAAAATGGCGACCAAGAGAAGGATGTTTCTCGAGTATCTGCAAGTTTTGGTTAATTTTCCTGCTTTTTTCTCTAAGATATGAAGAAAAGTACTTACAGACCTTCCAAATAAGGTAAGGGGGATTTCCTAATAAGGGTTTTGCAACGTCGGCAAAACGACAGCTTTTGGCGAAATTTTCTTGATATGGGAAAATATGTCACTGAGGACCCGGATGTAGCTTCGTATGAGATCTACGAGTGGCGTATTTCCCAGTAAAACACTCGTGTCTATATAATAAATTGAAATATGGTGAAGTTAGACATTTCATTTTTGGTCATTTTCGCTCTGTCAGGGGGGCACTCTTCATGTCGTTTGACAGTGAGATCACTTACGGGATTAATTGCAGACAATATCAAGGTCAGAGCCTCGTGGACATCTTGCTGCTGTCCGATTTGTATTCGTTCGTTAAGGCTGTGAAACAGAGCCTACACGCAAAACAAAGGGAAAAAGTAAGATGCAAGTTATTCAGTAAACACAATAATTGTGTAATAATCAGATCATCGTACCAGTGCATATTCGGGATCAAGTGACGCCCCGTGGCCACCAGCCTGAAGTCTTTTGAGCACCAAGGACATCTGTCCAAGAAGCGTTGCGTCTTCGTCTGTGCCATTTTCTGAATAGCGAGAATACAAGAATATAGAAGGTATTGTTTGACTTGCCCTTTATAAAACATTTAAAAAAATGTTAAAATCGAGTTTCTATTTGGCATGTTCATAGATCCTTTGCCTAAAAAAACATATAACGTTTATGGTTTGCCTGTCTCAGGGCCCTGGTAGCAAGCCTAAAAACACTGGGCACGACATATAAAAAACACAAGGCAGTTCTTAGCGAAAGGTTTAACTCTTGTTTGGAGAAACTTTGATATGGGATGCAAAATCGGAAGATTTAGGGTTGTTTGGGGAAATACTGGGGGAGGGGCAATGATAAAAAGAAAAAGCAAGTACATAACTGCATAGTCATTAATAATATTTGAGATATTTACTAAAAAGCGTTGTATGCTCATTATCACTATTTTCATCATCATTTCTCTTTTGATATTATAGCGCGATGACGATCGTCAAAATTCAGTAACACCGCGTTTTATAAGATACTTTCTTTGAAGGACTTTATTCTGTACTCACCAATTAACCAGGCGGCAAGTCTGGTATTATGTGCCACACTGTTGATCAGCGACCCGAACCAACAACTTTGTGCGATGTTTTGCACCCCGATCGGATATGAGAGATAATTTAGATTATTGTTGTCATGTGTTTGTCGGGAAGGTGCTGATGCATCATGGCGGCTACTGTCAGGTGGTTTTGTGGTCTTGTCCTGTGTTTGGCGGGAAGATGTTGCATCATGGGTAGCACTCACGGACGGGGTTGGGCTTTTGGCCTGTGTTTGGTGGGAGGATGTTGCATCATGGGTAGCACTCACGGACGGGTTTGGGCTGTCGTCCTGTGTTTGGCGGGAAGATGTTGCATCATGGGTAGCACTCACGGACGGGTTTGGGCTTTCGTCCTGTGTTTGGTGGGAAGATTTTGCATCACGGGTAGCACTCACGGACGGGTTTGGGCTTTCGTCCTGTGTTTGGTGGGAAGATGTTGCATCACGGGTAGCACTCACGGACGGGTTTGGGCTTTCGTCCTGTGTTTGACGGGAAGATGTTGCATCATGGGTAGCACTCACGGACGGGTTTGGGCTTTCGTCCTGTGTTTGGTGGGAAGATTTTGCATCATGGGTAGCACTCACGGACGGGTTTGGGCTTTCGTCCTGTGTTTGGCGGGAAGATGTTGCATCATGGGTAGCACTCACGGACGGGTTTGGGCTTTCGTCCTGTGTTTGGCGGGAAGATGTTGCATCATGGGTAGCACTCACGGACGGGTTTGGGCTTTTGTCCTGTGTTTGGCGGGAAGATGTTGCATCATGGGTAGCACTCACGGACGGGGTTGGGCTTTTGTCCTGTGTTTGGCGGGAAGATGTTGCATCATGGGTAGCACTCACGGACGGGTTCGGGCTTTTGTCCTGTGTTTGGTGGGAGGATGTTGCATCATGGGTAGCACTCATGGACGGGTTTGGCCTTCTGTCCTGTGTTTGGCGGGAAGATGTTTGGCGAGAGGATGAGTCTGTGGCGTCTTGTGCTTCACGAGAAGGTGCTGCATCACGGTGACTACTTGCGGATGGGCGTGATGATTTATTAAACATCTGCATTCTACCTTCGTCGTTCAAACTAAGGTTAACCGCATCCCCGGCATGCGCGCTGAACAATTTGACGAGTGATTCCCTGAATGCCTTGTTTCGCTCCTCATTACCAAGATGGATCTTCAGCCTCATCATGAACATGTGATGAAGTGGGTTCATGTTATTCAATGAATAATTAAGGCAATTTATAGACCTGTGAATCTGTTCCTCGGCTTCGGTATTAATAAGCCCGTTTAGCTCTGGAACGAGACTTACACGACGTAACAGATCACTCTTATCTGAGGAATTCCTCTGGTGCCAATGGTCGCTTAAGGAATAATGCACGTTTTTTCCTGTAACAGGATGTTCACCATCTTCTGTGGCCGCAGCGATATTCATCAAAGAACTGTTGGAAATCCAGGGAATGTGCTTCTGCAAAGTCCCTTCTTCCGCCATCCTGATGTTTTCGTCTGTTACAGGAAACAGCCTCCCCTCGTTTGGACTGAATAATCCGGGAACGGTGTTATTTGCATGCTTTGCCAACCGGTGCGGGATATCAGAGATGCTGATGTTGGGCTGGTGCTTCATCGATCTAAGAAGATCAACATAGTCGCGAGGGCTCTCTCCTCGGAGAACAAACTTTAAGCAATAGACGACCAAATGTGGACAGCAACCAGACGCCCAGCCACCTTAAAGCAAAATGAAATAAAAAAAAAACGAATGTCCAAATTAGTTGCATGATTTGCCCTTCATGTGCTGGGCCCCCATCTTGCGAGAATGGATCATATACAGTATTTATCATGTTTTATGTACAGAATGAGCAGACTGGCTACCCAGTTTTCAAACAGCAAGCCGCCAAAAATCTGAATGTCCAATGTTATAGGAGTTTGTACTGTAGTTCTGACCTTCTTTTGCGCTTTTCTCGAAAGTACGAACGGCAGTTTCGCTTGTCGGGGCTCGAACATTAATGGCAACATAAGTAAATACTTACCCGATGCCCCCCATATTTTGCTGAAAATCTTTTTAAAGTTCTCAGGTATGTCGAGTTTCTTCCTTAAGTGCGTTATACAGTCTACCTTCGACATAACCGCGGTATTCTTTGCACCGTAAGTGCGACATAACTTCTGCAACGTCTTTGCCTAATTGTAAGAAAATAACAACATGTATTCAGTAGAGGAATAAACTTCCTGCCATAACTTCAACATATGCCGACAGAAAACCGTTACCTTCGCATGTTTTTCTTTTTCACAAAAGGCAATTTTGTTGTGCAACAACGTTCAACATTATTGAACACAACATGTTGCGTCCGTTTGGCGAGTGTGTTACAGTTGTTATGACTTGTTGCATGATGGTTGAACGCTGCGCTTTAAATTCTTTCCACTTGTATATCTATTCTTATGAATGATCGTAAGCTAAGATAATTTTCTCAAGATAATTTTACCAAAACTAGCATTGTAACACGAGGAAATCATGCAACAAAAGTCTTGATTCTGAGGGAAATGTTCAGCCGTTGACAAAATTTGTCACGCGCGCGCGACACACGAGAACGTTGTGTCTCTCCCAACATCACAAGTGCCTATTTGCCGATAAAAGTCATAGAAAGTTGTGCTATAGTGTTTTTATGATATAGCGGGGAAGAACCATTACTTTATCGGTATAATAGAGCATAGATTTGGACCAATCAGAGCGCGCGTTATGTCGTCTCTATATTATAAATATCAATAACTAACCTGGGAAAATTGCATCATTTCCACGAGGTCTTCTTCTGATATCGTTTCTGCCAGTGGTTCAGACACTCCTTGCACGTCTGTGGGGGGTTGTGAAACCTCTTCTACGACAGGTAGGCTGGCAACTTTCCTGTATTCGGTGTTGTAAATTTTAGGTCCACGGCGCGAGAACTGGCCAATCCAAGGAGCCCAAAACTTGTATGAAGGCTCGACGTTAAATGGATTGGTCTGTGGAGCTACAAAGAATTATAATGTAGGCAATTCATTATGGTAGGTTCATTATGTATGAACGTATGAGCTACCGTGGAAGGGTAGCTCTCTGCGTTTTATGCCTGGGGCCGCCAAAGGGGTAAGAAAAAAAGATTCTACAATAATTGAAACCAACAAGAAATGTGACCTACTCTTTACGAGGGACAAATATTCTTTCTCTGGCTTAACCATCAACCACTACATATGGCCTTAACTATTTTCTGTATACAGCAACGAAATACTGTCTATGCCAGACAAACTTAGAGCAATTACAGATGTTAAAACTTTTGTAAATCAGCTTTAGCTGCATATATTTTTTGTCTCGTAGTTTTCTCTACTTCATTTTGTCTTACTTTTTCAACCAATTGTAAATAGGAGTAATGTTTTTTGTGCGTATGTTTTCAGTAGTGTATACTCGAAGATACTAGCTTCTATGAGCTACTCTAAAATTCGAGTTAAAATAAAGAAACAATGTATGTATGTATGTAACCGTTGTTAAGCATGTTAAGGGTATGAGAAAGGTTTGAAGGTCATCTCCCTTTAGTTGTCATTTCGTCTGCTTTTAAGCTAGATACATGTATTATATCATTATGAAGGCTTTGGAGAGTAGTAAGCAACAACAACATCAACAACATTTTATGAACTGCTATGCATGCTTAAAACCAACCATTGCCATCCCATAATTACTCACCTTTCAAAAGACCCTTGCAGATTATGGATTGGTGAATCTTAGTCCAAAACTCTTCTATATCCACAATGTCATTTTCTTCGGATGTGTTAGGAACTTCTAAGTCACCAACTGTGGTCAAAATACGACGGAATAAGTAATTCTGTGATTGTCCGGCAACAGAGCCGTTATTGCGGGCATTTATATGGTTTTATTTCAAAAATGTAAATCAACTGTACCAAGTGGGCAGATATAAAGAACATATAGAGCAATTTTCTCGATGGAAAGACTTTGAGTAAATTTGGTAATTCAGGAAATCTAAAACTTTGTTTTTAGATGTCGATGATTTAGAGATCTGTACAGGTAATTCGTCCTCGATGGCTCTTTAAAGACAAGACAAGTATAAACTTGCATTTTTGGACTGGGCAACAAGTGGTAAATACTTAACCTGATCACCGAAAAAAAAAACTGATTACGCATATTGGACAAAAACTAATATTTAAGGTGACTTATGCGAAAGTCAGAGCGCATTTCGCGAAAATATATTTTCGTCTACAACTTTAAAAATGTACTCGCTATGAACATCAATCTTGAAGACAACCTTGCAGGCATCTTTTGGCAATATGTACGCATTATCAGATCTCCATATCAGTGACAATTGCGCCTCCTCTTTTTCTGAATAGTATACCATATCAAAATGAAAATAAACTAAAGTTCATACTTACGAGCAAGAGAGAAACATCCTTTCTTGCAAAGGTCCCATATAATAATGGGTGGGTGGTAGCCACATTTAAAACAGAAGAAGTTGTAGTTGTGGTTTGAAAGCGCTTCAAAGTGGTAGTACGCGTTCCGGAAAACATTGTCCGGTATGGCAGCCAGCTCACTGTACATACTCTTTAAAGCTGATACACTTCGTCCAACTGCCGTATTCTCCTTGAAACACATGAAAAATTACCATAATTATGAAATAGATAGAACCTTCCTGCCAGGTGAATTAAACTCATCGTCGCAGATAAGTTGGGGTAAAATAACTTTCTGGCGGTAAACACGAATTCCTAGCTGAACTGGAAGTGCAAAAGGCCAAAGGGCGCCCGAGGTGAGGGGGGTCCCAAAGCTCCAGCAGGGGCAGATCCCAGGAGCGCACGCTCGACTCGGTTTAACTCCGATAAAATTATTCTCATTTTATCTGCATAAAGTGGTCAAACATTCATTCGATACACAGAACTCCCCGGTTCGAAAACGAGGCTCTGGTCACAGACTGACGTATGCAAAAGATTTAAAACAGAGCAACCTCATCCCTAGGGTCTTCTCGGTCGTTTTTCAAAATGGCGGTTGACTCGAGAGAAGACCACGGGGGAGGCTGTTTCACATGACCGTTTCAAAACAAAGGACAAACCAATGTTTTCAAGCAGTGGTCATGTGCCGAGGACTTTCTGAGCCGGGGTGCTCTAGGTGAGAGAGTGGGCTAGAGTTAGCAGAACCTCGGGCTCTTTCAGCTTTGTGGAGTCTGGGCTATTCAGTAAAAAGATTGGGATAAGTGCAGCGCAATTAAATTATAAAGAAAAGAGATCAAAAAATGTCATTTCCGCTTTCCGTTATTCCCTGTTCTTGCGCCTCTTCCTTCCTCTCTTCTGAACTACATATAAATCAGAGACTTACCTTTATAAAAGCGCGCAAAAATACCATCAAACCAAGCGAAAACAGGTGCTTGTCGTCATAGTTGTGCACCCCCTCGCTTAAATCTTGATATCGGTACATCATACCACATGAATCGCATTGTTTGAAGTATGTCGATGCACCTGAAACGAAGGAACTACAGGTGAGTAAAGCGTAAAGAAAAAAAAGTGGTATAGACAGTCAGTTCAAAAATCAGGTTACTAGAAAGGTTACCATTAATGGCTTTATTTAAGTAACTCGAGTTTAGTTTCATCAAGAAATCTTTAAAGCAACCTTCTGAAAAAAATTGTATTTGGAAGGAATTGCGCTTGACTTGGGTGGAGTTTTCCTATTATTGTACTCCAATTGGCGAACTTCTAAATTCAATTTCTCTGCTTTCATGAGAATTTCAATGCTCGGCGAACCCAGATTACTAATTCCTTATAGTAGTTCTTCCAAAGCGAACCAAAATGAAAAGTGAAACCAAGAGGAAACCACTTTTTGACAAAATTGCTCGAAATACTTGGTAAAATCTGTAGTGAAATACATGAATATAAAGCGCAAACAAACACTGTATACTCATTTTACAATAATGAGGGATGAATAATGACGCACAAAACGGATCTGTTCCGCAACCCTTTCTCTTGCTGGCTGATAATTTTCTGCTATTTTCTCGTTGCTGGGAAACAATGTTATCTTTCTTCCTTTTTTCCGTGTTTTTTTTTCCATCAAATGTCGATCTAAAATCCTGATTTCTATCTTCTGGGCAACAACGTTTGCTGGCTGGGAAAAAAAATCAACTGTGCTTTTGCTGGAAAACTATCACTGAAAATGCTTCCTGGGAAAAAGGAACACATAACATTTTTCTAGCAACTTTAAAAATTCATTTTTACTAAACACATTTAATGAGGGGGTGCTCGTTGTGTGCCATCCGCTTGACCTATTAAACACAAACAAAACGCGTCACAAATGTTTCATTCAAGACCACCTGTTAATGTTACATGGCTTTACCTCGCACAACGTTCGTCATAGTCACTACCATAGCTCTGGTTCCGGTCTGTTTAGGACCCGATAATGGCATGCCACAGCATTCAGCCTCACTAGGGATGAAGGCTAAGTTCTTAGACTGGATAACAGTAGCCTGAAGTAGGTCTTGAGGAATAGAGTCAGGGATTCGTTTATGCCGGTAGATGTAATCCACCATTCTTTCTAGGGTGGAGCCCATCGGTGGGTAAGCAGAGGATCCTGTAAGGGTTTCTTGACTCAAAGGGCCGATTTCTTCAGCACTTTGAATATCCACGTCGACATCTGCATTGCCACTTTCGAACAACTCTATCGCTTCAGGATCTGTTTGGTACAAGAACCACTTTCCCACAGCTTTATGTACACATGAAACATTTCCATTGCAGCATGCACACATCCATCTGTTGATTTCTCTGTCGTATGTCACTACCACTCGCCCAAACCTTGAATAATAGTGAACTTTACCATCCCACACAGACAGATAGATGTATCTCTGCGAGTATAACCCATCTTCGTCTGTGCTGTGTCGCACGACTAAAGGGAAATTACCATTCTCGGCGCTGTCACGGTGTGCCTTACATTCCTCCTTTCTACTGTCTTTCAACCACCTGACTTTTTTTCCTGCCAGATCTTCTAAAGTTGAATCCAGCAGACGTTGTGGCATCTCGAAAGGTTTGGAGTACTGGATGCTTCTTAAATGAGTACATTCGAACGCAGGTAGTCCGCTGGTGCAGGCCACTTTCATGGCTTCCCTGCATTCTTCGAGCTCGCAGGATGTCAGCACTGGCTCCATAATTCCACTTGTGGCATGCTGGCAATGAATAGGTTGTCTTGTGCCACTGCCTGCGCGACTTACCAGGAAGATTCCTCTACTCAAGTCAACGCATACACTGGGAAGGTACCTACCGGCGTGGACCAACCCTTCGACTTTCCTCTTGTGTTGCTCCCTTACGTGCCTCTGGAGAGCACTTTTGTTGGGGTACAGGATGCTGCAGCTGTCGCACCTAAATGTTGTCGAGGATGAAGGTATCGGCGATGAAGCTGAAGGGTCGACATGAAATGATTGCGGGATTGGTGTTCGCAATGGCTTAATGTGTCTTTGGACGTGATCCCAGAGTTGCCCTTCTCTCATGAATGCCTTTTGGCAGTAGCAGCAGTGCCAATGGCTTCTGGTCTCGTGCCCCTTTAAACAATCTAGGTTACATCTTAAAATTGTCCGTCCTAAAAGTAAAGGAGAACATTGCGTTTGTTTGACGAAGGATATAATTCACACGGCAATATAAATGATAAAGTGTGAAGTTAAAACCCTAACAATAATAGCAATGTCCTCATAGCTGCATGTGGATTATTAGGACTTTACCTATTTTTACTCAGAAATTAAAGAAATTAAAGAATTACTTACTCGACCCAGTCCCCTGAAAATATAATCGCGAATATTCACGTATTTTATAATATCTTCAAATGTTCAGATGACAAGTTGAACATATTATTGCCATATTTTGACAATTCGAAGTTTTGTATTGCTAAGAAATAGTCCGGTCAATTTAGCGTTTAACCTGGAAAATTACAAGTTCTCAGGAACACATGTGAGAAGTACGTGTCGGTGGCACTTTAAAGCGAACAATTCGAAGGGAGAGCTATAGACGTACTGTTGAGCCGCAAATAGGTGTAATATTGAACGAGGTATCGAGCAATGTCTTTCTACTGAATAATGTGACTGCATAGATGGGAATTTTGTGTTTGTTTATAACCAATGCAAATTAATGTATCAGTCACAATTCCAGCGGTGACCTACCCACCCCCCACCCCACCCCACCCCACCCCCGGACACCCTGGGGCATTTGCTACTCCACTGGGTTCCCTGGGTCGGGAATTTGGGAAATTTGCTCGCCCCGGGGTCGGGATTTGTTTTTCTCCAGGGGAGGGGGGTGGGGAATTTTGGTTCTCTTTCAAAATCTTTTAGCGCGTTGAGTTTTGCGGAACTACAGAACCAGTTCACTTCCCTGACCAGTTATAACAATCAATTGGCAGTTACAATGTCCCAGTTACAGAAAATAACGTCACATAAAAAAAAATGCCGAGGCATGGTCCGGCCCGGGACGACAAATGAATGGACTTTGTAGCCAAATGGCTACAACAGCGAATGGCCAAGAGAAATTAGTGGAGACGTTTGTATGTCACTACTAAAAATATTACAATACCTTAGTAGAAGAAGAATATTTCAATTACGATTTGAGACTGACGGATTTGTTTCACTTGCTTACTTATATTTTGTCTCGTTTTCAGACAGTAGAAATCTAAAAGTACAGTTTATAAAAACGAATTATAAAAGCTCGGACAGAATAAATGGAGTTGAAGTTCTGGGCGGAAATATTTTGTAGTGAAGCTTTACGCAGTGTCGATGTAATCTTTGTCTTTTTCTGGTCCCGGGGGAGGGGCATTTGTCCAATTTTTTGTCTTCCCCACCGTGGGATATTTTGCACTTTTCCAGCCCCCGGGGTGGGGAATTTTTACTTTTAATTTTAGAAATGACCAAAATCCCGGGGTTGCCCGGGGGGGGGGGGGGGGGGGGGGGGGGCATGGTCACCGCTGGAATTGACTGATACATAACTAAATAATCCTGAGTTTGACAAAATCCCATTACGATCCTTGTATTTCCCGCGTGGTGATAACTAAAATTCGAATATTATACGCTAAATGAAATAAACTGATCATAGCAGTAACTCAATCGCTCGGAAATTATTTCTTTCAACAGAAAAACCTTATTAAATCTTCCCCGGTTTCATCTGTACAGTTTATAAACATTCTCCCAGTTTCTGTGTTTTCAGTGTCTCTCTGCCGCCGAAAACAAAAGGCGCCCTTAAAACCAACGTCGCCGGTAAAACCAAAAATTCCTCCATTTTCCCCCTGTCGGATTTCTACGAAATTTGGATATGTTATTCCTACATATGTTTTGGACAATTGGTACCGAACATTTCCCATCTTGCAATTTCTTTCCAGATTCGAGTTTTTTTTTCGGGGCTAAGTGACCGGACTAAAATGTGATAGGTCACGTGATGAGTTGATTAAGTTTAAGGGCAAAACCCAAGCATTTAATTTAAAAGCATTTAAAAACCCATGCCTTAATCTACCTGAGTTGCAGCTACTCAATTCTATAAGCTTTCAACGCTACATAGGTTGACGTGTTTTGGTACTAAGGACGTTTAAGCGTAGTCTACACGAGCAATTTTTCCTTGACAAGGAAACTTGACCGTGTAGACGAGTTAGTAATTTTCCTTGTCCATTTTTTTTTTGCAATTTGACAAAATTGACAATTTTGGCCTTGACAAGTATCCTTGTTTAAAAGTTAGACTTGCTAGGTTCTAACAAAGATACTTAAGGAAAGCATATCAATTTTGTCTCGTCTACACAAGCAAATAAAATTGTAATGGGAAATTACTGGCGCGTCTACACGGTCAAGTTTCCTTGTCAATTTTTCCCTTTTCAATTTTTATTTGCTCGTGCGGCAACAATTGGACATTTGGCGAGTTTACACGGTCATGTTTCCTTGTTATGGAAAATTGCCAAGGGAAAATTGCTCGTGTAGGCGGCGCTTTAGATATCAGAATTCCCTTGGGCACTATGATTTTGAATTCTAAGAACGAAAAATACAATTGTAGAACCCTACTTGCTGCAAAGTTTTATTTACAAGCTGGAAAATGTTTGAAGAAGAATTGAATAACTCGAGCCTAATACTGTACAGATTGATTGTGTGCGAGTCACCCACCTTCATGCACAATACGATCTTTCCAATGACGCTTTTGGAAATGCGTCTTCAACACACATTCCTTTGTAGCTTTCTTGGTTACTGGACATAGATGACAATGGTAAAGGCCTCCCCCACATGAACAAGAAGGTTTGTCGCACCTCGGGAAATCCTGAGGAAGCCCTGCATCACCCGGCAAGATTGAAATGTGGTCTCTTGTCTCCTCCATATGTGTAGTACTTCTACGCCATACGCAATATACTGCGAAGTTCTCACATTGTGCTGTGCGTTGAGATTGTTCGCTCTCGATAGGCGTAATAAACACGAGGGAAGGAAAAGTTGGCTGCTTCTGAACTGTGTACTAGTCGAACGAGTGATCGACCTCACGACATGTGACGATATGTACGCACGTAGCATGCGTTCTGCCTAGCAAGGTTGGGTGCGGCCTTTTTATCGGCAGTTCTCGTGACACTTGTTTATGCTGAATTCTGATTGGTTGGCACTTTTTATCACTTGACAAACTCAGTGTTACATAACAATATCTTGAACGTTTATGCAGTTAACGATAATAGCTCGTTATTAAACTTTTTCGGCGTGTAAGAAATGTGAGAACTGGCTTGTGCTGGTGTTATTCTACCGATTCCATTTCCTGCGACGATCTTTGTAGTGAAAACTACTTGAAGAATGTGTCAATTAAAGTTATCGTAACATCTCCTTCTAAAAGTTCTGAGAGGTTAACGTTACCTGTCAATAAAAAGGACTCAACGAAATCATGAAAAAACAACTTGCTCTGGATAATTCCCTGGATGTCTCCTTTATTCGCTTATGCTGGTCTGTTCCGCCGCTCAAATTGGATCAAAGTCTTTTATCCGTTTTATGAATCTTTGATTATTGAATTGAAATCACACGATTGTAGAGATTGTACGAATGCCATTCTTTATAAAATAATTTGAATTGTCGGGCAGAAACGGTCATTTCTGAAACCTTCCGGGAAGGTTCCAGAAAGGACCGTTTCTGCCCGACAATTCAAATTATTTTATAAGGTTAAACTTTCAAAAATTATTATGAAATACAGTATATCAACTGTATATCGTAAGCCTACGAATAAAGACCGGTTACTTGACCAGTCCTCGTATAGTCCTACTACCAGGAGCACTCAGCTCGTGAGCCGACAGCCTAGGCAGTGAATAGCCGTATTCACACTAGAGAGACGGAAGATGTTTCAAAGAACAACTACACTTTTGTTGACGCGGCGTGGCTTATGTTTCTCTGCTGCCTCATATAAGAGGACGTCAGCCCACTTCACGGCCTGATATCACCTAATATTACAACCGCACGGCGTTCGTGTAGCTCATAGTCCGATTGCTACACTGCGTCAGGTCATAGATCGAGATGGACCTAACGATGTGCTGTTTGTATTCCATGCGATTACTGTACTGTTTTGTGAGATGTGAGGAACATCAAAGTGCGACCCTCGCATGCAATAATATTGCCAGACAATATAGTCACACTGATCATTATATTAATTGGGCCTCTGGTAAACTCTGTCTTACTTTTTGCACAAATAGAAAGCAACGGCTTGTACTAGAAAGTTTGCTCAGTTTTGACCAAAGCCACTCAACCTCTCACACATTACCGGCGCCTTACAAAAGGCTGGTGAACAATAGCGGTTCACACACCGCCAAAGAGCCGGACGCGCGCTAATTACAAAGATGCCGCTATAATACGCAACGCCACAGCTAAAGCGGATATTGAATGCTATCAGATATTTCCGGAAGAGGGCTTTTCTTGTGTTGATGAGAGGAATTTTTTGTGAGCCAAAGCTGTTGTGCTCTTCTACCCGACCGGCTTGCAGGAATATAAGTTTTCTAGCCCAGAAGCTCGCGCGTTACTTTTTTCTCAGGATTTCCGTAACCCTTCCTGGAGTTTTCTAATGTTCTGGCCCTAATCACATACTCATTGTCTTCTAGAAAGAAGACTATCAAATGTTTACTTTTGATAAGGAGCGTTCCACGACAACACCCATGACAGATATTATCACACCATTTTTGATAATCACTCGCTCGAGCTGTTTGCCTCAGATCCATTTATGGCTTGACTCCCGTCTTTTATTATGATTTTTTATGTTCATCATTCGAGAATGATTTATATGAATATTTTCATTCGCGTGGTTGTTTTGATCAGGCGCAAATCAAAACATCCATGCACGCGAAAAACCAGACACGCGAGCAACTTTGCAAGCTAAGGGGCCGACCATTTAACTTTTGATGGGGGGGGGGGGGGGTTGTCAGTGCAAAAAATTTTTATACCTCTGTTAGACGCTGAGAATTTTTTTCCAATAAGAAAGAAGGGTTTTAGTCATCATTTTGCTGTGCAGGAATTTTTTTTTTAAAAAGCTCACCCTCCGCTCAAGAGTTAAATGGTCGGCCCCTAATCTGACAGAAAAAACCTCTGCTTCGCATGGTTTTTTAAACAATTATAATTCCTCGAGTCAAAAGGGCTCTGTGCCGTAAGCTTTTTTATCAGCGAAGTTTAAAGGGGCTTTGTCACGGTGGTTATAAGAAACATTCTATAAAACTAAGCCAGTGGTCTGCAGAAACAGCACAGAATCCTTTATTATAATCCAGCTTAGCCCTAGAATGAAAAGGGAACTGACATTTGCAATATATAGGCATTTTTGCGTAAGACTTTATACCTATCGCTATCATATTTCCAAGTTTGAAAACAGTTCAGCCTGGGAGGAAGAAATAAAAAATACCATTTCACAATCCAATTCCATCCGTTCGATAATACGAAAAAATACTCCAAATTCGTGCTTATCTTGCAGTTGAAAGGTTATTTAACAAACCTAGACGATTATTTTGCTCATTTCTTATGAATTTGACTGTATTTAAGCAACATGAAAACACCCTAACATCGTGACATAGCCCCTATCAAACCTTACTATCATAATCGTATTTTTATAAATTTAGTCAATGCACAATCAGCCCTTTTTTACACGATCTCATAATCTCGGAAAGTCATTGAAACCAAAAATAGGCGAACGATCAGTGATTTCATTCATTTATAACAAACATTCTCATTTGGTCATCCGTGCGCAGATAAATAAATCGTGTCCGCACTCGCTCCGCTTAGCCCTGAAGCTGCACCGTCAAAAAAAGTTCACAGACCTGAAGGGAATGTGGAAAACTCGACAGTGGGGGTGTTTTTGTTGGAAAAGATTCGCCTTGAGCTAAGCTCTAATATTCAAGCGATTTCTTAAGCGAGGAGACAAAGCTACCATCGCCGCCATTTTGAAATATCCCACAGAAGCTAAAAAAGAACTCAGTTCGGATAGCCGAAAGAACCAGAGACTTCAAACCTAAATGGTTCTCTTACAGATTACATACAGGAATGTGTAGGGAATTCTAATTCGAAAACTTTGAGCTGAGAAAAGTTTTCGTTCAAGTTTGAACAAACGTACACACTATTGAGCCTCTCCCATGGGGTTTTAGGGAACAAGGGGACAAGCACATTTATTTCCAGGGAACAAGCGACACTAACAAATTATTTTCAGGGAACAAGGGAACTTTTGTTACATTTGGGGAATTTTAGGGAACAATTTTTTTACCGAAGAAGTCTTTTCGAATTATGGGGAACAAGAGAAAAAAGGAAAAAATTACAAGGGAACATGGGAACATGTACTCCCCCATGAGAGGGGCTCACTATTCTTGCTTCCCTCAGATAGCGCGCGAAGTCATGCTAAGAGTCGAAATGTCACATTGTACAAAGAAAATCCATGAATAACATTCTCTAATGATAAATCCGGGCGGCTTTATGGCAAAACGAAGGACACAATCACAAGAAGGAGGAAATATCTCCAGTGAGCGTGTTTTTGCTGGAAAAGATTCACTTTGGGCAAGTTTTAAGCGAGGGACAAAGCCGAAAAAGATATAAATCATAACGAAAAAAATTCTTACGCTACTGTACCCAGGTTCATGCTCCGGTATAAGGTTAGACTGCTTGCAGCCCCTTCTTTGGCGAACGTCCGTAAATCGAGAATAAAGTCCTAGTTTTTTAAGAGAGTCTAGGTGTCCACGGACTTCCCTTTCTCTCGATTTACGGACGTTCGCCAAAGAAAAGACTGCAAGCAGTCTAGTATAAGGTTCACGCTACGGTACCCAGGTTCATGCTACGGTACCCAGGTTCATGCTACGGTACCCAGGTTCATGCCACGGTACTCAGGTTCACTCTACGGTACTCAGGTTCACTCTACGGTACTCAGGTTCATGCTACGGTACCCAGGTTCACGCTACGGTATAAGGTTCACGCTACGGTACTCAGGTTCACTTTACGGTACCCAGGTTCATGCTACGGTACCCAGGTTCATGTTACGGTATAAGGTTCACGCCACGGTACTCAGGTTCATTCTACGGTACCCAGGTTCACGCTACGGTTCTCAGGTTCACGCTACGGTACCCAGGTTCACACTACGGTACCAAGGTTCACGCTACGGTATAAGGTTCACTCTACGGTACCCAGGTTCACGTTACGGTACTCAGGTTCACGCTACGGTACCCAGGTTCACGCTACGGTACCCAGGTTCACGCTACAGTACTCAGGTTCACTTTACGGTACCCAGGTTCACGCTACGGTATAAGGTTCACGCTACGGTACTCAGGTTCACTCTACGGTACCCAGGTTCACGCTACGGTACCAAGGTTCACGCTACGGTATAAGGTTCACTCTACGGTACCCAGGTTCACGCTACGGTACCAAGGTTCACGCTACAGTACTCAGGTTCACTTTACGGTACCCAGGTTCACGCTACGGTATAAGGTTCACGCTACGGTACTCAGGTTCACTCTACGGTACCCAGGTTCACGCTACGGTACCAAGGTTCACGCTACGGTATAAGGTTCACTCTACGGTACCCAGGTTCACGCTACGGTACCCAGGTTCACGCTACGGTACTCAGGTTCACGCTACGGTATAAGGTTCATGCTACGGTACTCAGGTTCACGCTACGGTATAAGGTTCACGCTACGGTACTCAGGTTTACACTACGGTATAAGGTTCACGCTACGGTACTCAGGTTCACTCTACGGTACCCAGGTTCACGCTACGGTACTCAGGTTCACGCTACGGTACCCAGGTTCACGCTACGGTACCAAGGTTCACGCTACGGTATAAGGTTCACTCTACGGTACCCAGGTTCACGCTACGGTACCAAGGTTCACGCTACGGTATAAGGTTCACTCTACGGTACCCAGGTTCACGCTACGGTACCCAGGTTCACGCTACGGTACTCAGGTTCACGCTACGGTACCCAGGTTCACGCTACGGTACCCAGGTCCAGGCTACGGTACCCAGGTTCATGCTACGGTACCCAGGTTCATGCTACGGTATAAGGTTCACGCTACGGTACTCAGGTTCACTCTACGGTACCCAGGTTCACGCTACGGTACTCAGGTTGACGCTACGGTACCCAGGTTCACGCTACGGTACCCAGGTTCACGCTACGGTACCCAGGTTCATGCTACGGTACCCAGGTTCACGCTACGGTACTCAGGTACACGCTACGGTACCCAAGTTCACGCTACGGTACCCAGGTTCATGCTACGGTACCCAGGTTCACGCTACGGTACTCAGGTACACGCTACGGTACCCAGGTTCATGCTACGGTACTCATGTTCATGCTACGGTACTCAGGTTCACGCTACGGTACTCAGGTACAAGCTACAGTACTCAGGTTCACTCTACGGTACTCAGGTTCACTCTACGGTACTCAGGTTCACTCTACGGTACTCAGGTTCACACTACGGTACCAAGGTTCACGCTACGGTATAAGGTTCACTCTACGGTACCCAGGTTCACGTTACGGTACTCAGGTTCACGCTACGGTACCCAGGTTCACGCTACGGTACCCAGGTTCACGCTACAGTACCCAGGTTCATGCTACGGTACCCAGGTTCATGCTACGGTATAAGGTTCACGCTACGGTACTCAGGTTCACTCTACGGTACCCAGGTTCACGCTACGGTACTCAGGTTCACGCTACGGTACCCAGGTTCACGCTACGGTACCAAGGTTCACGCTACGGTATAAGGTTCACTCTACGGTAGCCAGGTTCACGCTACGGTACCAAGGTTCACGCTACGGTATAAGGTTCACTCTACGGTACCCAGGTTCACGCTACGGTACCCAGGTTCACGCTACGGTACTCAGGTTCACGCTACGGTATAAGGTTCATGCTACGGTACTCAGGTTCACGCTACGGTATAAGGTTCACGCTACGGTACTCAGGTTTACACTACGGTATAAGGTTCACGCTACGGTACTCAGGTTCACTCTACGGTACCCAGGTTCACGCTACGGTACTCAGGTTCACGCTACGGTACCCAGGTTCACGCTACGGTACCAAGGTTCACGCTACGGTATAAGGTTCACTCTACGGTACCCAGGTTCACGCTACGGTACCAAGGTTCACGCTACGGTATAAGGTTCACTCTACGGTACCCAGGTTCACGCTACGGTACCAAGGTTCACGCTACGGTATAAGGTTCACTCTACGGTACCCAGGTTCACGCTACGGTACCCAGGTTCACGCTACGGTACTCAGGTTCACGCTACGGTACCCAGGTTCACGCTACGGTACCCAGGTCCAGGCTACGGTACCCAGGTTCATGCTACGGTACCCAGGTTCATGCTACGGTATAAGGTTCACGCTACGGTACTCAGGTTCACTCTACGGTACCCAGGTTCACGCTACGGTACTCAGGTTGACGCTACGGTACCCAGGTTCACGCTACGGTACCCAGGTTCACGCTACGGTACCCAGGTTCATGCTACGGTACCCAGGTTCACGCTACGGTACTCAGGTACACGCTACGGTACCCAAGTTCACGCTACGGTACCCAGGTTCATGCTACGGTACCCAGGTTCACGCTACGGTACTCAGGTACACGCTACGGTACCCAGGTTCATGCTACGGTACTCATGTTCATGCTACGGTACTCAGGTTCACGCTACGGTACTCAGGTACAAGCTACAGTACTCAGGTTCACTCTACGGTACTCAGGTTCACTCTACGGTACTCAGGTTCACTCTACGGTACTCAGGTTCACTCTACGGTACTCAGGTTCACGCTACGGTATAATGTTCACGCTACGGTACTCCGGTTCACTTTACGGTACCCAGGTTCATGCTACGGTACTCATGTTCATGCTACGGTACTCAGGTTCACTTTACGGTACCCAGGTTCATGCTACGGTACTCATGTTCATGCTACGGTACTCATGTTCATGCTACGGTACTCAGGTTCACTTTACGGTACCCAGGTTCACGCTACGGTATAAGGTTCATGCTACGGTACTCAGGTTCACTCTACGGTACCCAGGTTCATGCTACGGTACCCAGGTTCATGCTACGGTACTCAGGTTCATGCTACGGTATAAGGTCATGCTACGGTACTCAGGTTCACGCTACGGTATAAGGTTCACGCTACGGTACTCAGGTTTACACTACGGTATAAGGTTCACGCTACGGTATAAGGTTCATGCTACGGTACTCAGGTACACGCTACGGTACCCAGGTTCACGCTACGGTACTCAGGTTCACGCTACGGTACACAGGTTCACGCTACGGTATAAGGTTCACGCTACGGTATAAGGTTCATGCTACGGTACTCAGGTACACGCTACGGTACCCAGGTTCACGCTACGGTACCCAGGTTCACGCTACGGTACTCAGGTTTACACTACGGTATAAGGTTCACGCTACGGTACCCAGGTTCACGCTACGGTACTCAGGTTCACGCTACGGTACTCAGGTTCACGCTACGGTACCTGTAGGTTCACTATACGGTACTTATGTTCATGTTACGAGAGTGCAGCATTTTAGCTCGTTTCCACGGTCAGGCGAAGATAAAATAAAGGATCTTAAAAAATAAACGCCGTTTCAACATTTCACAGTCCATTGATGAGAAAGTCGAAATCTCACCTTTAGGCGTCTTTTTGTTGAAAATATTAATCTGCAGCAGTGCAAATGTCTGTATAGCCTGCATTAACAGCCAAACTAAACCGGGTTGCTGTCAACGCAGGCTAATGTCTGCAGCGAAGTTCCAATTTATGCGATTTCTGATGCGGGGGGGACGTGACAAAGCCGGAATGTTGATATTTCTGTATCCAGTATAATTTATACTCATTGTAAAAATTTCCGCGCGCTGATTGGTAGAGAGACCCGTTTTTTCCCGTTTTCTCTCTTGAAAGGATTATATTTCACCTGCTAACAGAGCTTTCTTTCTGTCAGTCGCGTGTCGTGTGTTCGCGTACCCAGGTTGTCGGTTGTTTTGGTGCCACCGAGAAACCTTCCCGTGGGCGAGATAACAAAGAAACCAGCGCGTGACAGCCAACCCTCCCCTGACACACTCTCGATGGGAGCGGGGGGGGGGGGGGGGGGGGGGGGGGGGGGGGGTGCACAACGCGGGACAACCAACCCCTCCCCTAAGGGGTTTGCAACTTCTCCCCTAGACACGCCTCTATAGGCACCACTGTATATGCAACTGGCTAAGAGCAGAGCAAAAAAAATTCTTGTGTGAAAAAACGCTTCCCTTGATAAGTACACAGGGAAAGCGTTGCCCTGCAGTCACAATGGACGGGCGGGCTGAGCTGGAAACCATAACCTGTCCAAATGGATCAATTGATTCCAAAAAGTGCAATAAAGATAAAAGCTTTTATTTGTCAATATATATACAGTTAAATAAAACCAGATATTTATCCAATAATGGATAATTTTTTTATCAAACACAAAATCACAGCCTATTATAGATTCTATAAATTGTTTTCCATTTTTGAACGCTTATTTCTGTGGCAGCACGAACCCAGTCCTCTGCCTTTCGTGATATTTCGATATGTGGACCACAAATCTACAAAATAAGGATACAAATCATTGAATAACAGTATTTTTGGCCAAATGTTGCTCTAAGTTGAAAAATATCCTGTCTCAAACTGATTCTGTCTTTACAAGTAGTAATCATAATACATAGGTGGCAGAGGTGGGGGATGGGGTACAGCCCTTACACTTTTGAGCAGATTTTCATGTTATCTCCTTACCCCCACATTGCAATGCATAGTCTCTGATGAACATGTAATACTATCGATATCACTGCCTGTCCAAGAGGGATCTCTGGGCTGCATTGTCACTGAAACTGAAGAAGAAAAAACAATATGTTTGATGAAACTTAGCCTCCTTATAGAAAAATCATCTATCTTCCAGTCTTAAATAAACATGCATTAGGGGATGATTAGCTTTCGAAATTCTGGCGGGCTGTATTGGGCCACTTTTTAACACCCTTTATGAAAACCACTCTGAAAATTAACAATCCCCCACCCCATCCCCAGTATGGGGAAACATTTGTTTTAAATGATTGGAAATGCAGTATCACTCAAAATGAGCCGCCATTTGGAGTGTTTTCTAGAAACAGTAAATAGTGTTGCATGCTTAAAACTGTGCCTGATAAAAATTTATTTTACACCTGACTTTTTAGACTTAGGCAAGCATCAAATACCGACTGTGTTTTCTGGCCTATAGCAAGCAGTCACGTGACCGGAAACCCTTAAAATGAGCAGATTCATCCAAATGATGCTCAGAAATGAAAAGAGCATACTGATTTTAGTTAAAGCCCAAATTTCAGCCAGCTACACCTCAAAGAATGGGAGCAAAGAATGTGTTGGACATCTACTATTTCAGGGACCAATCAGAGTGCAGGAAAATGACCATTCATTATAACTGATTTTGGTATATACTAGGTGTTTTTAGAATAATTTACTTGAGTGATTCTGAATGACACTGACTGGTCAATATGTCAGCATATTTTGCTATATTGTGTGTTTCCAAAAAATATCCATCCCCCCCCTCCCCCTACGGAAGGGATTGGAAATTCCAGAGGGGTGGGGGGGGGGGGTCAATTTACCTGATCTTTTCCATACAAAACAGAGGGGTGGGGGGTCATTTCTCAGCACCCTTCCGTGGTGGGGGGGATGGGGGGTATGGATATTTTTTGGAAACACACATTTCACCAATATAACATTGAAAGCATTGGGTATCATGCGAACACTTTATTATGGGGAAACTAGAAAAATACCCCTGAAAGTGATTTTTTGGTCAAAAATCTTGGATGTCAAAAATCTTTGAAATTGTACTAGCCCCATTGATTATTCAAAACAGATTTTACCAGGATTTAAGCAATTTTTTAAAAACGTGATCAAAAATCCAGTTACTCAGAACTTTATAGCAAACTTGCCTTGATTTTGGTTGGTTTTGGAATAACTGCATTTAAGGAATAACCTTGGTTAGTACTGCCATGAAATTAACATGGAAAGCAGAGAAATTAATTTTCAAAGTTTACTACATGGAGGACAATAATAGGAAATTCTCCGTGTCAAGCGCATGATCACTTCGAAATCCCTATACCTTTGAATATAAACTTCACAATGTATTTTCACAGGCTCCCTTCAAGATTTCTTGATGGAACTAACTCAAGTTACTTCTTGCATGCAAACCTTTCAAAAGATGCTAAAATAGAGCAGATTTCATATGACTGTAGTGAAACCAATCACAAAGCAATTACACAAATTCTGAATAAAACCTGTAGGAGTAATTACAAAGTAATTACCAATTACTCATGGAGTTGTATCGTTTCACGAGCCAATCGCGAGCCCGAGTCAGTCATGTCATGTAAATTTTTTATTCCTCCCGATTTTTTCTTCAATTCATTGTTTCAAATATTGTTAGGGATTAGAATTTTGGCAAATATTTTGTCTGGCAAAGTTTTCAATATCTACGGAATTCCAAGCTTACTATACAATTACATCAATGAAGCACCTCACCTGGAACATAATACCTATGTGTGGAAAGAATCAGATCTGCTATGAGTACAATTTATCACAACTGTTCAACGCTGGTATTCCAGTGACTGAAAAATCCCAAATTGCAGTGTTCGAAGGGGCAAAGGGTTTCTATTCTGATCTGCCATCTTGTCACCACAGGTAGCCCTCTTGATACTCGTCGATGTAAATGAAGTCATTAAAGTTACCTGGAATTCATTGAAAACTGAAGAAATTATTTGCAAAATTCTAAATCCATAACAACATTTTAAAAAAAAATCGGGAAGAAAAAATTCGGATTTTGGAACTGACTTGTGTGGCTGGCTTGTGACTTGTGACTTGGCTCGCGATTGGCTAGTGAAACGATACAACTCATTACTCATGTCCAGTCATATGAAATCCGCTTTAAAGCAAATTGGCTTTGTATCTTCTAGGAATTCAATTTTAGCCATACCTTGCTCGAATCACTAAAACAATCTGTCTTAACAGTTAGTTGCCAAAGGCTCCATGATTATCAATGAGCCTCAAACGATTCATAAAGACAAACAACTTGGTTTGTTAAATTTTTTCACTAATAACAAAACGTGCATGCACTCCCAATCATTTCAATCAGTTATAATCGTGAACCTGTAGGTGATTATAACGAGTGAAAACGAAACTCTCGACCAATCAGGAAATCAGAGCATGTAAATTCTTATAATCACTTGAGTAATTATACTAATGCCAGAGATTTATGATGTCTTTGGCAACTAATTGTTAAATATTACCTGGGTAGTTCTGTTGCAGATACAATTCATACCAGTACAACATTGTGATGCACAAAAATTAATTATTTGATAATAAATTTCAGACACCTTTAAACTTTATAACTTGGGCATGTTAAATTTTTGGAACACAATTAAATGTTTCGCAAAAAACAAGGCGAATAAACAGGGAATTTCTGCATAAACCCATCTATGGGAAAAGCTGATTTTCCCATGGTAGAAGAATGGGAAGTGTTCGGATTTCCCATGGCTATCCATGTGAATTCCTAGCACTTACCATGCGTGTGCCTTGGGAGATTCAGCTTTCTTATGGATAGGTTTATGTAGAAATTCCCTGTGATAGTCACTAATATTCCATATGTTTATTTTTATGTTAAAAAATTAAATGATGGTAGTCATTCATGGTGATTGATTTAAACATAATATTTCCCATTTCAGAGCATGTGGCATTACCCAGAGTATTTTTTCTATGGAAGAATCCGGCCAAATAAAGAAAGATTATTGAAATGAATGCCACAAGATCTGAAGTGGGCAAACATCATGCCAAAACCCAATGAGTCTATTCAATACAAAACACGGTGTATTTGAAATTCTAAAAGGGGTTTAACGTGTTTCTGTCGATGCGCTGAGCGCACAAGGATGTTAACACCGAATCCAAAACAACTATAGCTTGAAAATATATTTCATACCAACCTAAATATCCTGCTGCTTGGAAATCCAAGGTAGATGGGAGATCAAGACTTCATCACCACTGTGTAGAACAACAGAATTTAGCAGGAAATTGTCGAATTTTAGGCGAGGAAAACCAAAATAATGCGACTTGTTTCCATATTTGAATCTTATATCCGTTTCTTTTATTCTGCCTCGATCTATTAGATACATAGGAGATAAATGTGATCGGGTATTATAAGTCTTGGTTTTTATTTCAGAGAAATTCCAAGTTCAAATATCCTTCGCATCTACATTTACAAAGCTTACAGTGTAATGACTCGGTCGTTTTAGTAATGTAAGCTTAAGTTAAGACTTCCTACCGATTCGCATGTCGTCTCGGATTCAAAAATGCTATGCTTTATACACAATAAACAGCGACACTTACCTAATTATTCCGAGTAGCTTTTAAGTTCTGTGGTTAATCCTTGGCAATACCTTGGCTCGAACTTGTAACTTAAATGGCTCGCAGCGCAGACATTAATTAAGTATGTAGACTCGTCTTCTCCCACACAAAATTATTTCTCCTACTCAAACAAACCGTATCGACCAACACTACCAACCTGAAAAGCAGTAACATGTAAAGCTTCAATGCTTCAATGACAAAGTTTATGTTACCTCCTTGGAGCTCAGAACGATCACAACAAGACACGACAGTCGAATAACAATAAAATCTCCGACGTAAAAGCCTTAGCTTCCTCCAGATAAGCTTGAGTCTTATCCTCTAAAAAGTCCTTAAAAAGTATCGGCCTTCTTGCGGAACGGACTTGTGTTCTGAGTTCCGAAGCTTGCGTAGCACATCACTAGTTGGATATGTATTTTCTTCTGCACTCGCTCAGTGCAGTCTTCTAGTAGTTTCGTTTTTGCCCCTCCCCCCCCCCCCCCCCCCCCCCCCCCCCCCCCCTCCCCCCCTCTCTCGAGGTAGTTCGCCTGATTCCGTGTTGTGACGTCAAAGGCTTCTTATTACGACGGGGCCATGTTGTGACGTCACAACAAGACGGTACGGTACCCAGGTTCACTCTACGGTACCCAGGTACACGCTACGGTATAAGATCAACGCTACCGTACCCAGGTTCACGCTACGGTACCCAGGTTCATGCTACGGTATAAGGTTCACGCTACGGTACTCAGGTTCACGCTACGGTATAAGGTTCACGCTACGGTACTCAGGTTCACGCTACGGTATAAGGTTCACGCTACGGTACCCAGGTTCATGCTACGGTATAAGGTTCACGCTACGGTACTCAGGTTCACGCTACGGTATAAGGTTCACGCTACGGTACCCAGGTTCATGCTACGGTATAAGGTTCACGCTACGGTACCCAGGTTCATGCTACGGTATAAGGTTCACGCTACGGTACTCAGGTTCACGCTACGGTACCCAGGTTCATGCTACGGTATAAGGTTCATGCTACGGTACCAAGGTTCATGCTACGGTATGAGGTTCACGCTACGGTATAAGGTTCATGCTACGGTACCCAGGTTCACGCTACGGTACCCAGGTTCACGCTACGGTACCCAGGTTCATGCTACGGTACCCAGGTTCACGCTACGGTATAAGGTTCACGCTACGGTACCCAGGTTCACGCTACGGTAACCAGGTTCATGCTACGGTATAAGGTTCACGGTACCGTAGCGTGAACCTTATACCGTAGTGTGAACCTGGGTACCGTAGCGTGAACCGCTACGGTACCCAGGTTCACGCTACGGTACTCAGGTTCACGCTACGGTACCCAGGTTCATGCCATGGTATAAGGTTCATGCTACGGTACTCAGGTTCACGCTACGGTACCCAGGTTCACGCTACGGTACCCAGGTTCATGCTACGGTACCCAGGTTCACGCTACGGTATAAGGTTCACGCTACGGTACCCAGGTACACGCTACGGTACCCAGGTTCACGCTACGGTACCCAGGTTCATGCTACGGTACCCAAGTTCACGCTACGGTACCCAGGTTCACGCTTCGGTACTCAGGTTCACGCTACGGTACCCAGGTTCACGCTACGGTATAAGGTTCACGCTACGGTACCCAGGTTCACGCTACGGTACCCAAGTTCACGCTACGGTACCCAGGTTCACGCTACGGTACTCAGGTTCACGCTACGGTACCCAGGTTCACGCTACGGTATAAGGTTCACGCTACGGTACCCAGGTTCACGCTACGGTATAAGGTTCACGCTACGGTACCCAGGTTCACGCTACGGTACCCAGTTCACGCTACGGTACCCAGGTTCACGCTTCGGTACTCAGGTTCACGCTACGGTATAAGGTTCACGCTACGGTACCCAAGGTTCACTCTACGGTACCCAGGTTCACGCTGCGGTACCCAGGTTCACGCTACGGTACCCAGGTTCACGCTACGGTACCCAGGTTCACGCTACGGTACTCAGGTTCACGCTACGGTACCCAGGTTCACGCTACGGTACTCAGGTTCACGCTACGGTACCCAGGTTCACGCTACGGTATAAGGTTCACGCTACGGTACCCAGGTTCACGCTACGGTACCCAAGTTCACGCTACGGTACCCAGGTTCACGCTACGGTACCCAGGTTCACGCTACGGTATAAGGTTCACGCTACGGTACCCAGGTTCACTCTACGGTACCCAGGTTCACGCTACGGTACCCAGGTTCACGCTACGGTACCCAGGTTCATGCCACGGTATCAGGTTCATGCTACGGTACCCAGGTTCATGCCACGGTATCAGGTTCATGCTACGGTACTCAGGTTCACGCTACGGTACCCAGGTTCACGCTACGGTATAAGGTTCACGCTACGGTACCAAAGTTCATGCTACGGTATAAGGTTCATGCTACGGTACTCAGGTTCATTCTACGGTACAAGGTTCATGTTATGGTGGTTCACGCTATGGCAAAAACGTTTTAACCCTAGATGGCAAATTTGGTACTTGAGTATTTGTTTTGCAAAAATATTTGTCACCGGGAGCCGTGAATGCCATTACCATTACCATTGTGTCAAATATTTTGGTGTTCCAACCGATAAAAATTTCGTATATTTACCCCCAAATCTTGTTAAAAACAATCCTTTGTACTCTGACAGGTAACTGATAGACATCATTCGCAGTTGTCAAACTTGATGAGCGAGACCCACAGAGGTCAAACATATTATTTAAGAGAAGGTCCGTTGTAGCTCATGTTCTCTCCGCCATTTCGCAATGAATCCCAAGTAGTACAGACCTCGTACTACTTTATCTGAAAATATTATTTACAAAGAGGCATATTGCGGCTTCCCGGCATACAATTATTACGGATCAAAAGTCTTTCCTTTGATTAATCAATCGAGTGCAAACACGGGTGAATTTTGTCATCCATTCTACCTGAACACGAACAATAACTTTAGCGCACGAAAAGAAGAAGAAAAAAGCAAAGCAGTGCTAATATATTTCTCGAGAATATTGTAGTCATTGATTCAGTCTTGCACAAGTTGCGAACACCAGATTGGCATTTAGGATATTGTCGATTGCAGTGCGATCTTGTCTCAACAAATTTTAGTGACGCCGTGTAACTGTCACTCGAACGTGTAATTGTCACTCGAGTGTGATCCAAACACCAAAAAGTTCTTCCCTATTATAATCTCACGCATGTGCGATGCCATATTTCCGCTGAAGCAAGAACAAATGCCGATGTCGTTCGTAAAAACACGATAATGCACCGAAAATGACTCAAGCACACGAAATGCACCAAAAACGACCCGACAGTGATCCAAACACGAAAATCGTTGTCTAATCAGAGAAAACAAATCCGCTCTGACCAAATTAGACTTGCTCTCCGTTCGCTGCGCACACTCCAAGCAATAATTTAATAGCTCTATAAAACACTACTTACAATGGCCTTAAAAACTGTTATTACAAATTATTTCACATTATTCATTGAATTGATAACAAAAATACTATTTACATTGATGTTTAAAAAAAATTCTAATAGAAATTATTCAAATATATATACAAGCAAATCGATCAGAGTAAAATAATATACTATAATTATAATAATAATAATAATCAATTTATATAGCGCCACTTCTACTAAAAATCCAGTGGCGCTTTACAATGATATATCACAACAATAGCTTAAAATGGAATACCTGATAAGATATTTACAATTGGTGATAACATGGCCTAGATTAAAATTCATATGAAAATACAAGTTATTGCAAGATATCTAAAATCACAAAAACGTACAATAAAAATATCAAAATAGTAGTAAAAATTACAATAATAGAATTAAAAGAAAATAAGATAATAAAAAATAAAGTAAATATAATAGTACACTTCACTTATCATATGTTTTCCTAAAAAGAAGCGTTTTAACCAGAGATTTAAAAGTACTGTAGCATTGGCAAGTTCTTATTTGAAGAGGTAGCGCGTTCCATAGTTTAGGTGCCATATAAGAAAAGGATTTAGAGCCATATGATTTCAGGTCATTTTCATAAAAAAAATTGCACTAAAGTCTTTTAAAACGTCAGATTTTGAGTAATTACCACGTGTCACAACCACGTAGGAATCAAAGTGCACGGCACAAGGTTCAAATAATACTTTATTATATCTGCTCGCGCTAGTCCAAAAATCATTAATCGTGCGATTTAGGAACAAAAGTCACGCTCCTGTGAGCCAAGCAGAAATTAGAACCTTCGCATGATTTCGAATGGATATAACAAATAGAATCGGGCAATGCGATCCCAAAGGCCAAAGTAAATATCTGTTTCGCAAGAATATGTCGTTTTGTTCTGATATGGTGTATTCACTTCGGTTTACGGACCCTCTAAATATCAATCGGTCCCTCTAAATATCAATCACCAATAATCAATGGCTTCAAAAATTCTAAGACAATTGTTTTGTCACAAGATCATTAATAACGCCAATGTAGATATCTGATATCTTTGATTAACATGTTACCACTGTATGCATTGCTACGCGACCTCAAAATTCAATGTTGCGATGGGCGATGGGCGATTTTTAGCCGTCAATCAAAGCAAAACGCTGGATTCGGCTGCTTTACTGGATCAATAATGATTGCAAAATCAACCAAAACGGTTTTAAGCTATCCTTTGCCTTCCCTTGCTTAGAATGTTTAACTCTCTGTTCAAGAAAATTGATATTAAAATTTTCTTGCGTAAAATCGCCCATCGCAACAGTGAATTTTAAAGGTCGCGTAGCAATGCATACAGTGGTAAGTCATAAATGACTGGGCTCTAAACGCGCATTTTGCTTTTATTTTCAAACTTATTTTCCAAATGCTCACTCGATCTTGTATTGTGGTGGTATAACGAGGGCCCAAAATGTCTATGTTTGATAGTCTTATTCTCGATTCGTACAGTGAAATCTCCCCAAATTTCAACTTATAAGGAACAAACATACCTTCTGCATTTGCACTAGTTATCATTTTTTTTAGCATTTGAGATCCAATATACTTCCAGAGTGTAGGCATTTTCTTTGCAAACAAGAAAATTCAACGTCCACGCTCGTGGAGCATGCTGGGAACTTGAACACAACCAATCATCGAGGTCTCCCAACTTTAAACTTTGTAAAATATATATAAGTCTGAAGACATGCCTGCCAAATTTCGGGCTTTTTATCTAGCAAGCCGGTGAAATATCGAAAAAAGAATCAGACTTGGCTTCAAACTGCTTCGTTTCTCAGTGCTCAGGTATGTTTCCCAGAATGTTTTTCTTGTCCATTCACAGAAATATTGGACATTTCGAGTCCGCGAATGCCTAGCGGAAATCCGCATGATTAATGAAAAAATGGCGACCAATACAAAGCGATATCGAAGAAGTCCGCTATCATTATCGCGGTTTACCTGTGTGATTACCCATTATGCACTAAGAAACGAGTGATTCAAATAAAATGGCGAAAGAGCAAATATGTTTTCGTGTGATTTCAACTTTTGCGTGATCTTCTTCTTGATTTCAATCCAACATGGCGTCTGTTGGTCGTCGAATTTAAGCACAATTTCAAGGGATTATGGAACATATTAGCACATATTCTATTGCGTGTTTTTTAGCTGATTTACAAACGTTTATGACCATTTTACTATTTCCGAGTCCGAACTTTCGTGTAGACGACCTTCCAAGGTAGTGCCGGACAAAATTTTGTAGGTGAGTTCAGTGATTTCGGGCTTAATTACAGAGGACATGAGGGCCTTGGTGGAGCCAGATAGCGGGGTACGATGGAACAGGTTTCCAAAACGTATCAATACTCAATTTATCGCTCGTAAGACTTCATATACTATGCAAGTTAATATCAGAGTCCGAACTTTTTGCTAAGTCTGTTTGCAGAGGAACTCCCATACATTCTCTTGTATTTTTCTCAGTCATTATGCAAATGAGCAGCCGCCATCTTGACCAATATTTCTGGGAATGCACCATTGTTCAATTTCAGGAGCAATTTCTCGTAAAAAAAAATACTTGCACTTTCCTCGGTTCTTTGAGAAAGTGCTGAAGTGAGAATATAATAGCAAGTGTAAGGCCAAGTTCAAACGTAGATCCTATTTCTAGTCGCACCAATTGATTCTGCTGTATTTCGAAGGAAATAGGGGCAATAGTTTAAAACAACATAAAGAAAAGAAGGGGGCAACAAGTCCGATTTTAGGTAAGAAAGAAGCATTTGAAAGAAGCAATTATGTGCGACTCTAGTTTAATCTAGTTCTAGCTAAACAACAGGAAATAGACATTTGGTGCGACTAGAAATAGGATCGACGTTTGTACTAGGCTTATACACCTGCAAACACAAAATGGAAGCCACCGTCACTCTCCTGACACTTTGTGTTTACGAAACCTGTTCAGATGTTTCCTCGTCCATGCTATTGACTTGTATGACAGCGCGTTGATCGCATATAAACATGTACCAGCTGAAAATTCTATCAAAAAAATCTAAAATAAAAAAAGAAACTTACCCCACCCTGAATGAAACAACAGAACACTTCTTAAAGGGGTAGTGTCACGATTTTTAAGTTTATTTTAAGGTAGCTTAGATACAGTCAAATTCATAAGAAATAGGGTAGGGGATGTGTTGGAACCCACGTCATTCTCGTACCCAGAGCTCCTCGGGTCGCAGTCTCATTGGGGCGGCTCTAGTGACAGTCACTGACACATGCGCGAGATACAGAGCCCCCGAGACAGGGACCTTTCGATCCATATGTCGCAGCGTTCAAACAGTAACAAAGAACAGCCAATCAGCAAAGGCCCTCTAATTGATATCACCAGAGCCTCCCTCGCAAGTTCGAGTATCTGGGGTACCCTGGGTACGAGAATGAACGCTTGTTAAATCTTGTTGCTTCTGCATCCTTGCTCATTTTATCGTGAACGCTGTTCTCGAGCACATCATGAGTGAGTTTCTGTTTCTCTTTTCAACCGGCGCCGCGCTCCTAGCTCTTGCCCTCGGCCACGGTTATATCAGGGACCCTGCCGCCAGAAACGCATGCGGACAGTATGGATTCGAGTCATGTGTGATGGAGTGGACTATGGATGAGAAGAATTGTGGTGGATTTGCCAGACAGTGGGATACTAATAACGGGAAATGCGGTGTCTGTGGTGATCCATATGACCTTGCAAACCCCATCTTGGTGGAGCCTGGAGTGTATGCCACAGGGACGATCACCGGTACCTATCAGGAAGGACAAGTAATCGATGTGAAGGTACGTGATTTTATTCGTGTGAAACTAGAACCTAACTCCGCATTGGGAAAAACTGTAATAGAGGGCTGGAAAATTCTGCCCGCTGGGTACGCACTAAATTACAGAAACGAAGATATAGTACCGTGGAAATTAGGTCGTAGCGTCGTCAAAGAGCATTTACATGGATTTACCGTCAAAGACGTTTTCGTGGGCTGCAGCTGAAAACAATGAGTAGTACAATAGAGTACTCAAGTGTGACGTCATAAATTTGAGAAATCTTGAATTGCCGATGTTAGTCCACGAATAATGAAAGACAAAGTGGAAAGAGAATCGGATGCAAAAATGCGTTCAAAACTTTATGAACGCAACCAAAAATACAGTGATTTCTTAAAGAAAATTATGTATTCAGGGGGCCATATCTCGGTCGCGTTTTAACCGATTTGCCTCAATTTTGGTGTGTAGCATTAATTTATTATGCTCTTTCCAAATCCAAGGACAAATATTGCTAAATTGAAAATTTGTTTTTGTGACGTCATCACTTGACTACTCTATTGATAATTTTTCGGCATCAAAACGTTCATATATATCATTTTGCGTTATCCGCAATGATAGAATATGCTAATGAATTTTTTTCGTTTTAGATTAACATCACCGTTTCTCACAGAGGTTGGTCTGAGTTCAGGATTGGTGATATTGGCACGCCTCCCATTACACAAGACAAGCTTGCTCACCTGCTAAGGCTAGCTGACGGCTCAACCAGATGGCAGCACAGTGGAGTGAAAGGTAGAGGCAGCTGGTCAAGCTAAGCTGGGCACAAGGTTTGGTTTTTGTTGAAATTTGGCTGACGACTACCTTTGCCTTGCTGACTCGTGAACAATACCAAAAGCACTTTCGTACGATATTATTTTATGCGTGCTCTGATTGGCTAAAAGGTAGAGGCAGCTGGTCAAGCTAAGCTGGGCACAACGTTTCAGGGGCGTAGCGAGGGGGGTCCAGCCCCCCCCCCCTTTCCCATACATTTACTGTATTTGCTGGAGGAAATTTGAGCATTTTCGTCCCATGTTTTCACTATCCCCCCCCCCCCCCAAAGGCCGCTGCGTTTGGCCTTTGTTGACGACTGCATTTGCCTTGCGGACTCGTGAACAATACCAAAAGCGCTTTCGTACGATATTATTTTATGCGTGCTCTGATTGGCTAATTAGCGGTCCGAAATCCCTCTGTGATAGTCCACGGGCATTATAGATTTTCCCCCACCATTTCACAAAGCACACACGCGTGGCTATGTCAGCGTTCATTCGAACGTAGAAAACCTCAAACAGAGCAAATATTTGTCGTGATTGTGGAAGCTAAATCTTTCTCTACTAGAAACAGAAGTCATTTAAAAACTGTATTACCATCTGGATTGAATGTAAATTGAAATGATGGGTGTATTAAAAAGGAAAATGTTTGTCGAACGTTTATAAAAAAACGTGCACGTCTTTCCTGCTCAAGTGCACGTCTTTCCTCGAGTCTTAATGAGTCTTTGCGCCCCGTTTTCTTTTGTTTTCAAATTGATCCATTGTTTTTCGGCTGCTCTGATTGGCTAAGAGTCCGTAAAGGCTCTCGGACAGATGAGTGTCGAAAACTGCCATGGGAAATACACCAATCAGAAACAAAACCCGTTCAACGAAAGACCATTTAGAAGACGCATTTGCGATATCAACCAATTGGAACTTGTAGAAAACGCAGCGATTGATATATTTTCGACAGTCATCAGAAATCCGCACTATTTCGAGCACAAGGCCTTAGACATATCCCAAGTTACAATTCAACTAATTTCAAACAAACCAACATCGGAACACTGAAACTAAGGGTGAAGGAATAAGGTGAGTTTTTTCAAGAGTGGATTAACAAGAGTTAAATGTTTCCCTACTGTATTTGTCCACATCACAGTCAGAAAAGTGTCTATTTTTAGATTTGAGTTTCGCGCGCGAAAGTATTTGAATTCTCAGGCTCGAATGCTCGTATACCCAATACACAACAAAATAGAGAATATCCTACCTTATCTTTGCGATTTTAACGATTTTTCCATTGATCTGCGATTAAAATTTTAGGCTGGATCTCACAACTGTTCGCGTGGCGAGAAAGTGGGAACCCTGTGGATGACGAATTTTCGCGGGATCCTACTTCACTTTTCTGACTGTGATTCGGGCGTACATATTAAATATGGAAACTCTTGGTAATCCACTCTACTCTTGTTTTTTTTTTATAACAAACTATGTTCACAGGTCTTTACACGATCCAGCTTCAGCTCCCCCAAGGCTTGTCGTGTGGCCAGTGCGTCCTTCAGTGGTGGTGGAAGACCGCGAATAGCTGGGGATGCGATGTCGAAGGGTGTGGTATGGGGCATGGGGCTCAGGAGACCTTTGTCAACTGTGCCGATGTCGCAATCATCCCGAGTGATGGCATCCTCCCTACTAACCCACAAACAACTGCACCCCCCGCAACCGATGCAGCCGGTACTATCCCTGCTGTTACTTCTGCACCAGCTACTAATGCTCCTTCAGGGGGGTGTAACGCTATAGGTTCTTGGCAGGGTAACGCCAATATGGATGCCTGGTGTGTAAGCAACTGCGCGCTTGGCAACTGCCCTTCTGACATGTGCCAATGTTAAGCACATAATGGAAGCAATGTCGCATTCAAATGAGAGGATTAAAGTCGAAAATTAATTAACATTTGTCATCATTTGATTGATCTGACAGAATGATCTTGTTATTAATGAACGATGAAAACATGGATCGTTGGACATACTTATTTTTGGAATATTTTGTTTCCCCAGAGTGGATTAACAAGAGTCAGAAAAGTGTCTATTTTTAGATTTGAGTTTCGCGCGCGAAAGTATTCGAATGCTCAGGCTCGAATGCTCGTATACCCAATACACAACAAAATAGAGAATATCCTACCTTATCTTTGCGATTTTAACGGTTTTTCCATTGACTGCGATTTAATTTTAGGCTGGATCTCACAACTGTTCGCGCAGCGAGAAGTGGGAACCCTGTGGATAACGAATTTTCGCGGGCATCCTAGTTCTAAAAATAGACACCTTTCTGACTGTGATTCGGGCGTACATAGTAAATATGGAAACTCTTGGTAATCCACTCTTGGTTTTCCGTTTTGAACTTAAGAAACTGCGAAGGGGGGGGGGGGGGGGGGGGGGGGGGGGGTGTTTGTTTCAGACCATATCAAGAAAATTTCGCCAAAAGCTGTCGTTTTGCCGACGTTGCAAAACTTCCTTATTAGGAAATTCCCCTTACCTTATTTGGAAGGTCTGTAAGTATTTTTCCTCATATCTTAGCGAAAAAAGCAGGAAATGTTGCCAAAACTTGCAGATACTCGAGAAACATCGTTCTCTTGGTCGCCATTTTGTTTTTGCCCCCGCCGAGGGGCCTGAGACGCGATTTGAACACCACAGGCAGCCCGCGCGGATTTTGCCATAAAAACGACAGCATTTTCTTGATATGTAATTTACTGCGTATTCACCTTTTAATCAAGTGCATATTTGACTCGTGTAGAAAGGGGGCAAGTAGTCTAATTATTTTAGTATAGATACCCACATGATACGTTTCTTTCATTTGTTTTTAAAATGTAATAAATGATTGTATCGATGATGGTTTTGGATGTTCAACTGTAGCTTTTTTCGCTTCTCATCAACTCACAAGTAATAGATAGTGAGTAGCCGAACCAATCAGATTGCACGATTTGTGATAGTGTGCGAATTTGTTTCTGCTAAAGTCGTTTCCTTGGGAGGCCTATATCACGTAACAGTCCTTCAGCGGTTTTTTTTAAATCTTTATTTTCTTCCTCTAAACACTTGACAGCATTTGGAGGGTTTCAACTTGTGCCATTACATTCATTGCAAGATCTAGTTTGTAGTCCAAGCTTTCAATTTTCTCGAGAAGTAAATCACACTTGCATTCGTGTTCTTGAACAACTGAGCCAAGCGCTTTCTCGTCGTTAGCGTCCATCTCTGTCTGCGAGCTTTTTGACCTTTTCCTTCGCTTCGATCTTTGACTCTTTACTTCTTCTTTTTCTACCTCGCTCATGTTGATTTGGTATTACATGGCTCTACTAACCAAAGTTTTTAAACAAAAATTTCGGTTAGGAGCGGGAGCAGTCAGAAACACGTCTGCTCTCGTCCACAGCTAGTCCCAGCGTCGAGATAGCACACGAAGAGAACAAGGAGCTTGCAAGCAACCAAATAGCGCTTGACGAAAAGATCGAGGTGCTTACAAGGGATGTACAAAAGTTGGGAAAGGCGCTGGAGCAAGAAAAGAGCAGGGGAGTAAAACTTGAGAGTTTTTCAAGAAGGAATAACTTGCGTTTTTATGGAATCCCCGAGCAAAGGAACGAGACGTGGGAGCAAACGGAGAATAAGTTAAGGCATTTCATTGCCAAGGATCTCAAAGGCGGCATGGACCTGGCTAAGGTAGTATCCTTCGAGAGAGCACATCGTACTAGGAGTAAAACCGTCCCGCGGCCGATTGTGGCAAAGTTCTCCTTTTTTAAAGAAAAGGAAGAGGTAAGGGATCTAGCTAGAAATTTAAAAGACACGGCTTTCGGCATCTCCGAAGATTACCCTAAAGAAGTCACGGATGTCCGTAAAAAGCTTGTACCACTTCTAAAACAAGCGAAACAGGAAAATCGCAAAGCCGTTATCAAGGTTGACCAGTTATTTATTGACGATGTACTTTATCGAGGGCCAGAAGCCCATCGCGATTATGTTATCCCACGTAAGTAAGAAAAAGAAGCTGATTTAATACCCCGGTCGCTATACCGGATAGTTATGTAGCGTGAATATTTAGATAAGTTTATAGAAGTTATAGTTGAAAGAAATTACACTGGATCGCCTCTATTGCTCGCAACAATCATCTTAGAACCCAGTCGATTAGATACGCCACAAGGTCAATCTCCCCTAAATCTCAATTTTCGTTGGCGACCTTGTCGATATTTACTGTTTTTCAGTAAATTTCATTTTGTCTCTATATGCTAATTTTTGTACTTGTCCTTAGTGTAAATTTGCATTCATTAACATCAGTTACTCTCACTTTGTGCATCAAGTGTTACTTTTAAATACCACTTACATAATTTCTTTAAATGCCTTTCAACTTCACGTGCTGCTCCCTAAATGTGCGTGGCTTAAATGACACAAAGAAACGTAGGCAAATATTTAGATGGCTTCACAATCAAAAATTCGCCCTTGTATGTCTTCAAGAAACTTTTAGTTCTGAGCGCTTGGAAAAAATATGGACAGCGGAATGGGGTGGAAAGGCGTACTTTAGTCATGGAACAAATCACAGCAAAGGCGTAGTAATTCTTATAAACCCGAAAGTTGATTTGCAAATAGTGAATTGCGTGTGTGACAAGGAAGGGAGGTTCGTAATTCTTGAGGTAGCATCGGAAGAAAACTCTTTGGTTTTTGTAAACACGTACGCCCCTAACGACTTAGCAAAACAGCAAACGTTCATTGCTTCTATTTCCAACAGGCTACGTGAGTTCGCAGGCAAACCAATCTTTTGGGCAGGCGACCATAATTGCGCACTTACACCCTTAGACAAAAGCGGCGGATCAAATATATCTACAAAACAACTGGTAATCGATGAAATTTTGAACGCATGTCACTCGCTAGGTGTACAAGATATATGGAGGTCACAACATCCAACTCTAAGGCAATACACCTGGCACAGCAGATCGCTTAAAATACAATGCAGGCTAGACTACTGGTTAATTTCTAATTCGGTTGCGTCTCTTGTTGAAAAATCTGAAATTATTCCAACTAGTTTCTCTGATCACTCAGCAACGACCATTACTATAAGATCCAAAGACTTTGCTAAACGTGGTCCAGGTTTCTGGAAATTCAATAATTCCTTGTTGAAAGACTATCATTTTATTGAACAACTCAACGAAAAAATTGCACAATTAAAAACAGATCTAAACTCTTTAGAAGACCCGCGTTTGAGATGGGATATGATGAAAATGGAAATCCGCTCTTTTTCTATAAAATACGCTAAGGCTCGAGCTAGGGAAAGAAGAGAACAGGAATGGAACTTACAAGTTGAATTGAATAATCTTCACCGAAAAATGAATTATGATATGAACGAGGAAAACATTTGCAATTACTACCGAGTGAAGCATAAGTTAGACCTATTAGCACAACAAAAAACTAAAGGATCAATCACGCGCAGCAGGGTAAGGTGGCACGAGCAAGGTGAAAAAAGTACAAAATATTTCTACAACTTAGAGAAAAGGCAACACGATGCTAAATATATAACAAAGTTGACATTAGAAAACAACACCGAAATAACTGGCCAACAAGAAATCCTAGACGAAATTAAACATTATTATGAAACACTCTACTGCTCATCAGACTGTGATCCTCACGAAAGCCAATTCCAACCTCTTTTTCAGTCATCAGAGCATATACGACTGAATGATGATGACAAACTGTTGTCTGAAGGGAAACTTTCAAAAGACGAATGCTTCAAAGTACTAAAAAAATTTGCAAAAAACAAAAGTCCTGGGTCTGACGGTTTGACTGTTGAATTCTACCTGAAATTTTGGAAAAAATCTAGGAAGTGAGTTAACACAATGTTTTAATTATGCTTTTGAGAAAAAAGAAATGTCAATCTCTCAAAAAAGAGGAATCATCACCCTTATTCCGAAAAAAGGCGGAAATACATTCTTTCTAAAAAACTGGAGGCCAATAACTCTATTAAATGTAGATTACAAAATCGCTGCAAAGACAATTGCGAGTAGGCTAGCAAAAACTCTTACGGAACTTATTAACACCGACCAGACAGGCTATGTTAAGAACCGCTACTTAGGTCAAAATATCAGGATGATCTCTGACATTATGGAATTGACGGAAAAAGAAAATATTGGCGGTATGGCTCTTTTTCTTGACTTCCAAAAGGCTTTTGATAGTTTGGAGTGGAGCTTTATTGAAAAGACATTACACACTTTTAATTTTGGCCCTGACGTGTTGCGGTGGTTCAACACTTTTTATTGCGACATCTCTAGTTGTGCTGTAAATAACGGGTTCGCGACGCACTTCTTCACTTTGTATCGCGGGCTCAGACAGGGCTGCCCACTCAGCGGTACCTTGTTCATCCTCGCTGCCGAAATCCTAGGAAACGCCATAAGACACAACAAAGACATAGAAGGAATTAAATTATATAATCATGAATTCAAAGTAACACAATATGCAGATGATACAACTGTCTTCTTAGCAAATGTTAAATCCGCCGAAAATCTCTTTTCTCTCTTAAAAGTCTTTGAATCGTGCTCAGGTTTAAAATTAAATGTTTCCAAGTCAGAGGGGCTATGGCTTGGACAGGATAAAGAATCAACAGCAAAACCATTAGGAATTAAGTGGCCACCAAAATCCGTGTATGCACTCGGTGTTCATTTTTCGTACGACAAAAACGTTTCAACCAAACTAAATCTAGAAAATAAGCTTCAAGCGATGAAAAAAGTTTTAGACATCTGGAGGATGAGGAATTTAACTTTAGAAGGGAAGATAAAAATTGTTAAAACTTTAGCTTTGTCTAAGCTTACTTTTATCGCTTCTCTCATGTGTGTAGATAAAGCTATCATTGACGAGGTAAACAACTTAACCCGTGCTTTTATATGGAATGGAAAACCACCGAAGGTAAAAACGAGTACAATGATAGGCCCGAAAGACAAAGGTGGTCTAGATATGCCTGACTTCGACATTATTAATAAGTCCTTAAAAGCATGCTGGGTTAAACGTCTTTGTTCAACTGACGAGTCATGGTCCGAGAGTTGGAAACATTTACCTCTAACATTAATACGGAATCTGGGGGAGCCTTCCTTTTTAAATGCAAATATGAAATAAAAAAACAACAACTAAATCCAAAGTTGCCAAACTTTTACCTAGAAATAATGAACGCCTGGCAAGATCTCAACATACATAGTGAAAAGTGCGATCCCGCTAAAGAGATTATTTGGAACAATAAGAATGTATTAATAGAAGGAAAATCGATTTTTTATCAAGATTGGTATCTAGGCGGGGTCACACATGTAGAAGATTTATTTGATACCAGAGGAAAATTGTTAACCGTGGAATCCCTTTATGCAAAATTCAAAATCAAAACTCATTACTTAGCCCTTCTTGGGCTCGTAAAAGCGATTCCGTCAGATTGGAAAAAATCATTAAGGAACACCCCCCGGGTCACACAAGCAAATCGAACAGAAAAGGATAGTATTGCCTTATTGACATGTAAGAAAATCAGAAAAGAACTTGTAACAAAAGCCTTTAAGCCTCCTACTGCTGAAAAGCGGTTACTAAAGTGCGGCTTTTCACCACGCGAAGCAACTCTCGTTTATTCACTTCCATATAAAATAACCAAAGATGTTAAGCTCAGAATCTTTCAGTTCAAGATTATTCAAAACATATTACCCTCGAATGCTACACTGTTCAGAGATAAATTAATTGATTCTGAAAACTGCCACTTTTGTTCACAAAAACAAGACCTAAAACATATATTTTTTGATTGCCCTCGTATTGCTGTTTTCTGGAACGATTTTATTGAATGGTGGAAAAAAAAGAATAATGTCCGCATAGAAATTTATCAAAAAAATATATTCTATGGACACATGCCGGGCGAACCAAAATACTTCCCCCTAAACCTATGTTTAATGATTGCTAAGCACTACATTTACGGAGCATATAGAAAAACTGAAGATGTATTTTTCCAAGCTTTCCTGATTGTTCTCGACAACTGGCTGAAAGTAGAATCTGCAGAAACTGCAAAACAAGTAAACATTTGATGCGCTAGTTTAGCTGATGTAATGACATCGTTGTGAAATAAAAAAAAAATGCATGTGTAATGTTAAGTGTCTGTAAAGAAAAAAAAAAACATGTAAAAATGAAATGGAAATGGAAATATGTTTGTGTAATGTAAAATGGACAATGTAACGAAGAAGACGAAAAAGGTGCATATAAATTATGTAATGTTAAATGTTCATAATAATAATAAAATAATAATAAAATAAAAAAAAAAAAAAACAGTCCTTCAGCGGGATTTCCACAAGCACGAAGAGAGAGGTATAGGGTGTGGCTGATTATATCGGCCGTTACATGGTGTGGGGCTTGATCAGAGAAAGTTTTTATCCCTCAGGGAACTTAAGGCACGGGTCTAACAGCAAAAATGCTGAAAAATAGTATAAAAAAATCTGCAAGGAAGAGAACATATCTAGCAAAAAACAGTTATTCGTTAAGGTTGTTCCTCAAGTTGGGACAGTTCTTTTGAAATATTTTGTAACCATGGCAACCGATTGCGTTACCTGGCAGAGCGTGACAAAGGCCTTATTTTCTTTGAAGCCACGGGAGGCATGGTAAATCAGTTTGGTCCTTTTTCAAAATTGGTTTATAATGTTGACTATCAGGTGTAAAATACAATTCAAATGAGGAGGCTGTCCAAGCCATTCTGATTTTGAGATAACGAGAAGTATCAAATTACATACCAGTAAAAACCATGATTGTAAATAACATTTCCAGCCATCCTCATTTGATTTATTTGTGTACCACTATGCTCTTCTAATATCACCAAAAAGAATATGAAATATTATTCGTCTTCCTACCCTCCCGAAGAGGTTTATACAAAAATCTATTTTAAGGTCAAAGGTTACGAGATTTGTTGCTATGGAGACCAAATGTCGTGAAGGTGGTTCAGAATACTCAATGCAATTTACATTCAACAACAGCCATAAGCATATATAAAAACATCAAGAGAAAGACCACCCCCTTGGTTTTGCGTCCGCCATATTGGATTTGCTTTGGACCCATGCCTTAAGTACCCTGAGCCCATACCAGAAAAGATCAGCATCAGTTATTTTTCCGATGAAAAATACGAAACTGAGCTCAGGTGGTTGACGCGTTACTCGAGCATAGACATCACGGTGAAGTTGTCTAAGTCAAAAACCATTACCATCTATGTTAAGATTTATAACGTCTGGGACGCTTATAAACCATATGTATTATATACCAATTGCCAAAGTTAACTTTTTTTCTATTTCTTATTAGTAGAGAGCGTATCACGTGCACGTGAAAAAATCGACTGTTTCCATTGCGACAACTGGGAGGGCAACAGTGTGTTTATTGACCGGTAATAACAAAACCGGAAATCACGTGACTGAAAAAAGAATACCGGAAACTAAAATCCACCACATTTGCGCGCTTATTTAGTGCAATTTATTCACGTGAAACAAACTCTTCTTTATTTCTCTGTTTTGTGTTCCCTTTGACATGTGGTGGGATAATAAAGCACTAATTTACTGGAAGCTCGGGAAAGCTGTGGTTTTGTGGTCCCTCGACCGCTGAACTTTCCCTCCGCTCCGCTTCGGAAATATAATAATAATAATATTATTGCGCTCTTATCAATACTAAATATTTAAATTAGATGCGGCCCGGCATGTAAAATTCAGTACGCTGTATAGTAGTGAAGTAAGACAATTTTGTATTCGCTTGAGCCCAAGTTAATTGCTAACGATTAGAATAGGCAATCGAGCAGAGTCGAGCAGAGGCCAAGGGCGGTGCTAACCAGAAGACGCGTATACACAAGCCGTGTTCCCAAAAAGCAAAACACCAGACCCAGCGCAGTTGGCCACTCAAGGAGGCCGGTGGACGGGTTGCACGCTCAACACGGGTTCTGGCTGCAATAAAACTCCCAGGCCCGCAAGGATACGGCATAAACCGTAAAGTACAGTGCACTAAAACGGCGGGCAATTACACAATCAGGAGTGGGGAACCGGGTAAAATCACGTCCACGGAACTAGTGCACATAATCACCGCCCCTCGCATGCTACGTTAGCACTGCACAAACTACAAATACATAGACACTTTTTGTAGGTTTCATAATGATCTGTTTATGTATCTCGTATATCCTAACGTGCCTTAGAAGGTGTTTAAAGGAATAAAGCTTCTTGTTTTGTTTTTTTGAATTCAGTACCACACGAGAGAACTGATCGCTCGCATTTAACCTTTAAGATCAAATTTACTCGTATCTACACGTGGCTAAAAACCAATGACACGGAATTTACAAATCAAAATGAAATTGAATGAGGATTATAGAAACAGATGAAATCTTATATTCAAAGAAATTATAGAAAGATCAATTTGATGCAATCGTCTACTGATTACCCAGTCCCTGATACAACAGAATTCAGAATTTAAGCTCAAATACGCTTGATAGCCTTCCTTCACATTTCTTGTATTGATAAGCAAATCTGATGAACTAATATTTATTTGATAACGAAATGGAAAACAAATCTCTCACAAAGCACCAAACGAGAACAAATGAAGCGGAAAAACACAGGGAACAAAGTACCCGAAACTGGTGGCACAAACAGCTGCCCCGTGAACTCATAGTGCAGAGCGATTGCTCGAATCAAGTGGCTGTCTCGCTAAGACTGCACGCTGTCCTGAAATCGTCGGGACTTGAAGGGGACACAAACCCACAATAGATGAATTAAACGGGCAGAATGTAATTCCTGAGAGTAGGGGAGTTTGATTCCCAATAACGAAACCGTAAAGAAACTACGGAACATGAACGACGAAACAGCAACAGGTTCATGTGAATAGCATGCAACCAGATAATGTGATGATAAACAGCATCTCAAATAAGAGAGACTATACTCGCCTGAAAAAACCTTGAACTGAAGAAGTTTTGGTTGAGGCTGTCGCTGTTTCTTCCAAAGAATAAGCTTAACTGAAATGCTAGTCAGCCGATACATACAGGAATGGAACCACGTGAGTGCTCTGCCTTGATTGGCTAAAACAATTGCTTGGTATTTCCCACTGACAGCCCGCGCGCCAGCTTGTCTACCAACTGACAGTATGAAAAGATACGTGCTCAGATAAATGCCATTATCTGTGCCAGATAATGTTTGTTTTTTCAATAAACCTATTAGTAATACTCAAGCGATTCTGCACGCTGATTGGTCGAGACGTTCGGGATATTCTGCTTTATATCCCAGTGATCAATTTTAACGCGCGCTCATTGGTTGAAACGTATCACGTGGTGCATTTTCACAGGACAGATATCAGACGATATTGTCCGTCGGAAGTGATATCCGTCCTGGGAGAAATGTTTTAAGCAAAAACTGGATATTTTCTTTTAAAAAAATCATGGAAAACAAGCAACCAAGGTTTTTGTCTAAGAATGTTGATGAAATACGGAAATTGGTGGCTGAGGCGACACCGGAAAACACAAAAAAGTCAACTAAACAAGCAGTGAATGTTTTGAATGGTTTACAAAGTTGTTAGTTTTTTGCTGTTGTTTCAATCCAAGTTAATTCGGTTTGACATCGCGAAAAAAACTCAGAATAGGCAAGGTTGTCGCAAAAATTGGTCGAAAAAACTTAGGGGGTGGTCGATATTCCAAAGTCTTAACAATATCATTGCAGAACAGACTTCAAGTTGTAGAGGTTCACAAAATTGATATATTTTCGGTAACGTTTCTATGGCAACATATAATGTGACCTTGAACTCTGCATTTCAACGGTTTTTAAAAACTGCCTTTGTGGACAAGGAAAGGCTAAAATTGCTGAGAATTTTGAAACGTGAAGTGATTCAGGTTGTGGCAGGCATCATTGATCTAATTGGATATGTTGACTTTCTCCATAGGAACCCTATTTTAGGACAAGTGAAATTTGATATCCTTTTAATAACTTTGTAATTATAAATGCTGCGCACGATTTCCAATTAGCTTAATGAACCCTTAGGTAAGTCCCTTTATTCGCAATAGAGAAATGTTCACTAGCTATGCATTTTCCTTGTCTACAGTGGCAGTTTGTGAAAATGTTGAAACTGTGAGTTCAAAGGTCATATTTGACGTTGTCATAGAAACGTTAATGTAAATATGCTAATTTTGATATTCCCTACAAGCTGAAATATTTACCGTAATGATATCTTCAAACGTATCGAATATAGACCACCCCCTAAGTATTGTGACCATCACTTCCAAATAAGGTAAATACTTCCAAATTTGGGTTTGGCCGTGAGCGTTTCAAAAACGACGGTTTTGATCAGGGTATTTTTGATATGATGACGTCAGTTGTCACTCAGCTGTCGTAGGGTCAAAATCTCTGTGGCGTGATTCAAAATTTTTTTGAAAACGCGGGTTTTATGAAGAAATAAATATTAGCTATTTGCTTTCCAAATTGTTATGCAGAATAATTTTTATTACAACGGTTTGGCTCAGACAAAAGCATTTTGTGCGGAGAGTTCGACTAATTAGTATTCATAAGGATCGAAATATTCTGAACGGCGAAGTTCAAAATATAATATGAAACTGAAAACGTTAGTAAACAACAGATAACCAGTTTTTCAGTATTCTACAAGGAGTTACATACCTTGCCATTTATTCAAAAAGAATGTCTAATTTAACTCTAATTCTAACTCTAATTTTGTACCGCAGTTTGCAAATGTACCGTACTCACGAGCTCACCAATAGCTCTCTTGATTCGGGCGCATGCGCAGTACGATAATAGAACGTGAGAGGGATAGATTTTTCGACCGGCGGCAACATGCCACAGGGTACCCGTTTGTTTTGCAAGTCGACTAGCCATTCTGGAACGAAGCGTGTCACAACACTCAACAGAAGCAAAGCGCCGTGTTCGTGGAAAGTTTTAGATCTGTAACATCACTTTCGGTAATATCACAGCTTTCAAAGCATGTTATTCACTGGTATGAGATCATTTTCACAGCAGATTTATGCACGCGTGAAAGGTTGGGAGAACAACAAAGGCTGTGGGAACACGAGCCCCTCTGGGGGCGAGTGTTTCCACAGTTATTTGTTGATAGATAGATAGATAGATATTACTTTATTTAAGGAGGGTTTCACTAGATATCACAATGATAATGTATGCGTGGCCCTCAAATAAGAGATATTTACAACATAATGAAACAAGTGAATGGAAATCTATGTACAAAATGTTATACTATATACATTAATTTGATAGAACTAGCTAAGCTGAAATATGGGTGCGCAGTTTTGCTGCAAAAGCAGCCACAGAGCGTGTGTCCTTAAGCTCGTTGGGAAGTTCGTTCCAAAGCCTCGCTGCTGCACATCTGAAGCTGTTCTTAGCAGCTGTGGACTTGACTTTTGGAAGGACGAGGTTTTTATGTCTCGCCCCTCTGGTATCCTTGTAGTGGACGTCACAACTAAGTTTGAACATGTCCTGTATATAACTGGGTGCTAGATTGTTAAGTGCTTTGAAGACTAAGATTAATCTAAGAAAAATAAATCTTTTGTCAAAGGGCATGATGTTCAGTTCCCTAAAAAGGGGTGCTGATGGAGTGTCCCACGTTTTGTCTAGAATTATTCTCGCGCATCGTTTTTGAATTTTAATTAAATCATTGATATTCTGCTTGGTAGTCGCACCCCAAACAGCAGCTCCAAAGTCAAGAATTGGTTGGACAAGGGAGTTGTAATACAGTGTCCTTGCTTTCAAAGAAAGGAACTTCTTTGTTCTCTTTAGCAGACCCAACCGCTTGCCCAACTTTCCTTTGATGTATTTTATGTGGTTATCCCAACTAAGACAGCTGTCAAGTTTGATTCCCAGCAACTTAGGATCACTGACTGTTTGGAGGTGCCCTGCGTCAGTTGTGACTTGGAGGTCATTACTGTTGAGTCCCCTCAGCTTTGGCTTACTACAAACCAACATTGTCTTGGTTTTGGATTGGTTTAAGACCATTCTGTTTTTTTCAGCCCACGTTACTATGTCCCTCAATTCTTTTGAAAGTACCGTCTGTATCTCCTGTACATCCTTTCCGCAGGTTATTTGAGTTGTGTCGTCAGCATAGATCTCGATTGCGCTGTCTTTGACATGAAGTGGCAAGTCATTGACGAATAAAATGAACAGAAGAGGGCCGAGGATAGATCCCTGTGGAACACCGGCTGTTATGGCCCTCGAACTGGATACCGTTCCTTGGATTGCCACCATCTGTTTGCGATCGGTTAGGTATGATTCGAACCATTGCAGAGATTTTACAGAGACACTGTAGATTGACAGCTTATTTATCAGTAATTTATGATCCACGAGATCAAACGCCTTCCTGTAGTCAATAAGATTAAGGCCAGATATCAAACCGTGAGATCTGCTCTGTGCGCTGCGTTCTGCTGATTGGTCAAAAGCCAACAGCTATTTGGGGAAGAAAAGTGAGCAATTGCAACCTTAAGACTATCCTAGTAAATAATCTGTACAACAATAGTAAATAGAGCCGATTTCACATGACTGTCGTTAATCAAACGCAAAGCAAATACGCCAATTCTGAACAAATTATAGGAGTAAATGCAAAGTGCGAATTACTCACGACACTCATCCACTCTAAACTGCGATTAGCCTCGTATTATTCGCCAACGGTGCGCGGAAATTTGCCTGGGTGCATCATAGGTAACATTTTGTTGTCAGAATGCAAAGCGAAGACTGCAGAAAACTCGTGTTTAAAAGAAACCGAAATGGCGTCAAACGAAGCAACGAAGTTTCAGTCGGTCGGCCGTTCGTATAATCAGTTCAATCAATTAGTCATTTCATAAAAATAATCAAAGTAGATTAAAAGGGAAGCTGTCACGATGCGCGCACGCTCCAGGAACGATCCCTAAAGGAAAGCTATTTGCACAGGATCATTCCCATCATCCTGGAAGCAAGCAAGAGTATGTCCGGTTTACAAGGCTGGCGACCGTCTAAGTGTGGATAACTATCGCCCTATAAGCATTCTACCTGTTGTGTCCAAGATACTGGAGAGGCATGTGCACACCTCACTCTACTCATACCTCAGTGAACACGACCTGCTGAGTAAACACCAGTCCGGATTCCGTCACTTGCATTCTTGTGATACCGCCTTACTGAAGCTAGTTGACACTCTCCTGACGAACAATACGATGGCCAGCGAAGGCTGAAAACCACTAAAACAATCGTTTTAATCTCGCTATTTCTCGATCCATCCAACCAAATGTTTACGTTTTACATATTCTTTAATAGTTTTCTGATAGGATGATATAAATAGTGAGATTAAACACCTTGGTCAGAGATGTTAATATAGCTGGTGCTGCAAGCCTCAGAAGTCGTGCACTTATTCCATCCAGCCCTGTCGCTTTATCCGCCTGTAGCCCGGACAACTGTGCTAGTACGAATTCATGCCTAACCTCTGGGATCTCAAAGCAGGTTTCTTCTGCGAGCTTTGATCGTACAAAGGCCTTCAATCTTCCAAACTCATTCGTCATCAACACGTCATTCGTCCTGTAGGTGTCCGCCACTGAGGTGAAGAATTTGTTAAATGCATCAGCTATTGCCTTAGGTTCGGTGACTATCTGATCAAGATGCCGTATCTGCGATACGCAAGGCTTGTTTGGCTGGCCTATTGCGTTTTTTAGTGTTTTCCAGAAGTTGTTCGACCAACCTTTCACAAGTGCTACCATCAGGCTATGGAACATAGGATAAAATGTGTTATATATTTTTTTGTATAAAATAACAACAAAAACACCCATAAAAGACCCTTTATGCAGAGTTTGAACGAACTCAGTGTGACCAAAAGCTCATGCAGTAAAAGCGTGAAACGCTGTCATTGGGGTATATCCACTCCATTTTCACAAGTAATGTTGTTTCTAGAACCCTTCGCGCCAAAAACTGACCAATAACAGCGCTCGCACTGCAACAGCTCGCATATTTCAAATGAATTTAATAGTCTAGGAGCAGCTACCGGAAAAAAAATCGCGTCGTAGCACCCAACGCGCAGACCCCGGAAAATAACATACAAAGATAGGTACATGCCTAAGGTTCAATTTGATCCGTATCGCACAGATTGGCTTGTGGGACAACACCCCGATATTTCGCATTTTATTCCCCTGTTGCTCACATGTCCTTTGTAAAACATTGCGAAACTTATACGCATCTAAACCCCTCATTCAATGATCAAATGTATCCAAAACTTTGTATCATTGTAAGAAATCACACACTTTCAATTCTGAGCTGTAAATCTGCCCTTAATACCCACTCTAACGTCAGAAATAGAAATTAGAAGTTGGCAGCCATATTAGTTCTTTGTTATTCAAATGAGTTGTGCCTCCTCTCCTGAAGACATAGATATAGGCTGTAGCGCTACAAGTACAGCGTGCCTAAATGTGTGCGTTAAAAAAATATCCCTCCAATGCATTGAACACTTATGTGGACATTTTACTGCTTCATACGTTTTCTGTGATCTACTCTGCTGACATAAACAAAAAATTATAGGTTTATTAGAAAATACCAAAAACATTTTTCTTTATTCAAAATTACTTAGTTAAATGATTCAAACAAAGTTGGTGAAGAGATACCAGACCATTAAAACTATATACATTAGGCCGGGAAAGCTGTACAGTCTATGTCATTCTTGACTTTCCAGAATTCAGGAACTCATGAATAACAAAGGAATTCATGAATAACAAAAGGTTCAAAATGTCCGCCGTCAGAGACATCCCTTGAACCTTCATTTTTACAGTACGTACGGAAATTATGGCATCAATTTTCATCTAACCATTTGAAAAGCATTTATTTCTACCAAAAGCTCATGATGTAAAAGCGTGAGACGAGCATTGTTCTCGACCCACTCCATTTTCTCAAGTGTAGTTATTTTTAGATTTGCCTAATTTACATATTCCGAAATCCGGCAACTAAATGGCTGCATAAAATCCCCAAACCTCTATCTAATCGCCGTTCTTGTGAGGTTTTATCTGTTTCCATTCCATTTGAAACCCATTCCTTATTTTTTCCAATTAAGGGGAACCAATAATAAGTGTCGAGACGCAAATTTTAAAGCAATGTGTTGAAGCCTTTGCCTGATCGAACCGCACTTAGGACTTCAGATATCCGAAAACATAAATGGCTGTGTCTCCGTGTCAAAAAAGCACACATTGGTTTTGGAAAGATATAATCTTCTTGAAATATCTTTGGAGATCTGTACTGTGAGGTTTTTATCATGAAACGGAACAATTATGAATGATGATTCTGACAACAGTGAATATCGGTGCGAGCGAAATTCTATTAAATCCTTAAAAACCTCTTCATCTGACTCTAAGCTCTCTTCTTCTGATTCTAAACTCCTTTCCTCTGATTCTGATTTTTCTTCTAGTTAGCTGCTTTCGAAATAATCGCTGCTAGTAGTACTCTCGCTTCCCTCCGCCGTCTTGTCCGCCATTTTTAATTTCATTTGAAATATACGAGCTGTTACAGAGCGAGTGCTGTGATTGGTCAGTTTTTCGCGGGAAGGGTTCTAAAAATAACGTCACTTGTGAAAATGGAGTGGATATACCCTAATGACAGCGATTCACGCTTTTACATCATGAGCTTTTGTTTCTACACGTTTGCAGAGTTTGATGTGTTTCTTGATAAAAGTTTTAATTTTACAGGCTCTAAATTAGTTGTTAATTTTACAAAGAACATGTGAGCATCTTCTAAAAAAGTGTCCGAAATCGGATTGTTGTCCCATGGGCTCATTTGTAACACCCAGCCTAAATTAAACCTTATACATATACCTATCATCCTATGCTACTTTGCCGGGTCTGCGCGATGGGTGCTACGAAAACCACTTTCTAGGCCTCTTTTCAAGATCTGCTCCTAGACTATAAAAATGGCGGACGAGACGGCGGAGGGAAGTGGGAGTACTACTAGCAGCGATTATTTCGAAAGCAGCGAACTAGAAGACATATCAGAATCAGAGGAAAGGAGTTTAGAATCAGAAGAAGAGGAGCTCGGAATCAAAAGAAGAGGTTTTTACGGATTTAGTAAAAGTTCGCTCGCACCGATATTCACTGTTGTCAGAATCACTCATAAATTGTTCCGCTTCATGATAAAAACCTCACAGTACAGATCCCCAAAGGTACTCCATGAATATTATATCTTTCCAACCACTGTGTTCTTCATTTGACACAGGGAGACAGCCATTTATGTATAGGATTGCGTTTCGACAATTATTATTGGTTCCTTTTAATTGGAAAAAATAAGGAATGGGTTTTAAATAGAATGGAAACAGAAAAATCTCACAAGGACGGCGTTTAGAAAGGATTTGGGGATTTTTGGCCACCATTTAGTTGAATTTAGTTGCCGGATTTCACGGGATATGTAATTTAGACAAATCTAAAAATAACTACACATGGGAAAATGGAGTGGGTCGAGTATAGCCTGAGAATCAGGCGGAATTTTATTTTTCTGTGAGAAAATGAGAGAGGAAAAATAGTTAACCCTAACCTCTCCCCTCCTTCTCTCATTTTTTTTTTTCGAGGGGGAGGGTCCTGATACTCAGGCTAGGTCGAGTACAATGATCGTTTCACGCTTTTACATCATGAGCTTTTTGTGTGACTCAATTCCCGGCTCAATTCGCTCAATTATTTTGTGTTTTCTCTTTACTTAGACCATTTAAGACATGGACAATTCATAAAGCACTTTTGTACAGCTTATGAGGAAAGAGATTTCATTCAGTGATTTGTATTCAATGGAAAAATGCCTTGAAAATGAATGTATTTACAGGAGAAATCGGTAAAAAGTGGCAGCACACAGTTGGCAAAAATCTCTACAGAACATTTTATGCGAGCCGTTGTTTTTACGAACTCCAAAGGTTGTTTAGACATAAAGAAAGCTAATGCCCTCTATTTGTATGCAATCCTTCTTTTATAATTATCATAAACTGCGTAAATCCTAATTTAGGAGTGGCAAAACTTACCTTTGCCTTGCCGTTTTCCGTCGATTTGCCGGTCGCACGTTTAAGTTGATCGTTTTCACTTGTTAAATCAAAAAGAATCTGTCCATCTCCTCCACTTCCTCACGCTGTCAAACTTTTCTATCGTTTTCTGAAGGTTCCATCATTTTATAGATGATGTTTTTTAAAGATTTAGTTGGAGAAATGATAGAAACTCAGAAACTGCCGAAGTTTTGTCAAAGTTTGGCGAGTGGAAACACACTTCCGGTCAAACCTATGTACCATAAGATTTTACCATAGCGTTATTTTATAATTAAGAAATAGAACACACTTTTATCTCAGCACTTCTCTCAGGAAGATATATGGAAAATCGGAAGGTGCGAGCTCTGCTATGCGCCGTGCTACGTTTTGCTGAAGGGAGGAAGACCAAAACACGTACTCGCACGGTTGGGATTTTTCGGCCACTAGATGTGACGTTTATTTTTCAACTCGTAAATTATGTAAATTGGATTACAGTACTAACTGAATCACTTCAGCAAAAGGTGGGGAAGAAAAAACCGCCACCCACATTATCTAGCCTATACACATATATACTATACTCAACCTTGCGGACTCGCTTCGAAACAATGTTGACAAGACAAGATCAATACAAGTGGGCTGGGGTTGGGGAGGCGGTGGGAAAAAACCTTGAACTGAAGAAGTTTTGGTTGAGGCTGTCGCTGTTTCTTCCAAAGAATAAGCTTAACTGAAATGCTAGTCAGCCGATACATACAGGAATGGAACCACGTGAGTGCTCTGCCTTGATTGGCTAAAACAATTGCTTGGTATTTTCCCACTGACAGCCCGCGCGCCAGCTTGTCTACCAACTGACAGTATGATCAGATAAATGTCATTATTATTCAGCCATGCCACTATCTCGGTTCTGATTGGCTAAGAATACTCAGCGAAACCTTGTTGGCGCGCAGTGCCTGACGTCATACTACAGACATTAGGATTGATGCACTCTAATGACGTCATAACGCAAGCCAATAGGTTTGGCCGCCATCTTGGTTTTCATGTCCGAATTGAAAGCCGATTTTGCGAATATTCTCGTTGAATCTGTTATGATTTTGAATACAAAAGGAAATTACCAATGGACGTAAGATGAAGTTGAAAAACCGTGTCGCCGTGCACGGCCTCATCGCTGACTTCGTTTAGCTAGGTAAGAATTCTTGGTTGCTGAATAATAAAACAATTATTGAATTCGGTTTTCGCATGATAGTGAGATTTGTCAACGCCTCGGGTTAGTGTTATCCGCCTCAGCTTCGCTTCGGCAGATAACACAAACCTCGGCGTTGCCAAATCTCACTATCATGCTCAACCTCATCCAATAAGTGTTAATTATCTGTGTCAGATAATGTTTGTTTTTCCATGTATGTACCATAGCATGCATTCTGGTAGTTATGGAACACGGCTTGGCCAGTTCTGATAAAGAAAGACTGCGCGCGCTTATAGCTAGAAATGTCCATTGGCTCTTCGAATCACAGGCGATCCAAGCTCTAGTCATGTGGGGGAACTGTGAAAGAAACATGCAACGTTGGTCGCTGTAAAAATTATACGTAAATTATGTAAATATTGAAATAAAATCATGTCACATCTCCTCGGAATGTTGTAGTTGTCAAGTTGTGGAGCAATTTTATTGCATTTTGGGTGTTTTTTGTGCCTTTTTCTTATTAGGCCTACCGTATGTTATAATAGATTGATCAATCTATTATAACATACGGTAGGGGTATTAAGAAAAAGGCACAAAAAACACCCAAAATGCAATAAAATCGCTGCAAGAGCAATTTATTTGATAACTACAACATTCCAAGGAGATGTCACATGATTTATTTTCAATATTTACATTTACGTATAATTTTTACAGCGACAACGTTGCATGTTTCGTTCACAGTACCCCACATGACTAGAGCTTGGATCGCCTGTGTTCGAATCACGCAAATCAGGTAAACGAGTCACGCGCGCGCTTGCGCTGCTGCACTCACGTTTGCCAGACGTCATCAAAGCAGATTATGACGTCACTCATTTTGCGCGCGCGTACCAGGCCGACCAGTAGCTCCCTCAGAAATTATTTACTGGCTTCGGAAAATCAAACTTGGCGCGCAAAAATGACAGCCAAATCCGCGGTCAAAGATGACGATTCTGAGAAGACAGTTATCGCGGCCAAATGCCGAGGTCCTGGTCCGGCCAAATACATGCTACCCGGGACGCGTCGGCCAAAACCAGCACGATGTCCGGAAACGATTCAACCCGGCGTTTAGTTTTGGACAGAGACATCGGGACTTTTTCACTACGCAAATCAGTCCGGGACCCAAATATCTGGTGCCTGCGGGGTTAACACGGCACGGCAAAGACGGAACTCCGGCTTTCTCGCTATATAGTCGCGCCGGGGAGAAAAAACCTCTCTCAAGTTCCTGGACCAGGTTTGGAGTAAAATCACTTTAATTAGAGAACATACGTAACAGGTTTCGTTCTCTGCAAGGTCTAGGTTTAGGCAAAAGCAATCTAAAAGCCTGTGTCAGCCACTCCTTTGTTATTGTTTTCATTCAATACAGAATACGAATTACTTAAGCTTACTGAATTCGATCGAAAATATCTCAGTCACTACATTTCCTACATCAGCCGATGGAAATGGATGCTTTCACTGAAGCGTAAGTTTGCTAGGCTGACGATTCAAGCGTGAAAGTGGGCGGTCTTTATCCCTTTTATACCGGAACCTCGTGTTTAGATTAAAACATTCCGAAAAAAATGGTATCGTGCCTCCTGTTTTTAGATTTCTGGACTCGCTTGGGATTGATGATGAAAATCATTTTCGAAAATAAATATTTAGAAAAAATTCCAAAGAAAATAAATACTTCCATAAAGCTGAAAATGTAAATATAAATACTGAAAAACGATAATATATAATTACTCCTAATTTAAAATCCCTCTAGTTATGGTGATGTCAAATATATTCGCGTTCGAAGAAAGCAATTCTAATCTCGGCAAGCCAAGAAGATTTGAGCGATTTTCTTGACACAAGCCCTCGACATCAGACCGAGGCCACTAATCATGTTAGAAACCGGCTTTACAAGATTTTGACGCATTCGACATTTATCAAGTTCTCAGTCAAATGTGCGTTCGAGAATTTGTTTCACATTTCCGACTGGTTCTTGGTTCCTTGGTGGACGACATCAAACTCTGTTCGCTTAGTAATTCACCGCCACAAATCGACCGCATTGAATGAGATTGAAAATGAAAATTCTTTCGCACACCGCCAAGAATAAAATGCCTAGAGATTTATTTTATGTGAGGGAAAGAGGCTGATCGTACAAAAAGATAACGGACCTATGAAAATGTTTATAGTTACAGCTGGCTTCAATTCCAAGTTTTCATCAGAATGATTTGAAGAACTTCCGACACTCCTGAATCATTCAGGTCAAAGGCTAGGCTTCTCTAAGAAAATTCTCAAGCGTTCCACGCGGCGTAAGGGAAGACAAGTTTTCCTTCTCGTGTCTTGTTTGAATGAAAAATGAGTCTTGTCCAAAAAAAGTTCCGTAGCAAGCCTTTCCCATGGGTTTCAAAGATCAGAGAATGTACGAGCGAAGTCAAATGATTTAGGTCTGGCTTGTTGACAATATTTGCTTTTATGCAAAGAAACAGAGTTTGATTGACGTCCACTAAAAAACAGTCGCGGCACGTCACGCTCACATCTTGGCATGCAACACAAATAAAAACGGATAAGAAATAACGGAAAAAGTCCTTCTTCGAACGCGTTTCTAATCTATGATTACTACTAGTATGCTAGCCTAAACTGTTTACTATGGACTTTGGACTTTTGGGAAATTCGAAAAAGACAGCTCAGATACAAATAACCGATTTTAATAATTTGTGAAAACAGAATCGAGGGCGTTTGGAATGTGGATTCCAAATGCAGTAGGAATTCGGTAAACAATAGCTGGTCTCGCAATGGAATATCGAATTTTTGACAGCCTATGACAGGGGGATAAGTTTGCAGCAAAAAAAAAATATCACAATATGCTTGTACCGTGTACGAAAGTCTTCATGGTGCGGCCCCCTCTTATATCAGAAATTTATTAAGGCAGCGAACAGCAGTCAAATCATATAACCTTGGAGGCGAGGGAGTTTTTGATGTCCCAGTGTAACACAACAAATGCGTAAAGTAAAGCATATATTCTATAATTCTTTTCTATTCTAAAAGCCTCGTGGATTACTTAGCCTGCGAACCTCCTTTTAGGTGTATTTGTCGACCGTAACATAGAGGGAAGGGACAGCCGTGCGCGCGGCAATTAACGATACTTATTTTACAGCAATGCGTCTTTGTGAAAAAGCACACGAACACAGCTCTCCGTGTCCTGTACGCTGGGAACCTGAGGATCTACAACTGCAACGCTTGCTGTAAGCGTTGGTATTTCACCTTCAATGGAGCCGAGTGTAGCGGACCTGTACCTATAGATGCTGTCGTGTACATGGCGAAGGGGGTGGGGCATGATCTTCTTCGCCCCAGAGTCATCACTGGTTACTGCACCAACATCCCTAGTGGGACGGTCCGCGTAGGATTCCACGTCGGTAATTGCCACGGGTACGGAAATGCCGACGCGTATACCGGGTGGAATTCATCATCACGTATCATTATCGAAGAAATGCCTTCACAACAGGTCTAGAAGACCACAAGTCTAGCGTTCCCATGACGAGTCTTCCGTAACAGACTGGAGACAAAAATTAAGAACTGTAGAACTGTGAAACATTTCACTGATAGATAATTGAAACAATTAGATGTACGCGCACGAGTAGAAAATAAAACCCAAGTCACGAACATTATTCATAAGTGTTTAGTTATTGAGCAGGTTCCTTTCACATAAAGAAAAAACATGTTCACGCTGCCCTGTTCCTTTTTCTCTACAGCTGCAGCTGACGTAAGTCAGTCGTGTCAGTCATTCAGCCATTACCCTGGTAGCAGAGGCCTCTTTTCTCGTATTTCGCTTGGCTGCACGATATCACACACACGCCTAAATCGAGGAATGCTCACTGGCACTTAGAATTTTTTTCTAAACAAGCGCTCACCTACAGAAATGAAAAAAAGAATTATGAAAATCATCAGGGTTCGAACCTGTAACTTTGCAGTTACTATACCCTAACCCTAACCACTACGCTATGAGTGAATTCGCTGGTTCGGACAGCTCGTTTTACTGATTACGCACCTTAATAGTATTAATCTTTAATAGAACGAGGCATATACTATAAAAATATACTAAAACGATGTATTAACCCTTATCCTGACTAGTAGTCTTGATAGTTCAGATATTTTGAATGTTTTTAGGTCAATTTGAAGTAATATTATCAAAATATCGTTAAATTATTCATGGTGAGCATTCCTCCATTTAGGAATGACGGATATCACGAAGTCCACCATGTTTCTTTGTTTTTCCCGCAATCTCGTACCCAGAGCCCGTCATATTTGGCCAGCTACAAGATGCAGGGCTCTTGGGGATCGATTTATTAGAAAGCCAAATTCTGGGTTTCGGTTTAAAGAAATGTTGCTCAGTTTTCCCATAAAGCGGGGAAATACGAGACAAAAAATCCCCCAACTTGTCGCGCAACAATTACGTCCCAATGCTAAAAATCCGTTTTTCATAAATCCACAGCTTGTCGGGCAACCTTTGTCTTGATGACCACACCTGATGCGAGCCCCTGCCCAATATAGATTTTATTCCCCTTACCACCTCATTTCTTCTAACTAATCAACTTCAATTGTCGGCATAAAGTTGCGCGACAAGTTGTGTGTTCGATGAAAAACGAGACAATGCCAGGATTTGTGGCTCAAAGTAGACCAGCGCTCTTCGCGCAACAAGTTTTCACAACTTGAAACAGATGTTTTTGTTGAGTTCCAGGTTGTGACGCGAGATGTTGCAACGCAACAATATTGGCATGTGCGACAAGTTGAGGCATTTTGTGCCTCGCCTTTCTCCGGCTAAAACCGCTGTGGATCTCAGTTCTATAAACGATTGATTGGTGTCGGTTATTTTCCTGTATTTTGCAAAGCATTCTCGTACCCAGAGCTCCCCGCTCGCAGGAAGGCTCTTGTGGCATCCATTTGAGGGCCGTCGCTGATTGGCTGATTTGAGCGCTGGAGCATGCGCTGAAAGGTCTTTCTCTGCATTCTCGAGCCCAGCTCCCGGCTCCTAACCTTGCGGGGGAGGCTCTGGTGACAGCCACTGACGATGGGCGAGATTTGATACAGAGCCGTCGAGAGAAACACCTTTTCGCGCATGCCCAAACGTTGAAAATCAGCCAATCAGCAAAATCCCTCAAATGGATGTCCCCAGAGACCCCCTTGCGAGCAGACGAGCCGGGAAGCTCTGGGTTCGAGAATGTTCTCTCAGAGGCTCTGTGTATTAAATCTCGCGCATAGTCAGTGAGCCGCCTCCGTGAAATCACGAGCCAGGGAGCTCTCGGTTCGAGAATGAGTTTCAACGGCGAGTTTGTTAGCTCTTGATCCACCACGCAAGCTCACAAATATGAGTTCACCCAGAGTCCTGAATCTTGCCGCTGACCAAAAGATGGCTGGCTTTGGAGCATGCGCACAACTACAGAAATAAAACCGGATAGACCATTCTCGGCTCGCTCCTCGCAGGGGAGGCTCTGGTGACATCCATTTGAGGACCGTTGCTGATTGGCTGGTTTTGAATGGTGCATGCGCAGAAATATCTTTCTCTCAACGGCTCTGCATCAAATCTCGCGCATGCGTCAGTGGCTGTCACCAGAGCCTCCCCCGCGAGAAGACGAGCCGGGGAGCTCTGGGTACGAGAGTTTTAAATTCGGTCATTCTCGAACCCTAAGCTCTCCGGCTCGTCACCTCGCGGGGAGGCTCTGGTGAGAGCCATTGACGAATGCGCGAGATTTGATACAGAGCCGTTGAGAACCTTTCTGGGCATGCCCCAACGTTCAAAATCAGCCAATCAGTGAGGGCCCTCAAATAAATGTCCCCGGAGCCACCCCTGCGAGCAGACGAGCCGGGATGCTCTGGGTACGAGAATTGAAGTCGGTCTGAAATGTATGCATTGAGTTCGACACGACACGCGCAACTTTAGAAATCAAGTCGAGCCTACTTCGGGTAGCATATACCATGGGGTCACAGGAGTCAGAATTGGCTTTTACTGGTGGTGATGGGGCACTTGGAGCTCAGGGCACTAAAGGCATGCCGGTCTAAGTGCAAAACATGCTAAAACAAAAAAAAAACTGCTTTAAGGAATAGCAAATATCTAGCACAAACAGTTATTCGTTAAGGTTGTTCCTCGAGTTGAGACAGTTCGTTTGACAAATTTTGTAACCATGGTAAACGATTGCGGTACCTGACAGAGCGTAGCCTCCTTTGCAGCCGCTGGCATGTGAAATGAGCGACATACCAGCGGCTGCAAAGGAAGCTAGGCAGAGCATGACAAAGGCCTTATTTTCTTGAAGTCGCGGGAGGCAGGGCAATTCATGATCAGTTTGGCCTTTTTTCGAAAGTGGTTTACAATGTTCACTATCGGGTGTAAAATACAATTCAAATGAGGATGGCTGCATGTCCTACAAGCAATTCTGATTCGGGAGCCTGAATTTTCCATACATTTACTGTATTTGCTTTGGAAATTTGAAAATTTTCGTCCCTTCTTTTACTACCCCCTCCCCCACCTTCTGGAATTCCTGGATCCGCCCCTGTCAGTGCTAATCCTCCATGCATCCTCCTCTGTAATCCTCTTGTATTTATTTTCAACATTTTGCAACTAATTTGTGCAGCCTTCGCAATGAGATAAATGCCGTCATAACTCCCGTGGTCTTTTTAAGGAATACGTTTACTGATTGATTTTGAACGAGCTTTGCCCATCTGACAGAAGGGACAGACTTTGATAAAGATCCGATTATAATAACGTCATTTCTTTCATTTCGATGACTAAATAGAAATTCCTCAAATAAAAAGAGTTTTCTTTGCTTTGTAAACAACCTCAGTTGAGAATGTTCGGCACACCCAACTGCGGACGTGTCTTTGCCTTTTGATGAACTATGTGTTCGTCGCGACTCCTTACAAGAAACCGTCTTTACCAAAATTCGACTAGATTTTAAATTCAAAACTGATGACAAAGTGATATTAAAGTGTTGTTAACTTTACCGAAATTACAATATTGTGAATGTAGACAGATTTAATTATCTGTTTCTGGTCCCGTTCATCCGGTATTTCTCTTAAGAAAAGCTGCAAAAGCTAAAGAACCCCCAAGAAAAACTGCAATCAATAGAGACAACAATGATAGAAGATATAAATTTAATGCTAGTTTGACCAATATAGTTTAGGGAAAGGACTCGCTACTTAAAAAGTCATCCCCCCCCCCCCCCAGAACTCACGCAATCGTGGCCAACAACGAAACTTGGTGGGTTGCCTGTGTGACGTCGGAGGAACGAGCGAACGCTCGCACAAACCAGAAGTCCACGACAAAACAGGTCGATGCATTACACTTTTGTGTTGTTTCCATTCCTCCTGCATGTAGCTATGGGCTCCGCTATAAGCAGAATCACACAAGACCATATTTGAGTTTCCTGAAGTCTTTCACGTGAGCATTTTTTATTTTGGGTACCCTTTCCTAACACGCGCTACTGTTCTTTGCGATCATTTTAGACTCGCCGTACCCTGTGTATTTCATTTTGCACGCTTTTTTCTTAGCTACGGTGCTCCGCTCTGTGGCCTTCAACCGCTAGGAAGCTCCGCTAACAATATAACATTCACGGTATCACATTCAATGTAAAACATTGCTCGCTCTGTGGCTTTGACAAACCAGGATCGGATCGGACCGGATCCGGTACTACTGTTTTTTTCCGCCCACATTAAAAAATATATTATAATGAACGGTCGACGAACAACATAAATTCCGATATTTCGATCGGCCACTACCGATCTTCTTCAGGTTGTGAAAAAACAACAACATTTCAACCCTGTACATCAACATCAACAGCCAGCTCAACTGCAAAACGAAGAACGTTGTGTACCTCATTACCTGCAAGAGATGCGAAAAGCAGTACGTTGGGGAAACGAGCTGCTCTCTACACGCACGCTTTGGTGCAATAGTTATAAAAAAATAATAATACTCTCTTAGGGCCAGAGTGCAGGGGACTGACCTTAACCAGTTGTCAATTTCCTTTACGAATCATTTTCTGTACCTCTTTGCCCACAAGGCAACTTTATTCATTTGGTGACGACGAAAAAAAAAAGGAAAGGGCTGATCCGATCCGGTCCGGTCCGTCCGTCCGATCCAATCCGATCCAGGTTTTGTCAACGCCGCAAAATAAAATACTATGGTTTACAATAAATTTCTCAACGGTCCATCTGCGCTGGACGACAACTACTTTTTGCAACAAATCAAACAGATGGGCACCTGGATGACTTTTTCGACGTACTGCTTGCGCGCCGCGAGTACGGCCACGGCGATTTGGAGATTAGTGACCTCGAGTGAAAATGACACCGCTTTTCCCCGTCACGCAATGAATATCGGCCCCCTAATTTTACACTCAGCGGACTTCAACTCGCTCGCGCAGGCGTAGGTTAATGGATAACAAATTTAAAAATAGCAGGGAAGGAAGCGTATATTCTCATGATTTCAACGACACCAAAATCGAGGGAATCGACAAAGATTTAGTATTTTTTCTTGGTGCATTCATCAAAAAGATCTAGCGGGGGGTTTTCGGGGACGAAAAAGATCTGTTTGATGAATGTGGCAAACCATGGGCTTATTTGAATCAATCAGGTTGGATTTTTATGCCTACGATTGATGTAGTCTTCTACTAAGTTATCTAGGTAAGAATTTGGATCTAGCGGGCGAACTAGCAGCTCAAATCTGTATTTTAGTAAATTCGCGTGTTGTCACTTGGGGTCTGTAATTTGCCAGATGAAGTGATGCGGAACAGCCTGTGAGTCTGCATTTAAGATGAACATAAATACTTGAATTATTGCCCGCATTTCTTCAATTGAGACTAGTGAAGTATTTGTGATTGAGTTTTGTAAGTTTTCTCTGTAATGAAGCAGAAAACTGCGACTAGATGATGATATTTAGCGTATTTAAGGTAAATTTCCATTCACTCGATGATTGCAAAGGCTTCTTGATTCTCCATTGGGGTCTGTGGATCCGATCTCTTGATTGCCTCAATAAGGCTGTCCATGGGATTTTCAACTATATAGGAATATTAATGTATATAGGATGAATGTGTGTGCTAGGGTTAGAGCGTGAAGAATGAATGATGAGTGAGTGTGGGGTAATAGAGTGAGTGTGTAATTTGTGATTTGAATTGTAAATATTATTAGGAATTGTATATATTAGCTAGTAGTAATTAACTTAATTTTCTTAAATTTTATAGATAGTTATTTATTATTTTATATTTTGTGTCCTGACTTAGTGGTTTTACTACTGCTATAATTTTTACTGACACACAAATAAAGTATTTATTATTTATTATTCTGGTCGAACAGATGAGGGTTCAAATCGCCGTGCGGGCTCCCTGTGGCATTGCTCGAACCGCGCATGTCCAAGAATGACACGACACGTCACACTGTCCACCATCTTGGAATCGAGCAGAAACTGAAGAGTGTTCTTCAATTTTTCCTGTTATTTTGGTCACTAAAATTCGTCCTCACTGAGATTGAATCATGACTACGGCGGCAGAACTACCGTGTTACACTCTCATCAATATTCTGAATGAATCGGAGCCTCCGACGGAGCAAAAATTAAAAGAAGATATCGGTAAGTTTGATGCAAAAATGTGATGCAAAACCACACACGTCCTTTGCAAAACCCAAAGGTGAACTGATGCAGTTATAGCTTTAGTTTAATTCTCATTTGACAGAGTACGAAGTAGCTAAACTTAGTGTATTTAAGAGCTGATTTATTGCTATCAGTTTTTGACAAATTATAGCAAACATACCGTAATTGTATATCAATTTCTTCCGCTACTTTGAAAGACACCAGTCCTCCCGGGCTGTTGATCTGTGTATAACAAGAAAATGAGCGTGGAAATAAGTCATTCTTGCTCCTATTGCAACTACAAGGGTATTTATAAGTATAAACAGACAGAGACATCAACTCTCCCGGTTTTGCCAGGAGTCTCCCTGCACTGAACTGCCATATATATTTACTGTATTTCTCCTGTTTTCTTTCTTGGAATTTTCTCATACTGTATAACCTTTGTATTTTGCCTGAAATCCCAGTATTCTGGGTTTCCAAAGTCCTAAGGTCGACGTCCCTGAACAGATAATCAACAATATAATAATTAACGTTTTTCTTGCTATTTTTCATCTTTGTTTTCATGAGTTTTTGTTCAAACAGCTAGAATTATCTGTGCCACTACTTGACAAAAAGTTTAGATTGAGCACTGTATAAAAACAAAAAGGAAGCAAGCCACAGAAATTAGCCATTAAGGCCAAGTAAAACATAAACATGTTTATCGTCCTGAGCTTTCTAAAAAAGTGTCCATGTGGCCCTTTTTATTTTTTATTTATTTTTGCTCCTTGTTTATGCCTTGTTTTATTAGTTTATGCCCATTAACTATTCTTAAGGGCAATCTATATGTTCATATAAAGCATTTCCATGCTCATTAAAGCCACACTTCAAAGCAGTTTCTGACTGCTTGTGACATTGGCTTCGATTTGGAGAGAATTTGTGAAAAGAAAAGAAAAAAGGATGCGGCTCCAAAAAACGATGCAGGCGGGGACGATAAACATTTTTTTTACTTGGCCTAATGGGGCCAGCTACTTTTTTGAATAACTGCCTGCTTAAAAACATTCCGATGGCACTGCACAGTACACACATCTACCTACCTGATACAGCAACTTAAAATACAAATATCTCTCTGTTTTTGTTCAGAAAAAGGTGATATCCGTGTCAAAACAGAAACACTTAAGAAGGTGATCCAGCTAATTCTCAATGGAGAGAAAATGCCATCCTTGTTAATGACTGTTATCAAGTTTCTAATGCCGCTGCAAGATCACACCATCAAGAAGTTGCTTCTCATATTCTGGGAGATTATTCCTAAGACAGGGTCAGATGGAAAACTTCTACATGAGATGATATTAGTGTGTGATGCATACCGTAAGGTGGGTTGATAATTTTTATTGATTGAGTGCAGATATGGAGCCATATTACACGGTTGCAAGCCGTCTTACACTGTAGAAAACCGGTTACGAACCGGTTTTGCATGCGCAGTTGAATGGCTTCCTGGGTAGTGTGCTAGTCAAATAACGTACTTTCTCTAGTGAATCTTGAAAAGAAAAGAAATTTTTTTTCTTCGTCATATAATAAATAACTCATGATAATATCTACAAGCGTACTGGATGTATTATTCTGTTAATCATATAAATTTTTGTGAAATGTTTTTCGTTTTGATGAATTCCTGATAGTGGGCATTGTGTCGTTATTGTTCACATGTGCGAATTATAGTATTTCTCAGTGACGGAAGTCCTGATAAAACACAATAGTTTATATTTAACATTAGTCACCGAAGGCTAAATAAATATCGGCGAATAGTCACAGGGATGAAGTATAATTACTCAAGCGACTTTTAAGTTTTTTGGTTTAGGGGTATTGTTTTTAGTTGTAGTAAAGTGCACGTGTGATCCCCAATGCTTTCAATGTTATATTGACCTATTATATGTGAATATACGTAGCAGAATATTCCGAACATCTCGACCAATCAGTGTGCGGAATCGTTTGAGTAATTATACTAAAATAAAATAATGTCTATTCAGAATAGATAAAAAGAAATCTGTTATTTCAAATGATGACGTACGCTATTATATTTTTAATATGATATATAAGCATTAGAGCATACTTTACTTTCGGGTCATTCCACAGTATTTTGAGCCTGAACATCATTTTTTTAAATGCATAAATATTAGGCTCTTTTTCAGAGAAACTTACAGGACAATGCCTGAAGTTTATTTTATTACTATTTATTTTGCTCTAACTGGCGACACTGATGAATAAATTAGCATCATTTATCCAAACTAGGTAAAGTGCTGTTGCAGAGTCTACATTTCTATTCTGCTTGTTGAAGAAAATAATAAAACAAAAACAGTTTAAAACTTAGACAATCTACTAATGGTACTCTCTCTAAAAACACATAGCAGTCTAGGCCGTTTAGCTTGAGCTTGGGAGAATTTGCCATCCAATGAAGAATTGTAGACTCCGCAACGATTTTGGTACTTTTAGTTTTAATAAAACTTACAAAAATAAACATTTTTGCTAAAAGTTTGTAAACTTCTAATTTATCACTGTTGTAAAATATATATGGAAGAAATTATTTAACTTTGTTTCCTTCGAGTAATAACAAGAAATTAATTTCGTTGCGGAGTCTACATTTTTGTTGCGGAATCTACAACTACTTCTAGACTGCTAACTAGAAAACTGTTGAATTTATTAGTAGTAGTTGTATTATTGTTGTAATATATAAGTAACCACCAAAAATTAGTCTTTCAAAGGTTGGAAGACTATTAAATTAGTACACTACTGGCAAAAAGAAACGAGAACGAAGTTCGGCGAATTTCGGCAAAATTCGCCTAAGTTTGGCGAAAATTGCCGAAAATTCGCACGAGCCGAAATATCGGCGAAATTTCGGATGGCCTATTGTCTTGACGAAACGATATTTCGGAGCGCTCTTCAAGGTTATGAAGCGAATTATCGCTTGCCGAATTTTCGTTCACCGAATTTTCGGTTTGAAATGTACTTCACGAGCCGTAAGAGAGGGTAGAAAATGTACAGCGCTATGATGGCACTTTGTTTTCTCCAGCGCGCGATGTAAAGCTAATTAAGCCATCAAAAAGTCCTCGCAATTGTTACACCGCTAAATAAAACACATGCCTTTTTCTGTCTTGTGTTTTTACTTTTATTGAAGATTATTGATTACACAATTATTTGTCTTGAAAGGTTTGGAAAAACTTTGCTTTTCTAAAGTCTCTGTCCAGCGACTGCGTGCGAACCGCCTAATTAATTATACAGCTTGGGAAAAAACATAGACGAAGCTCTCAACTTCTCTGCATGGGTCACAGGTAATTTAAAATTAGTTTGCTACAGGAACCGTGAAGAATTTACTCGTGAATTTTTATAGGTTTTGTTAGTCTGATGTAAATTACTTGTAGTCATTTTAAACAAAAGGTTCCCAGGGAAGGAAAGAGCGACAAAAGAAGAACACAAAAGAAAGTGAGACATTTTGCATTCTGAATTTGTAATTAGCGTGACATTCACTTGTTCGATCGACAAATGCGGCAAGCATGTTCAACACGGAGCGGGTCAAACTACTTAGTTATGAGGGTTTTGAAATTACCAATTCCTGCAAGGGAAATCCAAAATAGCATTTGCAAAGATAATTTCAAATGAAAGATTTTAAAACTCCAGTTAATTGTACCTTTTCCCGGCGTTGCTGAGATGAGTGCGTGACCTCGTGTTCAGGTGAGTTTGTTTACTTTTTCTTGCAAGCCGTTCAAACATTTACGCGTTTAAAGACCAAGTTCTCTCTTCTGCATTGAGTTCTGCATTTCTGTTCTCTAGCATTTTTCTTTTTGGGCCACAGTCAACAGAAAGTGTTTGATTGTGAGCTGCATTACCAAGGTCTTGACATTGTCACGAAAGTGCATTGCACATTTATTCATTTATCAAAATTGCGTAGTGCCAGTCGCGTTGTTAACATCGACTTTGAAAATTTATTTAAAGAGCTTTGTAAAACGTACATTTATTCTCCAAAGCCTTCGTCCGAAAATTCGGGAAGCAAATTTTCGGCAAGCGAAAATTCACGCAGAAGGTCTGCCGAATTTTCGCGTGAAAATTCGTCTAAACAATGTGCCGAAATTCGGCGAAATGATGTCTCGTTTCTTTTTGCCAGTAGTGTATATTTGCATTGCAGCATACCAAGCATACCAATCCCAAATTTAAATTCTGATCACCAAATAAGCTGCCTTATTGTAGACTCCGCAACGTAGACTCCGCAACAACACCAGCCTTTATCAAATAAATCGTTTCTCAAAAAAAATAAAACAAAGCAAGAAACTCTATGTGTTTTAAATAAACATAGATCAATGCTTCTTCTTTTAACAAAAAAACACTATTCAAAATAGCTGAAAAATTCACAGAGATTTCTAGTTAAAGTTACCTTGTTGGAAATCAAAGGTTCTCCTGAGTAGACTCCGCAACACCCATAAACAACGAAATAACTCGGAACATCTTTAACTAGCATGATGGTCAATTCTACTGTATAAAGCAATCATACTCTTATACCCTAGACATGTAAAGTCACTTTGACTGAAGTTCTAGATTTGAAGTTATGATGCCTCAAATCTCTCTAAATGTAGACTCCGCAACTTACGGTTTACTGTGGAATGTCCCTTTCTCTGACTTTATAGGACCGTGAAATAGCGGTAGCGCAAGGGTGATGTTGGGAAAAACTATTTTCTCAGCCAGTTTTAGTTATTCTTCCCAAACAACCATCTTCTGAATTGAATACTGGACTCCATTTCCTGATAACGATAAGCAGGGCTAAAAATTGCACCTGATACAGGAGTAAATTTGCCTAAAAATTGTTTTATGCTTATCTTTTTAACTTTAGTGGTTTTCCTAAAGCATTCCTTCCTGGATTTGTTCAGTTTGGCTATTATTATTTCTTAATTTCGAGCCCTGAAATCCTGGGGGGGGCGTATTCCCAAAACTTTTATACGGGGATGCTTGGCCCAGATTCTGGACCCCTTACCCTTCTTTATACCAATTTCAGAGCAAAATTCCCCATTCTTATACCAAAGCCGAAAAAGGTACCCCTTTCTTATACCAAGCCTGAAAAACCGGATTTGTGCTCTGTTAAGAAATAAACGGTTTTACTCGCGCGTTGCGGTTGGACAACCGGTGAAATACAGACCCTTTTTTATACCAAAATTACAATTTTTCCTACTGTTTTTATACCCAGTCCAGCCTGAAAACCCTACCCCTTTTTTATACCCAGCCTGAAAAACCCTACCCCTTTCTTATACCTCCAGCCTGAAAACCCTACCCCTTTCGGGCCGAGCATCCCCGTATAGTCCAATATAGGGAGTACCCCCCCGAGCCTGAAATACGATACAATACAATAATATATTTTGAGTCGGTGACGTGGGGAGAGGTTACCCAAGCTCCCAAGCCTGAAGCTCATGTGAGAAACGTGTGACCATTACATTTAACTTCACTACAATATTACAATTTACAACACAAGATACTTCGAAAATTATGTAAAATTACATCAAGATGTCATATAGCGAAATATAATGGCAAGTTACGATTGAAATATATTGTTAAGACTTAGTAATTACCGGTACTTAGTAATTATTATTGACAAACAGAGAGAAAAGACAAAACAGACCAAGATTCATGCTGACGTTTCAGACCCTTTACTTTTAGCCCTTCATCATGCCCCAGGGCGGTTACAGAAAACAGTAAAACATATATGTACATCACGCGTATATACAATCATACCCTAAAGGTTGTTGTTGTTGTTTTGTAGGATCTTCAGCATCCAAATGAATTCATCAGGGGGTCGACTCTCAGGTTCTTGTGCAAGCTTAAGGTACACACTGTACTTGTTCATTTATTTGACTCTTGATTGTGCAGAACAATACAATGCAAAAATGCACGCTGTTTGGTCAGCAGGCTGTGTGTTATTGCAGTACAGACAGACATGTCATTATTGTCATTAGCACATGAACACAGCAAAAACTACGTTTGAAATGGATGCAGCTGTTTGGGACTTTCATTTTCAGAGAAAAAAAATCTATTTTGTTGTAGTATAATAAAAGAAATACATAGATGCAGTGTAATGTTACCAGTAAATGTTTAGCATCAGTTGAGCACACTTTCTATGACTTTATCAGCGAAATAAGATTTTTATAGAGCATGCATGATGTTGCAAGAGGCACCAGAAAGTTGTAAAATCACAAGCTGCTGATTTTAACAGGGCATCTGGGGAAGTGTGGCAGTGCGATTTCGCACTTTTGCCCAAAAATCGCACTAAACCGCACTTTCTCACTTTCTTTGCACTTTTCCACACTTTTTAAGAAAATGACTAAACATTGTGTTAAAAAATCCTTCTAAACAACACGGGTATTTCAAAGATTTGCAGGTCAACACCTAGGTAGTTTATTATGTCAATGTTGAAGTATTAAGCATAAAAACCTTGAAAACTCTACCATTTTCTTCTGATACAATCTCCACCGAACGAAAAAAATACCAGGCGTTCCACTACAGACCGTTTGGACATGAGTACAAGAAACCATCAGTTAGGAGATCTGCAATTGGATGGAAATAAGCCAATAGCTGATCTTGTAAGAAATGGGTAAATAATATATAGATTTAGCCACTGGCTAAAAGCGGAGCTCCCGGTTACATTTTTTTCTGTTAACGAGCCAAAAAGGTTGCCATTGTACATAGGCGTAGTCTTGCACCATCATACCACTCGACTAAGCACTTGCAACCCCTCGCCACTTCCACCACACAAGTCTGGTTGTCTGAGGTTTATCCCTTCCTGAGATATGTTCTTTTTCTCTTGTGATGACGTCATCGATGACGTAATACCACGTGACCATGCAGTTGCACCCCCCTTGCCACGTAGATAACTTCACCCAAGTTTGGTTGTCTGAAGCTCATCACTTCCCGAGATATGTTCTTTTTCTCCTGTGATGGCGTCATCGATGACATCACACCACATGACCGTGCAGTTGCACCCCTTGCCACTTAGATAACTTCACCCACGTTTGGTTGTCTGAGGTTTATCCCTTCCTGAGATACATTCTTTTTCTCCTGTGATGACGTCATCGATGACGTCATACAGGGCATCTGGGGAAGTGCGGCAGTGCGATTCCGCACTTTTGCCCAAAAATCGCACTTTTCCGCACTTTCACACTTTCTTCGCACTTTTCCGCACTTTTTAAGAAATTACTAAAAATTGTGTGGAAAAATCCTTCTAAACACGGTAATTTCAAAGATTTGCAGGTCAATACCTAGTTTATTATGTTGATGCTGAAGTATTAAGCGCAAAAAACCTTGAAAACTCCACCATTTTCTTCCGATACGATCGCCACCGAATGCAAAAAAATACCAGGCGTTCCACAGCAGACCGTTTGAGAATAAGTACGAGAAACCATCAATTAGGAGATCTGTAATTGGATGGAAGTTTAGATGGAAATAAGCCAATAGCTGATCTTGTAAGAAATGGGTAAAATACAAATGGCGTACGTTTTTCGGTGACCCCGATTTTTATTTGCTAAGTAGGTCAAGTATTTAGGCGAAACAAAATAGTAGGAGAACGAAAAATGTTAAACGCCGTAAATATCCTATGAAACTGCCGGAGCCATTACCCTTGATTAAGATGGTGATGACAAAGCACGAAGTTTACATTTTGGAGAACTTTATTGCAAGATAGAGCAGATTTCGTATGGAATGAAATCGCGTATAGTCCAGTCAATCTACGGTTTGACCGGGAACTAATTGCAACAAAAGCTTTTTCGACGGTTTTGTGCTACATTTAGTTCCCAAATGAACATACTAAAGTCCCAAAAAATCGGAGTTCAGGAACACGCCGAAAACGGCAATTGAAAATTCCCATACAAGGCTTTTATGAAAAACCACAGGGAGCCCAAATCTCGAAAAATGCAGAACATTAAAATAGAGTCATTTGATGAAACTTTCGACAATGCAAATGATTCGAATTATTCCGAAACACAATGTTGAACATAAATAGTACAGGTTTTAGTTGTATTTCGTACTTTTTATTTAATAATCACTCAATTCTATTTCCTCAGAGTTTGATATCTGGAAATAATAGAGGCGCCAGCTGTGACGCTTTTGTTCGATAAATTATCTCCGTTGATAACCATACTATCTCAGATTAACAAATATTTGATGTTAATATGGATTACGCAGACATTTAAGACAATAACAAGAGAAAAATAAAAATAATTGGGATCGAGATGTCCGCACGAGATCGTTTAGCTGACACGTTGACTGGTTCCTGAAACCCTCAAAGTCAAGGCAAGTTGGCTTCTTATTTCTAGCGTATGTTGATATAGATGATATATTATTAGATTACCTTGAATTCATATTCAGATTTATAATAATAGCCACCTAAGAGGAGGCCAATTTTGCCAGTTGACCTGGTCTCAGTCCGTGTCCTCAGGACTCTCATCAAAGTAGGAGAGTTGATGCACGCGGGTCCCTTACATTGTCCGCAAATAATTTAAAACTCAAGGTCGTGCTTTTACAAGAGCACCGGAGAATACTGCATTCCTGAATGCAGTTGCAGCGTCCAAAATGGAGACGTTACTGTGGAGCCGCTGGTCGGTCAGACTGAGGAGGGGTCGAACGAACCCCCTTCTGTCCAGAAAAATCAGGCTTTTGGTCACAAAACAGGAAGGAAACACGACAAAATGCTATACACTTGGTTTGTACAGGATTTCCTTTTCTGTAAAACTGAGGACAACGAACCCCTCTCCAAGAATGCGAGCTACGGGCCTGACAAGGATGTCACCGCGCAATTTCCATCCCCAATCTTCACACCTTGATCTTCACTGACTGTTTCACTGTCTGACTTATATATAAAAGATGAGAGAAAGCGAAACAGCGACGCTCCCGGATCCTTAAGGATGCTGGTCTCTCTCTGTCTGACTTAAAAATACACTTTTCAGCAATAGTGGATGTTGGAAGGCGATTCTGTGGTTCGGGGGACGAGGTCTCGCCTGTCCGTTTTAAGCCCGCCCTGTTAAATCATGTCCAGCTTCTAGCCAGGTTTGCTACCATAGATACAGACAAGAACATTTCCCCTTTCCAGATTGAGATATTTTCTTTTTGTTTATTGTGCTTTAGGGAGTCGAAGATTGCACTTGCGAAGCAAGTATGGAGAGCTGGCATGCTTCTTGAAGGCCGCGCGTGCCCTTTTCTATATCCCGTAGGGGCGGGAAAGTCTGGCCGAGAACACGGACCTAGACCATGCGGGAAAGCAAGCTAAGCTCGCACTAAAACTGGCCACCTCTTTCAAACTATTGTTCATTGTGGCTTTTAACTGAAGAGGAATTCAGGGACATTCACATTTAAGAATGAATTTAAAATATATCAACATACGCAGGAAATAAAAATCTAAATTGCCTTGACTTTGAAGTACTTTGAGGGTTTCAGGAAACCAGTCAAACGGTGTGAACGATCTCGATCCCAATTATTTTGATTTTTTTGTCTGGGTAATCCATGTTGTCATCAAATATTTGTTAATCTGAGATTAGTATGGCTATCTAGGAAATTATTTAACGATTAAAAGTGTTCCTTGCCGGCGCCTCCTATTCCAAACTCTTGCGCCAAATAGAATTGAGTGATTATTTAATAAAAAATACCATAAAACAACTAAAACGTGTGCCATTTATGTTCAAAATTATGACTCGGAATAATATGAATCATTTGTATTGTCAAAAGTTTGCACAAAACGAATCTATTTAAATATTGTGCATTTTTCGAGATTTGGGCTCCCTGTGGTTTTTCATACAAGCCTTGTATGGGAATTTTCAATTGCCGTTTCGGCGTGTTCCTGCACTCCGATTTTTTGGGACTTTTAGTATGTTCATTTGGGAACTAAATGTAGCACAAAACCGTCGAAAAAGCTTTTGTTGCAATTAGTTCCCGGTTGACCCCTTTTTGAGCGTAGATTGACTGGACTAGTAGTCGCGGTACGGTCACGGTCGCGGCGCGGAACAGCTTTGTTGCGGTACTTTTCACAGTCATACGAAATCTGCTCTATTGTTATGAACAACACATGCGGGAGTTGATTGTATGGAGAAATAGGCGCTCTTAGTGATTTTAGGGGTTCGAGTTTTAAATGACTGATGCCGCGCAAGCAAGCATAGGTGAGCCCTTCTTTTTTTGCATTTTTCTATTGTTCTTGACCTAAATATTGATCATGCGAAGTTTAATAATTTAGCTGTTACATCAGTTTCAATGAAATTACGTTTTAAAATGACAAAACAAATAGAAAATCAACAGAAACGACTTGTTATGATCCCCCAAAAGCGCAAACCTTCAAATTAAAGAAAATAATTTACCGCACTTTTTACCGTTTTACCGCACTTTTACCGTTTTACCGCACTTTTTTCCGCACATTTTTCTAAAAAATCCCGCACTTTTCCGCACTTTTTTGCCGTTTTTTACCGCACTTCCCCAGATGCCCTGGTCATACCACGTGACCATACAGTTGCACCCGCCTTGCCACTTAATTTCACCCTATTTTGGTTGTCTGAGGTTCATCCCTTCCAGAGATACATAAATTTTTCTATTTGATGATGTCATCGATGACGTCACGTCACGTGATCATGTTACAACACCCCCTGGTAGCACAGAGAAAATATCCCAAGTTTGGTTGTCTTAGGATGTTCCCTTGAAGAGAAATAATTTTTTTCTTAGTATACCACATGGTTCCCATGAGTTTCCGCGTACGGCGGACGGACGTACACGCTATACCTTTAATACCAGGAAGAAACGAAAAAAAAATCTCAAGAAGGGAACAACCTGTGGCAACCAAACTTGGACACATTCATCTTTTGGGCTATACCATTTCTACGCCCTAATCATTTGACTTGGCGCCGTCAATAACGTAAGCAAAATGAGCAAGAAAGCCCGTGACGTTTGAAAATCAACTCCATAGTTATGCTAGACGTTATTTTCTTAGGTATGGTGCTCCGCTTGCGCGGTAGCTCCGCTTCAAATGGCGCGCGTTACAGGAGAACGAAAAACGTTGGGTGTTGGAAGTTCGTTTATTTGTACTTAAAAGCCGTAAATATCCTACGAAACTGCCGGAGCCATTTACAGTAGATGGTGATGACAAAACAGTGTTTTTTGTTTCGCACGAAGTTTACATTTTGGAGTACTTTAGACCGTTTATTATTGCAGTGATTTTGTGGGGATCGAGTTTTAAATGGCTGATGGCGCGCAAGCACGCATGGTGAACCCTTCTTTTTTTGCATTTTTCCATTGTTCTTGACCTAAACTATTGAACATGCGAAGTTTTGTTAGCTGTTTCTCAATTTCAACGAAATTACGTTTAATAATGACAAAACAAATAGAAAATCAACAGAAATGACTCGTTATGATCCCCCAAAAGCGCAAACAACAAATGAAAGAAAATAACTTACCACACTTTTCCGCACTTTTGACCCTTTTACCGCACTTTTTTCAAAAAAATCCCGCACTTTTTTGCCGTTTTTTACCGCAATTCCCCAGATGCCCTGTTTTAAAAGGTTTTGAGTATTCAAGTAAATCAGAGCTTGCGTTTTTTCGTAGCTACTGTATATTATAATGCAATCTGATTGGCCTGCTACTCACTATCTATCACATATGTACCGTGTAATATAAAATATTATTATATGGACACGAGTGTTTTACTGGGAAATACGCCACTCGTAGATCTCGTACGAAGCTACATCCGGGTACTCAGTGACATATTTTCCATATCCTCACTAGTGAGGATATCGGTCAAAACAAAATGCTTGGAAATCAATTTGGAATGATTTTTTCTGGTTTGTCTATATAATAAAAAGAAAATTACACGGTGGCTTGAAGATATGAGTTTTATTTTCTTGTGTCAAAAACAATATTTTACTCATTCACTGCGCTCATTCGTAAAACATTGTTCTTGCCACTCGAAAATAAAACTCATATCTTCGCGCCACCGTGTAATATCCTCTATATATAGTGAGTAATGAAAATGCTAGCGCAAAACATTCTGAAACCATGAAAATAAATGTGTTTAGCAACAACTCAAAGGTAGTTTGCTAGTGGGTTTCTACTAATAAAAACAAAAAGTTTAGACTACTCACTCGTTTTCGATTAGTCAAAAGGTCAACTCGGTGCTACACGACTCGTTAACATCTATTGACAATTAGTAGAAAGCCACTCACACACTATCACGAATCCTGCAATCTGATTGGCTCTGCTACTGACCATCTATCACGTAATAGATTGTGAGTAGCGAAATCGTTAAGCGTAAAACTCTCTAAAACCATAACAATAAATGCGTTTATGCAACAACTCGAAGGTAGTTTGCTAGTGGGTTTCTACTAACAATAAGTTTAGACTACTCATTTTTCAAATGGATTACATTGTAAATGTTCAAACTTCATTCATGGTCCATAATTGTGTGTTGATTTATTTTCTTCAGGAAGCCGAGCTGTTAGAACCTTTGATGCCAGCCATACGGCAGTGTCTTGAGCACAGGCATTCTTATGTCAGACGGAACGCTGTCATGGCAATATACACTATTTATAAGTAAGTCCTTACGGTGATTCCCTTGAAAAGGAACCTAGCCTTTTTAAAACTTTGTACATTGATGCCCACGGATAGGACATTAAAACAAATGCAATAATGGGGTCCCACGAAAATGCTTGTTTTTGTGCTGCTGGATCTTTAAGCCTAGTTTCCATATAGTCTTATCTGTTGTATCAGTCAACCGTGAAACAAAAGAATAATTCCAATTTTCATTGTATCACAGTCGACTGATGAGACAGATACGACATATATAGAGGATATTACACGGTGGCGCGAAGATATGAGTTTTATTTTCGAGTGGCAAGAACAATATTTTACGAATGAGCGCAGAGAATGAGTAAAATATTGTTTTTGACATGAGAAAATAAAACTCATATCTTCAAGCCACCGTGTAATTTTCTTTTTATTATATAGACAAACCAGAAAAAATATTCCAAATTGATTTTCAAGCACTTTTGTTTTGACCGATATCCTCACTAGTGAGGATATGGAAAATATGTCACTGAGGACCCGGATGTAGCTTCGTATGAGATTACGAGTGGCGTATTTCCCGGTAAAACACTCGCGTCTATATAATAAAAGACTATATGAAAACCAGCCCTTAACAGGAGGGCTTCTCTGGGATTACGCGCTTTTGCAGAAAGGCATAATTTGCCTTTTTTCGCATAATTGGCGTAATCCTTCAATTCCCACGTCATCGTGCAGAATTTATTCCTATTTTAATTTCATGACAAATATAGCCAGTTGTTCTATTGGTTTGGGTTCTGGCCAATCATTTTCAAAGAAAATTGTTGAGATTTAATTTCCTCAAAATGTTGAAATATCTGATAACAACACATCGAGATAGAGAGTCTTTTTTCTGTGTTTTTCCAGAAGCCCTGCTTTAATTACGTTACATGGCATGGCTGTTCATGACAAATTAATTGTTCAAAATCAAAACATTATGAAAAAGTTTGTTACGGTAGTTCTTGCCTTGTTCTAACATTGTCATAATAAAATAATGTACATAGAGTAACATTCTAGTTTTGAGAAGTTCATAGACTTTATTATGACTTTTTAATTTTCTAGGAACTTTGATTTCCTGATCCCAGATGCGCCAGAGCTTGTTCACACCTTCCTGGAACAAGAACAGGATGCGTCTTGCAAGCGTAACGCCTTCATGATGTTGATCCATGTTGACCAGGAACGTGCTCTGGACTACCTGAGTACCTGTATCGACCAGGTCAACTCATTTGGGGACATTCTACAGCTGGTGATTGTGGAACTCATTTACAAGGTCAGTTATCACTCAGTCGCACGCTTGCCTGACAAGCAAATAATTCAAATCGCAATCCATTTCCATCCTCAGTACAAAAAAGTGCCAAATTCTAAATTATTCTCAAAATAAGGTTAAAAATAAGGCTACATGCAAAACAGCACTTTTTGACTCGTTACATTTCATGATGCATGGAAGTGAGCCGCACTTTGTCATTCATCCAGGTTGATGTCTTTTGCACGTCCAAGGCGCCTGTGACTTTGGGCTTTGGGATATTCATGATGAAAACAGCTCCAGGCTTCATGATATACTGTATAGTGGGGCAGTTCTATGGAATAGCTTGCCAAATGATCTTCGGCAAGCAGGATCCCTCTCCCGATGTAAATCGGGCTGCAGTGATTTTTTTATTAGTAATGACACATGGCATCCATGGAAAGCAGGCATTAAATATAGTAGTAGTACAATCATAGATTATTAGATTTAAGAATTATAGATTATATATTTTAGGACTTTAAATTGATCAATTTGTTTGAACATTTGTTTTTTTTAAGCCCTGATGTTTTAACCGTGTTAATGTTTTAACCTTCTTAACGTTTTTCTTACTTCTGTCAAAGCTAAGGAATCGATCCCCCCTCAGAACTATTAAACGTTTTCGTGACACCCACCTCAGGTCCCCTATTTGACCTAGTAGAAGACATTTTTACATAAAGAGGGGGTCACATAATCTTTGCGCGCGAAGCGCGCCTAACTTTTGATAACCGCATTTCATCAAGCCTCAGAAAAAGGGTAGATGGTTTTTTGTGTATAGTAAACAAAGCCTGTCAGGAGCGCAGGAAATACGCTAATTATATAGGTTAGATGAAAGCTCCTAGTGAAGGGCGCCTGAGCCTTTAGGTAATATTTTTCATGCGCTCCGCAAATGAAGAAATTATTATTATTCATGTGCTTGAAGCGCCGCCCAAATGACTAAACGTTGAACTCAAGCTTACCTAAGTTGTGTTCTTTCAAACATAGAGACTGCCCGGCAGGCCTATCAGTGCATGTTATATGTTAAATTCTCCATGCGCGCGAAGCGCGCCGAAATTTTTATTAAGTATTAAGTGAAATTAGAAACATATAAGCGAGTTGAAACATGTAACAAACATATTGCATGCTGTAAAAAATACAAACTTTTCGTTTCCTCCCTGTTATGTGCTTGTATTTTTTTGGGTGACCCCCCCCCCCCCTTTGAGGCCATATTCTTTTGGGTGACCCCCCCTCATTTCCACCAGCCCCCCCTCCCTGATAAAAAATGAACGGTCCCTTAAATAAAGTTACAATGTCAAGTCCATATTATTTTGACCATTTCTCCTTGCAGTTTCATGTTATTAAAAAATACTCACTTGCTTGATATGTATGTTACAGGTTTGCCATGCCAACCCGGCAGAGCGAGCTCGGTTTATCCGCTGCATCTACAACTTGCTAAACTCCTCCTCTCCTGCCGTGAGGTATGAAGCTGCTGGTACTCTCGTTACACTCTCGTCTGCACCCACGGCTATCAAGGTGAGAAAGCACTCTTGTGTATACCCGTAGGCCATTTGCCTAAACAATAAGCAACCATATCATTGATGAATTATTTGCCAGGTACATGTAAGTATTATTGTACCAAAATTCCAATTATCATACAATGTGATGAGTAGTACGTGTGTCACTCCTTACTGGGCCCGACCTTTTAACCATATGAAAGCCACAGACTCACAACAAGGGCTGGGAATCGAGCCTATGGGGCACCTTTTAATATTTATTTTGTCATATTTTGTTGAAAGAAAGTTGGCGTTTTGTGGTGATCATTTACTAATAACGGCAGCCCCAGTGATTACAGCTTTGAATGGCTGTCACAGTTTCAAATGTTATTTTGGTATATTTTTCTTCCTGCATTGCATGTACTTAAATGTGTTTATCTGATTTCAGTCTGCGGCATCATGTTATATAGAGCTGATAGTGAAGGAGAGTGATAACAATGTCAAACTGATCGTGCTGGACAGGCTTATCAAACTGAAAGAGAACCAGGCCCATGAGAAAGTCTTGCAGGTAGGCGTGCAGTGTACCAGAGCTGGAAGTAATTTGTCTTGATCAGACATAATTACATCCAACGTTTTTCTTGGTTGTCTCTACTGGAAAATGGGCTGGATATATTTGAAAATAGCCCAGACATCAGAAAATGGGCAGGACATATCTGAAAATAGGCCGGACATATCTGAAAATAGGCCGGACATATCTGAAAATAGGCCGGACATATCTGAAAATAGGCCGGACATATCTGAAAATAGGCCGGACATATCTGAAAATAGGCCGGACATATCTGAAAATAGGCCGGACATTTGGCCATTTTGATCGGACAATGTCTGATGACCGGCACAAATTTCCAGCTATGGTATGTGTACAGTAACAACACCGGGCTGTGCTTGCATCTTGATGCTTGCTTTGCTCAGCATTACAGCATTGGCATTGTACTACTATACTGCGTGGCCTAATGGCTCAACTACCAGCTGGGACATACAGAGGACATTTCTTTCTGTTTAGGTCAGGGTTTCAAGTCTTTCGGATGATACAATAAAACAAGGTCCTTTCTCGCTTTCACTGCCCTACGTACCGGTATTTTCGTGGGGACTCTCTGGTAGTGACCGTCCAATGTTTGTGCTTATGGCCGCCAGTGGCGCCGTGCAGTGTAATTAACTTCCTGGGGTTACATGTAATTGTTCTAGAAATCAGACATTTCTGATATGTTCTTGTTACAGGAACTTGTTATGGACATCCTTCGAGTCCTGGCCACACCCGACCCAGAGGTGCGCAAGAAGACCCTGCAGCTAGTCCTGGACCTGGTCACATCAAGAAACATACACGAGGTAATGATAATGGGTATTAACAGTCATTGAACATATTTTCCCGCTTCTGATTGGTTGAGCCCCACCGGCGAACTCTTGATGTTGTTAAAGGCAAGCGACTTATCCCATCAATGACGTCAAATATTGGATAAGTTGAACAATTATTACAGGCAGGCAGGCTGGCAAAACTGCCTGCTCTCTTAAAGAAATAAAGCGGGGAGATTCATTTTTAATGAATAATAAAACAATTAAAAGTTTGAATGAATAATAAAACAATTAATGAATTCAGCTTTCGTATGATGTGGAGAATTATGCAGATCTCGAGGGTGTTATACCTCGATCTCAATAATTCTCCACATCATAGTCAGCAGAATTCATTAATTGTTAAATATAAATTATTGCTGTGTGTTTTTCAGGTTGTAGCTGTTCTGAAGAAAGAGGTGACCAAGACCCATTTTGAAAGTGACAATGCGGACATTGGTAGCTACCGACAGGTACATGCAACTCACTATACAGGGCCCGACACTGCGACCATATGGTCACAAATGGCGACAAAATTTGGGGGCTTGGCGACCAACATTTTAGAGCTAGTCGCCAAATGGCACCCCATCTTTCTGAGTTCAGCTGAGATACACGTTAATGTGGCGACTATGTCTTTGCATTTCGGTGACTAAATTTTTTTAATTAGTCGTCAATGGCGCCTAGGGAAAAAAGTTAATGTCGGGCCCTGGTAGAGTTCTGGTGATTGGAAATCCCAATATTGAAATCACTACTTTCGGGCATTTTACCGAGGACCAGTTAGCGCAGTGGTAGAGCGCCGGGCTTATGCGCGGGAGGGAGTTCAAACCCTGGCCGGACCAACACTCAGGGTCTTTTCTAAATAATCGAGGAGATGGTGCTGCCTTTACTCTAACATCTGCAAATGGTTAGACATTCGCGTCTTCTCGGATAAGGATGTTAAAGAGCCTGTGTCAGCCACTCCTTTGTTATTGTTTTCGTTCGATATTAGAAGACGAATTACGTGTAGAAATCTTTTAATAAACACCTAAAAACAAAGTTTCAGATTTGATTTACCAAATTCAATTGAGAACATTGCTCTATATTCTCTAAATCAGCCGATGGAAATGGATGCTTTCTCAGACTTGGTATGTTGCTATGCTGTCAAAATGGCGGCTGACACAGGCTCTTTAAACCGCAGCTCCCGTCTCTCACATACACTACGCTAACCGGAACCAGAGGGACGATAAAGAACCACGAGGACCGTCGGACGTTGCCCAAACTCTGTGTCACAGAACTCGCCATACTAACACACACTCATTATTATAAAACTGGTTTCTATAGGATGAGGTATAAATTTAAAGCGCTTAAAGATTTTAGGATAAGCGCTATATAGGCACCTACTGTACTTTACAGTATTTACTTTCAAAACGACTTTCACTGGACCCACCACGATTCTTGTGCACGAATCAAGAAATGCGATTAATCTAATTATTTTACTAAAGAAAATTGTTGTTTTAACTATTTTTTAAGTCTTCTACAAGAGTTTTGAATGAACTGTTCTTGAAATTAAATCACATATCAGGTCAGTGACCCGATACCGTAGAATATAGGGACAGTAGATCTCGTTCCTGATTGGCTGACGAACTAAAGTGGGATGATAAAATGCTAATACCGGCAAGTCTCTGTTTATCTCCAGATGTTGGTTCGTACTCTTCACACTTGCAGTGTCAAGTTCCCGGATGTGGCCCCTTCCATTGTTCCTTTGGTAAGCTTCAAGTCTGATGGACCAATTTGTTTTCTTTGAGCTGTTATATTTTTCCTGCAATATCTACTTATGGTGCTCCGCTCTGCAGCCTTCGGCCAATAAGGAGCTCCACTATAACAATGCCGCGCATAGATTTTTGTTTAGACAAGTAGTACAATTCTAAATATTTTCCAACATCTCAACCCTGATTACGTTGCTATGCTGATAAAATGACAAAATAAACCCCCTACACAGGGCTGGAAATTGCGACCAGATGGGATCACTTGGGCGACCACAAATCGGGGCTAGGCGACTTAAAATTTGAACTTACACGCCAGCAGGCGACTAAATATTTGGGTACTCTTTTTAAGCTTGATGCCACCCGGCGACCAAAAGTTATGTTCATTCGGTTTTGTGCATTTGGTCGCCAGATGGCGACTAAGAAAACAAAAGTTAGTTTCCAGCCCTGGTACAGCACAGACGCAAATGATTGGGCTCGTGTATTAAATGTTGTTGTTATATAGCGAGTGCTCACTCAAACCGAGCGCGCGCTCTTATTGGCTAAATCAAGGTCACGTGGTGAAGTACAAATCAAATATTCCCCGATCAGTCAATATTTCGAAAAATTATTGACTGCTCGGGGAATATTGCTTTCGCGCGTCGCGTTTGAGAGCGGGAAAAAAGAGAAAGTTTATTGTAAACACGCGAGTCCTTTTAAAAACCTTTGCTAATTTTGATAAGTTTTTGCTAATGCAAGAAAATTGTGTTGTTTTTGAGTGTTTTCCCTTTACATGATGCAGTCGCGCGCAAAATTTGTAACTTCTCTTTTCATTCTTGAAATACACTTGTTTTGACTTGATAATTGCAGTATATTTTCTGCTATATAACAAAACACTTAATGACTACTCCCTCGGGAAACACCAGTTTTGTTTCCCTCGAATCTCGATGTTTCCCTCGACTTCGTCTCGGGAAACATCGAGATTCTCGGGAAACAAAACTGATGTTTCCCTCGGGAGCAGTCATTAAGTGTATATTATCTCTTTGCAGCTGATGGAGTTTCTTGGTGACTCTAATGAGCAAGCCGCACTTGATGTGCTGTTGTTTGTACGGGAAGCCATCCAGAGGTTTGACCAGCTCAAGCCTGTCATCATGGAGAAGCTTGTCGAGAACTTTCACATGATTAAGACTGTCAAGTAAGACCCTTTCCTTGCAATGCTTACCAATACATAGGTACCTTAAGGGTACATGAGTCTACGGCGCATGGCATATAGGCTAATGTTGTACTTATGAATGTACAAAATTGTAAGAGTCCATTGACTGAAAACTTGTTTTTGGGAGCTCGTTAAATTTACTACAAAACTTACTATTATTATAATCCCTCTCACGATTGTAAACTGCAGTGTGTACTTTGCAGTGTGTACTTTGCAGTGTAACAGGATAATCCTTAAAACAAGCGCATTTACCAAACCCCCTTTTCGGCTCCTGTAACTTTATAACCAGCTTCATTAGCTCTGGTACAGTTCATAGTTCTTGTATCGAGTCCGCCCCACAAAAAAATGGTGTATTCTGTTGCCGCATTTCTTGTTGTGTTAATTCAAGGATAATCCTTAATCTAATCTTGAGAACCAGTCTAATGCTAACATTTCATTTCCTTTCCAGGGTTCACCGTCATGCTATGTGGATTATGGGGGAGTATGCTAATGATAAGGCGGAGATCATGACTGTGATGGAAGAGATCCGCAAGAGCTTGGGCGACATGCCAATAGTGGATGACGAGATGAGAAAGGCTGCCGGGGATGCACCAGAAGGTGGGTTTCAGCGTAGCCCATACTAGATTTCAGATGACTGTCCTGAGTAATTCGCAATTACTTTGTAATTGCTCCTATAGGTTTTATTCAGACCTACATCCTACCCCACCTAGAATACTGTTCTCCCATCTTACTTGGAATTTCTAAAACCCTAAACAACAAACTGGAACATTGCAATTTTTACGCCCTCAGGACTTTACTAAATCTTGGCAACAACGTCTCCTATGAATTCTGTCTACAACTTGGAGCTATGGACACTTTAGAGCAGAGACGTTTAGCACAATCGCTTATTCTTTTTTCAAGGCGCATAGGCTACAAGGACTTAGAACTTAGTTCTAAGTCCCTGAAGATGATTTATATATAGGCTACAAGGTCCCGTATATATTTCCAACTTTTTTTACCTGTAGACCTATTTCTTATAATCTGCGCTCGAATCTGGTCTAAATTTATCACTAACTAATGTATTATACCGCTTACCTACATAACTCATTTTCATATATCATTACTCACGTTTGGAACCAACTACCTAATAATGTAAAATCTGCTGCTACTCTTTCTGAATTTAAGTCTCTCTTAAAGGGCATCAACTACCATGGCTGCCAGTGCAGCAAATGCCTGCAATCGTAATCGCTATATGACATCTCGATGTAATTTTACATAATTTTCGAAGTACCTTGTCTTGTAAATTGTAATTGTAGTGAAGTTAAATGTAATAGTCGCGCGTTTTTCACATGAGCTTCTGGCTCGGGAGCTCGGGTAACCTCTCCCCACGTCACCGACTCTATATAAATTATTGTATTGTATTGTAGATTTCAGAATGGTGTAATTACCTCACTACAGTCATATGAAAACCGCTCTATCAGCGAATCAGAATTAAGCTTAGTATATATCACCAGCTATAAGCACTATCTGCCAATCAGAATTAAGCGTAAAGTATATCTAATCATCTATAAAAGTCACTCCCATGCAAGGCAGCGAAGGCTTGCAAGTGTTTTGCAAAAGACATCGCTTCAGCAAAGTGTTACAATATTGGTAGAATATTTTCACCTTGTCGTCTAAGTAAAGGAAAGGCAACATTTCCCGCGATTTGAACAGATCAAAGAGAATACTCCTCGACAAGTTGACCTAATAGAACACCTGACCTCGCGACGTTGATCCGACGAAAAGGCAGATCGTGTAACGTCCTCGCATTTCTCAATTAATTATTAATCAACCGCGTACAATTTTCATTTGCATCTTAACCTTGATAACAGCAATTTCGCATCCATTCTCAATTATATCAAACAAAAAGACAATACAATCGTCATCCACGTTCCTGCTTTCACCAGAACGTAAAATATGTCGCAGTTCAGAAGAAACGTTTGAAATTCGTTTGACTTTATTATAGGTTTGAAAGTGAAAGCTTTGTATTCTGCATGTATTGTTCTTTCGCGTTGTGGTTCTCGTTGACCTTTGTCGCATCTTTAAGCCCCTCTTATATGGTATCATGACGTCACAGTCGTATAATAAAGAGCCCTAGTCAGCCACTCCTTTGTTATTGTTTTTAATCGATATCAGACAACGAATTATGTGTTGAAATCTTGAAATAGTCTTCTAAAAACGAAGTTTTGTTATTCATTTATCGAATTCAATCGCAAATATTGCACTACATCCCCTAAATCAGCCGATGGAAATGGATGCTTTCTCTGTCTCGGTATGTTGCTAGGCTGACAAAATGGAGGCTGACACAGGCTCTATAATGGTTGTTATTCCAGGAGGAGACGAAGCACCCTCAGCTGCTAGTGCAGCAAGTCAGAGAGTAGTGACAGCAGATGGCACGTATGCCTCTCAGAGTGCATTCAGCCAGCCTGGGGCAGCTGTTGGGCTTGCTAAGCAGGATGACGAGAAGAGGTCAGTGTGCTGCAGGACTATTGTCCCTAACAATGTGTGATGTTGCTTCTGTTGTCTGTATAGGCCTTTATCACGTAAATAGTGATAGATGATATCTAAAAGTGGAACCCAGTATTTATTTCTACACATCCATATTAGTAAAATTGCAAAGTTTGGTGAAGATTGCTTGAAAACTGGCTGAGATATGAATTCAGCCAGAGTTATGGCTATATATGTATGTTATTCGCGATAAGCCGCACCTCCTTTGTCGTTAATATAGTGGCAGTGGCGGATACAGACCCTTAAGAAGGGGGGGGGGGGGGGGGGTGGCTAGTACAAAGGATATACTACAGAGTTCAGACCAAGGGGGTGGCTAATCTTAAGGTTTTTTCAAGAAATACAAGAACAGGGGAGGTGGCTAGTCACCCTAATCACCCCCGAGATCCGCCCTTGTAATATATTTTTTTAACAATTATTGTTTAAAAACGATTTTAACTTATCGGGTCTAGAGTTGAATAAGCCTAAGTTTCACTAGCCTGCTGAATCTTTGAAGCCAAGCACGCGACGTGACCTGCCTGCATTGTTGGTTCGTAGTCAAGACACACGGTTTTACTAGCCGTCGCGAGAGCTCGGGTAACACATAATGTCTTCGAGAGCTCTTATTTTCCTAGTAGGAAAGTGTGATCTCGAATAAGAAAGATACATCGCCTTGGCTGCCATTCGGTAGTTTTCAGCACACGGGGAACGCACATTCTAAGACCCTGTTCACACGAGAGCAATACAAAACCGGACCGGTACAATTCTGGTACAGTACCGTTGCGTGTTCACAAGGGACTTGCGGTACCGGTCCGATTTTTGCACGGCCAGGCCGTGTGAACACTTTTGCAAAGAATTGTTACGGTATCGTATGAACAGACGGTACCATACCCGAATTGTGCCAGTCCGGTTTTGTATCGTGGTATCGTGTGAACGGGGTCTAAGGTTCATTTGATCATTAACTTATCATACTTGCATTGTCCTACCTTGATAATGCCAAACACCCAGTGTCAATCAGGTTCAAAAAGCAACCTGGAACAGATGCTGATCGTTAAGTAATAGATGCTGCTAACACTGCGTATCACTGAGCGCGTAATATTTGTTCCACATTGCTTGCTGTGGTTAAGTAATCATCCATGCAAGAACTAGGCAAACCTCCATTGTTCTACGGCATTGATGGTTCCCCACGTGGGATATGCCCCATTTTTTTACCACAGAAAGTTATCATGACTAGTAACATAATAAAAGTAAAAAATTGATAGATTTCGACTTGCTTTGAGAACATATGGCAACAAAAAGTCTCTAGACCAATCACATTTAAGAAGAACAAAGGAGTGAGAATCAGCATTTTACGCTAGGTTCCCCACGTACAAAATCTTTTAAAATTGCATATCCTGTTTGTGAGTACCACATGTGCTTATATATCCCTAAAAATCCTCAAACAAGTTTTTCTAGCATAATGAATTTGCTGATTTTCATGTCTAAGCCAATGAAATTGCCTATATTGTCAATAGAAATTAATTGCATTCCAGCGTGCTTTGCCGTTGGCTTGCCTAGTTCTTATACGGACCATTACTTAATTCACGAGGATCCGATGGCGTTCCGGCGCTTCCAAAAGGGTGTGGCGTGGCCGGGACTAAAACTTGTGTGTTTTTCAGGCCTCCGCTTCGTCAGTATCTGTTGGATGGGGAGTTCTTTGTGGGAGCTGCCATCGCATGCACACTTACCAAACTGGCCTTGCGCTTCCTGGAAAAGGAGTCAGAGCTTAGCAGACAAAATGTGAGTTATTTTGTTCTTGTGTTGCACGTGACGTCATCAAAATGCTAACTTCTAAACTAAGACCTCCACGAAGTTGTGTTTTTTCTTTCCATACCGAGAGAGTATTCACACATAATTTCAGTATTTTCTGCAAAGTGGCTCCAGAGATATCGCTGTATCGATTTGTGTCACGCAACACTTGTCACGCATAATGCGCGTGCCCTTATTTACTCAAGTTGTTCAATTTGAACATTCTAAACAAGGCAACATGTTATAAAAACTCATGCCATACATTACGACACGTTTTTCGATGAAACAATAGCTTTTTCGAGTAGCGGCTATGGCGGCTTCAGATAATTACTGTACAAAATGGCGCACATTCGTTTGGTTGTAATTCAGTCAGGAAACTCCCAATCGGTTTCAAACTTGGTCAGGAAACGCAAGTTTGTGTTCTCTTTACAGTTGTATGAGGTATTTAGAACGATATTTTTGGAAACAGAGGTTCCCAAGAATTTGGTTACATACACACAGTTTTATTAATCCACGCTGGCCACAACAATAATATCACAACTTAAAAAAAAAACATGGATTGCACTTATTTCTAGCTATTAAATACAATAAAGTAGGTGAGTTCTTGAAACTTTGTCTCGCCGTTTTTAACTTCGTTTCGTTTGGCCAGGGCTTTATACCAGGCATCAGTTTGTACTAGAGTCTCTAAGCGTCACTCGTTTCCTGACACGCTAGTCAAGACCCACCCATCGTGGCTTCTTGTGCTTGCATGACAGTGAACGAGCGAAGCATCCCGAGGCTCATTAGAAATGGCGTAGCTTGAAGGAAAGTGAAAATCCATTTCATACCTCGTGCTCTATTATGCAGATGTTCTGTGCAAACTGCATGCTGATGATGTCCAGTATTCTACACCTCGGCAAGTCTGGATTACCAAAAAAGGTAAAGCGGGGGGAAATGTGTACAATGTTAAGGTGACCGTGAAGAGCGATAGTGGACATCTTATACCGTTTGCAGGTGAACGCAGAATGGTAGCTGTGCACTCCTAAATATGGGTTTTCATATGGTCGGGAAACCCCAACGGTTTCCGACATATAAAATTCATCTAGACCATCGCCAATGATGATGTTGATTGTGTACCATGTGTCTCTGTTTTCCCAAGGCCATCATTGTTTACACCTAATTCAGAAAAGGTTGTTCGGTTATTGGTCTTTGGTCACTGAACGCCTTTGTTTCGTGGTCACTGAAGCAAAGAATTCCTTTTTTTCGCGCTATAATTGAAAGACCAAACGCCAAGCAACCTTTTTTGAATTGGGTGTATATGTGCATCCGTTCTCTCTAGACCATCACTGATGATGATGTTGACCATGTGTCATGTGTCTCTGTTTTCTCAAGGCCATCATTGTTTATATGTGTGCCTGTTCTCTCTAGACCATCACTGATGATGATGGTGACCGTGTGTCATGTGTCGCTCTTTTCCCAAGGCCATCATCGTTTATATGTCTGTGTTCTCTCTAGACCATCACCGATGATGATGTTCACCGTGTGTCACGTGTCTCTGTTTTCTCAAGGCCATTATTGTTTATATGTGTTTCTGTTCTCTCTAGACCATCACTGAATATGATTTTGACCCTGTGTCCATGCGTCTCTGTTTTCTCAAGGCCATCATTGTTTATATATCTGTGTTATTCTCTCTGCACCATCACCGATGATGATGTTCACCGTGTGTCTATATGTCTGTTTTCTCAATGCCATTATTGTTTGTATGTGTTTCTGTTCTCTCTAGACCATCACTGAAGATGATGTTGACCCTGTGTCCATGCGTCTCTGTTTTCTCAAGGCCATCATTGTTTATATATTTGTGTTATTCTCTCTGCACCATCACCGATGATGATGTTGACCGTGTGTCATGTGTCTCTGTTTTCTCAAGGCCATTATTGTTTATATGTGTTTCTGTTCTCTCTAGACCATCACTGATGATGATGTTGACCGTGTGTCCATGTGTCTCCGTGCGGTAGCTGAGCGTGCGCCATTGATGAGGAATATCTTCACCATAGCGTGCCGTCAGTCTCTCTCCACTATGCTTGATGCCAACAAGAGACTTGAGGAGGAGCAGAAGGTCAAGGTGAGCCCCAGGAATCCCGAAGGCAACTTATCCAAGGTTCACACTGTCCTGGAAAGTTCTAGAAAGTCGTGGAGTTCTAAAAAAAGGCACTACAGGCCTGGAAAAGTCCTGGGATTTCAACAAAATATTGTCATGAAAAAGTCCTTGAATTTAACATCGATTTTTAGAATGATCAGGTTCTTGACATAATTAAATTTCAAATGTCTAGATATGTTCAGTATCTAACATCATACTGATATGTTCAGTATGTGCAACTGCCGTGGTTTTTTGAGTCCTTGATGTTTTATTTTTATCCTTGAAAAGTAATTGCAAAATCATGAAATTTCATCAGTGCTTTCTTGCGTGAATCCCGTTATCATATGTGCACTGTCAGGGCCAGGGGCTCAATACTTATGAGCCCTTGTCAGGGCTCAATAATTGTGAACAAAAAGCCATGGAGAAGGACTTGGTATCGTAGCAGTACCGCTTTGTACATGTAGTTTCCCTTCTACTATGTGAACTATTGTTTCTTTTGTCCCAGGCGGATGCCGAGAAAGTGCTTGCCATCCAAGCAGATGATCCTATCCCATTCCTCAACCTACTTGCCAAGTCGGAGAGTGGCATCACAGAGGTAGAAAACCTGGTTCTATTACTACTTTTATTGATTTCGCAAGACACTGAAGGCCCGTTCACACGGCGTGATTTCAGCTGCGACTTCTGTGGCGATCTCATGGCGATGTCATATCGCGCGGTGTGAACGACCGTCGATCTTATGGCGATTTCACTTGCGATGCCGCAGGCGTTTTTAACATGTTCAAATTCCACTGCGACGCGGGTGCGATTTCTTGAGATCGCCGACAAATAAAGCAGAGCTAAATCGCTGGCCGTTCACATCGCGCGATATGACGTCGACGATCGCCGCAAAAATCGCACCTGAAATCACAGCTAAGATCGCGCCGTGTGAACGGGCCTTTACATAGAGAAACGAAAACAAGTTAGAGATGTTCACGTTACAACAAAAATTACAGAAAAAAAACAATGCACGGTTTTGCTAATGCATGACATGTCTGGTCACCAGGGACAAATAACAAAAGAATGAAATGAACGGCCCGTTCGACCGTGGCTTCCTTCTTCTTGCTCCTTGAGGGGCTTGGTCCGAGATATTCCACGTATTAGCAAAGTCGTGTATATGCTTTTAGGTCTAGGAGTGATACAGCTCCTCGGAAGATCTTGCGTGATTGGATAGGCAGACTTAGAAATCATCACATTTTGCCCTCGTTCTATTGCATGACCCTCTATTGTTTTGCACTGAGGGTATCAATCCCATGCAGCATTGCCCGGCTGTAAAGCCACCATTAGCATCTCATTAGAGCAGTTTTCGCATGACTGTCGTGAAAGCAATTGCAATTGAGTAATCACTAGCCAATCAGAATCGAGAGAAATCACAACTTGCTCCTAAATGGCTTTTTTCTCAGCCAATCACCAGCCGAAGCAATTACTAAGTAATTACACAATTGTATTTACTACAGAATTTGATTGGCTGAGGAAAACGAGTAGCCAATGAGAACGCAAAGCAGTCGTAATTACATAACAAGTCTTGACAGTCATGTGAAATCCGCTCTATAACTTCATAATTAATTTTATAATAAATGTTTTTTTGTGTTTTGTAATCACATTGCGCTGAGTGGTGTTGTTTTGTGTTTTAGGATCAGTTTGCACTGAGTTTGTCCCAAGCCGTTGGTGCGACCGGCAAGAAGGAAGAAGATTTACAAAGCACTAAGCTAAACAAGGTCAATACTGAATCTCCGTCTTCTTTTTGAACTTTATGATCAACGGGAGCGTTTGGACGGCATAAAAACCTGAGCAGTAATATACCTTTTCCGCTTGAGTGGGGGATCTGTGGTTTTGCTAGGTTTGTTTTCCCAACTGGCACTCATGCGAAGTTCTAGCGAAGCCCCATAGCTACATGCAGGAGGAAAGGAAACAACACAAAAGTGTATATGCATCGACCTGTTTTGTGATGGACTTCCGGTTTATTTACTTCCGTCCGTGGTTCCGTCGTCTCACAGGCAAACCATGACCAGTTTTACAGCGGAAGTAAAAAGGTTTATATCTTGGGAAGGGATGAAACTCAGACAACCAAGCTTGGGTGAAGTTGTCTAAGTTGCAATGGGAGTGCGATGGCATAGTCACGTGGTATGACGTCATCGATGACGTCATCAAACGCGTAAAGGTTTATATCTTTGGAAGGGATGAACCTCGGGCAACCAAACTTGGGTGAAGCTGTTTGATTGGCAAGGGGGGTGTAATGGCATAGTCACGTGGTATGACGTCATCGATGACATCATCAATTGAGAAAAGGCTGATATCTTTAGAAGGGATGAACCTCAGACAACCAAACTTGGGTGAAGTTGTCTAAGTGGCAAAGGGAATACGATGGCGTGATCACGTGGTATGACGTCATTGATGACGTCATCAAACGAGAAAAGGTTTATGTCTTTGGAAGGGATGAACCTCAGACAACCAAACTTGGGTGAAGTTGTTTAAGTGGCAAGGGGGGTGCGATGGCGTGATCACGTGGTATGACGTCATCGATGGCGTCATCACACGAGAAAAGTCTTATTTATATATTTGGAAGGGATGAACCTCGGACAACCAATCTTGGGTGAAGTAAGGGGGGTACGATGGCATGATCACGTGGTATGACGTCATCGATGACGTCATAAAATGTATAAATCTTGGAAAGGGATGAACCTCGCACAGAACCAAACTTTGGTGAAATTATCTAAGTGGCAAGGATGATGGTAGTGTTTGGTCACGTGGTATGATGACAGGCTATGTACAATGGCTGCCTTTTGTCTCATTAACACAGAAAAATATGTAACCGGGAGCTCCGCTTTTAGCCAGTGGCTAAATATATATATATTCATGTCTTTTTTTGTAATGCAAGAGAAAATTCATTAATGTTGATGTGTGGAAACAAAGAACATTCTATGACTGAGTGCCAGTTGGGTAAACAAACCACAGGGCCCCCACTCACGCGGAAAAGGTATATTGCTAAAGAGAAACACATAATATGGCCACGCCAGTTAAAAACGTACCATGCAACATTCAATTCACGTTTCAGCCGGGGATTGGTCCCAGGAGACAGATGTGGATAGTGATCCCTCTCGGGGTCAGATATTTTTTCTCTTTCTCCGTTTACTAGGGCTAACGCTCAGAAGCACACATGGGATGATATTTCATTAGCACTTTAGCTTTCACACAAGGTTAATTCCTTATCTCCATTCAGATGTGGATAGTGGTTTTATGAATATCTATCATCAGTCAGTGTCAAACATTCTCTGAAATTGAAGTAGTGGGTTAAAAGGAAGCAGTATGAAACTTTCAAGGGGCTCCGATTAATTATTGCTAGCTAAAATTGTGGTCAATTATTCCTTTGACCTTCCAATTTGCGCTGGATTTTAATCCATAAAAATTTACATCTCAATAAATTAATTACTTATCGCCACAGGTATCCCAACTGACCGGGTTCTCCGACCCCGTGTACGCCGAGGCCTACGTGAATGTGAATCAGTACGATATTGTGCTAGATGTGCTGATTGTCAACCAGACCACGGATACACTACAGAATGTCACGCTAGAGCTCGCTACACTTGGTAAGACTTCACAATGAAAACAGGTACCCAGTGGGTACATGAGTGTACAGCACACGAAATGTTGATGGAAAAGAAAACGTGCCTCGCGATGAGTTACACGACCTCTTGGGTAAATGTTTATAGCCTTCTGGAGACCTCGCATAGCCTTCTGGGCAAATACTTCGCATAGCCTTCTGGGTAAAGGTTTCTAGCCTTCTGGGTAAATACCTCGCATGGCCTTCTGGGTAAAGCCTTCACATAGACTTCTGGGTAAATATTTCTAGCCCTCTGGGTAAATACTTTACATAGCCTTCTGGGTAAAGACGTTGCATAACCCGCTGGGTAAAGGTTTTGCCTTGTCTTCTGGGTAATCACATAGCACACAGAGGTATTTTACTAACAATAGCAATTCTGTGATAGAATTCTAAATTGTTTTGTTCTTCCTTGGCAGGTGACTTGAAGCTGGTGGAAAAACCGCAGCCCATATTGTTGGGGGCAAACGACTTCTCGAATATTAAGGTGAGTGGAAGGCAGGGCATAGATCATTAACAATTATTCCTGGAGCCCGAATGCTATTGACTCAGAGGCCATGAGGGCGGGAGGAATAATTGTTTCAAATCACACTAGTAGGTCAATTCGTAACGCAATCAGAACGCAGCATTGACAATAGACCACTAGTGTGATTTGACTAATAACAGATATTGGTTTCATCCTCGACCTCAGTGTCTGTATCGCTTCTCTGGACCTTTGAAATGTGACAAGCAAACGCATTTGTGTGCTATTAACTATAGTAGGACATGGTCAAAAGAGAGATAACGCTGTACGGATACGCACCATTTCAGCCAATCAGCGAATACCCTCAAATACCTGTCACCAGAGCCTCCCCCAGCGAGATGTAAACCAATATACATCTTTATTTTTTTCCTAGAGGGCACGGTAACGAATTCTGCATTCTGACCTAGGTCACGGTAACCATTTGCGCGCACTTGTTTCCATCGAGTTGGAAAAAAATAAATAAGTTATTTACCGGCTTTAGGTCGGTCCGTATAGGGAATAACTGTGACCTCGGCCTGGAAAATGTTGACCTCGGCCTCTGGCCTCGGTCAACATTTTCCAGACCTCGGTCACAGTTTTTCCCTATACGGACCGACCTAAAGCCGGTAAATAACTTATATGTTGGTGCAACCTTTTCTGTTTCAGAAAAGGTTGCACCGTCACAACTGTGTGCTGTTACCAGTTGTGCATCATGGGAGAAAGTAAGAAGAACGAAATTCTCGAGTCAACCAAGAACAAAATGTCTTGAGCGAAGTACTGTCGGATCATTTGGCATACGCAGGGCGATAGATATGGCTATTGTTCTAAAATCTAGTGTCAATCATTTTGTTTTGGTGCACCTATCGGCTCCCATGACGCATCGACGGTGCAAACTTTACTGAAATAGGTGTATGTAATGTTGATGGAATGTCCGTGGTAAAATAAAGATGTGTGTATGTACGTTTAGTATAAACCAACTAATGGTCTATTACAAATCCTGCATTCTGATTGGCTGAGCTACTAATGGTCTATTAGTGATAGACCGTGCCTGGCAAAACCATTACCTTTCTTTGCAAGAAAACTTGATTTTTTCAACATAAAAAATGGCATTTATTGCCAAAACCGACCAACTAGTTGGTTTATACTAAAACAATTAGACCTCTCGTCCTCATGTGCTATGATATCAATAGACCATTCGGCCTTCGGCCTCATGGTCTATTCATCATAGCACATTCGGCCTTGAGGTCTAATTGTTAAATATTGTGAGCCGGGGATGTCTGGAAGAGTCTCGTTCTATGAGTGAATTAAAAGGAGGATGTTGAACCTGCGAACTCTCTCGTAGATGTTGGGTTATGAATATGTAATTTGCACAGGGTTTAGGGTTCGCACCACCATGAATACTTTTTCCTTTTTTCTCAATAACTTGCCTTTAAAATTTCAAAGTGCCATAAAGTGGGCGTAAATAAAAAAATCGCACGTTCTACTTCTTAGAACAGCACACACTTTTTACTGTGACTCGGTTGCCTTCATTTACAGTTCTGATATTTTTTGAACAGGCCAGTGTGAAGGTGTCTTCCACGGAAAACGGTATCATCTTTGGAAATATCGGTATGTACAAGTTTTTTTCTTGTTGTGTTGGCGGTTAGTTGAGAAAACGTCAATGGTCCATACAAGAACTAGTCAAGCTAATAGTACTGCACACTGGAATGTAATGAATTTCTTTTGAAAATCATACGATTTCATTGGCTTTTAGTTACAAAAATTAAGCATATCACTAAAGTTGAGAATTGTAGGGAGATATGAGCACAATTGCCACAAGCAGAAAAAAACAATTTTAGAATAATTTGCATGTGGGGAGCTTAGTGCAAAAGCCGATTAGTTTTATTTATTCTGATTGGTGTAGAGACATTTTATGGTCGATATGTATCTCAGGCATGTCAAATCTATTTCGCTGTTATTGAAGTTTTGACTAGTCAGGAATACCTTCTGTGGAAAAAGGATAAGACATATCCTAGGTGGAGAACCCTCTCAACAGTTAGGACAATGACGTTGAGCCTAGTTCTTGCTCGGATGATTACGTACTCTTGGATGATTACTCGGATGATTACCTTGCCGTTTTGTGAGGTTCCCCAAGAAGCTTCAAATGACCTTTCAGCTTTGGCAGTCGACTAAACATCCTTTTGTAATGCTTCCATATTCATTTAACTTCGGTGCATAGCACTGAGCAACAAAAAGAAAGAATACTCTTGGCATTGTCGTATGAGCTCCTCGCGTGGGAGTTCTGTGAAGCATTGTAACAAACATGTTGTTCCCTACTCATGCTCCCCCCCCCCTGTTTTTCTCCCCAGTGTATGATGTCTCCGGGGGAGGTGGTGATCGTAACTGTGTTGTTCTCAATGATATCCATATTGATATCATGGACTATATTATCCCCGCCTCATGCACCGACTCCGAGTTTCGTCAGATGTGGGCTGAGTTCGAATGGGAAAACAAGGTAACGTGGGGAACAGAGATGGTGCCGTTTTTGAGGTTACAGAACACCTCCGGGGTACTTTTTCATTAGAACGGCATAATGTTTAGCCTGCGAAAGCCGACACCACTTAGCGCTCGCCGAAAGAGAATCGCGCAAAGGGGCGTCTGCGCGCTCAAGCCAAACATTCCATACTGATGACGTATTTTGACCCAGATCTGGTCAAAAGTAATACGTCACCAGTACGGAATGTTTTGACTTGAGCGCGCAGACGCTCTTTGCGAGAGTCTCGACGAGCGCTTGATGGTGTCGGCTTTCGCAGGCTACATAATTTTACAAACAATAGTCGTATCTTTAAGGTATGAGTATACCTTTGAGGGGTGTCGCGGGAAAAAAATTCGCATCGCGTCACAATTTACACCACAGCCGTCGTTCATATATCATTTTAAAGCTAAAAGGTTGGTCTATCTGATGAACAATTTTGTTCTCATTATATTGTACATGAACATATCTTTTTTTAGCCCCAAAGAAAAATGTACCGACTTTCTTTAAAAAGTTCCAGCTTCTTCCAATTAAATTACTCAGCTCCAAATTTAAGCAAAATATATTCTTTAGAAGGCGATCTAAAAAAGGTGTGCGGGATTTTTGATTTTCCTTTCAAAACAAATTTTATACTAATTTTTGTGTTAGCATTGCCAAAAATATCGATTTTCAACCTGTTTTACGTGATATTTCCGCAAATACGTAAAATATCAATAATCCCGCACACCTTTTTTCAGATCGCCCTATAAGGAATACATTTTGCGGAAATCTGGAGCTTTTAACATTAACTGGAAGTGGCTGGAGCTCTTCAAAAGCCAAAATTGGTACTTTTCCTGTGAAGCACAAAACGACGAAAACAATCCATCAAAGTAACGTTGCATAGAAATATACCACTTAGTAAGTAAGGCTGTTCCATAAGCTTTAAAACGATATATAATGGCCCTTGTGGTGTAAATAATGACGCGACAGTGATTTTTTTCGCGAAAAAATGACATCTCTCGCGCAAAGGTATACTCATACCTTAAGTAAATGTTCCAGCCCTTGGTCATAGTTTTCCCTATACGGACCCTCCCAGCCGGTAAAAAAAAAACATGTATGCATTGATATAGTGCTACAGTCCGATTTTATTCCCAAATCCTCCCCCGTGTGCTCTGAACATTTCCCCTTTTTGTATTATTAGTTTTCACGGTTTCTCTATTTTCGGTGCTAGTATGACTGGACTACAAGTGACGTGGTGTTTAAACCCTTTGCAGGTGACAGTCAACACTAATATTAGTGATCTACGCGAGTACCTGGAGCATCTGATCGGCTCTACCAACATGCAGTGCCTCACGCCGGAGAAGGTAAGCTCTACTCTCGCTGGCTTTTGTTTATATTGTTGCTGATGCTGTTGTTGTTGCTGTTGTTGTTGTTGTTGTTGCTACTGCTGTTGTTGTTGTTTTCACTGTCGCTGTTGTTGATATTTGTTCCTGTTGTTACTGTTGTTGTTGTTGTGCAGTGCCTCACGCCGGAGAAGGTAAGCTCTACCCTCGTTGGCTTTTGTTTGTATTGTTGCTGTTGTTGTTGTTGTTGTTTTCGCTGTCGCTGTTGTTGATAATATTTGTTTTTGTTGTTACTGTTGTTGTTGTGCAGTATCTCACCTCTACCCTCGTTGGCTTTTGTTTGTTTTGTTGCTGTTGTTGTTGTTGTTGCTGCTGCTGTGGTTGTTGTTTTCGCTGTCGCTGTTGTTGATTATATTTGTTTTTGTTATTACTGTTGTTGTTGTGCAGTATCTCACGCCTGAGAAGGTAAGCTCTTCTCCCGCTGCTGCTTTTGTTAATATCGTTGTTGTTGTTGCTGTTATTGTTGTTTTTTGCTGTTGCTGTAATTGATCATATTTGTTTTTGTCACTACTGTTGTTGTTGTTGTTGTGCAGTGACTCACACCTGAGAAGGTGAACTGTACTCGTTGCTGCTTTCGTTAATATTGTTGTTGCTGTTATATTGTTATTGTTATATTGTTATTGCTGTTACATGCCCATGGGTAACTGCTAGTGTAACCACAACTTTTGCTGTTTTCCTAGGGTAGTGGCTAATTTCCATTAGTAAATATGCTAGTATTGTTATGCCCCTAGGTTAAGGAATACTTGCCCATGGGTAACTCTGCTAGTATAACCATAACTATCGCTATTTTCCTAGGGTAGTGGCTAATTTTACATTAGTAAAATGTGCTAGTTTTGCTATACCCCTAGGGTAAGGACCACGTCCCCATGTATGACTCTGCTAGTGTAACCACAACAATTGCTTTATTCCTAGGGTAGTGGCTAATTTCCCAATAGTAGATGCGTTAGTATGTCCCTAGCGTAAGGACTACTTGTCAATGGGTAACTATGCTAGTGTAATCACAGGCAGCCCAAGTATAATGGTCGTTTAAAAAAAATATTCTGGCTTGGCGATATTTATAGTATTTATGTGGCTTTGCGTAAGAGTAATCGAAAAACTCGCTAAATTGCTATAAATCGTCACTGAGTTCTGGTAAATTATGGCAAATAAAAGTAGAAGACTTACATTAAGTTGTCCTGTTGTCCTTTCCTCGTCTAGAGTGTTTCCGAGGGTTCCACCGGGCCCCTCTAACCAGAGGGGAAGGCTCCAAACAACAATATCGAATGCCTCGCATCGCGACCGAATTTCTTCGATAAATCGCCACTCGATCGGCGCCCTAATCACAACAGGAGAACCGTCCTTTCCTGCAAAGCAGCGCTGTCTCGATTAAAACATCCGAACACGGTGAATTTCGGTATTTTTTCCGTTGAACTTCGACAAGCCAATTTCACCGACTTGCGAAGTCAGGGGCCCTTTGGCCCCAGGAAAACCGTTGCTCCAGTTACAGCGTTATCCTAGCCAGGCCTTCTGGCTTAATAGCCAGGCCTTCTTGCAAAAAGTCACTGTCACATGTAGGGGCAGGCTAAATTTGCATGTCGTTCACAATCCCCATTGGCTATCAAGCCAGAAGGCCTGGCTATCAAGCCAGAAGGCCTGGCTAGGATAACGCTGTAACTGGAGCAACGGTTTTCCTGGGGCCAAAGGGCCCCTGACTTCGCAGGTCGGTGAAATTGGCTTGTCGAAGTTCAACGGAAAAAATACCGAAATTCACCGTGTTCGGATGTTTTAATCGAGGCAGCGCTGCTTTGTAGGAAAGATATATGCAAGACGGTTCTCCTGATGTGATTAGGGCGCCGATCGAGTGGCGATTTATCGAAGAAATTCGGTCGCGATGCGAGGCGTTCGATATTGTTGTTTGGAGCCTTCCCCTCTGGTTAGAGGGGCCCGGTGGAACCCTCGGAAACACTTTAGACGAGGAAAGGACAACAGGACAACTTAATTAAGTCTTCTACTTTTATTTGCCATAATTTACCAGAACTCAGTGACGATTTTATAGCAATTTAGCGAGTTTTTCGATTACTCTTACACAAAGCCACATAAACACTATAAATATCGCCAAGCCAGAATATTTTTTTTTAAACGATCATTATACTTGGGCTGCCTGTGGTGTAATCACGACTAGGGTAAGGGCTACTTGCTTGAGTACATTTGCTTTATCCCTCCTTTCTCTACAGGCGCTAGCTGGGTCATGCGGATTCATGGCCGCCAACCTGTACGCTCGCAGCATCTTTGGTGAAGACGCACTTGCCAATGTCAGTATCGAGAAACCGTACGGACAACCGGACGCTCCTGTTGTTGGACATGTCCGGATACGGGCCAAGAGCCAGGTCAGTCAGCTTATCAAGTGTTTTAACTTGCTAGAAGAATGTTTGGCAATCGTACATAAGTTACTAAAATAATGTTCTGTTTAGGGCTAGCCGAGAGAGCAGATATGACCAAAAATAAAATGTCCAACTTAGGCATATGCGTTTCTTGGGAGTCAAGGTCAAGCAGTTCTGCAGCGATAGCTCTCGAAAATGTCACACTCAATTTTTTTATAAAACCTTCAACAAATTTATATTTATTAAAAAATTACTTCTTTTTGCCATAGCCCGCTAGTCCATTCTATAAGCTTTCCAATGATATATAGGTTGACATGTTTTGGTTAAACTAAGGACGAGTATGATTTTTTTTCCGAGGACGTGCGCGAAGGTTCTCAGTAACCTTAAGTCACTGACTTTATGCTTCGAATAATGGATGCAATAATCAACTCATTATTGCACTCTAGAGGGGGACGCTTGAGCATCTTTGGCTGTAAAAATTGGGAATGAAGTCATATAATGGATTCATTATACTTCATTATACTTTATACTCAAGAACTTTCTATTGTTTTGGATTGGAACGCTTGTTTTAATCCTTAAGGTGTTTCTCGAAAACCGTGTCTGTGTTTTTTAAAATTATGAGTTTTTTTCAATTTTTAGAGCGTGAAAATTCTATAAAATTTGACCTTGGAAATCTGAACTAACATCAAACATTGCGAAGGAATCAAGAGTTACACCAAATGAATGTTATTAATTTAAACAAGAAACTCAAATTCTATTGCTCATTTAAACATGACACTATTATGTCTGATTGTTATACGATAAAAAAAACGTATCGCATTGTTTAATGACATAAATGAACATTTCAACAGTTTCTCAAATTGGACTAATAATTCTAAAGACAAGATCCCATTTTTATTCAATAATGTAACGTTGATCCATGTTTATTATATAGACACGAGTGTTTTACTGGGAAATACGCCACTCGTAGATCTCATACGAAGCTACATCCGGGTCCTCAGTGACATATTTTCCATATCCTCACTAGTGAGGATATCTGTCAAAACAAAAGTGCTTGGAAATCAATTTGGAATATTTTTTCTTGTTTGTCTATATAATAAAAAGAAAATTACACGGTGGCTTGAAGATATGAGTTTTATTTTCTCGTGTCAAAAACAATATTTTACTCATTCGCTGCGCTCATTCGTAAAATATTGTTCTTGCCACTCGAAAATAAATCTCATATCTTCGCGCCACCGTGTAATATCCTCTATGTATGTAAAAAGCTAGCCCGCTTTGTACATGTAGCTTTTGAAAGAAGACTGTCTCTGTCTGTAACTATATAATGCTGTATCATTAATTGTAATACCATTCATCATTAATAATAATTCTTTATTCCATAAAATACCAATTAGTATATATAATAGGACTCCATGCTGTCCAATTAAGAAAAAATTGGATGATTCAGAGGAACTCCAAAATTGGACGAGGCCGCAGGCCGAGTCCAATTTGGAGTTCCGAGGAATCATCCATTTTTTTTCTTAATTGGACAAGCATGGAGTCCTGTTATTTATTAATTATATAACATCCATGTTCAAACCCAAACTGTCCAATTTTAGCGCGAACTGTCCAATTAGAACGCGCGCGATCCAATTAAAAAATAATTGGACGATTCAAGAAAAATCAATGTGCCGGCACAATGGGATTTCGAGCTGGCTATATAATTACACGGCATATAGGATACACTAAGAAATATATAGGTACAAAAGAAAAACAATTACATAAGACTTAATGAGACTCATTAGATTCTTCAGCATCTCGAACCATCGCATTAAAACGCTCGAGAATATCAAAACAAAATTTGGCAGTTACCTTTACGACAGACTCGTCACACATCGACAATAAGTAAACGCATAGATTACGCAAACCAGTTGGCCAAAGGAGACATTCAGTTGCAAAATGTCAGTCAAAAATAATTCTCTTAGATGAACAAAAAACGCATGGTTACAATACATCAATTAATTGTAATACCATTCATGTTTAGTATAATTTTGCCAGTAAATGTAGAGATTCGGGCGCGCTGATTGGCCAATAAATGTAATTTATTCAGCAATATTTACTAGTTATATTTACTGGCAGCGATCTTTTCAAGATGCAGAATTATCCGAAGGAGAAATATTTGAAAAATAAAATAAAATGCTATGCCGAAGAAACACGAAAGAAGCAAATACGTTTGTGTAAAACTCTTCAAAGGTGAGAAATGTAGTGCTTTTACACTTACACTGTTGCGAAAACATGTAAACAAATTAATTTATTCTGTTTGACGTTTTCCTCTGATATTTACTGGCAAAGTTGTAATAAAACAATTATTCGCACTCAGGCTCAGTGATTATTCGCCTGAGTGCGAATAATTGTTAAATATGGAATGCAAATAAATTGATTGATTGCATCCTTTGAAAAAAGATGGGTTAGACAGAACCGTCCGCGTTAGCCATATTTCAGTATATGAGCTCAATATTCCGTATGAGGCGTATCTATGACCAAAAGCTTAATTCCAAATTAGTGAGGTTACCCTCACTAATTATTGTTGTGTTTTTCTTTCTCGTTTGCAGGGCATGGCGCTAAGCTTAGGAGACAAAATCAACCTGTCTCAAAAGAAGAGTGCTTCAAATTCATCTTAGATTCTTTAGGTAGGATATGACCCACAAGCTTCTCTGAGTCACTATTGGCGGTCCGTACCGGATAGACAGTTTTTTCTAGGACTTAGTGTTCATTAGTGATGCCGTGTGAAAAGTGCTAATACAATATGTTAGGTCAGATCACTACAGGGCACTAATTAACAATTAGTCGCCGAAGGCGACGTGTATATCGGCGAATGGTCACCGAGACGAAGTCGAGGTAACTATTCGCCGATAATCACGGAGCCTGAGGCGACTATGTTTTAGTGTAATTGCTCAAGTGATTCATAAGGTTTTTAGAGAAAAAACTTGTTTTTGTTGGACTTGTTCACGATCATAACCAAACTCGCGCGCGCACTCCAAATCGTTTCAATGTTATAATCACCTGTAGGTAATTATAGCAAGAGAAAACGAACCTCTCGACCAATCAGCGCGCGGAAGTTCTTATAATCACTTGAGTAATTAACTAACAAGGTATAGTGATCATGGATCAGGGTTAATTTAGGCTGTTTGGGGATCAGGGATCAGACTTTTTATTTTAGTTTGTGATCACAGATCGATCTTTTCTGTCATTTCAAGGATGAAGGATCACATTTTGAGTTTCAGGAACAAGAACATCAAATTACCTCGTTACTATACTGCGTCAGACCACTACGTCAGACCACTAGATCAGATACTAGAAGAGTCACAGTCCAGTTAAAAATGTAGCTAGGGATTATTGGCTAGCTACAAATACAAGTGTGGTGTTATTGTGATGATAAAAAATATACCTCATTACTACCCTGTTACCTGGTCAGATCATCACAGTAGAAGAGTCACAGTCCAATTAAAAATGTAGCTAGGGATTATTTGCAAAAATTAACTTCAATAATGATATCTGTGTGGTGTAATCGTAATGATCATCATTGAGGGGGTGCTGATATAACATTCCTATCCCATCAGGGGCGGTCGGTTTTCAACAAACGTAAAAGAGGCTCCCTTTGGCGAAACGTGAGATTTCATTACTCATAGAATGCTTCAAGTTTGCGTGCAAGGCAAGTTATATTTATAAAAAACCGCGTATAAGAACCTAGAATATTTAGCCTAAAACAGGTTCTTATTTGATTGGAAAAAGGAAACAAGGGGTTGACATTGATAATTCTAGCCTAACATGTTCTTAAAATCTGTTTTACTGTATCGTATTTTCTATACTAAATAAGCACATATAATAGATAAACGTGGTTCGTAAGAGCGCCAATGTCTGAGAAAATCGCCGAGCAATGTGCGGACGCAACCCAAAATCTCACCTACCCTCAAAAACGTGTCAATAAGATCGTTTGGATGATGCAATTAACATGCTGGGTTTTATTTGTCCAAAACGACAGCGTTAAATACTTATTCGAGAAATTTGGTTTCACTGCCGTGGCGAACTTCCCTGCTAGCATAGGCCTCTTTTGTCTGCATTTCGCTGGCTGAGGTTCGCAAGGAAAAGAGACCTCTGGGCTGGCTCGAAACTCGCTTTGTTTTGCCGCCGTTCACAACCTTGGACGGTTTGGTGACCGTTTCTTGAGCCCACCATATGCGCATTTATATCTACAGACGTTTTCCGCTGTTATTATTTGAGCCCCCCAGCGGAAAACGTCTGTAAATATGCGTGCGCATATAGTGGGCTCAAGAAACGGTCAGCAAACCGTCCAAGGTTGTGGACGGCAGCAAAACAAGGCGAGTTTCGACCCAGCGCAGAGGTCTCTTTTCCTCGCGAACCTCAGCCAGCGAAATGCAGAGAAAAGAGGCCTCTGCTAGCAGGGAAGTGACGAACGAAAAAATCCCTCCAAATAGTGGACTTCGAAAAAGTTATTATCGATAAATATTACAGGATCAGATGGGTTTTTGCGCCAGGACTTCATTATATTTAGTTTAATTTTGAGGTCACAGGCGTAATATCAGGTTTCTTTTGAAATTTGTGGCCGCCTGTTCGAGTTTGGGTCACAGATGGACGTATACTTTGTATTCAGAGCGAGTCACCTTAATTTCATGTAATATCTATCTTAGCCTCCTCCGCAGGCAGCGCGGGATCCCTGTGGCGAAGTGAGGAATGCGCTGCGCGAGGAGCTGAGCACGAGTAGGACATGGAAGGATTTGTCATTCTGGTATAGTAGTTTGCTTGAAAAGACTGCTGCTCACAACGAAGTTGACCCGATAGGTATCTAGGGATGGCGAATTAGGTGGTGGCTACCGGGTACAACAACCTGCCTCAGTATCCAGTGGTTATTTTCTCGAAGCACAAATAAGGGATACCCGATTTAATTGCAGAAATGTGTTGTTCTCTTCATACAGAGCAAAGAGCATAATGGTAGGGTGTTCACCGTGAGTCATTATAAGCTATATCATGAGATATCGGCAAATTAACTGGATACGTATAGAGTACCGTTGTTTGGACCTCTTCTCGACTCTTCCCTAATAGCTCAATGGCGGACAGTAATACCGACAACTCTGTACGTAATTTTGTCAAACTTTATTTACAAAAATACAAAGAGCTTAGAATGTTCTTCAAAAAAATCAAATTCCCATTGCCTATGACTATTGAAACCGAACTTTTGGTTTTAGGTTACACTTCTCTTCCGTGAGCAATAACTTGATATACAAGCTATTTCAGAAAGGATTGGACCGTTACAACTCTGTTATAGCCTGCATGTCATGTCATGGAGCCATGATGATCACCGTGCTTGTGCCTAATGATTCTACCCGCAGTATATCGCAAGAACATTTTTACAGGGTCAACACGAGAATTTAGTTCTTAGTTTCTACCATGGCGCACAGCGGACTACAACGTCGTGACTATACAAGTTTTTCTGAGAAATAGCTGTCTAAAAGTAAAAGAATGACCCTTATAATTAGCATTTATCATTTGCAGGGTGATGATGCTTGATTCTGTTTTGGTGTACTTATTTGCGGCCTATGACGCACAGTTGACGGCCTTTTTTTGTGGAGGTGCAAACTTTTCCAAAATATGTAGAACCAACTTCTTATCCGCTACCTTCCTCTTCTATAAGGCTTCTTGCTACGATTCCAGTCATAAACCGCACCGTGATGAATACTTCCTTGCTTGGGCGTTATGTTTTCCTTTTTCAGGTCGCGTGACATTCATTTGAATAATCTTTCTTTGTTTGGGCTGCATCCATATTCATATATCCTTCGGTGCATAGCAGAAGAATAAAGAAAGAATACCCATGGGAATGCCATGTGATCTGAAATGGGAAAACATTACGCCCAAGCCGAGGAGGTCTATGGCGACTATATTATAACCGCCTCATATTTAAGGCTTTTTGTTACGAGTCCAATAATGTCTCTGCTGTTTAAAGTACATGAGTTCCAGTCCCGACTTCAGTTCAGAGTCGGACGGTAGGTACTGATCCTCGACCAGCTCGTCCTCGTATTCACCCTCCGTAAACTCCACCTCCTCATCCGACGTCACGTAACTACTCCGTCGGGAAGAGTTCGTAAATGTTAATGTTTGGTCCTCCATTGTATCGGGATCTGCTCGTGAGGGATCGGCGCGCCGTCGGGATACGATCAGCATTATAAACCCACCTATAAGCACCGCCCCAAGTACTATTCCCATTGTGGTAGCGACAATGGACGCCGTACTGTCCTTAACACGCTCGGACACCTGCAGGAATAAATTGACGCAACTTGTTCAGTTAGAAATGAATCTTAAAATGCCCGAGTCGACAGCCACGCCATTGCTATTGAGGGAACACGAATTACATGTATCAATATCTTAATCAACATCTAAAAACAAAGTTCCAGGTTTGATTTACCAAATTCAATCGGGACATTGCTAAACACTCTCTAAACCAGCCCATGGAAATGATGCTTTCATCAACTTGGTATGTTGCTATGCTGTGAAAATGGCCGCTGACACAAGCTCTTTAATTGAGTCTCAATTCACTAGTCCCTGGCGTACGGTCTTCCTGTGCTCAATGAACCGCGAGAAAGCGCAAGAGCAGAGACGAACTCGTCCCAGGTGATGTTCACCTACATAACCACAGGAGGTCCGCCCAAGACGCCAGGGACTAAGGCTGCACTAGCCCTATTCTTCACCTGGTTCCTGCGAACCACATGTTAAATACCTATTTCACACACGGTTGCACTGTTACAACTGTATGTGTAGACCGCAATTCGTCATGGGAGAAACTATAGACCTTATTCAATAATGGCCGCTTCTCATTTGCATAAGGACTGAAAATTTAAACCTATTAGAGATTTTGAAAGGAATATTATTAAAAGCTATAGCACTTGATGACTTCTAAAAACGTTTTAAGTTGAACTGAAACCAGTGAATAATGGACGAGATATTCTGAAGTAGTCTAAATACACCAAAACGAGGTTAGTAAGGCTTCTAGCGAAAATTCCATACAAATCTCTGTATGTTTAAACTCCTTTAATTCTGTCAATATTTAATCAAATGGTACGCAGTTTTCAGAACATTTGTAGTCTGAATTTATCTCTTGAAGAGCATGATTTTTGACTGAAATAAAAGTCTCTTTCATCTTTATCTGGAAAAAGTGAAGTATGAATTCGGTGTATAGCGTGCGATGTATTGTAGATTAATTTGGCACTGGGTGATAGGTACGCCTATTTATCCTAAAAAAAATACAGTGTCCATCATTTTGTTTTGGTATAAGTACATGTAATTGTTCCCATGAAACATCGCACCGGCTATAACAGATAGTTGTGAAGGTGCAACATTTTCTGTAATAGGTGTAAATGAAGCCTCTGCTAATGAATGATGAACATCTTGGCTACACGAATCTGAATTTCGTCTTAGTTCTTTTACCATTCTCGAACCCAGAGCTCCCCGGCTCGTGACCTCGCGGGGGAGGCTCTGGTGACAGCCATTTACGCATGCGCGAGAAAGAAACAACTTTCTGCGCCAGACGCCCAAGGTTCAAAATCAGCCAATCAGAGAAGGCCTTCAAATGGATGTCAGCAGAGCCTCCCCTGCGAGTAGACGAGCCGGGAAGCTCTGGGTACGAGAACGGTCTTTTTCCGCTAACATGTGCGCAACCATTTTCTGCGTAGTGAGTCGAACTCTGTGAGCGATTGAGGGTTGTGCAGTTGTATGCCTTTTCTCTGCGACCCAAACAGGATGATTGCGCACACCAAAACGCAGAGCTTTTAGAGTTCTTGCTTGTTAAAGAGCCTCTGTCAGCCTCCATTTTGTCAGCCAAACAACATACCGAGACAGAGAAAGCATCCATTTCCATCGGCTGATTTAGGGGATGTAGTGCAATATTTTCGATTGACCTCGATAAATGAATAATAAAACTTTGTTTTTAGAAAGACTATTTCAAGATTTCTACACGTAATTCGTTGTCTAATATAGACTGAAAACAACAACAAAGGCGTGGCTGACAAGGGCTCTTTAAACTATGAAAGCATGTGGCTCAAGTTCCTCACCCGTATTGTTTTAATGATGGTTTTAGTTCTCTCGCTCTTGTCCGTTTCCTCTGTATGTGGAGCCGTGCTTGCCAAGAACGCATCCATCATTTTCTCAGAGTTACGAAGTTTCTCCATTTCTTCAAGTTTGTCGACTTTTTTGTTCATAGAGGACTTGTCCGCCTTGAAGATGGCATGGAGTTTCTTGTCTATGAATTCAAACGGATATCAGCAGCGATAACCATGATAACGACAGCTATTTCAGTTTATTATAGCGGAACTCCCCGTGCCGAAGGCACGGAGTGGAGCGCCATACGTATCATTCAACGTCACATGAGAAAGCAACCCATCCAAGCCAAAACGATACGTTCAGCGGCTTACGAAAACATCGCGGGCTCTTATTTACGCCTGCGCACTTGCGTTTTTGGCGACCCGTGTACACAGCCAATCACAGTCCGTCTTGGATCACTGAGCGCGCGCGTCAGTTTGTCCTCCAGCACAGCGCCGCGGTGCTTTGACGCGGTGCTTGGAAGAGGACACGGACCGGAAGTCGCCCCTTCATTTTCCCGCCGAAAAAACTCACAAAGCACGCGCCCGCGTCGGCTAACTCGAGTTCATAATTTTTGTTGAGTCAAACTCGTGGGTGCGAACCACGCCAAATTTGCTCAAAAGAATTCTCTAATGATTGTCAAAATACTTCGGATTGGATTCCTTCGCCGAAATTTCATAATGTTGTTTAGTCATTTTGGAGAAACTATGAGGGAGTTGCAAAAGATTCAAAGGCTAGATTAAAGAAAACCCGGCCCACGGCGAAGCAAGACTTCGGCGTTCTTCTGAAGAAAAACAACAGTTTCTTTCGTAAAAGCTGCAAACGACGTGTTCTTCGAATACTCATATGAGATCTACGAACAGGGAGCCAGAACTGGATTGAACAGGATTGACAATAACAGAAAATTGCAATGGTTTTAGCCGAATAATATATTTAGGAAAATTGCCTTTGTGCAAAAGCTTGCCAAGTAAGAATGTATTCAACTCAACACGACGGAGACTTTCGGAGGAAAGAAACGACTTCACTAGCAGTTATCGGTAAGCACAAAGCTTGAAATTGCTTCTTATGCTATTTATATTTTTAGCTTCCCAGTTATTGCATTCCTGATGAGAAAATTCTGACTTTAAATGTAACTTGTACGTTTTGCTGCTTTAGTTGGCTCCCTCAAGGTTTCTTTTTCTCCGGCTAAACTCGAATTACAGTTTTGAGTAATCTTATATACTAATTACGATTTTGAGACGGCAATTCCACAAAATATTGACGGCTAGTTGGGAGAAAATATGTTCACGTATTGGGCGGAGTCGCGCAGCGACGGAGCCCAATACGTGAAAATATTTTCTTCCAACGCCGTCAATATTTTGTGGAATTGCCGTCTCAAAATCGTAATTAATATTGTATCGCGATTCTTGAAGATTTTCTGGAGGAAATGGCAAGAAATAGTGCTATTTATTGTCGATTGAAATTTCAATTCTCATTACATTTACGCACGATCTCACGCAATCACATGGGCTTTTCGCACGAGCTCGAGCATTTTCTGTTTACATTTTTCCATCTTTTTCGGCGAAAAAAATCTCTTTCTGCCATAAGATATTGCTAGAAATATAGCTAAACGTTATTTCTAACTATTGACAATGAAATGAAACATAAATTCGTGCGAAAAAAGTTGAATTTTGCTAGCTCTTTTTGAGCCGTCAATACCACAAAATATTGACGGCTCACAACAACACAGAGTGGCAGGGTGAATCGCGATACTTACTGATATTCTAGCCTTGATTTTCCTTTGTCACATGTTAGATTTAGTTAGTACAATGAGAAAAATACTATGTCAAGTATTCTTTGCTGTGGATTTCGCTGAAAATCTTATTATTTTTCATGTTTATTTCAAGGAGATTATCTTTTGCCGGTCGTGAACTGCGACTTGTTAGCATATCAGAACGCGCTAATACTATCATTGTCATATAATGGTAACATGAATTTTCTTGATTTAAACTGTAAAGGTGAGCTCCCTGTGAGTAAGACGTGGGGTGTGTATGATTGGAGTTCCGCTTTTAGGCATTGCCTAAATCTATATATTATAAACTATACATTTTATGTCTATCGCGAATTCATCCACTGGAAATAAAATCGACAAAAGAGAAAATACATGGGCACTTGGAGATCAATAGGCCACGTGTTGAGACACGATCGAGAACGTTACTGCAGCGCAGCCATGACCTGAGCACCTGAAGGAAGACGGGAACGCGAAAGACTAAAGACAACTTAGAGAAGGACTGTGGAGAGGGAGAGACTCGAGGCGGGGTGGAGGACATGGGAGGAGGTGCGGACAAAGGTTGCGAACAGGGAGGAAGTGGAGGAATGTTGTGAAGGCCCCAGGCACGAGGAGGATAGGTAACAGGTAACTTGGAGATTGAGACAAACTCCATATCCCCACGCACCCGTGATATAATCCTCTATTTTTTCTATTTTTATCAGGATTCAGGCAAATACAAGTTAAGAAAAAAGATAAAACGACAAAGAGTGAATACAGATACATAAAGGGTAATCAAAGGTAAGCGACTGTAACTATGACAAATATAATATGTCTTCCACACTGCAAAAGCTTGTAATACATGTACTTTTTTGCAAAGGACCCACCAAAGGTAGATAAACAGCGACAGCCTTCAACCAAAACCTCTTCAGCTCAAGGTTTTTTCCCATCGCCTCCCCGACTCCAGCCCAGTTGTATTGATATTATCTTGTCAACATTGTTTAGAAGCGAGTCCGCAACGTTGAGTATAGTATATATGTGTATAGCCTAGATAATAAGATAATGTGGGTGGCGGTTTTTTCATTCCCACCTTTTGCTGAAGTGATTCCGTTAGTACTGTAATCAAATTTACATAATTTACGAGTTGAAAAATAAACGTCACATCTAGTGGCCGAAAAATCCCAATCGAGCGGGTACATGTTTGGTCTCCTCCCTCCAGCAAAACGTAAGCTTGATAGTTTTTTTGTGTGGATTTGTTGTATGATCTAGTCCAAGAAATAGTCCAGAAGGAGTGCTTCTAACAATAAGAAACATACCTCAAGGTGTAATTTATCAAAATACATCCTCATTGATAACATGCCAGTGTGGCCTTCCAGGGCAAAACAGCTACCTCCAAGTTGCATGGTACTGTAAACTAGGTTCCAGCCATCACAAACTGGTGACTACCACCGTCTTACATCTGCATGGTACTGTACCCTGTACTCAGTGATACAGCCATCACAGACAGAGGAAGCCTGCATGGTACTGTATACCCAGAAACACAGCCATCACATAATGGAAACCAGCAATGTTATGCTGCATGCATGTTACTAAACAGGACATGTCCTATTGGATAGCCATCACATGTCAACACAAGGAATGTCCAGGAAGACCAGTCATGTATCACAGTATTAACCTAACTGGATTACTCAAATTGTGTGCTTCTATTGTCTAAATGGTTCTATTTAAGTGCTGTGGACCTCGTATATTCTCCTGTAGGTAACTACGTATGATTATACTACAATGTAGTATAATCTGGTAGCTGTTTAATCTGTATTCCAGATAAAGCAGTAACCAGTGCAATATTCATTATGCCATTCTTAAAGATATCTCCCAATCATTAATTTAATTTAATCATTAATGATGGCAGGAATGTCATGTCCTAATAAGATTGATGCAAGAATGATTTACATAAAATACATAAACCGAAATGTACGTATTCTATGCCAAACACAAAACAACAATCAACCGGGCAAAAATATATAACAGATCTATAGTCTAGTATAGATCTATTCATAGATCTATCAACATAAAACCATGCATGGGGTTTCTAAAGAATTGTTTATGCCAACTGTGCATTTCATTCAGCCTTCGTATAAAATGCACAGTTGGCATAAACAATTCTTTAGAAACCCCATGCATGGTTTTATGTTGATAGATCTATGAATAGATCTATACCAGACTATAGATCTGTTTTATATTTTTCCCCCGGCTGATTGTTTGTTTGTTGTTTTATGTTTGGCATAGAATACGTACATTTCGGTTTATGTATTTTTATGTAAATCATTCTTGCATCCATCTTATTAGGACATGACATTCCTGGCATCATTAATGATTAAATTAATGATTGGGAGATATCTTTAAGAATGGCATAATGAATATTGCACTGGTTACTGCTTTATCTGGAATACAGATTAAGCAGCTACCAGATTATACTACATTGTAGTATAATCATACGTAGTTACCTACAGGAGAAAATAGAGGTCCACAGCACTTTAATAGAACCATTTAGACAATAGAAGCACACAATTTGAGGAATCCAGTTAGGTTAATACTGTGATACATGACTGGTCTTCCTGGACATTCCTTGTGTTGACATGTGATGGCTATCCAATAGGACATGTCCTGTTTAGTAACATGCATGCAGCATAACATTGCCGGTTTCCATTATGTGATGGCTATGTTTCTGGTATACAGTACCATGCAGGCTTCCTCTGTCTGTGATGGCTGTATCACTGGTACAGTACCATGCAGATGTAAGACGGTGAGTAGTCACCAGTTTGTGATGGCTGGAACCTAGTTTACAGTACCATGCAACTTGGAGGTAGCTGGTTTGCCCTGGAAGGCCACACTGGCATGTTATCAATGAGGATGTATTTTGATAAATTACACCTTGAGGTATGTTTCTTATTGTTAGAAGCACTCCTTTCTGGACTAGTCTTGGACTAGATCATACAACAAATCCACACAAAAAAACTATCAGGCTTTGGTACCAAAGCAGAAACGCGTGACCATCTCAGGAATCTAACCTGGGATTAATGGTCCTTCAGTCTTCCCAATCCCTGATGACGAAGGCTGAATGAAATGCACAGTTGGCACAAACAATTCTTTAGAAACCCCATGCATGGTTTTATGTTGATAGATCTATGAATAGATCTATACTAGACTATAGATCTGTTATATATTTTTGCCCGGTTGATTGTTGTTTTGTGTTTGCCATAGAATACGTACATTTCGGTTTATGTATTTTTATGTAAATCATTCTTGCATCAATCTTATTAGGACATGACATTCCTGCCATCATTAATGATTAAATTAAATTAATGATTGGGAGATATCTTTAAGAATGGCATAATGAATATTGCACTGGTTACTGCTTTATCTGGAATACAGATTAAACAGCTACCAGATTATACTACATTGTAGTATAATCATACGTAGTTACCTACAGGAGAATATACGAGGTCCACAGCACTTAAATAGAACCATTTAGACAATAGAAGCACACAATTTGAGTAATCCAGTTAGGTTAATACTGTGATACATGACTGGTCTTCCTGGACATTCCTTGTGTTGACATGTGATGGCTATCCAATAGGACATGTCCTGTTTAGTAACATGCATGCAGCATAACATTGCTGGTTTCCATTATGTGATGGCTGTGTTTCTGGGTATACAGTACCATGCAGGCTTCCTCTGTCTGTGATGGCTGTATCACTGAGTACAGGGTACAGTACCATGCAGATGTAAGACGGTGGTAGTCACCAGTTTGTGATGGCTGGAACCTAGTTTACAGTACCATGCAACTTGGAGGTAGCTGTTTTGCCCTGGAAGGCCACACTGGCATGTTATCAATGAGGATGTATTTTGATAAATTACACCTTGAGGTATGTTTCTTATTGTTAGAAGCAATCCTTCTGGACTATTTCTTGGACTAGATCATACAACAAATCCACACAAAAAAACTATCTAGCAGAGCTCGCACCTTTTCCCGCTTTTCCATATATCTTACTGAGAGAAGTGCTGAGATACATGTACTTTTTTTTGCAAAGGACCCCAAAGGTTCTCATTTTTAAGTGAAAATATTTATCTTAAGAAATTATGTTGCTCTTATTGCTAATTTTGCACTTGGAGTGTAACTACGTTTTCTGTTTACTCGATCTTACGGCAAACTTCGAACTTCAGTCGCTCTTCTTCTTTCCTTTTCCAAAGGATGCCGCTTCATTAGACTTTATAATCTTTCTTGACTATTTTTTTGGACTGGAACGGCGCGACTCTTGCACGATCGATACGTATCGATGTTTGCCGTAAGCCTAACATATGCAAGTTTTCATCTTTACTTACCTTTTTCGTGCGCTATGGGTCTAGATATTGGTGTGTAGTAACAAAGAAATAATGTGTGATCTTTCTCTGTTTTGTGAATACCAAATGGGATCTCTCCTCCCTCGTAATCAATATTGCCACGATCTTCGTCATCAAACTTCAGGAACTCCCGTGTCGCGTGCATCCCCTTTACCTAACACGTGGAACGGAATATAATCATCAAGTACTATACTGCCAGTATTGACGTGTCAAAAAAACGTCCATCAAGAGTACATAAATAAGTAAATAAATAAAGTTTAAAGAATCGTATTATATTCCGCGCCTCAGCGACCAAGTGCGCCGGGAAAGCAACGTTTATTGAATGAGGTTTATATGGCGCTACGTCCATAAAGGACACTGCAATTAAGTGAGCGCCTGACAAAATAAGCAAAGTAACCACCTATTGTGAACAATTCAAAATTCATGCAAAAAAATTCAAGTGAAGGTTAGAGTAAAATCATTCTGGTATTATTTTAATCATGTCCTTCACATCTAACAACATGGTGCGCTATAGGCAACTGATAAATTTATATTTAAGAAATGTTTGCATCCACATAAGTTTTTGATCCCGGTTCCGACCCAAAGATCCCGGATCCCTGTCCCAGTCCCAGTCGCAGTCCCAGTCGTCGCAAGACAAAAACCCTGACTGCTCAACATGACCTCGAACTTAAAATGAGGATTATCATCAATTGTTAAATGGCCTTGACTTGAGGATTATCATCCTTTGGGGGACGTGACTATATTATTATTATCTTCGTTCTATTTTATTTATGTTTTTAAAAAACATAAATAGAACGAAGCAATGTATATAAATGAACATCATCCAAAAATAGCCCGAATCAAAAAAAAAAAACAGTCCCTGACTCCCACCCTAACCACCCTTAACAGCGCTCCCTACTACAACTGTACTACTTCAACCTACAACCATGTGGGACACTTGCGCATGTCAAATAATCATGTCACCAGAATGATGATAATCCTCATTTCAAGACCTTTTAACAATTGATGATAATCCTCATTTTATGTTTCGAGACCATGTTGGACTGCTCGTCGTGTGCGGTGACCGCACCTGCCACGTTTACAACAAAATACCTCGCGCCGCCACACACGAGGATATTTTTTGTCGGGGACGATTTGAAAATCAAACGTGTGATAGAACGAGTGGACGAGGAATCTTGACGTAAGATTGTCGCGGGTCACAACACACGAGTCGATCATTCACACGAGTCGATCATGATCACACGAGTCGATCATTCACACGAGTCGATCATTCACACGAGTCGATCTCGTCTTGCGACGAATTTTACCTTTTGGCACTTGTCTGCTTCGTATGCGAACAAATAGAACGGCCGGTCACGTGGAAGGCGAATCGGTTGGTCCCAGTCCCCAGTGCCGCTGCAGCAGAAGAGTATTTTTGTATCTTCGTCATAATGTCCCTCTGGGAGTGTCCCTCTCTTTGAATTCTTATTGTCTTTGTTTTCGTCATCCCAGATCACAAACCCCTCATCCATACCATCGGGCATTGTTGGCCTTTCTTGTAGATGCAGTATTTGCCGTCGGGCCACCTGTGCACAGGCATTTATTAGAGTCATGCATATCAATATAGTGATACAAATCTGCGTGGGATCCCTGTGGTTTTCACTCTCGTCTCAGGCCCCTCGTGAGAGCAAAAAAACAAATGCCGACCAAGAGAATGATGTTTCTCGAGCATCTTCATTTTTCTATGAATTCCCCTGCTTCTCCCGCTTCCAAAAATAAGCTTCAACGGCGCATAAATACAGTCCGAATAGTTTCCTCGAGTTTGTCTTTTGTTTCAATTCAAGCTTCAGTTGTTTTCATTTCATCAGTTTCTCGTTGGTATTGACAACTTTTTCGACTTCAAATTGAGGCTCCCACTGTCTTTATGCATTGTGATGCCTATTCAGCGGTAGAGTCTGTAGAGTAGAGAATTCGAAGCTAGACTATCGAGGATGGCATTCCATAGAAATATGAGAGTGCTATGCCAATGTTCTTGATGTTTCTATTCATGACAACTTCAATCTCTTATGATGTTCATATAATGTTTAAGCTTATCTCCAACTTAGCATAGGTGTGGCGGAAATCCATTCTTTTTGCATTTTTTTGTGCATGTTGTGTTTGTGTATTCTAATAAGTTAAAGGAAACAATTTTCGTGCCCAGAGCTCCTCGGCTCGTCTGCTGTCAGTGGAGGATCTGGGGACTTCCATTTGAGGGCATTGGCTGATAGGCTGATTTTGAACGTGTGGGATGCGCAGAAAGATGTTTCTCTCAACGGCTCTATCAAAACTTGCGCACGCGTAAATGGCTGTCACCAGAGCTCTGAGTTCGAGAATGAAAGTAAACTAACAAAAATTATATTGCGCTAATATAATCATGCGCCGAGACAATGACAGAGAACTACAAGTACACTATGTGAACCCACCTTGTCTCTCCTATGGAGTCCGTCTTCATACAGAACTCGTGACGAATGCCGTCATCGCTGACCTCACCCGCCAGGTGAAACGAGTCCGAGTGCTGGTTTTCTGTGCCATCATCTTCGGTGTCATGGAAACGGAACCCAATCTGCCAATAGAATCCCTCGCTCCATGGACATCCGGACACGGCACGGGGTAGCCCGTATTTTCCCGAAGGCCACGTGATTTCTGTGAGCAAAATAAAACACGTAACCTCATACCCTTAGTCCTAACTTAGTCCTAACATGAGAGCGGTTTTCATATGACTGTCGTGAAAACAATTGCAATTGAGCAATCACTAGCCAATCAGAATCGAGAAAAATCATGACTTGCTCCTAAATGGCTTTTTTCTTAGCCAATTGCAAGCCGAACCAATTACTAAGTAATTACACAATTGTATTTACTACAGAATTTGATTGGCTGAGAAAAACGTGTAGCCAATGAGAACGCAAAGCAATCACAATTACATAACAAGTCTTGACAGTCATGTGAAATCCGCTCTTCTATTATTATTATTATCAAACCGAATCCTTTTCCTAGACGCTTTCGTTTTGGTAAAGCAACTTTACGTTTGACGTTTCCTGCGATATTTCTCTTTTAATGTTTTTGTTTTTAATTCTATTAGGACTTTTCATGAGCCCGCGAAAAAAAGTTGTTCCATTTGATATATACGTGGGGCAACATTTTAAATGACCACACGTTATTTTCACTGGACGAAAAAATGGATTTGTGCTCAAGTTTGCTCGTGAGCAAATCTGAACAAATATGGTGTAAACCTACAGTAAGCTCGAAGCAAAGGTGGTGAATACCGTATTTACAATACGTTGCAAATATGGTCACGTAAATACGGTGTTCACAAGGAAACTTGAGTACATCCCGGCCATTTTTCGTCAAGTGCTTAAAAAATAGTTTTCTATATAGTTCAATTGTCGAACGCAAGACGTCTACCAAAAAATAAACATCCAAATATTGAAGAGAACCGGGCTTTTGGAAGACAATATACAATGTTTCTAAAATAGCCAGGCCAGTCGAACTGCTGCCCATCCTTTGCATGCCGAGGTACATTTTGTCAATAATAGTAAAGATTCCTTAACGTGATTCTCGACACAAGTCAAATCAAGTACCTTTAGCAAAATTCCGATGTTGTTACTAAAAATACGCGATGAACTCGTACCTTTAGTATCATCATCCTGATCTTGATCCTCCTTTTTCTTCTTCTTGTCCTTCCTTCTCGGCTTCTCATTAAGTTTGACCTTTGCCTTGGTAGTTTCCTTGTCACTCTTGACGTCGACCTTGGTAGTTTGCTTGTCACTCATAACCTTGATATCTGGCTGTAGCTCATTATCCATAAGTATATCCTCCAATGTTATCTCACGTTTCTCTTGCTCGAGCCCACTAGAATGTCCAATGTCCGAAATTTCGGACACCTGTGTCCGACTTGAGTCCTCTACTGCATTTCGCGACACCTCTTGTCTTGGCATGGTGGTACGCTTCCATGGTGACCCTCGCAACTCGCTCGTACCCGAACGTTTACTCTCTACCCGTCCGATAACTCGGAATCCGGGTTGCTGCATCTGCCATACATAAAGGACAGGCGCTGAAATGAAAACAGAATGTGGTATATTATCATTTATAATATAGCTACCATATAACGCGCGCTCTGATTGGTCCAAATCTTTGCTCTATTTCACCGATAAAGTAATGGTTCTCCCCCGGTATATCATAAAAGCAGCAAAGCACAAATGTATATGACTTTATCGTCAAATAGAGCACTTGTAATGTTTGGAAGAATGCTGAATATTTAACCATTATCCTGCGAGATTGCGCAGAATATCGTCTGATAGCCGACGAGGGACGAAGTCCCGAGTTGGCTAAAATCAGACCATATTCTGCAAAATCGCGCAGGATAATGGTTTTATTATTCAGCACATCGATAGCACAAAAACCCCCGAAAAAAATGACTTTTGTGTATTATTTACGAGCTCAAAACATCATATTTTCCTCAGAGACGGATATCGCAGGATAGCTGTCATGTACAGAAGACAGCTATTGGCGTTCCAATGACCATATTTGGGCAGTGCATCGATGTGCTGAATAATAATTTACAATATTTGTAAACGCAATATTAAAAAAAAGAGATGATACCAAGTATAGTGGGGTGAGAGACTGGACTGGTTTTAGGGACCGGTCATTATTTATCGCCTGGGAAGGGGGGGGGGGGGGGGGGACAGAGAATTTTAGGGGGGATCACTTCATTTAAGGGGAGCGAAAGGGGGGATCTCTCAAAGCCTGAGGCCCTGAAAGGGGGGACCACAAGAAATTTTCTAAGTAGTTATTCCAGCAACTTCTCTAACATTTGCATTTTTGTACTTCACTTCACTCAATACATTATAAAAATTTCGGCGCGCATAAAGAATTTAATCTAGTCTTTGGCAACTCGCGCAACGAAGACACTACCTTCGCACCAATCACAAGAACAAGTGCATCTTGGCTCGGAAAAACAAACTCTACCAAAAATACCCTGCGGTGATAGGCCTGGGGGGTAGTCACTATGTTTGAAAGAAGAGTAAGCGTGAGTTCGAAGTTACAGGCATATAAATTCGTCATTTAGGACGCGCTCTACGCAAATGAATAATAACAATTTCGTCATTTCGGCGCGCAATTGCGCGCATGAATAATAAAACCTGCTGGATTTGTTTACTATACACAAAATAAAACGGAATGTTCATCTACACTTTCTCTGAGGCTTGATGAAATGCGTTTATCAAAATTCGGGCGCGCTTCGCGCGCAAGGAAAGAAAAATGCGATCCCCTCTATCTGTAAATGGTCTTCTACTAGGTCAAATAGGGGTCGGAGAGATCACGAAAACGTTTAACTGCTCTGAGGGGGGTCACGTTAATCGTTGTACTTCTAGAGGGAGGATCACTGCATTTTGACCTTGTATTACCCAAAATCCTCTGACCCCCCCCCCCCCCCCCCCCCCCCCCCCCCCCCCTCCCGCGATAAATGATGACCGGTCCCTTATCATAAGGACGTGAAACACAAGAGAAACTGGACCGTTACTGAGGGGTGATTTTCGACTAATTATCCAGTCCAGTGAATATCAGTCCTTGTTATATAGCGAGTGCTCACTCCAACCGAGCGCGCGCTCTTATTGGCTAATTCAAGGTCACGTGGTGAAGTACAAATCAAATATTCCCCGATCAGTCAATATTTGGAAAAATTATTGACTGGTTGGGGAATATTGCTTTCGCGCGTCGCGTTTGAGAGCGGGAAAAAAATTGAAGTATATTTTCTGCTATATAACAAAACACTTAATGACTACTCCCTCGGGAAACACAGTTTTGTTTCCCTCGAATCTCGATGTTTCCCTCGACTTCGTCTCGGGAAACATCGAGGTTCTCGGGAAACAAAACTGATGTTTCCCTCGGGAGCAGTCATTAAGTGTATAATATACCACGCATGAAAACTCAGCGTATGTTCAGCTCTAGCGAAGGCTTGTCAAAGCGTGAAGAATAGTAAACTAACGGAACAACAATGCGCGGTATTCTGAGCTAATCCGCCTAGAAGTCTTCAAACGATCATTGCAAAATTAATTTGCAATCCTGGAAAAAAAAGTGATCTGTTATTCTTCCCAGCTCCTTGCCGAGACGGGGATAAAGCATTATCATTGGTTAATTAGCAGAAGAGGAAGCAATTTGTTGACTAGCATTATTCCCAAATATCATGTGTATTTTTAAATACTCCAATAACATATCAACATTTTTTGTCTAAAGCTGTATCCAGAAGCTCAGATAGCTATATAATATTTTAAGGAAAAGGAATAACATCCAAAATAATATGTACAAAACATGCAAAAAAACATATTGCAGCGGATACGATTACATCAATCAATAATTGTGTAAAATGCTACACTAGATTCGGTATAAAGAAATCCAGGCATTTCGAAGATATACTATGTACGTTTTTCTTTGTCAGTGTAATAATATAATATGTTTGAATCAATAAACAGGTTTTGCTAAGGACAATTAGGCAGCTAGTGACCTTCAAGAATGACGTTCTTTTAAGCTACAGCTTCATCCTACGGAAAAATATATAGAGGATATTACACGGTGGCGCGAAGATATAAGTTTTATTTTCGAGTGGCAAGAACAATATTTTACGAATGAGCGCAGCGAATGAGTAAAATATTGTTTTTGACACGAGAAAATAAAACTCGTATCTTCAAGCCACCGTGTAATTTTCTTTTTATTATATAGACAAACCAGAAAAAAATATTCCAAATTAATTTCCAAGCAGTTTTGTTTTGACCGCCGATATCAGTGAGGATATGGAAAATATGTCACTGAGGACCCGGATGTAGCTTCGTATGAGATCTACGAGTGGCGTATTTCCCAGTAAAACACTCGTGTCTATATAATATATAGTTATTGTTATATCATGAATGTCTATATCGCACGCGGCTTTTTCTGGCGGTATTTTATGGTAAATATGGGCGTTACGTTTTGCTACACAAATTCTTAGTCTCATCTGTTTACAATGAGATATGTTGTTATTCATGCATACAGTATTTACTAAGCATGTCGAAACGCACATGGTATATTTACACCTTACCAAGCACCGTTCAAAGCCAGTGAACCAAAGATAATCCCACAGGAAAATTAGATCACAAAACTGGAATGTACATTACTCAGCTAAGACTTTAAAGAAATCCTAGGAAAAAAAATCCCATAGCCACTTTCAAAGCCCAAAAAAAATATTTGCTAATTATTTGTAGGATGTTTATGAGCTTTGTTGATGGCATGAATTCTGACAGAAGCAGAAGCATGTCATAATGCTGTCAAAATACTAATTACTGTAAAGAACACATTAAAACAAATGTTTTTCAAAGTGCAGCAACATATACCGAGAAAGACTGAGATTGCCCAGGAAAAAAATAAAAGACGTTTTATATTTCTCAGTATAAAGAAGAGAAACATACAAACTCTCAAAATGGTGTTTTGCACTTGCTCGCTACCCTTTGGTGTTGCTTTAAGCCCCCGTGACATTTTTGCGTTGGATGTTTCCAAATAACTTCGCAATTTTGTAGCGGCTTTCTACTGGAAACATCCATGAGTACATCCTTGCACAGCAAGGAAGCTGTCATTTTAATTTTACGGGATACACTCAAGCAGAGAAAATTAAAGACATTACGTTATTAAAAGCGGAGGAATATAAGTTTCAACCATTTCGAAATAGAAGGATTTGACAGGAAAGTGCTATCTAGTGGGCAAGATTCCGTAACTTAAACGCAGATATTGAATGCCCGATATATTTTCGTGTTTTTAATCTGTTTGGGATTTCTAAAATGGCGGGCGCAAGAATAGGAAACAGTGCTATAATGGAAGGTTTCACGGTTAATTGTGAATTCGTTCGTAAGAAATTTCTTTGTTGTTTTTCGTAAGTTTTGCTAGCCAAGTGGAAGTGGATAGTATATTTAAGAAGTACATTTTAGAGTAAATTACAAAGGCAACATATAAAGGTTGATTTACTAACCTTGATGATCGACTGCGAAGAGCGATAGCTCTAACATGACCATTAATACTATACGAGAAGAGAGCTTCATCTTTGAGGTGGAATGATGGGGATCATCTTGGCATGGTATTTACTACCACTAAATACCTTTACCACAGCTGAAAATATAACCAAACTCTCTCAATATATTGAACCTTAGCGTCCGATATTCAAGCCCTACGGATTTTAAGAAATCACAGTGGCTTGTGTCTCGTCACGGTTATTAGGTGAGCAGAGACGAATGATCAGCAATAAGATTGTTTACTTTCTCAAGCAGTTGTTTCCTGTGATTTTAGTTTACAAACCAATGTTTACTCAATTTCGTAGGAATAAACAACAATATTGGAAAATTGTAGCTTATACATATACATTAATAAATCTTCCTGAAACGGAACTGTAATGTGTTTTCGCAGCTATCTTTGCTCGCATTGGATATTATTCAAACAATACAAGAAAGGCGTTCGGTTTAGACGTGGGAAGAGCTCAACGAAATTTGTTTCCATCCTAATCAATTGACAAAATAGTCACATACGTTGAAAAATGCTGCAGTGTCGTACAATAGCAGAACAAGGTATGGAAATGCTACAACGTGATTGAGTAATGGAAATATTAAGTGTTTGAAGAAGATTTCAAATTGTATTGAGATCGATTCAAGATATAGTTTTCTTTGCAGACAAGTAAGTTTACGTTGAATGTCGAATTCGTTCATAACTCATAACTCCTCTATCAGGTTAAGTTAATGCTTTAGATGCATTTGCATGCTGCAAAAAAAACATTAGCTCGGCAAGAAACTATAATATAATATAATTTCCTGGAAGAACCGACTGCCTCCGGTCTTTGGCAGAATTTTGCAATGCGAGCTTTTTCACCATTGGTTTCTACTTTTCTCTGCTGCTTTTATCCACTCGGTCTTATGACAGAGAGATGCTAGCAGAGAGTCAATGATGTAGTAAATCGTGCAATTAAAACCGTACCTTATTCTCCTAAATTGTACAACGTGACAAATGATGGGGGTAAAACTATAAGCATAAGAAAACTAGCATGTTTTCAAAAGAAATCTTGTTAACAAGAAATATGGTACCAAACCTTCAACAAGTGTTTGAATTAAATTGATCCGGTACGTATTGTTAGTAGTTGCATGTGACGATAACAAATTTGCATGTTTTTTATGCGTGAGAGGTAAACTTAAGACTAGGAGAGATGCGACTGGATTTGTGATTTTGATTGATGTTATTTATCTTTTCTAGATGATATTAAAGAACCCCGCTCATTTTATTTGATTCTAGTTATGTGAACGTGTCCAAAACAAAGCCAAACGGCCCACAAAGCAGAACTGAAAGCTTAACCAACCAAATTAAATACTACAGTCGCTCTACAAATATTGTTAAATTACAAATATGAATTTTCTCGTTATCGAATTGCTAAATAACAACTCTCATGCTAATTTTTTCACAGGTTTCATAGACTTACCACTCAGTAGTTTAGGTTTCCGCCATTGTCATTTTTCTCCTCGACCTTGTTTCTATGAATAAATCAACGTGTGTCTTGTCACGGCCCAGAAAGGCAACCCGCTCCACCAAAAACACGGCAGGTCCTGCTGTGACGTCACAAGCACTGGAATACTATTTTCCCGCCAAGAAGCGTGCGCGCGCCATATGCTCTCGAAGCGTCTCGTATGACATCAATCATATGAAAAGGTATCAAACACCTTTTTTTGTTGTTTTCGGAATGCAAATGAAGCAGTAAATGATATTGAAGAAAATTAGGAAAAAATATCAAATCAATATTTTACTGCACTTTTATATGAGAGCGGTTTTCTCGTGTGGCGTAACGAGAGGTCTGTTATAACCAAGACTAAGAATCTCCCATAGCGCCCTCCCAAAAGCGCCAGGAAAGCATATATTTTTAGGAATAAGTATTTCTCATCAATTGTGGCGAATGGCGATGGCGATGTTGCGTATACAGCTCTGCGTCGCATGCAGGCCGCGGGCTATAGTAAACACGAGGATCCGCAGGCCTGATATTTTTGGTTCCAAGATTTAATTAGTAATCATAGTCATGCCGGGCTTTTATTGACAGATAGGTTCAAAGAACAAACGATTCCGCTGGCAGTAACAATAGAGTCGGTGTCAACAGCCCTGTTGATTGGCATTTTCGAGAGCATAAATAATAATCCTTGTTTTTATTGCCAAAATGGCATCTCAAGAATGTGGCCGTCGCACGGCCAAGTCTATTATATCTGTTTACAAAAATGTAGGGCCTGCGGCCCCTCGTGGCCTGTGTCAGCCACTCCTTTGTCATTGTTTTCATTTGATATTGGAACTCAGGTACATTAAGGCATGGGTATAACCATGATTTGACCTTCAGAAGTAAGGGGGGTGGTCAAATGCCATTTAGAACATGTCTATCATTAAAGTAGCTGTTTCATTAGGTTGATATTATTAAATATTTCATGAAAGACGATACTGTGCCTTAATTAAGTCATCACGTGATGTCTCACATTGCGTTATTCGACATTTTTCAGCGTTACAATACATTTCGAAATAGTCTCAGTTCTAATAACAAGTTTTCTCGTACCTTTGTGCCGCAAAACGATTAAGGCCATTGGTCGCTATAACAATCCTGCCGGACTGAACAAGATTTTGAAAAATTAATGAAATATTTAGGCTTTTGTTTCACAGGGGCCTGGGGCGAGTGATTTTTTGGAAATATCTAAGAAAAGAAACTTTCTTTTAATACGGTCCGGCAGGATTCTTAAAGTAGTTGGTAATAAACATGTTTTAAGGTGAAATTCATTTGGCTCCAATAAACGTTTCAACTGAGACTATTAATCCACAAATAATATTGCGTGACAGAAAAATTTCAAGTGTCACGCACGTAAGGTCACACCTAGGGAGATCTATTTGTGGAATGTAATTTGAATCTCAACTCCTTTTTGGGATGAATGTTGGTAAACACTTTTTTGACCACCCCCTATGCTTTTTAGGTGTTCACTCTTGGACCCTTGCCTTAATCTACCTGAGAAGTCGAATTACGTGTAGAAATCTCTAAATAAACATCTAAAATCAAAGGTTCATATTTAATTTACCGAGTTCAATCGAGAGCAATGCCCTACATTCTCTAAATCAGCCGATGGAAATGGATGCTTTTCTTGACTCTGTATGTTGCTAGGCTGACAAAATGGAGGCTGACAGAGGCTATATTAAAGGACCCGACTCACCCTGTCCATAATGCATTGCTTTGTTTTTGTTCACATGATCCATTATCATCATAGAAACTGTGCAAAGGTATTCTACTATTACGCGTTTTCTTGCGCTTGCACAGTAAAATGCTTTAACATTTTTTGTCGAGTCTCTGATATCGAAAATGGCAGCGAAGCAGTGCATTATGGGTACGGTGAGACGGATCCTTTAAGTTGAAGAGACGTCTATCAGGAAGGAGGGTAGAGATGGGGGGGGGGGGGGGGGGTATGCCACACGTTCGGCGAACGCAAAACGTGAAAAATATCGAACCACGGATGTCGAAAGTAGGAATCACGAGAGTGGATCAATAAATGATTAAAAAACCAGGCCTGATATGTGTCATGACACGATAAGATTTTTACATGAAGGTAGTATCCTCAAGATTAAGATGCGCATGACAATGTAACCATTGATATTTTCTTACATGTTTATATTGGCCGGGCACTCGCGTGGTATTCAACTCGAATGCATGCGTAAACGCAGCCGGGACAAAGACAAATAAAAAATCGCAAATCAAGATGTTATCAGCTCAAAATCACGACTCTCGAGTACTTCAAAAACGACTATCGCGGGTTACGCACGATTCTTGCGCTCGAATCACGAAATAAGATTTGCCATTTTCATTGATCACCAAAACAAAATGAAAGGGTCGATAACGGTTCACGAAAATACCCTGTACGTTCCTGTTCAGCTAACAATATTCGCACCTCCAACCCGGATAAGTGTGAAATGAAACCGCAACCGCAGCTGCCGAGCTGGTAGTTCTATTTGTAGCCTTTTGCTAGCGGGGATAAAATAACCAAACATGCATGCCGAAAACAGTGAAAATATGTTTCTTAAAAATGATGCGTTTCTGGCGCATATGTGGTAAGGACTAATACAAAATTCTTATTCCTGATTCTGGACTCTTGAGAGTATCGCGATTCACCCTGATACTTTGTGTTGTTGTTAGCCGTTAAGGTGGCTCCCGAGTATTTATTGCAGAAATAGACCTCAACTTCTAGCGTATATTCCGATTTCCATAATTGTTCTCACAGAGCTTAAGCAACCTCTGCACTACCAAATGGTGTAGTTCATTTGATATATTAAGCTCGTCTGTTAAGGATATTTAAAATTTTCCAAAGGAGGTGTTTTTAGAATAATTGTTATAACTTGAAAATTCGACCGTGAATGATCTTATTACCAGCTAAAATCGCATCCATAGTAACAAGGGTTTACTCAGAGAAATGCCCAGGTCAGCTTTTCCCATGCGATTTAAGTTGTAAACGATGTAATAATTTTACCTCTAAAAATGTCTTTCCGCTTCTGTTTAGTGTGCCGAGCGCGGATATCAGAAAAGCAGGGAAGCTCTTCAGTATTATCTCGGCTAATGTTCACTCTTAATGATATAAAAGAGAAAATAGAATCGAGTATCTACAGAAAGCGATATTTAATAAACAAATGAGAGCAACGTCTCGTCCAGAATGTGATGTTGCTATAATATTCAATTCGAGCTCGAAATACCTAAATTGCTGGAATTGTTTCGCAAGTTTCTTTCGTGAGAGGTAGAGTACAACCAACTGAGAAGACTTACCAAGTTTGGCTCGTCTTTCCAATACTATGTTGAGAAACATTATCCACAAGTAGTCCGTATTTCTTCGCTCCAACACAACGCCAAGAAAACCCATATGTTTATGAACTCAGCGTTCTCGTCTCAGTGCACATGGTGCTAAATACTGCATTTTGTGAAACGATAGTTCATTTATCACATTTATTAATTTTCGGTGGCCATGATTTAAACACACAACAACGACTCGGGCAGTGCCGACCACCCTTCTGTGAACATTTCGTGAAACGGGCCAAAACGGACATCTTTGACAATTATTTGGTAATACTTGAGTTGAATTGGGCTCAAAATCATGCACAGATAAACGAATTTAATTCACCCGTCCAAGTTACCCTACTTGGCGAGTCCGTACGAACCGCACTGCTTTGTTAAATGAGAATGAATGGGCAAATTGCATATGATGCATTACGCGCATGACAAAGAAAACTTCGTCAAATAAATTTGAATAATAAAAAGTGGGGGGGGGGGGGGGTGAATAGGGGTCCTCAAATCCGCCGATCCGTTCAATTTTTTATGAAAATCCGCCGATCCGTACAAAGTTTCGCCTCAATCCGAATCCGCAACGTTTGATAATTAAAAAAACTACGTTTCACCGTACCGCTTACACCCGAACGTCTCTCACTGAGGGACGTGTCATTATTTAGCGGAGGGAGGGCTACCATTTTTTTAAGCACTATTAAAAGTTTTCGTGATCCCCCGTCCCCTATTTCACCTAGTAGAAGACATTTTACAGAAAGAGGGGGTTACTTTTTTCTTTCCTGGCGCGCGAAGCCCGCCCACATTTGATAAGCGCATTTCATCAAGCCTAAGAGAAAGGGTAGATAAACATTACGTTTTTATGTGTATCGTAAACAAAGCCTTTCAGGAGCCAGGAAATACGCTACCTAAACTATGTATGAAAGCTCCTATTAATGTGCTCCTGAGCCTGTAGGTTATGTTATTCATGCGCGCAACTGCGCGCCGCAAATTTATTTAGATAACGAAATTATTTTTATTGATGTGCTTGAAGCGCGGCTCAAATTTATTAAGTATGCTAAATTAAGTATGTGAAATGCGAAAACATTAACGGCCTACAAATTCGAACATCCAGGGCTATTTGTCTACAGGCCCTACAGTCAACAATCGGCACAACCCGTAGTTGCGATTATCAGAATCCGAAATCCGAAGTCGAATTTTCAATAGATCCGTGATCCGTAACGTTTTAAGAATCCGAAAATCCGCTCGAGATTTTCTTAAAATCCGTAATCCGTGCGCTATTTAGGCCCAAATCCGCCCATCCGAAAATCTATTCACCCCCCACAAAAAGAATAAAAAACAATAGGAAACACTGCCCCCAAAACTAATGACATAGCCCTTTCTTTACAAAAGCCAATCAGAAAGCCCTAGCATTATTATAGGTATCGCTAACACATTCATTTCTTGTCTATGACATTTGAACGGCATTTCTTTGCTCATCATTATTATTGGTAAATAAGTGACACCTATTCCAAAGGGAATTCTTCTTTTTTTGAAAGTCATGTAATTATGAGCAGACCTTTTGTCCCAGCACAGAAGTTATGTCAATTATTCGGAACGCCTCTCTAAATACACTATTCTTAATGAAAAGCTCTCATTGTCAATCTTTTGTTTGCCATTTCAAAATAGCTAAACAATACAACTTGAAGCCAGTCTATATCAGATTTCTTATTCTTGATTTCAATGAAGTAGTTCCCACAAATGTATTTCCTTTTTTTAAACTAGCTTGGAATTATGAATTATTACTGGCAACCGTTTTAGAAGTAGTTTACAAAACTCGCTGTCGTGTTTTATCGGCAGATATAAACACGAGGTGAAGCCGAGTGTTTCTATCTGCCGATAAAACACGACAGCGAGTTTTGTAAACATTACTTAATTGACGGCTCGAAAAGAGCTAGCAAAATTCAACTATATTTTTAACAATATCAAATGGCAGAGGTCGAGGTCGTGCGAAAAGCCACTGTGATTGCATGAGAGCGCGCGCTAATGTAAGGAGAATTGAGATTTCAATCGGCGAAGACGCATTATTTCTCGCAATTTCCTCCAGAAAATTGAACCAACATGGCGGCTAGAGGCGTGCTCCTGAGCTCTGTCGTCCTTGTCTTCTCCGTGCGACTGTGGCTATTTTCCATCCAGTCTAAATCTACAAATAGCTTCTATACAGAAAAGACCTTCTATCTGTGTCGACTTCAGGGCAGTTATTGCTTTGGCAAACCACTTCTCTCTCGACATGGCCAACTTGAGCCACGCTGTTATCGCAACTACACCAACGCTAATAAGTCCTTTATCGGCCTTCTTCTTTTGTGCGGGGACATTGCCAGCCATCCAGGCCCTGATAACTGCGGATATGTCAAAGCACCTTACTGTTCTTCGATCAAATGTCTCTACATGAATGCTAGAAGTGTTACGAAGAAACGGACAGCTGCAAGCGCTATCTATAGGAAAGGATGTGATAGGGAAGGATGCGAATACCCCCTGGGACATGTGCTTTGTTCCTGGCGACGTTGACGCCTTTCTGTCGAACTGGAGTGATCTTTTTCTCTCGGCTGTCAACGAGCACGTCCCGAGGTGTAAAGCACGCAATGTGAGCAATCAACCATGGATTGATCACGAGCTCCGTTCGCTGTTAAAAAAGAAGGACAATGCTAGAAAAAAATCCAACAAAACAAATTCGCCATCCGTGAATAAGAAGTACAGTGATTTACGGCGAGCTGTTAAAGACATGCTTGCTAGGAAGAAAAAAGAACACTTGACAAAACTAAAGGAGTCCATCTCGGAAAACCCAAGAGATTCTGGTCCTACGTAAAATCGTGTACCTCAAACAAGCCCTCGCCAAACTTTCTAAGGGATGGAACAGTCTTCTTAACTGATAGTCGGGACAAAGCAAACTTGTTAAACAAGTTCTTCCACTCAGTTTTTAGTCCGGCTGGCGGAGCGATGTCCCCTAGTTCCCAATCATCTTGCCGTGCTGACAGTAACCTCTACTCCATCGTACTTACAGTATCCGAAGTGACGGACGTGTTACTGAGTCTCGATCCGAATAAAGCTTGTGGACCGGATGATATCCCTGGGGCTCTGCTAAAGAACGCTGCTCCTGAAATAGCCCCATCACTCTGCAAGCTATTTAACCAGTCTTTAGCACTCGGCTCAGTCCCCGCGCTATGGAAACGTGCACATGTCTCGCCTGTTTTCAAAAAGGACGATCCAACTCTGGCTGAAAACTACAGACCCATCTCACTCCTCTGCATACTAAGTAAAGTACTGGAGCGGTGTGTGTACAATCATTGCTGTCCCTTCTTAGTGCGCCTTTTCTATCACCTGCAGCACGGATTTCTGCAAGGAAAATCCACGGGACGCAGCTACTGGAAGTCTACCATACCATTCTGAACGAGCTTGCTGGTGGTAAAGAGGTCGATTTCATCCATCTTGACCTATCCAAAGCATTTGACAGAGTGCCACACGATCTCTCGCTACTCAACCTCCAGCAGTATGGCGTGTCAGGTCCCCTCCTAAAGTGGTTTGAGAGCTACCTGACGGACAGGCATCAGCGTGTTGCCCTTGAGGGAGTCGTCTCTGACTGGCTCCTAGTCACGTCAGGGGTGCCACAAGGCTCCATACTGGGCCCCCTACTGTTTCTGGCCTACGTCAACGACATGCCAATTTATATCCACCACGGGTCCTCTATTGCTCTGTTTGCTGACGACAGTAAACTATTCCACACTATCGACTCTGTAAGTTCTTCCGCCTCGCTACAGGCGGACCTTGATAGCTTACACGACTGGAGCACTGACCACGGCATGGCGTTTAACACCAAAAAGTGTAAAGTCCTGCATATGACTAAGAGGAGGTCGCGTAGGGGACCCCAGCACAGCTACAAGCTTGACGCCAAAGAGTTAACTTCCGTCCCGGAAACCTCTGACCTGGGCGTGTCTATTACCAGTCAGCTGTCGTGGGTCTCTCACATCGAGGAGATGTGCGCCAAGGGAAATCGCGTTCTTGGGCTGGTCAAGAGAGTGTGCGGAAGAGAAATGCGCGATGTCCAGACTAGGCAGCTGCTTTACTCAGCCTTGGCCAGACCAGTATTGGAATACGCGTCTTGCGTATGGCCACCCTACAACATCAAACATCGTGCATTAATCGAGAACATTCAGCGACGAGCAACGAAGTTCATCCTCAACTACCCTCCTAGGGAGATAGGCTATAGGGATAGGCTAGTGCAGCTCAAATTACTACCGTTAGAGTTTCGCAGAGAAATCAGTGACCTAGTTTTACTCTTTAAACATAGGCTCGGTCTTGTCAATACCAACTTCAATGACTTCTTCTCGCCAGCTTGTTCCACCTATAACACCAGAAACTCCGACCCTGCTAATCTACGCCTCCTATCTTCACATCGCCAGAACTACTACACAAAATCGTACTTCCCTAGAACCATTCGTCTCTGGAACAGTCTGCCTCACCTCATTAAACACATTCCGAGCGTCTCAACCTTCAAACGCCAGCACTCTGCGCACTACTTTGCTAAGCTAGACTCTTACCAGCCGCCCTAGTGACTTTTATTATTTATATATATATATATATATATATATATACATATTTCACTTTTTTTGTTTTTTTGTTACAGTTGTGATTTTATACATATGTGTTTAGGGGATGATTATCAATTGGGGCCCTACCCTGTATTCATTTCCTGCCTGTACCTAATCGTTTATTGTTTCGTAATTGTTATATTGTGTAATTTAAGTGGCAAATTGAATTAAATTAAAAAAAAATTAAAAAATCCTCAAGAATCGCGATACAAAAGAAACTACGATTGAGAGACGGCATTAACGCAGAGCATTGAAGGCGCCGTTGGAAAAAAGAAATACGATTTTGTGATATTGCCGTCTCGAAATCGTAATAGGCCACTTGCGACAGGACCCAAACATGGATTCCATATTCTGTGTCTTTATAGATACAAGGTTCTAACATGCATGCACACTCTTCTTGTGAGCCCCCCAAAAAAGTTTGGGGAGGTGATACTTGACTCAGCATTTATTGGATTTGGGTCACGTGACCCAATTAGTGCAAGTGGCCTATTAGTATCCGAAACGCGTCAAGACCTAAGAGATTACTAATAAGCGCGAGCTCTGTACGGGAACTATCAGACCGGGGTCTTGCAGTACGGACAAAGCGATACCGAGGTCTGATATTTCCCGGGTCCACAAGAGGTAAAATGGGAGCTGGCATTGGCCTTATTTTAGGGTGGGAAAATGGGATTGTGGTCACTTGGACCAGGATTTGACCACTGAGAATGGGAATGAATGTCCACTAAACTGGGAATGGGATTCTATATTATTTCCCTTTTCCTTGTAAAACCATAAAACAACGTAGTTTTAAAATAATTGGCTGGATAGAATCAGTGTAAACATGTGAAAAAGACATTAAACAGATAAAACAACAAAACGAATTAACTCCTAAAGCGGTTCTTGTTTGGTTACCAGTCTCCCGTGACCATACTCAGTATTTCGGTCAGCAGCTTGCAGCGTCACACACAACTGGGATTTGGCGATTGGAACTGGGATCTGGCGGAAATTTACACTGGGAAATGAGATTGGGGACCCACCCCACCCCTTTCTGGACCTTGTTGAGCGACGGAGCAAGTAAGGATAATACGTCGTTTAAATTTGAATTACATTTCGTACAATTTGTTTTTTCTTCCTTTCACGCGGGCACCACGCGTTTTTTATGTTTATTTTGTTTTCTCCTACGCACCGAAGGATATATGATTACGAAAGCAACCATAACAAAAAAAAGTGTCACGTGAGTGCCACGTGATCTGAAATGGGACAACATTACGCCCGAGAAATAGGTCTATTATGCTGATTAAAACATAACTTATGAAAACTGGGGTTTACTGGAGCTATTGGCGTGGTAAATAATATATATGGACTGTAATATGCCTGCCGTGCAAATCACTGCATGTGGACGCCGTTTGTCGTATGCTAGAGGTATACTTGAGCTCTGGCTATGATTTCCAGATCAATGCTTTCCTTCTCTAGTTTTTAAGCTCTGGTGATCATGTGGTCGTGATCGGTCACGTGATTCACCACAGGTATCCCAAGTCGCGCACCTACTTTGTTTTGTCTGGGAGCTACTGAAGTATGGCGCGGCCATGGGTGAACGATCAACAAGCGGCCTTTGACGGTTGCCCAGTCCCCCGCGCTACTGAGCAAAACAACCTCGTCAATCAAAACTTGCCGCTACACGATTACAACCATACTACCCAAGATAAACCGGTAAGAAACAGAATCTTGCGATTTTATGTTTTTACGACATTTTACTTTATTTGTGTTAAGCATTTACGATCGATGAACCATTGACACGTTTTCCAAAATCGAAGTGTTGATTTGGTGATAAATCAAGACAACTGTTTAGATAAAGTTTCTGCTGTTTTATATACTTGTCTCGCTTGTATTCATTCGAGAAGCTTAACGTATGGAATATAAAGTTGCATCTTGGAAAAACGGATTTGGGTGATTGCGAAAACAATAAGAAATGAATCATATGAAACGATACATTTTAGCGGAAGAGAAAGGTTTTCAGGTCGATCTTTAACAGGTACCTGACATTTGATTTGATCAACATTTTATTGTCAAATTTCAACACACCAGTTTCGCGAGAACTGCTCAGTGAATTCCAATTCGAGTCGAATAATTGCTGCAAAATTTCTCCACGGCTTTCCTTTTAGGAGTTATCCCGAAATTTGTTCCTTTTTCGCGAAACGAGGTGCATGACTCTGAAAACTTTTACTTGTACTCTCTCAAGATTGACAACGAGTGTCAATTTAATAGTGTAATTTAAATTCCATCTCCATTGCTTGTAACTTCTCCTTCTCTTACTCTATCATAGCTAATGAAAATCTTGACACATATCCAAGCTCGAGGCTTTCAAAGCGGTGTTGCTTCATATTTATGGTCGGGTGTGGTGAACTCCTTGAAACGGAGCAAAACATCAATGACATTACCAACTTAAGTTCATCGATACATACCAAAACAAAAACAAAATAATTTTGCTGCAAAGCCTTATCTATCATTTTTATTTATCATTGGTTATTTTCTTTAAATCAGACTAAATGTGAAGAGATATTCGTACAGAGCTCGTTCAAGTGTAAATCAGTGTTTGTTCTCTCCCTTTTTGTTCAGGTATTTTTTTCTGTTTTTCTCTCCATATTTGTTGTTATGTGTTGTTGGTACAATTGCCTTGTAATGATGTGAACGTTGTTTCTTGCTTGAAAATATTTTATGATGATGTTTTGCTTGGGATTAAGCTCGCATAGGAGATAGTCTCCGACCTTGACGAGGCTACATAATCGGACGTTGCTCATATCTCATATTTCACCAGATAAGAAAACGGATTGTAAAAACCTGGTTAAAGGGGTGTCAAAGACTTTGCGAAGAGAACGTATCGCCATGCAGGTTATTGAAAACGGAGAAAAAGAATGGGCATCCGCAAATTTATCTCATACAAATCAGATTGCACTACATAAATGGTCTGAACTAAATTGGATGTTTGTGGAAGTAATATTTATCATTTTTGGAGGCAGGGCCCGAGTTGCAAGAAGTCACAACATTTGTTATTTGAACTTCCGGATGGTTGTACCGTAGCAATCACCTAAACAAAATACCTTCATTGTTTCTATCGACCGTATTGGTCGCTAACCGAAGGTGTTAATTAATGTCGATAAATGACCGATCGAAATAGCAAACTGATTGTTAATCTGTGGTTAACTGATGATGTCTACTTTAATTTCTATTTCACAGAAAATATGACATAGCCCAAGGAGTTATTGGGTGATAACATGTTTTGTGTGTGTATTCTGCTGACGCTGGCAAGCATAGCAGCTGCCGAAGGTAAGCGCTCATCAAAGCCCTCCTCCAGGTCTTAAGGCCTGTTGATACGGCGCGATCTTTGCGGTGATCGTGACGTCATATCGCGCGGTGTGAATGGCAGGCGATTTAGCTCTGCGATATTTGTCAGTTTGTTGGTGATCTGTAGAACTCGCACCCACATCGTCGTGGAATTTGAACATGGGTCCACTACCACCTCCTTTTTTACTCTACCTGCCAAACAGGGGATTAATACAAGCTGTGTGTGTGGAAATAAACTCAACTCACTCACATGTTCAAAACGGATGCGACGTTGCGGCGACATCGCAAGTGAAATCGCCATAAGATCGCCGGTCGTTCACACCGCGCGATATGATATCGCCATGGGATCTCCACAGAAATCGCACCTCAAATCGCATGGCTGAAAATCGCGTCGTGTGAACGGGCCTTTAAAGTCGTTGTTTTTACCGCGACATTCTCCATCTTTTAAAGTGCCACTAGCACCTAATTTCCACTTGCCTAAAATGCCACTAAATTCGGCACACAAGTAGAAGACATCATGATCTTTAGCTCTACGCCATTTTTTTGCCAAAAGGTGAAAGGAAAATAGCGTATTTTCACGCCAAAGTTCGAATTTAATGAGCTGTTTTCGTCCTGATATTCATAGAGTCAATTCCCAAGGGACGCACAGGGAGCCCGAATTGCAGATGTTATTGCGTTTTTCCCTGTATTTTAGGGCAGCTATAATCCAAATAAAATAGGCGTACTGTATATGTCTTACTTCTGCGGTTCTAGTCGTCGCATTTTCTACCAGTTTTAGCATTATTTAAATGGACTTCGTATATGCAATTCAAAAACCTATCGATCAATTTTGCTCGATTTTTTGTTGGATTGAAGTTCGCGACATTTGCAAAGGTCAATCGGAACGCCTGCTCAATTGAAGTTTTTTTAAGACGCCCAAAAATACTTCCAAAGTTCTCTGTTGGTTGTGCTTGTCGAGTTCACGGTTTCTGTTGGGTTTGACTTGACTGTTTCTTTCATGCAAATTTGAATTCTTCGACATTCCAGCATGCGGAAACTGCCCGCTCGGTCGAAGGATCCAATACCGATACCGGTACTCTTGTATAAGCGCTGTTCACGCTGACGTAATGACCATTGTTATTAATGTGCCAACCAGAGATCGATTGGTTCACAGAACAAAGGGCTCTATTCAATCTACGGTTGGCACATTAGCATTACAATGGCAATGTTGATAAACAGTGAATAGCGCTTTACCCAATGATTATGAAGCTAGGAGTTCCACCGAACCTCGCTTACTGCGCAACGCTTGTGGCGTACGCAGCCTTATATAGCCTGTAGGAAAATAGGATCTGCAAATGTTTAGTGGGACTTTGGTACAAGTAATGTACTGCATTCATTAGCTTGGCCTGTAGATTTACAAAATCCTGCGTATGCCCGAGGCTACCAGCAACTGAACAATTTTAAGTTACGCTGAATAAAAGAAGGTCATACTTGAATCAATCTCGAACCACTTTAACCCGGGGTAACACACTGACTACATTCTCGAGCGCGAAATAAAACGCGTCGTACAAAGCATGACTTGCCATGGCGTCTACTATTTGAGTTCGCATCCACTACCTTTTTCCTCTCCCAGACAAATCAGTGAAATGGCCATCTGGACAGTACGGCCTTCCACGCCCAAAAGCTGGCTGCCCTGAGAATTGGATGAAAGGCCGGCGCTTTACCGACGAAGAGGCAAGCCCTCAGAACAAACAATTCAAAGAATGGTTCCACCTCTCCGGGTTTGTCAGTAATCAAGGTATGTACTAGCACGTACCTAGGGTCAGTTATAATGCTATGTAGAATAGCATCTCACAAAAGCCAGTAACCATGAGAAAAGAAATAAAGAAAGGGTCTTCTCCTCATCGTGAGGGAACTCAAAGCGGTCGAATTACACGACCACTAGACAAAGAGAGGTTGGAGGGCTTAATACGGGCTGCATTAGATGGCGCAAATTGCAGACGCGCAGCTTACAATCATGAGGGCTGTTGTACAGTATATATGCCTCCGAGAGCCTGACCATTGCACCGGGAGACAATTCCCTGCTCCACCTTCAACAGGGAAGGCATACGCTCTTACGGGACCTCGGTTTATTGTCTCATCCGAAAGACTATAATTAGGAAACACAGTAGAACTAACTTCAACCCACAATATGACATACTATTCTCATACTCATTAATTATTCACGAGGATAACAGCCAATTGCAAGAGCGAAAATTGGGTCACGTGATGATACTGGAAACCCGGTCCAGTACAATCTAAAAGCCGGGGAGGGTATTGAAATCAGCAGGGAAGAGCTGGGGCTTAATTAATTCTTTTCCAGTTGCTCAGGGACGCCTATTCCCTGAACTGATTTAATTTTGTTCCAGTTCCTTTGGGATGTCCCTTAGGTACTGGAACAAAATTAAATCAGTTCAGGGAAAAGGTGTCCCTGAAGAACTGGAAAAGAATCAATCTCTGTAAGTGAAAAAGTTCAACACAACAAACAACAACATAGACTTTATTTGATGCGTTTTGCATCCAAAGTACAGTAAATTATAAAGACAGCGTACTGTTTTACAAATTGATAAATGGTCACATTGCAATAATTCCCACTAATGTTATTGGCCAATCGCGCGTAATTCCAACTGCGAGCAGATGACTTTTCAGGCACGCTATACTCGTTTAGTAACTAATATATTTCATCTAACCTGAAAACTGGCAAAACTGCCTCATTGCCAACATCAAGAACACATCTCAAACCTGCAAAACTAATAAAAAATACGCATATCAGTGAAAAGAATAAGCTTCTATTTTCCACCCACCGACGCATTTCTATCGAACCGGTCAGAGTCCGAACCCGGTTTCTCAATAAACACTAGCCTGCGAGCCGGCTCTACAGTGGGTTTTTTCGGATATTCGATTTTTTGGCGCGCGGGATTCGTAACAAATTCTTCTCTGGAAAACCCACTGGAGAGCCGGCTCGCAGGCTAAATAAACACCAGCTCTTACATTTCATGCCTACGCCACTCTCGTTCTCCTAGGGTTACAAAATTCGGTAGTTTGATTTATAATACTATAGTACATTTGAAATCTTACCTCATGTTTTTTTCGTGTCCAATATATTGACAGCTGTTCGAGTCTTGCTTTCCAAACCTGGTACAAACTTTTAGCTGGGTATCTTTCACCTATGAAAGGTATACAAATAGCAAACAATTTAACTAAAATTTCGTAAGTTTGCGTTGTGTTACCAATATTGCACAATTCTAAACGGAAAAAAATAATTACAGGTTTACCTTTCTTATTGGTCACCGTCTGCACAACTTTCATAATCCAAAAGTCAAGGGACTGCACCGACATTTTACGGGCTTAATCCAACCGCTTATCACTGATGAAAGTCGGATTATTTCGGTTTTGATAATAACACACGGGTATATGCAAAGCACTCTTATAATGAAATTCGCTCTTGTTCTCTTTGTTGTATCACAACAACCGACATCAAGACAAAGAAGTTGATTCTACCACTTCAAGTGTTTCTCTTTCAATTTTGCCTCCCAAATAATTAATGAGCATGAGAAGTCATTTCAAATCCTCCAATTCGGACTGGACCATTATTTCAAGTCCTTGCAATTAGTTCCAGTCCTCGGCTCCGCCTCGGGCTGGAACTAATTGCTGCGGACTTGAAATACGGTCCAGTCCTCATTGTCGGATTTGAAATATTACTTCAAATACTCATTAATTATTCATGACCTAATCAGCCAACCAGAGCTCTCATTTTGTACCACGTGCAGTACCTTGAAATCCCAGGAAGATACTGCAAGTGGGACTTGAAACCTTTTCAAGGTCCAAGGACCTTTGAACTATGAATATTCATAGTTCAAAGGTCCTTGGATCTAGAAATGTTTTCTAGATCCAAGGACCTTTGAACTATGAATATTCATAATTTCAAGGTCTTCACCCTCGAAAAGTTTTTCTACTAGTCAGTCTTTGCGCAGTGCAAAGGCAGACCGTAGGAACCACTCCATGAGAAGACAAAATTCTCCTCTCTCGGAGAAGTCAATACAAAGAATTTTGGTTGGAGACTATATGCTTGTGCGCCGCCAACCTCCATGTGGGACAGGTTTTATGGAAACACTCTTGATCATTTCACTTCTGCGCATGACTAGTGACGCAATCGAAGTTCATAATTTTCATAATTTCAAGGCACTCGCCATCGAAATGTTTTTGTACTAGTCGGTCTTTGCACCGTACAATGGCAGACTGTAGAAACTGTTCCGTGAGAAGACACGCGTCTCCTCTATCGGAGAAATAAAATACAAAGGATCTTGTTCCAGACTATATGAATGTGCACCGCCAACCTCCATGTGGGACAGGGTTTTTGGAACACTCTTAATCTTTTCACTTCTGCGCATGACTAGTGACGCAATCCAAGTTAATAATTTCAAGGTCCTTCCCCGTCGAATTTTTTTGTACTATTCAGTCTACGCCGTACAAAGGCAGACTGTAGAAACGTTCCGTGAGAAGACACAGGTCTCCTCTCTCGGAAATGTAGAATAGAAAGGATCTTGTTCCAGACAATATGCATGTGCGCCGCCAACTTTCATGTGGGACAGGCTTTGTGGAAACAATCTTGACCTTTTCATTTGTGCGCATGACTAGTGACGTAATTCTAGTTTCACAAGTAAAAAAATATGATTATATTGATAAATCCTGTTTGGGTAGGGTACAGAGGGGTTGGTGATTTCAGATTATGTCACAGGCTGAGTATTTCAAATGACCAAAAGGAATTAAAAATAAAAAAATGGAGATGTTTCAACATTGATCGTTTTCTCTCTGTGTTGGCTAATTAGGTCATGAATAATTATTGAGTATTTGAAGTAATTCAAAAGCCTCCTATTCGGACTTGACGGGATTTCAAAGCCCACGCAATTAGTTCCAGTCCTAGGCTTCGCCTCGGACTGGAACTAATTGCGCGGACTTTGAAATCCCGTCAGGTCCTCATAGTCGGCTTTTAAATATTACGTCCAATACTCTGACAAATTTATGCATGGTATTGTTCTCCCCCATTGTATTGCCTCGTTCTATAATACACTCCATTGCACTCCATTGTTTTAGACAATGCCTTGCATAAATTTGTCAGTGTATTGGACAACCCTCCAATATGAACTTGTCTCAATCATGACTATAGCATTAACTAAGATAAGTGTGTGTGGCTGAGGACCTCCCTTAAAAGACCCCTCCGCTGGAATTTCCACTCGTGAAACAGACCCCCTCCCCTGGAATTTCCAACTTCATAAAGGACCCCCTCCCCTGGAATTTCTAAAAATACCCTGGAAAGTCTATTTTTGGATAAAATGTCCCTGGAAAGTCAACTTTTTTACCCTTCCCCTTTGAATTTCCAGTCTCCAACACCCCCTCCCGTGGAATTTCCAGAGTCCAATACAACCCCCCTGGAATCCCCCCCCCCTCGTGCGGTTTATAAATGTAATCGGCTCTCTCAGAATTGGTTTGCATGTTAGTCTAATATATCTATCCACGACTATCCGAAAACTGATTTCGCTACATATGCAACTTTCAGCATTTCGTTTCGCTATTGTCGATATGAGTAGGGATCGAGGCCCACGACGAAAAGGAAGACTCTGATGACTTTCGTTGTCGCTTTACAGGTGTGGAGCAAGACTTCTGTATGAAGACAAGCCAAGAGGGAGGAGGGTCATGGCCTACCGGGAAATATTGTATACTCAAGGGATCCTCGTGTCCAAACGGGCTAGCGGAAGGGTAAGTCACGAATCACCCCATGCAAAGGAATAAAAAAGCCCGGGGTGGGGGGACTCCCATATTTTTTGGTCGGATCATGGTATCTTTTAGGGGCTAAAATCATAGGTTATGGTATTTTTTAGAGGTGATCTGCAATAAAATCTAAGGAGATTGGTATCCTTTAACAAAGCGGCAAACCTTCAAGAAAGAGACAGCGCTCTCGTTGACAAGAAGAAAAATTAGACAAAACATTGGATAGCATTTTAAGCAAAGATCGAAAGTCCTTGATGGGTATCTTTGATATCTTTGAGCCATATCCTTTTTGGTATCTACCAAATTCACATATTTATCTCTCGTTCTTGGCAGATATATACACTGGAAAGATCGTAGTTACCGAAATCAAATCAGAGGAAGATTCCCAGCACACAAGCGCAACACTAAAGTAGAATATTGCTGCAATGGAAATGGTAAGTATTAAGGAAGATGTCTTATTTGTTACCATATTATCGCAATATTGTTCCAATTGCAGCCCGTTAGATGCAGAAGAATTGACAAAATCGACTAAAACGGTGTTTACATCTTGTTGCCGCCAAATTCAGATCACCTTGCGATTCATTGTTCATTTTGTACTAGATATAATTGCATGCGCTCAATCGTGAGAATTGTTGATAGCAACAACAGGATTATTTACAATGGTGGACAAAAGTGGTTGACATACACACATACAATTGGTCGGCTATGTCCAAAAGACCTCTCCCCGGTAAACCATCCTGTTTTCACCACTCCCCTTCATTTCAATGTTGAGCTCCGGACACAACTTTTGCCACCCATGATCAACTTTGAATGGGTGGGGGGATGGGAAGGGGACTCAACCATTTCGGGTTTTAGTAGAATTGAAGAGTTAATGGGTGCAAGTGTCTCAGAACTTTTGTCCGCCATTGTAGGCCAAGTGCGAATCAGGCCTTATCACGACTGAGAGCTCAATGCTGATTAACTTGCTGCCACCTGACAAACGTCCGAGCTAACATTACGTTTTCATAAATACTTGCATTTTCGCAACACTATAACACACTCGAATCTGGTTCGATGTTTTGATTGTCTGCTTGGCATGTTGGAGAGACAGCATTGGCGTTATTTTTGGACCGCATTCTCGTGATTTTTTTCTATTTCTTTTTCAAAGAACAAGTACAATCACAATCACCTTTCGTCATTTCTCAAAAGAAATTATAAAGAAATTGAAAATTTCTAAATCTGTCAGCTTTGGATATCCGTAATCCTTGTACGCGCAGCTGATATCAATTCATTTCGAAAACGTAGCAATAATCTGCCGCCCATAGACCTTAGCGTTAAGGTTCTATGAGAACGAAAAAAAACTTCAAATTTCAAATGACAAAGAACTAAACCTGACATCTAAACTTCGTCACGCCAGGCAGTCCCCGCCATGCTATTGGTCTACCGTTAGATCGCCCTTTCTACTTGTACGCGTATGGCAGGAACGAGTGCCAGCTAGTCCGTGGTGCGCATGTCAAGAAGGAGCTTGTACATTTCGATGACAGCACGGAAACATTTCACGATGGTGAAGGAGGCGCGCATCCATTTGACGGGGGACTGGGATCGAAAAGCCATCGACTGACGTATTGTTATTATGAACCAGGTAGGGATCTAAGTTGTGAAGTCGCTTTACATTTGAACTTAGAGGGATTCAGATCAGTGTCGCAGGAGAAGCTGACAGATTTGGGTTTCCTACGCGTCCCCATTGTTTGATGTTTTGGCAATCTCGTAGCCATTTCCCGTCATCGTTTGACCAGCGGCAACATTGATACTCTTTGGGAATCGATTTTTTTTAAACCCAGATTTTAGGTTTCCGGTTTGAATTTGTATGAAAGTTCGTTACGTTCTTGATCTACCACGCATGCTCAGAAATTGGATTCCTAAGAGCCCCAATCTCGTACCCAATCGGGTAATCCGTATTGTGAGCATGCTTGGTAGATCAAGAATGCAACATTTCTAACAACCTTTCTAACCGGAAACCCAGAATCTGGATTTAAAAAAAATACGATTCCCACAGAGCCCTGAATGTTGCTGCTGGCCAAAAGATGACGCGCTCTGGATACCAGATTGGAAGTTGGTTCATAGTATTTTTGTCAGCAAATCAAAATGCGAACAAAAACCGGTTGCACGAGTGGCTAAAGGCATGTCGTAGTTGTTGATCAGTTGTTGAATTTGTTTCGTTTTTTATTGAAAGTGTTTACTTTGCGTTTCGTTTTTGGCACTCACTTGAAATCCGCTCTGTATAGGCACCTCAAAGGCAATATAATCGGCGCACGTTTTTTTTAACCTATTCTCGCGATAGGCCTACTCCGGGTCCTAAAATCGCATTAAAACGCCCCCAAAACGCCTAAAAAACGCCCATCAGCGCCTACAAATTCCCACAAATTTAGCGTGCTCTACCCTCATTTTCCCTTGAAACGCCCAAAAACGCTTTAAAACGCTCAATGTTGCTGTAAAAAATGGCGATTTTAAGACCCGGAGTAGTCCTCGCGATGGTGAACTACATGAGTCATAATAAGTTGAGAATAGTTGTCTAGATGCCATTTGATGTCCTTCGATATTTTTTCCTCAGTTCAGCCTCAGGTACTGAACCATGGAGGCAAGAAGTAGACAAAGCTCTGTTCACAGGGGTAGGTCACAATCATAAGAGCTCGTGTCAGCCACTCCTTTGTTATTGTTTTTGTTCGATATTAGAAGACAAATGACATTTTAGATTTGATTACCAAATTCAATAGAGAAAATTGCTCTTTATTCTCTATATCAGCCGATGGAAATGGATGCTTTCTCCGACTTGGCATGTTGCTAGGCTGAGAAAATGGCAACTGACAGAGGCTAATTAACTGCACATCTTCTTATTCAAGCAAACACAAGGACTGAAGCGAAGCTATAGTGTACAACTTTAGCACCTGTTTACACTTCCAATTCTTATATCGCATTTGGGCCATGAGCAAGTGAGCGCCACTAGCCACAAAAAAAACGCTGCTTATTGGAACATTAATCAACACACCTGATTACTGTGGTCTTATTGTTAATAGCTAAGCGAAACAGCCTGTGTTAAAATGGGTTATTCTCCCTTCAAAACGACTGAATCCCAACCACATTTTAATTTAAAAAGAGCCCAAGTCAGGCACGTTACAATCATTGTTTTTATTCATTTTTTGAAGATGAAATACGTGTCTGAATCGCGAAATAATAATATTAATGCAAAGAAAGTTGTAATACTTGATTTACCCAGCGAAAATGTGGCGTTCCTTAAATCATCCGACTGAAATGAATGCTTTCCCTAAGACTGACTGACTCCTCTCTGACAGAGGCTCTTAGATCATTTTCCCCCAAAAAATTTACTAGCCGGACATGGCCTATAAAACTATTGACACGTACTGGACAGTAATGCTCGTACCACTTCGTTAGATGATCCGTCAAATATCATACTGCTCATTTTACTTTTTACTTCCTTCACTAGAACCAGTTGGATAACAAGTCCCAGTCCTCCGCACTCGCCGTGGCTATTGGAGTTGGCGTGGCCTGCGCAATGATGGGAACCGCTACTATTGCGTTTTTTGCCAAGCGCCTGATTGGACGAAAAGATGATGACGACGATGATGACGACACTCCACGCCCAGACGATTGATTCACATTTCACACAGGGAGTTTTCGCAGAAACCCATCCATAGGAAAAGCTGAATTTCCCAAGGCATACGCTTGAGAAGTGTTCGGAATTCTCACGGAAAGCCATGGGAGATCCGAACACTTCCCGTTTTTTCTGCCATGGGAAATTCAGCTTTTCTCATGGATGGGTTTCTGAAAAAAATCCCATTGTTTGTGTAAAGTAAATGTCATGTCGCCGTCTTGGGGATTATTTGGACAAAAAACAATCAACGAAGAATCCAATATGGCAAAACTGGCAAGAACGATTTTAGTCTTTGAGGCCGCGAGGCACTGGACTCCAAGGATAACAATAGAGTGGTTTTCATCGAACTGTGAAACAGAGAGTAATAGTCAGTGTTTAATAGTGTCTACTAGTCATAATTAAAAAGGAGAATACAATAAAAATGACTTTCATAGTGTATAGCAGTGCATATTTTGTTAGTATCTATTTCACAGTCGGATGAAAACCACTCTAACTAATTAGAACTTCCTGTGACCCCTTCCCCCCCCCCCCCCGCATAGGCTACTTGTGAAATAAATTATAGATTAGAAGACTATTAGAGAGAAATTCTTAGAGATCGCGAGGCAGTGGACTGTAAGTATAACAATAGCTTATCATGAGCTACCTGTGTTGCAAAGGCTGCTAGTGAAATTTATTATTCACAGAGGCCGCAAGGCACAGTGGAGTAACTAATACAGACGCTTTAGAGCGTTGACCCCCTTGGGTGCGCACATGGGGGAAACGTGATAGTAAACATTTCAGCGAAACTGAGTCGTATTTCATGCTTTAGCAAAAACACAAAAAATCACGAATCATGCAATCTGATTGGCTCCGCTACTCACTATCTATCACGTAATAGAACGAAAAGCTGGCACAAATTGTTCTGAAACTATTATAATGAATAAGTTTCAGCATCACATCGAAGGTAGTATGTTTGTGGGTTTTTACTAAAACAATTAGACTTAACGAGCTCGAGCTTTTATGAACTACGCGTATCATGAACTACTATCTATCGACTCATAGGCGTCATAGAAAACCCAAACCCGTAGTCTTTATTGTTAAATGCTCGTAGCCCAGGCAAAGCAAATTCATTCTAATACGTGTAAGTATAAGATGCATGATTATTTATGTTTTATTTTTATTTTTCAATTCACCCTTACTGCGGTTTCATAATTCTGCGAACTCTCGCTATTTATTTCCAACCGTAAAACCGCCTTCTGGCTTCCGTCAATCAAACTCCCGAGTCTTTTCGTCGTTACTCTTTGTGCTTTTTGATTGGCCAGCGCCTAAGCAGTGCTAAAATGGCTTCCTGTCGCGACAGCAACGTTACGTGCTGGCCAATCAAAAAGCACAAAGAGTAACGACGAAAAGACTCGGGAGTTTGATTGACGGAAGCCAGAAGGCGGTTTGACGGTTGGAAATCGTTAGCTAGAGTTCGCAGAATTATGAAAACCGCAGTAACATGTAATGTATAAAAAATCATCGGCTCAGAGCATTTACTAATGCTCCCTAGACGATAAGTTGATGTCTATATATTTACACAATAGGCTTTGTAAATCAAATAACTAGTGTCGTTTCTATAAAATAGACTGACATTTAGACTGGTAGCTTTTAAGCGGGACAATATGACAGTAATTTAAATGAAGCCCTGAAAAGGGGCCATAAAATAAACGATCTGCTAGAAAGGCATAAATGGAAAAAAATGCAATTTCATTCTTCTCATCACTGTTCCTCTGCGAATGAAAACAACAAATATTTATTAACTAAGTGAAGACGCAAAAAAGTAATAAAGACAAACAACAGTTTACAAGGTGGGTAGCTTGGTACGCATGGAATATGACAGAACTATAAAATGTAATTTAGCATGAATTTTATAAATAAACATGCATATCTATGCCAATATCTATCTCTTGCCTGATTGATACGTGTTCTGGAAGAGAAACAAGATCATTCTTTAAAAGGTGTTTTTAAGCCCTCTCATGCTCGCATACTTTTAATGGTTTGATTATCTTGTAGAGATAGAAGCACCACCTACAGATAGTTAAGTCATAATCTTTACCATCAACTTCCTGTGCCTTTGCGATGCTTTTAAAATATCTCCAAAAACGTTTCTTGCATGAAGTTCCATTCTTCTTTATCTCCACCTACAGTAGTCTCAACCTTGCTCTTATATTCTGCGCTTTCACATCAGTAGTCTGCTTTAACAGCTACAATGGCGCAAGGAACGTGTTCTGGAATTTCCTGCACATGTTGACACTAACATTTCTACTTCGCTGGGCGGGTAACGTCGCCCCCTCTGCTCCTCCGCTAGCTACGGTACTGCCTGCAGCCATACAATTTTTCAAAGATGAAAAATTGTAAAGAGGGGGAGGGCGAAGGGAAAAGAAAGGTTCTGTGTACTAGTTATTTGTTTATCAGAACATGAAATAATTAATACGTCAATCACCGCTCACCAATCACAGCTCGATATTCCCCGTTGGCCAGCTTAAAGGATAACTCATAGATAGATAGATGGTTTATTCAAAATTATCCTTGCAGCCAGAGGCTGAATATAATATTTTTACAATAGATAAGAATAATAATCACAGGGCCTCTGCTTATGCACTCCCAGTCATCCCCTTCCGCTCACCAATCACAGCTCGATATTCCCCGTTGGCCAGCTTAAAGGATAACTAGATAGATATATAGAAATAAATTTTATTTTCGCACGGCATCATATGAGCTAGAGCTGGTTTACATACGATCCGTGACTTTCTATCATACATGATGTTAAAAAGAATCTTAAAAATAAGATATAAAATTTATATAATATTATAATTTTATAAGTCCACAGTAAATCATAAACTATCAAAGAAGCTGGGATTTAAAGTATCCAATTTGGATTTAAAGCCTTTTAATGACTTGCATTGGCGCAGTTCTTCTAGGAATTGGTTCCAGATAAAGGTCCCCCTGTAACCAAATCGTAATCTTACCAAATCATAATCTTATGCGCTCCAAGTCATCCCCTTAACTCCTGTCGCAATTCTCAAACTCCATAATAACATGGTAACAATGGTCCAGATGGCCACGTTTGTGTGCCACTCTTATAGCCGCTGCAAAAATTAAAAAAAGAAAGAAAGAAAGAGGGGAGGAAGTAAAGAAAGATAAAAAAGAGTGTCAAAAATATCGAAGAGTATAGCAGATACAAAAGAACAACTTGCTGTTATAGCCGTCAAAATTGTATGATTTACTGTTCGACTACATCAACCGGGCCATCCCGTAAAATGTTTGTCATTCACAGATTCAAACCATTTTAAGGAAATGTAATACCTGCAAGACGTTCGACGATGAGTAATTAAGTGTTTTGAAGTTATTTCTGCACATAATGTTCACAATTTTCAGAGAAAAGTCAAGATCCTTTGTTCTGTACTCGCTTTCTGATTGGCTAACTTCTCACAAAATGGCCCGGTTGACGTAGTCGCACAGTGAATTTGTACAGGGCTTCAGAACTATAACGAATTGGTAAAGTAAACTATTCTTTGAAAAGTGTTCCTTAAAAACGCTTCTGTGGCTTTTCCAAATAAGTACTCAGAAGCTCTTAATTCACATGAAAAGGAATATAGAATTATTAGATAGAGCGGATTTCAGATGACCGTCGTGTTTGCAATTGGTTTGCTTTCTCATTGGCTGCTTATTTCTATCAACCAATCAAATTGCGAACTAATTACAAGCAAGGAATTGGTTCGGCTCCTGATTGGCTGGGCTGGAAACCATTCAGCAGTAAGTTGTAATTACTCTTGTTTCTGATTGGCTAGTGATTGCTCAATTGCAATTGCTTTCACGACAGTCATGTGAAATCCGCTCTATAGAATTATTAGATAAAGAACAGGAGTGTTGCATGTGATCTCAAATGGCGTGTTATGAGTCAAGAGATCTTCCAAAGCAGGTTATTTATACCAATATTTACCACAGTCAAAATGAGCTTTGTTTCTGATTGGAGAACACCCGGGCTAACACAAGTAGCGAAGCACGTCACACAAGAACTTATAAAAAACAAGTCGAGAAGTTTAAAAAACAACAGGATAGATTCGTGAAAGAGAGTTATTAAAAAACACAAGCAAAGGAAGCAAGGAGAAGGAGTTTTTAAGAGTTAATAGCTACTTGAGTTAATAGCTACTTGAGGTAAGCGAAGCAGGAATTGATCAAGACCGAATCTTTCTAAACAGAAAGAGCGAGTTTCTAGGAGGAGCTGAGATAACTTTGGCAATCGAGGTTAGTTTACAACATTAACTTAATTAACCTTTTACTCTCGAATTATTTTGTGGCAGTTTTATTTCTATTTTTGCTCTCTAAAGGGAACTGAATATGTTATTGCCTCATCTTATTCTCTGTTGCGATATCAATCTGAACAGATGAATTGATTTTATATTACTTCTCAAACAATGAAACGGTGTCGTCCATAATTGATATTATTTTGCAAAAAAAAAAGAATAAATTAAGCTGGCAGAAGTTCTAAGCCAGACCAGTAAGTCGAGATACTGCATTTTGTTCACGAAAACTAGAAAAGTATTTGCTCTAAAATACATGTTTGAACTACACAAAATTATTGTTGATTGACAATGAAAGACCAAAAACTTGATTTCCAGAATCAATAAATGCGTCTTATTGGCTAAAATTTTAAATCATTGCTATAATCGTGAAAAAAGGTTTTGAGCAATTTTTTCGAATCTATTGATGCTTCCATGCAAAAAGGATTTTCTCTTCTGTCTCTAACGAAAATGCAAGCTCGGCTATAAAAAGGCGTGATTGCAACAGCATCGTAGACATCGTTGTCTAAAACTGAAAAAAAAATGTAAAGAAGGACGTACACCTTTAAGTTTCGAAATACATTGACTTATTTTTTTAAACTATTTTTAAAACTAACGTTGCTGATCGTTGCTCTGTGAAGCGATGTATTATGTTCCAAGCTTTATTTTCCACATCAAAGAACTAGATACAAGATTTATTTAATTCAAGAATTTCGGTTAAAATTGGTCCTAAATTAGTGTTTACTTCTTTTGTGTCGTTACGGGAGGTGAATGATATACGCTGTTATATGAAACCAGAGTTTGCTTATTTCTTCACGTGGAAACTGTGCACTTTGATCTGAAATTATTTCTGAACTAGGCACGTGTGCAAAAGTTATAAACATTAGAAAAGAAATATGATATTTTATTAACTATGAATTAATCTTTCAGGAACAGCTTTTTGTATGCTCGATATTTCGGATACTTTTGCTTCTTGAAGTTAGATTGTAACCGAAAAAACTCGGATTGAAAAAAATCATAAAATTGGATCAAAGAAACATTTTTAAAATCACTGGCACTCTCTTGGAGTTCCCTCAGGGACATTCAACGTGGTACAAAACTGCGTGGTTATAATACTTCGGTCGGGCTAGAACTTAGCCAAATGTGAAAATTAGTCTTCCAACAAATTATTATATGGCAACGATAGTACGCGCGCTCTGATTGGCTAACGAGCGGGCGTAACTCTCCGTAATGCCCACGGGCATTATGGAAATTCTTAATGCCCGCTCGCAGTTCACGACTGACAAAAATTAATCTCCTTGAAATAACATAAATTCAAAAACAAGATTTTCAGCGCAATTCACAACAAGGAATACTTGACACAGTATAATACAAATCTAACTTGTGACAAGAGGAAAATCAAGGCCTGAATATCAGAAATTACCTGTTTACAAAAGGAAAACCAGAGCCAAAAAGTTACTCTAAGCTATAAATTCGAGTCTATCCGGAGAAAATGAGAAAAGGGAGAATAGCAGCAAAAGGTAAAAGCTACAAAAGGTCAAAATTTATTAGGAATTCAAGAAACTTGAGAGCTAAAAATAATAACAGAAAGCGAGTTCAAACTTTGTGCTTACCGATAGCTGATACTTAGTGAAGTCGTTGATTTCTTTTTTCTCACCATCTCCTCGATTAAATTCATTTACTTGAAATGTGCTTTTGCACAAAACCCATTCCTGAATATGTAGTCGGCTAAAATAACCTTTGCAATTTTCTGTTATCATCAATCCTGTTCAATCCAGTTCTGGTTTCCTGTTGTAGATCTCAAATGAGTTTTCGAAGATCACATTTACAGCTTTTACGAAACTAAAGTTGTTTTTCTTGAAAACTTTAAGTTTAATATTGTCAAGTGAAGCATGTTCGCCTTCGTCCAACGTCTCAGTAAGGATAGCTTGTGGCAAAGAACTTCTTCAGGTTTAACTCTTCTTCGGGATTGATAAAAGGCTTTTGCTAGTGCAAAAGGAGCAATGTTTTCCCCAATGGGTCTAAAAAAAACTTGAAGTTGTCGAGCTGACGTCGAAGATTTGCTTCAAGGTTGCTTGCCGTTTGAATCTTTGAATCTTCTGTTCAACTCCCTCAAACGTTTCTCCCAAATGAATAAACAACTGAATGAATAAAAGAATCGATTCTGAAGTATTTGATATCCATAAGAGATTGATTACTTTTGAGCAAGTCTGGCGTGGTTCGCAGACACGAGTTTGTTCTATCAGTTGAATCAGAGAATGAAAAACTCCTGAATGAACCCAGCGCGACGCGGGCGCGTGTCTGAGTTTTCGGCGGGAAAATGAACGAGGCGACTTCCGGTTCGTAAAAAGTTCGAAGAAAAGTGCCATATAATAAACAACTTACTAACCTCGACCGTTCGGGCATTACGTGAAATATCAAACCTCGGTTTTGGCGTATCAACCTCGCTATCGCTCGGTCGATACGCCAAAACCTCAGTTTGATATTTCACGTAATGCCCTCACTCTCGGTTAGTAAGTAGTTATTATTTTTGATTTGTCTAATAATTTATTAGTAGTTTATATTATATTTATTTATTTCTAATCTTCAAAAGTGCTAAAATGGTATATAATATACAACGTCTCCTTTACCAATTTTAAATATTATGTGTCATATAAATATGACGAATGAATATGATTAATGCCATCAGATAATTGGAGGACGAATGAAGATCAAAGACTATTGGTAGATATGCATGTGATCACGCTGTGTTTAATTGCATTATTCACTCTGACGGTGCTGCTCCAAGGCACACAAGGTAATGGACATTGACTTGGGACCTCTCTGAAGGATGGGGGCAGCTTTAGTGACTGCACTATTATTACTTGGTTATTGGTCGATATGGCAACAGATCTTTTATGACAACAATTTAATACTAAACGTTTTGTGCTAGTAGCACAAATGAGGGGCCAGAGCAGATTTCGTATGACTGTGGAAAGTGCCGCGATACGGAGCCCCACGGCAGCAACGGAACCTTGCCTGCTGTAGATACGGAATGAAATCGCCAATGAGATCGCGTAGTCGCGGCACGGTCACGGTCGCGGCGCGGCACAACTTTGTCGCGGCACTTAACATATCAAGATAGCAGTGTCACCATTTCTAGAGATTGACCGGGCTTCCTGTGGTATCTTGTCTACCTTGTTGCCAGGCTCTTGACCGTGAACAACACAGTGGAAAATGCACATAGCATCTTTCCTCGAGTATATTTCAGTTTTGGTTGAGTTTTAAGCTTTCTATGCCAATAGAAATAGTGAAAAACTTACTGGGATTCCAAATATGGTATGTAGATATTTCCTTATAAGGAAGTTGGAGAAAGTCGACACTTTTTCAAGGGAACTATCTTGATATGTTTCATAGTCATACGAAACCTGTGCTCTATCATTAATAGCAGATCAATCTATTTTTAGATTGCATATCAAGAAAATTTCGCCAAAAACTGTCGTTTTACCGACGTTGCAAAACTTCCTTATTAGGAATTTCCCCTTTACCTTATTTGGAAGGTCTGTAAGTACCTTTCCTCATATCTTAGCGAAACAAGCAGGAAAATTGAACAAAACTTGCAGATACTCGAGAAACATCTTTCTCTTGGTCGAGGGGCCTGAGACGCGATTTGAACACTACAGGCAGCCCGCGTGGATTTGCCATAAAAACGACAGCACTTATTTTTTATATGTAGATTTTAATCCCGCGATAACTACAATTGATTCTCATGTACACATTATTTCGCTTCTCTCAAAGAAAGCTGCTGAAATTAGCGCCCTCAGCGCACTGCGCATGTTGAACAAACTTCTAACCCGGGGAGATGGACTCCCATTTTTTGCTTGTCAGGGATGATCGTTTAGAATTTTCAGTTTTATTCTTAAAAGATACCAAAAGGGCGTGATTTAAATATTTCTTAACCCTAAATGTCCGTCTCTGATTAAAAAAATACGACGATCAGCCCCGACCAGAAAATATGGGATGTACCCACCCACCCTCTTTCCGGGACTCTAACAATGCACAATTTTCCGTTTAAATTCAAAATCTCGATCCAAATACACTCTTCTGTGTATATGGCTACACCAAGTGAAGAAGACATGGGCTCCTTTTCAATAGTTTGGCAGATAGTCTTATGATGCATATTTTGGGGGATGGCTTATCGGTAAAGATCTACCGCCCGTAAATTCAATGTACGCTTATATAGATACACAGCTACTAAGTTCGATTATTGCTTTTTTCACGATCTTGTCAAAGGTATTGAGAACGTGGACAAGAAAGTAGTAAAGAGAGCGAACACCACACAAGATGGAGAACAAGAAAACGCAAGTATCAGGGTGAGTTATATAGTAGACCAATTTGATATTTTAATCTTACTTGAGTCCGAGGCTCAAGGGGAATAAATCAAAAGAAACCTGAACCTCGTATTCAAGTTGGAATTTTATTTAATGATATATCGAAAGTGGTCTATTCGAGTGAATTCAGCTGTTGCAAGAATGTATTACTAAGTGCCTGTTCACATCCATATCAGACAAGATATCTCGGGGGTAGGGATATCTCGGGGGGTAAGAACGAAACTAGCTATGTTTAACATAAGGAAAATTGCAACATATTGATTTTTATAATATAGCTACGATATAACGCGCGCTCTGATTGGTTCAAATCTATGCTCTATTACACGCCGATAAAGTAATGGTTTTCCCCCGCTATATCATAAAAGCATTAGAGCACAACTTTCTATGACTTTAGGGGAGAGGTCAAAACATCCGTACTTCTGTGGGTGCCCAATTTGGGGGGGTAGGGTAGGTGCCGGAGCCACCTACCTCTCAGAGCTGAATTTTAGAACAAGTATCTCCTTAAATAAAATAGATATTAAAAAGGTGTATGCTCCAACGCTTTCCTCGCAGCTAGAGGAGTCCATATGTGCAATAAAATAAGGTACCCCTAGATCATGCTCTGAGAAAATTACGTCTGAAAAAGGGGTATTGGGTACCTAAGCGGGTAGATGCCGGTACCCACCACCTCCCCTGAACAAATTGGGCACCATTCGAGTACAAGTGTTTTGACCTCTTCCCTTATCGGCAAATAGAGCACTTGTGATGTTCGGAGAGACACTCGAAACGTTTTAAAGTCACTCGCCTGTGGCTCGTGATTTTACAACGTTTGTGTGTCTCTCCCAACATCACGCGTGCTCTATTGCGCCGATAAAGTCATGGAAAGTAATGCTCTAATGCTTAAATTTAAAGCGCTAGATAGCGGCACAAGAATGGACAATGCACGTGCACGACCAAGAAGGTTGTATCTAGTGAAGCACGGGTGGCGCAGCGTGTAAAGCGTTTGCCTCTCACCTCTGTGCACCGGGTTCGAATCCCAGTCTGGGGCAGTTGGGATTTTTCTCTGCTGTTTCGAACCTTGTGTCCATCGTGGGTTGAAGTGATTCGTCATTTCGCCTGTGTTTCACGTCTTTCGGATGAGACAAAAACCGAGGTCCCGTCTCTCAGCCCACTACACTTAACCACTAGGCGAGGGACGTTAAACAATCACAGTGCTCACCACAGAATGTAATCTAACAACCACTCATGATTGTAAACTGCATTGTATAAATCGCAGTCCGCATCTTAGGGATCAGACATATCCACATCTGTAAACCGCATTTGAACATATTCATATGATAATTTGCGGTATACAAGTGCCTACATTACATTACAGAGATATCTCCGAGGTATCTCAGGGTAGAGACTACAGTAAAAACCCGTAGGAACAGTAGGAACCTAGAATTTTAGTTTAAAACAGGCTCTTATTTGATTTGAAAATAAAGGAAACATGGGGTTCACATGGATAAATCTAGCCTAACAGGTTCTTAAAATCCAGGTGTTATATGCGGGTTTTTCCTGTATTTGAGTCCTTTCACCAATGTTTTATTCTCTTCGCCCATTGAGACCCCGATCAATACGAATTGTTCTAAAATTATTTTGTTTCTTATGTAATAAATGTAAATGACTCCTTCTCCAGGCAGCAATACCAGGATACCGCCACAGAAAGCGAGGCCCTCGACATAGACGCCATCATGTACTGAGCCGACATGACCGCCGTGCTTTACGGCACCGCTATAACTCCGTCTTGGCTATCGGTGTAGGCCTAGGTGTGGCAGGGGGTTGGATCTGCATCGCGACAGTGGTTTATGTAGTCCGTTACATGAGAGCTAAAGGCCTGGAGAAGAAAGCCATGCAGGCTGCAGAACTTTTATGATACACACGTCTCGTATTCGTAGCGGTATCTGAAACATTTAAAGACAGGTTGCAAGCGGCAGTTGGAGTTTTTATCGCGGAAAACCCGGGATTTCATGATCGCAGTCGCTATATCGGTTTTCTGGAAACTCACCATCTGAGGCGCACACTCAAAAATCTAAATGGTGGCGGTGATACCCCCCCCCCCCACTCTCTCTCTCCTCGCCAAATCTTATTTAAAATAAGATTTGGAAAGAGGTCAAAGCAACGGTGCTTTATACGTATTCAGTTTATGGGGATGGGTACCCGAGACCCACCACCTCATTCACCATCCCTGAATCCTGATACCTATATTTTAGGGCTTCAAAACACTGATAGTAGCTACAGATAGCACTTGATGACAAGACGATAAATTAGACAATATGACATGCAGTATTTTAATCAAAGGTGGGTATCTATTAGGGTTAACAGTTGGTTGAGCCACGCCCTTTTGATATCTTTTAGGGATGAAAGTGAAAATTCCCCACAAAAATCCCCGACTAAAAATAAGAGATTATGGGAGGTCATTTGGTAACGTGTTTCTGAAAATAGACACTCCCCATCCCCAACCCCCCGGGCGTCGATCGCTAACTCTCGGGTTTTTCGCCATAAAAACAAAGCTCCGCCGCGTTCAAGCAAGCTAGACTATTCACAGATACAATGAACCCATTTAAGGACAACTAAATATTGTTTGATTATCAAGGCAATGTTGCCCATTTTAGATGAAAAGATGGAAGGACAGTATTTCAAAACCCACGGGAAACGCTTGCTATGCAGACTAGACATCTATCTAATAATCCATGAGTAATCAAGGGTTATGGACACAGAAGAGAGCAGGTCAAGCGATTTCACGTACAGGTGCTACACTCACCTTTGACACTTTAATAGAGAGAAGGAATATATTATGTTAATATGCCGGATGGCATTTTCAATGAATTATGTGGATATTTTCATGTTTCTTTTGCTGGACCATCATCGCAGCGACTCGAAACATTTTCAGTCTGTAAAACGATATCTGAAACACAAAGCTAGGATTCTCAAGTAAATGCTTTTCCAATGTTTAGTTGCAGCGAACACAAGATAACTGCAACACTCACCATTAACACTTATAATAGAGAGGAAGGAACATATATTATGTTAATATGCCGGATGAACATGTTCAATGAATTAATACAGCCGATTGCGCTTGACTGTTTAACCCTATCCAGACTGGGCTTTTTTTGACCATCTGTGACTGGGGGGGGGGGGGGCTAATTCGGCCCCCCCTTTATATCTCTGGAACCACTGGGGCTATGATCATCAAACTTTCACACAATGACCATGAGCCTTGGACAAATCACCACACCTATTTTTGTCACGTGGGGGAAAAATGTGACGTCACAATGACGTCATTCTCAATGTTTTATCAATTTTTAAGTAATTTTAATTAACTTCCAAAAACTTGGTAGATAATACTCTAAAAGCCAACTAATTAACATCAAGATAATATAAATGTAATAATTTGTGACATTACCACATAAATTTTATTAAACTTGCGTCATAATGACGACTTTTGAAAATATTGTCCGCCATCTTGGATCCGCCATCTTGGATCCGCCATCTTGGATTTCATTTAATTTCCATTTGACTCTTCAGATAAATACTCAATGAGAAAAAATGGTCAAAATGTACAAAATACTCATCAAAGAAGTGTTTGACATTGAAAAAGTTGAATTAAAAGGAAATTTGTGAATCCCAGAGCTAGTTTTAGACCATATGTTAAAATGAACAAAATCCCCCTACCCCTTCCCCAAAAAGATTTTGTGCCAAAATTAATTAGCCTGTACATAAATTACTAAGGAGTACAAGCTCCGATAGTCATAAATTGGGCAATGTGTCCAACATTAAGCTTGAAATATGAAAAATTCACGTTTTTTCGAGTTTTGCAAAACATGCATGTCAAAAAGTGGTTGCCATGGAAACTGGGTCGTTGACACTGACATGTCATTGACCCCAAATGTCCCCAGATACATTTAGGAAAAGTCACGAAGTTTCGCCATCATAGCTGCAGTGGTTTTAGAGTAATCAGGATTTTACTGGAGGGGGGGGGGGGGGGGGGGGGCTCGAAAAGCCCTCCCCCCCCCCCAGTCTGAATAGGGTTTACCCAAACAGGTCGAACGTTGCGTTGTGAGACAAAAAGTGAGACGTTTCTAAGGGCAACCGCCATGTTTATTTTCACTGACTAATCAGAGATAGAGAACTCTTTGGTTCTCCATAGAAACGTCTGTTCCATACCAAAAACGCAACGTTCAAACATAACGTGCGAACTGAGTTAATCGGCTGTATGTGGACCATAACGATTTAATGTTTCGTTTGCTGGACCATAATTGCAACGGGTCGAACTATTTTCACTTTGTAAAAGGATATCTGAAACACAAGCTAGGATTGTAAAGACTTTTTAATGTCGAGTTGCAGCCAACAGAGGAGAAAGTGAACCCAAAAACTGCCCACTTGTCAGTGTAGTTGTCAACTTTCCTTATTAGGAAATGCCTCTTACCTTATTTGTAAGGTCTGTAAGTATTTGTCCCCATATATCTAACAATTAGACTATATGAGTTTTCTATGAGTCTCGTGGAAAACGAGAACGAGTAGTCTAATTGTTTTAGTAGAGACCCACTATAAGCATATACCTTCGAGATGTTGCTATAAATTAATATTTTCATTATAAAGTTTTCGCGTTTTCGCTACCACTATCGATATATTACATTACGTGATAGATAGTGAGTAGCTGAGCGAATCAGATTGCAGGAATAGTGACAGTGGCGAGTGGGTTTCTACTAATAGCGATTATTATTCAGCACATCGATGCACTGCCCAAATATGGTCATTGGATCGCCAATAGTTGCCTCTGTACATGACATATATCCTACGATATCCGTCTTTGAAGGGAAGTGTGATGTGTTGAGTTCGCAAAAATACGCAAAAGTAATGTTTTTCAGGGTTTGTGTGCGTGCGGAGTAATAAAACCATTATTCTGCTCGATTTTGAAGAATATGGTATGATTTAGCCAACTTGGAACTGCCTTATCAGGTAAGTATCGGACTCGCATGAAGGTTAAACAAAGCATGAGATATTCAAGAAGAAAACGGAAAGAGCAATCAATATAGTTCCCGTTGAAATGAGTAGTTTTCTAAAATATCCTTACATGGAAGTTTCTACAAACCGTATTTAAAATTCTAGAAGATTTCCTGGCTTATTTCTTACTCCAAATTGCTTAGAGGTTCGGAACAATTTTGTTTGGAACGATTTTGGAGAGAAACGCCTTTCGTTTTGGCACCAAAGAGCCCGGCACTACCAACACAGATAGCCCACGTCACGCACCGGTAGACAGGTAGAGATCGACTATAAGATGATGAAAACATACAGGCTTCCCGCGCGGACTTGTTTAGGAACGACTTTTCTGATATGACCACTAAGCCGATGAATATCTCGACGACAACCAGAACACCGTGTACCGTATGTTCGCAGGCTAATATTTACTTGACTTGAGGAAAAAGAAAAAAAAAATAGGACCATACTTCCAGGCAAAGAGCTGAAGCGTCGTATGGCGACCGTACGGTTCTTACGCCCACGCCAGAGATTTCGGCCCTGACAGTCGCTATCCTGCTGTTGAATAGACCGATCCCTATTTTGACGATAGCTCCGCCCACTCATAGCAAACAATAGCAAGTTTCCCTACGGAATTCAAAATGTCCGAGCAACAAACTTGAATATCGAAGATTTTTCAATAATATTCAGCTTTTCAAGATAAAAATATAAAATCCAAATTGCATGCAACAACTTCTAACACCTCCCTGCAATCGGTGTCTTTTCCGCGCTCTATGCCAAAGCTAAAATTTGGCTTGTCCGACGTAGTTACAGTAACTAGGGATATAACAATGAATGCGGGATCGGTGAATTGCTCAGTAGCTAGATACCTATGGGTGAGAGTACGCCCGGCCACCAGACCATATAAGGACGCCCCTTGTACCGTTAGAGAACAATCAACTGATTATTATGCATCACGAGCGTATTTATAGGCCTGAAGAGTGTGTTAGAGATCCATGCGGGACACGTGGTTAGTTTTCTTTTTAATGAGTAGTAGCTTATGTAACGATAATGCAGACACAGTTGCCGTTTAGCATGTGTTTTTTTACTCAAATTCCAGGCACTATTGACACAGGAATGAGTTTTTTAAAGTTGTCCGTTTGCGCATGCGCATACACGTCATTTTGTCTAATTTTATTTTCCGTGAACAGGCGACCATTAATCCCCTGAAAAATCATCTAAGGATGCCCAGAGTGTCAGTTTAAACCTATTGAAATTCAGTAATCTCTGGCAATTTGAAGTTTGGGAAGTGTCATAATTGAACGGAATAGTCCAAAGCACTCGCTTTGCCATTTTATGGATAATTATATTTTTACCTTTAACGGTTTGTGTCAACTTTGAATCACTTTTTAATTTTCCTTCGCGCCCTGCCTGAAATACCTCTATCTATCTCTAGGCCAGCAGTGTCTCATGCCGAGTGATATGAAATGTCCACCTTGATGATTCAAAAGCACTTTTAAACTGATTGGGAAACCTGCTACAGGGGCTTCAAAAATGATGAGATGTTATATACATATGCTTTACTTTGCTGTTCCACCAAACAAACTATCTGTGAAGTGCAGTACAACTGGCTTCCCTCCGAACTAAAATCAGACAACGTCGCGACGGAAAGCCAGGCGACTGCACTAGGCGAAACAGGGCAAGAATCTGATTGGTTCATACGTTTAGACTGGCGGAACACAAAAACCGAAAACAAATCGATTTGGAAAACGCGGGTGGCAATGCAACAATTTTAGCTGTAATTCAGACATTGTTGCTTTGGGATTTGGTTGCTATAGGCACTATTGCTTTGGTGGTCACTCTAGGAAAGGATTGCATTATGACTATTAGTCTTCAGTGTTTCAAATCCCAAAGCAACGTTCATTGAATTGGGTGTATACCCTAAGCTCCGTCCGGAATCATATTGCTTCTTCATTTCCAATAATCTTCACCTTTCTAATCCAATTTAGAAGACTCGTTACCATGTGATCATCTCTTGCATGGGCCAATAATCGATGTGGCTTGGTTTGTCGATCTTTGAAAATGCCTCAAATAGACACGAGGGTCATATAGGGTTATCAATAGAAGACCTTTCCGAAAATTTTCTTATTTCCACAGGATCCCATGGAGAAAAAAATCAGAGTTTGCATATTCCAACTTAGGCCTAACTAGGCTACAATAAAGCTTGGATTTACAATCAGCTGAGGCCGTCCTGAAATTTCGTCTAATAACCCCAAGGGTCTGATTTGCGCTGGATGAAATTTGTGCGATATGGTTATCCCATTTAGAAACGTTTATCTCGCTACGTGCCGTAGGAATCGGCCAATCAATACACAGTGTGCTACTAGCCAATCACAATGTCGCATTCGCACCTGTCTGAAAAGTCCGTAATGGCGATCGGAAGTGATTGTTCTGTATGAATAAAGAGCCAATTTTAATTGATCTGTTAACGCAAACTCGTCGAATAGAGTTTCCACAATAATAATGTAGACTATCCTATAGCCCTCGTATTGACAAGCTCATTACATCCAAATAAGTGAAGTGAAGTGAAGAGAGAAACTGCTTTGGTCGCCAAGGGTATTACATAAAACCAAGGGGACTACATAAAACCAAGGGATTATATAAAACCAAGGGGATTACATAAAAGCTAACCCAGGATGTCAGGGAGGGATTTAGGGCGGGGGGAGATCCCCCCCCCCCTTTATCGGGAGATTCTCCCATACAAGGAAATTTGCACATTTTTAATTATTTCCCGAGGTACTGCCTGCCTTTATCAAATGCGGCCTCGCTGAGACTGAGAATTTCGTTCTTCTTATAGTTTCTCTCTTGATGCACCGTGGGTTACGACAGACAGTTGTGACTTGCAACCTTTTCTGAAAAGGGTATACGTTAGGGACAAAAACAAGGCTTTCAGTACACTTGCTTCCCTGATGTTGTGGATTTTTTGTATCCCCAAGGAAAGGAAAACCTCCGCTTGTTAAACAATAAATTAAAGTACAAATTATTCAAGATGGCCACAGAATAAAGTAAAAAAAAAAACAATTCGAAACTTTAGAGAGAGTAGCGCTATCCACTGGAAGATGGTGAAATGACTTCTTATTTCATGTAATCTCGAGTTGTGTTGTCTCCTTAGCGCTTGGTACGGGGCGCTAAGATGCCTCGTCGCAGCGACCCTCTGCACGCATTGCACAGACGCCCACAGTTCCTTGATATTTCTACCCCACGAGCCTGGCATCTCTATAAGAAACCTATTTTAGGGTTTATTCCATATGTGGAATGTATGGATGAACTCCTCTAGACCGTGTTATTTATATCCACGGTTCTATGCCTTGCTAATCTCGGCCAAGTGACGCGTGCATATAGAAGCACTCTACGGGTCAACAACAGCAGGTACCGACTCAAAACTGTCTTATCAAGTATGCGCATGCGCTAGAAAAAATCCAAACTCGACCATGATCGCCGAGTGACTTCATCTGGCGAAGTCTCTACTGTAGCTGCAAAAGGTAAGGAAAATCGGTGAAACATACCCTTGAAAATATCACAATTATATTGTATTCTATCGACTTCTTGTATTCTAAATTATCATTTTTTCGAGAGCGGGATTTTATTTCGATCTTTTAATATTTTGATTATTTATATTATGTTTTCGTCTCATATAAGTTCTAAAATATACTTGGAAGGTTATTTTTTATTTAAAAAGTGTGTGGGTTATGAAGAAATTATACTAAATCTGGTACTACAGATAGAAAAATGAAATGGCACAAGATATTTTAATGGTAAGATAAGTGAATAAAATATCGTAGGTTGTCGGGCGATGAACCTTGACTTAAATCAGCTGACATTATACGCATTCGTGCTTTTCAGGAAAACAAAGAATCATCTGAACTGTGAAATTATATAAAAACAAATATCGGAAAATACTGGGGTTTTAATATTCAGGATCTATGAATCTAAAAGTGAAACAAATTCACATTGCTTTTAAACTAGGAGGAGTTTCTGCAAAAGCGTTGCAAAGGGCAAACTATTTTATCCCTTATATCATGTATTTCTTGGGATACCTTCTTTAACGGTGTTGGCCATATAGTCAGTCTCAGTATTTTCGATGTGTGCCGATTATTTGCATTGCATATAATAAAATTACTAGTCAGTAGATAGCGCGACCCTCGACTGATGTCGTCCGTAGATGTAATCAAATCTTTACACAACTAAACTTCTCTTGATCTCAGTGGTTTTATGTCGGCAATTATGTGAGGGGCAAGGCAAATGGTTTAAGAGAGTTGAGGAAATTATTTCGTGTCAAAACTGCAGCACTTTCTTGTATGAGGAGTGGGGTTGGGTGGGGTAGGATGCATTGGGTGGGATTGTGTACGAGGATGGTAGTTAAAATTTCCAGGCCCTGTGGGAAAGCAATCAAGAACATAAACATAAAAATATGTTACTTAAAATAGACACCTTTCTAAAGTCGATGGTAAAAACATTTTTTTCCATACCAATGGACTCTTGCTAAAACTGATGAGCCTGATTAGGAGAGATTTTACTAGGGTTTCGAGTAATTTTGACTAAAAGTTTACATCCTCTTGGCTTGACTTAGGATTGAATTTTTGAATAACTACATTTAAGCCTTGACTTGGGTTTGTCCGGCCATGAAATACTCATGGAAAACGTGAGAGTTCAAATTTCAATTAGAAGTTCACGACCTGGATAATACGAAAATTCCATGTCCACCGTGGAATTCTATACAAGTTGCCATCAATATTTCTTAACGGGGATATCACTTACTTTTTCCTATGCAAAACTTTCAAAACATGCTTCATTAAAGCCAAGAAGTGCCGTTCTTTTTACAGTCCTGGACAAAATGTGTTGACAATTTTTGGCACCTGTTGTGAATTCACTCTTGTTGACGTACAAAAGCTATAAGCAGACATTTCTCCCCCTCCCCCGAATCAATGTTGGTCCTTTCAGCATACATTCGTTCCTAGGACTAAAGCCAATAAAACAGCATTGGAAAGGGGTAGGGGTGGGGTGGGGATATTTAGACAATGAGCACATTCATTTTCAGGTAGTCCCTTAGGCATGTTTGACAAAAAGGCCACTTTTTGCCGACAATTTTGTCAAAGATTGTAGTAACCAGATTTTCGGTTGCAACTTGTTCGTATCTCTAAAAAAATCATGTTCAATCTATTTACCTCCCACAGGGCTCCACTCCAGACCGCCCAACAGACTAACGACAGACAATGGATTATCACCGCGCCATAGGGGTTCTCTTATTAGTGGTTTTAGTACAACTTACAGGTGAATAACTCGATAACACAAATGCGGCCATGGTGCATGGTACTGACTTGAAAATGCCCGATGGGCGCGACAATGCTATCAACTGTTTGATGTGCTCAATATCTAATAGGTAAACTTTCAAATAGAAACTTTCAAATAGGAACATTAATTACATCAAGTATTCCAGTTTTGGACAAAAGGCTGCGATAATTTGTACGGTCTCAGTGGCGGATCCAGGCTTTTTCAGAGGGGAGGAGGGGGAGGGGAGGGGGGGGGGGGGGTGCCAGCACTAAGTATGAATGGTTATGATCCGTACTGAGTTTCAAACAACTACTAATTTGGAGTGGGGGGATGTGTTCCGTTAACACACCAGCTTAGACTTGGGATACAAAACTACATGTCACCCCAATCAGGCACAATGTCTTTAAAGAGCCTAGTTGCCAGCAGCCATTTTGACAACATAGCAAACATACCAAGTGTGAACAAGCATCCATTTCAAACGGCTGATTTAGAGAATATAGAGCAATGTACTTGATTGAACTTGGTCTGAAACGTTATATTCGTCTTCGAATATCTACGAAAACATAACAAAGAAATGGATGACGCCGGCACGAGATATACAAATGCAGTTATCTCGACTGCCTGGAATTTTCTTTTTTTTCTTATTCCAAAAACTGTTATGCCATCGAGAATATGGCTTAAAATTTATACCATGTGACCATCTGTTGCAAAGGGCATACTGGCTTAGGGCTCGTCCATCTAACATCTGCATCTACTAATTAACCAGCAACGTCGCCACTGACGACTCAGTAGTTGGTGGCATATAGCCGTCGATGGCACTTCCATCATGGGACTAGTTTGCCTAAGGAAGTTTGATGTTCACAAATATAATATTATTGATGTTTTGAAATCCAACTATACCATAAAGTGACTGAGACAAGGTGCATTTTAAGCGCAAAAGGAACCATTGGCTGTGTTACGTTAGTCAAAGATTTCAACATAAAGACTTTGACATTGATTGTCAAAATTAGACATTTGATTCATTCACGTTTGTTTGTTTACTACGTCATGATGTTATCGTAACTTAGCTATTCACGTTTATCTAGCTCACGCTATAAGCTTACAGATAAGTTAGTCATGGAGTTTTTGGAGTTATGAGTACTAAAGTCTTACAGAGTTCACCATCGGAGTTTTAAGTCAAGGAGCCAACGTTCTTAGAGTTACTGGAGTTCATTTGTAACCTACGGAGTCAGTATCGAACGTAAGTTGTTTTTCTATGAGTTTTGGTTTCCATCTGTAGCATTTTGTAAATAGTTTGCTAATAGGACATTAATTTCTTGCTAGTTTTTACCGCTTGGTTTTGCTTGGAATCATCGATTGTAACCACCCTGATTGTGAATAAATCATAAAATCCATTGTGGCACTGAGTGGTTGAGCTGGCGAACCTTGGATCCTCGACGCTACCTACAGCAACCGGGTCCGGGAACGCGACAGTAAAAAATTCGATAAGGTGAACACAAGGAGTTGAGGTAAGGCGTACCTTAACTTATTGACTAGCACTATGAGTCACGAAAGTCTCGAGCAGGCGGCTGAAGAACTTTCAGGAAAAAGGACGACATTTTTAACCAGAAAGGTGCTAGAAAACGCCTTGCAAGAAAAGCAGAAAGAAGTGAATTGCATACACACGAAGCTTTTCAAATTATTGGAGTCTCTGAAAGGCGAAGGCCTAGAGATAATTTCTGAAACCGCCCTGCACGACCTCGAGATAACCACAGAGCAGTTTCGCATTACCTTGCGTGAGGCTTTTGAGATATTGGAGAAAGATAAATATGGGGTTGTCAATTTGGAAACGTATCTATCAGAAGAAAAACATACGCTGGGGCACGCAATGGAGACCATTAGAGTAATAAAGAGTAGTCTATCCGACAAATTGTCGGAAACAAGAACACGTTACTCTCATCGATCGCGCGCGAGTACTAAATCGTCAATCCTGTCGACAAGTAGCTCCGCAAAACTTCGTGCACTAGCTGAAGCAGCGGCGGCCAGGGAAAGCGCTAATTACGAGTGTTTAATCGCGCAAAAGGAACTTGAGCGAAAACAGCGCGACGCCGAGCACGAAAGGGAGATCGCCATGTTGTCTGCTAATAAAAAGGTTGCAATTGCCGACGCGAAATTGAGTGCCATAGAGCAAGCCATGGTAGAAGAGGGGATAAGAGACGGGGTTTCCATCCCGGAGTTGGGAATAGAGAACGGGGATCCCGCGAAAACAACAGGCAATCCCTTTAATCCCTTTGTCATGCAGAGCCCGCTAGAAACCGCGCACTCCCAGTTTGTAAATAGGCCAAACGCACCTCTAGGCGTTCCCGAGTTTGACACACACCCACGAAACACGAAGGCAAACAATCCTAGCGTGCCGATGTCATCGACCCCATTTAGAGATCCAATTAAAGACTTACCGGCGAGTTTAATCGAGACCCTTACAAATAGCAATCAACAGATGGTCGCCGGCCTAGCACGACAAAGCTTGCCCAAGTGTCAACCTGACATCTTTTCTGGAGAGCCCACCCTTTTTCACCCCTGGAAAGCCTCATTCAAAGCAATGTTGAGAGACACTGAGGTCACGCCAAACTGCGAAATCACCTACTTGAGGCGATTCACTAGTGGAGAAGCGCAGCGCGTAGTTGACAACTTTCGCAAGAGATTGCATCACGACCCCGTTAACCTTTTACGATCTCTATGGGAGGAGCTAGAGCGCCGCCTCGGCAGTCCCGCAGTTATTTCTAGCGCGCTATTAACACGTCTAAACGACTGCGCTTCGTTTGATGGCACCGATCACGCGAGACTTCAAGAATTCGCTGATCTATGCGCCGACGTAGAAAGTCAGATCGCGTGCCTTCCCAGTCTAGCGTGCCTTGATTATCATAACGCAATCCACCCTATAGTAGAAAAACTACCATCGTTTTTAAAGCAGAAATGGGAAAAGGAAGTAGTGGATTACGCCGAAAGGTACAATGACGCTTACCCGGGTTCACACGTTTCTCTAACCTCGTGCAAAAACAAGCTAAAATAAAGAACCATCCCAATCTACAGGCGGGAGGGAAAACCACCCAGGGGGGATCTAAACAAGCACGACGATCTAAGCCCGAGATTAAAAGGTCACTTGCCACAAATACCAACCCGGCTAATGACGAATCGAGTGGTTCGATGCCTCGAACGGAGGACTGTGATAACAAATACTGTCACTTTCATAAACGCCAAGGTCACGATCTGGCCGAATGCAAAGCCTTCAAATCAAAAACACTGAAAGAAAGAACTGACATTATTCTTGATCTTGGCCTCTGTTTTAAGTGCCTCTCCAGCCCGAATCACAGAGCGGCCGACTGTAAGGAGAAGGTTAAATGCACGCTCTGCGGCGACGAACGCCACAATAGCTTATTTCACAAAGATAAAAAGGAGGCGACAAAACGCGAAAGCCCGCTTGTGGGAGGGGAAAACGTTATCACAGAATGCACTGCGGTGTGTTCGGAGTATGCCGGTGGGGTCTCTTGTAGCAAGATTGTACTAGTCGACGTTTATAACAAATTAGAGCCGCAATCAACTGTCCGCGCATATGCTATCCTAGACGAACAGAGCAATAGCTCGTTAATTAGCACCGAGCTCGCAGACCAGCTAGGCGCGTCCGGCCCAAAAGAGAAGTATTATTTGTCAACCTGTAGTGGGAAAAAAGAATTGAAGTTTGGTCGTCGACTCCTCGATCTCAAAGTGCGCGCAATTAACGGCAATTCGGCGGACCTCCCAGCGCTAATCAAGTGTGACCACATACCTGGCGACAAGCGAGAGATTCCGACGCCCGAGATCGTGCGCAAGTTTCCCCATCTGAGCGAGATTGCACAAGACATACCCCCGTTAGATGAGGCTGCGGGGGTCCACATCATTATTGGCCGCGACGCACCAGACTTGCTTAAAGTGCACGCCTACAAAAACGGCCCACGCGGAGCACCCTGGGCGCAAAAGCTCTTTCTAGGATGGACGGTGTCTGGCCGCATGTGCCTGGATTTCGCACATCGAGCGGCGCATATCGCGACGCGCAAGACAGAACTGCACACGAGGCCCGTCGACCCGCAAGGCATATCAGCACCGACAAAAGAGGCCGACTCCCCTCTTACTCAAGGCGAGGAGCTTGTCATGATTCCCTGTCCGAACATCATAAAGGTATTGCAGACGCAAACCGAACAAGACAACCTGTTCCAATCCACTGCCGACGACAACGTGCCAGGCCTCTCGGTCGAAGACAGGAAATTCCTAGACATAATGAAGCAGGGAGTCCATCATAATGACTCTGGTAACCTGGAGATGCCACTCCCCTTTCGAGACCAGGATGTTAACATGCCAGACAACCGAACACAAGCAGTGAACCGGTTGAATAGTCTGCTACGCTCCCTAAAGCGGAAACCCGAAATGAAGAAAGATTACTTAAGCTTTATGGGCAAGATCATAGATAAAGGCCACGCTTCGCCAGTACCAAGTGGCGAGCCCGACCCCGCCCCTGGTCGGGTGTGGCATCTAGCGCATTTCGGTGTATATCACCCAAAAAGCCTTCCCTGAGAGTCGTTGTTGATTCATGTGCAGAATACCAAGAGATATCCCTAAATAAAGTGCTGCTGACCGGTCCCGACCTCATGAATGGCCTCTTAGGAGTACTAATGCGCTTCAGAAGGGAGGAAATCGGAATAATGTGCGACGTAGAACAAATGTTTCACTCGTTCTATGTCAATGAGGAGCACAGAGACTTCCTTCGCTTCCTCTGGTTCCAAGATAACGACCCAGAGAAACCGATTATCGAATACCGAATGAACGTCCACTTGTTCGGTAACGGACCAAGCCCCGCCGTTGCAACATACGGGCTGAGAAAAACCGCGGATGACGGCGAGGAGATGTTTGGAAAGGAGACGGCGGATTTCGTCCGGCGAAATTTTTATGTCGACGACGGACTTGCTTCCACCGAGACGGCAAGCCAAGCAGTGGAGCTAGTGACCAAAGCACAAGCCATGCTGGCCAGGTCAAATCTTAGACTTCACAAGGTAGTGTCTAACTCCGTAGACGTGATGGAGGCCTTCCCAGCGGAGGATAGAGGAAAGGACTTACAAAACCTTGACTTCAGTCGCGATGCCCTCCCCCCGCAACGCTCACTAGGAGTTTTCTGGGATCTGGAACAGGATACATTCACATTCAAAGTGTCCTTGGCAGACAAGCCGTTTACCCGTAGAGGCGTCCTGTCCATTGTTAATTCCGTCTACGACCCACTTGGTCTGGCGGCACCGGCGTTGCTGGAAGGCAGGCTTATTTTACAGCAGCTAGTTCTTCTAGGAAAGAAGGACAAGAGCGCACCCCTAGGGTGGGACGACCCCCTTCCCGACGCCCTCCTGAACAAGTGGGAACGTTGGCGCGATTCACTGACAGATCTTGAGAAGCTCTCGGTTCCTCGTTGCTATCACCCACCGGGCTTCGGAAAATTAGCGAGAGCGGAGATACACGCGTTCAGCGACGCGAGTAAAGACGCCATAGGAGCCGCGATCTACCTCTGTCTAACAGACGAACACGACGAGACAAGTGTGGCGCTAGTTCTGGGACAGTCTAGAGTCGCACCGGCGCAAACCACGAGCATTCCACGTCTGGAGCTCTGTGCCGCAGTACTCACTGCTCAAACAGTCTCCAAGGTGCTAAAGGAAATAGACGTCCCTATCGACCAAGTGAAATATTTCACAGATTCCAAAGTCGTCTTGGGGTACATAAACAACGAAAGCAGGAGGTTCCATGTCTATGTGGCCAACAGAGTTCAAACGATCCGAAAACTCTCTTCGCCTGACCAATGGGGATACATAGACACGGCCAACAATCCGGCAGACCTCGCCACACGTACGATCTCAGTGAACAACCTGATGGAGTCCGACTGGTTTACAGGTCCCGCGCGACTTCGTTTCCCTTCCAGTGAAGAAAAGACCGATGTAGAAGTCCCTGAGTTCGAGTTAGATCCGCAAGATCCAGAACTTCGCAAAGAAACCGTAGTTAGCACCTTCGCGACAAATACGCGCTCAGGCCTAGGAACTGAGAGATTTACAAGATTCTCGAGCTTTCTCTCACTACAGCGCGCAATCGCATTTCTTATTAGGCGAATCAAGAAGTTCAAAGCGCATAAAGAAGAAAGTCAAATCACAAGACGGCGATCAGAGTACAACCAACATGTCACTGCACAAGACCTTGAACGAGCGACAGAGTTAATCATTAACGAAGTCCAGAAGGAAGCCTTCGGTCACGAGGCGCACCTGCATCAGACCGCTCCTACGTATCCCGAACAACGCGAAGCAGAGAAGAAGAAGAAGAAAGCGCTCAAAGAGTCTAGTCTGTACCGCCTAGACCCCTTCGTCGATAATCAGGGAATCTACCGAGTTGGTGGGCGGCTGCAACGCGCCGATTTACCTTATGCTGAGAAACACCCAGCCATACTCCCGAGAGCTCATCACGTGACCTTGCTAATAGTTCGTCACTTCCATGAGAAAGTGCATCACCAAGGGCGACAGATAACACATGCGGCCATCCGCCAAGCTGGCTATTGGCTCATTGGCGGCTATCACGCCGTGGCAAAGGAGATATACGGCTGCGTCACCTGTCGCAAACTAAGAGGAAGCACCGAAGAGCAAATCATGGCTGACCTTCCACGGGACAGAACCGAAGAATGCGCTGCCTTCACTAACGTAGGCTTTGACGTTTTCGGGCCCTGGACCATCCAAACCCCAAGAACGCGTGGCGGCGCCGCAAGATCGAAGCGCTGGGCTCTGTTGTTTACATGTCTTAATAGCAGAGCAGTCCATATAGAAATCATTGAGTCCATGGATGCGAGCTCCTTCATCTGTGCGCTGAGGCGCTTTTTCGCCATTCGTGGCCCCGTCAATAAGCTAAGATGCGACCGCGGGACAAACTTCGTGGGCGGGAAGTCCGAACTCGAAGACGCTCTCTCAGAAATGGATCAGCAAGCCATACGGGCATACACGGCGCAACATGGATGTGACTGGCAGTTCAACCCCCCTCACGCGTCGCACTTCGGAGGCGTGTAGGAAAGGCAGATAGGCACCATACGCCGCGTGCTAGATGCCATCATGTCATCGCTAGGAGGTCACAAGCTGACGCACGAGCTGCTGGTCACCTTCATGGCCGAAGTGTCGTCTATAGTTAACAGTCGTCCCCTCACGACGCTACCAACCGACATAGACAAGCCGCAGCCTCTTACGCCCTCTATGCTTCTCACCATGAAGACGCGCCCCCTTGGACCCCCACCTGGAGACTTCGTGCAAGCCGACGTCTATGCTCGCCGTAGATGGAGAAGAGCCCAGTATTTGGCAGACCGATTCTGGGCGAGGTGGAGGCAAGAGTACTTGCAAAACCTGCAACCTCGGCCCAAGTGGAATGTAGCTAGAAGAAACATAGCTGAAGGTGATGTGGTTCTTGTCCGAGACAAGGAAGTACACAGGATGGAGTGGCCGCTGGGCCGCGTCGTCGAGGCTATAAAGAGTGAGGACGGTTGCGTAAGGAAGGCTGAAGTGCATGTCTGGAGAGACCGGACCAAGAAGACCATGCTTAGACCGATAAGCGAGCTGGTCCTTCTGTTTCCAACAGACCCCAACATAGTCAAGCAGGGCGCGGCCGCCCCAACAAGCCTTTAGTAAGAGCGGTAATATAGAGTAAGGCAAGGGCGTTGTTGCCCTTGGGCGAGGAGTGTTACGTTAGTCAAAGATTTCAACATAAAGACTTTGACATTGATTGTCAAAATTAGACATTTGATTCATTCACGTTTGTTTGTTTACTACGTCATGATGTTATCGTAACTTAGCTATTCACGTTTATCTAGCTCACGCTATAAGCTTACAGATCAGTTAGTCATGGAGTTTTTGGAGTTATGAGTACTAAAGTCTTACAGAGTTCACCATCGGAGTTTTAAGTCAAGGAGCCAACGTTCTTAGAGTTACTGGAGTTCATTTGTAACCTACGGAGTCAGTATCGAACGTAAGTTGTTTTTCTATGAGTTTTGGTTTCCATCTGTAGCATTTTGTAAATAGTTTGCTAATAGGACATTAATTTCTTGCTAGTTTTTACCGCTTGGTTTTGCTTGGAATCATCGATTGTAACCACCCTGATTGTGAATAAATCATAAAATCCATTGTGGCACTGAGTGGTTGAGCTGGCGAACCTTGGATCCTCGACGCTACCTACAGCAACCGGGTCCGGGAAAGCGATAGGCTGTCACGTGACATCTGAGATAAAACATGATTTTTTTTTCTAATGGATCCATCGTTGAGATATTGGGCATTCATCTTTGGTGGTTGTAGAACTTTGATCGGAATTATGCAAATTTTGTTCAATGATATCTATAAGTCATATTCTTCAAATTTCTTAAAAATTTGGAATTATGCTTTTGGTCATAGAAACTCTTTTTAAACGGAGTCTTGAGCTTCTATATTGCAATATGGCGAAGTTAGACATTTCATTTTTGGTCATTTCCGCTCTGTCATTATACCTAGTAACACAGACAACCCGCATTACGCATGACTAGGATTGACCAATTTCTTGATATTTCATAAATCTTCTTCCCAGATGCAAAGCTCGACCTCATAAAGGAGACTAAAGACAACAACACCCAATGCACAAGGAGCTCCGTGGACTATAATGTGACACTAGCCAATGGAGCCAAGGCGGGAAAATTCTATAAAATGGACAAGCTGCATACGATTGATGATTGTCTAGGGAATGCTGTGGTGCCAAGAAATGTGACGTAGCGTTCCTAGTCAATAAGGTCTGTTATCTAGTGGAGTGCAAGAATAAAGACTCGTGTGGTATCAAGCAGTCAGACAAGCACGACATCGAGACCCTAATATCTATAGCTAACAAGCACTCTAAAGTCAATAAAGGTAAGGTTTCTCTATGCTACATATTTTTCCGTGCTAGCAGAGATATTTTTCGGACCGGGTGCTCGTTAGACTGCTTGCAGTTCCTTCTTTGGCGAATTTCCGTGAAAACGAGCAAGTGAAAAAACGAGCGTCGATTGCTTCAAGCACCGAAGGCACGAGCAAGAGCCGAAGGCCCAAGAACGCGCCGCAGGAGAGAAAACGCGAAAAGAAGGCGCCTTCGGTGCTCCATTGGCGGCCTCGTTTCTCACGGACGTTCGCAAAAGAAGGGACTGCAAGCAGTCTAGGTGCTCGTCAAGAAAAACGAATTTGACAGCCACAAGATACCAAAATGGGCTTGGCGATGCTTCAGAATAGGCCCTTTAAAGATACCATTAACAAACATGGAAAATGTCAATTCATATTTTCCAAACACCTGATACAATGGTGTACAAACTGACGGAGGCTTTACAGGTGATTCAAAAGCGCACTCGTAAACATTACAGGTCTCAAAATGTCCTGGACTTATATTTTTACCCCCTAAAAGATATCGCAGGACACGATTTTGACCCCGTAAAGATACCACGAGAACTCTAGCCCGGCCCTTGGTATTCGATAAGGAGCAGAAGTTAGAGAACAGAGCACCTCTGCTTTGGGTGGAAATGAACTGTTTGAGCATGTGTTTGGAGCTTCTTAGTCACATAAACCTCAAATCTGCCGTCGGGAATTTCGGATACTTTCCCGCAATTTAACAACAGTTGCACAACATCACTTATAGTTGCCGTGTTTTGTGTTTTACTGTATTATAGTTTCCTCTGGAGCGGAGCCCGCAATTGATCAAAACCTTGCCGAGGAGGCGCAGATCAGTGATCCCTTTATTAGTGATGACGATATGACGAGTGTCAGCGCATTTGGGGTAAGTACCTTTCCCTACTCATTTCTCATATTTTGGGTAAGCTCTTCCTTTTCCTTTCGCGCTCTGCTCTCGAGCACTCTGCTCTGTTTAACGTTGCACTGTTCTGCTTATGCTAATGCTAAAACGTTCCCTTCTTTTCCCTTCCCCTCCATTACCTTCCCGGCATTTCACCCTAAGAGATACAATACACGGGCGCGGTCTCATAGATGGTATCCCTAAGAGATAGCAAAGACAATGGTACGCTTCGCTACAGTTACTAATTCTATGGTTACTAACTCTGTGGTTACTAACTCTATGGTTACTAACTCTATGGTTACTAACTCTATGAGTCTATGGTGCGCAGGTTTGTAGCTACAATATAGTTATTAAGCACAATATTCATGCCTTCAGATTACTTTAATTTTGAAGGACAAAATAGAAATGATTGCAAAGTAATTAAAGAAAAATTACTGACGAAGGTGACCTGAGATAGACTCTATTGGCGTCTATTACAAAAGCTCTCCGTAGGCAGACCATGATTAAAGGCCCATCACCAACCGAGAGCCTTCGCGGACTCTTAGCCAATCAGAGCACTCGAAAAACAATGGATCAATTTGAAAACAAAAGAAAGCGGGGCGCAAAGGCTCCCGGTTGGTGATGGGCCTTTAAACCGACCAGGGAATAGAAAAAAATCGAGTAACGATGTGTTGATCTTGTTGCTGATTCCTCTGGGAAGACAATAGGACATTTGCACGATGACGTCATTTGACTACAACTACCAGGGGCTTTTCAGTTTTTTTTTCTTTTTTTTATTCAGATCAGCAAATTCCGTCATGAATAAGAACACAGTAGCTTAAATTGTCTACACAATAAGCCACCACGCAAAGGTTTCTGGTAGTTGTAATCAACCACGTCAACATGCCAATGTCCTATTTGTTAGTTCTGCGCATATTTTTGCATACACTCGTGCACTCGCGGTCGATTGAGAAATACAGACAATTGTAACCACCCAAAAGAATTAGCACATGATCTGCATTTGATGCCAACAAGATTTAAACACTGTTTAGCCTATGTACTAGAGTAAACTAAGCCTTCCAAACTTACAGGCAACAAGATCTTATATATAATTTCTCTCCTAGACGGGTAAATACAAGCGAACCAAAAGATCATCTGACGTCATCGATCTCGTGGTCGCTGTGGGTTGTGGGACGGTGGCCGTCTGTGTGGGCGTGGCTGGGGTTATTATGATGACAAGACGGTTGATTGACAACAGCAAGAACTCTGCGAGCTAGTCACGTGGCGAAGCAGCTCTTATAGAAACTGTCAGATAACAATGCCATAAACCGGTAGAGTAGACATTTCGTACGGGAATATCGACGACATACCGTAAAAAGAAAACATTTGTTTTTCCGTACTGCACTAGAATGGCACTGCATTCTTATAGAAATGCTTATCTTCAATGTTAGCTCTATTTGAGCTTAGGTCGATAACATATAATATTTTATCCGGCGGTAAAAAAAAATCGAAAAACAATTAGATGCGCAAAACAGAACTGTATTTGCTATTCATACAAACCCCACAGGTATATAGCGCAGTGGCGATTATCCATTTTGTCATACACCTTTTTGAAAAAAAAAACGTTGAACGAAAAATTTACCAAATGTGTGCCACTAAAGACTGATGGGAAACACGACTGTATGCACAGTGTGCTGCACTGTAGCCTACAGAGGCGACTAAGAATGTTGAGGATCAAAACCAAGAATCTTGAATTTTGCCTCTGTAATCATTACCTCATACCCCTTATCTTAACATCACTTTGTTTTTCCCAAGAGCATCTGGTATCAGGTATCAGGTATTTAGCATTTAGATTTGATCAACGTCTTTTCTTGAAAAAAGGTTTTACGACAATTGATTTTTAATGAAATGTACATTGTTGACGTCCTAAATAAAGAGTAACTTTGATCATGGTAACAGGATGGCTCAATCCCGGGATGGCCCGTTGAGGAGAAGCACCAAACGAGGCCGTAGCAAGCCTCGTCCCAAGGCTACTCGGCGTGCCTGTCACGCTTTGCCTTGCTATGACGTCATTGGCTGTTGCTGCCCGCACGAGAAACCTACCTCTTGTCAGCTTGAAGATCGGCAGCCATTATTAAATGCACAAAGTGGAAACCAGAGAGCAAGGGGTACCTGAGGACGAGGCTAGTGCGTAGCATAATTTTGAAAGGTTGAAAGGCATGTTTATAGTGTGCAAGCCGATGGCTAATTACCTACGCTACATTTGCAACGGTGCTATGGTCTAAATCGGTTAGAAACGAATATGCCTTTTAGTGTTTTCTAAACACTCTACGCGCTTGTGTCTGCTGTTTATTGCACGGTATCAAGCGTGACCATTAGGGTGAGCCTCCCCAAAGATTGTGAGGGTGCTATATGACCATTCCAAAAGCGTAACTTCCACCTTCGAAAACAAATTACAAGCTTCAAGTTTGGTCGGGATGATCGTCGGGAATTTTCAGTTTCACCCCTTAAAACACCAAAAAGGGCGTCGCTAATATATACCACTCAATAAATTTTCGATTCAAATGCTGCCTTTGGTGTTGTCTAATCTATCGTCTTGTCAACAAGTACTATCTCTCTTTCTTGAAGGTTTGCCGTTGTGCTACAGCCCTTTTAAAAGATACTGTAAATCTATCTTAAATTTGATTGCAGGTCTCGGACAGGTCTTTGATTACTCGCGCGGACGGGTATAAAAATACTGTCGTTAGTAATACTTATGTTTAGTAACAGAGATTATCACATGTATTATCAAAGATTATCGGCGGAGGAAACGGTTATTTATAAGTACCATTGTTGATAAATTGCTGTTGTTCTGCAATGTTGGCCTTTGCTTTGACTTCATTGTTTAACTGTCTCTAAGCTTACTTATAAAATCCACGCGGGAAGCCCTGACGAGGAGCGAAAATCACTAGCACTTTTTGATTGAACAATAGTTTTAAAATATGCGAAATTTATGGAATTTAGTTTTTCAGTATTATAACGGCAAAGGCTTCAATGTAGACGGGGTTATGTTTATCAGAGATCAGAAAACCAGACTAAATCCGCACACATTATAGACTTTAGAGAAAGGCATTGACGGCTTAACGTGAATTTTAAGCTTCTTGTTTAATTTCCCCGACATAAGTAAACACAAATGGCCGTTTGCGCACTGATATTATGTGTGTCGCTAGGCAAAATAAGAATACATTAGCGACGGTGATTACGGGCTGAATGATTCTTTCGGCAAAACTTCCAGCGGGAGAAGAAAAAAAAAGTGACGGTTAAAGACAAAGTGATATCGAAAAATACGTACAACGAAATATTTACAAATCTGGCTTGATGCACCTGCTATGGAAGTCCGGGATGAAACTTTCTGAATAATGATTATAATATAATTGTCCTTTTTTTATCCTGAAGTCGGAAGCCTTGCGGTACGTTGTTTTGGCGTTACTTCCAAGCTTCTATCGAATAATTGATCGGGCGATCGACAGAAGTTGAAATTGAAGAAGTTCAGGGGAAATCAGGGTCAGTCAGGAAGACATAGACGACACAGAGAGACTGCAGTTATCGAACTTGGAGCGAATGCGAGAAATATTGAAGACTGATGCTCGAACAACAAAAATACAAATCTTGAAAAGAAGATATCATGCTTATATCATAAAAATGCGTACGTGAAATAATCGACAACGGATTGGTACTTTTTCTACAAGACTCATTTAAAACATTGAAGACCGACTGAAGTTGATACAACCTCGAGATATATTCGTGGTATACTTAATGTGCCAAGACTGATGTTTAAGAACTCGAAACAAATCGTTTCCCCGTGAGCATGTCATACAAGCTAATACCAGTCTACTTCACATGTGGAGTGATATCTTTTGTTTGTCTATTTGTCATCTGCTGTATGCTAAATGTAGCGTTTCCTTTCGAGCGAATTCGACAGAAGTGTGTTGTGTGTTTGGGATACAAAGGCGATGGCGGGTACGAGGAGAGAAGACGAGAGCTTGAGAGGAGAAGAATTTTGGATCTTGATGAGGAAGAAGGCAAGGACCGCAGAGATAGATGGGTTCGTTTGATTTGAATGTTCATCCCTTAAAACTGGAAGCAATGCAACAAGGGGTGCATTAGACGGGTTTTCGCTTACCATTAAGGTTAGCGACTTCGTTTATCAATTATTCGTTTAGGAGCCAACCTTCATTGCCTAGGACGTAGTCGTGGTATCCGAGAAAAGAGTTCGATTGGGTACAGTTTTTTTTTTGTGTTTAACTACTGACTATTTGATTCTAACTTCTTGTTAAAAAACATGGGACGGACGAAATGACTTTTTACATGGACCCGTACGGCCGCAGGCATCGAACACCTAGTAGCTCTCGTTTTGTTATATTTTAGCGACTTGTTGTACCCTTCGCGTACAAGAACAATTTTTGACAAGTAATTTCCTTTTAGTCATATCTAATCTGAACGTGCAAAATGACTCAATCCGTGTGCTAAGCGGTTTATTTAGTCTCAGTATTTATGTAAATGTGTTTTTTTTTCTTTTTTCCGCACACAAATACTCTTTTGATAATGGCGTAATGATGCGCCGAAAGGTCGCAAGGTTTTTCTTTAGTCATATCAAATCTAGAAAATTTTATTTTTGTCGAGTACCAGGAAGCCAGTGAAATGACACGATGGATTAAAAAGGACTTCCAAAAGGACTTCCAAAAGCCGAGCACTACACAATGAAAAACCTGATGATGATGATCAAATATATCCTCCTCCTCCTCCCTCCCCTTCGCCCGATTTTGGCGCTCGCCCCGGGGACCGCGCGCCTCAAAATTCCACCCAGTACCGCCTGCAAGCAGTCGTTCAATTTAACTGTTTTGCTCGCTTACCGATCTCGGTCCATATAAACAGGCCCTATCTCAAAGTACCAGTTTCCCGTTTAAATTCACATTTTTCACAGCCTATAAACACTCTTCTACTCCTCTGTGCATATGGCTAACGGTGGAATAGATTGATGCTCTTGTTGATGGGCTGCTGGTAATTAAGCTGAAGGACTGAACATGTTATTCATATTTGTACTTTGGTATATGTACAAGAGTTTCTACTGATAAAAACAAAACAACGGAAGTATGCTGAGCGTCAACACTTGGTTACTCTAATAGTTATATAATGTTTGATAAGTCCATGTTGCACAAAATGAGGTCCATACATAGTATATCGAGCCTACTTTTACCCTTGATTCAAGCAGTTTTTCTTTGAAGAGGAAATAATTTTCTTTGAAGAGGAAAAGCATGAGAAAGTGTACTGAACTTATCCAAAAGAACATAAGTAGTAATCAAGAGAGAATCATGCAAACCTTGCATTTCTGTTGGCCACACTTAAAATGATGTGTCAGTGATATAACCAAGTTGTTTGGGAAATGAATTTCGAATTTAGTTTCCATTTCAGCTCCATCTTGTGCTTGATTTTGGATTGTTTTGGAAGAAAGCGGAGGAGTGACATTTCAAAGCTCTCCACTTGCAGGGAAAAATCCATACTCAACCCGCAAACGATTTCTAACGGCATAAATTATTTTATTTCTTAGATGAGGTTAGGACCCACCTGAGGAGAACTGATATTATAATGACACAAATATTGGAATTATTGACTATTTCAATTGGTTGCGATCATTTGACCGAATAATGCTTTCATCTCAATATGAATGCAAAACAATCAAAAGAGGGACATCCTGCTGTTTGGAGGTTTACACCTATTTCTATCAAGGTGTCGATCTTGTTGAGCGCACAAGCCTATGAACCAAAATCCAAAGTCTCTGTTGGTAGAAAAAACTGCCTTACGGTTCTAGCAATTTACAAAACAGAGTTTTTAAAATTTAAAAATTAGCAATTATTTGTTTCCTTACATTCAATTACAAAACTGAGCTTTGTTCAAAAGCCTCTAATACCCAGTAGTTAACTAGTACCTCGTGCACACAAAACATGATCTTATAAACGCGAAATGTTCATTCTCGAGCCCAGACCTCCCCACTCGTAACCTCGCGGGGGAGGCTCTGGTGACAGCCACTGATGCATGCGCGAGATTTAATACAGAGCCGCCGAGAGACCTTTCAGCGCATGCTCCAACGCTCCAATCAGCCAATCAGCGACGTCCCTCAAATGGATGTCCCCAGAGCCTCATCTGTGAGCAGACGAGCAGGGGCGCTGTGGGTACGAGAATGCGAATTGTTTATCATGCACTACAATTTGAAAGCCTCGAATTGACGATTATCATCAATCTTGTGACATGTTTATTTGACATGCGTAAGTGTCACACATGGCTGTAGGTTGCAGTAGTACAATTGGCGTGAAGCACTCTAAAGGATGGATCTGGGGCGCCATGTTTTTTTTGGAACCTCACTAGTTTAGGATACATTCGCTCGGATTAATATTTATTCTAAAAATGCTTTTTTAAAACACATTTCCTTCGCTGTTTCCCTATATTCAATTACAAAACAGAGCTTTCTTTAGAAGCTAGCAATGCCCAGTAGTTAACAAGTACCTCGCGTACACAAAATATGATCTTAAACACATAATAACTTTATCAAAATAATTTCTGTTCCGCCAAGTTCTGCTTTTCATTTGTTATTTCTGCTCGTTCTGCTCCTTCTCTCCAATTAAGAAATGTAAAACACGGTCAGTGGCGGATGCAGACCCTTAAGAAGGGGGGGGGGGGGGGGGGGGGGGGGGGGTGGGGGGGGGGGGGGGGTGGCTAGTACAAAGGATATACTTCAGAGTTCAGACCAAGTGGGTGGCTAATCTTAAGGTTTTTTACAAGACATATGAGAACAAGGGGGTTGGCTAGCCACCCTAATCACCTCCCTAGATCCCGCCCTTGACGTTATACTTACTGTTGTAGCGGCTTTCTCGAAAGCCTATGCTCCTTTGGCCGCTACGTACACCAATTTTTGTTAAAAATCATTTAAACTGCTCTTCTATTTTCCCCCATACAGTAACTGCTAGACGCCTATTGTAATGTACTAAATAGTGAAAATAAACTGATTCTGATTCTAAACGCGAATTGACTATCTTAGAACGAAGATAATTATTACACTGTCAAGTCAGAAAATTGATGATACCAAGAGTGGATTAACAAGAGTTAGAATCTTTCCTACTGTATTTGTCCACATCACAGTCAGAAAAGTGTCTATTTTTAGATTTGAGTTTTCGCGCGCGAAAGTATTCGAATGCTCAGGCTCGAATGCTCGTATACCCAATACACAACAAAGTAGAGAATATCCTACCTTATCTTTGCGATTTTAACGGTTTTTCCATTGATCTGCGATTTAATTTTAGGCTGGATCTCACAACTGTTCGCGTGGCGAGAAAGTGGGAACCCTGTGGATGACGAATTTTCGCTGGCATCCTAGTTCTAAAAATAGACACTTTTCTGACTGTGATTCGGGCGTACATAGTAAATATGGAAAGTCTTGGTAATCCACTCTTGATGATACTCGTCAATTTGAAGGTTTAATAATAGTGAGATTTAATGATTCAATAATAATAACGGTTCTTAAAAATACGCATTATGCTATATGCCCCAATACGCCTCAATCAATTCACTTCGAGAAATGTCGATTCAAGACCTCCTAACCCAGACAACTTTGCGGTATGGGCGCATAAAGAGCTTTCCACAATGCTTATAACAATGGTTGTATCGACTTCCTCGAGCCTGTAGAGTTATTTTTTATCGTTCAGTTAACGTGAACAATAACGACGCAAACAAACTAGATGCCCTATAGTACAAAGTCTACGGAGCAAAAAGTTGTTCAATATTGCTTGAACAGTTAAAACAATTTTAGAAACGAAACTCCGCCTCGGAACTCTGTCAAACGTTCACTAATTTGCTTGACAAGTATTTAGCGCCTCGGCCTGATCACAGAGCGAAAATCTACCTGGGTAGTGAATAGGGCAATGTTGTTCTTCAGGACCGGAAAACATCTCTCATAACATAAGCGCGATGTCGTACAGCAGGGATGTAACACTTTCCTTCGCTTTAGGAGCTATATTCTTCGTTTGTCTGTTCATAATTTGCTGTATGTTCAATATCGTGTATCCTATACAACGAATTTACGAGAAATGCATCATATGCTTAGGATATATTGGGTATGACGTAAGGTACGAGGAGAGAAGGCAAGAACTTGAAAGAAGCAAGATATTGAATCCAGATGAAGATGTGGAACACAAGGCGGACAGGGAAAACATGCATTCGAGAAGGGTCCGCTTTATTTGATTATACCATGCAAGCTGTTCATGCCACACAACTTGCTCGACACGACCAACACGACCAACACGACCAACACAACCTGTTAAGTTACGGTGTTATATACGATGGTCTAATGTAAGACATTCTCAATAGTGGAAATCCAAAGGCATTCGTCAATTTACAAGACATGTGTAAGTTTTTAATTGCTTTCGTTATCAACAACTTTAAAGTCGTACTAGTATGAAATCACCCTTTTTTGCCTTGCTGTTTTACTCCATTGACTTGGTATAGACCACAGAAACTAACACTTATTTGAATATATAATAAATAAATTTCGGGAACTGTTTGAATGGTTAACACAACAGACATTCAATACTGTACAGTACTTAAGCTTGAAAGAAAAAAAAGTTAACTTTTAAATGAAATCAGATGATGATTGTAATTCAGCAGTTTCTACCTAAAAACCTTTACAGCAACTCCACTGATAAGGGGGATTAAAATGCAAATTTTAACCTAATAGGTTCTTAAAAGCAAGTTTCTTATAGTACGCGGTTTACTGTCTTTGACGTGCTAACATGATGTTTTACATTTATGTCTAAGCATAACTTTCACACTTTTGAAATATTTTAAATCAACTTTCATCGAATTGCTTTTTCGATCTATGTTCGGGAGGCACCTTATAAACTTTCTGATTTCAATGACTTTAAGTTTTGTTAGCCGACTAATTCGTATAGAATATATAAATCTTAATTTGGTAGAAACGCCAATGATGTCATAAACGTACGTAGGGAACAAAAAGGACCGAGGACTGACCTCTGAGGAATACCAAATACGTTTGTTTCATTTTTGGGAAATTGAGAGCCAATCTGTAATCGCTAATGATGCCAAGAATCCCATATTTTCCCCTATTTGTGGAAAACTCTATCGAATGCCTAATTTGATAAATATATTAAATATCCCACATTTTGTTCTGACTTTTATTTACGTTTATAGAATAGAATAGCACATGGGACGAAAATTTTCACATTTCCTCCAGCAAATACAGTAAATGTATGGGAAAATCTCCCGGGAAAAGGGGAATGGGCCGAACATCATCTTCTATTGTCTTGTGAGGAGACGCCTTGGGGAGCGGATGGACGATGGTGCTCTTCAAGAGGGAGGGGAGAACACCCTCGCGCAGCGATGAGTTGTAGATCTCAGCCACAGCTTGCACAAGCTCAAACGCAAAGATCTTTAAGACAACGTTCGGGATATCATCTGGACTTCCAGCTTTCTTAGAACTCACCTTTGGACTTGTAGGCCTCAAAAGTCGGTAACGAAAAGTTTGAGGGATGTCATCAACACTAGGAGCCGACTTGCGATGTCATCAGGACTGACCGGAACAAATCAGACGTAAGACTCAACGAAAATGTCATCAATTTTTTCCGCAAGTTTTGTCAACAGAGGTAACGTTGGTGCCGTCAACAGGTGATGGTACCATTTGCCCTGACTAGCAGAAGATCCAGATACATTCTTGACGTCCTGACCATTGACTGACATTTGAGCTTTTCAAATTTTCACTTTGTTGTTATAAAACATAACTTCTTGCAACGTCCAATGAGGCGCTGTACTTTGTTCCGGCTGGACTTAAAGAGCCAGTAGTCCTTCCCGTGGGAGGCAATATTTTTTGCCTTTTATTTAGCTGCCTTAACGCGCTCCGTCATCCATGGTTTGTCGTTGCACAGGGTATATGTCTTCAAAGGAAAATATTTGTTGACAGCGTCCAGCAGAGTTCGGTGGAAAAAATCAGTCAGGCTTTATCTAGTAACGCGTGTTACTCTATGCTTTTTCTCCTAAAATCCGTGTTGGGATTCAAGATTCATAGCATACCCACTAAGAAAACGTTGTAATCATCTTATATCTTTCTGGGCAAATTAAGGAAAACATCTGACTGTAGCGCACTAACATTGAAGCATTTGTTAGCTTTGTCGGTTTCGCCGCAAGCTTTTCACAGCCTAATTTAATTCGCCTAGCCAAACAAATCCAGATAATTACTTGTTAGAAACAGTTGTTCGGATAGTCACAAGCTGGACGAGACCTTTCGATAATTAAGTGGAGCTGGAAATCTGAGAACTGAACAAGCTGATTGAAATTGTAATCTAGCAGTGACAAAACAAATGTTATGTTCAACTGTGAAAAAGCCACGAACCTAGAGGATTCGCGGATCATAAAAGCTGTCGTTTTTAACCAAATGCTATAAGGGGACTGGGGGATGAGCCCCGCGGGTTCCATGTCGATGCTCAAATAAGGGAGCATTCATTATTTATGTCAGGGGGTGGGCTGGCAAGATTTTTCATTCAGCCCCAAAAACCTCTTGATCCCCTTCCAAGTATCAATAAAAACCTTAAAACCCCTTGAGGCCATTTTCTATAAAAAATGATAGCCCCCCTCTCCCCTTTTGATCAGGACGAAATGTTCGGACATCTAGATACCAAGTAGTAGACCATTTTCTGTATTTTTAGGGCATTTCCTTCGTGCATGGACAGTTTCATGTTGTAATTTTACAGGCGCGCATCCTCTTGTAACCATATGTTGAACTGCCATAAAACGTAGATGACCCCTCACAGTTGTTTTTTCATATTTTTCTCATACTGACGTGCCGACCCATACTTAATTGCCAGCCTACCCCTTGCATAAATGAATGAATTGCCCCCCCCCACCCCCCCCCCCCCCCCCCCCCCCCCCCCCCCCCCTTAATTCTTGCCAGCCTACCCTCTTGCATAAATAATGAATGCTCCTAAATATGGCCGGGCTACTAAAGCTGGATCTAACATGGAGGTTACATCGAAAAGTTCAATCGCTTTTAAATTTACGGAAGTTCTCGCTCAAAGCTGCACTGTTTTTCTTGCAAATGTCGCCGAAAGGAGTCTACCATCACTTCCATATAAGGTAAATACTTCCATTTTTTTTGGCCGTGAGCGTTTCAAAAACGACGGTTTTGTTCAGGATATTTTTGATACCGACAGCTCTAAAGTTTTATCCACGCCTGTTACCGCTAATCTCAGTCGCAAGTGAACCGAATTCAGAGTGAGTATGAAGTAAGGGATGTGATTCTCACTGGTTTGGCGGAACTCATTTCAAGAGAACTCTGCTTGCTGTTGCCCTAACCTCATGTCTTCGTTGCAAACTCTTTTCGGTGCGATATATGCATGACTGAGTTTGATTGACATCTGATATCGCGCATATGCTCTCTCCATTATATCAAATTATAGCTAAAATCGTTACAACGCGACCGGCGTTTTGAAAACATTTTTTTTAGTCTTGTTGCTACACCTGTTAAACAAGCGATTCTCATTCTTTGGGTTGTTTCACAAAATGCACTCGCCTGGCTTTCCGTCGAGACCTTGAGGGAATCAAGGCATGTGAACTTGGCGAGCATTTGATTGGCTCCGTGACGGAGGAACAGCAAAGCTAAAAATGAACAAAACTTCATTGCAAGTTTCGAAAAGTGGTTCGCGATGCAGCGGTATCAGCTGTAGTGAACGCAGAGTCCTTTAGCATCTGTGATCGCGCAATTTGCTGGCACTTAAAACAAAACTCGTGCCAAACTCGTCCAAGCCGGGAATTGTGATCTCATTCAAGCGCGACAAGCTGCAGTGATCATGCGCCTAATTAGCGTGGCGCAGTACCCGCTGCTTTTGTGTTCTAACAAACATTTTGACTGCGAAAAGCCCCAGTCATATCGGTGAACAAGTCGCGAGTGTCGCAATAGACGAAGACATACATCCTGGGAAATGATTCTGAAAATTGTGACCCTGATTGCGCTTGCAGGCCCTATGGCTCTTCAAGGTATTTATATCATTTATATCAGGTTTATATCATTTCTTATCGTGTTTATTTAATATTAGTTTTAGCTCAACGACAGAAAATGTTTTTCCAACGTTAGTTTAGGAAGGTCTGGACGTCGAGTTTGTTATTTTTGAATATACAGGCAATACTATGGGCCGTTCAGCTTCTCTTAACGAAGTCGTGCATTTTTACCGCTGGGCGTTCGATACCAACGGTCAACCGAAATCAAAAACAAACACAACGCACACACAAACACACAAAACGAAACAAACAAATGTATTTGATCTTCATTAATGGACGGGTTTAATTTTCTCTATCATCTAATTAAATATATAGGAAAGGCAGGCTATCTAACGATAATTGTTGGCCAAGGGATTAACTACTGCAGGTGCTATATTTTAGGTAATGACATGTTTATGCCATTTGGGATTTGCAGCGCAGGTTATCAAATCCATTGATATGTGGGAGACAGAATGTCAACCATCTCAATGGTGGCTTTTCCCTGTCATACTTTCTAAATTGGTCATTTTGATGGAAACGTTTTATTTCTTTTTTACTTTGAATATGAAGACAAAGACCAAACAGCAGGATTGAAGCCAACGTTTCGGACATTTACAATTTGTCCTTCATCAGGGCGGATACTCTGACGTTGATTTCAATCTTGCTTCTGTTGGGTCCTTGTCTTATCTAAATATGTATTATATTCCTGGCCTTTTTTCCTTTTTTACTCAAAGGTTTAACCAATTTGATTCTCAATTGGCCATTATGATGGATGGCTATGTTCCATATTTCTACCAAACCGCTTGAGAGGGTCTTGGGAAATGATTATGCCAAGTCTCTACCCCTGTAGTTCATAAGAGACAATTTGGTTTGGATCAATTTAAAACAGGGGGACATTAAAGGTTGTCCAGGAAGGGAGTAACCAGGTTTTGGTCGTAAAATTATCTTCAATGTCGATGCCCATCGACACTTCGATGACACTCTTGTCGGCCGCCATTTTGTCAGTCTGTTAAAATACCGAGTCAGTAGTCAGAATGCATTTATACTTATATCGGTTGATTTATGAAATGTCGTGCAATTAATTTTTTATCCCAAGTAAATAAATTGCTATAACGACTGCAATTAAGATTGTACTAGCACTTTCCAACACCGGATTGATTGTTTTGCCCGTGTTAATTAAAAATAAAGTTATTATTATTATTATTATCATTGTGCATGCATTAGTAGAAGAAGTGACATTACTGGAAATTAGCTTCCGATGACGAAAATGATGACGATGTATAAAGAGGCAGTGTCACGATGTTGGGTAGCTTAAATGCAGTCAAATGTACAGGAAATGAACAAAACAATCCACTAGATTTATTAAATAATCTTTAAGCTACAACAGTGGTGGCTGCTTACAGCGAAAATCGTTGCATCGCGACCCGCGTTTTTAAAACATCGATTTGCTTTTGGCTTTTCTGTTCCGCCAATCAAACCTTATGAGCCAATCACATTCTTGCCCTGTTTCGCCTAGTGCAGTTGCCAGACTTTCCGTCGCGACATTGTCTGGTTTTAGTTCATAGAAAAGCCATTGAGTGCACTAGGCAAGAGTTTCATTGGCTCAGATAGTTTGATTGGCGGAACAGAAAAGCCAAAAACAAATCGATATTTTTGAAAACGCGGGTTGCGATGCAACGATTTTAGCTGTAATAGAGTACCACTGTTACTTCGATAAAAGATGAGTACTTTCTTGTGTTATCGAGCGGAAGGAATTGGATTGTGAATTGCCTTTTGATTTCTTTAAAAGGCTGATCTCTAGTGTTTTCAAATTCGGAAATGTGAGCAAAAGATTTGAAATCTTACACGTTTGCGTATACATGCCAATTTCAGTTAATTTTCTTTCACAGGCTAAAAGTGAATACAATAAAGGACTTGGTGTTGTTTGCTAACCGCCGGCCTAGTTTTTATTTTATTTATTTTTTTGTTGCACTTCGTATAAGCAGTTTGACAAAACAATGGCACCAATAGAACATATTTCAGGTGACCGTCGTGAAAGTAAACGCAATTGTGTAATCACTAGCCAATCAGAAACAACAAGAGTAATATCAACTTATGTTGAATAGTTTCCAGCCCAGCCAATGAGGAGCCGAACCAATTCAGGATTACTTAGTAGTCACACAATTGTTCTCGGAATTTGATTGACTAGTAATTCCTTGCTTGTAATTAATTCGCAATCTGATGGGTTGAAAGAAATAAGCAGCCAGTGAGAAAGCAAACCAATTGCAGACGCAATTAATCACGACAGTCATCTGAAATACGCTCTATCATCTGCATTCCATTGCAAACATATATGTGGGACGCTTTCAACATATCGTGAAAAGGAGCCGTTTCTAATTACGTAATGGTCCGTATAAGAACTAGAGAAGCCTACTGCAAAGCACATGCTGGAATGCAATTAATTTCTATTGAAAATGTAGGCAATATCATTGGCTTAGACACAACAATCAGTAAAATTACTATGCTAGAAAAACCGTTCCTGGAGATTTTTAGGGACACATAAGCACATGTGGTACTCACAAATGCTTCTTCTTCCTTAGTGGTCTATATCCCATAGAACACTCGCGTCCATTCTCTAACCCTTACTTATTCTGAATGGTCTAGAGACTTTTTATTGTCATATTTTCTCGAAGCAAGTCGAAATCTATCAATTTTTCATGTGTATTATGTTACTAGTCATGACACCTTTTTCTGGTAAATAAATAGGACATATCCTGTGTCGCCCCATCTAAGGTAATCCAAGTAGATCTTGTATTCCGGATTCCAGCCCTTGTATTCCGGATTTCATAACTCTCAAAGAATCCGGATTCTTTATCTGAATAAATTATTGGATTCCGGTTCTCAAGGCGTTTGGATTCTGGATTCCTGCTTTATGGATTCCGGATTCCATTCTACGGATTCCGGATTCCAAAGGTAACAAAAATCGGATTCCGGATTCTGGATTACCTTACATGGGGCGATACGTGGGGAACCCTCAAAAGCCCTAGAACAATGAAGATTTCTCTAGTTTTTGCATGGATGAAAAATACCAAGCACTGAAAACGAATTTTGAAGTTCTTACAAAACAGAGGGAATTGACAGTGGGATGAAATTGACAACAAATATGTTCCTGCATTTGCATACTATCCACAATTGAATATCCTTGATATTAGGCTAGAACAATTTTTTTTTGTCCACAAGTCCTCAATTACTCGATCTCCAAATAGATTTACTCCTAACCTCCAAATATTACAGTAGTAAAAATGATTCGTATCCGTTGTTCTCTTTAAGTCCTAGGTGCTCCTCAGTATAGTCCTTGCGACACCATGCAGGCTGCCCAACAGAGTCCGTGCTCTCCTCCTGTCCAATCGCAAGCCGCTCCGCAGTCCCCTGCTCCACCCAGTCCTCTGGGTCCCCTTGTCAAGCTGTTCCTCTACAAATCGCGATGCCGCTGCAAGGCCTGTCCTCAGGTTGTTGCTCTAGTGCTCAGTCTGGTCCATCCGCCGTGTCTATTCCTCCCGCACCCCACGGCAGCTCCTGGGTCCTTTGCGGGACCGACCGACTACAGCTGCTGTCAGTCCGCCAATCCTCCGCCATGCTGCCTCATGATCAAGCCAGGGACTGACAAGACCATGACAGTAACTTCCTCTTGTGGCCAGAAGTATAAATTGAGTGTCAAGCTAGAGAAGCTCCCAGGTACAGTACTGTGTTCAAAACATTTGGTCACCGTTTTTTCGCCATTTTGGCCCAGTGGTATGACGCTGGCTTCTAAGGCCCTTTGATCCTTCATCGACTCTCGGCCAGGAACGATGGAATGTTCTTTCTGCATGTTTGGGTGGTTACTGAAACTGGCTTTTATTATACGACTGTGGCGTCATTTTACCATATAAGGTCAAAATTGAGTGCATATATGGAGCCGCAAGGAGAGTGGTTTGGGGTGAAGGATAGATCCCCAGTAAGTGTCATATGGAGCCGTATTACACGGTTGAAAGCCGTAACACTGTAGGAAATGGTTACGAACCATGTGTGAAAGCTTAAGTGGTTACGAACCGGTTTTGCGCGCGCACTTGAATGGCTTCCCGATCGTGTGCTAGTCAAGTCACGTGTGTTTTCTAAAGAATCTTGAAAAGAAAAGAAAATATTTGTTGTTCGTCGTATAATAAGTAACTCATTAGATATTTTTTCATGTAATAAGGGCGGACATTTTACTCGTTGCTCGCATTTTTCCTCACCTTCTATCTGCAGGTCGATTGGCCTTTTACTGAGTGAATAAACTAAAGTCGCACAACTCTGTCGAGTTAGTCCCTCGACACAATAGAATACAACACAACATAGCACAATACAATACAATACATAAACTTTATTTCAGGAGGGTTTCATAATAACCCTTGCCGCGACCTTAAAACGACAATATAGCAGAAACAATGCCTGATTAAGTAATGGTCCGTATAATTAGAACTAGGCAAGCCAGCAACTAAGCATGCTGGAATGCAATTGAGTTCTATTGGAATATAAGCAATTTCATTGGCTTAGGAACGATCATCCGTAAATGCTTGCTATGCTAAAATAACTTTTCGGCTGATTTTTAGGGAGACAAAGCACCACCTTCAATGCCGTAGAACAATAAAGTATTGCCTAGTTCTTACAATTTTCTATGACTAGTGTCTAACACGAAAACTTCATTGTTAATTTAGGCATTCACTAGGCATCTCCTTTAATTTTATTTTACAACAATTCTTCTAATATAAAGAACTGTAACTATAAAAACAAAACGCAAAAAGCACATGTAAAAAAACATGCGAAGAAAGATCATTGTTATCATTATTGCATAGATGATTACTTTCATCAGTGCTTGCACGTGCATATCGGTTGTAAATTACAGGCGTCTTTAAAGATACTGATCAAATGAATCTTACTAGCTAGAAAAAGTTTACTGATTAAACTGTTCTAAAAAGTATTATCTCGTTCTGTCAATGCGTTATTAATAGTGCAATACCAGATAGAAACGCCTCTTTTAATGAGTCCCTGTTTCGATAAGGAGATTTTATGTCTCGACCCATTTAAATGGTTAACAGCCCCGACGTTTCTAAAATAACTTGGTCATCAACATATACTGCCCCAAGAATATATCTAAGATAGAAGCACCATAGACACTGCCTGTTTCGGCCTTGGGTCACTGATTACTTATTCGACGACGTCATTTTAATTAGGAAGTACCTGTGGTGGCCCAACTTCAAGTCCAACCGGAAGTCCAACTGGAAGTCCAACCGGAAGCACTACACCTACCGGAAGTCCAACTGGAACAGGGGGATCCAGTGGGCCGACCACAGGAACTGGAGGAGGTACCGGAGGTCCAACATCTGGTGGAGGGGGAAACCAAGGTGCTCTGACTATTTGTTATTAATAGAAAGCCACTGACATACTATCACGAATCCTGCAATATGATTTGCTCCGCTTCTCACCATCGGTCACGTTCAAAAACCATGAAAATAATTACGTTTTAGCGAAAAAATCGAGGGTAGATTGACACTGTGGATCAGTCTACCAAAACAGCCAGAGTACGAGATTTCTATGTCAGTCAAATGGTTGAAGACTCGGCGCTGCTATCTAAAACATATACATATTAGCTAAGAGGTGAAAACAATGGGGAGGTGGTAGGTGGCGGGACGAAGTTCCCCTCCTCATTATAACTGCTGCTGTAATTTTCAGCTATTACTTTCTGGAATAGTAATGTAGGGACACCATTTTTTATTGCATAAATATCATTGCCTCATGCTGAAGAGTACAATGAGAGCCTTCCTTTAATTATAGTCATAATTATATAGCCAGCTCGAAATCCCATTGTGCCGGCAGATCGATTTTTTCTTGAATCGTCCAATTATTTTTTAATTGGATTGCGCGCGCTCTAATTGGACAGTTCGCGCTAAAATTGGACAGTTTGGATTTGAACATGGATGCTATATAATTAATAAATAACAGGACTCCATGCTTGTCCAATTAAGAAAAAAAATGGATGATTCCTCGGAACTCCAAATTGGACTCGGCCTGCGGCCTCGTCCAATTTTGGAGTTCCTCTGAATCATCCAATTTTTTCTTAGTTGGACAGCATGGAGTCCTATTATATATACTAATTGTTTTTTCATACGTTGGTGGTCTCCCGTCATTCACCTCCCCCTAAATCGGGTACCCCTAGGGTACTATTGTTTGACCTCTCTCCTATAAATCAAAGCTTATACACAGGAAATTCCTGCAGAATCCCAACCATGGAAACGCTGAATTTCTCACAGCACGCGCGTGCGAAATGTCTGGAATTCGCTTGTTGGATAGCCAAGGGAAATCCGAACACTCCCCATTCTTTTACCTTATGGGCTTCTGCAGAAATTCCCTCATCAAGGCTTTCTTATAATTTGTTTGTTGTGATTATCACAGGTGGCGAAGGTACATGCGATATTTTCCGAGACTGCGAGTTCAAGGCTTATCAGTAATTATAATTAATAATATCAATTCGAAACCGAGACGATCAAAGATTGTTCCTTATACATTATTTTGTAATTTGTCAGTAAACGAGATTTCGAGAAAGTTCTCAAAAAATCCGAGATTTGGAGTCCGATCGACCATTCGCTACCTCTATCAGATACACCCACATTTTTTTGCTAAAATGACTATGCATTTTTCTATGCACGGCGCCAATAAATCACGCGGCCGAAAAATACACGCGACGTGATAATAATGTTTTCTGCAACATAGGCTTTTTGGAGATAAACCGGAAGTCGCGGATCGTAATCCATTGTAGTCTAGCTTCGGTACAAACAAATCATCAAACAATGGGCAGTTTTTTCAAGTGAAATTCATTTTTGGTGATTTGTTTGTACCTATGCTAGACCACAATTCATTGCAATCCGCGACTTACGGTTTATTTTAAAAAAGGCCTATGTACTATATGAATTTTTGGTTAGCTTTTTGCAATTCATTAAAAGAACTAGGTCTCGACCGTTGTTGCTAACTTCGTTCAATATGCCGTTTTAGGTTTATTAGCAAGATGTCGTCAAAAGGGCTTGGAGGTTCACAACGAGAAGCGTGTTCTGCATCATGCCGGGAAGATGAACCTTAACCAGGCCCTGAGTGATGGCGCTCAGCAATATGCAGAAAAACTCGCCCAAGGAAAGCTGGGTAAAACACTACCACACTCTAAAGTTCCGAATCTTGGCGAGAACTTGGGGTACAAGTGCAGCAATCCAGGTGAGGCTACCACACATGCATTGCGCACATTGCACATAGCACATTACATTAGAAAGCTTGAGCGAAATCCTATCAACCGCTCAATCACGCTGCTCGCCCCTTACAAAAGCAGATATATACCGACACTTTGACAGAGCCGGCGCACGGTGCCGCCGATTACGCAACATAGCGCTATTCCAGTGTACACCTATTTGCATCGTCACAACTGTCGTTGTAGCCCGCGGTGCTTCATTGGAGTAATTAAGAAGAACGAATTTGTCGCGTTAATCCAGTACAAAATTTCTTGCAAGCGATGTATTGTACAGTCATTTGACATAAACAGGGTGGTAATTATGGCTATTTATCCTAAAAAACAGCATCCGTGATTCTGCATCGCGCGCTACAACAGATAGCTGCGACGGTGCAACATTTTCTGAAATAGGTGTGTATATACGACCATCTGTCAGATACTTTTTCACTTGACTCTGAGGATGACTTCCGCTCAGGTTGTCGAAACGTCAGTCACCACCAACAGTCCTTCTCAGGACTACTTTCACACGGATGATCATTCTGCTTCTAACGTAACTCGCCTGGGTTTCAAACTATTCACTTATTACACAGCACAGTACAATACAAATAATTTTCTGAAAGTAGCCAACCAGCGAAGTCCTTTCAATGGGTGTTTCTAGAGCCCACCCCGCGGGAGCTCTGGTTACGATAATGTATGCAACGCAGGCTTGTTCTTTACAAATCCCCCCCCCCCCCCCCCCCCCCCCCCCCCCCGACTACGGGCGGGTAACAGACATCCAAAGCGAAACCTGTCATTAGAAAGAATGGGTACTAGCGCTTTCCAAAAGTCATTTCCTTTAGTCTCTACTGCTATAGGGGGGTTACCCTTTGGTCGGGGTTTGAGTTTCGAGAGTACCTAGTCGAGGGCGGACATATCTCGAGGGTGAGGGTAACTAAATAAATGTCTCAAATTTTCCCGAGGTATATGGTGCACAAGACCGGATATTTTTTAGCGTTGTTTTTCTTCGTCAATCAATTCTTTCCACAATACACCACGCTATCAAACATCATGTTCAAAATCGGCGCTTTCGCTACTAGACGTCTATTGATAATAGTCCCCTTGTAGCGTAGCCAATCAGAATGCAGCATTGACAATAGTCCACTAGTTGGGTGATACTAATGACCGATATCCTTTTTCGGATACTTTTCACTGACCGCACGAAGACAAACATATTTCGAATTAACATCCCGAGAGACTGGTGGCGCAGTGTGCTTACGCTCCTGAGTTCGAATCCTGGATCGACCAACCGTATCGACTTCTCTCTGTTCCGAGTAGCTTGCTATAGCTTTGAATTCCTTTTATCTGGAGCTCTGATAAGAGGATGGGGGGTAAAGTAGTGCACCGTCGACCTCCGGTTTGCTAGCCGAAGGCTATTACGAGTTATCGACGTTAAATAAGGTTACTTTACATTACTTTTACTTTTTTAGTATTTTTATCATTTCTCTTTGGTATTTACTCTTGTTTCTATGCCGCTGCGGTCACGTATATTTTAGCATAACAATGGCAGTAAACAACAAGTAATCAATGCTTACACGTGCAAATATTGCAAAGCTACTGATAAAACGAATTTGATTGGCTAGTAAAACAAACAGTTTTAGAAGTAAAACCGTTCTCAAAATAAATAGGTCTGTCATCAAAATGCCTTATCAGTAGGGCAATAATAGAGAGGGATATCCCAATGTTTGAGAACCTGCCCTCGACCATAAGGTGAACTCCATTAGGGACTCAGGCCGCATATCAAGAAAGTGCTGTCGTTTTTAAGGCAAAACCGCGCGAACTGCCTTTGGTGTTCAAATCTCGACTCAGTCCCCTCGGCGGGAAACAAAAACAAAATGGAGACCAATAGAACGATGTCTCTCGAGTACCTGCAAGTTTTGATGAATTTTCCCTGCTTTTCTCGCTACTAAGATGTGAGGAAAAGTACTTACAGACCTTCCAAATAAGGTAAGGGGGATTTCCTAGTGCGGAATTTTCTTGATATGGGAACTGAAGTAGGAACGCATCTTTAGCCGAATCCTATATAGTCAGTCAATCATTTTCTATTGTTTTTATTCACTATTAGCAGACAATATGCCTTTGTCGAAATCTCAACCTTAAAAAAAACAAAGTCTTGAGCCACATCTACTTGAACCACATCTATAAAATAAGCCGACGGAAATGATTTTTTCTGAGACAATAAGTTGCTGGGCTAAAAGAAATGGCGCCGACGACGCGAGGTTCTTGAACATTTCATAAAAAAAAACACTAGTCATCAGTAGGAGCCAGTGTCGCAGCTAGCGGAGGGGCAGAGGGGGCAAAACGAAGGATGATCAAGACATCCCCCTCCCCACCAAAAATTCTAGTTACGACCCTGGGAGTGAAGAACAGAGGTGCGTGATTGAGAAAACAAATAGCAACATTTACATCAGTAGTTTATTGCTCTCTAGCCACAATGACCATGGCAACGAGAATGGCAAAAGCAGAAAACAAGGGGTTAATAGCTACTGAACGGTTTGTCCTATATTTTGACTAAAAATGGTAAACTATAGTTGAAAAGTCGAACAAATGATCTGTCAAAAAATGTCCTAAACATGTTTATCCATTGAGAAAAGGCCAAAATGAACAGCTCAGGAAGCCAAGCTCAAAATGCAAATGACTCATGTGGCGGCACATCCAGAACTCGTGATGACTATAAAGATGGCGTATTCATCAAGCGAGGAAAGCATTTGTAGATTCTTATTCGGATCTAACAAAACAGACAGCGAACAAAGCTCCGGAGACGAGAGTGAGATAGTGTAATATTCCTCCCTGTGTATTATTGTCATGAATCAGGTATGTGGAATCGCTTTGGACTGGGACAAGCCAAATTCAGCCGAAAGAGGGAGGAAATAACATCAAACTATTAACTCGCTTTCTACAACCGATTTTCTTTCGCTGCGTGAGTGAATGACAAGGGGTTGTTAGCATAATAGCTCCTTTATATTACCACCCCCAAGGCCGTAGCTAGAAATTTTTGTCTGGGCCGGGGGCAAGCCTTGGTCATTCTTTGTATTTGCTGGGGGAGCAAGCAGGTTTTTCCCCACATGAACTATGATAGATCTTATAGAAGGATACATACCAAATAAATTACAATATTGAAGGTCGTTATTGTCAACACATTTGATTCTGGATTTTAGAGCGCATCACTGAAAATAATTCTTTTTGCTCCTATTTGAGGCTCAGGCATGTTCTTAGCATGTTCTTAAAATTTGGGTAAATTTCAGGCTGAACGTTCTTAGTTAGGGGCCGAACATTTAACTTTTGAGTGTGTGGGGGGGGGGGGGGGGTTGAAAAAATTTTTCCTGCACAGCGAAAGGATGACTAAAACCCTTCTTTCTTATTGGAAACAAAAATTGTCAGCGTCTAACAGAGGTATAAAAAAAAATATTGCACCCACAAAAAAGCCCCCCCCCCTGAAAAGTTAAATGGTTGGCCCCTTATAAAAAAGGTTCTTAATAAAAAAAGAGTGTAGGAGTATTCGCGCCAAATTTAATCGGATTCCCGTTTTAAGCTCCTGAGATATCGGTGCTGCACTTTCTGTCACGCAACACTAATCACGCTTCTTTAGGCATTGATTTCGCGCCATATTTCAGGCAATTCTCCCGTTGCGAGCATTCGGTGAGAGCAAACATGCTAAATAAGTGCAACGTAATCACATTTTCAGCAGTGTTAGCTCATATTGCGGCCTTACGGCACATTTGGTTCCCGCGAGTATTCTGGTAGCCAAACCAACAGCCAATCACAGGCCCTTGTCTCGCAATGCTCTAGTGAGTTCATCGATGGATTAGCGAATGTTTTGATCGCATCTCATTATCTGATCGAGCGGAAAAAGTCACTAGAACAATAGCGCTTTCTACGCGATGGTAAACAGTTTGCACATCCGTTTGCTCACATCTCGCTTGCAATATAAGATACCAGTCTAAAACTTGGCAAATCTATTGAAGATATAATAGTTCTCTTTTAGAATATTGGCTTTTTGTTTGAAATAACTCGCTAAAAAACAAATGTCTCCGGAGGTGAACACCAAGAATTGGTACAAAAAAAAAAACCTGCCGCGAAAGGCAGCAAATAGGACGTTTGGCAAATATTACAATTGCCTCAGGGCAAAGCCAGAAAGAGAATGTAGTACAATCTCGGATAGCAATCGTTTGTTTCCGCTAGGGAGAATCATTCTACATGAACAAAATATCCCTCTGTAATAGCGGAGCTCCCTTAGGTATCACAGGCAAAATACAATAGCTCAATGCACGATCGACTTCGCTTTTCACGGTTCAGCGGTATTGCCATGAGTGTCTGCCTGCCCTATATACCACAGGCAACCCCTATGCCGTCTCTCATTGGGCGGGAAAATACTGCGCGCCTGTGAAATATTTAATCAGGAGCTCCACCATATGAAACAATCTCCAAACAATCTCCGGCCAAAACCATATTTGGAATCATTTACCTTATAAGGAAGTGACAGGAGATCCTCTTTTGATAAGAATTTCGGCAAATGTAGCAAGAAAACTGTGAAATTTGAATGAAAACTTGCAGGAACCACAGAGACTCGAGTTCTCGATCGGTCCACCATTGATTTTTGCTTGGTAACCGAGCTAAAATACACACACTAGCCCGCGCACGACTCGACCCTACAAGTCCTACGAGTCCTACCAAAAGCATTCAGCAAAAACGACAATGATTCAATGATATGTTTTAGCCAGCGGCTATATCTATATATTAGGGTTTCTCCAACCGTATATTTAACAATTAGATTACGAGCTCGAGATTTCTATGAGCTGATAGTTGACGAGGAGTCTTCTAATTGTTTTAGTAAAATCACACTCACACACTATCTTCGAATAATGAAACTTTTTATTTATTTATATCTTTTAAGAAATGTTTTTTCTTCAATTAACGCCGGCCTTTTTAAAACACACTATCTGTGACTCAAAAGACAGTGAGTTTTGAGCCAATCAGAATGCAGGATTCGTGATAGTGTGTGATTTTACTAAAAGAGGAACAGTTCGCTTATAGCGCCATGCTCCTGAAAAAAGTAAAAACAAATTGAAAATATGCCAAGACTTGTCAGCTTTCAGATAAATTATCTTTTCTTTTAGATAAAGGTCATGACTGTGCGGAAACTGTCAATTCTTGGTATAGCGAGAAGACGAACTACAACCATGCCACTGGCCCCACCGCCGGCCCCATGACTGGGCATTTTACACAGGTGGTGTGGAAAGCTAGCACGGAACTGGGCATGGGAATAGCCTCCTACAAAGACCAAGGTATAAATAATTGAGCAATCTATAGATACTACGCTCCCGGGGGGACTCCCATATTTTTGGGGCGGGGGTGCTTGTCGGGAACTTTCGATTTCACCCCTAAAAGGTACCAAACATGGCGTCGCTTTTGGCTTTAGTTGATTTTGACCCCTAAAAGGTACCAACAAGACGTATTTTCCCTCGTAATTTTCTCGCATATTTTTTACGAGGTGAAATACGTCTGAAATTCAGGCTATCAACAAATGTGACTTGCTTGATTTGCTAGAACGGAGCTCTAACAGGTACCTATCTGAAAAAATTGCAAGTTTTCGAATTTTACCCCTAAAAGGTACAGAGGCATGATTTTATACCCTAAAAGGTACGACGAGCACCCCCGCCCCCAAAATATGGGAGTCCCCTCACTGGGACTACGCTATGTTTCTGTTTTATTTTCTTCTTCATTTAGTATAGGGGCAGAATAAACCCATGGTATAGGCGATTATATTGTGACATCAGTGTTTACGATTTTTCTCATTTGCATAAGCATTAGTGAAAATCAGCAAGCGTAACGGAGGTACAAAAATAAATGATCTGAATTTCAATAGCGGCTGGTGAATGAAGCGTACTAAGAAAGTTTAACGTTCGTAACTCAAATTATAAGTGCATGGCGAGAAGCTCAATTTGCAAGAAACATGTGGGCTAATGAGCTTCCTTCCCCACAAGAAAATCAGGTATTGAAAAATGTAATATTGCTCAAGATCAAATAATTACTATTCCGAAGAACGCATCCTCGACGATTTTCACTAACTTTTGAATCATCCACTCAGGTTTTTAAAATTCTGAATCTAGACCCTGCTTATGCAAATGAGTAAACAAATAACCGCCTATACGCAAAGCGCAGCGTGAAGGTGAATGTTGGAAAGGATTTCAACAAAATGGAAATATAACATAGCAAACGTAGAGAAGTTGCCGTCATTACCCATGGCCTCGGGATGGGTCCTCTACTCTCTCCAAGAAGACCTCTTTGATACTCCTACTACTCCGTACACTTATTTGTGTGTATATATTTCTATATTTCTGTGTATATCTATACTATTATAATCGGGTTGTCTGCGCAAACGTTTCTGATTGGCTAAATCGTCCGCACTCACTCCGCTTGGCCCTGAAGCTGTGTCGCCAACGAAGTTCACAAACCTGAAGAGGAAGTGAATATCTCCACAGTGGGCGTGTTTTGGTTTGAAAAGATTCACCCTGGGCTAAGTTCTAATTCAAGCGATTTCTTAAGCGAGGGACAAAGCTGCCATCGCCGCCATTTTGAAATCTCCCACAGAAACTAAAAAAGAACTCAGTTCGCACAGCCGAAATCACCATAGTCATCTAAACCTAAATGGTTCTGTCACAGATTACTTGCTGGAATGTGCAGGGATAATTATTATTCGAAAGCTTTACGCTGATAAAAACTTTCATTCAAGTTTGAACAAACGTACACCGCCGTACACCGCCTTGCTTTCTGGAAGCACGCTAAGGCAAAATGCCACAAAGCCATGAATAATATTTTCTAAGTATAATTCCTGACGCTGTATCGCAAAACGAAGGACACAAACCAGAAGAGAAGGAGGAAATCTCTCCATTGGGCGTTTTTTTGTTGGAAAATATTCACCTTTGGCTAAGTTCTAATTCAAGCGATTTTTTCAGCGAGGGACAAAGCCGCATCGCGGCCATGTTGAAATCTCCCACATAAAATAAAAAAGAACACAGTTCCCTTAGCCGATAGCACCATAGACATTCAAACTTAAATGGTTCTATTACAGATTACTTACATTTGTGCGTAGGGATAATTGTAATTCGAGAAAGATTTGAGCTGAGAAAAATTTCATTCAAGTTTGAACAAACTTACACCTGGCACTGCCTACAGAGCGCGCTTAGTGATGATGAATGATAATCTCTAAATATGGTATAAAATCGAATCAATAAATTGAAAAAATGTCAGTAAAATTTTTATACAAACGTTTCGGGCATGGCCCTTCTAAATATTCCTATGATAAACTAAGAAATTTCTTAGAACAGTTTAACTTTACGTGCGTCATTTTCTCCAACAAAATCAGGGAGACCAGTGCAAAACAAACACACAAAAAGGGAGGTCATTAGTAATGTAAATCAGCAGTTTATGGAAGGGGTAACTTAGGTTGGGTCTTCTAGCGTCACGAAGTGACGGGCTGTTTTCTTGTTTATATTTATTTGTGTGTATATATTTCTGGTCTCGCCCATTAATTCAGTGATACACTGCAAGAGGACGATTTAAACCACATTATTATTATTATTATACCCAATCCTCCTCTTTATCTAAGATCACAACATCCTTGTTATAAAACGTATGGCCAGTCTCCCGGCTGTGCAAGAACATCGCCGAATTCTGGGCTGGGTTGCTACCCAAATGCCGATGTTGTTGCATTCGGTCTTGGAGGGCTTGTTTTGTTTCCCCTGGATAGTTCTCAAATATATTTATAAAATTATCTCTCCTTTTTTTCAGGTATGACATGTTACGTTGTAGTAGCTAGATATAAAGAGCAAGGAAATATAGGAGGACAGTATAAGCAAAACGTTTTACCGGAATAAACAACACAGCAGCGTCGTTCCCATATATATTATTCTCGACTTAACAAGAATTGCGATGCGGGAGTGTTTTTAGACTTGAAGTTTAAATCCTTGAGACACTTTTACTTATTAATTGTTTTATTATTCAGCTACCCGCGACTCTTAGGCCTAGTACATACGCCGCTCTTATCATGAGCCGATCCAATTGCAAAATCTCGATAAAACAATATTGTTCGTCCTTCTCTGGTCTGCCTGTCACCTAGACTATTCTGCGAATCATACCGGTAATGAAGAACCATTTAAATGCCCCGATGATTTTCGCCCACGGCAACAGGTTGGATCGGCTCATGATAAGAGCGGCGTATGTACTAGGCCTAACCTAGCTAATGGAGTTGAAGATGAGGTTTTGCTCGGCGAAACGGTTTTTCAACTTCTTAGTATTATCTCTTCGTATTCAATTCAAATAGCCACAGTTCATGCTTTAGACAGCCCGAGCAATGATCCCTCGGCAAAAAATGACAGTATATTCAACGAAAATATTAGCGAAATTGGCTTTCGCTTCCGAAATTAAAACCAACATGGTGGCCTAACCTATTTGCTTACTTTATTCCTTTATGACGTCATAACAGTGCATAAATCCTAATGTCTGCGGAGTGACGTCACGAACAGCGCGCCAATAAGATTTCGCTGTGCACTCTTAGCCAATCAGAATCGAGATAGTGGCATGGCTGATTAATAATACAATTTAGCAAACAAAATGTTGAATGCATGGGTTCATGGCTTTTGTCACATTCTGTTACATGTCCTTACAGCTAAAATAATTGCTTCACGACCCGCGTTTTCAAACCGTTTTCACGCCGCAACGGATTATATGACTGACAGTTTCTCTTTTGGCGCCCGTGTCCTCTCGGTAAAAAGAAAATACAAACTATTTCTGCCATTTGAATATTATCTGGAATGTCAAGTAATTTACATTTTTGAAATTAAAAAGTTGTGAAAAATCAATTTTAGTAACATTTGGGAAACATACAAATATTAAAGCTAATCTTCTGCCCAAGAACACGTGTGCTTGTAGTGACACTGTATCCTTGCATTCACACATACTATTAAAGGCATATGTGACATTGCAGTTGTTGCTGTTTATTAGTAAACCCGAATCACAAAGGAAAGTACACTTAGCCAATCAGGGACGAAGGAAAATTAGACGACTGGCAAATCAGAGGACGATGTATTATACCGCCATGCGTTTGGTCGTGACAAGAGAGTTATATTGTGTTTGGTGTTGCGGACGTCGTATGTAAGGTTCGCTAAGGTGGAAGTTTTGATTGTGTACCGGCTTTATTTTTACGAGATTTTCAAATAAGGACATCACTTAGCCAATCAAATGTTCACTGGCGGGGACCACCCTGCAACCATAGGTTTCTTTAATTTCTTTCTGTCGGTCTTTTATGAGCTAACAAAGTTGTTCGCGTGTCCGGTATTTCGCGGTTGTTTTGATTTCTCTTGGTTGCAAATCAAAACGCTAACTGAAAACAAAAAAAAAACTCTGACCGAAAGGACGCGGGGCTCGTGGTTTGCACTGATCTGCTCTCACGACCACACCTAGCCTTGCTTTATAACTAAGCCTTCGCAAATCGATCTGGAGGCGATACCTAAGAGCCAGTAATCTGAAATGGCTTTGTAAGGATAAAAAGTTGGTTGATTGACTGTCTAACTAAGCTCCTAGCTCGCGAATTCACCATTACATTTCAAGTAAGTTTATTTTTATTCGGTCTCCGCCCGGATGACTCATCCTCATAAAGTGTAGCATGTTTACCCTGATCACAGCTAAGGAAAAATCCGAGACCTTTTAAAGCGTGGTAGCTTACGCAGTGAGCTTTCCTGCCTTCCTATCACGCAGTAAATTATGGCTCTCACAAAGACGTGCTTTCCCTCTCCCGCGGGGTGAAAAGCCGGGAGCTCGGCCTGGGCGAGAATGGCTTGCTGCACCGTAATTTGAACTTACCTGAAATTCCACTAAACTCGGCCCAAAAGTACCTGGACATCTACATAGATCTCTAAAGCACTATTTTGCTCACTTCTTCACACTTGAAAAGAAAAGTGCTTTAGGTTACATAACCACAGAGAGCCTGCAGTGTGTGATTTAGAAAATATGCGTGTTTTTACTGAATTTATTGGAAATTCCGGTTAAGTGTCAAATTTTAGGTGCTAGTCAATTTGATATATATTTTTGAAATATCTAAAGCAATGTTATTCCCTATCCGTGTTACTCTCCCCTTGACTACCCTGCCACCCCTCCCATGTCCGGACCCCCTCACCCTCGCCCCGCCCCCTTGCTCCAACCTCTTCGGGTCCATGTGACGTTGCTAGTGCTTCATCTGTTTTTTGATTTATTTGACATTCGCATGAAAATATGTGTCTCTTTGATTTATATGTGTGCATTTTAAGGTTTTCAAAGATGTTACATCTTCTGCAAGTCGATTTCAAAGACAGGAAATTATGCTGCGTAATCAAGAATCGTTCGTAATGTAGATGAGAAAAGTCCATTACAAGTTCCCTGCATTCTACACTAATAATTTTTGTTTACTTCAATAACAGTATCGGTTGACGAATAGTTCAAATATACCCTTTTCCAAAATGGCCGCCGCAAATTCACATGCCTTAAAATTAAACTGACTGAAAATGAAATACTGACACTAGATAGCCTGCGTAGCCGGCTCTGTTTGTTTTCGAGAGGCGAGTCGCTCGAGGGCCAGCACTAGAAAGAGTATCCTCACATTAGTAATCCTTTAAATTTTCGTTATGCCAAATGCCAAAGCAGAGTCTAAAAATTATTTTTTTTACAGAGATTTGTATACGAGCATCTGTAAATTTTCAAATTTTATAGTTTTTGTTCATTTTTAGCAAAGTCAATTTGAATTTTCGGCTGCCATTTTGGAAAAGGGTCTACTTGAAAGCTACCATTGCCAACCAGCTACAATGCCCCGCATAGTGATGATGATGATGTAATACCTGCCGTGAATCAAAGCACCACATGCTGAAGCGCCTATGGCACTAAAGTAGGCAGTCATGTGTGGCCCATCATAAAATAATCACAACTTTCATTTGATGTTGACCTGTTTCTTTTGCTTTCGTGCAACTTGGTAACTCGTCAAACATGGCAGCCAGGACAATTGCCGTGTTTCTCCTCGTTCTCTTCTTTGTCGACTTCACAGGTATGTAAGTGCTCAACCTGATTTGTGTTGTCCTTCTTTGTCTTCTTTGAAATCTCAATATTTTCTTTTGGTAATAAATATTTTGTCTTCTAAAGGCAAGCTAGACAAAACTATTGAATGCCAGACAAAACCTTTCTTTGTTACTTTTCTTTGTATTCTAATCAAGAAACCATGATCAACGCCCTTATTTGCCATGATTTTCATACCCTTATTCTCTCTTCCAAACAACAGTTAATCCTTGCTTTATTTGTGAGATATTTTTCACTAATATGATTTTCCCTTATAATTTTGCGTGTCTCCATACTTTGTAGCACCAAATACAAATCACGCCGCAGACTTAGCAATTCATGTCGACCTTTTCTTATGGAGTGCTTTATTTGTAAGATAATTTCCTCATTTGGAGATCACATCCTATTTGTTTTTTCCTCAAATTTAATTTCGTGCTTCCTGATTTTGATGTACTGGAAATGGTAAATTATCATAATGGGGATTCCTGCCAGAGTTCGTCAAACTTTTTTATACGAGCGCTTTTGAATTGTTTATCAATATATATTGATAACTAAAATATTTGTTTTGGGAGTAGCGCAATTTAGACATTGAAACGCCGCTCCGCTTTTGTAAAAGCGCCCCGGCTAATGGACTATTCAAGCCACAATAAATGCGCGCGCTGCATGTCGGAACATGGGATGGGAAGCGTTGTGTGACCGACACAAAGAACGGGCTGTGCGGGAGACTAAATGTAAAGCTGCATGGCAGAATTAGTACGTTATTCATACAACAAAACTAGTAAATCGCGCGCCCTGATTGGTCGAGAGCCATGTCGCTATAAGAGTACAGATACACGGTTGAAGTTTAATTGCCTTTTAGCTTTGACAGAAGTGAGAAAACATATGTTTGTTATTAAGACTAATGAAAGAGACTGTGCATCACTCGAAGAGGAGTCCATCTGACAGGGCAAGCAAGTATTTATTTAGGGTTAATAATTGTTTTAGAAAACATAAAATAGAAGTGAGGAGGGTCGACACAATTTTTTCACCTACGACTAGGGGAGGGTCACAATGTTTGTTTTTATGTTCAAGGGGAGGGTCATTATTTTATTGGAGGGTTGTAATATAGTAGTCCTCCCCGCGATAAGTAATGGCACGCCACTAACATTTAGCATATTTAAATAATCTGGAGGTAGGGGATAACTATTTCAATTCCCCTATATTAGTTAGAGAAGATTTATGAAATTCTTCGAAAAGTGATTTTATTTTACTTTTCTCCATTTCCAAAGTCCTGTTTCTCCTCCTCAAGTGTGGTGTGAACAGGGTGCGAGTGAACTATCAACTTATAGATTACGAAAATATTATTTCTTTTTCTTGTAGTTTCCAGGCATATGAGACATAGGTATTCAAAGTACAAGAGAGACGTTGCCCAAAAGCGACAATTAGGTAAGAGAAGCATCCCTCCCCGCCCCCTCGTTCTCCCCATATTCGAATGGTAGGCATGACCATCTCATTTTTAGGGATTAAAATCGGCGATCCGGTGTTGCCAATCCCCGCCCCCTTCCAACCGATGATAGGTAATACTTATTATTCTACACAATCAGAAAACCTTCTTGATATTCATTGTCCTGATCTTAGGCTTGGTCCAAACCAATAAACACTTGACTGTTTCAGTTGTAAATGTTTGTTGAACATTTCTTAAAGAGAGGTTGTGTCAGCCACTCCTTTGTTATTGTTTTCGTTCATATTAGAAGACGAATTACGCGTAATCTCTAAATAAGGATCTACAAATAAACTTTCAGATTTGATTTACGAAATTCACTCGAGAACATTGCTCTATATTCTCTAAATCAGCCGATGGAAATGGATGCTTTCTCCATTGGTATGTTGGCTGTCAAAATGGCGGCTGATACAGGCTCTTTAAAGAACGCGCTTTTGAACCCACAAAACTTGATAGACATTGTTCAATGCCAATCACATTCAAGCTAGACAGTACACATGTATGATAATCATAACCATAATTATAGCGCCAACAATAACGATAACTCTATAGGAATCTGTCCTGGTGTTCCCTTCCTCTTATTGTTCCCATAATCAGAGTGTTTCGATTCTTTACACTTGCAGCCAATCGGGCGTGTTGTGCAGCTGCCCAAGCCCCATTCAATTGTTGTGAGCAACAACAACAGTCTGCCCCTGTGCCAAGCTGCTGTCAACAGCAGCAACAGCAACAGCAGCCCATTACCATCACCCAAGTTGCTCAACCACAGGCGCAACAGCAAGCCTGCTGTAGTAGTGTCCAGGCTCCCTCGAGCTGCTGCCAGGCAGAGAGCCCGCCATCCTGCTGTCAGCAGTCTACCCAAATTGCATCTGCGCAATCTCAAGCGCCACAGGCGTGTTGTGCTAGTTCCCAGGCCCAGCCTTCAGTTCTAGAGCTCTCCCCAGCCACCCCCGACAATTCGTGTTGTCAATCGTCCAACCCCCCTCCCTGCTGTATTGGACTCGGATTGAAGCCCGGACAGAGCAAGAATATCACCCTCAATGGAGGCGACAAACAGTTTCTACTTCAGGTCAAGCTGATTCCTTTACCTCCTGGACAAGCAAGTAAGATCAATAACTACTTAGGGTATGGTTATCGAAAACGTCCAAATTTTAATATCACCAATTATTAAAAGAAAAGTTCAAACTAGTAAAGAGTGCGTTCAACATGATAAGGTGAAGGAAGGAAGTTCATTTTGATGTAGTATTGCAAAGATATACGGCATATATACATGAGGAAATTTATCTCATGAAATGGTCCGTCTACACGGGGGACAATAGTATCAAACACACTTTTATATATACATGTGTAATCTTAGTTAGCTCCAATCTTAGACCCCGTCCACACGTAGGCGGATATTTTCGAAAACGGTGCTTTTTTTACCGTATCTTTACTAAAAAAAGCCACGTTCACACGGACCGTATTTAAATTGCGCTTCGCAAAAACGATTCGAATACGCAATACTTCAACTATCACGCACGCGCGGTACGCGAGCGCATGCGGCCCTACGAAAAGCAAATGCATTGAAACCTACCTTTTAGCATTCTCTTACCCAGAGCTCCCTAGTCCAGTCCCTGAACTCTCCTTCGCGGCTCCGTTGTTTCCTGTGTTCGCCGAAAGGAGAGTACAGAAACCTTTGAATGCGCATGCGCTAGATCTGACCAAGAAGTTGGTTTTTTTCGTTAGTGCGCATGATCCAAATACCGCTGTCGGAGATTGATTGTTGGCTACATGAATTTTGTCCATCAAGATAGGACGCCCTTGTGACCGTAACCGCGAAAATTCAACAATCAATCTCCGACAGCGGTATTTGGATCATGCGCACTAACGAAAAAAAACAAGTTCTTGGTCAGATCTAGCGCATGCGCATCCGAAGGTTTCTGGACTCTCCTTTCGGCGACCACAGGAAACAACGGAGCCGCGAAGGAGAGTTCAGGGACTGGACTAAGAGCTCCCTGGCTCGTCACCTCCCAGGGGAGGCTCTGGTGACAGACATTGACGCATGCGCAACATTTGATACAGAACCGTTGAAAAAAAGATCTCTCTAAGCATGCCCCAACCTTCAAAGCTAGCCAATCAGCGAAGGCCCTCAAATGGATGTCACCAGAGTCCCCCTGCGAGGAGACGCTTTTGACCGTGCACTCGAATTCGATAAATCTTTTTAAAAAAGAAACATCTTTTTTTTAATCTACAATCTGGACAGCGTTTTTGAAAACGGAAAGTGTGCTGTGGACGGGAGGTGCAAGCGGAGAAAAAAAAAATCGTTTTCCGAAAATATCTGGGCACGTGTATCCGGGCACATTGGAATCCGCTGAAAGGTTCAATACTCCTTTTGTTTTAACTAGCTGTTTTTTTTATCAGAGAATATTATTCATTACTTTTCGAAACTGTTTTTTGTGTTTTAATCTAGATGACAATATCAATTTTGGTCAACCTTGCTTTCCTTTTAAAAATAGTATATTTTTGAATAATATTTTAACAATAACACTGTTTTAAGCTACCATCATGTTCGAGTTTGTAATTAAAAACTATTCTATTGATATAAGACTGCTTAAAACGCTCAAAAATTGCTATAGAAAACTTGCAGCTATGATTTCTTAACCTTCTAGCAGACTCTTAAACCTTTGGTAAATAATAATCAAAAAGAGGATGTTGCGTGTCTTTTAGCGTGTCTTTCTTAAAATTGCCTAACTCCGCGGATGAGATATATATCTTCGCTTTAAGGTCTCGGTCAGGGTAAATAATTAAAAATCCATAATACAACTTTTTTCCTGGAATTCAGTTAATAGAGTCCTAAAGTATATTTCTAAAACCCCAAATGACGCGTCAACTGTTTTCTTTGGTTTCAATAGCCCATTCGTTTGTACTGCCCGCCACTCATTTTCTGTATTTTAATTTTACACACTATTTCTAACACTTAAATTTTAGGTAAAATGTTCACCTTCGCGAAGCTCCTGACCTCGCACGATTTAAGATATCGGCGTCAAGTTTTCTGTGCCGTTAGAAGATGATAACACCTAAAAAACGGTGTAAGGAAATTTTTATTTTTTACTTTAAAAAGTTTTTATGATAAATGTAGCGGCAGCAAATTGAAAAAAATGCGACTTGCAACTTTGCAACCTAATATTTCGTAAATATGCAAAATATCAAAAATCGCTCAAACGGTTTTGCAGTTCATTTTTCCAAGATTAAATTCCGACAATGTTTGAAAGTGTGCAACAAATCGCTAATGGTCTGGAGCTTCTCAAGTAAACAAGGTAGTTTTTAGTTCGGGGTCGTTAAAATATGCTTGCTCTTACTCTGTCTAGAACCCGTGGGAACGAATCAGCAAAATGCAAACAACCCTTGTGGCGCACAAGCTGCTCCGCCTTGCAGACCGGGTCCCCTGTGCCATAATGTCCCCACTAACTGCTTGACAACTACTCCTTCGACTAACGGGACCGTTAGCCCTACAAGCGTTGGTCCAACTGGAGCGACAACTAAACCCACAGGGAGCCCAGCTTCACCTCCTTCACCTCCTCCTACAGGGGTTACACCAACTACAGGTGCCGGCGGAGGAGCCGGTCCACAAGGTAAGTACGCTTTATTTCGCTATTAAAGGGAGTTTGTCACGCAACTGCGCAGCTGTTCTGCACGTCTAAAAACAAAGAAGATCGTCCCGTAACGATGGCCAGCGAAGGCTAGAAAACCTCGAGAACAATCGTTTATAAAGTCGCTATTTCTCGATCCATTCTTTCGAACTTTGCATATTCTTAAATAGCCGTATCTGATCTAGGATGGTCTAATCAGTTTAGCTGATGAATCGCTCCTGGAGCATGCGCATGCGCGTGTCGTGACAGGCTTCTTCGAGGTCGAATGGGCTATGAGTCAATAGCCCATCATACCGAAAAAAAGTTGTTTTAGTCAAATCACACTAGTAGGACAATTTGTATAGCCAAAAACGTTTATTTTTGTGTGGTCATTTGCCATTTTCTGGCTTTCAAATCCAGCACTTTTCGCTACTTGTAGGTTTTAACTGATAGTCACTAGTAGCTCAACCAATCAGTACGCAGCATTAGACAATAGACCACTTAGTGTGATTTGAGTAAAAACGATTAGTACAAACCAACTAGTAGTCCATAGTAATGCTGAATTCTGGTTGGCTACGCTACTAATGGTCTATAAGTAATATACCATTAGTAGATCCGCCTGTGCACATCCACTACTAACCTCCAACCGGATTCGTAGCGTTTATGAAATCACGCTGCTAATCGTGGTCAAGTCACGCAACGAAAAATAAATTTGCATTATTAGTTTATCACGATAGCAGCCTTTATAATCCGCTACCAACCTCCCTCCTCTGTAGCAGGCTGAGTGTGTGGGCAATATTTTTCAGGCAATCATATGAAAACATGGCCATTACGTGGCCATTTTAACTTTGTTGCATCTTTTTTCGTCTTATTTGAATACCTTACTATAAAATGCTTTGTATGCTATAAAAATAAATATCAAATAGTCAAACTGGCCACGTAATACTTCTGACCAGATCTGGGTCAAAATACCTCATCAGCATGGAATGTTTGGCTTGAGCGCGCAGACGCCTCTTGCGAGAGTCTCTTTCGACGAGCGCCAAGTGGTGTCGGCTTTCGGAGGCTACTGTGAAAGTCGTGTATGGGAACTCAACTGTAATCTTATGATAAAATGACGTTACAGTCGACCGTATAGTAAGTTCCAGTATTATAAGCTAAGAAAGTATAATGCAAAGGTTGTTGTGTCCTGCTTGCATGCTTTTCAGATCTCGCAACGTGCAGACAGGAATCTATAAAAGCTACAAACGAATACAGAAACAAACACGGTTCACCTCCTTTGGTGAAAGATGATGCGCTCAACAAAGAGGCTCAGGATTGGGCTACAGCGATAGCCAATGACAAAACTCCTAGGCACTCGACAAGGAACACAAGGCCAGGCGAAGGAGAGAACGTTGCTAAGAGATGCCAAATGCAAGGTACTAGGGGTTGGGTGATCCCAACTATGCCATGAAGATCATATCTTTCCAAAACCACTGTGTTATTTGACACCGGGAGACACAGGAGACAGTTATTTATGTATAGGATTCGAATATCCTAAGTTCGGTTCCATCAGGGAAGGCTTCAACACTTTAAAATGTGCGTCTCGACAATTATTAGCGGAACTCCCCGCGCCGAAGGCGCGGAGTGGAACCCCATGTATCATTTAACGTCGCATGAAAAAGCAACCCATCCAAGCCAAAATTTTACGTTCAGCGGTTTAAGAAAACATAGCAGGCTCTCATTTGCGCATGCGTACTTGCGTTAGTGTCGACCCGTGTACACAGCCAATCACAGTCCGTCTTGGATCACTGAGCGCGCGCTTCGTCCTCCACATCCAGCGACAGCGCCGCGGCGTTCGGTTTGGACTCCAAACTGCAAAAAAAACCTGTTGCATTTTGACGCCAACTCACCCCAAAATACATTGATAATCACAGAGATTGATGCAAAAGACAAACGGGACTGAACCTGGACTCAACTAATAACGAAATGGGAAATGTTTGCCAACTCTCTGTTGCTGGTGTAGCCCGCGATGGGAGAGAGAATCTATTGTTCAACTCAATCAATTTATCGATCATTTACAAGCGTAAAATTCAAAGATGGGTAACCATAAATTCCAGGTTGATCATTTCAGTCAAAATTCAGTGAAATTCCAGGCTAGACATCCCAAGATGGACTCCTCAAAAGGGATACATTTGTTATAAGAATAAGCCATTGTTAGAAGTGGGGTTTGTATGATCGGAGTTCCCCATGTTTTATTGATTGCCTAAATCTATTGATTGGAAAAAAATAAGGAATGGGTTTCAAATGGAATGGAAACAGATAAACCCCACAAGGATGGCTGGCGTTTAGATAGAGGTTTGGGGATTTTTGGCCACCATTTAGTTGCCGGATTTCGGAATATGCAAATTAGCAATATGCAAATCGAAAAATAACTACACTTGGGAAAATGGATTGGGGGTCGAGTACAATGCTCGTTTCACACTCGTTTACATCATGAGTTTTTGTGGAAAACGTAATAAAGCAAATCACCTTGCACCGAAGGACACATTTCATATAATATTTACCCGGTAGTCACTTAGTATTCTTATTATTACATACATATTGAGTAGCGAAAACGCTAGCGTTAAATCTTCTAATACCAGGGAAAATAAATACCTTTCAGCAACAAATCGAAGGTAGTACGCTCGTGGCCCAGGGTGGAATCCCATATTTTTTGACCGGGGATGATAGTCGTATCTTTTAGGGGTTAAAATCACGTTGGTTTGGTCTCTTTTAGGGGTGATCTTGATCTTCATTAAATTTTAGGCAGATTGGTATCTTTTAGGGCCGAAACTGTGTCCAAATTGCTTTTTCTCATGATGGTGCTTCAAAAAACCGTGTAAGAAAGAGGGATTATTCGATGAGAAGACGATGAATTAGAAACAAACACGGAAATGTCTTCATGGGTATTTTTCCCCTGTTACCTGTGTCCTTCGCGCCTACTTGGCACATAAGACCTCATCTTTTGGGTATCTTTTAGGGTAATAATTTTTTTGAGCCACGCTATGGCCCGCCATGTTTGGTATCTTTTAGGGGTGAAACTGAAAATTTCCGACGATCATCCCCGGTCAAAAAAAATGGGAGTCCCCCCACCCCAACGGGTCTCGTGGTGTCTATTAAAATAAGTGACTAACTCGCTCTCGTTTTCTATGAGCCAAATAGTCAATCCTATGCTACGCGCCTCTTTATATAGATGAACATTTTCATTGAAATTCAGGCAACATAAATTAATCATTATTTACAAGAGTGGATTAACAAGAGTTAGAATCTTTCGTACAGTATTTCTCCACATCACAGTCAGAAAAATGTCTATTTTTAGATTTGAATTTCGCGCGCGAAAGTATTCGATCGCTCAGGTTCGAATGCTCGTATACCCAATGCACAACAAATAGAGAATATCCTACCTTATCTTTTCGACTTTAAAGGTTTTTCGATTGATCTGCGATTTATTTTAGGCTGTATCTCACAACTGTTTGCGTGGCGAGAAAGTGGGAACCCTGTGGATGACGAATTTTCGCGGGAATCCTAGTTCTAAAAATAGACACTTTTCTCACTGTGATTCGGGCGTACATAGTAAATATGGAAACTCTTGGTAATCCACTCTTGTTATTTATTATTGATAATCCCGAACTTGCAGTCTAATTGTCAAATCGAAAGCTCGGAGTTGAAGTCTAATTTTCAAATGGAAACCTCCAGCTCATAGTCTAGTTGTTTTAAAAAACCCCAAGTCGTCAATCTCAAGTTACTAAGTATTGTTGTATTGTAATATGATTGTTTATCTTGTAGATGTGCCATTTGATGAGAGATGTAAATTAGATATTGACTTATGGTACGGCGAAAACAAGAATTACGATTACAATAACCCTGGAAAAGCAACAAATGCTAAACATTTCACGCAGCTAGTCTGGAAAGGGACCACAAAGATGGGAATAGGCAGAGCTTCTTACCAGGATGCCTGTAAGTAAACTTACGCCGTATTTATGTACGGATTTGTTTGTTTGTTTGTTTGCTTACCAGCTTTATTTGTTTTAATTACAATGAATGGGCGCCCTTAACTTAACAAAGCGAAATGCAAAAAATATATATATATATATATCGTCCACAAACAATCACTTGCAATATAAACACACTTTATCTAATACCCCATTCACACCTTCGTTTAAACTAGTTCAAATGGGGTATCATTTAACTGGTTCAAAGTACAAAACTGAATAGACTACACTGTACATCAGGGTGGTGAAGGGGGGGGGGGGGGGGGGGGGGGGTAGCGATCACGAATCACGGACCGATTTTCGTTATTTCACGGATCACGGAGTTATGAAAACGCTTTTCACGAATCACGGAAGTAAAATTTTAAAAACGATTATGCAATTTTGTTTTAAGTAAATAATAGTGATATAAGTACTGTGCTCGATCTTTTTTCCTGATATTTCTTTTGATGGTGTGAGATTTCACTTAAATTATATCGCCATCAAAACGACAATTGATCACAATTCAATAAAGTACGATTTCAAGGTCTCCTGTTATTTTATCATTTCGCGAAATTGGTTTGCTCATAGCATCCAGCTCAGAATTTTTGCTACTATGAAGATGGTTCGGATCAGTACCGAGCCTTGCTTGTATGTTTCTGGATGCGCGCGAAGCGCGCTGCGATTTTGAACATCAATCTACGCGGTTAATGAAATTCTTATTTCTGAGACATAAAAATCACGCTGAAGAAATGGAGTCACGGAAAAAACATAATAGAAGTTTTCCAAAACTAAAAAAAGCACAGTACGATGTTTTAGTTTCTAAATGCTACACCAAAGTATCCTCTTTATGCGCGCGAAGCGCGCTGCAAATTTTGGACATATAAGTTACAAGAATGGGGAAAGTCCAGGAGTAAATGAGAACATGATGTTTAACAATTGCGCTTCCTGACATTGCTGAACCTTTGTTTACTGTTTGCTGATAGTAAATTTACTTAATTTTAAAAATACATTTTGATGTTGTAAATGGCGAGCGCGCAGCGCGAGCCGACAAAAAAAAACAATCTATTTTTAAGGACGTCAGGTTCCCTAAAAAGCAGTAGGAGAGAATGAGCCTGCTCGATATTGGTCCAAATGGTCCGTCTCTAATGACCAGCTTTCACGTTTCACGAATCTCTGGGCCTGTAATCACGAGTCACATAAGAGAAATTCGTAAAATCACGGGTCACGAGGGCATGAGATTTCACGGATCACGGCAATAATTTTCCTGTTTTCACGAGTCACGGAGCAAATTTGGGGTGAATCATGGATCACGGAGAACCCCTTCACCACCCTGTGTACATGTAACTAAGTAATCATTTAGCTGGTAAGAGTTTATTGCAGTACGAAACGTCCCGTGTTGTGAGGTTGTGAGGTGAAGAAAAACCTTTGTTTAACTAAACATGAGTTCAGGTGTGAATGGGGTAAGCTCAGGCTCAGGCGCGGATCCAGGGGATGGGTCATCGGATGTAAATGAACCCCTCTCTCCCAACGAACCGATTATTTTGGGATCAGCTAGTTAAAGTCCTTCTGAAATTTCAGAGTGGTTCTTTTCTTTTATGTGACCCAATGTATACCAGTATATTAAATTAATGATGTAGCAACCACGATTTCGCCTCGGGAGAGGGCCACGGACAACAGAGAAGGATTGGTATACCTCTATTTTTATTAGCGTGGTGTCATCAGCAAAAATGGACCACCCCCATACAACCTCGTCAGCTTATTATTATTTCTAATTTTGTTTCCTTTTAGTAATTTGTTTGCCTTTAGTAATTTACCCATGATTTATCTGAAGTTTAAAGCCCCATAGTCAACCGACATCCTTTGCAGTCCTCTTCAGGGCAAGGGTTGACTTTCCATATATGAAAAGTTGATGCAAATTTTAGTTTGAACTGGTGAGATGCGAAGAACAATTACAGTAGGAAACCCTTTGGAATCGATCAACTAAACCACAGTCATTAGAGGAGGACTCCTCTACTAACTATGGCTAAACACATATCGGTCAGTAACAATAGATCCAAATAGAAATCAAGCGCAAAGGTTGCTTGTTGGGCTCACTACTAAATATCGTTTGTGTTTGTCCATAGCTGGCGCTAAATGCGTCGTTCTCGTGGCTCGATACTCTCCTGATGGAAATATTGAGGGCCAGTTCCCTCAAAATGTTGGGCAACCCAAGCCCAATGCCGACCAACCTGCGACAGGAAAGCACCCACTTTACTTAGAGTAAAAATACTGATAAACTAATAAAAGAAATTGTATGAAAAATGAAAAAAAAAAGCAAAACGAATGAAAAACAAAATGTATGACTAAGCGGGGATCTTCTAGTGGAAGATTGTGATTCGCGAGACGACTTAAATATCAATGAACCTGGGTACGATGTGGCACGTGGCACTTCAAAAAGATAAAACCGTGTATTGGTTACGTTACGATCTAATATAGTCTAGTTGCCGCAACACCTCCCGAAACTATTATCGAAACATACATTTTAAACATTCTTACGATGTATAGAAACTGTTTTTGGATGTTAACAGCTCGAAAAAATGTGATTATATGTGATTAGTATATACCAAATCAGTGAATAGCAAGAGTGGATTAACAAGAGTTAGAATCTTTCGTACAGTATTTGTCCACATCACAGTCAGAAAAGTGTCTATTTTTAGATTTGAATTTCGCGCGCGAAAGTATTCGAATGCTCAGGTTCGAATGCTCGTATACCCAATACACAACAAATAGACAATATCCTACATTATCTTTGCGACTTTAAAGGTTTTTCGATTGATCTGCGATTTAATTTTAGGCTGGATGTCACAACTACTGTTTGCGTGGCGAGAAAGTGGGAACCCTGTGGATGACGAATTTTCGCGGGAATCCTAGCTCTAAAAATAGACACTGTTCTGACTGTGATTCGGGCGTACATAGTAAATATGGAAACTCTTGGTAATCCACTCTTGTGAATAGTCATTTTCGCGCGCTCTGATTGGTTCCGAAATAGTAGATATCAAGCACTATTTAGTTAGTTATTACATATATGATTATTATTCTTAAAAACATAGTATATAGGTTACTACTCTGAAGAGCCTTTCTGAACAACGCTACAGTCAGTGAAACTGCTTCATTGAATAACAAACAAATCTCATTAAATGGCAGAGTTGTGGCAGAACACTTTTTCGAGCTGTTAACACCCAAAACCAGTTTCCAGACATCCAATGATTCTAATAATGTATGTTTCGATGATAGCCCCGGGGGTTATACTCGTGAAACCCTCTGGCGAGTATACTAACACACAAGGATCGGATTCAAGATTCTGGACATTCCGAACTGCCTTGGAAGACGAATACCGATAAGGATTCCAAAGATCAGATTCCAAGAGCAAGATTCCGGATTCCAAAGCTTACAGGGAAAGGCCACTAGGGGCGCACAAAGAAAAAATCCAGGAGTCCATAATTAGTAGCCTCTAGCTGATTTGTAAAATGGAGGCAATGTTTTTTTCCTGAACTGTCTATTTTTAAAATAGACCTGCTACAGTTTTCCTTTTTTGCTAATTACGCTAGTCAAGAGAGCATGCATAATAAGATGGAATTAGAATAATTGGAGGTATATTCACATGTGAATAATAATCGTGCCATGAAGTGTTCTAAAAATAGCCGCTGTCCCATGGACCCTATATGGGGGATGGGTTCAGCTCCTACTGATGGATTCCTGCGAAATCTCATTATCACTCTGCATTCGTATTTGGTTAGCTAAAGTTCATCAAACAACTTTTGGTCTACTATTTAATGATATTGTTGTTGTGTATATTTTAAGTAAAGCACAACGTGTTGAATAAAAAGTTTAAGATGTGCTTTTCGTGGAATAATATGCTTACACTACACTTGACTTTTACCGTCTTTTCCTGCGTTTAGCAGGCGATAGCGTGACACTAGCGCGGTAGCTGATCTAAACATCGTGCGCCAGCGTCGCACTTAGTTTGGAAATACGTTTCGAACTTCCTGTGACATGTATGTAAGGCCAGGATGCACAGCCAAACTATTAATTGAGTTCGACACGGCAGAAGCGCGCGGTGTTTAGAACCAAGTCGCGCTACTGCCGATCGCACGGCAAGACCTGCCGAGAAATTCGACACTAGCGCTGCAGTGTTTCTAAACGTCGCGCTACGGCCGTGCTACAGTCGAACTTAGTTTTTAGAATTCGACACGGCCCTGGTTTAGCCCAGGCCTTATACGTTTACGCGAATAGCTTAAATGATGATGTCAATCACGTCAGACTACGCAACACCGTGACACAGCACCCCCCTTGTCACATACATAAGTAAGTATAGTAGGGAACGAATCAGCAGGTTTTTTTTCCCGAGCCTCGGAGCTTTCTTGGGGCCTCGGAGATTTTTTCGGAGCCGCGGACCTTTTTTTCGGAGCCGCGGAGCGGGTGAGCATGTGAGTGAGAGTGGTGCGGAGCCTATTGTGTCTGAAGACAATAGAAGGATATACCCCCTACTTTTTCTTAAAAGACAATGAAGGATTCCCCCAAAACCATATCAAGAAAATTTCGCCAAAAACTGTCGTTTTGCCGACGTTGCAAAACTTCCTTAGGAAATTCCCCTTACCTTATTTGGACGGTCTGTAAGTACTTTTCCTCATATCTTAGCGAAAAAAGTAGGAAAATTGACCAAAACTTGCAGATACTCGAGAAACATCCTTCTCTTGGTCGCTATTTTTGCCCCCCGCCGAGGGGCCTGAGACGCCATTTGAACACCACAGGCAGCCCGTGCGGATTTGCCATAAAAACGACAGCACTTTCTTGATATGCCTACTTTTTTCTGGAAAGACAATAGAAGGATACAATAGAAAGATCCCCCCATCCCAAAGTTGGCTAGAGCAAAGTGGAGTGGTCACGAAATCTTTCGTCGACCGTAAAAATAGAGGAAAACATAGGCACTATCTGTATCCATCTCACAGTGTTCAAAATCACTTTTAACATCTATAAATAGGCAGTTAGAGCGGTTTTCACATGACTCTCGTGAAACCAATCGCCAAGTAATTACACCAATTCTGAATAAAACCTATAGGAGTAATTACAAAGTAATTGCGAATAAATAATAATAATAATAATAATAATAATAATTATTATTATAATATAAGTATATTTAGCGCTTATACGACCGTTCTAAGCGCTTTACAACTAGAATGACGTAAATAAAATGAAAAATTATAATATAGTTAAAACAAAATAAAAATGAGTAAAATCGTAACAGTTAATAAATAAAAAAGAGAAATGGCAATTACATGAAATGTAAAATAATATATGGTAAAAACAGGGTAAAAATAAGTAAAATCATAATAAAGTAAGATAATACTAATTAAAATTGAGCCTAAAAAGATGAGTTTTCAGCTTAGATTTAAATTACTCATAGTGACAGTCATGTTTTCCATCTCTCCGAGGAAAGGACTGTGGGGGAATGTGCCTGACCGACCGACGACGGAACCCAAAAATCGCTTGCCTAGTCAAAACGATCGTATAGCACGTATGCACCACAGGTAACCCACGCCGTAATTGCAAGGGCGTTAGGACTTGTCGAGATGAGATATGCTGGAAAGAGCGTGCTTAAAAACTTCTAAATTTACAGAGCCCTGTAAAAAAAAACAGTTTCAGGGAGGGACTTCCATTGGTACGGCTAGGTGGCGGAGTGTTTTTTTGTGCACGACACACGGTCCTGAGTTCGAATCCCGGATCGACCAAACCGTATCGACTTTTCTTTTTTCCGAGAAGCTTGCTTAAAGCTTTGAATTCCTTTCACCTGGAGCTTTGATAGAGAAAGGGGGGTAAGTAGTGCACCGCATGGGGCGCAATATAATTAACACTTATTGGATGAGGTTGAGCATGATAGTGAGATTTGGCAACGCTGAGCTTTGTGTTATCTGCCGAAGCGAAGCTGAGGCGGATAACACTAACTCGAGGCGTTGACAAATCTCACTATCATGCGAAACCGAATTCAATAATTGTTTTATTATTCAGCAACCAAGAATTCTTACCTAGCTAAACGAAGTCAACGATGAGGCCGTGCACGGCGACACAGTTTTTCAACTTCATCTTACGTCCATTGGTATTTTCCTTTTCGTATTCAATTCAAATAGTCATAGTTGATGTTTAGATATCCTGAGCAATGATCTCTTGGCAAAATTCATAACAGATTGAACGAGAATATTCGCAAAACCGGCTTTCAATTCGGAAATGAAAACCAAGATGGCGGCCAACCTATTGGCTTGCGTTATGACGTAATTAGAGTGCATCAATCCTAATGTCTGTAGTATGACGTCAGGCACTGCGCGCCAACAAGGTTTCGCTGCGTACTCTTAGCCAATCAGAACCGAGATAGTGGCATGGCTGAATAATAATACAAGATGGCCGCCGACTCCCGGAGAGCATGCGCTTCAGCCCTCAAGTGGCACTTGGTATTAAATTACGCGTCGCTTCGAAATACAGAGAAAACAGTGAACTCAGAAGTAAACAAACATTTAAAATGTTCGTAGCTTTAATAATAATGCGGTATCTAAAATCCCGCAAGTCCAAAACAACTTACATACCTCATTATCCCTACCTTTGGAATTTTTCTGCGTTGCGTTAATGTCGTCTAAAATGGTTCCCAAGAGCGATGAAAATTCGTACATCAATCTGCACTTTCCGCCATACTATTTCTGTATGGCACACACACGTACTAGAAAGTCCCTGTCCTCGCAAATGCAATTGCGACTTTGTTCTTAATTTCCGCAAGTCCGTATCAAGAATTCAAGTGTTCGTTTCTGATTTCAACCCCATGTACCCCAACCCCTAAAAAATACAATTTATTAGTGGAAGCCACAATGTTTCTCCTATACCCCCTAAAAATTACCGAGAGTCGATTTTGACCCCTAAAACATACGACGAGCACCCCTATCAGACATGTGAAGAACCCCCGAGGGAATCGGCCCCTTAGAGAGAATTTCGGTTAGAAGCCTCCATGTACTTGTAACTGAAACTTCTCTCTTTATATTGTTTTTTTTAACTACAGCGATATGGCTTTGTCACGTGGGAAGGAATTGTATTTCACGTTTCACGAAGGAAATAATAAACATGAACATACCTGCCAACTCGCCAACTCTCCCGGTTTACGCGGGAGACTCCCGGTTTTGAGTCAAATCTCCCGGTCTCCCGGTTTTCACCGTAAATCTCCCGGGAAATGAATCTGCTCAGTAAATTTCTGCATTAAAACCTCTAGATTTTACATAAAGCCTGGAGCACACTTGCGACAAAACGACATAAGAAAAATGTCACGCGAACAAAATTTAGTGGTTTCAAGATCTTGAAGTCGACAAAAAATAACATAATATTGCTTTGGAGAAGTAATCTAATGCAGATCCATGGAAATATTGATTGTTTCAATGATTTTCCCGTGTTTTTCGTTGTAACATAAGGTCCTTAGGAACCGCGGTTATTATTTATGTCGGAGAGTGGGGTGGAGGAGAAAATACCTGTGCATCCAAAAAACATTTTCAAGAACCCCACCTAATAGCATTGATTGTCTTCGGGAGCCGCCCCCCTCTGAGAGACTGAAACATTTTTTCAGGCCCTATCCCCCCCCCCTTCCCCTCCATCCATGTCAGTCAAAATTATTCAAACAGGTCCTGAAGGGGGTCCAAATCCCATTTCTCAGTGTAAAAGTTTCGCAAGATCCCGGTCCTGAAGATTTTTTCACAGAAATCCCAGTCAAAGTTTTCAAATTCCCAGCGTTAAAAAGTGACTTTTAGACATGTGTACAGAGTGTTTGTATTGCAGTCGTAGGGCAAAATTTTAAAAGCAGTTCACAAATTTTTAAAGCCACTCTTCACAGCATTGATATTTGATTGTTGGTTCAGTTAAAGGCAAATTGAACTTTCTTAACATTTTCCCATTCTAGTTCTATTTGCCAAAGTCCCCAGTGACTCCAATCCCATTTCCAGGCCTAACATAAGGTCTCCCAGAATGGATATATCATGGGAAGTCACCTCCCTTCCCCCTCTTTTCTGAAGGCAGTTTGTGGGTCTCTGAAAATGATCAGGAGTGTTAAGATTGAGTAGATGGCGAGCGCGCAGCGCGAGCCGAATTTTTTTTAGACTTTTTGCTGATAAAGACACAATATTTTTTCTCAAGACCCCCTTAACTACCATTTTCGCCTTTCAAGACCCCCCTTGTGTTCGCTTAAAAAAATTCAGGGCCCCCTATTTTCTCCTCCACCCCCCCTCCGACTTAATTAAAGACCGGTCCCTTATGTCGTTATGTTAGGCGGGGGAGGGGGGGGGGGGGGGGGGGGGTGAGACGAGGTTATGACAAACTTTCCCCTCCCGGTTTTCAAGGTTGGTGCATGAACATGAATCAAAAGTCCACCTCGTTGGGGAAAGCCCTGCACGGGCTTCCTGTGCTGTGTCTTCCTTTATCGTCCCTCGTCCAGGCCTATCTCTTCGAATCTTGCAAGATGGCATCCAAGTTTGAGAAATGTTCTCGGCGCACCGCGCGACTTGCCATTAGAAACAGCGCGTCTCCCAAACAAAATGGCCGACAAAATGACCGAAAAGGACTGGAAACCATCGCCAACTCTATCATAGGGATTCCTGTGTGTTTTATACTGATCACTTTATACTGTTTAGATACTTGCAGACTTCGAAAGAGACAACAACGGACCATTTGCACAGTTGAATTTTTCGAGCTTTTCGCCCATGGATTTGCGAATGTGGAACATAAATACAAAGTACAAAGGAGAGTACAAGGTTTTATACTTTTACCACTGTATGCATTGCTACGCGACCCTAAAATTCACTGTTGGGCGATTGGAGATTTTCGCAAGAAAATTGTAATGTCAATTTTCTTGAACCAGAAAGATGAACCTTCGAGCCAAGGAAACCTATGGATAGCTTAAACCATTTTGGTTGATTTGGCAATCAATGTCGGCCCTCTGAAGTAGCCGAATCCAACGTTTTGGTTTGATTGACGGCTAAAAATCGCCAATTGCCCATCGCAACATTGAATTTTGAGGTCGCGTAGCAATGCATACAGTGGTAAAACACGCTTTTAAGCAACACTACTGCAGAGGTGACTCCAACAAAACGAAACGAATTTTTTTAACTCGCTCGCGTCGCGTCAAAAATGGTCGGATATTTCGATATTTTTGAGCTCTGGATATGTTAAACCTCGACTATTGGTGCTTTTAAATGTCGTTCGAGAATTCATTTTTAAGAGCCGCATTTGCTTATGCAAGCCGATATTCTAACAGTGGTATTTTTACAAAAGTTTTATTTTTACATTGCGAAAAATCTTCGCGCGTTTTTTCTGAAACTTCTGATTTGGGGTCATTCGACCTTCGTTTTTTGTCATTCAAGTTTGGAGAACTGAATTGTACGAGCGAAAATTGCAGTACAAGATAGGGCCAAAAAATGACTGAATTAAAGTGGAGCAATATCAATGTGCCCTGATAGTACCTTCGAAATTAATCCATTTTGTACGATTTATAACCATAACTTTGGGACACACATTCCTTTCCACATTTCAGAAACATTTTTCTAACACATGATTTGTTTTTCATTGACTTTTCAAGATTGAGGAAATAACTCGAATTTTTTTCACCGTGTCTTAACCACTTTGCACGTGAGCGAATAATTGAGCCTCTCGTTAAATATTCGTATTCCTTTACGTAATTCCTCCTGGAGTGCTCCAGACGATGACTTAGACAAGTTTTCCTCTATTCTTTTTAAATCCGATTCAAGTTTCCTAGAGGTTCCTACGATCGCGAGCCTTATGTTTGCTGTATTGAATGCTATGTTGACGAATTTTATACTTCATGTAGTCCCAAGTTATCCTGTGCTTGATGGTATGGACGTTTAGTAGATAAATGCAAATGGTATAAAAAAAACTAATCCGTTGTTGTCATTCTTCCGTAGTCTGCGAATATCAGCAGGCGTTCCTATAAAGTGATCAGTATAAAACACACAGGAATCCCTATGATACCCTATGATAGTGTTGTCGATGGTTTCCAGTCCCTTTCGGTCATTTTATCGGCCATTTTGTTTGGGAGACGCGCTGTTTCTAATGGCAAGTCTCGGCGCGGCTTCTTATCCGCTATGGCAGCCGTGGTGGCTCCTAGACAAGGGGGACATGTCAGCTCCGAAAGCTGCACAATCTAACAGAGAATCAAGACAGAGGTTTTGTCTTTGATAATCTTCTGATGGATCACACATACCACATCTTTTCAGGTAAAATTATTGTATTGGCAGGTACAAACACTGACCCCAGGTCCATGAACCCCAGTCCAAATGGGCCAGTCCATGGACCCTTACGGACCCGGTCCCCCCTAGTCCATGGACCCCTTGTTAAAAATTTGGAAATTCAAGGGAAATGTCTAGCTTACCTTAGATTGCTCTGAGAGTATACTATCTGGCGGCTCTTGATGTTCCGTGTTGTTGTCATAAAATTACAACTCACGTATTTTTCAGCTGGTCAAAAGAACTTTGCAAATACAATCCCTCCTTTCCAATCCTTGGCATCTTTTCTAGGTTCTTTAAGTATCTTCAGTAGAATAAAATGAAGTAAAGCCCATGTAGGGGGGACATTTTGTTGCTCGATTCGAGTTTTGTTTTCGTTTTCCATCAAACACAAACTCCCAGGCGTTCCTTACTTCCTTCCTTGCCTGTGCGATCAAGAAACGCCTGGGAGTTTGTCTGATGCAAAAGGAAAACAAAACTCGAATCAAGCAAGAAAATGTCCCTAAATCAGCCTTTTCTAAGAAGCTAGAAAAGATGTCAAAAATTTGAAAGGAGGGCTATAATATACATTTGCAAAGTTCTTTTGGTCAGCTGAAAAGTCTGTGAGCTAATTTTCTGACAACAACAATCATGTGGAACATTGAGAGCTGCCAGATGGTACCTTCCGGACTCAGGTAAGACATTTTCCCTTGAATATCCAAATTTTTAACAAGGGGTCCATGGACTGTGGGGTGCATGGGCCGGGTCCATGATGGTCCATGGACTGGGGTGCATGGACCTGGGGTCAGTGTTTTGTACCTGCCCGTATTGTATTGGTTTCATGAACTCCATTAACCAGGATTCTCTTGCCCGTGGGCCATCCATTTACTCCCCATGGAGGGAACGGGAAATACAAAAGAGGAGAGGGGATTTAACAGGTAAAAATGTCCCATGTGACTGATCATTAGAAAATTCCACTGGGCACCAAATCCAAGGGGTTCATAACATAGAATCTTTGGAACTACAATCAAATGCAAACATTGCTGCCCGTTTCCCCTCTTCCCTTCTCCTTTGCCCTTTCAATGTTGCTAGTTGAGCTGGACAAGCGGCCTAATTTTCCTGCCAACATTGAAAGAGGCAGGAAGGGAACAGAAGGGCAAGTGCGCCAACTACTTTTACATTTGATAGTAGTTCAAACATACACAATCACTCAACACTTATTACATTTTAGAGCTCATATGAAGCTACATCTGGGACCTGAGTGACATATTTTCCATATCCTCACTCATGAAAAAGGCTAATAATTTGCATGGTGGTCCTCACTAGTGAGAATATCTGTCAAAACAAAAGTGCTTGGAAATCAATTTCGAATACTTTTTCTGGTATGTCTATATAATAAAAAGAAAATTACACGGTGGCTCATTCACTGCACTCATTTGTAAATTATTGTTCTTACCATTCAAATATAAAACTCATATCTTCACGCCACCTTGTAATATCCTCTATTTATAATATATAGACACAAAAGTGTTTTATTGGGAAATACACCACTCATATATCTTATACGAAGCTATTTCCCGGACCTGAGTGTTTCCTCACTAGTGAGGAAAACAAAAAGTGCTTGGAAATCAATTTGGACTAATTATTTTCATTCACTGCTCATGTGTAAAATATTGTTCTTGCCACACAAAAATAAAACTCATATCTTCGCGCCACCTCTATTTATAATATAGCTACATACTATATAACGCATGCATGAGTCCAAATCTATGCTCTATTACACCGATAAAGTAATGGTTTCTCCTGCTATATCATAAAAGCATTAGACCACAACTTTAGCGGATTAGAGCACAACTTAGAGCAGAGACATGACATGACCATCATGAAAACATTTGCAATTGAGCAATCCCTAGCCAATCAGAATCGAGAGAAATCATGACTTGCTCCTAAACATATTTTTTGCAAGATGAACCAATTACTCAGTAATTACACAATTGTATTTACTGCAGAATTTGATTGGCTGAGAATAATGAGTAACCAATGAGAACAAAAGCAATCACAATTACATTAACAAGTCTTGACAGTCGTGAAATGTGTGGTTCCAGAAAATATCCATCTCCCCCCCCCCCCCCCCCCCCCCACGGAAGGCGGTTCAGAAATGACCCCCCCCCCCCCACCCCACCCCCTGGAATTTCCGATTTGGGTACCTGTTTGAGACCGCCCCACCCCTCTGGAATTTCCGGGACATACAAATTTTACCCCCATTACCCCAACCATTCAGTTGTTATTATTCCCTTGGGAGACATGATTGTGGAAACGGTCACGCTTGATTGGTTTCTGAACATTGTGGTGCCCAGAGCTGTCTTGGGACGCGTTAGTTCATGTTATAGCCAGCGAAAAATTAATTTGTTGAGCAGAATCTTTCATTCTAGACTATTGACAGGGAAATAAATGTGTGAATACTTGGGCTTTAAGACAAGAAACCAAATCACAGTTTCTTTAGGTGCAAATAACTAGTTTTCTCGAACGTGTATATGAGTCCCTTCAACAAACTTTGCGTGGAGGATAGACAACGAAAATACGTCTTTAATAGCAGTTTCGCTTCAGAGAAAAGAGAGATTTTTAAATGTCAAAACACAGAAGTTAATTTTACTATATTAAATGCAGGGCCCGTGGTTTGATGCGGGATTTTTCCTGAAATTATGCGCGATTTTTTCTGAAATTATGCGCTAAAAATTCGAAATTATGCGCTAAAAATACGAAATTATGCGGGATTGCGCAATATTTTTTTTACAAGTGCCGTAACATATTTTGCTCTTTTCGCCTGTTTTGTTACGTGGATATAGCTGCTATTTAACTTTAACAACTTTTGTTTGTCTATAAAATGCTCTGTGATGAGTTCCAATCGCTTCGCTTTACTAACGTTATGACGCTACGTTTTCTTCCAAGGGAGACGTGTGCGCTTTTAATAAAGCTTATTACTTTCTTACAAAAAAACGTTACCAACTACCGGTAACTTCCGTTACACGGTAGTAAAGATTAGTAAGTCTGGTCTTCTTTCGTTTACTTGTCTCAGACCAAGGCACACTTTTTTCATAGCGCAAGGATCGTAGCAATGCACTCCTATCCAACCATGAACTAAACGGTCACAAGAGCTACATATACGCATACTAACAGAGCTATCGTTACGATCTCTCATTATCACAAACATCGTTGCGCTTGTTTGCCGTCGTTCTGCGCGTAATTATCAAATTAATCCTGATCGCGAGAGCGATCTGCACTATCGTCGGAGGTAGTGTAAGAGCTTTTATAAAAGCGGAAACGTGCCACGTTATTGTCAGTGTTTTTTTGTTGTTGTTATCGAGGGAGCTGTTGGTGTTTGTGAAATGAAATTGCTACTGTAACAATAACAAAGATCCATGAAAGAGGGGGACATTGGGGAGATACAGAAACCGCAAAACCGCCCAAAATTACAACAAAATCGCAAAACCGCACACAAAATTGTATCAAAACCGTAACCGCAATTCACAAATTAGATTTCTTTTAGAAAAAGTGACGGGAGTAGCAGGCTTTCATAGCAGAAAATCTGTGCTCTGTAGAAATTTTAAAACCGTAAAACCGCATTAAAAAGTGACAAAATCCGAAAAATCGTGATTGAAAAATGACAAAACCGTGCTCCGCAAGCTTTTTGAAAACCGTGAAACCGCATTGGAAATTTAAGAAAACCGAAAAAACGCAAATAAAAACTGCCAAAACCGCGGAACCGCCAACCCCAATGTCCCCCTCATGAAAAAGCGTAATGTCATGTGATCAATGTGAACTGCATAAAGTCGACCGTGTTTATCGCGGTTAGCGTTCTGTTCCGCCTTGATTTTACTTTGTAAGATATCCAAAGCGCAAACTATCTTGTTCAGTTGGAAATATTAGTTAGTTGGCCAATAGGCACGTTTTATTGCTTTTCTATATCAGTTCCCAGCGCGACGCTATTAGCATAGAACGCCTTGTTATTCTCATTTCTATCGAGTTGTTTTGACGTTGGACAGACGATTTCAGAAGAAATGTATCACTTTTGTGAGCAAAAATAACAAAGAAATTTTGAAATTCACCAAGGAATGATGCCTTTTTGATGTTTTCACAAAAGTTTGGGAAATTATGCGCGATTATGCGGGATTTGACGGATTATGCGCATTATGCGGAGAAAGCCAAATTATGCGTTTCCGCACCAGCGCATCAAACCACGGGCCCTGTAAATGTGATTATTTATTGTAGAAAGCGTGAACAATGTCTTTTCTCTGAAAAACATTCACGCAAAACTGAGCGCGTTTCCGACTCGGTACGAGAAATGTAGTTGCAAACCATCTGGAATTTTCTTTATCTCTCCCTTATCTCCTGAAGAACATTGCTAAAGTCATGTACATCATGAATGTAATATGAAAATATCAGAAATAGACAGCTTGTTTCATCATACTGAGAATTGGGTTTAAAAAATGAGGCAAAAGCTTATTTTTTTACTCACTTCGAGGTGTTTAGAAATCCTGTTGGAAAGCACTGTCAAATTTCTGACATAGCTTCTCAAACAAATCATTTAAAGTTAAGAAAACAAAGGAATGAAAATCTTAAAAGTCTATGGAAATTAAGCTCAGGCCTGCAATCCTGGATCCTGCAATACCTCTCACAATGCATCAAAACCTAATTGTGTGGTTCCAAAAAATATCCATACCCCCTCCACAGAAGGGTGTTGAAAAGGACCCCTCCACCCCTCTGGAATTTCCAAAGAAAAATACAGTATTTGTATGGAAAAGATCAGGTAAATTGACCCCCCCACCCCTCCGGAATTTCCAATCCCTTCCGTAGGGGGGAGGGGGGTATGGATAATTTCTGGAACCACACATTTCCATAAATCTTTGATCTTACCGTTACATATCTCATTAATAAAAAAAATGTATTGACAGAGACAGAATTTCCATCATTTTATTTTTTCAAACACAACTTATGTCCCTGTGTTCTCCCCTCTCAGGTGTGATATGCACTTTTAAGAATTTAAAAATTCTTAAATCATAATTGTGTAATCCCAAAAATGATCAATACCGCTCCCACAGGTTTGAAATGGATTTTCTGGATTCTCTGGATTTTCCTGCAAAAAGTGCAGTAATTTAACCATTATCCTGTGAGACTGTGCAGAGTTGTCTGAAATACTTAGCCGATGAGGGAGGCAGTCCCGAGTTGGCTAAATCAGAGGATATTCTGCAAAATCGAGCAGGATAATGGTTTTGCTTATTAACATTTAACTTTTGTGTGTTATTTACGAGCTCAATGCATCATATTTCTCTCAGATGATGGATGTCACAGGATATCTGTCATGTATACAGAAGCCAGCTATTGGTGTTCCAATGACCATATTCGGGCAGTGCATCAATGTGCTGAAAAATAATGTATAATAATTGTACAATTATTGAGTAACATAATTTTTCTACTCTGTATATTAACTTAGCCCTGTACATGTATTCAAGGCTTCAGACTTGTCTTCATCAAAAACAATTCTCCCACCAGGTACATGTTCTGCAAATCACCACACTCCACATTGCATGGTTGCATTTGATCAAGCAATCATAAACTTCATGAAAGAACAAGGAATCCCTGGGGCAAGCGTAACTTTAGGAAGAGATGGCTGTATTTTGTACAGACAAGGTACTGTCACAAGCTACTGTATATCATGTTTAGCCTGCTTGAAGGTGTTGGAGACCCTCCCCCTCCCCATTTGTCTTATTTTGTAACAAATCCAAGATGGCAGCCATGGAGCAAACTCGACCTAATAAGTACTCTCCAATTCATGCAAGCAGGCTATGTGTAAATCTTCTCTCGCTTTCTGGAATAATGAAACCAACAAATTTGGTGGCATGATTTGCTGTTGAAAATTTTCAAAGGCAAATACAATATAGGATTATAATTTTCAAAGAGACCTTTTTGGGGACCTGCATGGGGAAGGCCTGTATATATTGGGCTTATAAGCCTGTTTGTATTCTTTTCCCGTGCTTGGTTAAATACCAAGCCTAAAAAGTATTATTTTCGAACCAAGAGCTCCCCGGCTCATCGTCTCGCAGGGGAGGCTCTGGTGACATCCATTTGAGGGCCTTTGCTGATTGGCTGAAATGGAGCACACATGCATGTAGATAACAGTAGCTTAATCTCACTTAAAAACGTATCTGTCAAAATAACAGTGGCATTCATTTCCTAGTCGACGTTTCAACCTATGCTTTTGACTTGAATGCTCTAAAAGTTATTGCGAGGCCATACAACCACCATTTTCTTTGAGCAGTATCAGTGGCTGTCGACAGAGCCTCCTGCGTACGAGAATTGAAAAGTCTATGCTAATGACATAATGGTAAAAGTCATTAACTGAATCAGTCAAATATTTAAATTGTCTTCATACTTATAACTAAGTATGTCTACCTGAGAACACTCACCTGGATTTGAAAAAAAAGTCCAGGCTGAGTGGGATTTCAAACCCACCACCATCGGGTATATAGACGGGTGCTCTACCAACTAAGCTATCAGCCCATTGGGATTAGTGTGACACACCAATCCCTACGGGCTGATAGTTTAGTTGAAGGATCACTGGAATAACGACCTAGGTAAGTGACTATTCGGACTGTTTTCCATTTTTTGATTTTTGACAAACAGACTGCAGAAACATTGTTAAAATAGCCTAAAACTAGCCTTCTGCATTTCCCCCCAAAAATCGCTGTGAGAACGCTGTAAAATGGCCTCTAACCAGTGGCTTTATCATCTAGCGCAAAGCGTTATGGGTAAAACTGAAAAAACTGCCAAGTCACTCGCACCTGTCAACTAAATATTGTGCCGACTGCATTCTTTTGGATTCAAAGTGCCAACGAGGGCCATGTTGGATTTTTGAACGTGCGGCCTGGGCCGAGTGACAAAATCCAAAATGGTGCTCGCGACTACGAACTCCGAGATTTTTGCAAACAAAAAGCCTCCAACTACTGCTCACAGGTTTCACGGATGGAAATCCTAGGGTTTTTTTGACAACCAAACACACAACCATGAATCAGGCAATTTGTTTTTGTTGTTATGCAAATTACAAAATGCGTCCTTCCGTGTATATAGACTAGACGAAATATCAGAAAATTGCAATATTTAAGGTGCATGAGGCATTTTTTAGTAAAAGCTGGCAACAAGAGTTTTCTTATGTAATTTTTCACGCTGAATCCGAATTTTCTTGTTGCCATCGCTGATTTTGCCTTTTAATGGGTGAAAATGACGTCATCATGATTGACAGCTGTTCGCGAACCCTTTAAAATAGTTTTGTCGCTATATTTTAAATTCGAAGTGAATATTTAACTTGAACAGGATAGTTTAGAATATTCTATACGAAAAAGTGTCGTATTAATCGGATATGGTGCTGCTGTGATATTCAAAATGGCGGATCCAAGATGGCCGCCGTATCGTCAAATTTGATTTTTAGAAACCATCAGTCTGGTAGTCAAAAAAGACATGGAAATAAATAGCTGACAATGAATTCAAGGTATTACAGATGAAATACAATGCTGCTAGTCGAATGAAGCCATATTATGTAAATATATAAAAGGCAATTCAATATAAAAAGGTGAACCACATTCACCGCCGCTTGATCTAAACGATATCCCGATTTTTCGATTATCATCCTTGGTCCCGGCAACAAAACTGTGCCTTTGAAGTTCTTATATCAAGAGTTCGTTCACAATGATCATGCAATCTGCAGCCCCCGTGGCATAATCTAAAAATGCGGAAACCTCGGGAGCAGCAGAAACCTCAAAAGGAACCTCAGAGAAGAAAAGGGTTGGAATAGGAGAAGGCTTTCAGGCATAGAGAGGAAAGCTATACTCCGAGGACGAATTAAAGTCTTACATTCGCTACTTTTGCTTATAAGTTCAAAGTTGCCACCACCAGGCTATAAAAAATACGGAAAACGCTGGAACAGCGCCTAAATTGTCACAGATTGATTTCCCCTTTTATCCCTGCTTTTTTTGTTATCATTATTATTCCTGTGTGTGTAAGAGGGATATTCTGCATGCATTTAAAACAATAGTCGTAGATGTATTTGGCTCAGTGATAGGATTTGAAAGCAATAGTGAGAACTTTTACAGTAGGAGCGACTAACTTGCTATTTTGTGGATTGCGCTTCCTACCTAAATTCACTCACAACAATCATATATTTGCCTATATAGTATTCTCTTTCCACCATAATCGTCTGTTATTATTTTTTATGTATTGCAAAATCGTTTAAGTTCTTGTCTTTTATCTTTTTAAGTTTAGCCTTTGAACGCGATGGCCTCAAACAATCGCCAGATTTCAAAAATGGCGGCACGGCGGCCATCTTGGATCCGCCATTTGGATGCCGTTCTACGCCCATCAAGCACCCTATCCCATAATATACATACATTTTTTTAAATATCACGTTGCCACTTATCCATTTGAATTTCACTGGCCGTTAAAATTTGAAAAGAAAAAATCGGCGAAAAATTAATTGTAGAGGTTTGTGTGACAGCTGTCAATCATGACGTCATTTCACCTCTTAAAATGCAAAATCTGCTTTGGCAACAAAAAAATTCGGATTCAGCGTAAAATTTCGCATAAGATGGCACTTGTTGCCAGCTTTTACTAAAAAATGCCTCATGAAGTACGATTTTCCGAAAGTTCGTCTAGTCTATATAAGACGCATCCCGATTTTGAAGGTCATTTTGGAATGAAAAAGTGCGTCATTTGTTTTTGTTGTTATGCAAATTACAAAATGCGTCGTTCCGTGTATAAGACGCATCCCGATTTTGAAGGTCATTTTGGAATGAAAAAGTGCGTCTTACATACCGGAAAATACGGTAACCCAAATTGTCTTGACAGTGCTGAAATCGTGCTACAGAATGACAGAGAAGCTTCATAATACTCAAAGAATCATCACATGGCCTGCCAAATTCTTTGTGACTCGATTTTGCTCGTAAAATGTGCTCCTCACATGTGAGTTCTTCAACAAGTTCGTCGTTTGCTTTATGATGCAAGCAAAGCGGCTCCTGTAGTCAGGGCCCGTGGTTTGATGCGTTTTTTTTCTGAAATTATGCGCTAAAAATACAAAATGCGCTAAAAATACGAAATTATGCGGGATTGCGCAATATTTTTCCTACCGCTGTAACGTATTTTGCTGTTTTTAAATGTTTTGTTACATGGATATAGCTGCTAATTGACTTTAACAACTCTTGTTTGTTAATAAAATGCTTTGCGATGAGTTCCAATTAGCTTCGCTTTACTAAAGTAATCATGCTACGTTTTCCTTTCAGGAGTGTGTTTCTCTTGTAATAAAGCTCATTCTTACAAAAAGCGTTACCGTTTTCATACCACAAGGATCGTAGCAACGCACTCCTATTAAACCATGAACTGAACGAGAGTTACTTGCAGACTATCGGAATCGTTACGATCTCTCCTGCCGATCACTAAAACATCGTCGCGCTGGTTTGCCGTCATTCTGCGCGTAATTCTCAAATTAATTAATTCCGATCACGAGAGCGATCTGCACTATCGTCAGAAGTAGTGTATTAAGTAATCACAGTAACATATAATTAGTTGAAACATGTAACGGCGAACCATGCTGTGGATTATTCGTGGCCAGTTTATGACCATATTTGGTGAATAACGAACTCTCGACTGCTAACCCAAGCAGGTTTTCTCTTAATAATATTTCATTTTTCGCTCAAATAAAATAGAGCAACAGTGGTAAGTGATAATATGCTAACATTTAACATCTTGAAGTCTTGCAACAACATTACTTTCATTATTATACATTGTACTCACTATCTCGATTCTGATTGGCTAAAAGCGCGCGCTTTACTTTGGGAATCACGCACTTTGAGGGTCTCCAAGAATCAGCATGCTGATTCTTGAAGAATCAGCTAGCTGATTCATGATCCTACGCGCGCAATGCATCATGGGACTAGACCACTTGAATGTTTTCCCCATCCAACAAAGCGGCTTGTGTAGAAGAAATTGCTTGACAGAAAAAAAGTATTTTTTCTGAATCACAATCTGTTGTGAAAAATCCATGCAAAAGCGTAATGTGATGTGATCAATCGATCAATGTGAACTGCATAAAGTCGACTGTGTTTATCGCGTTTAGCATCCTTTTCCACTTGTTTTTTACTTTGCAAAATATCCAAAGCGCAAACATGTGTTTGATTCTATCTTGTTTAGCTGGAAATATTAGTTATTTGGCCAATTTTTAACTAGGTACGTTTTATTTCTGTCGACATCAGTTCCCAGCTCAACGGGGTTAGCATAGAATGCCTTGTTGTTATTTTCATTTCTATCGAGTTTTTTGACGCTGGAAAGATGATTTAAGAAGAAATGTATCACTTTTATGAGAAAAATATGCAAGAAAGTAATGATGCCTTTTCAATGATTTTCACAAACGTTTGGGAAATTATGCGCGATTATGCGGGATGTGGCGGATTATGCGCATTATGCGAAAAAAAAAAACAATTTATGCGTTTCCGCACCCAGCGCATCAAACCACGGGCCCTGTGTAGTAGAAAATTACTTGAAAAAAAGCACTTATAAAGCGAATTCATGGCTCGCTCTCTGTTCGACAAGCGAAACCAAGAATCCAACGGTCTTCACTGAAAAGGGAGAGCCCTTAGTCTTTGCAACAGCATTGTTTTTTTTTTTTTGGGGGGGGGGGGGGGGGGGGGAGGAGGCCTTTTTCTTTTTCAAGTGGAAGAACCCTCCAAAATAAGCGAAATTACAGAAATAAATTCGGGCTACAAAGGGTTATGAAAATGTGCCAGGTAGAATGAAAAGCTCTTTTGAAGTCAAAACAATAGACAAATCTAGCGGTTTTATAGGCAAACCCTTAGGCTTACCGCCAGTTTTAGGGTTAGATTTAAGTTCGGGTTAGATTGAGTTTAGGTTTTAAGGCTAAGGCCGTTTTATATCGTTCTCACCGCGATTTTTAGGAAAAACATAGACTATTCTCACCTGCATGCGTAATGAGAATGTCACGGGAAGGATCAATTTCAACCAGTAAGGAAGCCCCCAGGGACCCGTGGCCTTCCGGTGTGACAGGGCACAAAGACCGACGCTCTGCCTCATTCTGGATCAGTTCGCCGAGACTTCGGGCTAAGAAGTTGGTACTTTTTGCCGACGATGGTACAGTGCAACCGCGGCCAGCATGGCTGACCTTCCTGTTTTACCTGAAGCTCCTGCTGACCCTCCTCCAGTGGTTCCTGCAGCTCCAGATCCAGCTCCAGTAGAAGCGGTAGCTCCGGAGGTTCGTAATTATATTTGTTTTCGGTATTTTCGCTAGTCGGGTTTCCAGTTGGCTTACTTAACATTAATTCGTACCCGCTCGGTTTTTGCCTTTTGCTAGTTCACGCGCCTTTTCTGTTTACCCCTCGCTTGTCGTGTTCAGTTACTCGTCCTTTCCCCGTTTTGCATGTGCCGTTTCTTTGGCTTTAGCTTTTGGTTTTCTCGTCTTCCGTTATTATGCTTTACCCCATATTTTTACAGCTTTTTAGGCAAAATTTATAATTCGGTTCACCTCACTACGTATTTCCTTGCTTGCTTGGGTAGTTCTACACCCTCACAGTCTCTTAATCTCCTTCACTCCTGCGGGTTTGTTCTTAGTTAGGTGCTTTTACGGTTTTCGCTTCATTCGCCTTCGGTCACAGTTAATTTATTTTTTCTTTTTGTCACCTTCGGTCATAGTTAACTTATCATTTGTCTTGTCCTTCTCTATATATATACAGTCTTTTTATTACTAGTTTTCTATGGTACAATTTACTATACTCAACCGCGTTACATCGGGGTTAGTGGAACCGTTGGCAGTATTTTAACGTACCAAAATGTGCGGACTAGGGCATTATCTCTTATCTTCAACACGTACTATTAGTTTTGCTGTCAGTGGCACACGGCCGCGTCTTAATCTCGCATTTATATTTTTTGTGGTTTAGCGCTCAGTCGCGCGGCATCGGTTCCTATTTGTAATATTGTGGTGTTTAGCGTTCGGTTACGCGGCATCGGGCTGCGCGGCGCGACATCGGGTCGCATTCGTAATATTGTGGTGTTTAGCGTTCGGTCACGCGGCATCGGGCTGCGCGGCGCGACATCGGGTCGCATTCGTAATATTGTTGTGTTTGGCGCTCGGTCGCGCGGCATCGGTTCCTATTTGTAATATTGTGGTGTTTAGCGTTCGGTCACGCGGCATCGGGCTGCGCGGCGCGACATCGGGTCGCATTCGTAATATTGTTGTGTTTGGCGCTCAGTCGCGCGGCATCGGTTCCTATTTGTAATATTGTGGTGTTTAGCGTTCGGTCACGCGGCATCGGGCTGCGCGGCGCGACATCGGGTCGCATTCGTAATATTGTTGTGTTTGGCGCTCAGTCGCGCGGCATCGGTTCCTATTTGTAATATTGTGGTGTTTAGCGTTCGGTCACGCGGCATCGGGCTGCGCGGCGCGACATCGGGTCGCATTCGTAATATTGTTGTGTTTGGCGCTCAGTCGCGCGGCATCGGTTCCTATTTGTAATATTGTGGTGTTTAGCGTTCGGTCACGCGGCATCGGGCTGCGCGGCGCGACATCGGGTCGCATTCGTAATATTGTTGTGTTTGGCGCTCGGTCGCGCGGCATCGGGCTGCGCGGCGCGACATCGGGTCGCATTCGTAATATTGTTGTGTTTGGCGCTCGGTCGCGCGGCATCGGGCTGCGCGGCGCGACATCGGGTCACGTTTGTTACATTGTGGTGGTTTAGCGCTCGGTCGCGCGGCATCGGGTTGCGCGGCGCGACATCGGGTCGCCTTTGTTACATTGTCGTGGTTTAGCGCTCGGTCGCGCGGCATCGGGCTGCGCGGCGCGACATCGGGTCGCATTTGTTACATTGTCGTGGTTTAGCGCTCGGTCGCGCGGCATCGGGTTGCGCGGCGCGACATCGGGTCGCATTTGTTACATTGTCGTGGTTTAGCGCTCGGTCGCGCGGCATCGGGCTGCGCGGCACGACATCGGGTCGCATTTGTTATATTGTTGTGGTTTAGCGCTCGGTCGCGCGGCATCGGGCTGCGCGGCGCGACATCGGGTCGCATTTGTAATATTGTTGTGTTTAGCGCTCGGTCGCGCGGCATCGGGCTGCGCGGCGCGACATCGGGTCGCATTTGTTATATTGTTGTGGTTTAGCGCTCGGTCGCGCGGCATCGGGCTGCGCGGCGCGACATCGGGTCGCATTTGTTACATTGTTGTGGTTTAGCGCTCGGTCGCGCGGCATCGGGCTGCGCGGCGCGACATCGGGTCGCATTTGTTACATTGTTGTGGTTTAGCGCTCGGTCGCGCGGCATCGGGCTGCGCGGCGCGACATCGGGTCGCATTTGTTACATTGTTGTTATTTAGCGCTCGGTCGCGCGACATCGGGCTGCGCGGCGCGACATCGGGTCGCGTTTGTTACATTGTTGTGGTTTAGCGCTCGGTCGCGCGGCATCGGGCTGCGCGGCGCGACATCGGGTCGCATTTTGTTACATTGTTCTGGTTTAGCGCTCGGTCGCGCGGCATCGGGCTGCGCGGCGCGACATCGGGTCGCATTTTGTTACATTGTTCTGGTTTAGCGCTCGGTCGCGCGGCATCGGGCTGCGCGGCGCGACATCGGGTCGCATTTGTTACATTGTTGTGGTTCAGCGCTCGGTCGCGCGGCATCGGGTCGCATTTGTTATATTGTTGTGGTTTAGCGCTCGGTCGCGCGGCAGCGGCTGCGCGGCGCGACATCGGGTCGCATTTGTTACATTGTTGTGGTTCAGCGCTCGGTCGCGCGGCATCGGGCTGCGCGGCACGACATCGGGTCGCATTTGTAATGTTGTGGTTTAGCGCTCGGTCGCGCGGCATCGGGTCGCGCAGCGCGGCGTTGGGCCGCATTTGGTCGTAAGATTAGGTTTAGTGTTTAATTGTATCGTTCTCTATCGGGTCCCTCTGCTCCGATTTTTGCGAACGTTTTTATATCTTTTGTCACGGGGGCTGCAAGCCTGTTCAGCAGTTTAAGTGCTGTCTTATATTGTTTTTTCTTTTGTCGTTATGTAGCCTGCGGATCGCATACAGGCTCTTGAGGAAAAGCTTAAGACTCTAGAGGAGGAGAAGAAGAAAGAAAGTACAGCTTTCGCGTTGTCTGCCGTGCAGCGCTACTTAAGGCGACCCCTCTCAATCTTCGATCGTTATGAGGCTACGGATCTCCTACAGACCTTGGTTCGGGTAGCGCGTCGAGAAGGTGACGAGAAGGCGGAGGAGTACGCTGCAGCGCTTGATGAAATGCGTTCACGTGAGGATTGTATTACAACGGAACAGTTCTCCCGCCTCATGACTGGTCTTATTGGAGACCCTGTCCGCGCAAAGATAGCCAAAGAAGCCGCAGCTATCCTTAAGCAAAGCCCCTTACAAGCACAACCTCTTTCAGGTCCACCCCGGCCGCGTTTCCGGCCGTATCCTCCGTATCAGGGCGGCAGGGGTTTCTCGCCCCAATGCTTCCGATGCCTTCAGTACGGCCACTACTCGTGGGAATGTCATGTCAGGCAAGCAGGTGGACGCAGGCCTCAGCCACCCAGAGGACGGCGCTATTAGTTTTGTAGACTTTGTTTTGCGATTTCTATGGTTGTAATGATTTTATTCATTCACCATATTGCTAATAAATTGTGCGCTTTCTTCATATTTCACCTTTGTTTATTCCTTCTCGGATGTATGGTATTGGCCGGGTTTTTCTGTTTTTGTTTTTTCATCCTTATCTTTCTTTGATCCTGGGGGGTCGCCACTTAGTGCGTCCTTTTTCTGGACCTGGTTTCAGAGTCCAGGGTCAACGAAAGGTTTGGGTCCCGGGGCACTTCGCCAATTTATTTTTGTTTCAATTTCTCCTCTTAGGTGCCCCATATGTCGTTCCAGCAACGGCTAGATCTAGCTCAGCATAACGTTTCCGCTGATCTCTCTTGGTGCGATATTTACGGCGGGACCCAACCTTTCGTTGGCCCATTGGTGTCTCCTTCTATGGTGGTTCGTGACCCTTCCTTGGGAGCTCTTCGGGATTTTAAGGTTTCGCCGCCCCGATCAGTTCCGAGCGGGTTCCATTCATTATCACCAGGAAGTCGGGGAAAATTTAATGACTGGCTCTAGGTATAAGCACTGGACGAAAAAACGGATTTACTCAAGTTTGCTCATGAGCAAATCTGTGCAAATTTGGTGTAAACCTATGGTAAATGCGTAGCAAACGTTGTGAAGACCGTATTTACCATACGCTGCAAATATGGGTGCGTAAATACGGTCTTCACCACGTTTGCTTCACATTTACCATAGGTTTACACCAAATTTGCACCGATTTGCTCATGAGCAAACTTGAGTAAATCCGTTTTTTCGTCCAGTGAAGCCTAGAGGTGTAGATCTCGGCGCTATCATCTCAGGAGGGGTAAAAGTCCAGGATTATTTCGTGCATTTCAAAGGGAGTTTCAAGGGAAAGCATTTCGATTCCGACGTTCCGCCGCCCTTCCGCCTGGAAAACTCGGCCTTATGCCGTGAGTTCGAGCCTTTTATGGCGTCGACCATTCTAGACTGGGTCGCTTCGGGAGTATTATCTGTATGGGGCGAAGTAGGCGCGGTCGACCCCCCACGTTTAGTCCTTCCTCTTACAGTGGAGCCCTCAAAGCTGCGCCTTTGTCATGATGAGCGCTTCTTGAATTTATGGGTGCGGGACCTGCCCCTCAAGTTGCACCATCTCACGGTTCTCCCTCGATACATGCTACCTGGTCATTTTCAAACGACATTCGATAAAAGAGCGGATGCCAGCACGTTAGACCCCACCAGGCTTCGGAGACTTTACGCGCGCGCTTCACGTTCCGTCTCTACGCTCGCGATATTTGAATCGTTTATGCCGGGTTTAGCCAATCTCGCGATTCCATCAGTCCCGCTGTTGGGGAACAGCGTAATATAACCCAGGACAAAGACCGATGGGGTTTTTCTGAGTATTGGAGGGAGTAGTAGTAAATACAACGTATTTTTGAAATTTGTTTATTTTGTTGTGGCGCGCGGGTCTCCCTGCCTGCTTAGGCAGATAGGAGCCGGGGGCCAGGAGCGGACACCTCCCATAACTCAATCCCACCGTGACATGACAATAGGATGCGGTGAGGATATGGTACTATTTGAACATGATTTGCGCAGAATTTTTAAAAACCGAAAAACAGTCTGAGTCTGAGTAGTCACTTACTAGGTCGTTATTGATAAAGCCACTGGTTAGAGGCCTTTTTACAGAGTTCTCGCGGCGATTGTTTGTGGAAAATGCAACTCGAGGCTAGGTTTAGGCTATTTTAACAATGTTTCTGCAGTTTGTTTGTCAAAAATCAAAAAATGGAAAAACAGTCCGAATAGTCACTTAGTCGTTAATTCCAGCGATCCCTTCAGTTGATAGAGCAGCGTAGATACCTGAGGGTCCTGGGCTCGAATCCTACTCAGGCTGGATTTTTTTCAAACCCAGTAGAGTGTTCTCTGGTAGGCATACTTTATGAATCTCTCTAAATCTCATGAAATGTATTTTTCCATATGAATTTTTTATAATTTTTAGTTTAATTATAGGTGAAAGTTTCTTATCGTATTGGATCAATGCAACCAACATATCATAATATTGTCACACAGGATCTTGTGTGACAATATTATCAGACACAGGATCTTGATAATTACTATATTTTTTAATACTGTATGTACATGTATTTATATTTTATGGGAGTAAGGTAATTGAAATGGATATAATATCAATAAAATTGAACACAGTGTAAAGCTACATTTTTGTTTTGTAGGCTATGGAAATGCGGGATGTAGTAGGAATGTTCACTATGATATGAAATTCAGGATTGCTAGCATTAGCAAGGTCCTCACAGCTGCAGGCATTTTACATCTGATTGAAGATGGCAAACTTTCTCTTGCTGATAAAGTTTTTGGATCAAATGGTGAGTGTTTGTTTAAACGTTTTGTTTAATATTGGGGGGGGGGGGGGGCGGTTAGGGTCATTCCACGGTATTTTGAGCCTGAACATCATTTTATAAAAAGCATAGATATTAGGCTCTTTTCCAGAGAACTTACAGGACAATGTCTGAAGTTTATTTTATTACTATTTATTTCGCTCTAACTGGCGGCACTGATGAATAAATTAGCATCATTTATCCAAATTAGGTAAAATGCTGTTGTGGAGTCTACATTTCAATTCTGCTTGTTGAAGAAAATAATAAAACATAAACAGTTTGAAACTTAGATAGACACAATCTACCAATGGTTCTCTCTCTAAAAACACATAGCAGTCTAAGCTGTTTAGCTTGAGCTTTGGAGAATTTGCTGTCCAATGAAGAATTGTAGACTCCGCAACGATTTTGGTACTTTTAGTTTTAATAAAGTTACAAAAATAAACATTTTTTTGCTGAAAGTTTGTAAACTTCTAATTTATCACTGTTGTAAAATATATATGGAAGACATTATTTACAATTTGTTTCCTACGAGTAATAACAAGTAATTTATTTTTGTTGCGGAATCTACAACTACTTCTGGACTGCTAACTAGAAAACTGTTGAAATTGTTAGTAGTAAATGTATTATTATTTTAAGTTTCAAATTCGCGGAAAAAATCGCGGAAAACGGCCGATTGCGCGGGAAAAATGACCGATTTCGCGGGATTTTTATTAGGTTCAAATTCCTGAAAAAAAAAAAAAACGGCAAACGTCCGCGGGTCGAATTCGCGGAAAAATAATCGCCCATCGCGTGTGAATTTTACAAACAAATATGGGAGAAAATGAGAAAATGGTTACTTACAGGGTTTGACCAATATTTTGACTAAAAATGGTAACATAAAGTTGAAAGTGGTACATAGGATATGTAAAAAAAAAATTGTCGTAAATTTTTTTTTCGTTGAGAAGAGGAAAACCATAAACACCAGAGGAAGCCTAGCCCAAAATGCGAACAAATGGTCCCGACCCTTTTGTGACGTCACATCCAGTACTCATGATGGCTAAAGATGGCGACTTCATCAAAAATTTCTAGTTTCTTTTCTGATCCGAGTCAGATCTAACAAATCCAGACAACGGAAAAAGCTCCCGAGACGAGAGTGAGGTAGGAGTCACCCTACTCCGGTTCTGGATGTGACGTCACAGCCTGGATTTCGTGACCCGGGAAAATTGAATTTAACTATCGATGTTAAACGTCTGTAACTTAAATAGATTTCCTCAACGGAAATAGTACATCTATTTACCGCTTCAGCTACGAAGTTGTTTGAGATCGGTACAAAAATCCCTGTCTGTAGCTCTTTAACAAACAAATGTACAACTAACTAGTCACATTGTTGCAAAATGCGCTTAGAAATGCGCCTATAGCAACGTTTCTTACATGTTGGCTACCTAGTATCCAGTTTTCGCGAAATTTAGAACGCCTGGTTGTTTGAACGATGTTGTACTCGAGTAGTGGCGAAAGATGCGAACTAAATTTGCAGGTTTGCCTTGTTTTTAAGGCAAGTAGATAACTCGAAAAGCCGAAACGAGTTTCATATATGCTGTGCCATTATGTGGTATTCATAGAACGAGCTGTAGTGTTTTATCGGGGGATATAAAACGAGGCGAAGCCGAGTGTTTATATTATCCCGATAAAACACGACATGCGAGTTCTATAAATCACTTCTGAAATTTATATTACATAAATGTTGACGAGTAGGAAGGATTAGGCGCTATTCATAGTGTACGCCTTCAGGCGAAGTCAACTAATGAACTGGTCACCTAATTCGACAAAGTTTAATGCGTTCTTTTTATCTAAAGAACAAGAAATTAAATAATGCATTTAATAAACTTTCTCAAACAAAGAAAAAAATGTAGTCATGAAAGAATGTTGACAACCGCAGAGTATGGCTATGTGACGTAGAGTGTCAAGGTGCGCAGATACAGAATCAAACATGCGCAGATACAGAATAAGCATCCCACATTGATAAGAGTTGCGGTTTGGGTGACCAGCGTTCGCGAAAAGAAATTTCACCCAATGTTTAGGGTCGGGAATTTAAGTGCATACCTAGCACTAGTGCCGACCCTGGGTTGGCAAGGGACCACCCTTGTACGTCCCCTATGCGCTTTGAAGTGTCGAAATAGGGACTTCATCCGGGGTACCGTGTCTATAACTACATACATACATATAGTTTATTTAGACACGGTAAAATCATCAGTTGTACAAGTAAAAGTTAAAAATACAAGACTTACACATTTTACTAAACTGTTTTACATGATTGCGGTGTGGGAACCAGACAATTAATAATGCCGGTTAACTTCCCGTTACTACGATATAGACACTCATTAATTAAATATGAGTGTATTTATCGTAGTTATAAACACGGCACGTGACCAATATAGGGTTCCCCCATTGGTCACAATCCTTATAAATAACGTTATGAAATTCAGAACATTCTTAGGACAATAACATGACTTTTGGAGGGCATATAGTTTATTTGTGGCCCGAGTAGCATCATTTGCGCCCGAGCGCAGCGTGGGTGCAATGATGCTACGAGGGACACAAATAAAGTATATGCCCAACAAAAGTCATGTTATTATCATTATTATCACTACACAAGGCCAAATAATAAAAGTATGATAGTGTTCGTCCAACCGAATTGAGTACTGTAGATGAAAGGCAACAAAATCGTATCGGTCACAATTTATTTCACCCGTTGAGATTACAAAAGGCTTCACAACTTTTAAAAACACATAAAAATGTACTCTGCTAGCAGGGTATTAAAAATCACAAAAGGCAATACAAATGAAAACATTTTTTAACTACAGTTTTTTTTGTAGGCTTACTTGTAGTCAGCTCTCGCCAACCCTCTCGTCCTTGATCCGCGAAATGAAAGCACAACAAAAAACAGATCAATTCAACCATTTATCTCCGTGGCTGTCGAATTATGTACTGATTCCCCAGACTAAATGGCGAGTTTATGTTTCGGTTACACATTATTTTCTTTAGTAAACAACTTCGCCTTCGCTTCGATCATCTTGTTAGCTGCCATGAACTCGCTTGAAGGATGTGGCTTGCACTATTTCGAGATACAAGATACGAAGATACAGAGATACAGAGATACAGAGATACAAGGATATCAGGTTACCAACAAATCGTGAACTAACAAACACCGGATGCGACTCAAAGCACGAACATACCCTCAAAGCACGAAGCATGTTCGACATGTTCCGGGATTTTATATCATTGTACTAATCTGAAAATACGTTGCTAGGTCAATGAATGACTGCCTTCAATTGTCATACAGAGCAAGATGATATTGTCGCTCGAGGTACTTTTTTCGATGACTGGCTGTGCTGAGGTCATTTTCTCCCCCGTGGCGCTGCTTGTTATCCGACACCTAGACTCTCTCGTGAGCTTGAATTACGGGCGCGCAAACAAACTACAATGTAGGACTAGGAGTTTATTCTCGATTTACGGACGTTCGCCAAAGAAGGGGCTGCAAGCAGTCTAGCTGTACCACTTCCGCCAACGTTGAATTGCCGGAAGGCGTCGCAAAATTGGTATCCCCCATGCCCAGGCTCCCAGAACATGACCTGACCATGACCTATTATAATACTCAAAGGAAAAAGTGAGCCGAAAAGGCGCGTTCTGTTTCACACTTTATATCGGTTGGTTTATGTACATTCAAGTGTCAAAATCCCTCCACGACAATATCGTCTTGCTCTTTATGACAATTGATGGCAGTCATTCATTGACCTAGCAACATAATTTCAGATTAGTACAATGATATAAAATCCCGGAACATGTCGAACATGTTTCGTGCTTTGAGTCGCATCCGGCGTTTGTTAGTTCACGATTTGTTGGTAGCCCGATATCCTTGTATCTCTGTATCTTCGATTTTTTGGTAACCCGATATCCTTGTATCTCTGTATCTCTGTATCTCTGTATCTCTGTATCTCTGTATCTCTGTATCTCTGTATCTCTGTATCTCTGTATCTCTGTATCTCTGTATCTCTGTATCTCTGTATCTCTGTATCTCTGTATCTCTGTATCTCTGTATCTCTGTATCTCTGTATCTCGAAATAGTGCAAGCCGAAGGATGTGGAGGTTTCGGCGACCGGTGCAGATGTGATTTGGCGATGAATCGCTGCTCTAATTCCTGTCAGAGCACTCCGCAAGTCTTCCCTTTCTCTGTTTTAACTAAGGCGTAGAATTTCCGTAGAATTTCACTTATGAATTCTCTGGTTTTACGATGGTAAAATCGACAACAACGTTTCGCTTGTGGTACCAATTCTCAAACTTCCTTATTCCCCACTCGGTCGCTTTCTTTGTGTTTTTTTTTTGCTTGTGCTTTTAGCTAACTGATCAACATTCAAGGCTGAGTTTTAGCTACTGAGAGTGAAATACGGGGTTTCTTCCGATTCCATGGCAAAAAGAAACGAGAGAAAGTTAGAGAAAAAGTTTTCACCGGGTGAATTCCCGCCACACTCGCACTAAAATGGTATCCGCGTGATCTGATTGGTCTAGCGTGGCAGCAGAGCATCCTCGGAGACCCAGGGAATTTTTCCTCTGCTCACCCGCTCGCGAGAAAAAATAACCCCTGGGGAACAGTAAGGAACGAACTTGGTCAAAAGCCGGCACGGCCGATGCGACGCCAGTTAATACCCTTGGGGATTAAGTAATTAACCTTTCCTGTCAAAACTTGTCATCCACTCATCAGATTGTGTAACGCGATACGGCAAATGCGAAATCTTTAAACGCGCGTACTCTCGATATTTTGCTGTTTTGTTTCTCAAAACATTCATAAACGGTTATCTTTGACGGTAAATGAGTGTGACCCCAAAGAAGCCTATTGGGCATTACTGCTGTATTTGCGGTGAAACTGTTGTAGATAGCAAGAGAAGACACAAGTTGTTCGGCTCGCAGCGCTCGCAGTCTCTCGGCGAAAAATTATCACTACTAACTGGACGAAATGTCTCGCTGGGTGATGGATCTTCGGACTTTGTTTGATCATTTTGCAAACCGAGAACAATTTGTTGCCACCAGATGAAACAAGAAGTCCCTTTTTTAGCAGACTACACGATCGAACTTCCCTGAACTTCGTCCTTGTCCTTTTTCTTTTAGAATTTCGCACATTTGACTTGGCATATGAGACTCTCGCCAAATCCCGTCGGGAGTTGTGCAAAGATAGATAGATTTAAACTGGGCAGGGAAGTGAACCTGAACAGGGTAAACTCAATTAGGTAAACTCATTCAGGTAAACTAATCTTGTCGCTTGTAAAACCCCTTCAAAACTAGTAGCTGCTCTGCTTTCAACGACGTGATACCGAATCTATCTTTGATCACTGTAGATAATTATGTTCCCTACTAGCAGAGGCCTCTTTTCTCTGCATTTCGCTAGCCAGCGAAATGCAGACAAAAGAGGCCTCTGCTAGCAGGGAATAATTCTGGGAACGTGATGTCTACGGCAAGCCGCGCCGGCAAGTGTTATTGCCCTTATGCAAATTTTCAGTTTTACGTTAAGTCAGGACTCGCGCCTGTGATTGGTCGACCTCCCGAGGTCGACCAATCACAGGCCGGCATAGGTTTCGAATTTTGACCAAGTTCGTTCCTTACTGTTCCCCAGGGGCTTTTTTTCTCGTGAGTGGAAACGTTAGAGGAAAAATCCCCTGGGTCTCCGAGGATGGCAGCAGAGCGCCACCACCGCCAAACAGACTGAGGGCGGTAAATGTATTTGCGGCCCGCTGTTTTGCTATTTTGCCCGCAAAAATAGAGCGTTTTAGAGAGGGCGGTTTACAATTTGGCCGCGCGTAGTGATAATAATTAAGACTTATTGAAAATTCTTACGGATTTCGCGGAATTTCGCGGGCTTTGGTATATTTCGCGTGATTCCGCTTACTTACCAAATTTCGTGTGCCTGCGCGTAATGCCAGAAGCCCTGTGCTACACATGCAAGCTGCAAAGTCGTGTTGATTTCCAGGTATACTGTCTCAATACCAAGTCCATGAAGAAGGTGACGGTCGTCTGGTGGATATAACAGTAGAGCACTTGTTGTATCACTCTGCTGGATGGGACCGAGATAGAGCTGGGGACCCAGTTTTCTGGAAGGTTGGCAAGTACATGGGTACACCTGAACCCGTATCCCCACATGTCCTTATCCAGTATATGATGAGAAGGAAGCTGCAATTCGCGCCTGGTATGTATATTAACCAAACTGATATATCTCATTTTCAGGGTCTGAAATTTGGGTGACTTAACAAGTAATTTGGCGCTATTTGTTCAAATGTATTTTTAAGAGCCGCATTTGCTTATGCTAACCGATATTCTAACAGTGGTATTTTTACAAAAGTCCAATGCATCCTGTGTGCAATTGGTCATTTTTGGCTCTATCTTGTACTGCAATCTTTGTGAGTTGAACTTTGTTCTACTGTGTTTCACGTCTTTCGGATGAGACAATAAACCGAGGTCCCGTCTCGCCTTTCTACCCTACCCAGTTCCAGGGGGGACGTTAAAGAACCACTGGGGACGTAATAAACCCTCTGGCAGTGACCACCCTCAGTGTCTGTGCTTATGACCGCTTGGCTGCCAGTGGCGCCGTTGAGACCCAACGCAATTCAGCTTACGAGCTGCGAGTTTGGGGAGTCGGTCGCACATACGTTACGTTACGTTACGTTTGCTTGTTGAATTTCCTTCAAACTTGGATGCCAAAAAAAAATGAAACAATGAAGGTCGAATGACCCCAAATCAGGAGTTTAAGAAAAGTTGCGCACTGTTAGAATATCGTCTGGCATAATCAAATATTCGAATAAACAGTTAAAAGGGTCGAGGTTTAACGTATCCAGAACTCACAAATATCCTACTATTATTTAGGCGTCCAGGAGACAATTAGGAGTCCCGCCTAATTTAATATTTCCCGTTTAACTATGCGCATTTGTTGCCCTCAAATCCTGCGTAATTTCGGAACTTTTTCCAGAAGCCCCGGATATATGACGGTTCAATGTTACGCAGAAGAATGCGGGGATATATGACGGTTCAATGTTACGCAGAAGAATGCGGGGAAACAGATATCTATCTATCTACCGTACACTACCCTAACGTTTATTAAAGATATTTAGACTGCAGTCTTGCTGAACAATACAAGTTACAAACTATAAATAGAGGATATTACACGGTGGCGCGAAGATATGGATTTTATATTCGAGTGCAAGAACAATATTTTACGAATGAGCGCAGCGAATGAATACAATATTGATTTTGTTTTTATTATATAGACAAACCAGAAAGTATTCCAAATTGATTTCCAAGAACTTTTGTTTTGACCGATATCCTCACTAGTGAGGATATGGAAAATATGTCACTCAGGTCCCAGATGTAGAGATCTACGAGTGGCGTATTTCCCAGTAAAACACTCGTGTCTATATAATAATTTATAAAATGAGTAAGATAGTACGCGCGCTCTCATTGGTCGACAGGTGTGTTTAGATGAGAGTATATAAACACGGTTGTGACGTCACGCCCGGGACGATGTTTGCGCTGCCTTCTTTTTTCGTTCTTTATACATACTCTGATGCAAGCACTCGGGTAGGTTGGGAGAATTCTCGACTGGTTATGCAGCCATGGACCTTCGGTCTCGTGTCTCGAATTCTCCCAACCTCCCCTCGTGTTTGCATCAGAGTATGTAGACACGGAAAAAGTTATCTATTGCTTAAATAAAATATAACTATATTAATCAAAACTACGATAAACAATGCAAGACACATGACATTGTGGCTGAGTACAGGGTATGCATGTCAACCCCTGGGAGGGAATTCCCATTTTTTGGGAGCAAGGATGCTCCCAAAAATGTTCCAAAAAGGGGGTTGTTTAGTTGATTTTGAACCCTTGCAATGTACCAACAAGTCTGAAGTAACAGCGCAGAAAATGTACCTGGAAACCTGATCTACTGTAAACCAGGATTTCTACAACAAATCAAATGTTTGATAAAACAATTGTTGCTTTGCCCTTAGAGGTACCTGTCTGGGAAAATTTCCACGTTTTCGAATTTTACCCTATAATAAAATGAACCAGAGGCCTGTTTTCCATCCCCAAAAGGTACGAGGAGCATCCCTGCCCTCCAAACAGGAGAGTCCCCACAGGATGTGAACAAAGGAATAGAACAATGTGTTAGGTTGCCTTTTCACCCCCCTAAAGTATTTATCCGTCATTCATTAATTATTCATCAGTCTCCTTTGCATTTTGTCGTGCCAGGTAAGCGACATGCATATAGCAATCTTGGATACGACATTCTAGGACAAGTGATAGAGACTGTGACAGGTCAGTCCTACCAGGACTACATGCAGGGCTTGTTACATTCTGTGGGGATCACGGGCATGAGCATTGGCAGGACAAAGAAGGCCTTACTCCACTCTAACGAGGTATTACATATAGGGTCAAAACATAGGAGGAGGTCTTGCATAGAAATTCAAAACCGACAGCGGAGCTGGAGGTTTTGAATTTCTATGCAAGACCGACTCCGTAGTTTTGAACTTGTTTACATACCTACCACACCCAAATTCTATTGTTTTTATGGAAAGCTCATTATCACTGTTTTATCGCTTTCTGTGTGCCATTGTCAGAAATGGCAGAAATGGACAAAAGTCCTAATAACGTTACCCCGAACAAAAGGTTTGTTAACAAAAGTGTCTTGTTCTATAGAAATTCTATCCAATAGCAGAGCAACACAACGAGTCGCCTTCTCTGGGGCTTGGCAGTGGGATATTTGAATTTCAGATTGCTTCAATGCTTGCCGTGTAAACATGTCTGCGGAATAGTTGCGCATTTTGTAAACAAGATGGCCAGCAAAATTTGGGATGAACGTTCAACATCGTCCTTGGGATGGATAAAGACAGGTAAATACGCAATATTTGAGGTTGAAGTACATTTTTGCTTAATTTCAGTTTCTGTAGTCAAGAAAACTGGTGTACATGATTGAATAGCCGAATTCACACTACAGAGACGAGTTTCCCGTCTGAGACGAGTTTCTCGTCAGAAAAGTTTCCTGTCTCATGTGAATTCTAGTCGGCTTATTATCGCCAGACGTTCTCCTTCAAAAACGTTTTTTTTTGCGTGATCACAGAACAACAGGAAAGAACATTCAAGACGAGAAACTCGTCTCACACAGGAAACTCGTCTCTTGTGTGAATTCGGCTAATCATAGTATAATGTTTCTCGCTCTATTTTGCTCTAAAAGTAGCTTTATAAACATAATTCCTAACATGTTGCATTTTCTTAATTCAGATTGGGCAATTTGTTTCCTGGATATTACTGCATGCCGGCGAAATATGACAAGCAATGACGATGTTTGTGAGTTTCAATTTGACTTTTTTTCTTGAAAAAGGAAAGGAAAGAAATACAATTTGTATTGAATAGAATAGAACTGAGGGATTGAACATGATCATTGTATTGATTTATTGTTTACATTAAATTTCCCAACGATAGTCAATGGATATTGTTTTACTTTCGTGTAATTTTGAGACAGAATAGTAGTAGTGCACAATTTAGAATTGTTTTTTGGGGAGCGGGACTAATTATTTAATTCTGGTGCTAGGGTTGTGTTGTGATTTGATTAATTTAGAGGAGCGTGTAGCTTAATGTAAGACCCGGTACAGGTTTTACATTTGGATGTAAGACCTGTACCGGGTCTTACATTTGAATGTAAGACCTGTACCGGGTCTTACATTCAGCCCCACACTCCCCTAAATTGTTCAAATGCCGCTACCATCTTTTAAATAGTATAGGTTTTGCATCAGGGTTCAAGACCTGCATAAAACAATAGGATTTGGGTGTGGTAGGTTTTTAAATTTGTATAAAACCATGCAATGTAGCGACTGAGGTCTTATAAATTCGCTTTGTGTGGTTTGCTTTGTTGCTGATCAGCGGTGTCGGCAATGGCGGCTGTAAATTTCTTTATTCCGAGTATATTTAACAATTAGACCTCGAGGCCGAATGTGCTATGATGAATAGACCATGAGGCCGAAGGCCGAATGGTCTATTGATATCATAGCACATGAGGACGAGAGGTCTAATTGTTTTAGTATAAACCAACTAGTTGGTCAGTTTTGGCAATGAATTCCATTATTTTATGTTGAAAAAATCAAGTTTTCTTGCAAAGAAAGGTGGTGGTTTTGCCAGGCACGGTCTATCACTAATAGACCATTAGTAGCTCAGCCAATCAGAGTGCAGGATTTGTAATAGACCATTAGTTGGTTTATACTAATGCTTTTTATTGCCTTTATGTCAGCTCAAAGTAGCCAAATTTTATCTGTCCTATTTGTCATCTTTTTATGTCGAGGGAACTCCTTTATTGAGGTGATAAAGCTGGGGGTCGTTTCAGGCGCGATTTAGGAGTCCCGAAAAGTGTTTCTCGAAACTCCCAAAACCCCGCGATAATTATCGGGAACCCGAAATCAAAATTGCAATTTCTAAACGTTGCGTTTACTTTGCATAAATAAACAATGAAAATACAGGACACTTAGGCCCGTTTCAAACGTCGCGCCAACGTCGTGCCGAACTCAATTCTATTAGGTTCGACGTTAGCGCGACTCTGGCGCGACAGTGGTTTCAAACGTCGAACCAAAATGCTGGCGGGCACATGACCTACGTGAGAAACTTGAATTTGTTTCTCATTGAACAAACGTATAACGCCATTCACCATTATTTCGTGCCTTCATGTCTTGCAAAACGTTCCCGTAAAGCTCTGTACTTTTGGAGTTTTTCGTGTTCTGAAAGAAGAGTTATCCGTTGTTTGCAATAATATCTGCTACATCGTCTACTTCCTTCATTGTCCACACATTCGACGGCCCTTCTTGTTTTTTCGCCTTTCTTTTGGTTCTCCTCTTCGGAAAAAGATTCAGACGAGTCCGCCATCTTTCTCTACCTTTTTCCCTTTCTTTTTTTTGCGACTGCGCACAACGACGTTAAAACCGGTTTGGTAAGTATTTAATTCATTCTGTAATTTATTCGACACGACGATAGCACGGCATTTGAAACCAAGTCGCGCTTCAGTCGGGTAGCACGGCAACACATGTCGAGCTAGAGTCGTGCCTAATAGAATAGTCGAGCCCGAATTCAAATTTGGTTTCAAGCGTCGTGCTAGAGTCGCGCTATGGTCGAACCTAATTGAGGAATTGAGTTCGGCACGACGTTGGAGCGACGTTTGAAACGGCCTTATCGATTTGCCGAAGTCAGGGGACGAACTGTATCGTCATGTTGGTATTTCCATCGATAAATGGCGAGCAATCAGAGAAATGTGCGATAAAGCAAGCATTTTGCATCAAATTCTTGTAGATGCATTTGCAGTTTGTTTACAACATGTCAAGAGAAGTTTGACAGCCCCTCGTCAAATTTGACAGGTGAGCTGTCAAGAGAATGAATTTGATTTTTCAAGAAGCGAGATGCTTGCACCTGATTGGTGCATTTTATCCCGTTGGCTGTAAAAACAACTCGGGAAAGTTACCTGAAACCATTTCGCGACAAAAAAAAAAGAAATTTTGGAAACACGGAAGCAAAACACCTTCTTAAATGGCTGTTTTACGGCAAGAAACATGCACTTTCGGGGAAATTCAACTTTGGTACTAGTTGGATAAATTAAGTCGCAAAGGAGTGAAAAAAATGTACTTTATTTTTCCCTATTCTGAGGATTTTTTGGAATTTTTTGAAACCCGAAAAAAATTAGGGGAGAAGGGTTTCTCCCCTTATTAAGGGGCGAAAAATGACGCAATGTTATCGGGCCCGAAAAATTCGGGAGTTTCGAGAAACGCAAAATTCGTCATCCGCACGCTTTTCGGGTAATGGGGAGTTTGCAGGTGTTGCGTGACATTTTGAATTTTGATCCTAGCAAAATAAAAGTAACATATTTGAAAAGAGCTCACCGAAATGTGTGAAATCCTCAAATTTGAGTTGGTTTCGACAAATGACACAGAAGTTATGAGCGTCGGAAGTTGGTTGTTTTCCTATAGGTTTAATGTTGTGGTGGGCAACAGTCTGCAAAATGGCCTGCAAAATTTCGCTACATATCCAATATCGACAAAACGAACGTTGAAAATTTGCTTTCTCTGTTTTCTCAGCCGAGGACTTGGCATTTGACCCATAACGAAAATTTAAAGTATTACTATTGTGAGGATACTCTTTCTAGTGCCACTATTTGATTTTCAGTCAGTTTAATAGAGGACATGTAAGTTTGTGGCGGCCATTTTGGAAAAGGGTCTATTATCTGCAACAGCATTAATCCCGGAGCAAATGATGGCGACCACTTTTGCACACTAGTACCTCTAGAAAAATATAATTAATGTCGAGCCCTGTAAAGCGTTATTTGCACATAGGGTATGTAGTTTTCCTGAAGGTTTCGAGAACGACACTACAGAATTTCATTTTATTTCATTTTTATATGCCAATACCCTAAGCTAAACTATTTTCCCTTTGTGTCCCAGGTCGAGTACTTCTACCCCCACCCGCCTTATTTAGTAAAGTCTATCTTCCCCGATGAGGATAGGGTACCTCCTCAGTATGGCCGCTGGACTTTAGAACATGCTGCTTCGCATGGCGGTTGGGTTGCCTGTGCTTCAGACCTGCTTACCTTCTTGTTTGCGTTAGAAGGAAAATCAAAACATCGTCTTATATTGCCCGAAACATTTAAGGTAGGCAAAATGTAATTTATATTCCTGCAATTTATGTTATTTTTCAACTAGGGACTGCGTCCCTGTATGTTAAGTTCCAGATGACATCCTGCGCAATCTCGCAGGATAATGGTTAAATATCCCAATGTGTGATGTTAAAGGGGCACTTGCACAAACAAAAAAATACATTTAAGTTTACAGGGAATAACCAAAATAACAGTCCAGGTTTGTTAAATGACCTTTTAACTGTTAAATCAATACAAATCTATAGTGTTTTTATCTGTTATTGACAGGATGGAATTAGATTGCGATTTGAATTATTTGTTTGTCAGGCAAGCGTGCCCCTTTAAACAATCTTGCCTGTGTGGAAGCCTTTTTTTTCGAATTTAATTGATGTTTATATAACCTGCAGAACATTACATGGCCGCTTGGAGATACGAATGTTATCTTTTCTTGCCGTTATTTTTTATCTCGCAATACATTTTCAACACTTCGGACTTGAGTTCTGCGTCGGGCGTGTTCTATTCTATATCTTATTGCAATTTTCATAAATCTGTAAATTCTCGCTGTCAATCGGCTTCTATCAATCAATCTTTCGAACGTATAGATCTCGACAAGTTAAAGTCCCACCAAAGTCTCAATATAGTGAGAACAATTCTACAAATACATGATTACTTCGGGTGCTTGACGGGCGGAAGCGCCAAGCGCTGTTTGTCTGTTGGCATTTGACTGTGAATGAGTTATGAAAATGGCGGTCAAAGCGTATTAAGCGAAAACGCAATGTTCCACACGCTCTAATATTTCAGTTGATGCTACAACGGCCAAGTTTTGAAAAGGACTCAGATGTTTGGTATGGTATGGGTTTGGACATCCAAGATGGAGGACAAACTTGGGGACATAGCGGGCAAATGGAAGGCACATCTTGTGTCGCAACTCATCACTTCTCAGGCTTGACGTGGGTCCTGCTATTCAACGCCTGGGCTACTGACCTAGATCTAGATGGATTAATGAAGTTTGCCATTAGCCAAATAACCTGGAGGCCTTACGATCAACTAATATACAACAAACTGAACCCCCAACAAGGCGTTCTTAGCAGGAATGGAAAGCAAGTCGTCTACCTTATTTTATCTCATCAGGAATTCTGTAACGTAAATGATTATTTACAAACTAATGGGTATCAAATAATCTGGATTAATATCTTCTGTGATGGAACTACACGCATTCCTATATTTACTGGTATTTGGGACATAGCTGACTCATGTGATGATCCCAACCGTGTCGAAATATCATTGTCGAGAGAGCGTTGCATTGGGTACTTGGAATCGTACAAGACTGCGGGCTTTAGCCCTATCCAGTTAGAGACATACATCCAAGACTCGAAATTGTGCTTTGCTATTATCGTTACGAAATCACCTTGCTTAGACTGGGTGGCGAAATATGGCTTGACTGTCTCTCAACACAGAAAAGACATCGGGAATATGTTCCTCCAGGGTTTTGATATTCAAAGTCAATGTTTGACAGAATTCCATGGCCGACTGCATGTGACATCCCTTTATGTGAGGTCGACCTCGCAAGAATGTGTCGCGGAGTTTGATATTAAACCTGAGCATTATCAGTGTCTGTGTAGAAAGCAACAAGGAGGCGAAGTTACACTTTCCTACGTAAAGACGTACCTGTCCAAGGGCAAGCCAAGATTTAGTGTTATATGGAGGAACCTTATAAGCAATTTGTTTGTTGAAATTTCTCAGAAGAAGAGTAAGCATGACGATGGTGCTTGTTCGGGTTGTAACCGAGATGCCCATGACAGAGACTCGCATGAATATGACTCTGGTAGAGATTCGCGTGGAAATTGTAGTTGTACACATTCGCATATTAAGCGATATGATTATATAAATGTAGACAACGATGGTGGTGATACGGAAGCGAAGGGCGCGAGGGATACGAGAGATCCATATAAGGATTGTCGTGACGAGGTCGCTGACAGGGATGCACTGTATTTACATAGAGATGGCTGCGAAAGGGATTTTCATGACGGCGTGAAACATTCAAATAACGATACTGATTATTGCAATTTATGCATCGGAAATGCAGAATTGCGGGCGATTTCTGATATTCCTGTTGGTGCTGGTTTTATAAGAGATTCTGCCAACGAAGGGAAAGCGAGCGCAAACTATTTATCAAAGCGGTGTAAAAAACTGCAAACAGGTCCAAATAAGTGAGGATTGTGAAAAAGTTACTTCGGTATTATCAAAACTTAGCAGAGACAGTGTACACATTTCGTCTAGTAATTCAGCAGCTGAGTACTCAATGGAATGTAAATTCGGATTAACTGAATCAAGTAGCAAACAGACGAGACATTGTCCGTACCAAAATAAGGGTCAACACAGCCATTTATCCTCTGCTGTTTCGTCTTGTCAGGATGTCGCCAATGCTTCCGTGACAACCGACACACCGTTAACTCACTGTCAGCCAAGCTCCAGTCAAGCTGCTGTCAAGTCTTCTGTTTTGATAGAACAGTTGTCGAGACCCGGAAATAGTTTAAATTATGGTTTGCCCAGAAACAGGGAAATCCACACGAAGCACAATATGTCACGATACGGGGCCTGGTACGAGCTACGTGAGGCGGCATCGCAGGGCTTTCTTGTTCGGTGTATTAGTAATTACACCACCGAGGGGACACTTGATTTTGTGATTGTTTGGAAAAAATAAATCTAAGTTTGTTGTTGCATATTTTTTTTGTTTGCTTATGTTTTCTGCTCAAGCTAATGCTACTGTTTCGCCTGTACCGAAAAAAAAAACACACAAGCGCATTTAATTTAAACTCGAGATTCGCACCTGTGTGAAAAATCATATTTTAGTGCTGCAATCTATCATTTGTCTGTCGCCACAATAAGCCAAGCTCCACGCACTGACGGGGAAAAGTATCATTTCGTCGTATGCAAATAAGGTTTTCGAAAATCATAAGTTCACCTTCCCACCCGAAGCGAGTTTAGACGCGCCTTTGTTTAACCATATTTCTGAAACTTGGTAGATTAGCAAAGGCTAGACAGAAACTCTATTTATTATCTCATCCGAAAGACGTGGAGCATGCGGTATAACAAATTCAACTCGACACAATATGAACCAGGTTCGACCATGACCAGAACAGAAATAACATTTCCTGTGTTGCCGCCTGAAGTCGCTCCCTGATGACAGAGGTGAGAGGCTTAACGCCGTAACGCTAAGCCAACCGTACTTCCCAAACGAGCAAGGAATTGTAATCGAACTGTAGACGAAATCTATTATGTTGGTTATATACACATGACGAGACGCCATTAATGTTGTTATATATGCCTAAACTTTCTTTGGGCGTATTAAAAACTCAACCGGCGTATTGTGGACTTGAAAACTCATACTGCACTGCCTTGCCTAGTGCTTTTTTTCACAGTTTAGCGCCATTTACATTTTGACAACGGCTAATTATTTTTACTGTTGTGCCTATCCGTGCACACTACGCCGGCAGGTTTCCAACCGAAAACGGAACTTTTCGAAAACGCTGCTGCAAGTGGATAAAATTGAAAACGCCGGCTACGAGTTTTAGTTACATCATGGCGAAAACGGAACTTTTCAAAAGCGATGGCGTCATGCTGACCGCGGGCTCTCGTTTTTTTTTTCTTTTTTGAGCATGCTCTGACACTGCGTTTTCAAATAAAACGGCGTATTGTGGGCGGATAACTGTTGTTCCGTTTTCGGGGCAAATTAACCGTTTTCAAATTTACCCTGTGTAGTGCGGGCGGTACTTCGCCATATTTCAATATATAAGCTCAATATTTTGTATACAAAGAGTTTCTGTGACCAAAAGCTTAATTCCAATTTTTAAGAAATTTGAAGAATATGACTTTTAGATATGGTCGAGCAAAGTTTGCATAATTCCTGATCAAAGTACTATTTCTCCCATAAAATGGCACAGAAACCAAATTTTAAAGCCAAACAAGAAAACAGCCCGTCACTTAGTGACGCTAGAAGACTCAACCTGAGTCCCCCCTTGCTTAAACTGCCGATTTACATTACTAATAACCTCCCTTTTTGTTTGTTTGGTTTGCACTGGTCTCCCTGATTTTGGTTGATAAAATGCCGCACTTAGTCTTGGTGAGTCAGTCCGGTTCTGAAATCTGTCTAAGAACCCGCTAAAATTGAAAACGCAAGCCTATTACAGAAAAACCATTTGACTTCGGAATTGTTTGTATGCTGATCAGTAAGGGACGAAAAGAAACAGTTAAAGTTAAACTGTTATAAGAAATGTCTTAGTTTATCATAGGAATATTTAGAGAATATCATTCATGACTTAGCGCGCGCTCTGTAGGCAGTGCCAGGTGTAAGTTTGTTCAAACTTGAATGAAATATTTCTCAGCTCAAATCTTTCTCGAATTAGAATTATCCCTGCACACAAATGTAAGTAATCTGTAATAGAACCATTTAGGTTTGAATGTCTATGGGGCTTTCGGCTAAGGGAACCGAGTTCTTTTTTATTCTATGTGGGAAATTTCAACATGGCCGCGATGGCGCCTTTGCCCCTCGCTGAAAACATCGCTTGAATGAGAACTTAGCAAAAGGTGAATCTTTTCCAACAAAAACACGCCCACTTGAGATATTTCCTCCTTCTCTTCTGGTTTGTGTCCTTCGTTTTGCGATACAGTGCCAGGATTTATGCTTAGATAATATTATTCATGGCTTTGCTTTGTGTAAATGTGTGGCATTTCGCCTAAGCGCGTGCCCAGGAAAGCAAGGCGGTGTACCATGTACGGCGGTGTACTTGTTCAGGCTGAATGAAAAATGTTCTCAGCTTAAAGCTTTCGAATAAGAATTATCCCTGCACATTCCTGCAAGTAATCTGTGACAGAACCATTTAGGTTTGGATGACTATGGTGATTTCGGCTGTGCGGACTGAGTTCTTTTTTAGTTTCTGTGGGAGATTTCAAAATGGCAGCGATGGCAGCTTTGTCTCTCGCTTAAGAAATCGGTTGAATTAGAACTTAGCCCAGGATGAATCTTTTCCAACCAAAACACGCCCACTGTCGAGATATCCACCTTCTCTTCAGGATTGTAAACTTCGTTTTGGCGGCACAGCTTCAGGGCTAAGCGGAGTGACTGCGGACGATTTAGCCAATCAGAACCGTTTGCGCAGACAACCCGATTATAATAATATAGATATCTCAAAGACTGATCCATTAGAAACGTCAATTTTGATATTTTGTTAATCCATCAAATGAGGAGACTGCATTAAAGAGCCTCTGTCAGCCTCCATTTTGTCAGCCTAGCAACATACCGAGACAGAGAAAGCATCCATTTCCATCGGCTGATTTAGGGAATGCAGTGCAATATTTACGATTGAATCGATAAATGAATAACAAAACTTTGTTTTTAGAAGACTATTTCAAGATTTCTACACGTAATTCGTGGTCTCATATCGACTGAAAACAATAACAAATTAGTGGCTGACAAGGGCTCTTTAAAAAAAAATCAAGCTTATCTGAGTTAACCCGACCTATCTATTTGAAATTTAGTGAGTTTTTTCCGCTCTGTCCGGCTCCTTTGATACTGAAGGCCGCTTCGTGATAAGTGTCAGATATTATTAAGCCATATTAACGTTAACAAAGTATATTGATTGTAAATCCGCTAGTTAGGGTCGCCATTCTTTCTTTTTGACCACGTGTGAACTCCGGGTGTTTTTCTATCAATGATACGACGCTTTTTGCGGCATAAAACGCTCAGTACCTCTCTCCTCACTTCCCTTCTACATAACGAGTACACGATGCAGTTTGCAGCGGAGTTCAGATGATAGAGCATGCGTGCTGCGTCTACCACATCAGGGCTTACCTCTTTAAAGCTCACATAGTTCATCCACCCCTTATACGCCGCAACTGCATAGCAAGCTATGAAAATGCCCACCACGACTCCTATTGCCCTTACAGAACTGTTTGTCCGCACTCTTGCATCGCAATGGTGCATTCCGTAATTGAAGCGTAACTGTGCGCGCTGTTGCTGAACTTGGATTTTCAGCCGATGGGCGATCACACACATGCGTAGGTAGGCTGCGAGCAATATCATGCACGGAACCACTTCTAGAAGACACCGCACCAACATTTGAAGAAAAGCGAAGGCGTTATACCTGTGTAGTCGTAGTGCGATGTAATAAGGGAACGGGATAAACAGGGCTGTTATCCAGGTGGCTGCTAGGACACGAATCAAGCGTGAGGGAGTCGTTGATCGTTGGTAACGAAGTGGATGTACTACAGATAGGTATCGATCGAACGTCATGGCACATAAGTTGAGGACTGAAGCGTACAGACAGACATCGTACAGAACCTGAAGAGGAAGACGACAAATATTCAGCATATGCTGTGCGTGGGAGAATGGAAAAATTAAGAGGAAGTGATGATGCTACGAGACCGATGGCTCCATTGAGTACTACCATAAAGTCCTTTGCACAGACCCTCGCTTTATTGCGATCCAAATTGGAATTCTAGTCTGAAGTCGAGTCTACCGTTGGGCAATCTATTGTTTGTTCAACGGTAAACTCGACTTCCGGCTAGAATTCCAATTTGAATCACCATAAAGCGAGGAACTGTGAAATGGACAATTGAAATATCATTGTTCAATTATGTGAGTCGCAAATCTTGGGTTTGTAAATCTGGGTTTGTACAACACTCTTCCTTCCTTCCCTTTTATGCACTCAAGTAAGCCAATCAGAATGATTTCTGTTGCAAAGCGTTCCAAAGAGATTGTAAACAATATTGCAATTGAGTATAACATGTTTCCATCTCTTCAGAAAATATTGCCTATGTCAAATGGAAGCTGGGTTTCATTTGTACGATGCTTAAATCTACTTTTGCTTCCCAAAACTGCAAACTGTTATTTCCTTAGGTATGGTGCTCCGCTTGCGAGGGCCTTCGGCCCGCGCAGGAGCTCCGCTAAAAACTCTCGCTAGACCCAGGAACGTTTCGTTTTGACAAACAATCCTTTGAGCTCTGTTGGGTGAGATCACATGGTCGTGACCTAGAATCTTCGACAAAACATGTACAGAAAATTACTGAAATCGTTTTTTTTTTTCGCTTTCCTCCTGTCATTTCACCTCCCCCTCTCCCCCGAATCAATGTTGCAAGGGACGTTTTTTTTCGCTTTCCTCCTCTCATTTCACCTCCCCCTCTCCCCCTAAGCAATGCTGCAAGGAACGTGTCGAGGGATGGACGCCCTTAATCACCAACAGTGATTTGGGAGGGGGATGGGGCCCTAAGTTAGTCGAAAACTCAAAAAGATACTACCCTTTCTCTACCTTTTGTCCACGATTGTAGATATAAGACGTTAGATTTCAATGACAATACTATCATAAAAAAGTGACTGCTAATAAACTGTTGTAGATTGTAGAATCGACTCCTGCAGTTAATTTTTAAACTGAGAGACGGCGGTTTAACAAAGGATATTGTTTCTCTTTTGTCGAGGTACAATCAGGGACTGTTGTATTGTGAACTCTGTGATGTTAAAACAGTGTTTTAAACAGCGAGTGTTTTGAACGGCTTAAAAAAAGTCATTAATATTCGAGAGGCATTTTGTCCAATCGCAATGGAAAACAAAATTATTGAATAGAAAAACTAATTAGTTCATTTGGGAATTTGAATAATGAAAGTCAAACAAAAGCTAGAATGAACAGTGCCTTTGTCAGCGCTAAATAGGAGCTTTAGTTTACTTTCAGGAGTTCAGAGCAGTGTTTGGCGGGGTTCTAGCCTGTGCTTTCGAAATGCCTCCAAAACGGCAGTTCAGACAACCAAAATCTGAGCTCGAGGAAAGAAAATTAATGGAAGAATGTGTTCCAAAGTCGACGAGATACTCGACAAAATGGGCTTATAAGCTATTTTTGGAATGGCAATTTCAAAGAGCGAACAAAGATCCCAAGAAGGAGCAGCGTTCATTTGCAATGGATATTTCTAAGGCGCAGACAATTGATACCAACATGGCTAATATGACTGCCGAGTCATTAAACCTGTGGTTAACCATCCAGGAAGTGGCAAAGAGTAATGGGGAGAGATATCCTGGAAGGAGTTTGTACTCAATTGTCACAGGGCTCCAACGACACTTGGAAGGGAGTGGGAACGCAATTTCTTTGCTTTAAATATGAGTATTTTGGTTTCATTTAATTGAATGTTTAAAGGATTTCATTTGGAAAAATTTTAAGTGAACTTTTATGAAATGCAAATTAACATGAACCTTTATATAGTCTTTATATAAAGGTTCATGTTAATTTGCATTTCATTGTTATTGCATTGTACCCCATTTTTCCCTGAGGCCGATTTTCAAATCCCTCCCCGGGGCTTTAGAAATGTTGAGTATTTTATGGGTATAAAAGCACATCCTCGTCTAAAGGAGGTCATTCGATTGGACAAAATGCCTGTTGAATATTAATGAGTTTTTAAAAACGTATAAACGCTTTCCCCTGCTTGTCTATTAGGGTCACATGTTGAGACTGCAATGTGTTTTTTTCTTCCATGCTCTTTACACAATGCGCCTAGACTAAAGTTACTCTCCTTCAGTTGTCCACGAATTTTTGGTGACAGGTGGACCAATACATAAAAATGAAAAGTGTCAGTATTCGTTTGACGAAAATAAGGATATTATTTGTTATGCTTGTTCAGCGCTATATCGAGTCAAACCGTTTTCACTAGCTGTTTTAATAAGCGAAATATTGTTTTAGGCATGGCTTCCATATACAGTCGACCGTGAAACAATGGAAATTGAAATTATTCTTTTGTTTCACGGTTGACTGATACGACAGATAAGACTATATGGAAACTAGGCTTTAATAAGCGAACTATTGACCATCTGCCTCTCTTTTCGTCTTTGTGCTCTTTGTTTTGTTTCTTGTCCAAAAATACTAAATACCATGTAATTTAATTTTCGAAGTGAGCCCCTTCGTCGAGAATTATTGTCGCAAACTCCGCGACCAAATATTTTACATAATAAAAGACAACGTCAATTTAATTTCCGTACAAAAGATTGTCCGTCTTTCCTTCGCTCAAAAAATAATTGACGAATATGTCCGTGAATAGACGAAATCGGGTAATGATGTTTACATCTTATTACCGCACAATTCAGTGCACGAGTGTATGTGCAAAACTAACAAAAGTAATCACCCAAAGGAATCATCACATGATCTGAATTGGGTGGAGGCAACAAGAGACGTAAACAACGTTAGCCGATTTGGTCTGTTATTGGGTTGCACTCCTTCCCATGGGAGTAAAATCACAACAGCGCGGCGGCCATGTTGGTGTACAGAACAGAGATCAACAAATGAGCTTTCTTTTGTTCCTGTACACCAACATGGCCGCCAATGACGTCACGTGCAAGCCAGGAATAGCGACCCTTACCTTTATGTCCCACCAATCACAATGAGGATAATAAACCGCGCATACCCACTCTGGGATGGCTACGACAACGGTCACACAGAGATCGGCAACAGCGAGCGAAAGAACAAACCAATTCGGTGGCATTTGTAACCGACTAGATCGTAGAATTACAAATATGACCAGGCTGTTACCGATCGCACCTACCAGGAAAATAATAACGCGTATTGTCCAGTACCATGGTGCACCAGTAGTCGGAGGCATATGCGGGATTGACGTTGGGCTAAAAGTTTTGTTAGAATTTTCCATTGTAAAACGTAGCCTTGTTGAGAGATGTGTTAAGAAGCACTCATTTCCTCGTGTACAATTTTCTGATAATTGTCTACGCCGTCTTTTACCTTTTAAGCAGGAACATCTAGGCTGTTACTGAGCAAAGGGAGATACTAGCCTGGTAAACAAAGTAGCCTCGCAAAATATGCGCTTCTTTTTCCCGTCTCAGAACATTTGTCGTGTGCGTTTGCTGTTAGTGAATCTTGTATTTTTTTCAAGTCATTGGGCAAGTCTTAAGCCAAATGGATGGCGCCGCTGATATATTATTCAGTGAGATACTGTCTATTCTGACTGATCATTTGTGCTTAACGAAAGCAGTAGTCCGTAGCAGGTGTTCTCGATCTCGTTGGACTTGTGTCAGGTTACCTAGTTTGATGACTGTCACAACACCGTCACAGGGTTATGCAAACAGGGGCACGCAAACGGCACCTTGTTCTTTTTTTGAAGTGATTTACCAATACAAGAAATTCGCTTTGCCTTTTTTGGATTATTTTTAACCTTGCTAAAATGTACTATAAACTCGTGTTGTCAAAATGCTGAATTATACCCGACCACGTCGTAGAACTTCTTGTAGTATTTTCGTTTTCGAAGTAGCTCGTTGGGGACGAAGTCCTCTCTCAATTCGCTATTTTCCTACTTCGATTTAATCCATTTATCAAGCCTATAAAACAAGGAAGTGCACGTTGTGACCAATGACTCGTTAGATAATCCATCGAGGGTTTAACCATTAAAAACGTAGATGACTGTTCGTATTACTACTGCTCAAGTGCTGTTTTATCTGGGCGAATGGTCCCCGACAGACTCTCGAACTGATCTCCGTTGCTCTGTCGTCCCGCCCAACTTTTTATGGTGTTTTCTCTGCACGATAGTGAGTCACAAACGAATAAGCGGAAGACCTAAAAAGAAACCATCTTGAGTTGAACGCAATATCAATTTACCTCTTACGGGGTGATCACGTGGCAGGTCAATACCAAGCGAAGGCTGATAATCACCAAGTGTTATAATTGCGAATGTCTTGCTATTGATTTATGTCGGATTGTTATCGCCGTAGGAAAGAAAAAAACCAATACTTCAATTCACATTTTGCCACAAGTTTAAAAAAATGTGTTTCGTTTTCCTTGTGAAATTAAAGACTATAAAATACAAACTTTGTTAATTGTGACGGAAATTGCTCGTTGTGAAAATTAGCTTTTGGTAATTTCCCTGTGGTTGAGTGACATTAAGTCTTTCTTTCCGTTGTGTAAATCTTTTTTACTTATTTCAAAATTTTAATAAACATCATTGTCCAATTTCCCGTACCATTTTTATTTAAAATTTTCGCTCCCCAAAACGTGCAAGTGATCACTAAAGAGGAACGAAGACAAGGCTAAACTGGAAACGCCATGAGCGGACAGTGCAGCGAGGATGTAATGCTATATTTTATTATATAAACACCAATGAAATACCAGGTGATCTCCCGCGCGAAAACTTGATATCTTCACACGTGAAAATATCATGTTATTTTCACATGTGAAAATATCACACTTGCCTTTGCTGAATGCTCGATTTTTAAGCTTAACTCAAATAAATTTGAATTTGGTATTTCATTGATGTTTATATAATAAACAGAACATTACATGACCGCTTGGAGATACGAATTTTATCTTCTCGTGTTAAAAATTTATCTCACTCGTTCGCTGCGCTCACTCGTGAGATAAATTTTCAACACTCGAAGATAAAATTCGTATCTCCGCGCGGCCATGTAATATCCTCTATTTCTTTTACAACATTTATTCATTCGCCATTTCAACTCATTTATTTTAGGTCCGTGCACTAACCGGTTTCCCTTAAAAATGTATATTGTTGTTTCACTTGCATATACACAATATAGTTGGCAGCTAAAATATACTTGGCAACTCAAAACATGCTTACGTTTGTCGAATTAATCATTTCGGAGCAAAAACCAATTTTGCGATGTGTAATCGGCGATCTAATGTTAATATAAGAATAATGAAAAAATGTAAGAAAAAAATTAACAATTAGCACTTACTTGAGGCAATTCGTTCTAGCAAAGTCACAAAGACAACTCGAGAGAATTATGTAACATGACAAAAGTACTTCGCTTCTGAATTAACTGAACGTTAGACTTGCAAGGAGATGATTATAGTTTTTGACATTGAAACAGTTTACTTAAAATAACTCTCAGATGTATTTTGTGACGTAGGGTTGCGTCAACAGAGAAAGAAAGCAAGAACATAGTTAGGAACGAATCACATTGACACCTTGCTAATATCGAAAAGGAAAACAGTATTGATTAGTCACGTCGCCGAGCTTTATGTGACAGCCGATTTTAAGACTTATGAGTTATGTACAAATCTGTGACTTATAAAGTGCCAAAACAGAATATCACTGCTGCTGTGTTTGCTGGTAAGCTGTATTTTTGTGTTGTCTTTGCTTTGTTTTCTTGATTTTATTGTCTAAGTTTGGCCGCTATATGAAAACAATTTCGACTTATTTTTTATGAAATTGCGCAATGGAACAGCGCAGTAATTATGTTTCAATAATTTTACAGGAAACAATCAAGTCATTAGAAATTAGCAAATACCGCATAATTTTATGCCTCTGTTCTCAGAACTAAATTATATTTATATTGTAGCGAGGTACTGTTTCATCTGGGCTGTTTTCATGTTCATATTAGCGGAGCTCCAACGCAGTGCCGAGAAGCGAAGTACCATACATTAAGAAAAGAAAATCATAAATTGTGTGATGAAACGAGATTTCAGTCATGACAACCATACTAGTAGCGGAACTCCCCCATACGTATCATTCAACGTCACATGAGCTAAAAACAACCCATCCAAGCCAAAACGGAACGTTCAGCGGTTTACGAAACATCGCGGGCTCTTATTAACGCAAGCGCAATTGCGTTTGTGTCGACCCGCGGTGTACACAGCCAATCACAATCCGTCTTATAGATCACTCAGTGCGCACTTCGTCCTCCACATTAAGCACAGTGCCGCGGCGTTCAGTTTGGACTGAAAACGGCGAACTCGCCCCAAAATATTATTATACATTGATGTCACAGAGATTTATCTGAATTCTTTAAAGGTAAACAGTAAGAGATGCAAGGGAGGCAAAGGGTAACTAATTTACTACGGAAGTAGCCAGGGCAAATGTGCAATTATCAAAGACAGTTCACACAAAAACAAACATGACCCTAAATCATTTATTGACGGAAGTAGATGCTGCTTTTGACAATGCGGGCTTCACGCCCTAATAATACATCTTAGCATTTGCTTTGTGGGTAGTGTTTATACTTGTCGTTGTATTTGGAGCGCTTAAAACACTGAACAGCCCGTGAGTCGCATTCACACAATGCATTTCGACATTTGCCATAGAACCAGTAGTACGATGACGGGCCTGTAATGGTAAGAAAGACAATGATAATATTAGAACAAGGGGAGGATCTGGTGACAGCCATTGACGCATGCGCGAGATTTGATATAGAGCCACATTCTCGTCATATCAAGATAGTTCTCGTTGAAATGTTTCGTTTTCTAAAATTTCCTTATATGGGAGTTTCTACTTACCATATTTGGAGTTCCAGAAGTTTTCCTAGCTTATTTCTTACCCTAAATTATCAAAAGTTCGTCAAAACTTACAAATTTTGGAGACAAACGTTGTTCGTGTAGGCTGCCATCTTTATTTTGGTCCCCAGGAGCCCGGAAATACCTACACAGGTAGCCCGCGTCACGCATGGGTTGGCATTGACAAAAGCGACTCGTACCCAGAGCTCCCCGGCTTGTCACCTCGCGGTAGAGGGTCTGGTGACATCCATCTGAGGACCTTCGCTGATTAACTGTTTCAGAACGTTCGAGCATGCGCATGAAGCTCTTTCCTTAAACGGCTCTGTATCAAATCTCAATTCGCGGAGCTCTGGGTTCGAGAATGATAGAGCCGTTGAGAGAAACAACTTTTTGTGCATGCCCAAACGTGCAAAATCAGCCAATCAACGAAGGCCCTCCGGTGAGAGCCTCCGGTGAGAGCAGACGAGCCGGGGAGCTCTGGATACGAGAATGTGACAAAGCCAGCTCGTCAATAATACATTTTATACAAAAAAGTGGTTTATTGTGTGTTCTCGAACAAACGACTGTTTTCTTAGGATACACCTTCACTATGCGGGCTCGATTTAAAAACGGCTAATTATTTTACGGTTGGGCCTTTTGTGCACCCTACGCCGGCAAGTTCCCCACCGAAAGCGGAAATTCTCGAAAACGATCATCTTGACTGAGGGCAATCTCGTAACCAGAGCCCGTCATCTTTTGGCCAACGGCAAGATTCAGGGCTCTGGGGGAATCTGATTTGTGAGCATGCGTGGTAGGTCAAAACGTAACGAACTTCCATACAACGTTTAAACCGGAAATCCAGAATATTGGTTTTAAAAAAATCGATTCCCCCAGAGCCCTGAATCTTGCCGCTGGCCAAACGATGACAGGCTCTGGGTACGAGATTGGACTGAGGGCTTTCATTCTCGTAGCTCCCCGGCTCGTCTGTTCCCAGGGGAAGCTCTTGGGACATCCATTTGAGGGCCGTCGCTGATTGGCTGATTTTGAGCGTTGGAGCATGCGCTGAAAGGTCTTTCTCTCAGCGGCTCTGTATTAAATCTCGCGCATGCGTCAGTGGCTGTCATCAGAGCCTCCCCTGCGAGGAGACGAGCCGGGGAGCTCTGGGTTCGAGAATGGACGCCATCGCTCTGGGTTCGAGAATGGAGGGCTTTCGTCTTTTTTTGCGCATGCGCTAAGCTGACGATTTTGTGCGTTTTCAAATAAACCGCTAAGTGTGGTCGGCACCTTAATTTCCGATTTGTCTGTGTCCGATTTGTCTGGCTTAATTGTTACAGCCATCATTGACGCGCGCACGTGCGACACAGGGATCCCGCAAAGTAAATATTTTGCTAAGCTTTATTTTGAAGAGTACGAAGGCTGCAATTTTTCCCATTTCTTTTCTGTGGGAAAATGATTTGAAGGTTCAGCCGCTATTTAAATAATATTAGTCAATCTTTACTGCATCTGAACCCTGTTTTATTCAAGTGCACAGCTATTTCAAGGTCGTCGGTCTTGTAAGCGCACAGGCCTACGCGCCCAGATCGAAAAGCAGTATTGTCTTGCTCCTAAATTCTACAAAACTGAGCTTCGTTTAAAGCTAGTAAAGTCCAGTAATTAATCAGTAACTCGGTTACTCAAACAAGGGAGTCGATTTGAGGCCCTCTACCAGACAACCTTGTGGTCTGGGCGCGTACCGCTTCCGACAACGTTTCTTGAAATAGCTGTATGCAGTATTGATTGGAAGGCAGATTTCAGTTTAACGTTTTCGGCATACGAAACAAGTGACGGGTGTTCTGTTGTGGTCGGATATAAGACTAAATATTAGGGATGAACATGATAGAGACGGCAACTAAGACTCATCTTAACATTTATGTTCCGGTTGATAATTGCCAAATTTATTCAAAGTAAGATATGGTTAACGCGATTATAGCAGGGCCCGACATTAACTATTTTCTCTAGATGCCATTGGCGACATTGTACTCGCCACAAAGCAACATTTAGTCGCCATATAAACGTGGATCTCAGCTGAACTCAGAACGATGGGGTGCCATTTGGCGACTAGCTCTAAAATTGTGGTCGCAAAGCCCCCAAATTTAGTCGCCATTGGCGACAATATGGTCGCAGTGTCGGGCCCTGTATAGTGAGACTGCTTTGTGTTACCTCAGTATTCATAATTAGGACCATGTTCATCTGCTCCTGCTTCTAAATATTAAATCTCCACCATTCTACCAGTTCCATCTTATTACCAAAGGAGCAACAACAAAACACGTTCTATACTCACGGCATTTAGTGCAACCTTTGGTGCTGTATGGCATGAAGTATGGACCAACGGAGGCGATTGGGCATAGTCTTTTCTTTATTACGTAGTCATAGCAACGGTCATGTTCATAACAGCATCTAAAACAGTAACGTCAGAAATGCGGCATTGATATTTTTATATGGCATTCACCTGGGTCGACAGCACGAGTCACGTGATTGAGATTTTGTTGACTTCTTTGGCGAACGTCCGTAAATCGAGAGAAAGTCCTTATTAACGAGAGAAGCAGCGCCACAGAGGAAATCTCGTCGGAGGCGCGACGATGGCGTGTGTGCTGAAGGCATGAACGAGCACCGACTCGTGAGCTGGAGTAATGACGAGGGAGCAAACAAACTACAATGTAGGACTAGGACTTTCGATTTACGGACATCCAGGCATGGACGGCAAGTAGCCTACTGTCAAAATTGGACAACTGCAACTCATTGCTATATGGACTACCAATATTCAAAATTGATCGACTTCAAAATGTAAAAAATGCTGCGGCGCGTCTACTCACTCGTACAAAAAAGTACGACCACATTACACCTGTATTGAAGCAGCTTCACTGGCTTCCTGTGTCCCAGCGCATCAATTTCAAACTCCTCCTATTAACTTACAAGGCGCTGAATGGCTTAGCACCCAGTTATATCACCAATATGCTACAGCCATATATACCTACCAGGAGCTTGAGGTCTGCTTCCAAAAATTTGTTGAAGCAACCTCGATCAAAACTTATCCAGGGCGTTTTCATGTGCTGCACCTAAACTCTGGAACGATCTTCCAGACAGTATTCCCCAGAGCAGCACATTGCCTGTTTTTAACAATAACCTAAAAACACACCTTTTTAAACAGGTATATGATTAGTTTTATTTTTAGTTTTGTATTAATCATTTTTATTAGATATTTTTATTTTAGTTTAGTCATTTTTTTTATTTCATTATTATATCTTTTTTGTGATGTTTTAGATCGTTTTATATTTGAACTGTAAATTTGTTTCGTTAAACGTCTTCGTTTTAGTTACTTAGATAATTGTAAAGCGCCATTGAGCTTCAGGAAATGGCGCTATAGAAATTTTGTATTATTATTATATTATTATAAACCGTCCGCAAAACTTACGAGCTGAGATAATTATTTCGGTAATGGCTTCCATGGGTCCAGCAACCTTTTTTTTTTCTGTGCTGCTAGTTCGCGTGTTTGTTGTTGCTAAAAAGCAAGACTAGGCGAGATTAGTCGAAACCCACTCGCATACTATCACGAATCCTGCAATCTGATTGGCTCCGCTACTCACTATCTATCACGTAATAGATAGTGAGTAGCGAAAACGCCAGCGTAAAACTTTCTAAAACCATGAAAATCAATACGTTTTAGCAACAACTCGAAGATAGTATGCTAGTGGGTTTCAACTAAAACAATGGACTACTCGTTCTCGTTTTCTATGAGTCAGACAGTCAGCTCGGCGCTACGCGCCTCATGAACTGTCTATTGACTCATAGAAGATTCGAACTCGTAGTCTAATCGTTAAATAGAAAATTTGACATAATATTGTCAACGGCGAGATTAGCCTATTCATTACCTGTCCACGTCGTCCATGAAGCGTCCCTTGCCTCCAAATCCACAGTGACATCCGTATCCATTAAAGTCGAATGGACTTCGCCCTGTCCCGCAGTGTATCATAATACCGAAGTCCCAAAGCGCTCTTTTGGAACTCACATGGTTTTCTCTTACATCAAGAGACTGTTAAACCAGGGATCATGAAACGGTATAAAAAATAACGTCACTAAAGCAGGTAGGATTGCAATACCAATGAAGCAGGTTGGGGAGACAGGGCGGTCCCCCCAACAGTGTTTTTTTATTTGTAATACAAAACATGTGAAAAAATGAAAAGAAATGGCCCTCGGCATCCCCACAATTGACGCCTAACTCCTCCCATTTTTGTATCTGAATCGATACATGGCACACTCGAACACACGGGTGAATATGTGCACAATGAAACACAAATTGTGCCCGTCCTGTCCCCGCAGGGATGGGAATAGGTCGTATAGGGCACAACCGTAAGGACAAATATGTCACCGACCTATTCAACTTGCGATCCATGTCATAGGACAATGAAACACTCTGTTACGTCGAAAAATGACAATTATCGACATTAATAATGATAATGTGTGTGCGCATGCAACCGAAGTTTGCCAACAACATGATGTCAATTCAGTTAAATTTATTTGCCTGACTTCATAATTTTATACTTTACATACATATTTCTCTATGCGGAGATCGCCGATTAAAAAAAACGTGAGCTGGTTTGGACTACGACCTTATGGTTTCTAGAGCGACGCACTTCCAACTAAACCATCGCCCTGCTTGGGATGAGTTTGCGCGTATTTCAAATGCGCGCATGGTGTTTGGGATACGGCTTCTTAGGAACAGAATGCACGCTATTAGCTTGGTCCACATTAATCAAAACCTCACATATTGGTACATCGTCCAGACTAGAAATTATCTCTTTTTTTTGCTTTGTTTTATTACAGTTTTTTGCTGATATACTATTTTTTCATTTGTCCGGAAATGAGTTTTATCACCAGAGAACATACGTGTTACATTGTTTAAAATAATCATAATTATTTTACTGACCCAAAGGCTTTTTCCATCAAATAATCAGGATAATAATTTGCTCCCAATCTTGAGAAGAAAAGGAAAGACGGGTCTTCTCCTCATCGCGGAGGAACTCAAAAGTGTCGAAAGCACACACTCGCTACACAAGGAGAATCGAGGTGCCGAAATGCAGCTTGTCAGCCGCCGAAATGCTCCATGGCTAGATTAATTGTACTAATGCAGGCCGTCAATGCTCGTCGTTAACAGTTTTGAAGTAAGAAAATAAAATAACATAATGTATAAAAAACACACTATACGTACCTCGAACTTTCTTGGCACTGCTGCAATACCAGCCACGAACACGATTAACAGAAAAATCGGGATACTTGTCATATTTCAAAAACTATCTCTAGCTCCAATGGAGACTACCCAAAACTGTACCATTCAGTTCCGTTTCTGCTCTTAAATTGGTGCTACGCGATTCCTGATTGCCCTGCATTAGTTAGCATTGACCTGGTGGCATTCTCCCAAGGGCTTTCTTGAGTGGGGACAAGTTGTATCACTTTTAATTGTCACGTGTACTCTATGAACGATAAGTGATTCTGAGAAAGCTAAGTTGACGTCCTCGTCATGACGACTTATATTTTATAACTTCACTGATCACCGGGATTTTTTTTTACAACTAAGGTCTCGGTTAGGGTAAATAGTTAAAAATCCATAATACGACTTTTTTCCTGGAATTCAGTTAATAGAGTCCTAAAGTACATTTCTAAATCCTTAAATGACGCGTCAACTGTTTTCCTTGGTTTCAATAGCACATTCGTTTGTACTGCCCGCCACTCATTTTCTGTATTTTAATAAACTTTACACGCCTTTTCTAGCACTTAAATTTTAGGTCAAATTTTCACCTTCGCGAAGCTCCTGACATCGCACGATTTAATATATCGTTGTCAAATTTTCTGTGCCGTTAGAAGATGATAACACCTAAGAAACCGTGTGAGGAAATTTTTATTTTTTACTTGAAAAAGTGTTTATGATAAATTTTGTGGCAGCAAATGGAAAAAAATGCGACTTTCAACTTTGCGACCTTATATTTTCGTAAATATGCAAATATCTTAAATCGCTCACACGGTTTTGCAGTTCATTTCTCCAAGATTAAAATCCGATAAAGTTTGAAATTGAAATAAAACTTGTCGTATAATTTTTTCTTAATTTGTCTATTTACTATTTAGTATATAAGGAATGGAAATATGAAATAAAAAGAGGGGGTGCCCATGCTCGTTTAGAAAATGTGATGGCGCAAACATACCCCATTTTTAGTGCCTAGGGCTATTTTGTGAAGGAATACGAGAAACAAGAAAATTGTGATAAACGCTCACTAATGAAGCAATCCAGTTCGCTTGCAAGTTTGAACATAACTGTTGGATGCTTCACTACCTAGGACGAACATTGGAATGTTTAATTTTCTATGTGTGTTGACGCTACTCTTGAAAATGTGCAAAAATGTGCGCAGCGCTCGTGATAATTTGAGAGTCTTTGGTGTCTCATTTTTGGGCTTTTTATGACGATAGCTCAAAAACTTGTCGTGGAAATTTCTTTAAACTTTTTTTTTTATAACAGGGAATGATAGCCTTATCAAAATGGTAAAATAAAAATGGGGGTGCCGAATCTTGTTTTCGCGCAATATCCCAAAAAGCGACTTTTTCTTGGTGTTTCTCGCTCAAATGGGATATAGCTTGCGCGCCCTCGCTCGATTGCGTCATTTTCGAACGGATATATAACTGATTATCATAGCATAAATTGCGACGCGAGGATAATTTTTTTTTTTCCGTAAGCACGTCTTTTTCCCTGACCGAGACCTTAAGTGGCACTAGACTTGAAAGACAATGATGCATGTACATGATTATTGCTGTTATTGTTGTATGCTTTAAATCCTGACTACGTAGTTCAGTCATTTAGACTGCAATGACCATCTTTCATTCATTCATTCAATGATACAGGTCAATTTTAATAGTCATTTCAGATTTCACTTTTGAAAAAAAGAAAACCGGTGAGGGAGTTCAAAGGGCTTTCAACTCAGTATTGTGACTGAGGAGGAAGGGGAATGCGAGCTTGTAGAACTCGCCGGTGCGGCTATGCCTTGAATAGTATCATTCACAAGAGAAATCGCCATACAGTGTAAACATAACGTGTCAGGTTAATGGACCAACGTTTGTAAGTTTATTTGTGCACTAGCTAAAGGGAAGTCAGGAGATAATTTAAGTTAAACAGTAATTGACCTGATAATAATGGTGGCTTGAAACACAAGGTCAATCAACACCTACTTCTCAAACAATACAAGTCCTAACGAGACTATTACTTAATTCGGTTCTCTTCTCTACATTTATTTTGTGTTTGTAATTGTGAACGCTAAGCTTTGCCTTCCTGGCATTGTCAATTTTGCTTGCCGCGTTTATGCTTCCAGTGTTTGTAATGATAGCTACGATAGCTACGAATGATAGCTACGAGAAATGATCAATTTAAAACTGCCTAAGTGTCGCTAGCCAGAACTAACGGTTAAATTACGCCTTAGGCATTTCCATACTGTAATCGTTGTCTTTTTATTTTATCTATAACTGAACAACACAAATATATGTAGGATTAAGAAAGAAAAAAAAAAGAAAGTGTGGAATAGGAAATGCGAAATGTATTGTATTGCTAGTCAGTTCCCGTGAAATAATTCACGGACTTCTTCGTTGAAGGAAACATGCATCGTGATCACGGGCGCAAATATTAATAACATATTTAGAATGCAGTTTGGATGTCTTTTCAATAACACCCTTAAGGATTAAAACAACGTGTTTCTTGGGAGTCAAGGTAAGCAGTTCGGCGGCGATAGCTCGTGAAAATGTCACACTCATTTTTTTTATAAAAGCATTAAAATTATATTTATTAAAAAGTTACTTCTTTTTGCCATAGCCCGTTAGTCCGTTCTATAAGCTTTCCAACGATAAATAGGTTGACATGTTTTGGTTAAACTAAGGACGAGTATGATTTTTTTTTCCGAGGTTCTCAGTAACCTTAAAGTGATAGACATCAAGAAGCACTCGGACGCGGTGAAAAAAACACATACACAAAAATGAATAATAGCGCTTGAGGAAACCTTCAGGTTGACTACTAATAATTAAACTGGTCGGCAACTTTTTTCTTATATTGTGAAGAGACGCGATGGCAGAAACATCAAATATGAAATCACTCGATTATAAGGGCTGTTTTATTGGACCAAAGCCGATACTGTCAGAGGTGAGCGGGAATGGGTAAGAAGTGGCGAGGAAGAGGTATAGGAGGTTTAAAGGAACAGGGGACAGCAGGCCAGAATAGGCAATAATAGGGAGATAATTTGGTCCATTATAGAGATAATACATGGGCGCGCGGGGATATGGAATTTATCTCGCGCGAGTGAGCGCAGCGAACGAGTGAGATATGAAATTTGACACGAGAAGATAATTTCATGTCTCCAAGCGCCCATGTATTATTCTGTTTATTATATAAACTTTTCGTGAAAAATGTTCGATTTGATGAATTTCGCGAGTAGTGGGCATTATTGTAATTTTTCACACGTGCGAATTACGATATTTCTCATTGGCCGAAATCATGATAAAACACTATAGTTTATATAATAAATAGAAATAACAAGCCTATTATACAAATGACAACACGAACTAGTGGATGAAATGTTCACTATTTTCAACATTTAATAATACGGTGAAGTTTTAAGATAATGTCGATGTTCGTATATACACGGATCATTAGAAGGGTAACACTGGTATAGTGATGAGTTATTACTGCACGAATATCAAGAACGGGCTTCTGATATCGTTTTATAATGTCTACCATCGGGAACGTATTATGTTGTGTAATCGGTGTAAGTTTTCTATAGCTGCAGAACAGCAGCTGCAGAACAAACACTGCTAAAACTAAAAAAAAAACAATTTGTGACCGAGCATTCATTAATTCGTCTGCAAAAGTTTGGAACGCACTCCCTGAAAATATTATTTAGATACCAGAAGAACTTTCAAGATTCTTCTTAAAACCCACTATTTTAGGATGGCTTTTAATGTTTAATTATTTATCTTAGTCCATTATTAGTTTTTTTTTTTGAAATTTTAGTTTTTTATCATAAATTATTAGATGACAGTTTGTAATTAATTTTATATTCTTTATATTATTTTTACCACTTGTGTAAAGCGCATTTGATCATAACTTAGAATGTTAATTTGCGCTATATAAATATTATTATAATTTTCCTGCTGTATAATCTTGTAGTCCACATTCTAGAAGCAAAAAAAGTATTAGAAATCGGAGCACCTTTTCTGGATAAAGCCTGTGATTAAATGTTAACATCTTTTCCCTGTGAAACAGGCGCGGGCCACCTCAATTGGTATTACACTCGTTTCCAGTCACACGTGCACCCTGCACTTTTCGTTTCCGAGTTGCGACTGGTGTTTGGTGGACGTCAATCAAGACTTTCGACCAAGACACGGGCACACAGGCTAGCAAAATGTTGCCGACCGCGCTTCGTAGGTTGAATTAAGCTCGGTTGGTCATTTATGCTAGCCCTTGGGCCCGTGGCTAGGTCGAACGTTATGATTGACGTCCACCAAACACCAGTCGCGACTCGGAAACGAAACGCGCAGGGTGCACGTGTGACTGAAAACGAGTGTAATCAATGCATATTCCAGAAAAAATACTCGGCCCTTGGCCATTGATTTTTTCATGAGGTTCTCTATTTTTTCAGTGACTTCATTACTCCATGACTCCATGCCATACATTATCAGCAATTTTACCGTTCATTCTTCGCACAAATCAGTAGCCTGGGGTGCCTATGTCGAGACGAGTAGGCGAGGCCGTAAGTCCGAGCCTGATTCCACTTTGGCGACATATTATTTCGGAAATCTCTAAACATGAGTTCTCAATAATTGTTTTATTATACATTGATTCAGTAAAAAAATATGTTTCTTTCAAGAGCAATTTCAAGCAATTTCTTTTACGCAAGCACTAACATTGGGAATCAAGCCAATGGAGTGTTCTTGGCCCATGATGCATTGCGCGCGTAGAATCAAGAATCAACAAGAATCAGCAAACTGATTCTTGAAGACCCTCAAATTGCGTGATTCCCAAAGTAAAGCGCGCGCCCTCACCAATCAAAATCGAGATAGTGAGTACAATGTATAATAATAAACAGAATAATACATGGACGCTTGGAGATATGAAATGTATCTTCTTATTCAATTTCATATCTCACGAGTAAGCCACTCGAAGATAAATTTCATATTTACACGCGCCCATTATTCTCTATTTATTGCATTAGTCTGATGAAAGGACAAAGTAAAGAATCAATTTTATTACCGTTGGGTTTTATTCATTAAATGGTCAAGGTTTTACAATGTTTCTCACACAACAATTGATACTAAATGCAAATTTTCTAAATAGTAAAATTGTATTGACATTTATTGAAAACGATTTTAGATTGTTGAATCGTTGTCCTCTTTATTCAATCATATGTACAAGTGAGTTTCTCTAAGCATGCATGCTTGTGCTGCATTGCTTCATTGCCTGTAAATCAAACAGACTGTCATTAATGTGTGGAATGGATGCACATTTCAATACGGCAACTCGCAATATCCGTTTTCGCTCTAGAGACGGTAACCGCCCTGACAGAATTAAATGTCCGAAACGTTGGCTTCGATCATGCTTCTGTTTGGTCTTTGTCTTCATATTGCAAACACACCAGAGACGGAAAACTCGCCTGACCAAACGGAAAACTCCTCTTAGTGTGAAACCGGGACGAGACGGATTTTTGACGGGAAATCGTCTGAATTTATCCGTCTTATTTCGTCGTCGAAACAGACGATTTTCCATGGACGATTTTCTCGTCGAGACTGGAAACTCATCTTGAATTCACGCTTAGATGTTGAACTGGACGGAAATTGCGTGATTCGCGCGGTAGAGAAACTGGGACTACGGAGTGGGCAGAGAATTGTCGGTAGCAAATCCGGGGGGGGGGGGGGGGGTGCTCGTCGCCGGGACATCGGAAAATATACCCTAAAAAATACCAGGACATAAAAATCCACCCTCAAAAATGAGAGAGTTGATTTTGACCCCTAAAAAATACGACGAGCACCCCTATCAGGTCGACATGTGAAGAAACCCCCCCCCCCCCCCCCCCCCCCTCTGATCCCCAAAGTAACGCCTGTGTTTTTAACTGGTGGTAGGTTCAACGTGAAGTTGTCAAAGGCGCGCGTGCTCATTTTTCCCACTCAAACCTGGAGGGTTGCCTGTGCGACGACGGACACACGAACAAACCGGAAGTCCATCACAGAATGGTTCGATGCATACACACTTTTTGTATTGTTTTCTTTTCTCCTGCATGTAGCTATGGGGCTCCGCTACGTGGGCGCTTTCGGCGCCCGCGGGAGCTCCGCTATGAAATAATCATCTAGGATGGACAATTTGTGTACGGAGGTAAAGAGGTCTTTTGGTAGATATTGAACTATCTTTGACCGTGCGACCCACATAACAGCTCGTTAGTGAGTCTTATTATATGGCAACGATAGTACGCGCGCTCTGATTGGCTAACGAGCGGGCGTAACTCTCCGTAATGCCCACGGGCATTATGGAAATTCTTAATGCCCGCTCGCAGTTCACGAATGACAAAAATTAATCTCCATGAAATAACATAAATTCAAAAAGAAGATTTTCAGCGCAATTCACAACAAGGAATACTTGACACAGTATAATACAAATCTAACTTGTGACAAGAGGAAAATCAAGGCCTGAATATCAGAAATGACCTGTTTACAAAAGGCAAAGCAGAGCCAAAAAGTTACTCGCTATAAATTCGAGTCTATCCGGAGAAAATGAGAAAAGGGAGAATAGCAGCAAAAGGTAAAAGCTACAAAAGGTCAAAATTTATTAGGAATTCAAGAAACTTGAGAGCTAAAAATAATAACAGAAAGCGAGTTCAAACTTTGTGCTTACCGATAGCTGATACTTAGTGAAGTCGTTGATTTCTTTTTTCTCTCCATCTCCTCGATTAAATTCATTCTTAAGCTTACTTGACATTCGCTTTTGCACATAAACCCATTCCTGAATATATAGTCGGCTAAAATAACCATTGCAATTTTCTGTTATTATCAATCCTGTTCAATCCAGTTCTGGTTCCCTGTTGTAGATCTCAAATAGTTTTCGAAGAACACGTTTGCAGCTTTTACGAAACTAAAGTTGTTTTTCTTGAAAACTTTAAGTTTAATATTGTCAAGTGAAGCATGTTCGCCTTCGTCCAACGTCTCAGTAAGGATATCTTGTGGCAAAGAACTTCTTCAGGTTTAACTCTTCTTCCGGATTTATAAAAGGCCTTTTGCTAGTGCAAAAGGAGCAATGTTTTCCCCAATGGGACTAAATAAAACTTGAAGTTGTCGAGCTGACCTCGAAGACTTGCTTCCCGGTTGCTTGCCCTTTTAATATTCTGTTCAACTCCCTCAAACGTTTCTCCCAAATGACTAAACACATCATAAAATAGCTGTAAAAGAATCGATTCTGAAGTATTTGATATCCATAAGAGATTGATTACTTTTGAGCAAGTCTGGCGTGGTTCGCACACACGAGTTTGTTCTATCAGTTTGACTCAGAGAATGAAAAACTCTGAATGAACTCGAGCGCGACGGGCGCGTGTCTGAGTTTTCCGGCGGGAAAATGAACGAGGCGACTTCCGGTTCGTAAAAAGTTAGAAGAAATAGTGCCATATAATAAACAACTTACTAACCTCGACCGTTCGGGCATTACGTGAAATATCAAACCTCGGTTTTGGCGTATCAACCTCGCTATCGCTCGGTCGATACGCCAAAACCTCAGTTTGATATTTCACGTAATGCCCTCACTCTCGGTTAGTAAGTAGTTAATAATACGGAATGCTCCTTGGTTCCTATTCAGACTAGGGGGGGGGGGGGGGGGGGGGGGGGGGGTTTCGAGCACCCCTCCAGTAAAATCCTGATTACTCTAAAACCACTGCAGCTATGATGGTGAAACTTCGTGACTTTTCCTAAAATTTATCTGGGGACATTTTGGTGTCAATGACATGTCAGTGTCAACAGCCGAGTTTCCATGGCAACTAGTTTTTCACATGCATGTTTTGCAAAAATCGAAAAAACGTGAATTTTTCATATTTCAAGCTTAATGTTGGACAGATTGCCCAATTTATAACTCATTAGTAATTTATGTAAAGCCTAATTTATTTTAGACACAACATTTTTGGGGGGGGGGGGGGGGTTGTTCATCTTTACATATGGTCCAAAACTAGCTCTGGTATTCACAAATATCATTTTTAATTCAACTTTTTGAATGTCAAACACTTCTTTGATGAGTATTTTGTACATTCTGACCATTTTGTTCTCATTGAGAATTTATCTGAAGAGTCAAATCGAAATTAAATGAAATCCAAGATGGCGGATCCAAGATGGCGGATCCAAGATGGCGGATCCAAGATGGCGAACAATATTTTCAAAATTCGTCATTATGAAGCAAGTTTAATAAAATTGATGTGTTAATGTCACAACTTATTACATTTACATTATCTTGATGTTAATGTGTTGGCTTTTAGAGCATTATTTACCAAGTTTTTGGAAGTTCATTGAAATAGCTTAAAAATTGATAAAAGCTTAAGAATGACGTCATTATGACGTCACATTTTGCTCCCACGTGACAAAAATAAGTGTGGTGATTGCTCATGGTCATTGTGTGAAAGTTTGATGATCATAGCTCCAGTGGTTTCCGGGAGATATAGAGGGGGGGGGGATTAGCCCCCCCCCCCCCCCCCCCCCCTCCACCCCCCAAGTCACAGATGTTCAAAAAAAGCCCAGTCTGAATGGGGTTAATGGATTTTATATGCTCACCTTACAAACCAAGGGAAGATTGCCGATTGACTTGCGAATCAAGCGAAAGTGCTTCTTGATGAAACGCATGCACTGCAAACAAACGTATATCTGATGTTACTGTTGATTTTTTATTGGCATTGTATAATTTTTTTTACGCTAGCCGTACAACTACCAAATGGTTTAAACAAAGTCAAAGTTTATTTTTCTCTGATGGTTAAGTGATAGGACTTAGACAAATACCTTCTCGCTTTACTTGCAGGTTGTATAGCCTTTTTCAAATGACCTTTTTGAGCAATGTCCTTTTTGATAACCCTAACCCTAGAAAAAGATGAAGCCCGCTTTCGAGCAGCCCCTTGCATGTTGACATGTTTAAGAAACCAATAGATGCCTAACGTCATTGTGCTTTACGAAGCTCTAGAGACAGGTTATTTTAAAGCATCGCATCTATTTTTAGCAACTATTTTTAGATAGCTTGTGCGGGGTATGAAACAGCGAGTTTGTTCGTTGATCTATTCTGGAGTTCTGTTGCCAGATAATTGTTGCAATCTCCCCATTCGATGTCGAAGTAATCAATGGGCTAAACAACAGCGCTGTAGGAATATCTCTATGTTTCGATCGGAGCGGCCAATAGCATTTGAAAGTTCCCAAGCCAGAAGCGCTTTTTTTAGTGCGGCATATGTGACAATATCAGGCTACTAGTGCGCCCTTCCTTCGCATTTGTTGGAACGAACAAGTTGCAACTCCAAAAAATGCTAATGTAATCGAGATAAAAGGCGCTTCTGACATGTTCGCAAGAGTTTGCAATTTGACGTAATTTTGAGAAAGGATTGCACAGAATTTGCATCTAGTCTACACTTGCATTTCGAGAAACATAGCTCCGACAAGTGTGTGACGATAATCGTGAACATAATTTATAGTTCTATACTGTAAAAGTAACTAAGTAGCTGTGCTTAATATATAGCGCTTATTCTCAAAGGTCTAAGCGCTTTACAATTTTTGGATAACTCATCCTATAGAAACCAGTTTTATAAACATGAGTGTGTGTTGGCACAGAGGTACTGCTGCCTCGTACCTGGCGTTTCAGGTGTGTAAACAAGCAAAAACTCGAAGCACGGGGTGGCGCATTCGAAGCACGTGTGGCGCAGCGTGTAAAGCGCTTGCCTCTCACCTCTGTGCACCGGGTTCGAATCCCAGTCGGGGCAGTTGGGATTTTTCTCTGCTGTTTCGAACCTTGTGTTCATCGTGGGTTGAAGTGATTCGTCATTTCTCCTGTGTTTCACGTCTTTCGGATGAGACAATAAACCTCTCGGCCCACTACACTTAACCACTATGCGAGGGACGTTAACAACCACAGTGCTCACTACAAAATGATATAGCTAACAACCACTCATGATTGTAAACTGCATTGTATAAATTGCAGTCCGCATCTTAGGTATCAGACATGTCCACATCTGTAAACCGCATTTGAACATATCCATATGATAATTTGCGGTATACAAGTACATACATTACATTACATTACAAAAACCCGCGGCGATCCGAGGAAGTTAAAATCGCGAGGCGCGCAATGCATCATGGGAATGCTCAGGCGCTGTCGCAAAGGATCACGGGATTGTCCAACCGCTCGCCCTTCCCATGATGCCTGCCTTTCGCACTAGCTTGCTCCCAGTCGCCTCGCTTCCAAAATAGCTCGAACGCGCCTGGGTATGAGACAGGATGTACTGTACCTGGTTACGACCAATATTGGGTCCATCCTTCTGCAACCTTCCTTTCCTCATTTTGCGCTCTCTCTTATTCTTGCGTATTTGATCCTTACGTGCCTTTTTCTGCTCCATTTTCTTCACTTTCCGAGCGTTGTGATTCCCAGCCCACTTCCCTTTCTTCATATCCCTCGCTTTAGCTTGTTTTTGCTTACGTTCAGCTTTTTCCTGGCGTTTTTCGTGGCGTTGCTTTTTATTTTGAAGTTGTTTTTGCATGCGCTGCTGAATCCTTCCTTGTCTTCTCTGCTTGCGAAGTGCCTTTTTTTCTCTTATCTGTCGCTTCTTCCTAGAAATCTTCGAAAATTAAATTAATTTATATAAGATAAGACAGCATAAAAGACATGCGCGCTGCAAGCTACAAATATTTCTTCTAGCATTAGTGCAGTTCGAATTCTCTGCTCTTTCCGCTGAATAGGATAGCGGCACATAAATACAGCTGGATCCTCAATTTGAAGTCGAAAAACATGCGAATTCCATCGAGTCCGAAACGTTTTCTCAAGTTTGTCTCAATACCAGTTTCATCGATTTCTCTGTTTTAAATCACGGACAGAGTGCAGCGAGGCCTGGATCCGAACTGGAAATTTCTATTGGGCTACATTCGCGCTTTTCCAGAACTTTGGAAATCTGAGAAATCAATAAGCGAACAAACTCCCCTCAGAGTTTCCGGCGTAAACGGTCGTTGTCTTTTAGAGCGGTCGTTGCCATTTCCCGGGACGGTTGGTGCCAGTTGGTCATTATCATTCATATAGCTTCGTTCTATAGATGCTAATGAAATATAGTAGATAACCATTTAAAAAGCACCCCAATCCTGTGAATTCAATTGTACCGCAATGGTTAGGGTTTACTTGGGTTAGTAACCGGGTTACCATTTAGGGTTTTTCCTTTTATCGTTATTGATGCAACGAGACAAAACGTGAACATTTTCAAAACGGCAGCGGCCGTTTACGAAAAGGACAACTGCTTCGGCGCGATCTATGCCTGACTGAGTTTGATTGACAGCTAGTCAGCTCGTTTGTTCCGAAGTTTCGGTTGCTATGGCTACAGTTGTACGGCTAGACTAGCTACTCACCCATTTCTTGGACTGCACATGACGTGGAAACAGATGGCCCCCGCTTCCACTCTGTTTTCAAGGCATAAAAGAATACTGTTTTAACTTTCAGCTTATCTCACATGAAGTCAGAATATCATTCAATATATGGTATTTACCAGCTTGGAGGGCCGTATATGATAAACTGTGACCGAGGGCGGGAAAATATTGACCGATAGCGGGGAAATTTTCCAGGCCGAGGTCATAGTGTTTCTCTATACGGACTCAATGTGGACCTGACGCCGGTAAATAACTGATTTTCTCGATGAAAAGAAGCGCGCGCAAATGGTCACCGTGACCTGTCAGAGATAGGAAAATACTGCTCGCACATGCGCGCTCTAAGAACCAATCAGAATGCAGAATTCGTTACCATGCCTCGAGGAATATATTAATTGTGGCAGTGCACGTTTATTAGATAAAGTTCACAGGGTGTTCTTTTTCAGCCAAAACCGCAGCATCGCGACCCGTTTCGTTTTTTTTTTTGTGTTTTCGGTTCAGCGTCAAAACTTTCTCAGCCAATCAGGTGTAGTGGAATCAAATATGGATTAATCCGACGCTTAATGGCTCAGATGGTTTCACTGACAAAACAGAAAACAGCAAAATAAATGGAATTTTGATAACGCGTAGATCGCGATGCAAATATTTTTCCCTACTCAACCAGAACCTGTTCCAACATGCACTCAAGAAACTTGCGTTTACTTTTAAACCTACTGGATCGATTTAAGATATCATACCATAATGTCACCGCTGAGCTCCGCTTGGCCACTCTGCAAAATATTTGGACATAGACATAGACATGGTTTATTTGTACCGCATATATAAAAATACATAAGCATTAGGTTCCAATAAATGTGGAGTTAAAAAAAAGACCGATAAAGTTTAGTCCGGCGGGGCGAGGCGATGCCATTACTGTTCAGCCTTTAATATGCTTTAATATATACTTTCCCATATAAATTTCGCGATTTGCTTTTGGGTACTTCCGTTTTGATTTAGTTTATAATTTTTTTGGAATACAGTCGCTGGGGGTAAACCATTGAGGGCGACCTTTGCTTCCTTTTCGAGGTATTCAAACCATTTTTTTCTGTATGGCTTGAAAGAAATGCATTTTACTAAAAAATGTTCTTCGTCTTCTACGGCTCCTGTGTTGCAAATTTGACAGACTCTGTCTTTTGGAGCTTGATAGGTTTTTGCATATCGCCCCGTTTCGATTGCTAAGGAGTGGTTGCTTAGTCGCAATTTTGTTAGGGCGATTCTATGTTCGACATTCGTGACGTTCGTGAGATAACTTGCAAAGTTGTGTACTAGCTTGAATTTCCGAAACGTTCTCAACTCGTTGCCTTGTCGCGCGTCTTTTCTTTCGTCATTTTGTAAAGAGCTTATCCATGTTTGTTGTTCGATATCGCATACATAGTCTTTGTCTAACGCTCTCAATCGTGATTTGTCCTGTCAACCAAACGTCACTCATCCCGGCGAGATCCAAAATGCTCTTCAGTTTTTTGTGCCAAAATTCCTTTTCTTCATTTATGAGGGTGTCGAAAAATACTTTGCTCGATAATCTGGTTTGTTCCTGATCGCTTATTATTTTTTCCAAAACGTAATCGCTCTGCACTTTGCGTCCATTCTCATCGGGAAACGCCCCACTTCAGCCTTACATGCGTTAAAGGTTGGATGAAACGAGCGTTACATGCCCCAACTCATGACTCATATCATAGTTTATAGAGTTTGATAATTATGGCACCTAACAGCATGATAATTATTGTACCATCTCTTTGTTCCTTTTTTTAGACGAATCACACTCCGTCACTGTGCACTTAAATACCAAAATTCATCCAGTAAGATGCAGTGCTCTCTCAGAAATGTGTTACATTAATATTTATTTTTTTTTAAGTTCGCTACCGCATTCTAGTTACCATACCATGACGTCTCCACTCAGCTCATCGTGGCCACTCTACAGAATAATGTGATAACAAGCGTTTAGTTTGGTTTTTCAATGCGTTTAGTTTTTCAATGCTTTTTTAGCGGAGCTCCTGCGCGGGCCCAAGGCCCGCGCAAGCGGAGCACCATACCTAACGAAAAACGTATAGTATACTATCGAGTTGATTTTTGAACGTCACGGGCATTATGGATCATTTTGATGACGTCATTGATGACGTAAGGGCATGTGACCTTGGTATAGAGTTCCTCTTATGGTCTTTGAAAGTTTGTCCAAGTTTGGCTTCTATAGAAGCTACCCTTCGGGAGATATGATTTTTTCTTTATTTTTCTGGTATTAACCTATAGCGTACGCCGTCCGTCCGTCCGTCCGTCCGTCGTCCGTGTACACATGGGAACCCTGTGGTATGCAAAGAAAAAATTATATCTCCTCAAGGGAACACGCTAAGACAACCATACTTGGGATATTTTGTCTATGCCACAAGGGGGGTGCTGTAACCCGGACACGTGATGTGACGTCATCGATGACGTCATCAGTGATTGAAAAATGAATATCTCGTGAAGGGAAGACTCTAAGACAACCAAACTTTGGTAGTGTAGTCTAGGTCACCAGGTGAGCGAAATGAAGTGGTCACGTGATATGACGTCATCGATGACGTCATCTATGCTTCAAAAATGAGTATCTCATGAAAGGAAGACTCTAAAACAACCAAACTTGGGTAGTGTAGTCTAGACCACCAGATGAGCGAAATGAAGTGGTCACGTGATATGACGTCATCGATGACGTCATCTATGCTTAAAAAATGAATATCACGTGAAGGGAAGACTCTAAAACAACCAAACTTGGGTAGTGTAGTCTAGACCACCAGATGAGCAAATGAAGTGGTCACGTGATATGACGTCATCGATGACGTCATCTATGCTTAAAAATGAATATCACGTGAAGGGAAGACTCTAAAACAACCAAACTTGGGTAGTGTAGTCTAGACCACCAGATGATCGAAATGAAGTGGTCACGTGATATGACGTCATCGATGACGTCATCTATGCTTGAAAAATTAATATCTCGTGAAGGGAAGACTCTAAAGCAACCATATACACATGGGAATCCTTTCATTCACATAGAAAATTTTATAACCAGGAGCTCCGCTTTTAGCCAGTGGCTAAATCTATATATTATCTTTTTTGATAAGTTTGCGCGTAGCTCTGAATAGAGAGGGTAAGTGACCAAAAAATGCCGTTCGTCTTCCATTATTTGGCAATTTTGGCACTTCCTTAGATTTGTTTCGGCGTAGGGTCTCGTGTAACGCCCTCTTTCGATTTCCAAATTGTGGTCGCTTGTTCTTAATTTTGTTAGTGCTGTCCGATGGTCAATGATCTTCACTTTTGTCAGGTAGTTTTCAAATTGATAGTCAGATTTAAACGATCTGTAGGTCCTTAGTTTGTTTCCACCTGTGTGATTATTTTTATTGTTGTCCTCATTCAATTTTGCCCTCCAATTTTGGATTTCTATATATTGTATTCTTTGTGTAATTGAATTATGAATGCCTAATTTCGGTTAATGATGTCTCGGTTGTCAACAGGTCTTGTGTCTCCGAAATATACCCGAATCCAGTTTCGAATAGAAGTCGTTTGATCTGCGTAGCCCATGTTTTATGATTACTTGCTGTACCTGTAATCATGTCTGTATAAGCTTGTTTTGATAGACTGCAAGAGTCTAATGTTGCGATGCGTGTCCAAAACTTCAATGTGAGTATGACTTCTATGCTGTGCAGGAATTTTTTTCAAAATCATCCCCCCCTCCTCAGAAGTCAAATAGTCGGCCCCTAAATACGGGGATTTAAGGTAGTATTCCTTTTTACAAAATCTGAATCTGGAGTCTTCAATCTAAAATAATAGTTTGATTTTCTTTACCTCGAAACCAATCTAAGATTGCAATCTGAACGACCCAACCCTGAAGCTGGATTGTTTGGATTGATCCAGGATACCAAAACCCTAAACCGGTTTGGTTAAAAGGAATGCACCCTAACTTTGAATCATAAGTAGAAGGCCAAACAATTGTGCAGTCAGTTAAATGAAGATACATTAGGCTAGTAGAAATACTTTTGTTGAGGTAGATCCGAACTGACCCACAGATCATTTGACAAATATAGTTTATATGGAATTTCCATGCGTGAGATTGCGTGTGAATTTTCACGATTTTCAACATTTTCGTACTATATAAACATGATATTTTTGTCCACCGACATCCTCTTTAGTCCCTCCTTTTATGAAACGAATTCTGGGACCTTTTTAGAAGGATACAGCTTGCAGTAAGAGGGGGAAAAACAACACAAACTAAGCCATAGGGACCTAGTACGTTTGGGAGATTCTTACTCTTATCCTCTTAGTACAGTAATGGACTACTAAAAAGCGCCAATTTTCCAAACAGCTGTCATGTAATCATGTGATTCTCATTCAGACTCTTATCTGATACACCGTAGCCAGACAAAAGCCCAGGAAGTATTTACTTCCAGTGTGTCTGTGCGGGGAACGTTTCTGATTGGCTGACATTTCCCGCCTAAATTCCCTCCCTTTGGGCGCGCGAGTTGTGACACAGGAAGCCCGGAACATAATGTGCTGAGTGACAAATTTCAGATAGCGAACCCTTATCTACTCTCAATTGTTTTCTTGTGACCTTTTTTGTCACAAAATGAGAGGTTATTTTCTGGTATGATATCTCTGAGGAATCTTTTTAATGCAAACTATCGATAAAGCAAAGGCAGACGAGCTCAGTCGAAGTGCCCAGCAAATGGAGCCGTCGCGACTCCGGAAGGGTCTTTTGTCTTTAGTCGCGCTGTGATTCGTTGGTGTAACCACAAGACTCATCTTATCACAAGGAGACAAGCTGCTTTTTGGGGTTTATTTCTTTCAGCCAAATAAAACAGACAGGACGACGCAAGAATGATGCCACGATTTGAGTCTCAGAAATTAATGAAATAACATGATCCTCTTCTTAAATCGAAACGAACGCAAATACTAACACCTTGTTTTTACTTGACAACCAGTGGCGTCGAGATTGCTAGGGACTACAAACATCTACAAGAAAATAACTGAAATTCTCAAATATGATCTCCCTATGAATGCAGTGCCCATTGAGGAGGGAGGTGATAAGGAATTGCTGGGTTCTTTACATCAAAATTGCGATGAACCAGCAGAATGTCAAATGTTGAAATCAAATGAATCCTTAGCTTTGCCTCCGAGAAGGGGCTTGAAATTAGCCTCACTTAATATTAATGGTTTAGAAAGCCACCTAGATGAGCTAAATATCTATCTTGCTGGAAATGATATTGACATTCTTGCAATCAATGAAACAAAACTAAACAATCTAGACAAAAATGAAGTTGTAATGATCCCGGGTTACGAAATTGTTAGACGGGATAGAACCACTGACAAGGGTGGAGGTATTTGCTTCTATGTTAAGCAACACATTAATTTTCTTGTGCGGGAAGACCTTAAAATGGAAAATATAGAAAATCTCTGCATAGAAATTCGTAAACCCCGCGCAAACCGTTTATCGTTGTGACATGGTATCGGCCACCTAATTCCCTAGTAGAAGTTTTCAGACCATTTGAAACTCTACTGAGTAAACTTGATTCCATGGATACTGAGTATTTTATACTCGGAGATTTGAACTGTAATATGGACGCTCCCGGTGACAACGATACACGTAACTTAACGAGTATAACTGATGTGTATGGTCTCCAACAACTCATCAAGGAACCTACTAGAATTACTGAAAAATCTGCAACTTTGATTGATTTAATTTTCACTAACTGCCCGGATAAAATTGTGTGCTCTGGTGTCCGCCATATTGGCATCAGTGACCATAGTATAGTTTTCGCATACAGAAAATTATCTATAAATGGCTTTGATAAGGGTCATACTAGCATAACTTATAGAAATTTTCGAAATTTTAATCGCGACAATTTTCGTCGAGACGTTGAAACCCAAAATTGGGATTCTCTAAATAACCTTAGGTCTGACCCAGACCGCATGTGGCTCGCGTGGAAGGAGACTTTTTCTGCCATTGTCAATAAACATGCTCCACTGAGAACCTCGCGTGTCCGTTCGCGTAGTTCTCCGTGGATCACGTCAGAGCTAAAGGATATTATGCATAATAGAGATATTTGAAAATTAGGGCGATTAGAACAAAAGACCCAGATGATTGGGCACAATTCAAAACACAAAGAAACAAAGTAAACAAAGAAATTAAGTTAGCCAAGCAACTATATTATCAAAACACCTTAAACAAGTACCAGGGTGATTCAAAGAAAACGTGGCAGACAATAAATGAAATAACTTCCAGGAAATCTGGTAGAACGTCTGTGAAAGAACTTAAAGTGAATGGGCAGTCAATAACAACCCAATTGAATTGGCAGACGAATTCAATAACCACTTTGCCACCATTGGCCCAAAACTTGCGAGTGATATCCCTGCGCAAAGTAAAAATAGCCATTTAGACTTTCTTACTGGCACAAACAAAAGGTTTCAGTTCTGCCAAGTCACTTCAAATCATGTTCTCTCACTATTAAACAAACTAAATAAGTCAAAGGCCACTGGCCTTGACAAGATATCAGCTAGACTCATTCGTGAGTGCGCTGATCTTATTTGCACTTCACTCTGTAATATATTCAACCAGTCTCTCAGTCTCGGTATATTCCCTGACGACTGGAAAAGTGCCCGGGTAACACCATTATTCAAGCAAGGAAATCGTGATGACATGAACAATTATCGCCCAATATCAGTGGTCTCAGTTATAGCCAAGGTCTTTGAAAGGATAGTTTATGACCAAATATATGCCTATTTGATTGAAAATGACATAATTTGTAAATACCAATCAGGTTTTCGCAGTCTCCATTCGACCGTCACGGCTCTTCTTGAGGCCACAGATAGTTGGGCGTATAACATTGACAAAGGAAAAGTAAACGCTGTTGTTTTCCTAGATTTGAAAAAAGCGTTCGATACTGTTAATCACGATGTCCTTCTATCAAAACTAGACAATTATGGCATACAAGATATTGCCCATAACTGGTTCAAGTCGTATTTAGACAAACGCACACAAAAATGTTCCATTAATGGCTCACTCTCTCAAACCTGCCTATTAAGCTGTGGAGTTCCACAGGGTACAATTTAGGGCCATTATTATTTTTACTGTACATTAATGACTTGCCAAACTGTTTGGATAATTGTCAACCACGAATGTATGCTGACGACACTCATTTGACGTATGCGGGTTCCTGTGCCGACAATATTCAATCATGCCTAAACAAAGACTTGGCAAATGTCAACAATTGGCTAATAGCAAACAAACTAACTCTAAATGCGACTAAAACCGAGTTTATGTTGATTGGGTCAAGGCAGAGGCTATGCACGTTTACAAATCTTCCCCAGCCAGAGATAAATGGCGCGCAAATTGATCTAGTGACAAAAGCAAAATCACTAGGAGTGGTTATCGATGAGAATCTCAATTGGTGCGAACATATAGATAAATAACCAAGAAAATTGCATCTGGTATTGGGGCAATCAAACGAGTGAGGCACCTTGTTCCTCAGACGACTATGCATAATATTTTTCGTGCGCTTGTACAGCCACACTTTGATTACTGCAATGTCGTCTGGGGAAACTGTGGTGTTACACTCCATGATAAACTACAAAAGCTTCAAAATAGAGCAGCTCGTGTCTTGACCCACTCAAGCTATGATGCCAGTGCTAGCGAACTTTTTGAATATTTGGAATGGAAAAATCTAAGCTCCCAACAACAGATTGCGCGAGCAACAATGGTTTATAAATGTTTGCATGGACTGGCACCTGGCTATCTTTCCAGCAAATTTACGACCCGAGAATCGATATATTCCCTAAGAGACTCGGACAACAAAGTCAACGTTCCACTACCGCGAACCAATTATTATAAAAACAGCTTCAGCTATAGCGGTGCTATCACATGGAACAGTCTTCCTAGCGAAACAAGACAAGCCGAGTCTCTTAGGAAATTTAAATCATGTATTAAATAGGGCACGGCATTCATGGAAAGCAGCTCGGGGAGGGTAGGGTGGGTAGGGTAACTAGCGTAGATAAGGGTAGTGTATTATATTTTATTATTTCTATATTATTATAATTGAGCTGATGAATTTTTACCGTGGATAAATAAAGAATATCTATCTATCTATCTATCTATCTACCCTCGTACCCTGGAAAAATATCGCTACGCTAGTGTTCACAATAGCCAACGTTCGAGTTACAATCCAATGTTCACGAAAAGAAAGCTTCAAATTGAAGCCCTAGTTCCAATACATTTACAGTAGTTTTAGAAGAGAGCCTCAACTTGAGGTTAATTGTTTGTAGGCTTTGGGGCGTAATTCGAACATGGTCTATTGTTACGACAACTGTCGTAGCTCAATCCCTAATGTTGTGGGCGGGTTTCCTGTGGTTAGATATAATATCTCGATCAGATAAGTGAACCTATAACTGGCCTTGCAAATATGTTTCGTTGCATTAAAATAGAGCCAAGAAGAAACATTTCTAAACTGTTGGCACGCACAAATGAAAAAAATTATTAAAATTTGAAAAATCAATCTAAACAGCATCAATGTAGGAAAAGCAGCTGTAACGAAATGCGCTTAATTTCCCAGCACATTTGCTAACAGAGCGAGTCACAAAAATCTTTCCCTCGCGCAGCAAGTAGTCTTACCAACATTTTATGTAGCGAAAGGTGAAGGAACAGGTTTTCTGAGTAACAGGTCCGTATAGTTTTGTGCCCGTGGTTTTATAACAATAATAATACAACATTTCTATAGCTCCATTTCCTGAACCTCAATGCCGCTTTTCTTTGAGTATTGTGTTCCGCACCCTAGACCACTAGATCCATGGCGGGAGCGAAGTATGAATCACAGACCTCTATTACGTCTATTCTGTTCACGCTGATCAAGCTTTAAAGAGCCATTTGCAAAGCGTTGTGGGGAGGCATGGACAAGGTGACTCCGACAACGCGTATTTCAGACATTTTTTAACTCGCTCGCGCCGCGTCAAAAATGATCGAATATTTTTTAGCTCTTGATATGTTAAACCTCGACTATTGTTGCTTTTAACTATTTGTTTGAATTTTATTCGAGCCGATATTCTAACAGTGGTATTTTTACTGTTTTTTTTTTTTCCCTGTGCGAAAAATCTTCAGCCGTTTTTTTCTGAAATTACGGATTTGGGGTCGTTCGACCTTCGTTTTTTTGTCATTCAAGTTTGAAGAAAATTGTACGAGCGAAAATTGCAGTACAAGGTAGAGCCAAAAAATGACCATCTTTGACTCCCCATTGTGGGAGTCACCTTAACGAGGAGTACGCCAAAAATGGCAAGACATTTTAACCAATAGAGCAGATTTCGTATGACTGTGAAAAGTGCCGCGGTACGGCGCGGTACTGTCGCGGTGGCGGTACGGAACCTGGCCTGCTGTAAATGGAATGAAATCGCCAATGAAATCGCGTAGTCGCGGTACGGTCACGGTCGCGGCGCGGAACAACTTTGTTACGCTACTTTTCACAGTCATACGAAATCTGCTCTATCTACCGCATGGGCCTTATATAACTGAAATAAAAACTATTATTTTTTCAGCGGTCCGGTATCCATCAAATCGCGCGCTCTGATTGGCTCGCGAGCGGTCCGGAATCCTACGATCCGGACCCTGGGTCCGGATGATTCGCGCGCGCGCTAATTTTTGTGAAGTTTTATGCTGTTTCAGTGAAAGCAAAAAAGTAAATATATTATTTACCGGTTTGGGGTCGGTCCAGATCGTGAAATACCGTGACCTTGGCCTTGAAAATACTGACCTCGACCTCCGCTCTCGGTCAGTATTTTCAAGACCTCAGTCACGGTATTTCACGATCCGGACCTCCAGCCGGTAAACAACATATATCATATTAATATTTAATATGTGCTAATGGACGTATGAGACGAGAGGCTAAAAAGATCGACAAAAAGCGCCTCATCCATTAATTCAAGAAGAAGAGAAGAAGCAAGGCAGCACAACACCCATAAAATAGCGGCGAATGCTAGAAAGCAACTTGAAAGGTAAGATAGAAGGCTAAAATACTTGAAATATGGATAATGCAATTGAAGAAGAATTCATAATTATGCCTTCTCACGTCTGACTTCTGTGGTCATTCAAAATATAGACTCCTCTGTTTTATTTTAGCGAAGTAGTCGTACGTCAAATAAAGTTTTACCATATCAAAGCCCTTGCCTTTCAAACAAGAATATTTTTTCTATTGGCAATCTGAGAATTTTTTTGCGCGTTATTTTTGAATTTTTCGCCGTTACTCCTTGAGTTTTTTGCATTCCTATACAATCCCTGCAGATGCGTTTAATTGAAGGATTTACCTCTTTTAGGGATTAAATAGTCTAATCACGAAATTGTAGATAAACAAGAAACAATAGATAAACTATGAATTAAATTGAAGTGCAGGTGGTACCTTTTGGATCATATGAATTTAAAATGTAGGTGATCATTAAGTGACGTCAGGCGATTGATTAAATTCGGTGCTGTCTACCTTATAACATCTAGTATTTATTTAGTGTTTCCAACCACGATTTGATTCTTAAAAACAGTTCCATTTTGGTCATATAGATGTGTATTTCATCAGTTATAATCAGCGCGACAATCTTTCCATAAGAGAACACATCGCCAAAGAAATCTCCTGACTTGAGAGCGAAACTCGGCGTAGATATATCTCGGTCTTGCGAGGAATAGACAAAATCGGCCAGGTAACGGTGTTTACGTCTTGTAGTGAATCAATTGAGGTCATGTTATGATTCATTATTATCACTACGCGCGGCCAAATTGTCAACCGCCCTCTCTAAAACGCTCTATTTTTGCGGGCCAAATAGCAAAACAGCGGGCCGCAAATGCATTTACCGCCCTCATTTTGATTGGCGGTGGTGGCGCTCTGCTGCCACGCTAGACCAATCAGGTCACGCGGATACCATTTTAGTGCCAATTTGTGGCGGGCATTCACTCGGTGAAAATTATTCGACATTTTCTCTAACTTTCTCTCGTTATTACCAATACTCCAAAACTCTGACTTGAACGAAGATCAGTTAGATGAAATTGAGCAATAAAACACAAAGAAAGCGACGGAGTGAGGAATATATGGAAGTTTGAGAAAGCGAAGGCGAAGTTGTTTGCTAAACAAAATAGAGCGGATTTCATATGACTGTCAAGACTTTTTAATTGCGATTGCTTTGCGTTCTCATTGGCTACTCGTTTTTCTCAGCCAATCAAATTCGGTAGTAAATACAATTATGTAATTACTTAGTAATTGGTTCGGCTTGCAATTGGCTGAGAAAAAAGCCATTAAGAAGCAAGTCGTGATTTCTCTCGATTCTGATTGGCTAGTGATTGCTCGCAATTGTTTTCACGACATTCATGTGTGAAAACCGCTCTAATGTGTGTATATAGAACCGAAACATAAACTCTCGCTATTCAGTCTGGGAATATGGACACTTGAATCAGTACTTCGACGGCCACGGACAGACGCCGACGGAACTTGGAGGGATTCGGAAATATTGGTTTAAGCTGGTATTCGTTCTGCTTTCATTTCGCCGGTCGAGGACGGAGGGTTGGTGAGAAGGCGAGAGATGACTAGAAGTAAGCCTATACAAACACTGTAGTTAAAACATATGCCGTGTTCTCATTTGTATTGCCTTTTGGAATTTTTATTACCCTGCTAGCAGAGTAGATTTTTATACGATATTAAAAGTTGTACAGCTTTTTGTTTCATGTAACCTAAGCTCTCAAGGTAATAGAAACTTGCCGATGTGCCTTTCATCTAGCTCACAGTCTATTGAACTATTCTGTTGAACGAGCAGTATCATACTTGTATCATTTGCCTTGCGTAGTGAGAATCCCCATTTGGTTATCGATTAAGTTACGTTGCGTGTCGGTTAGGCCGAATACCTAACTTAGCGGCGCGTCACTTGAACAGGGAGCATACACAACGGATCCGCTCTTCGTTTAAAAGGGGAAAAACATCTCATACAAACCGGTAAGCAAAAAATAAATGTATTTAGTACTAGATAAACAATTCGAAGTGTGTTTCGAGTAGTTTTTAGCTGTATAAATTGACTCATTTTCAAGGTAGTTCGTGAAGTTTTGCTAGCTGAATAACGAACCCATCTCAATTAATTTATTACACACAAAACTCGTCGGTTTACACAATAATACTGATGTATACTATCCTATCGCTCGTGCCTGGATTGGCAGACAACAAGAGGTTAACACTGTTTCCGATGTTGTCTATGGATCGTGTTGCAGAAATCCTGTGGCACCAGGAATACTCGGCGCATCCCTGTATGCGACAGGATACCCAAAGCTAACAAAAAAAAAGAAACAGGAAAACAAACACATTCCATACACCTCAAAAGCTATCAAAGGTTATCAAAGCTTCTCAAATCTCAGCAACATATTTCTCTCTCGCATTCTTTGAACTTAATATCCGCTCAGGTAAATACTTAGACGTTCCACAAGTCAACCTCTCTGAGGATACGCGACGAGAAGCGAGCACCAAGCACGAACATTTTTTAAAGGACTTTGAGAAAGTCTAGTAAATACGTAATAAAATATTGGAAAAGTAAGCTTTGATGGCCATGCGCATGTATGTGCATAATATGACCTCCAGAGTGCAGGTCATGACGGATGCCTCGCTAATCACTCAAGAGCCTCCTTCTCATTAGAATCTCTCGTTGTATAAAATATATATCTATCTTTATTTTACTCGAACCTCAGTTCTCAATTATCATCTCATAGTTCTAATCAATTTGCATATTTCAATAGTTATTGTGAATACAGAATATCGACTCTGTCTCTGCTGAGTGGTTAGTGATTTGTCGCATGCAAATCATTGCGTGATAAACAAAGCAGACCAAATCGACACAATATTTCCATAGTTCTTAGGAGGTTACTCGGGGTTATCGAAATAACGCAAGTTCTATTTTAGTCGTGGGAGTATCGTAGCTAGACAGTTTTATCTTCCGGTGGAGGATTTTTAAGTGCAGAGTTTTTTACTCAATAACTTTGTATTCATTCACAGTCTGCTAGCAAGAAAGACAACTGTAGGACACGAAGCAACATGCTGGTAATAGACAAAGCCGCATTCAAGGCCACTATTAACTTGCTAATAAGCGAGAGCACGGAGAAGGAGGAAAAGAATATCGAACGCGACGTAGCAGATCAGACATTTCGCAAGAAAATCAAAACAAAACTTAATGGCATTTCGAAAACTGAGTTGTCGCCGAGTGCTCGAGCTTTGGAGCGAGGGATACAGGTTCTGTATGGTCTTGTAAGCGGGACGGCAAGGTCTTGTATTGAGCATGCTAAAGTGACTAATGAAGCGGGTAGTGCTGCATCACATCTCTTTGATCTTGTTGACAAGAAAGCAGCAGCCGTACAGAGGAGAAAGGAATCAGATGTTATCGAACTTGACGAATCAGCGAAGACGATCCTCGCGTCGGCGAAGAATGAATTTCAAAATGCAAAGAAAGAAGCGGTGAGAGCGTTCAACTACGAATCATTGAAGCTCCCGGATCGTCTTGTCGCGATGAAGTTACGACTTGCAGCCAGTATTTTGACTGTAATAGAGAATTATAATGAAGCGTTCCCGGCATGCTTAGCGTGCTTAAAAGAGATGCATGGTTTAGAGGGAGTTAAGAAGAAATTTAAGTGCAAGTCGAGAAGGGGTTAAAGTCAAAGTTTCAGAAAGCTTCAAGAATTGCGATACTTTCTTCTGTTTGTCAGATCAATCATGCTATATATGAAATCTTTCGAAAGGAAAGCCTTTTTACGACTTGGCCAGCTATTGATATCGCACAAGATCACCCTATCGATCCTTTGCGCGACGAGAGAGTCATCAAAATTTTGAGGGAGGCGGGCTTGGGTTATCATTGCCTAATGCCTTGGTCATTTGGAGAAGAAGGAAAAGAGGAAGCCAGATTAGTATACCCCATTGGGGTATCTGTGAATTCCAGTGGAGACTTCATAGTCACTGACAATAACGTAGATGGCAAGATTAAAGTATATGATAAACATGGTAAGCTTCAGTTTATTGCTGATCCTAAGTCAAATGTTTCTTCTCAAGGTAAAAAGATGAAATATGACACGTATCACCTGGCAGTCGATCGAGATGACAACATTTATTTGCTCGTCAAAGAAAAAGGAACAGAACTGAACATTGTGTTTAAATTTGACCAGGAAGGGGAACTGGTGAAGTCGCATTATCTGGGCCCGCAAGGTCTGAGATCCTTGACTATTAGCGACAAGGGCGACATTCTTGTGAGCAGCTTCCAAACCATGTTCCTTCTAGACAAGGCGGGGAGACTACAGCGCCTGTTGGACGTCGGAGAGTTTGACGACTCAGAAGCCATGATTGATAGAATCATCGCCAGCAAAGATCGCGTCTTTATTACAGTTTCACAAGGAGACAACACGCGTCTTCATTTTTTCACCTCCGAAGGCGAGCATATAACGGACATTGAGGAAGACTTCGGAAGCACGCACATGGCGTACCATTCTCCAAGTGAACACGTGCTATTGGTCGGATTAGGCGGTCCCTCGGATCGTATCCAGATTTTATGTATTCAAAGGATGGTACACTTACTAGCAGCGTCGACTGTTTTGGTCCGGATAGCGAGGTCGAGTTTGTCCCTAGCGGTTTTGCAGTTACGATGGTGGTCGTATGGTCATAACTGATTGTCATGGAGGAAGACGAGTACTAGTGTGGTAAAATTACTATTACTGACCTTTAAGAGGCTATTTGCCTTAGGCTGCTTGCCTAAGATCCATGTTGAATCATTAAAAAAATTCAAAATAATAATTATGACAAGCTAAGTTTAAGCGTCGAAAAGGCTTAAAGAGATTGCCTTGCGAACTGAAAATATAGAGCTGAAATGAAACAACTAAATATAAAGGTATCAGGGAGGTTTAAATTCCTTTTTTATAAAATAACTGCGATACTACGCGCGCTCTGATTGGTCGAAGAGAACGATAGAGAAGATTGGCAGCGTGAGGAAATAGCAAGATGGACAAATTCGTTGTTGCTTTAGAGCGGATTTCACATGACTGTCAAGCCTTGTTATGTAATTGCGATTGTTTTGCGTTCTCATTGGCTACTCGTTGTTCTCAGCCAATCAAATTCTGTACTAAATACAATTGTGTAATTACTTAGTAATTGGTTTGGCTTGCAATAGGCCTTTTGCAACAGATGGTCACGTGACTCGGTCACCGTTAAAACGGGCAGCTTCACCCAAATAATGTTCAGAAATGAAAAGAGCATATTGATTTTAGTAAAAAGGCAGAGTTTCAGCTCTATACGATGTATACGCGACGAGGGAGAGCAAAAAGAAAACTGTTTATTTTACAAGGATGTGTATGATTGGATTGCAAGCCTTGCAATCCAATCATACAACCCTACTAAAAAGCAAGTTTTATTTTTGCTCCCATTCTTTGAGTTTGCATTGTAGCGGGCTCTTTTCATTTTTGAGCATCATTTGGGTGAATCTGCTCATTTTAAGGGTGACCGGGTCATGTGACCATCTGTTGCAAAACTCCTATTGGCTGCGAAAAAAAGCAATTTAGGAGCAAGTCATGATTTCTCTCGATTCTGATTGGCTAGTGATTGCTCAATTGCAGTTGTCACGACAGTCATGCGAAAACCGCTCTAGAACAAGCAAAAACGATCTTAAATCAAACGTGCGACCGATTTTATAAAAGCAATAGAGATTTTTTTTCCGTGTTTACATAGCCTGATCTAAACACTCGGGGGGTTGAGAGAATTATCGAGAATTCTCCTCCAGCCTCCCTCGTGTTAGCTATGTAAACACGGAAAAAAGTTATCTGTTCCTAAAATGATAATACCAGAGCGCGCGTACCATCCAAATTATTTTAGAACAGGTTTCGTATGACGGGGAAAAGTGAAAAGTGCCGCATGGACTTCATTAATCGCAGGAACAGGAAAAAGGAAAGAAAAAAAAACAGGAAGAAAACCCTTGTCAGTAACCTCAAAGCTTTATCCCCCTTGACCACATTTTCTATATACGGCGCTGGTATCGTAGAAAAGTTAGACACTGATATGGCTAGTGTATTTGCGTGACGTAAGCACCCCCCCCCCCCCCCCCATACACTTTGCGAAGCGCTCTGCCGCCCCTAACAAACAGCTATATAAAAGCCGTTTAAACGCATTTCAAGAGGGTGCTCGTTGTATAACCCGAAATAGCACGAGCAGTACAAACATTATTAAACTAGAACATGCTGCTGTTTCACTAAGAAACCATACTGTGATAATTGATAATTTAGCGACTTCTAAGAGCATACCGTCATTATTCCGCTTGTCTCATAACCAGAACCAGACAGCGACTGGTCCTAAAAAAAGCGAAAGATTCATAAGAAGGGGTGGCAAGTGGTACATGCGTGTCTCGTGGGCTTCCCACTATTGACAACTTTGCCCAGTTACCCTCATATTTGGCACATTTAAAGGGCACTCGCACGCTTGCCTGACAAGCAAATAATTAAACTCGCAATCCAATTCCATCCACTTGGTAATAGATCAAAACACTGTAGATTTGTATTGATTTAACAGCTAAAAGGTCATTTAACAAACCTGGACTGTTATTTTGGTTATTCCCGGTAAACTTACATGTAATTTTGGTGATTAGAATTAGACTTATTTGTTGACAGGTGGTACAAAATTAAGCGAGCGAGTGCCCTTTAACAGAGCTCATGAAAAGGAAAAAAAAGTTATTTTTTTTAATTTTCAACTTAACGGTTTTTGATGGGAAAATCTGACGCTATCAGAATTCCATTGAATTTAAGATACGGATGTATGAAAAATTAGTAAACGGCAAGTGAGAGACTACGTTGTTTTATTTTCTTAATAATAATACACATGAAAATATTTCTGGATTCTGATTGGCTGAGAGCAGTACAGTTTTTAGGTAACAAAGTGCTAAAAAAAATGTAACAAAATGCAAAAATGGTTAACAAAATGCAAATTTTCTTTCGAAATGCTAATTGCAAAATATTTTGGTAACATAGAACTATTGTATGGAAACATAGAGGTATTGTATGTTTTTGTTTTTGTTCATGCTCAAATTCTGTCAGGTTTCAATCAAGGAAAAATGCGTGCGGCTTATTCAGTTCTAAGCAGATTTGTGAATTTTTCATGTGTATTATTAAAAGAAATCATACGACTTTTCTCGCTCAATTTGGAATTTATTTACACTCGTGGGTTTTTCAAAAAGCTCAAATGCACTCGCCTGCGGCACGTGCAATTTTGATACTTTTTGAAAAACCCACTCGTGCAAATAAATTCCAAATTGAACTCGAAGTCGTATGATTTCATACTAAAATAAAAAAATGACTAAAAATGCCCTTTTCATTGAAATGTCATGTTTCTTTAAAAAGTTTGAATTTCGTGCCTAATTAACGGTACTTTTGGCACGAAATTCAAATTTCAAAAAATCATAACTTTTGAAAGAACAGTACATTTTTGGTGATCTTTTCGGTTTAATTAATAAAACAATGTTGTCTGTTTTCACTTGGCGTTTACTAATTTTCACAGAACCATATTTTAAATGCCGTTATATTTCAAAAAGAACAAATTTTTCCTTTGAATACTTTCCAAAGCGCGGATTTGGACTGCGTTTTAGCCCACCTTGAAATTAAATAGAGCCTTCCCATATTATTTGACAGCTATAACATATTGTAGCTGATCTGATATATAATGGTAATTGAACTGAGTGGAGTGCAATTTGGTCTGAAATCATACGCGTGATTTCAAAATCAAACGAGCGCGCGTAGCGCGAGTTTGATTTGAAATCACAAGTATGATTTCAGACCAAAATTGCACGACACGAAGTTCAATTACCACTTTATTATATCCATTTTGAAATCACATTCTAGGCCCAGAGGATTCTATCAATTTATTTTCTTGAAACCGGAAATGCCTCATAAAAACATTGTATGCAAAACGAACTCATTAAGTACTTATATGCAGAAATTGTCATGTGACAAACAAAACGATTTCGATCACTCATAACCTGCAAAGTTCATTCATAGTTGAGATCACTTATGTTTAAAATTACACCATACACAATTCAACAAAGTAATTTTCATTGTCTGACAAAAGGAAGGAATGCTCGTCGCTTTTATTGCGGCCTTGGAGATGGAGTGGAGTTGGAGACGTAGAAATATTGAAGTTTTGCGATGGAACTGTGACTTCGCTGGGCGAATGACTTGCGATGGCATAAAATCAAAACTTGACTGCAATTATCCTTGGAAGCCATGAGCTGTATTGCTAAATTTCATCACTTGCTGCATCTGGCTGTGGATGGTAGTGTTCTTCATGTTTGAAGAGAGTGGAGTTTGATAGATGAGCGGAGGTGATTTTCAAGATGGCGGCATCGTTTCACTATCAGCTGTGAATTTGCGAAACACTTTCATCCAGCTTTGTGTTAACCGGAAGTGTTCTTATTGATCACTTTAGACTTCAGCTCTTCTACCACATTGTCTACCGGAAAGCATGTAAAATCATCAACTTTTGATTTTGTGGAATTTGCTGTTGTTTGTTTTTTGGTGGACTCGGATTCCTGGACTCGGGACCGGAATTTTGCACCAGAGGTGCTGGATTATTCGCTTGAAAATCCTCCATATTGTCGTGAAACTGATATCATACTCTGGAAAAACGACAGATAAAAAGGTACTGTAAATATTTAAAGTTTTATCCATAGTTTTGTCGTTGTTTCTTGTTTTTCTTTTCAAGCAGAAGAAGAAAGGGGGAATTTCCCCAAAAAATTGCAGGAAGATGGTTTTCCTGCCATTATTTTCCTGTAATCTGATTGGTCACTGCCTTTTAACCCTGAAATCTGATTGGCTGATTGATTTTGTGCTTCATTTTGATTGGCTGAGAAAAAGATGCGATTTGGACTCAAAAGGATGCGATTTGGGAATAAATTGCACTGTTGTAAGCCAATCAGATTGCAGGGATTGACAGTGATTTCAAAATGGATATAATAAAACCTTGAAATTAAATAGAGCCTTCCCATATTATTTGACAACTATAACATATTGTAGCTGATCTGATATAACCTCAGTGGTTGGGAAATATTTATAGTTTTAACAGTTCAAACATGTTGAAATTTACCTAGAGCATTTGTTTATGAAAGAAGACTTTGCTAAATAAAATTTGTAAACTTACTTGATTGAAGTCACCACTTGCACCCTCTCCACTTTGAATTTCGCCCTTGCACAAAATAAAAACGATATAAAATTGCAAGTATATTTTTACAAAAAATAAATTGAAATAAGGGGACTCTTTCCGGCTGTTGCCGCGAGTAACCATTGACCAGTCAGTTTTGATTCTTGAAACGAAAATGAGGGGCACTTCATCATATCTAAAAATTGTGTATTTTGCTTCAGGACAAAACTCAATAGCTCCATTTTCGTGTGCGTGCTCACCTTTCCGTTACCATGGAGATTATATCCTTCCACGTGCATCCCAGATCCACTCTATAAGACACAAAACCTCCAGCTATGATGCATTATTTCAGTTAAGGTTTCACCCTGGTATCCATTTCTTTTTCACACCATCAATTTTCGGTGTTGTTTTGTTCAAATAAGAATCACGTTGAAATTTGTAAGAAAATACATGGAATTTCCTCTGCGCGTGGACTCGCTGAATATTTTACCGACTCGAAATCTCTACAAGGCCTGTAGCTAAATTAACGTTCTAACAAGAACCCTGCCATTATTGGCTCCTGCGTAATAAATATGTAAGGAGCGAACAAACTTCTTCAAACCTTTCTATATATCTGCCTACAGATACAGCAACACCGTCTTTTAAAAAGGATCATTTGCCGGAGGGACAGCTATGTAGCACTGGGGAAAGAAATGTGTGGCCGCCATATTGTATTTTATCCGCTGGCCACAAGCTGACGTCATCCATTGTTATTAATGTGCCAACCCGAGATCGATTGGCTGAAAGAACAACGGGCGCTATTCAATCTACGGTTGGCACATCATTTGAATGACGAACGTAAAACTTTATAATTACGCTTCATTCACCAGGCGCTATTGAAATTCAGAATATTTCTTTTTTGAAGCTCCGTTACGCTTGCTGTTTTCATGGATGCTTCAAATATGTAAACACTGACGTCACAATAAATTCGCCTACCTTAACCTATTATGACCTACCGAATTCTCCCCGCTTGCTTCGTGTGTGAAGTTTTTAACAGGTTGCTGAACAGTTGGCTATGAAAGCAAAGAACATAAACTTTACTGAAATCAGCCGATATACCTTGCACATAATGCATTTCATTTTCCACAGTGGATTCAGTTGCTTGCGCCAAAACTCAAGTCAGGTCGTTGAGCAGCTTCTGATCGCGCTCTCGCCCTCCTCCCCACAGGAATGGAGCGATCATGCCCCGTTCTTACATTTAGGACTTCGTCCTGGCCTAGGAGCTCACCTCTCTTCATATCTATCTCGCTCTAAGGTCATTGTTTTATTTTATCACAATGATAATATTATACTGTCCTCTCAAAATGGCGGCTGAGACAGGCTCTCTAACCTTAAACGAAGCTTTTATATGAGTAATATAAGTAGCGCAGTGGACCATGTGATTCAAATGACGCGCGCTGTCTTTCTGGTAACTTACCACTTTTCGTTCACTTACCAACAGTTTTAATAAACCGCCATGAATACTTCTCATAAAGCTGTGCGACCACAGCGCAAAACCGATGCCAGGGTAGACACCGTTGTCTTCAAATCTATTGCAAACGCGCCTTCTCAAGGATTTGTGGGAAGTATTCGCGCAAGTGCAAAAACTATGCTCGCTATGTACCTTGGGAAATGATAGGATGAATTCACAAACCAAAGCCAAAGCAATGCCAAAACTCACTCTTTCTACCACAATTTACACGAGGATGATTACTAGATTTGCGATTGATAGCAGCAAATTAAACATTTATTACCTTTGGTCTTTGAAACTTTGCCACGTGTCGGCAAATTTTCTCTGATGCCGAGACTATTGCAGTCTGTACATAGAAATATAAGTAATCATTAGTAACTGCCTCGTAACCTCGCGGGGGAGGCTCTGGTGACAGCCACCTACGCATGCTCAAAAGAAAATGGTGGTGTTTATGCATAATAACTACTTTTAGGGCGTTCAAGTCAAAGTCATAGGTTGAAAAGACGACTAGGAAATGAATGCCCTTGTTATTTTGGCAGATACGCAGATATCGCTTCTAACGCGATATCAAGCCAGTTTATGTACGCGTGCGCGCCATATCAACCAATCAGCGAAGGCCCTCAAATGGATATCACCAGGGCCTCCCCTGCGATGCGACGAGCTGGAGAGCTCTGGATACGATAATAAAACCCAACATTCTCACTCTCAAAGTACCATTTTCCACAGTCTGAAAATTGATTTTTCTACTCCACTGCACTACATGCTAAACCTGGTAGTGTACATTGAGGCTCCTACTGATGTGCTCCTGATGACTAGTTGTAGCGAACCTTCAGTTAGTCCATCCTCACAACATGATAAAAGCACAACTAGCTACCGGTATTTGGCGTGACTTTGTGAAACATTTTATACTAGCTAAGTCTCTCATATACACTACACTAACCAGAACCAGAGGGACGTTAAAGAACCACGAGGACCGTCGGAAGTTGCCCAACCTCACAACACACACTCATGTTTATAAAACTGGTTTCTATTCGATGTGTCATCCAAAAATGTAAAGCGCTTAGAGCTTTGAGGATAAGCGCTATATAAGCACCTATTTTACAGACCGGTGTTACATTTTTTGGGAGCAACCTTCATGAGGCGTTTTCTGCATATTATGCCTTTCCCCTTTTATGTTTTTTTCACGGCAAGCTTACGGTACTATCTAAATCTGGGTTATTACGATTTTCAGCTATTTGGGAACAATTTATTTTGTCTTCCTGAGAGTCTAAGTAAACGGTACTACGTTTGAGTGCTTGTGCAAACTCACCAGTTTAGATGTGCTGTTGATGAGTCTGTCAAGATCTTTCATGACGTGATCACAAACATAGCACTCTCTTGGTAAGGGGTGCGCGTGTATTTTCTTGTCGTTGCCTTTCGGATACGCCTGGGCGACAACTGTAAACAGAATGGAGAAATAAAATATACATGTACCGCTATTTCGTTTTTTTTCCAACACGGCTTAGTGGGCCACATTTTCCGAAGTCTCGTTTGTCACCCATAGTTAGGGTTCGGCACAAGTTGCTCGGCAACTTTTTGGCATCTTTTTAGATGTTCGGCAACTTTTTGGATTTTCGGCAACTTTTTAGATTTCCGGCAACTTTTGACTTTTTTAAACAAAAATATATGTTTTTTGTTACTTTTTGGGCACATTTATTAACTTTCGATAGATATTAGAAAAAACAGCATATCAAATGGTATTTTTTTTCCCTAAAAAATCGTCATCTGAAAACTGATCTACGACTATCATGTTTGTCCATGCCTTGCGATATACTGTTTATCCAGTACGGAAAAAATCAGTACGGAAGAAATCTTAAGAAAAAGAATATTTATTAGAGTTTGAAATAACTTTGAAATAAGAAACAACACAAGAATGTGTGAAATTCCAGTATTTTAAACCTCAAAACAAGTTTAAAAACTTTTATTTTGACAACTTTTCGGCAACATTTTGAAAGAAGTAGCAACTTTTCGGCAACTTTTGAGCACTTTTATCGGCAACTTTTGAGCAATTTATCAGCAACTTGTGCCGAAGTCTACCAATAGTACCTAATTTAAGTTAGTCGCGTAATCACACGAAAATTCCGCCAAACATCTTGCGTTGCCGACGTTGTAAGTACTTTCTTCCTAATACCTTAGCGATCAAAGCAGCAAACTCACAAACCTGCAGATACTCGAGATACCTGGTTTTTTTTTCGCCGAGGGGCCTGTAGCGAAACTTAGAAACCACAGGCATCCCTTGCAGATTCGTCATTGTCATTGTCATTGTCATTGTCATTCTGTCATTCTGTCATTCTGTCATTCTGTCATTCTGTCATTCTGTCATTCTGTCATTCTGTCATTGTCATTGTCATTGTCATTATCATTGTCATTGTTGTTATTGGCCATTCATAATCATAGCCGAAGGAGCATGCAGGGGGCGTTTTCAGGTTCCAGGTCACGTGCTGTTACATGTGGGAGGATTGAAGTTTGTATTGTGCTGATTTTCTTTTCAGCACTCAGATAAAACCACACTGGATAGTATAGCCCAAACATTAAGGAAGCCCTTGTTTCATTCAAAATGGCTGCTATTGAGCAAAACAATAGTTCACTCTAAAACCTCTTAAGCTTTCGCTACGAATGAACTCTAGCGTGCCTCCATATCTGCGATTTAAAGCGGGACTGTCATGGTACGCGCATGCTCGAGCAAAGACCGCCGATCCCATAACTATCATTCAAAACGGGGATTCCCTGTTTAAATAAACCAATCACGGGACACTTCGTTTTCGGAGGAAAGTACCCACGCCCCGCGCGACGTCGCCTCAGGGAAAACATAATTTGGAGTTCATTCGTCAGGAGGCGATATTATGGTAAGTTTTTAGGTTTTTTTAGGCAAATGAGCTGCAAAATCGTTGTCTGAGGTGAAGATACCGTAGCCCTTGAACAATTTCCATGTCTCGTGGACCCTTTTCGATATCCAGATCCTGATTTTATTGTGTTACCAAGCCATTTTGGCGTAAGGACGACCTCGATTAGGCCTTTCTTGTTGGGCAGCCATCAGTGAAAATGACGCTCGAGTCTCATTCAATTTAAAACGACAAACAATATTGCATCGACTCCAAAATTTGGTCACGATACTAAGGAGATCTCAGGAGAGAATACCCGTTAGGAATTAAGGGTAGATGGACCCCGAAACAACAAGATTTGAACGGATTCTACCAGCGTAATTCCTCCCTCTCACAGCCATCGTTCCGGCCCGGACCAAGGTGATCAAAATTCGCACATGCGCGTACCGTGACAGTCCCGCTTTAAAAATACACTGAAAACTATCACCTGGCAAAAAAATGGGGCTTTAGCCTAAAATGCGCAATTTCCTCGAAAATGTGGTCTAATCCGCCGGACTACAAAGGCTTTATGGTTCAAGTCGGTTTACTAGTGAAGGCGTTTCTCGGATATGGTGTTTTGTGGCGTTCAACGGGATTCGCGCATAAAGGATAATCAGGGGCAAAGAGAACGGATTTTAGATGACTGTCGTGAGTTATTCGCAATTACTTTATAATTACTCCTATAGGTTTTATTCAGAATTGCTGTAATCACTTTGCGATTGGTCTCACTACAGTCATGTCCGTTTTGCTGGCTTAAGTACTGGTTACGGATAAAGGACTCTTCGTATAAGGATGAGTTGGTGGGAAAAGCTGCCAGGGTTTGTATTCAAACAGGAGCGCAGAATGTTAAATTTGTTAATCAATTGTTAGAAATGTGTAATCTGAAGTCGTTGGAGAATTTTGACTTTTCGCAGGTCTGAGGAGAAAATACCGGAAAACCGCACCAAATTTAAGGCAAATCCGCGAACCGCAATGTTTTAAAAACCCGCAATACTGCATAGAAAAAAGGAAAAAAAACGAAAACCCGCACCATATTTCAGGCAAAACCGTATCACCGCAATCCCTTACGCCCCCCTCCGTGTAAATCATGTAATAAGGTGCCATACAAACTCTTTCTGCAGCCATCCCGCAGAGGTGCCGACAGCTTTTTACATTCAGCGCTTTATTCGAGATTTCTACGCTGTTCTCTTGATATCTTCTTGAATTTACATTTGCGAAGTATAAACACACTTCGAAATAGTTTTGAAAAAATATATATGGAAAGCTACACGATGTTGAACTGTGCACAAAATTGTAAACATTTATCCAAAAGTATATTAATTCGGAGAGCTGTATCATCTTCCCTTCTCTATGAGAGCTGCAACCGGTCGCGTACCGATTGAGATTTGAGATTAGAAACAAATAAGGTCAGCTAGAAAATAACCAGGCACGACCCAAAGTCATTTCAATTCAACCTTCCAGTAAGTTCGGTTATAGATTTCCATGGAATCGCGCAGACAGAGTAAACACCAAAGATTAAATGATAAATGCAGGTACATAGATTATTGGCGCTTTGCATTTCATACATCATCGACATGTTCACTGTTCTTATTTGAAAGATAGTATATACACCCTGAGTAAAACCCATACAGTTATTTCCTACCTATAAATGCGAAAAGAAGGAACAAAGACACCCTTGTTTTGTCCATAGAGCTGGTCATGTCGGCGACAGTGGAGCATTAAAGTTATCGTTGGCTAACAATTCAAGTTCAATGTGCAAATACCACAAGCGCAAGGTTGTCGTCGGTGCTAATGGTGTACTGCACACGGGGAAGCCACGTCATCTTGATTACTACACGTGAGCGACATATCCTTTAGCTTAGATTACCTCAGGGGTATTGCAACGAAATATGAACACAGTTACAAAAAAGCTAGCTCAGACTCAGGCTGCTCTATATGTTTTAAGTATGCACAAATATGAAATGCGTTCATAATAGCCTCTTCACTGAAAAAGACTCGTCAATCTAATTTCTGGGAAACCTCTACTACAGTCTCGTCCCAGAGTGAACTAGTCTGGGAGGGGCTAGCCGGTTGAAACAATCTGGCCACAAGGCAACGCTAGCCCGCAATGAGCTAGTCACAACTATCAGAACTATCGGAACAGCATCCGGGGGGGGGGGGGGGGGGGGGGGGACTCCAATATGTTTTTTGTCGGGGATGATCGTCGGAAATTTTCAGTTTCACCCCTAAGAGATACCAAACATGGCAGGCCATGGCGTGGCTCAAAAAAAATGTTTACCCTGAAAGATACCTTAAAAGATGAGGTCTTATGTACCAAGTAGGCGCGAAGGACACAGGTAACAGGTGAAGAGATACCCATCAAGAAATGTCCGTGTTTGTTTCTAATTTATCGTCTTCTCATCGAATAATCTCTCTTTCTTACACGGTTTTTTAGAAGCACCATCATAAGAAAAAACAACGTGGACACAGTTTCGGCCCTAAAAGATACCAATCTACCTAAAATTTATTGAAGATCAAGATCACCCCTAAAAGAGACCAAACCATCGTGATTTTAACCACTAAAAGATACGACGATCATCCCCGACAAAAAATCCCCCCCCCCCCGGGAACAGCATCTCGTTATAGGTCCAGGTAACACATAATGCCTGTCAGAGTGCACTACACAGTACTCAGTATTTTCATTGAGCGCAAAGCATCATCAAGGTTCGTCAGTGGTTCGTCAGTGGAATATATAGCGAAATAAATAACGTCTAGTTTGCCAGTCTGAATAGGGTTAAATGGAGGCCTGCAAAAGAAATATTGTTTATACTGATTATAAAGAATGTAGGATTAATTTTTTTAAAATATATATAATGAAAGGTCGACGAACAGCTTACACGATGATTATTTAATAATCATCGTGTAAGCTGTTCGTCGACCTTTCATTATATATATTTTTCTCAGTTCAACTGGTTGACAGGTCCGTTTATCAGGATCCAGCTTGGCAAAACACCTCGTTCGCGGATTTTCATATTTTAGTCATTAATTTTTTAATAGTACGCATTAAATTAAACCCGCATCAAAGCCACTTTGTTGTGACTAAACAGATATAATAGACTTGGCCGTGCGACGGCCACATTCTTGAGATGCCATTTTGGCAATAAAAACAAGGATTATTATTTAAGCTCTCGAAAATGCCAATCAACTGGGCTGTTGACACGGACTCTATTGTTACTGCCAGCGGAATCGTTTGTTCCTTGAACCTATCTGTCAATAAAAGCCCGGCATGACTATGATTACCTATTAAATCTTGGAACCAAAAATATCAGGCCTGCGGGTATCCTCGTACAAGATCCGGGTACTGCTTGCAACATAACGGGACACATGATCAAATCGCTGCTGTAGTGAATCGAAGAAAGTTGGCTATCCTTGCACAAGAATGGCGTCAGAGCTCTTCCTATGCTTTATAGTGGATGATCTATTTCTCGTTCAGATGTTCGAGCGAGGTACTACACTCCTACACCAGAGCGAATAACTAGTAGTACCGGTCAATATCCGAGCATATCATTCATCTCAAAGGAAATAATACACCACTGCTTTCCAGCGCTAATTGATATGGAGCAGCTACTGCCAATAATCCCATTAGCATAAATGGCAGACCACTTGTAAGTGCGTCATTCCTAAATGGAGGAATGCTCACCATGAATAATTTAACGATATTTTTGATAATATTACTTCAAATTGACCTAAAAACATTCAAAATATCTGAACTATCAAGACTACTAGTCAGGATAAGGATTAATACATCGTTTTAGTATATTTTTATAGTATATGCCTCGTTCTATTAAAGATTAATACTATTAAGGTAAGTAATCAATAAAACGAGCTGTCCGAACCAGTGAATTCACTCATAGCGTGGTGGTTAGGGTTTGGGTATAGTAACTGGAAAGTTACAGGTTCGAACCCTGATGATTTTCATAATTCTTTTTTCATTTCTGTAGGTGAGCGCTTGTTTAGAAAAAAATTCTAAGTGCCAGTGAGCATTCCTCGATTTAGGTGGGAGCGTGATTTTTCTGTGGCCTAAGCTTCCCTTTGCTCGTTTCCATCCGCTTTGTAATGGGTCCATCAACGTACAATCATGATCACTAATAAGTGTTATTTAACAAAGACTACTATTTTGCCTATTCATCAGTTATTTCGATGTTTTTTTACATCATCGGAAGCTGCGTGCTAAAATCAGGACACCGCTCCTTTAATTAAATCGCTTCCTGACTTATCACTCGTGGGCCGAATTTGAATTGCCAACGAGCAGGCGAGCCAAGAGGCGAGGCTGCGAGGCGGCAGCATTATAGCAGGGTCCAGAAGGGGTAAAATGGGAGCTGGGATTGGCCTTATTTTAGGCTGGGAAAATTGGATTGGGGTCACTGGGACTGGGATTTGACCACTGGGACTGGGAATTAATGTCCAATAAACTGGGAATGGGATTCTATATTATTTCCCTTTTCCTTGTAAAACGATTTAAAAAACGTCATTTTTCAGTGTAAACATGTGAAAAAGACATAAAACAGATAAAACGACAAAAAAAAAAGAATTAACTGTAGCAAATTGGACGGAAAATTGCAAGGGAAGTCCCTTTGACTTGTACGTGGGAACTGAGGAAAATAATCTGCAAGAAGGCAGGGATAGAAGAATCGATTAAGACTGAAGACATGTGGGTTTGCAGACCTCGCTCTGGAGATCGATTGACCACACAGAACCTGGAAGCCAGAAAAAAGCTAGCTCAATTTTGTCCCACGCACGGTTGACCGAATGATAATGTTTGTCAAAAGTGAATCAAGATCTCTTATCGTTCGGGCCATTCAAAGGCTCGTAGACTTTGAGAAGGGCTCCACTATAAACATCTTAAAATGTCAGAGTCAGATATTACTATTAGCAGTAAAACCAGTGGATCTGTGACTCTGCAGCTAGCAGAACCAGTCAGAAAAGGAAAAGGATGACTGAAACAAGATACCTGATAGCCACATGCGTTTAATAGAATTATTTACAAACTTTTGCTTGTATGAGAGTGGTTTCAATAAATCCATAAAACACATTGGAACTACCAAAGAGTCATAGTCAAGGCAACACATTAAAAGAGAACAATTGAGGTAGAGCGTAATAGTGTGTAATACGCCACTATATGTTTTTCACGGATTAATTGAAACCACTCTAGAACAGTTTACACAACACTTTTTTATCACTGGGATTTTCAAAAGTCTGACTGGGATTTCTGGAGAAAACGTTACTGGGACTGGGATTTTTTGATTGGGACTGGGATTTGGCGAAAATTTACACAGGGAAATGGGATTGGACCCCCTCTTCTGGACCCTGTTATAGAGCCGTGCGAGGATAACAATCAACAATTCTCGAGTTCAGAGTCACGTGGTGTAACCACTAGCCAATCAAAGTGCCAGTATTTCGAAAGAGCATTATTATTCAACTAGGTAACCAAATACTTAGCAGTATCAGAAGAGAAATCACTATTTGACCTCTGGTTCACTTCTGAAGTGCGCCCGTGTAGCCAACGCCGAGGTGCTGTGTTTGCCGTTCTCGCGCGCTGTTATTATTACTACACGATCATTCGTATCACAGTGATTTAGCTTGTTCATTTGCTCATAGAAATGCAACCTTTACTTTACATGTATGATATTTAGAGGTAGATATTTGTCTCTAAAGTGACCTATAGTCGGCCAAATGAAGTTAGGGCAGCAGTGAGTAGGCAAACCATGATTCACTGTTCTATTGCTCGTTGGCAACGAAGATATGAGTTTTATTTTCGAGTGGCAAGAGCGCAGCGAATGAGTAAAATATTGTTTTTGACACGAGAAAATGAAACTCATATCTTGAAGCCACTGTGTAATTTTCTTTTTATTATATAGACAAACCAGAAAAAAATATTCAAAATTGATTTCCAAGCACTTTTGTTTTGAGGGAAGCACGGTTGGTCCAGCGTTACGGCGTTGGGTCTCTCACCGCTGTGATCCGGGTTCGACTCCTGGCCGGGACAGAGGAAATTTTCTTTCTGTTCGGGTCTCGGTCGAAACTGGTTCATATTGTGAGTTGAACTTTGTTCTACTGTGTTTCACGTCTTTCGGATGAGACAATAAACCGAGGTCCCGTCTCGCCTTTCTACCCTACCCAGTTCCAGGGGGGACGTTAAAGAACCACTGGGGACGTAATAAACCCTCTGGCAGTGACCACCCTCAGTGTCTGTGCTTATGACCGCTTGGCTGCCAGTGGCGCCGTTGAGACCCAACGCAATTCAGCTTACGAGCTGCGAGTTTGGGGAGTCGGTCGCACATACGTTTACATACATACGACCGATCTCACTAGTGAGATCACTCAGGTCACTCAGGTCCCGGATGTAGCTTCGTATGAGATCTACGAGTGGCGTATTTCCCAGTAAAACACTCGTGTCTATATAATAAATATATTGACTTATACTGATGTGATGCGAAAGTTTTATCAGTCATAAAGTAGATGTAGATGAATACTTTGCGCAAAAATAAAACAATGAAACTATATAGGAAAGTTGTCGATTTGTCGATGTCAGGGGACAAAATGTATCGCCATGTTGGCATTTCCATCGACAAATGCCAAGAACTCAGATAAAATGTTCGAAAAAGCAATACTGCATTTTGCACCGGAATTATTCGATTTACAACATGTCGAACATGAAACTATAAAGGAAAGTTGTCGATTTGTCGATGTCAGGGGACAAAATGTATCGCCATGTTGGTATTTCCATCGACAAATGCCAAGAACTCAGATAAAATGCTCGAAAAAGCAATACTGCATTTTGCACCGGAATTATTCGATTTACACATGTCGAACAATTGTTGACAGCCCCTCGTCAAATTTGACAGACGAGCTGTTAAGATAATGAATTTGATCGGTCAAGGAAGCGAGATTCTTGCACCTGATGGGTATACATTTTATTGGGATGGCGGTAAAACAGCTCGGGAGGAGTCGCCGAGAAACCATTTCGCGACAAAGAAATGCATTTTTAAAAACAAGAAGCAAGGTACCCTGGTAAAAGCTATCATCATCTGGCACAGATAATGACATTTATCGCAGCACAAATCTTTTCAAACTGTCAGTTGGTAGACAAGCTGGCGCGGGCTGTCGGTGGGAGATTTAAGAAATTTAAGCCAATCAAGGCAGAGCACTCACGTAGGGTTCTATCCGGTTTATATTTTTGCTAGACTGCTTGCAGTACCTTGCTCGGGGAACGTCCGTAATAAGAGGGTAAAAGTCTTAATTCGCGCGCGCCTAGTACTGTGCATTTATGCCGGGGTCACGTTATGATAAGCACGCACCACAGGGTCACTCTCCTCCACTCCTGTGGTGCGTGCTTATCATAACCTGACCCCGGCATAAATGCACAGTACTAGGCGCGCGCGAATTAAGACTTTTATCCTCTTACTAGCTGATGCCCGTGAAAAATTCACGGAGTGTAAGGGGGAATTTATTTTACTTAAAGAGTTGTCTGTTTAAAAAAAAACGGAAAAGAAAAAGAAAATCACAATGGCCATATGGATGCTGCTCGATTTACATTTACTAATAACCTCCCATCAGCATGAGTACCCCGTCCCACCATGCCGAAATAAATGAAGTGAGCCCAAAAGGATTTATTTGCACTGGTCTCCCTGATTTTGGTGCGACAAAATCACGCGCGTGTTCGTCTCTCAAATCGGTCAAAGAACTCGTGAAAATCGAAACCTAATTTGACTTCGGAATTGTTTGTATGTTTATCATATCTCAGCGAGGGGAGAGAAGAAACAGGTCAAGTAAAAATGTTCTAAGGACTAAGAATTTGTTTTAGTTTATATTCTTTATATTTTTTTCGGCTTTGTCCCTCACTTAAAAAAAATAGCTTGAATTAGAACTTTAGCCCAAAGTGAATCTTTTCCAACAAAAACATACCCACTGGAGGGATTTCCTCCTTCTCTTCGGGATTGTGTTCTTCGTTTTGCGATAGAGCCGTCAGGATTTATACTTAGAGAATATTATTCATGACTTTCACGGACTTTGTTTTCTAAATGTGTCATTTCGCTTAGCATGACTTCGCGCGTGCTCCGAGGGAAGCGTAGTGTGTACGTTTGTTGAAACTTGAATGAAAATTTTTGTCAGCTCAAATCTTTCAAGTTAGAATTATCCCTGCACATTCCTGTATGTAATCTGTAAGAGAACCATTTAGGTTTGAATGTCAATGGTGCTTTCGGCTGCGCGAACCGAGTTCTTTTTTAGTTTCTGTGGGAGAATTCAACATGGCGGCGATGGCGGCTTTGTCCCTCGCTTAAGAAATCGCTTGAATTAGAACTTAGCCCGAGGTGAATCTTTTCCAACAAAAACACGCCTATGGTCCAGATTTCCACCTTCCATTCGGGTTTGCGAACTTCTTTTGGCGGCACAGCTTCAGGGCTGAGCGGAGCGAGTGTTCCAGATTTCCACCTTCCATTCGGGTTTGCGAACTTCTTTTGGCGGCACAGCTTCAGGGCTGAGCGGAGCGAGTGTCGACACGATTTTCCTTACGGTATTAATATATAGATTAAGGACGTTCTCCGAGCAAGAGACTGCAGTCAGTCTAATATATTGCTGACTGGCATTCATCAGCTTCTTCGACCAAAGCTACTTCAGCTGAGGTTCCTTTTTTTTCCACCGTCTCCTATCCTGCTCGCCTGCTCGCGGCGGGCGTTCGATCGAGTAGTTTTAGGTCAAGAAACCCGAGTTTGCTCCGGGAGTTTGCCCCGGGGGGGGGGGGGGGACTCCCTATATTCCAATGCTAGGGGTAACCGTCGTATTTTTTAGGGGTTGAAATCTGCGATCTGGTATTTTTTAGGGGTTCGAAAATAAAAAACGGTATAGTAAGAAAAATAGGTATTTTTTAGGGGGTTCTCACGCAAATAAGGTAGTGTTTTGAAAGTCGAGAGGATGCATTTGATGTATAATTAAATAAACGGCCCGAATGAAATTTAATCTGTCAAAATTGTTGGTATTTTTTAGGGTATTTTCAGACTGAGGGGTATTTTTTAGGGTCAAAATTCGAGTTTCCCGACGGTCACCCCTAGCATTTTAACCTTAGAGTCCCCCCCGGGGAGTTTGCTTTTGCGTGGCCGCCAACTTGGATTTGTGACAAAATATGACAAACCGGGAGGAGGGGGGCGGGAATTTGTTGTCATGAATAATGCATTACCAATTACCACCTTCCTAAGCTAATGGTCTCGCAATGACAGTAACATATCACGTTGCGTATTTTCTTTACTGTGTGTGGCTCCCTCTTTTCTCTTTAGTTTCTCCGCAGGCCACGTGCTCGTGAAGCACATTAAGGCGTGGGGTCACCCACAACGCACGCAAAATGTGCCCCAGGAGCTCGGAAATACCTACACAGGTAGCCCGCGTCACGCACGGGTTGGCATTGACAAAAGCGACGCATTTATCTTGATATGACTAAATTGCCTTTCCGGCGATGGAGAAAACATCTAACAATACAACTTCGGCAAAAATGGAAAGGCCTCGGCAATAGAAACATCGTACTGACTTGGCTGCTGTAGCCTGCTCGCAGGCGCTGGAGAGTAGTCTTAGGTCGAGAAACGCGAGTCTTGCTTTCGCGTGGCTGCCATCTTGGAATTGTGACAAAATTCTCCATCGCCTTCGAGCAGGCTATGGCTGCTGAACTATCATTTACCGTTATGAATGAATGAATGATCTGTTTATTTCAACCTCTTGCAGCTTAACAGCTGAATTACAGGTCAGGTCAAGTCACATTACATAACATCTATATATTAGAGCGGATTTCACATGACTGTCGTGAAAACAATTGCAATTGAGCAATCACTAGCCAATCAGAATCGAGAGAAATCACCACTTGCTCCTAAATGGCTTTTCTTTCAGCCAATCACAAGCCGAACCAATTACTAAGTAATTATGCAATTGTATTTACTAAAGAATTTGATTGGCTGAGAAAAAACGAGTAGCCAATGAGAACGCAAAGCAATCGCAATTACATAACAAGTCTTGACAGTCATGTGAAATCCGCTCTAATACCGTAAGAGAAATCGTGTCCGCACTCACTCCGCTTAGCCCTGAAGCTGTGCCGCCAAAAGAAGTTCGCAAACCTGAAGAGAAGCTGGAAATCTGGACCGTGGGCGTGTTTTTGTTGGAAAAGATTCACCCTGTACTGGGCAAAGTTCTAATTCAAGCGATTTCTTAAGCGAGGGACAAAGCCGCCATCGTCGCCATGTTGAAAATCTCCCACAGAAACTAAAAAAGAACTCAGTTCACGCAGCCGAAAGCACCAAAGACATTGAAACCTAAATGGTTCTCTTACAGATTTCATACAGGAATGTGCAGGGATAATTCTAACTCGAAAGATTTGAGCTGAGTTGAGTTGAGCTGCAGTTCACGCAGCCGAAAGCACCAAAGACATTGAAACCTAAATGGTTCTCTTACAGATTTCATACAGGAATGTGCAGGGATAATTCTAACTCGAAAGATTTGAGCTGAGAAAAATTTTCATTCAAGTTTCAACAAACAACAGGGCTTCCCTGCTGGAGCGCGCCCACTAACCTACGACAAGCTTGCGCACAAGCATCCTCGTACCAAACACCAGAGAAAATGATAGCCAACGCTCTCCTTTGAATTCTTTCCAATGCATTGGCGAGGTATTGAGGCATGTGTGCAACACCACACAGTCATACTCTAGCACAGACCTCACCAGGGAACAATAGACGGCTACAATATCCTTGACAGCCACACCGCTAGCCCTCAGTTTCCTAACCGCGTATAATCTCCTGTTAGCTTTCGAAGTATTAACTCACAATGTGTGGACCAAGTTAAGTCCGACGACAAACAAACTCCAAGGAGTTTAAAGGACACCACTTCTTCAACTTCCGTACCACCGAGAGAAATGGGCTACCACCGAGAGAAATGGGTTAACGAGATATAAGGGTCTGAATCAGGTGTGATATGCACAACGTGAATGTAAGCCAATTAAGGACTTTTCATTTACAAATGCAATTCGCGCTTTCACGACGTGGCAATTGGCAAGAAGCTCCAACTCGAATAAAAACCGAATGCATTGCTATTTTACCGAATACACCAGCACGGCGACACAAGCTAAGATGATAACTTACAGGTAACTTTACTAGAATATCAGAGACAGCTTTTAAAGATTCAATTTCGTCTAATAACTGATAAATTGCACACAAAGCCCTCCATTTGTCCAAGCAGTCCTATGCCCGCCATATTCCTTAAGCAGAGGGAAGGCTCCAGATAGCTGGAGAACACCAATAATTTGAAATTGGTATCTAAATGACGATCGATTGAAAAATTGGTAACTGCAGAAACATATATTAAGTGAGTTGAAACGTGTAACAAACATACATTGCAGACATTGCTTAGTGCCAAGCTGCGGAATATTCGCACATAAATTGAACAGATTTTGAAAATAATGTTGTTGCAATACTTCAAGAAATGTTAGCATATTATACTCACCACTGTTGCTCTACTTTATTTGAGCGAAAAATGAAATATTATGAAGAGAAAACCTGCTTGGGTTGATCGAAAGTTCATTATTGGCCAAATATCGGGTCATGAACTTGCCACGAACAATCCACAGCTTGGTTCGCCGATACATGTTTCAACTAAGTCATTATCGGCGAATAGTCACCGAGACGAATCCGAAGCCAAGACGAAGTCGAGGTGACTATTCGCTGATAATCACGGAGCCAGAGGTGACTAATTGTTTAGTAATTGCTCAAGTGATTCATAATTTTTTTTGACAAAAAAACTTGTTTTTATTTGATTTGTTCACGATATAACAAAAAACGCGCGCGCACTACCAAATCCTTTCAATGTTGTAATCACATGTAGGTGATTATTGCAATAGAAAACAAACCTCTCGACCAGTCAGCGCGCGGAATTTCTTATAATCACTTGAGTAATTAAGGTGGATCGGCCCAGTAATTTTGCACCCATGCCAACCAATTTTGAACCTCTCATATAAAAACAGTTTGATATATAGCGCAGCCAATAAAACACACATACTACCAATAGACTGAAATACATGTCACTACAAAAGTTGGGGAGATTGGAGTTAGTATCACAGCATGAAACCCTAGTTTCATGCTGTACCGACATGTTTTCGATAAATGCTCTACGGTACCTCGAGATTGACTGATTGCCTACGTGTACTAACCGAAGTTTGACAAAATTCTACAAGCCCGATCTGAAGATATTTTAGGATTTATGAATCAGGGCTATAATTTATGTAAAATCAAGTGTTATGAATTAACATGGCAGAGTTTGGTACTTAAAGGTTATTAATTAAAGGTTTTTTTAGCTCATTCTATTTGTGTATGTTTAAGGAAGTTCATGCTTTTTATTAGAATTAAATATTTCTTTGCGATTTCGAAAAGGATACAAATGTAAGTATCAACATAATGGCCCCACGCATCAGCTTACTGCGAAATTCGGGCCTACTTTCACGAAGTTTGCACTGATTTGAAAAATCGTAGTTTTTTTCACTTCAAATTTTTGGACGACTCCGATTGGTCAATGTAAATTTTGTCTCCAAAGTTTCATATTAACTGAAATCCTCAGTCTATGGTTATCAACTATTGACGCAAAGATCGATAAATATTGGATGAATTCGGGTTGTAAATTCTGCTCAATGACTAGCTTTTGTTCTATATGGTCATGCGGCACACGTTGATATTCGCGCTTGGCTGCTCTCCGAATCGTCCCCGACATATGGTAATTAAATGCATAACAAAAGACCGAAAAACCTAAGAAAATTATCATACATCGGAGACTAGCCAAGCAAGGACAAGCCCACGTGCGCTCCATTGGAATTCGACTTTGCGCCGAACGGGGAACAATAGCAAATCCCAGAGTATAGAAACTACAGAAATCGATCCAATATTTACCGATCTTTGCGTTCCCAGTTGATCGCCTTAGAGGATTTCAATTGATATGAAACTTTTTAGACAAACTTTACATTGATCGATTGGAGTTGTCCAAAATTTTGGAGCTAAAAAACTACGATTTTTTTAAATCAGACCAAATTTCGTGAAAGTAGGCCCAACGCGTTGAGCTGATGCGTCGGGCAATTATGTTGATACTTACATATCTATATTTTTCGAAATCGCAAAATAATATTTAATTTTAATCAAAAGCATGACCTTCCTTGAACAATTACAAATAGAATGAGCTATAAAAAAAAATTAACCATGAAGTACCAAACTCTGGCATATTTATTCACTACACTAAATTTTACATGAATTATAGCCCTGATTTATAAATTCTAAAAAAATATTCAGATCGGGCTTGTAGAATTTAGTGAAACTTCAGTTACACGTAGGCAATCAGTCAATCTCGAGGAACCGTAGAGCATTTATCGAAAAAATGTCGGTACAGCCTGAAACTGGGGTGAGAGTAAAAATAGGCGTGGCCCGATTGTTACGTGATACTAGCTCCGATCTCCCCAACTTTTGTGCTGACATATATTTCAGTCTATTGGTAGAATGTGTGTTAAATTGGCTGCGCGATAGAATTCAACCTGTTTTTATATGAGAGGTTCAAAATTGGTTGGCACGGCTGCAAAATTACTGGGTCGATCCACCTTAAGTCGGTTATATGTTTTTTATATTTTTAGTTGATTTAATGTCATTTAGTAGAACAATTATTGTAAAGCGCTATTGGATTTTTAGTAGAAATGGTGCTATATCAAAAGTTATATTATTATTATTATTATATATTATGCCTAGATTCCTTTAATCGAAAAATGATCTATACGAGGTCGAGGTAGATTATATTTAAAGAGCCTCTGTCAGCCTCCATTTTGTCAGCCTAGTAACATACCGAGACAGAGAAAGCATCCATTTCCATCGGCTGATTTAATTTTCCAGCTGATCTGAGATCGTGACGTCACATGACGTCACGGGAAAACTGGGTTATCACCTTGCCCGCGATACTTGTCAGCGGTATCACCCATTAGCTCTCATGCTCAAGGATAATGGCGGACTTCGGCGGACTTCGAAGGGAGAAAAAAGCCCATCCTTTTCTCTGGCTTCGGAGGTCCACATTTCTAAAGTGATTGCCCTAGTTTTCTCTCAAAATGCTTACTTAGCAGCAGAGTTTTATGTAGGAAAGAAGAATCCAACTTTTAACTTGCGATTTGTTGATTTTTGGCTGGTTTATTTTCTGGCTCCCATTCGTTCCGCACCCGATCAAGATTGTCACCCTGAACAAAGCAAAATAAAACACGAAGGTAGCACTTTCTAATCAATTATTAGAAAAATAATAATGGCCCCTGTACAATGTTTGTACTGTCACTGTGTTTACAATATGTAAATGAGACACTAATCAGTCAAAGAAAGTAAACAAACCAGTCACCATACAAACACTTTATTTCAAATACAAATCAATATTAAGCCTGATATAAATGCTGATTATGGCTTCACTAGCAGTGTCGGGAATGGTTTCATTGTCATTTACCTATTTACTAAGCAAAAGAATATTGAGTAAATATCCAAAATCTGATAATTGTTTTTATTGTACGTGCTTTGCTATGCCATGTGAAGCAAATGGTGTTGGTTGTTATAACTGTGGAGTTTTTAAATATTCATGAAGCCCAGGGCACGGATGGTAGTGATGTCTCAGGATTTGCTCCATCTACCTGATAACATGAAAACAAGACAAATCAGGCAAATGATAATAATAACAATAATAATAATAAACCTCAGATGATCTGGAAAATTGACAGGGCTTTTTAATTAATGAGAGAGAGAGCAATGTTTGCATATTTTCCTGGCCTATGGTAGTTGAATCCCAAAAATTAGTTGAATTTTGAAAGCTATTTTGCTATTATTTAGATTTAAACACGGAGTTCCGGTATAAAAGGAGCGGGCCCGCGGGCCTTTGATTGTCAGTTGTCACTCAGCTGTTGTAGAGTTAACACCTCTCTGTGGCGCGAAATTCAAAATTTCTATTCAAAAAGCGAGTTTGTAAAGAAATAAATAGGAACTCTTTGCTTTTTAAACAATTACCTTTTTAGTTGCTGTAGAATTATTTTTATTACAACTGGTTTGGCTTAGATAAAAGCTTTCCGTGCGAAGAGCAACACCAATTAGTATTCATAAGGATCGAAATATTCTGACCCGCGAAATTCAAAATGTGAACTGAAAACGTTAGTAATCATCAAATAACCAATTATTCAGTATTCTACAAGGAATTACATTGCTATTTATTCAAAAAGAATTTTATTTAACTTTGTTGGGGGTCCTATAAAAGCACTTTTACCGGAGACTGAACTTTCTCGACTTTATTCTGTTAAAATATGAATTTATAATTGCCGATTCAAGCGTGAAAGTGGGCGGTCTTATCCCTTTTATACCGGAACTCCGTGTTTAATCTAAATAATAATCCTTAGAAAAAGCAGGAAGAACAGCTGCAAATGTTTTTCCTTTTCCACAAATGCCTATAGGCCCCTCAGACACTGCATTCCATAAAACTGTAGCTAAGGCTATCAAGAATGTAATATTTTTTAGGCTGTGCTGGATTTTATATGAATCAATCTGACACTATACTACCATAGAACTTGAAATTAAAAGACGTTTTGCAGTCACAGTAAGAATGGCATGGCTGGGAGGCTGTGGCCCATTAGAAGTGTACCAAGTACTATTTGGAGGTGCAAATGATTTCAAGTTTGCTAATTGGGCGTCCGTACATCCCTTACTTGCCCAAAAATATTCATACATTTGAAATAATAATAATCAACTTTCTTTCAAGAGAGTAGCATGTGACAAAAACGTGTTGCCCTCCTGTAGTATTCATTCTTCACCCTTATTCTATTAAATGCATCAGTTAATTCTAGCAGTGACCATGCACATTTGTCATTTTTTAGAAAGAAATATGGTTCATATTGTTATGGTATTCCTGTGGTACAAGATGCGCGCGCATGTAAGATAAACACGTGTGTTCATTCCGCCATCTTGTCTAGTTGTTGTTTTGGTTTGTCAGTCACGAAGACATGACAAAATTGGCGACGAGTGCAGGGATTTTGAGATTTTTAACTCAGAAACAGTAAAGACAAATCTCTAACGGATCTCTAGCGGAAATTTGGACGATGCCAGACCAAGAAGCAGCGCCAGAACCTGTTCGAAACGTGGGAAAGTTCAGAAGTTTGTAGTCGGGACAGACTTTGAAGCTTACACGGAACAGTTGGACTTTTTCTTTATGGCAAACGGCATCAGCGATCCAAAACAAAAAAAGGCTGTTCTGTTAACTAATCTTCCCACTGATACCTACCAGCTGGTGAAGGATTTGGTCGCTCCAACATCACTCAAAGAGGATACGCTCACGTATGATTCTATCGTCGAACGCCTTCAGAAGCAGTTGAAACCGCCGAAATCTGCTCTGGTAGCGAGGTATGAATTTGACAATAGAGCGCGAAGCACTAGAGAAACGGTAAGCCAATATGTAGCAGCGTTAAAGCATCTTGCAACCGAGTGCAAATTTAACGAGACTATGCGTTTGGAAAGACTCAGAGGCCGTTTGGTTTCTGGAATCCGAGACAAGAAAATGATGTCGGAATTGCTAAAATGAAGTTAGAAGATCTCACGTTTGATGTTGCAGCTGCAAAATGTATTGCCATTGAACAGTCTTATAAAGATGTAGAAGCTCTCCAGGGTGGGAAAGAAGCCGTGAGGGGTGTAGATAAGTTAAGTAAAACAAAGCCCAAGGCTAAGAAGGAATCCAAACCAAACCCTGAAAAGAGAAACCCCAGCCATCTAAAGGGTCAGATGAAAAAATGCTATCGTTGTCTAGGTACCCATAACCACAAGAGTTGTCCTTTCATTACTGCAAAAAGACGGGGCATATTAAGAGGGCATGTAAGAAAATGAAATCTGATACACAGGGCTCCCAACCCCAGGTAGATTGTTTGGAAGATGACGGGGACAGTGATGATTATTTAGCCTCTCTTGAAGTGAATAATATCAAGGGCAAGGGAACTGTAATCTGGGTGAAACCTGAGATAGAGGGAAGGGTTCTCAAGATGGAACTAGACACAGGATCAGCAGTTTCGCTTATTCCATTTAAACAGTATAAGGAACTTTTCAGGGATCTAAAACTGGAAACAAGCCAAGTTATCCTGAAAACCTACACGGGAGAGGAAGTCGTCCCTCGGGGAAGGGTGAAATGTAACGTTAGCTTCAGAGGTGAAGTTAAGGAGTTAACCGCACAAGTAGTAGACACACCAGGTCCTGCATTGTTTGGGCGCGATTGGCTAACCCAAATGCCATTGGACTTAGGGGAGATCAATGCCCTAAAGCTCAGTCAGCCACTTTTGGGGTCCGTAAATCCTAAAGTGAATCAGCTGTCAAAGAAGTATGAGTCAGTGTTCTCAGAGGGAATAGGCACGCTTCAAGGCTGATTTCAAGGTTGAGGAAAACTGTCAACCACGCTTTCACAAAGCACGCCAGGTGCCGTATGCACTGCGACCCAAGGTCTCTTCCAGTATAATAGGTTGGTCTTTGGCGTAACCTCAAGTCCTGCTATCTGGCAGCGTGCGATTGACCAGGTACTACAGGACATACCAGGTACTCAGTGCATCCTAGACGACATGATCATAACAGGACGTACAAAGGAGGAGCATCTGGAAAACTTGGAGAAGGTTCTAAAGCGGCTACAAGAAGCAGGTTTGAAGGCACACAGGGAAAAATGTGAATTCTTCAGAGAGAGAGTTCAGTTTTGTGGCCACGAAATAGATAGCGAAGGCCTACACAAAACACAAGAGAAGATTGAGGCAGTAGTTAATGCACTAAAGCCCGAGGATGTGTCGCAGGTCCGATCATTCCTAGGACTTATTAATTACTACCATCGTTTCTTGCCTAATGCCGCCGCCGTTCTCCACCCACTAAACCAGTTGCTGGAGCAAGATAGCAAATGGGAGTGGACAGAACAGTGTGAGCAAGCCTTTAATGAGGCTAAGCGCTTAATCACATCTGAACAAGTTCTGACACACTATGACCCCAACTTACCAGTTAAGCTTGCAAGCGATGCCTCACCCACAGGTATTGGTGCAGTGCTTTCACACGTCATGCCGGATGGCTGTGAACGCCCTATAGCATTTGCATCCAGGTCACTCACCAAACCTGAGCGTAACTACTCACAAATTGATAAGGAAGCTCTGTCAATTGTGTGGGCAGTGAAGAAATTTCATGTTTACTTGTTTGGCAGACGGTTTACTCTCATTACAGACAACAAGCCACTCACATCAATTTTTCATCCTGAGAAAGGGATACGAGCCATGACAGCAGCAAGACTGCAGCGATATGCCATGTTCCTATCTGGTTTCGAGTACGACATCGAATATAAGAACACCAAGGAACATTGCAATGCAGATGGGCTTTCACGACTTCCTCTGCAGCATAGTGAGAAGGGTGAGTCTGAGGTAGATTCAGGAGAAGTGTTTCATGCGACACAGTTTGTTTTGTTACCAGTAACCAGCGAGTCGGTTGCTAGGGAAACAAGACGCGATCCCATACTATCGAAGGTTTGAGGCCATAGTAAGGGGATGGTCAGTCAGAGTGGACGGAGAAAAGCCATTCTATGAGCGTCGCAATGAGCTCACAGTACACCAAGGTTGTATATTGTGGGGTATGAGAGTTGTTATTCCCAGTAAGCTGCAAGACAGAGTGCTAGAAGAGTTGCATGATGGTCATCTTGGTATAGTTAAGATGAAGGCATTATCAAGAAGTTATGTGTGGTGGCCGAACATAAACCATCAGCTAGAAATGTTGGCAAAGGCATGTAGTGGCTGTCAAGTGAATCAGAAGATGCCAAACAAAGCACCACTGCATCCATGGGAGTGGGCTACATCACCATGGCAACGCATACATATTGATTATGCAGGCCCATTTCAGGACTCTATGTTCCTAGTAGTAGTAGATGCACACACTAAGTGGCCAGAGGTGATACCTATGAGGTCAACCACAGCACCCAAGACGATTGAGATTCTACGAGACTTGTTTGCACGGTTTGGAGTACCTGAACAGATCGTAAGTGATAATGGATCTCAGTTTGTTTCTGACGAGTTTGATGCTTTTAACAAAGGCAATGGTGTTCGACACATCACTGGACCTCCCTATCATCCATCAACCAACGGACAGGCAGAAAGGTCAGTGCAAACTTTTAAACATGCCTTACGCGCAATGCATGAGAGTTCTAAGCCAGTGAAGGAGAAGTTAGCAAAGTTTCTCATAGCCTACAGGAACTCTCCTCACTCTTCTTAAGCCTAATCTGAATAGGAAAATGGTGAACAAACAGCACCAACAGAGTATGCAGGCTGCAGGAGTTAAGGGCAAGACAACGCGTCAGCTTGAGGTAGGAGATCCAGTAATGGCGCGTGACTATCGCAGTAGCAAGAAGTGTCGCCCAGGCTTGATTATTGAGAAAACGGGTCTGCTTTCATACAAAGTACAAGTTGCACCAGGACTGATCTGGCGCCGACATATTGATCAGCTAAAACCAACAGCGGTTAATCCAAACACAGTTCAGGAGACTGAACCAGAAGTCGATGGAAGTGCACCACCAGTGATGGCAAGTCCATTTCAACAGGATACTTCAGATCCTAGGGAGTAAGCACCTACAGCTCCTGTGTCAGACCCACCTGAGGAACGCTGGACCAGAGCCAGTAACTGAAGGTATGGGACCAGCGAGTGTCAGCCCTCAAGGATGTGAGCGGCGATACCCCCAGAGAGTGCGAAAAGCACCACAGAGATTGGATCTCTGAACTCTGAAACTAGAGACTACAGAAACTAGACTAGAGACATTGCTTGTTTGTTTTCATTAGTTTATTGCGCACGCATTAGGTCAAGGCAATATTTGTACTCTTTGTACTAGGACTTTGCATTTAGTGAGGAGGAGATGTTATGGTCTTCCTGTGGTATAACATGCGCGCGCATGTAAAATAAACACATGTGTTCCTTCCGCCATCTTGTCTAGTTGTTGTTTTGATTTGTCAGTCACGAAGACATGACACATATAAATCACCCTGCATTTATCACAATAAAAACCACGGAAATCCTCTTTTTTTTTGCTTAACTATGTTACCTGTATTTTCAACTTCTAAGGGCTGGTTCACGGTCATCTTAGCAACAGAAAAAAAACACATCTTAGAAAATTGGTCATAATTTATATCACATAGAAAATTTGGATGATTTTTTTACAACAAAATGCACTCACATTACACTGCTTGGGCTGTCACAATGATCAGACCCTTCCCTGCTTAGCAGAGGCCACTTCTATCTTGTCTTGTGTTTTGAAGTAGCTTCTTTTGCGCAGTTGAAACACAAAAGAAATCATAAAAAGTAAAAGTAAAAAGAAACGCGCAAGATAAAGAGTAGCCTCTACTCGCAGGGATGCCAGACTCCAACCAAAGTTAACCCCTGGTTGCTAAGACAACATATTCGAAGAAATATTCCGCTCTTCGAGACAGACATTTCGAAATGTCCTTTTAAAGGAAAAACATACATTGTAGTAGTCAGTATGTATAGGCGTAGCCTTGGCTCAGAAGTTCGGCTGGACGCACTGAGAAATAACGGTTCAATCACTACAGCACCACTCCTTGAGGCTGATCATGATACCAATAACAATCTCAAAGTCTCCCCAGGTCATCGAATATCATTTCCAGAGCTTCTTCCTCTTCTGGTTTCACAATGTTTTGTACACAAAATCACTGGGAAAGTTCTCCCTGCCAATCTCGACCTATCCAATCTCAAGCTTTTTTTTTGAAGACAACAACCGAAATTTGCAGCGTGGCATCACGCAAAAGTCCTGTGACTCATTCAGGCCTAGTCGAGATCCACAGCATACGAAATGAAGTCGCTCAGACGGCAGAAAACAACAAAAAGAGAAACTCAATAAGCGAAAAACTGATCTCCCCTTCGAATTCTGAGTCCCACCATCTTGCAGGCCAGGTTACCAAGGGTGATAACCCAGTTTTTGAAACTCCCTCGATTCTGATTGGCTAATTTTTTTTCTCGGATCAGCTGGTTAGGGAATGTAGTTCAATATTTGCAATTGAGTTCGATAAATGGATAATCAAACTTTGTTTTTTGAAGACTATTTCAAGATTTCTACACGTAATTCGTTGTCTCATATCGACTGAAAACAATAACAAAGGAGTGGCTGACATGGGCTCTTTAAAGCTAATGATTATAAGCAAGTTTGACTTATCGCCATTTAGCACCGTGTAGCTTGTTAGCCCTCATCCATCTATCGATTTCTCCTGCACATCTGAGGACCACAAATAATACATAGATTTAGCCACTGGCTAAAAGCGGAACTCCCGGTTACATACTTTTCTGTGTCAATGAGACAATAGGTTGCTATTGTACATAGATAGCCTTCCACCGCCATACCCGCCATACCACGTGACTAAGCACTTGCGCCCTCTTGCTGCTTTGATAATTCACCCAAGTTTGGTTGTCTGAGGTTCATCCCTTCCAACGATATAAACCTTTTCTCGTTTGATGACGTCATCGATAACACCATACTGCTCACCGTGCAGTTGCACCCCCCTTGCCGCTTAGACAACGTCATCCAAGTTTGGTTGTCTGAGGTTCATCCCTTCCGAGATGTGATCATTTTCTCCTATAATGATATCATCGATGACGTCATACCACGTGATCTGGCAGGTGCTGGCCCCCTTGTCTAACACAACTTCACCATTCCAGCGATATAAACACTTTTGGTGCCTGTCCTCGTTCCTTCGTGGCCTGGCAGTCTCAAGGGGTGCGATGCCCTCGTGAATCGCTCCCTCCACCGCACTTCAGAGCCTTATGGGTGATACCGCTGGCTAATTTTCGCGGGCTACGTGATAACCCATGTGACGTCACGATCTCAGATCAGCTGGTTGTGTTAGTTGCAAGGGGGTTGCAACTACCTGGTCACTTTGTATGACGTCATCATAGGCGAAAAAGAACATACCTCGGGAAGGGATGAACCTCAGACAACCAAACTTGGGTGAAGTTGCAACTGCCTGGTCACATGGTAATATATAGATTTAGCCACTGGCTAAAAGCGGAGCTCCTGGTTACATATGTTTTCCATCTGAACGAAAAAGTACAATACGTTATTTGACATGAGTTTTTCTTGTTGAAACCATAAAAATTAATGTGTCATTCCATAATCTGGGATCCTACAATTAGATTACAAGTGCAAAACGTATATGTAATTTAGACCAGGATTGCGTGAGCTAAAACTTGAACAGTCAAATTTATTTCTCTCGTATGAAGGAATGGGCAGTCCTCACCTGTTGAGGACCCCAGTCACAACTGGATTTTTTAAATTCGAACCACCCACCATTGGAGTTCCAGTGATTATCTCATGACCGCCCTGGGAATTGCGCTTACCCCCCTAGAATTTCGTATTTAAGGGTGTCCACCCTCGAATTCCAAGCTCTACTTCAACCACCCACCCTGGAATTCCAAGGAATTCCTAGGGGAGGTGCGACTGCCCAATTGGCATGCGGTGGGGCACTCCCTCGCATATGGTAGATGGGTATGCTAGGGTGGTACTGATAGGGTATGTATTCCAGTACGGCTACCTGTACTCAGCGATAAAGACAGTTATTTTAGAACCTTTTACACAATTAGCAAAATTCTGGTTTGATTGAGACCAACTGGACCGACAAGGTTACCCCCCCCCCCCCCCCCCCCCCCCTGATGCACGATTATGCAGAACATACTTACTAACCAAACCTATTATACACTGAGTAAGACAAGAAGTTTATAATATTTCATGCTTAAAAAATGCATGAATAATTAATACGAACAATACAATAGAAACACAATAAGAGCATCCCAGGGGGGACTAACTATTTTTGGGGCGTGGGTGACGTTGTTCCTTCTAGGGTTTAAAATCAGGCTTCTGGTACCTTTTAGGGGGATAAATTGGAAAACGTATTTTTTCCAGATAGGTACCTGTTAGAGGTCCATTCTAGCAAATCAATCAAATTACACTTGTTGGTAGCCTGAATTTCAGACCTATTTTCCTTGGATTAAATATGCAAGAAAATTATGAGGGAAAATATGTCTTGCTGGAACCTTTTAGGAGCCAAAGTCAACTCAACGACGCCATGTATGGTACCTTTTAGGGGTGAAATTGAAAGTTCCTGAGGAGCACCCCCACCAAAAAATGGAAGAGTCCCCCCTGGGTGTAGCACATCAAGTTTCGCTGCCATTTTTTTAAACAGAGGTCACTAGAAGGGAGGATGCCTTCTCCAAATTAGTAGTTTGCAACATTCGCATCATTTAGCCTTATGCTCTCTAACCGATTCTATTGACAAGTGGTATTTATAGTAAAAATATACTGTATAGCAGCTTTCACATAACTGCCATGAAAGCAATCCATGAGTAATTCACTATCCTATAAAATGTAATAGACAATTTTAATGAAAAGCAATCAGAGAGCAAGGTGATTCACAATCTCTCCTTTTTGTGAGTGATTTAATTAGAAGTAATTGTGTAATTATGTTCTCTACCCCATCTGGTTAGCTTAAGTATCAAAGACCATGCTCTTAACCAATCACAGCCCAAACCAATCTCAATTACCAGGTTATTTGTAATTACTCATGACAGTTATGTGGAAACTGCTCTATTATGTTTTACTTGTGTCATGGTATGGTCTGTCCAAAAGCCACCTCTGGCTGCTGTTGTCACTGAAATTTAAACAAAATAGCCAATAAGTCTGATGAGCCTTGAAGACAGACCTTTTCGAAACCAGTCTTATGTAAACCAAGCATGGCTATGGATACTTACAGGATTTTTAGTAGCTGAATATACTGGAGTACCATTGTAAATTATAAGGCTGCATTCATTATGTATACTACAGGGGGGGGGGGGGGGGGGGGGGGGCAGAGGAATTTTTTTCAGATCCCCCCAAGGCACAACATATTTTTTACGAATCCCCCCTCTTGGTCAAAAGGAAAAAACATGTCCCCCCCATCACCCCGGAGACAATTTTTTCAATTTATATTTATATCAATTTTACATTTTTTTCAAAAAATAAAGAACAAGGCTCAATGATAAAAAAATTCAAAGCGTAAAAATGCAAATAAAAATCCTAGGTGGCTTTACTTTTTTGTGTCGGTAGTGACTTTCTACCAAGTGATCTGGTGCGCTCCTCGATTGGAGCCTTACTACACATAGGCTGAGTATCATTTATTTTGTATTTGATAGTTTGGTATGTTTTCCGTTGTGCGTGCGAAGCGCGCAGCAATTTTGACAATGAAGCTACAAGACTATTAATCAAAAGTCCAAAGGCATTTTTGTCTGGCAGACAAAAGTCACTGAAGAGGACATCGAGGAATTGTAGTAAAACAAGAAGGCCTTTTACGTTTTTTAAGTTTAATATTATTCTTTATGCGCGCGAAGCGCGCAGTTTTTTTCAACATATCAGTTGAAAGAGGGTGAATACACGAGAATAGTAGTGCAAGTGATATTTTTTCAGGAAGGAGGTTCAAACTCGGTGTTCAACAATTGAGCCTTCCTTCATTTACTATCAAACTGCACAACCTTGTCTTAAATATATATAATACCTCAACAAAAATATGCATCCCCCCTTCATTTTATGAAAAAACCTTGACATCCCCCTTTTCTAGTTCCTAAATTTTGAGATCCCCCCAAAAAATCCTCTGCCCCCCCTGTAGTATACATAATGAATGCAGCCTAAGAGCCACAAATATCAAATCAAGTACAGTATTTATGAATTATATCAAACACAATAATTATCTTGCCTGTATCAGGCACTCCTATCACTATTTATTTTTTCAATAATAATGAAAAATACTTAACAAATTTATTTACCACGCTTTATGTCATTATCATCGGCAAAATGTTGTGAGCGCACGGGCTGCAGTTGTGCTTTTTACCATGAAAAAATTAAATATTTTGCACAAATAGACATTTTCCGTTGGGAATTGCACACGGGTTGGAATGTTTTCCGTTGGTTTAGAAGCGTGCGTGCATGCTGATGCAAGCAGCATTGTCTGGAATAAACAATAAACTTTGTAAAAGGTGATTGGATGTAACCACTATGCTTTAGCAATAATTAATATATGGATAATCAGATGGAGGGGGTGTTATCCATTGGGGCAAAGGCTGATGTGATAACACCCGGAGATGTTATATTATCCATAACATACAAAGCTGAATTCAATGATGTTTTATTATTCATTCACACTTTCAATTGTATTGTTGTTCATTCAAAATTACAGCTAAAACCATTGCATCGTGACCCGCATTTTTCAAAACATCAATTTGTTTTGGCTTTGCTGTTCCGCCAGTCAAACTATCTGAGCTGGCCAATGAAACTCTTGCCTAGTGCAGTCAAATGGCTTTTCTCCTAACCATAACCAGACAACGTCGTGACAGAATGCCAATCAGAAGCAGGAAAATGTGCTGAATGAATAATATTCATTTATTTATTCATACATAGAAATAAAAAATAACATGTAGATGTACAGGCAAGCCTGTGGCCGCGTAGCACTAAGTTCAACAGAGTGGAGATAAGGAATTAACCTTGTGTGAAAGCTAACGTGCTAATGAAATGGTCCCATGTGTGCTTCTGAGCGTTAGTAAGCGGAGAAAGAGAAAAATGTCTGACCCCGAGAGGGATTCGAACCCACGACCTTCAGAATTGTACATCCGATGCTCTAACCAGCTGAGCTATCCAGGTCAGACTGGGAGCAGGTCGGGTTAAATTAAATGTGATGTTCGCGGTAATGAAGTGACCTGCTCCCAGTCTGACCTGGATAGCTCAGCTGGTAGAGCATCAGATGTACAATTCTGAAGGTCATGGGATCGAATCTCTCTCGGGGTCAGAGATTTTTTCTATTTCTCCGCTTACTAGGGCTAACGCTCAGAAGCACACATGGGACCATTTCATTAGCATGTTAGCTTTCACACAAGGTTAATTCCTTATCTCCACTCTAAAAAATAACATGTTTCGATGTATTTTTTAGTATATTCAAGGTATATCCCATTCACAAAAGTGATAACAACAAATTAACAAAGAGATCTGCAACCTTGAATGAGACTAATGCACCAGTCAATTGACAACCCCGCACCCCCCATTCGCGCATTAGGGAGCATTCACCTTTGGCAAGTGAAAGGCAGTGGGTGCCTCTGTTTGCGGGGACAACATCAATTTGTTTTTGGCTTTGCTGTTCTGCCAATCAAACTATCTGATCTGGCCAATGAAACTCTTGCCTAGTGCAGTCAAATGGCTTTTCTCCTAACTATAACCAGACAACGTCGTGACAGAATGCCAATCAGAAGCAGGAAAATGTGCTGAATGAATAATATTCATTTATTATTCATACGTAGAAATACAAAATAACATGTTTCGATGTATTTTCAGTATATTCAAGGTATATTCCATTCATACAAAGTGATAAAACAAATTAACAAAGAGATCTGCAACCAATTGACAACCCCGCATCTCCAAACCAACGGGGCAGTAATTTGTAGTGTGAATTCTGTACGAAAGCCCCACTAGTACCCCGCTAATGCGCGAATGGGGGGGGGGGGGGGGGGGGTGCGGGACTGTCAATTGACTGGTGCATAAATGGCCATTTACATGCTGCGAGTTGTTGCGCCCGATTTCTTGTACCTTCGTTCGGTGTCGGCCCAACACTGACAAATCTGTGGCATCACATCAGATTTTTTCGTGTCGGGCCGATTTTCCTTCGGGCAAATCAAATAGCTTGCGGCTCAAAAAACAATCGGGCCGACAAATCGCAGCATGTAAATGGGCCTTTAGATTGAGGGAGAATTTCGTTTAATTTTTTGGGGTTCCATAATGCTGACACATTTCCAGCTTTTGGATGCAGATGATGAGTGCCTGGTGATTACCATGTTATGAAATTATTTCAGGGGCCTGTCAAAACTTCAAGCAATATTTTTAACTAATAGACTATGAATTGTGTCTGTTTTGAGCAAAATTAACATCTATGTTGAGCAAAATTTACACATTTCCACTTCTAAGTTCATGCCTTCTGACAAGAGAAAAAAATGCCAGTGCATTGAGAGCAATAATTCGGTAATTATTCCAAGATAGATCTCCACTTGCCTGTCATGTGAAATACTCTGTGAAGCATCCCCTGCAGCCAGGAATACATCTGGGAATTTCTACAAAATTAAATTAAACACAAAAGTTTTAGAATCGGTCCGACGCTCGTAAATCAACCCGTCTTTCTCTCTCCTGAAAAATCGTTGTACCCGAACCATGGATCGTAGATCCATGCCCGAACCAAATTGAAAAGTCGAAAATGTCTCAATTTTAAGAATAAATAGCTTATAGATACATTAGAAAATCAAGAATCATTGTACCATTATCTAAATCTGAAGTAAGGAGCCGCTTGGACTTGGAGATTATAACCTTTCACTGATGTTTTGCCCTTCTTTGACGGCCAAACTCACGAGTTCAAGATGGCTGCTGACACTATGTAGTTATTTCTTACATGACTTTCTCCAGTCTCCCCGCCAAAAGTATAAACACAGCCACGCCAGTTAGCTCTACTATATATTTTTAAAGCATTAGAAAGTACGGTATTGTGATTGCAATCCAGAAAAAAAAGCCTAAACCACAATGCCAATGGTCGAACGTGTAGAAACGACTAATTTTCGAGCGGCCACTGGCACAATCCGTCGCATTCAACTTTCTCCTTTTTCAAACTAGCGTAGCGAGCGAATCGATTGAAAGACCGCAAAACGCGGAAAAGAGCTCGAATGAAAGTTTGCGATAGATAAAAATGATTACTACTCAATGCCCCCTTTATACTTTAGCTACAAAGTTCAAGTACCTACCTTGAAAATGGGTTTCTGGTCGTTGTTTGCGTCTTTCTCAGGCGCGCTAAGCCGCTAACTCTTTCTTTGTTCGTCTTCTTTTTCGACTTCCCCTAGACTTCCCTCTACTTGTACTGTGGTATTCTTCTCTACTCGGTTTGCTTCTTTCCCTCGACAAACATTTTTTCGTAATCATGACTTCATTCACTAAAATCGTGTCGTCAACTTGATCAAACGTTTCACTTTTTGACGAAGAGTAAAAACCGTCGCGCGTTGTCGTTTGTTTAAACTTTGCATTTGAAGCCGGCCAAAGCATGATGTTTGGCCGGCTTCTTTCCGTCGCTGTTTCTAGCTCTCTGCTCGTCTTTCTGGTCTTCTATTAAAATTCTCTCTTCATTTTTCTCGTCTTGTCATCGATTTTTTTAACAGTTAGAAGAATAAAAAAATACTCTGTACGGAGGTACAGAGTCCTGCAGAAAAATGATCTAAGGTCGGGGTTTCCTGTGGTGGGGCACGCAGACCGACACGCACGGACGCGCCCGCGATACCAAATGGGAATACCGCTGAACCATGAAAAATGAAGTCGATCGTATACCTGAGTTCTATTTTGAGCCTATTGTATTCTTCCTGCGATACCTATGGTGCTCCGCTCTGCGGCCTTCGGCCGCTAAGGAGCTCCGCTATGAAGTCATCGATGGCGTCATCAAAGGAGAAAAACAACATATCCCGGGAAGGAATGTACCTCAGGCAACTTGGTGATCAAACTTGGGTGAAGTTTCTCTAAGTGGCAACTGCATGGTAACCCGGCATGACGTCATCGATATGACGTCATCAAACGGAAAAAGGTTTATATCATTGGAAGGATGAACCTCAGGCAACCATGCACAATCTCAATGCACTGCAATTCATTTCTTGTTTATAGAAATGGACCAATCAGAGCGCGCGTTATATCGTGTATATGACTATGTTATAATTAACGAATTCGCCACTATTCACGGAGCCTGAGGGGAATAATTGTTTTAGTATATACTACACGGGACTGACTCCAGAAAATATCCGAACGACACTAAATGTGGCATTTGCCGACATTTTACAGCCTCTTTCTGTATGCGTGACGTTTGTCACGCACGCAACATTACGTGAGACTTCACTACAAGCATTCGGCTACTCAGCACATGGGGAAACTTGCCGCTGTTTTAGAGAAGCAAAAACGCTAGAAATCACTTGTTTTAAAACCTTAATATCGACTACGATAAAAGGCGAAGAAGTTTTTAGAAGGTTGCAAGGATGGATTCGAGTTTCAAAAGAATTACTTAAAAACTGGCCGAGATATGAATTTTCAAAACTTCGTATTCTGGCTTATTTTTTATGCAGATAAAATGAGAATAATTTTATCGGAGTTAAACCAAGTCGAGCGTGCGCTCCTTGGAACCTGCCCCTGTTGGGCGCGTTGGGACCCCCATCACTTCGGGTGCCTTTGGCCTGGTTGCACTTCCAGTTCAGCTAGAAACTCGTGCTTGCCTCCAGAAAGTTGTTTTTAGTCATTTTAGTGGTTATTTTGGCGGTACTCAATGTCTAACACACCTGAAGTCGAGGAGAGTGGGTTGTCGAGACCCCTTGTCGCTGGAAATCGCTCTAGCAATCCTTAAAAGGCGGTTTAAAAGTGCTTTGAAAGCAACGTCCACGAGGCACGTTTAGCTTAGTACACAGACCTTTCCACTCAGTTGTTCAAGCGTTACCTGCTGTGGAGCTGCCGGCCCCCGAGTTAGCTGAGGGGATCACTGGGTCAAGCTGCCCTTTCGGCGGCGAAAGGTAGGTCGGTAGTACCGGCTTTGTACGTCATTTCCGGAGCTCAACATGTCCCAGCCTTGACCGTTCCTAGTTTCGCTTCGACAAGAGCAAGAAGGTCAAGAAGCGTCGTGTTGTCCTTGTATAAATCCTATGGTGAGCTGGCGGCTCCAGTTTTCCACTAACCTTTATTATACGGGGGCAGATTGTAAAGAATAAGTATGTTGTCGTTGATCTCGCCGAGCGCTGGCCTGCCAACATGTTTCTGAATAAATTTTAGGCCGATTGGTTTTTCCGAGCGAAATATTAGTACAAGTGCTGGTGCATCATTTATATCCAATCCCGAAAGCTCTAATACCTGGAAATTGTGTTTCAATGCTTCAAGTGTATGAGAAAATCCTAAGAAATTTGCCCGGGAGACATAAAGTTAACCTGGAGACTCCCAAACCTGGATAGTTGGCTGGTATGAATTATTATACGGAATTCAGAAACATATATGTGTTGGCATGTTGGTGCCCCAGAGGTGTTCCATGGCAGCCAGGCATCTGCGTCTCCAGCACGATGCTTCAGACTTCGGTCTTGACATCAGATTTCAGACTTTTAAACATTGTTTACGCGAGTTGCTGACCCGCAGATGGTCTGCCTAATAGAGGCGGACCAGCTATGTCACAGGATATGTTTAATACATATACTGTGTGTCATGGTCTTGCTCAATTAATGCTGATTTCAATCCAACGACAAGAATAGTATCAGAATGGTGAGATTTGAGCTTATCACATGCTAACGTGCCCCCAAAAAGTAAGAACAATGCAAATCAAGTGAAATACGCCAGGGTCAAAGTACGTGACTGGTGTTGCGTGACATAATGGCTTTGGCGATATCTCGAGATGCCGAAATTCATGTGCTATGTATAATGGTTTGTACGGTACAAACTGATTGAGATGCATTGTAGAAGCATTAAAAACAGTTTCCATGATTAAATCCGTACGCGCCCAAACCGCAGTTGTCTGGGTATATAAGCAGGAATCACTGATTAACAAGAGATAGAATGTTTCGTACAGCTCTTGCGGATGGGTCTGCCGAGTCCGTATGACCGGAGAGGACTGGTGCGGGCTAGGTCAGTGCATTGTTCACTCCATCATTATAGCCATGTCCTTTGTAAAGCAGATTGTATTAATAGGATGCATTCTATGATGCGCTTTTGGGCTAGGCCCCCTCCCCTGTATGTCGTCTCTCCTTATCTGCGTGGCAGCGGTTAGCCCGCGCGCTATGGAGGCTGGAATTCTTGTAGGTTGGAGGGGGGTAGGGCCGGTTAATCTGTGTTTCGTCTCCGCGCGGCAGTCGCATTTGCAATGTCTGTCGGATGCTAGGGGTTTGTCCCATTGTGGCATATCGAGAAGGTTGTCTCTCAGTCCTGCGCGGGCTCCCTGTGGTGTTCAATTTCATCTCAGGCCCTTGGTCGGGTCGGAATCATGGCGGCTAGAGGACCTGCTTCTCTCCAGTATCTGCAGTTTGAGGGGGGAGAGGGGTCCTGCCCCCCCCCCTTTTTTCGGGCGCTATACATGTTAGGAAGAGTACCCATAGGCCTCCAAATTTGGTAGGGTGGTATTCCTTTATTTAGAAATGTGGTAGTATTTCTTGATAATTGGTGGATCTCGCTACTTGGACCTTCCCCTTGGAAAGCGTATTCGTCTGGGCGTCAACTGGTCTTCTGGTACTCGTATGGTTGTGACGGGTTATCTGTTCCATCGGTATGGTAATCTCTATGGGTGGGACTTCGACAGTGGGTGGTACGGGCTCTCCCGTCTCCTGTGGTACGGCAATTACTCCACAAGTGTGAGGACTACTAGTCACTTGCTATACGTCAAGTCGGTACGGGAATCGGTTTGCGTGGGGGCTTCACCTAGTCCCGTGGTACACGAGAGGTTGGTACGGGTTTACCCGTCCCTCGGTAAGGAAATCGGTATGCGTGGGGGCTTCTCCTAGTCCCGTGGTACACGAGAGGTTGGTACGGGCTTACCCGTCCCCTCAGTAAAATAATCGGTATGCGTGGGGGCTTCTCCTAGTCCCGTGGTACACGAGAGGTTGGTACGGGTTTACCCGTCCCCTCGGTACGGTAATCGGTATGCGTGGGGGCTTCTGCTAGTCCCGTGGTACGCGAGAGGTTGGTACGGGCTTACCCATCCCCTCAGTAAAATAATCGGTATGCGTGGGGGCTTCTCCTAGTCCCGTGGTACACGAGAGGTTGGTACGGGCTTACCCGTCCCCTCGGTAAGGTAATCGGTATGCGTGGGGACTTCGCCTAGTCCCGTGGTGCACGAGAGGTTGGTACGGCTTTACCCGTCCCTCGGCACGGTAATCGATATGCGTGGGGGCTTCGCCTAGTCCCGTGGTACACGAGAGGTTGGTACGGGCTTACCCGTCCCCTCGGTAAGGTAATCGGTATGCGTGGGGACTTCGCCTAGTCCCGTGGTGCACGAGAGGTTGGTACGGCTTTACCCGTCCCCTCGGCACGGTAATCGATATGCGTGGGGGCTTCGCCTAGTCCCGTGGTACACTAGTGGTTGGTACGGGTTTACCCGTCCGCTCGGTAAAGATATCGGTATGCGTGGGGACTTCGCTTAGTCCCGTGGTACACGAGTGGTTGGTAGGGGTTTACCCGTCCCCTCGGTACGGTAATTAGTAGGCGCGGGGACTTCGCCTAGTCCCGTGGTATATGAGGGGGTGGCATTGGCTTACACGTCCCCTCGGTACGATAATCAGGAGGCGCGGGGACTTCGCCTAGTGAATACGGGTTTCCCGTCTCTTTGGTAATCAGTAGGCGCTGGGGCGCCGACGAGTCCCGTTGTACACGAGTGGTTGGTACGGGTTTACCCGTCCCCTCGGTACGATGATCGTTATGCGTGGGGGCTTCGCCTAGTCCCGTGGTAAATGAGGATGTGTCATGGCTTACCCGTCCCCTCGGTACGGTAATCGGTAGTATACGTGGGTGCTTTGCCTAGTCCCGTGGTACAAGAGTGGTTGGTATGGGTTTACCCGTCCTCGCGGTGCAGTTATTAGTATGCGGTGGGGCTTCGCCTAGTCCCAGACTTGCCTAGTACATGCACGAGTGGGTAAGTCGGGTTTACCCGTTCCCTCGGTAAGGTAGTCGGTATGCATGGGGGCTTCGCCTAGTTCCGTGGTGCAAGAGAGATTGTAACGGGCTTACCCGTCCCCTCAGTACGGTAATCGGTATGCATGGGGGCTTCGCCTAGTTCCGTGGTACACGAGAGGTTGGTACGGTTTTACCCGTCCCCTCGGTACGGTAATCGATATGCGTGGGGACTTCGCCTAGTCCCGTGGTACACGAAAGGTTGTAGCGGGCTTACCGGTCCCCGCGGTACGGTAATGTATGCATGGGGGCTCCGACTAGTCCCGTGGTACACGAGAGGTTGGTACGGTTTTACCCGTCCCCTCGGTACGGTCATCGGTATGCGTGGGGGCTTCGCCTAGTCCCGTGGTACACGAGAGGTCGGTACGGTTTTACCCGTCCCCTTGGTACGGTAATCGATATGCGTGGGGACTTCGCCTAGTCCCGTGGTACACGAAAGGTTGTAACGGGCTTACCGGTCCCGCGGTACGGTAATCTGTGCATGGGGGCTCCGACTAGTCCCGTGGTACACGAGAGGTTGGTACGGTTTTACCCGTCCCCTCGGTACGGTAATCGGTATGCATGGGGGCTTCGCCTAGTCCCGTGGTACACGAGAGGTTGGTACGGGCTTACCCGTCCCCGCGGTACGGTAATCGTGATGCGTGGGGACTTCGCCTAGTTCCGTGGTACACGAGTGGTTGGTACGGGCTTACCATCCCCTCGGTGCGAATATCGGTAGGCGAGGGGTATTGATTAGTCCCGTGGGGCACGAGGGGTTGGCGCGGATTTACACATCGCGTCCGTACGGTAATTGGCATACGTGGGGGCTTCGTCTAGTCCCTTGTCATTCGAGGGGTTTGTACGCAGGTTGCCCGTACTCTAGGTACGACAGTTGAAACTATGTTTTAGGGCGCCAGCATAGTACAGTGGTATTTGAGTGGGTGGTTCGATCACCCGTGTGGGGCCTTAATAGTCCCGTGGCGAACGCGTGGTTGATACAGGTTTTCGCCTCAACAAGGGATTCGCTATGTTGTAGGCCTTAGGTTTTTTACCGCTCTCTCGGTACGGCTATCGGCATGTGTGGTGGCTCCGACTTGTCCCGTGGTGCATTAGTGGTTGGTAGGGCTTGCCCCTCTGGCTGTTAAGCCATTGAAGGTAGACAGGTTCGCGTCGGAACTTAGAGGTCACCCGGGCCAACAAAAAGTGGCCTACATGTTGGAGGGTATTCGCAATGGGTTTTAACTTGGTTCTCTGGGCATGAGGTGGCGCAATTGGTCGATTTAGCGCCCCCTTTGGTCTGCGGTCGGCGCGTTTCATCTTCAATTGTATAGTCTTGATGGTTGAATGGATCTTAGAGCATAATTATGGTGTTCACAATATTTTGCATTACCTCGATTTTCCATTCCGGAAAATTTGAGGGTCCTTCTATCACGTGAACGATGTTGGGAATTGAGATTCAGTAGCGCGAGTGGCACGTCTTTCGGCTTCTGATGAGGGTTTGGCACCGTCCACGCGCCGGTCCTACGCGTCAGCCCAGCGCAAGTTTATAGCGTTCTGCGCCCAGTGGGGTACTCTCAACCCGGATATTGGATCTCCGTACCCTGCCGAAGAGCGGACTCACTTAGCGGATTTCATCCAATCTACGACTGTTAAGGTGTATTTATCGGCTGTCCAGGCGCTCCATGTAGATAAAGACTCCCCGATCCGTTGGCCGGGTGCTTCAGGCTTGAGAGAGTCGTGCGGGGCATTAAACGTGTCAAAAGATTCAACTTCTCAACGATTACCGATTACTAATAACTTGATGTACGTTATTCACAGTCGCAGCCCAATTCTTCTTTACCGGACACCGTATGTTTTGCGCAGCTTGTTCCCCCACATACTTCGGTTTTCTCCGTTCTGCAGAGTATTCGGTGGATAGTTTTGCCCTGTTTTCATCGGCAAGACATATCCAGTTTTCAACGTTTGTTTTTTTGCACTTTTTACCCTTCTTTTCTCTCTGCTTCTTTGTCCTCTCACCGCCGGCCTCGACTAGCTATGCTATTTGCAGGCGGTGTGCTGTCTTTGTAATATTAAAAAAAAAGATATAATAAAGTTGATGTTGAAGTTGAAGCCGCAGGACATTACCCTGGACTCGGTTTCGGAGCCGCACTGCCTTCGCGTTTGGATTAAGCGTCTAAGGCGGACCCCTTTCGGAAAGGTACCTTCATTTTTATCGGCCATGCAAGGCCGCCGCTATGCGCGGTAGAGGCAATGTTGGACTAGTTACCCATCCATGGGGGCAGGCAGACCCCTTGTTCCTACTTCAGTCGGGGCTCCCCCTTATGACGCGCTAATTTCGTGATTGCGGGAAATATTGGCGGCCGCCAATGTTCCGGGGAATTTCTTCGCATCGGCGCCGCGGCGGTCGCAGCCTCGAACGGCATCGCCGATCACATGGTCCAGTCTCGGGGGCGTTGGTCAAGTATTGCCAAGAAAGGGTTACATTCGCACCCTTGTATCAGCTTAGCAGCAGCTTCGGCCGGTTAGCTTAATAAAGTGGAGTTCATGTCTAATGTTTTCGTGGTGCTTGTTGGTGGGTTGGGTGGAGGTCCCATGGTAATCGGCCCACAGTCCCTCCTTTTCAAGCACCGTTTGGCGGGGAGCTGTGGCCCGGTTGCCATGGTTTCTCGGGTAGCGCTTACTTGGAAGGGTGTACCTTGCAAGCGCTCCAGTACCTACCCCAACTTATCTGAGACGATGTGTTTAAATGCAGATAAAATGAGAATAATTAGTTAAACCAAGTCGAGCGTGCGCTCCTGGGAATCTGCCCCTGTTGGGCGCGTTGGGACCCCCCATCACTTCGGGTGCCTTTGGCCTGGTTGCACTTCCAGTTCAGCTAGAAACTCGTGCTTGCCTCCAGAAAGTTGTTTTCCCTCCCACCCGCCGCTAGAGTGGGTCTAGGTAAGTATAATTCCACTGAGTCACTTCTCAGTGTGACGGTTACTCGGTGGGCTGGGAGCTGTGGCCCGGTTGCCATGGTTTCTTGGGTAGCGCTTGCTTCGAGCGTGTACCTTGCAAGCGCTCCAGTACCTACCCCAACTTATCTGAGACGATGAGTTTAAACAAAGAAATGTATTGGCAAATACGTCAAGTGGAGGCTGGACGGGCATCCATGCCCGTTTCCACGGGCAGGCGAAGGTAAAATAAAGGGGCCATAAAAAACAAACGCCGTTGTCAAACTCTAAACATTTTACATTCCATTAAAGAGAAAGTCGAAATCTCACCTGTAGGCGTGTTTTTGTTGGAAAAGATTAATCTGCAGGGAAGTTCCAATTCATGCGATTCCTTATGCGAGGGACAAAGCCTCCATGTTGAATTCTTCCACAGAAACTAAGAAAGAACTGAGTTCGCACAGCCGAAGGACCATAGACATCCAGACCTAAATAGTTCTGTTACAAATTGCTTGCAGGTAAGTGCTGGGATAATTCTAATTTGAAAGCTGTAAGCTGAGAAATAATTTCATTCAAGTCAAAAACAAACCTTGAATACAGGAAAATGCAAAGCCATGAATGTTTCTCTATAAAGTGCAATCGCTACATTTTGAAATAGCGTTAAATATCCATCTTTTTTGCTGGAAAGGGTTTTCTCTGAGTTTTTGCTTAAGTTAGTTGGATTATTTAAGGAGTTCTCTGAATTATTTATAAAGAGTTGCTCTTCCCTTTAAAATACCGGCAGAGAAATTAGTTTTGTTTTGCATAGGGACGTTAACTCTCTCGGTTTTGCCGGGAGTCTCAACATTTTTTACCCGATCTCCCGGATTGTTTAGCAAGATCTCCCGAAAACAAAAAAAACTAACAGTTTTTTGGGGGTCTCGAAGTACTTTTATAGCATTTCTCGGCTTCTGCAATTTGTTTCTACTACACTTTCGCTCGCTTTGTTATCTGTCATGACAAAAGATTATTACACGTTACACAAACTCAAATCTCCACATTTATATTTTGGTGGGGTTGACGTTCCTGCAATAGTAAATGTTGTTGTGCTGTTATGGAGCTCACCGATTCGACATGGTGACATGTCAGTGAAGAAACATGTGAGGCGCATTGAGGACGTTTCGAAAACTGCTGACTTTCTCATTTTGCCCTGCAAGTCTCCGCTAGATTTTTGTAGTTGTCTTTCCCCACTCGAGTTCCCCATTCACCTTTGCCATTGAAAGGAAACCAAAACTGCAGTGTTGTTTGCCTTTAGCAAAATAAATGCTGCATTCTATTTGTGAACTCTGTCGATTTGATTTTTGATGAGGTTCTAAGTTATTCAATGTAGCATATTTTGGGGCTTTGTTGAACAAGCACATACGACGATTGATTCGCGCGCGTGCGTAATTTTCGCGCCAAAACCAAGGAGACACCATAGGGAGACAAGGGCAAAGCCATGGCCAAAAAACTGCGACTGAAATGCGTATGACGATTGGTTTCCAAACAATACTGATTTATTTCGGCATGGGGAAGGTATTTCCTAGCCATTGCCAACACCATCAACAACCCCTAATTTTAAATGCATAGATAATATCAAAAACGTTTGCAAGAGATAGTGACGTCCGTTATCTTTCGTTCCCGTCACAGAGTGACGGGTCCTTTTCTGGTGACTATTAAAAATTAGTAATCAATTTTGCGTGATAATGGCCTATTGTGGCAATATCCCGAGATAGCGAACCAATCAAAACGCGCGATCTATGTAGGTTCCCGTGTAGTTTATTCTAATAAATTGATAAATATGGCGGTAATAGTAAATCAGGTGCAAAAGTTCGGATCAAGTACATTGTGTCCTCGGAACACATACACTCTTTTTGTTTTATAAGATCTTTTTTATAACTAGAACGTTCCCTGAAATTTACTAAAGTCATCATCAGAATCAAACGTGTTAACAATAACGATCTTCAATGTTGTAATCTATAATTTGTTTAAAACTCTTGGTATGTATCCTGCTATATGACTTATCACTTCAGGTTGCGACGTCATTGAAATTTAAGAACATCCATAAGAACATTTCCAGCCTCAAACTGCTTCAAAAATAAAAACGGCCCAGCCTCAACTAAAAATCATACGTTCTTATAAAAAAGTGTAATATCTTCCGTCCAATCACGTGCCGACTCCGTCCGACTGTCTGTTGATTATATATTACGTCTTACAAGTGAAGCGATCGACTCTGGCGGCCTTGGGGGGGGTACTCCCTCATATATGGTATACGGGTATGCGCCTCCCTTTAGGGTATGGTTTTTTGGCTCCTGAGGTATACGGTAGGGTATCGTTTTTCGCTTGTTTGTTCACTGATAGGGTATGTATTTCAGTATGCATACCCGAGTGCAAGCAAATTTCGATCAAAGTTGTGCCGAAATTAGTGGAAAGGTGGTTTATTTTGAAACCTTTTCATGATTATCGAGATACCGCTTTGATTGCGACCAATTTGTCCACCCTGGTTACTAACTTCAGGTCTGCGGTAGGGTATACAATTTTGACCGTAGGTCTACGGTAGGGTATAAAAAACAAGGATTTTTGGTATCGACCGGGTCTGGCGGTAAGCAATAACCGGCCCTCACGTCTGCGTGCCCCGCTTTCAACTTAGATTTATAAATATATGTTGGGTGATTTAAAGCCTTTTTATAGTTTGTTGAAAACCGCTGAAATCTTAAACATGCATGTGGCATACATGGCAAATACATGTTTTGTTTAGACGGGGTGCCGAGCCCACTCTGCATGTCACTGTTTAGCGAGTGATTAATTCTGTTTTCTCACGTTTAACATTGGTTTCGAAATTCCATATTATGCATATTCCCGCTGCAAAATTCAATTTGTAATATGGTGGTAATACTAAATCAGATGCAAAGATTCGGATCAGTTACAAGGTGTCCTCGGTCAAAAATAGCATCTTTACAGTCCAATTACGCGGTGCCGACTCCGTCCGACGGTCTGTTTGATTATGTTTTACAAGCGATACGACTGACACTGGCGATGAATAACCGCCACGTCTACGTAGAGATATTTTGAGCACGCGATAATACCTTTCCATTTTAAGATATTTTCGATGGCTTAAAGCCTTTTTATAGTTTGTGGGAAACCGGTATCTGATATCATGCAGGAAACGTTTGCGGAAAACGTACTGATGTTAACAGCGCTTTTCTTGGCGGCTCGAAGCGCATCGCCGACTAAACAATTTTCCGATCTTTCGCTTGCTGGACAGCGATAAGCGATGTGTCTTACTCAAGTGGCTAAAAGAAATTCCGCGCTGCTGATTAGTTGAGTGTATTGTTTTTTCCCTTGCTATAATGAACGCGTTGGGTTTGCGCGCGCGCGCGAGTTATATTATGCTCACGAAGAATGATAGAAAGACATGTTTAATAATAATAATAATAATAATAATAATAATAATAATAATAACAATAACAATAACAATAACAATAACAATAACAATAACAAAAACAATAATAGTAATAATAATAATAATAATAATAAATAATAATAATCTTTATTGATAAAACTATAAGAAACAAGCTATTTACAAAAATGATATTAAAATATTGATAATATGATTTACATGTATCTAAAAATACCTAAGAAATTTGTATTTACAAATAATAATAATAATAATTATTATTATTATTATAATAAAATATATATATATATAATAATAATAGCGACCCCGAGAATAATAATAAGAAAAAATAAATAATAATTTAGGTTGAATATTTTTATTATTTATTTTTTCTTATTATTATTCTCGGGGTCGCTATTATTATTGTATATATATATTTTTTTATACTTTTAAAGACACTTTTTTATAACAATATGTAATTGTACATAGTTTTAGATTTTTACTAGATTGTGAATAAAGAGTTATTATTATTAAAAAATAATATATAAGATTTTTACTAGATTGTGAATAAAGAGTTATTATTATTAAAAAATAATATATAATAATAATAATAAAATAATAATAATAATAATAATAATAATAATAGATATAGCATTACACCATAGTTTCAATGCTTACATTTCAGTGCTTTACATGCTTTAAATGTACATCATATGTGGGAAAAAAATATATATATATATATGTACTTTTAATTTTTACAACATGGATCTGTGAGGAGTTTTTGAGGTCCTAATACATCTTTATTCTACCTACAAATAACAAGGGCCCTCAGTCTGAATCCAACTGCAGGATCCTCCAGGAAACCATCGTTTGGCTCGTCGCGCCTCATTTATACTGATATATACATATATATATATGTACATATATGTATTTAATTCATTTTAATTTTTAATTAGTTTATTAACTAAAATCTTATCAGTCACTTGAATTATACTGAAACCGAATGTTGGAAAAAAAAAGTAGACTCTGCCTCGGTGGCTATTCCAATATTCAAGCCATTTTCCGGTGACTTTCTTCGCCGATTCCTTGTTTTACCTCTCTTGTTGCCGTTGCTTCGTCGGACAAGCTATTTCATATAGATCATGTCAAATACATCGATTGAAGGAAGGTTAAAAATACCTCATGCATTTGTTTGCAATCCAGATTTGATTTGTTTCCTCTTTACTTTTGATTACAACATTTGAAAAACTGACCATTGTTTCTTCCCTTCCCTTTCCCTTCCCTTCCCTTCCCTTCCCTTCCCTTCCCTTCCCTTCCCTTCCCTTCCCTTCCCTTCCTTCCCTTCCCTTCCCTTCCCTTCCCTTCCCTTCCCTTCCCTTCCCTTCCCTTCCCTTCCCTTCCCTTCCCTTCCCTTCCCTTCCCTTCCCTCCCTTCCCTTCCCTTCCCTTCCCTTCCCTTCCCTTCCCTTCCCTTCCCTTCCCTTCCCTTCCTCCCTTCCCTCCCTTCCCTTTTTTAACGATTGCGAAGCGAACGGCTTCCCTTTGTTTACGATTGCGAAGCGAACGGCTGCCCTTTTTTTACGATTGCGAAGGGAACGGGTAAAAGGTTAACCATTGTTTAAGACAGTTGTCTCAAAACGACTATGCTGACCGAGCTAATTGAGTAATCCCAGAAGTAGCAAAACGTTGAAAGTGCAATGAACTTTGCTACTAATGAAAACCGCAAATTACTTTCGAACGCATTCGAAGTGTTTCTCAAAGCGAAACAAGTGAAAGAAAGAGATAAGTTAAATTTCATTCGTAATTTTATTCGGAAGGCCTAACGATGGGCTAGGCATCTTTTCAATGCGTTGGTGGGATTTCTCAAGTTTACTGTATTGATAGCGTGTATTGTCTAAATCTCATTCTTTTGATATTATCAAGTACTGTACCCTTTGTCTGACGCAATTTATCTACACAGAAACATCGGGAGGGAAGTTCGGAATCAGACATGATTTATACGATTGTCGGGAAGATAATCAGAGTAATCGGAAAAACGAAATGATTTTTTTGTATCATTTTACGTCTTGACATAAAAAACAAGGGACATATTACTCCTTCTCTCTCTTATGTATACATATATTACATCTCAAAACTAGATTTCTCCGCATTTCATTTCCCCTCCATTGTCTCTATTCTGGAAACATCCAGTCCATATCATTATTTGTTTGTTTTGTAATACAATAGTGGGTGCGTTATTGCTTCCCGTGTTCTGCAGCTCTAATAGGAGTTATCATTCCAGTACTTGGAGTTAGCAAAAAATGAGTCACATACGTTTCGGGTTCAAGGTATTATAGCTAGTTTAGAAAACAGCTCAGTAGAGAAACGCTCTACTTAATAATTTAAAGCATCGCATATCTATATTTACTTTACGACGTAGAAGGTGTATGAAATTGATTTGTTCCAGCGATTGCTTTTTTTAGGATGAATATAATGTAAGTTTAGGGACCGGTCATTATTTATGTGCGGGGGTGGGGGGGATTTTTTTGTTTTAGCGTTAAATAAAAACACGTGACCCACCCTTTAAGTTCATTAGTTCAATCTTAACCCACCCCCATATAACTTTATATTGCAGTGACCCACCCCCAGCCTCCTTAAATATATACCTCTATATATCACGGAATGAAATCAGAATATCTTGTGGACCAGTGCCCCACTCTACGGCCACTTCTTGTTGTGCATTCTTGTAGGTGGTATTGCTATTGTACACTGACATACAGTTGTGTTATATTATTGTTGTGTTTAATATTGTATTTTCAGCAGTGCATAAACTTATGAACTGTCAAATGCATTGTAGTGAGTGTGATTCTTTGAAACACGCATTGACCCACCCCCAACCATCGTGAAATTCTCTTTTGACCCACCCCCTTTCTTTCAAAAAAATCGACCTGACCCACCCATGATTTCCCCCCCCACCCCCGCACATAAATAATGACCGGTCCCTTAATAACATGTAATTAAGGCAGTGTTAGCCGAGCGTTCGTTATTAAATAAACGTTGTTGTTGTCTTTTAAGACGTCGTAGTGTACTTGGTGGATAAAATATGTTTATCGATCGAGTCAGAAAGCTGCATCTTAGTTGCTTTTCGTTGTAGAATGAAAACATCGATTTCTTCCATTTTTTTTTATTTATCAAAAGCATCGGAACCGCAGGAGAAATAGCACTTAAATCGCAACAGGAGAACAATTACTGTAAATGGCTATTTCGCCGACCCTTTTGGCCAATCAAAATGCAGTGAACTGTCGTTTATCGCAATGCGCCCCTTCTAATGAGAATTTCCAGCCGGCAAACAAATTGTGTAAGCGTATACTGTCTACGACTGCCTCCTGGCTACAGTTATATGAGTTTCTTTCCATTTTAAACGCAATAACCCGTGCGCTGTAAGAACACAAACAATAAAACTTCCTATAAACTGGATTTTATATTCTCCACGGGCGAGGAGGTGATAAATGATGCTCGCCCGTGACGGAAGCGCTGGTCTTTTAAAATGTATGGGTCGAGAAATCAACAGTTCGATAATTTAAAACAGATAATTTAAAACGTCTTGCCATATACTGTTACCTACCATTTGCAAAGCAAAAGCATCAAGGGATCTTAGTTTACTGGATTTCAGATCTATATCCCCACACACAATATTACTCCAACACAGTGATTATTCATATTTTTAATTATAGATTAGTAATATATATATATTGCTACATAACTGTTTATAATCATATTTTATAATTATTTAGTTAATAAAAAAAGATTTATGCGCGATCCCACAAGCGGCAACTTGTTTAAATAACGTTTTTATATTATTATTATTATTATTATTATGCATTGCTGTACGCGCCCTCAAAATTCACTGCGATTGCTGGCGATTCTCAGCAAGGGAGTTGTGATGTCTATTTTCTTGATTCAGAAAATTGATCATTCTAGGCCAGCTCAGGTGTGTTAAAGCCTGACTTGGGGCTTATACGCGGGCAGAAAATGATTTTGCCAATATCTCCAACATAAAAATGAATGAAACTTTGCATCAATGTTAATTCTAGTACTAGCAAAATTGGTTGATGTTTCCATGACAACCAAATTAAAGGGATGTGTACCATATTTGTCCTTTTTTGGACATAACTTAAAATAGGGAACAGAAAACCTCATCCTATTCTGGAAATACGATGGAGTTTTCCTTTACTGCATTCATTCCTTCAATATAGCGTCTTTTAACCCTATTCAGACTGGGCTTTTTTTGACCATCTGTGACTGGTGGGGGGGTGGGGGGGGTAATTCGCCCCCCCCCCCCCCCCCCTCTATATCTCTGGAGCCACTGGGGCTATGATCATCAAACTTTCACACAATGACCATGAGCCTTAGACAAATCGTCACACCCATTTTTGTCACCAGGGAGCAAAATGTGATGTCACAATGACGTCATTCTCAATGTTTTATCAATTTTAAGTAATTTTAATTAACTTCCAAAAACTTGGTAGATAATACTCTAAAGGTCAACTGATTAACATCAAGATAATGTAAATGTAATAATTTGTGACATTAACACAAATTTTAACAAACTTGCGTCATAATGACGACTTTTGAAAATATTGTACGCCATCTTGGATCCGCCATCTTGGATTTCATTTAATTTCCATTTGACTCTTCAGATAAATACTCAATGAGAAAAAAAATGGTCAAAATGTACGAAATACTCATCAAAGAAGTGTTTGACATTCAAAAAGTTGAATTAAAAGGATATTTGTGAATCCAGAGCTAGTTTTAGACCATATGTTGAAATGAACAAAATCCCCCTACCCCTACCCCCAAAGATTTTTGTGTCAAAAATTAATTAGCCTGTAGATACATTACTAATGAGTACAAGCTCCGATAGTCATAAATTGGGCAATGTGTCCAACATTAAGCTTGAAATATGAAAAATTCACGTTTTTTCGAGTTTTGCAAAACATGCATGTCAAAAATTGGTTGCCATGGAAACTGGGCCGTTGATCCTGACATGTCATTGACACCAAAATGTCCCCAGATAAATTTTAGGAGAAGTCACGAAGTTTCACCATCATAGCTGCAGTGGTTTTAGAGTAATCAGGATTTTACTGGAGGGGGGGGGGGCTCGAAAAGCCCCCCCCCCCCCCCCCCCCCCTCAGTCTGAATAGGGTTAAAGCAGACCACCTTGAAAATTAGCGGAGATAGGAGAGAAACTCGGTTGCTAGGGCAACAGTTCGTACAATCACGTGACCCTGGACACGATTTAAAACGCTATCAACTGCAGAAGTTCATGAAGATTACGAATTTAGGGTCAAAAAGTAGGAAAATTGGCAGTAAGTTTTCCCCGTTTTTGATTGAAAGTAAATTTTAAACGGTACTTATAGATACTATAAAATTATATGTCCATAGCAACTAATTGTATGGAACAGTTAAGGTCGAGGGACGTGTTACTCGCTTTTTGCCTTAAGAATCCGCGTATAAGCCCCATCTCCTTTCAAGGCCTTAACACACCTGAGAGAAAGCCAAAGGGGGTGGGGGGGGGGGGGGGTATGGTTCCTTCGCTTGATATGGATGTGTACCGCCCTTATCGGACCCCGTTCTAAAAACGATTTTCATAAGACAATACCCCGTTCTATGATTTGTATTCAAATCGAGCCCCCCCCTAAATAGAAATTGATAAGATACCCCGTCCTGGATAAAACAGATAAAATATAGCATTTCTGTGTCAAAACGAGTCTATCTTCCTTCGTAGAAGGTAAAACAAATTACGTCCACTAAACAATCGATACCTTCTTTAAAGGAGCTAAAGTCTGGGTAGTCTTCATTATCACGATATCCTGTTATAGAGAGCAGTTCGTAAAAAGTACCCCGTTCTATCGGATGAAGGAGAAAATGGCGGCACATACCCGTGCAGATCTAACTCGACAAGGCCGATCACTTCATCATCAGCTGTAAAGTGTCAGCGAAAAAGATGCAAGAAAAGTCCCCTACTTGAGACGTACTTTTGAACAACTGTAAAAATACAATCAACATAACTAAATATCCAGAGCAAACTCGATGAAAATATCCATGTTATTAGTCTATGGTTGCTTTAGGCATGTGAGCCTTTTATCATTTAAATATATCTGTTTGTAATAGAATTAACAAGGATCACGAGCATTCTCAGCTATTTGAATGGTATTTTAAATAGATCAGGCAAGTACTGTCACATTAGACCTTTGAAGGAAACGTTAAGAAAACTCTAAAAGTGGATGTTATATTTTTTTTTGTCAGACAGCGGGAGATAATAACATGAGGCAAACAAAATTACTCAGCGAACAAAACACAGGATAACGTCCTATTAAGGAGGCTGTCACGATACGCGCATGCTCCAGGAACGATCACTGAGCAAAACTATTGAGACCATCTTATCAGAAGACTATTGAAGAATATGTAAAACGTAAACATTAGGTCGGATGGATCGAGAAATAGCGAGATTAAAACGGATTGTTTTCGTCGTTTTCAGCCTTCGCTGGCCGGACGATACTTCTTTGTTTTGAGATGCGCAGAGCAGCTGCGCAGTTGCGTGACAGCCTCCCTTTAAATCCTTAGGGCGTTCTCATTTTATTTAGTTGTAGTATTATGTTTAAAAAGGCCAAACTATAGTGTTTTGTTTCCTTAAAGAAATAACTATTTGTGGTGTTTCTTTTTTAGTGGTTGAATAGTTAAGAAAAAGCATCGAGTTTATGATATATGATGTGGCACGCGGGATGTTTCGAGAACACGCGAGGAAAACTTAACACGCGAGGAAAGCTTGAGATTCACAAGCCGTAGGCGCATGAAATCTGTGTTTTATTGATTTATTTGAAAACAAAAAGTAATAGAGCCGAGTTCAAGCGCAAAGTAAATACACAAATTCTGAACAAAACGTATAGGAGAAAACACAAAGTAACACTCATGAACCAAAGCTTTCGTCCATTCAGAGCGCTTGTTCTGTCGGCGCCATTTTATAAAGAGGTTTACATCAAAGTTTACGTTATAAACAAACGCCTTTCTCTCTGTAGACATATTTACTTCCATGTGGGAAACCACAAAGGCACTTGGTAGCGAGGAATAGGCATGTTTGCTTGATTATGAAATAACTAGCGGCTTTCAAAAGGTTGTTCAGATTATTTGATTTTTGTTCGCTTTGGTCTGATTCTAAATTATATGTGAACATTTCCTCGTCTTTGCTACAGCCATTATACAAATGCAATAGCAGAAACCGATGTTTGAATGTTGACTAATGTTGAAATATGATTGCTAAAATTTGTGAAATGCTCTGACGTAATCTCCGTACCTGCAGAAAAAAACGACAACTACTGCGCTAAGATTTTAAATATGAAATCAGCTGATTAAAATGCTATTTCTTCTTTATTTAAAATAAACGAATATTATTAAATGAAAAAAACGAAATTCAATTAAAAGCATTATATAGATCCGCAATTTTCAAGCAAAGAAAAGAGCAAATACACTCACTTTGTCTAGTAGAAAGTGGAAACACTCTTTAGATTGATCTACGTCAAGGCAATCATTCGGAAGTGTTTGAAATAAGCTGTTTGTTCTAAACGCGTGAATTAGCATGCGCTCTACGGAGATTTGCACTATTTGCAGCCATTGATACTCGATTCTCCGATTTAATGTTGAAAACATGTTAACGATCAACTGTGCATTTTATGTAAATTATACTCGTGGTATACCCCAAGGTAAATTCGCATCCGCTCATTACAACGCCTTAAGAGAGCTATGTGTTTAATGTGTTTGGAAAATATAAACGACAGCGCCTGAAACAGGAGTACAGCTGAACCTTAACCTTTCCTATAGCGTCAGTGTTTTTTTATTATCCATGTTCGTAAAACTATGTGTTGCATGAGTTGTTTCCAGAGTAAGCGAATTTTTGCTCGAAGCCAGGTACCCTCTCCTACCAGTATAAAACGAGCATGATCATTTGCGCGCTCTTTGCTACATGTCTCCAGATCTGCTCAGAATATGGTGCTCTGCATTGTGCCCTGCGGTTCGCGCGGGAGCACCACTATAAATAAGGCATGGCCCGGTCGCTCCAGTTTAGTATCAGATTTGCATTGGCGACATTACAGTCGAGTGCACGACAGTGACGATTCTTAGCTGTTACGTCAAAAGATAAGTCCACCAATATTTCAAATAACGCTTATTTTAGAGGATAAGCGTCGCTTTTGACACACTTTTTCAAAAAAATGTAATACGATTTCACGGCCTTAAAATTCGCCAGCGGAAGCATCTATAATTATAGAACCCACGAAACCGTTCAACACGGAACACAGAGTAAAAAGCAATGGATACTTCAACGCCAAACCTTACGACCATGGCGCCAGCACTTGGAAACTCAACCAGATCTTCGATGACCATGAACCCTTACTTAGTTCATTTGTTTTCAATACTGTATATTTCAGCCAGCATCCTCGGATCCTTTGCAAATGTGTGCATTTTAATTGCCTTCTTTTCAGTACGAAAGCTTCGTACACGGATTAACTACTTTTTAGCCAGCCTTGCTGTATCAGATGTTATTTTGCTGGCTATTTACGTACCTTTTGAGATGGAATGGCACATTAGATCTTATTTCAAGCATTCTGTCATTGTTTGTGACTTTGTTTATACTCTGTGTTTCATCACCATTTCTTCATCAAGTTTGAATCTTATGGCAGTCAGTGGCTATCGTTTTCTGACGATCGTGTACCCTTTCTGCTCCAAGCACATCACAAAGACCCATGTCTTCAGTGTTATAGCTATCATCTGGTTCTATGCGTGCATGACCGCATTGTTACCTGTCATGGGCTGGAGAGAAAGACCTTCTCTCGTTTTGAGGGGGAACTGCTGGTTCCAGTACAAACGAGAATTCATTTATTTCATAATCGGGGCGAACTGGCTTCTTCCTGCTGTTCTAGTTCTCATCTTCTATGCTATGATTCTTCGTATTGCCAGGATCCACGCACAGAAAATAGCCAAGGACCAGGTGCGTTTGAACAGGGAGCACACTCGAAGGCGTCACCAACTTAGAGGCGCCATTAGCCTTGCTAAAATAGTGGCCGTCTACTTGGTGTGTTGGTTTCCCTACATCATAGTTACACTTGTAGGACAGATAGTACTCTCTTTCAGGTTAACTATGGAAGGTAGATATCTTATTGTTTTTCTTGCGTATAGTAACGCGACAATTAACCCGTTTCTGTACGCTGGTCTATGTGAGGACTTCAAGAAAGTGTTCCGTCAGTTCGCCAGACATGTTTTAGAAGTTATAAGATCGAGTCCACGCAGTATCCGATTTTTGTTTAGTAAAGGCGTCTGTCGATTTTGCCCTAGGTTTGAAGTGAGACAACATGAGAGATCCAGGGCAGCTACCGCTGATACTCATACGGGCTCGAACTCATCTTTATACCATCAAGCTGCTACAATACTTAGTTCCGCGTCATGAAGCAGAAATAGGTTTATCAACACTTTGCCAAATGATCCATTCCTTGTCTGCAATACTTTTATACTCATTAAAACATTACTAGCCAGACTCAATCTTAACAATCTCCACGTAGGGCTTTTGTTCAATCGTATGCGATGTCCTTTATCCATCTTTATGATCACATAGGATTTTTCTTATAATTATTAGCGTAGAACTGGATAGTGTTGAGAATGTTTTCGCGTAAATGTTTTGTTTACAAGAATTGCATAGGCATTATACCGCGAAAGTGACTTTTGCAAAGTTTTTCTTGTTTCTAATGCTCAGCCAGTTTAAACATTAAATATACCTATATGCCATGGTAGCTTAGGATAGCCTACCCTCAGAAAGGCAGAAAACATAAAAGGTAATAACTGCAGTACAAGGCTTAATGTCAGAACTTCGCACACAATAGCTTTGTTATAGATGCTTGCGGCACCTGATAACTCTATTCAAAAATGTTGCCAGGACATTTTCGCCCGGCTTAGCTAGCATTTTATGTCAAGACGTGACCCGGCATAGTCCATTCCTGGCCTTGAGAAACAAGGGACGATGCGCAGTCAGGAGAATGTAAGACGCTAAACTGCTAAGCATTTTAGTATAGAAAAATAGAGCTGCAGGATTATTTCCTTTTAGCAAACCTTTGCAAAGTAAGCCTTATAGCTATGTTATGATGTATGTATGTCAGAGGTGGATTGTGAAGGGCTTATTTAGGAGTGTAAAATGACAAATAAAGACAAACATATATATATGATTCCTTGTTCCTTCTGCTTTCTTTTTTCAAAGAGAGCGTCTCTTGTTAATCCCAATCCTTTTAAATTTTCCGTCCATTAATTGAAATTTTATAAACATGAAATCATAATGTATCCTGCACTTTATATCATTTTAACACCACAATTACTGTTAAAGAAAAACTCATGTTTTAGTGCGATATTATTGTCACTTTAATATTTCAAAGCTCACTATACTACAAGACGCACTCTCCTTATACTGTTGCAGCTGAAACTGTACATTTAGCCTCATGTAAGAGGAGAGAGAATATCCCTGTTCTAGGATGGCGGGCAAAACTTTAAATGAAATTGAATTGACATCGTAATACAGCGTCAGAAAGCGTATTCCAGAACTTGAGTAGTGATTTCGAGAAACGGTGTTCTTCGTACATTTAACCTTTGATTTTTATCACTTTGATTTGTATCCTTACCAGCAAGATCCAAGAAAAACAGATATGAAACTCCCCTATTTCCATCGTCGCATTACACAAATCAATCATCAACTCACAGATAAAAAAATTAACAGATTTCTCTGCCAACCACATCCCACTAAGATATGAGGACGGAATACGTTTAAATTATAGTAGCTAAATGGTAAAAAACAATATTCTTTCAATCTTTCAGAAAAAAACAATTGCCATGATGATTGTGGGATAGATGGCGGATCTGAATATCTTGTGTATACAAATCCTTTTTCAAATCAACTCGCAAATCCTTTTTTCAAATCAACTCGTGATGGAAAAGCTCAATTATCGGTATCTGAAACTGGTGTTTAAATTTTCAATCTGCACTTCTCATTTGAATAAATCCTCGGTGCAAAATGATTGTTTTTCCATTAATGAGAGAATGTTTTAAAAACGTATCTGGATTACCCAAGTGAAACAAATTAGCCCATACGCAGCGAAAAATAGAAGTATCCAACAGCTGTAAAACCCTCCTCGAAAGAAGATGAGATTATCTTTGCTCTAAGATAGCGCTAATTTATTTATTATCACGCTTCTTAGAAGCAGATGCTTTCAAGAGTCTTCGCACTGTAGGCGCTCTTTAGAACCGACTCGTGTAGGATTTTATTTCTAAATAAGTAGGTGCAGAGTTGGATTGCTTTTTGGAGAAATTCGATTATTTTCTACGCACTTTCCGTGGCTACAGGATGTGTCTGACCCTCTGCACTCGAGGTTCCTCTGATATTTTAGAACAACAAGCTATCACATCTAATTTCGGCCTACTTCAGCAGTGCTTCATGAGGAGATTTCTTGATATATGTCAATTGGCCGCGGGATCAGATAAAATGCGACAGGAAAATAAATTTAAGATCAAATAGTGCGGCAAAGTCCGCCAAGGAAGAGAGCAATATGCCTTGCTTCTTCGTGCGATAACTATGGTTTTCGTCATCACGATTTTTTTTAACACGAAGAAAAAGCAAAGAAAAACATGATAATATCATAAACGTCTAAAGACTAGTGCAGACAATACGTTAACGCCTTTTGCACGTTTTGAGATGTATGCGTATGTAAACATCACCGTCAAGGAAGGTTTAATTTGAACAGCTCAGGAACAAAAACCGACGACTACGTTCAAAATACTCAGACAATACTGTAAACAATTTTGAGTGGCCCTCAAGTCATATAATAAAACTATCTGCGCTCTTGTAATATGGTGCTTATTTCACTAATCTCGACTAGATCCAATAGAAAAGGAAGCTAAAAGGTCGGGGGTACTCTTCCCTATTTTTGGAAGCCAAATTGTGAACCCTGCTTTTTAACATTGTACTTGTGTGCTACTACTTGTACGTTGGGTTAACTGTAAAAAAAAATCGAAGACTATGATCTTAATTAAAATGCAGAATTAACGCATTTCATTGGTGCACAGCCCCCTTCAATTACTGACATACGTTTTGCCGCCAAATTCTCCCGTGACACTGCATTGTTATTAAAATGGGAAGACGGACATGGATTTGTAACGAAAAAATAATCATCATACAAGAAGATATTTTGAATCTTTTTCAGGGAAAATTCGCTTCAGCAGTATGCTTTCTCAATGCATATAATAAACGTGTTGATTTTTACGAATACGCGGGCTGCCTGTGATAAATCTCGTCTCAGTCCCTTTTGCAGAGAACAAAAAATCAAAATGGCGATCAATAGTACGATCGTGTCTCGAGTGTCTGCAAGTTCTGCCTTTTCATCGCTAATATTTGATATTCCAGACCTTCCAAATATTGTTAGTCGGTAATTTTTGGCGAATGCTTATTGGTACGTGAAATCATAAATATGTTTATATTACACAGGTCACATTACAAGTTGTCATAGAAACAGCATTTCAAATTTACTTATATTTCAAGCAAAATCTGAAAGAGGTATAATAACTGAAGAGTTGAATGCACTGGATTTAGACCACGCCCTGATTTGTATGCTAATTCGTGTGACAACCATGCCTAAGTGCAGATGAGAAGCGTTTGAACCTTCAAAAGAGAAATGGAAATGAATCTTTTAAATCTTCAAATGTGACGGTAGAATACCTGAGTGTCACGCGTGCCCGCAACGCTGGCGCAAATATATTTCAGTCAAGCAGAAACGTAAACCTCCCCCCAGAGACGGTTTTTAAGAACACAACTTAATCAACGCTAACTATGGTGTCAATGAACGAAAATAGCGAGAATTGGATTGGATTGGATTGGATTGGATTGGATTGGATTGGATTGGATTGGATTGGATTGGATTGGATTGGATTGGATTGGATTGGATTGGATTGGATTGGATTGGATTGGATTGGATTGGATTGGATTGGATTGGATTGGATTGGATTGGATTGGATTGGATTGGATTGGATTGGATTGGATTGGATTGGATTGGATTGGATTGGATTGGATTGGATTGGATTGGATTGGATTGGATTGGATTGGATTGGATTGGATTGGATTGGATTGGATTGGATTGGATTGGATTGGATTGGATTGGATTGGATTGGATTGGATTGGATTGGATTGGATTGGATTGGATTGGATTGGATTGGATTGGATTGGATTGGATTGGATTGGATTGGATTGGATTGGATTGGATTGGATTGGATTGGATTGGATTGGATTGGATTGGATTGGATTGGATTGGATTGGATTGGATTGGATTGGATTGGATTGGATTGGATTGGATTGGATTGGATTGGATTGGATTGGATTGGATTGGATTGGATTGGATTGGATTGATTGGATTGGATTGGATTGGATTGGATTGGATTGGATTGGATTGGATGGATTGGATTGGATTGGATTGGATGGATTGGATTGGATTGGATTGGATTGGATTGGATTGGATTGGATTGGATTGGATTGGATTGGATTGGATGGATTGGATGGATGGATTGGATTGGATTGGATTGGATTGGATTGGATTGGATGGATTGGATTGGATTGGATTGGATGGATTGGATTGGATTGGATTGGATTGGATTGGATTGGATTGGATTGGATTGGATTGGATTGGATTGGATTGGATTGGATTGGATTGGATTGGATTGGATTGGATTGGATTGGATTGGATTGGATTGGATTGGATTGGATTGGATTGGATTGGATTGGATTGGATTGGATTGAGAGCGACATTTTTCGATATGGAGTAATTTAGTAAATGGCCTCGATCAGTGAGTAGTATAGATTGAGAGCGACATTTTTCGATATGGAGTAATTTAGTAAATGGCCTCGATCAGTGAGTAGTATAGTAGGTATAGTATGAGCCGGACATGCTAATACATTTTAGGCCGGGTGTGGAAGATATCAGAGAAGAGGGAATCTCCCTTTCATGCCCGCACTGACCCTCTAAAGACATTTGTCTTTCAAATTGGCAGAGTTATGTTTCAATTTAGGGATATCGTCGCTCTTCCCGTGGTATATTTTTCTCAATTCACAAATCAATAACTACAACACAAGAAGCTCTAAAATATTGCTTGAAAGAATGAATACGTGATATGGAATCAAGGACAAGGTATTGAGCTGGTTTCATTCTTATCTGAAGTATAGGACACAGTTTGTAATGATAGACGGGACCAGGTCAATGCAAAAAGAACTGCGCTATGGTGTTCCCCAGGATCAGTATTGGGTCCGATGCTTTATCTTATATATACCTCGCCTATCAGGGACATTATAAGAATCCATGAACTAAATGTTCACCTCTATGCTGATGATACCAAGCTATATCTTTCTTTCAAAGAAACACGCATTGATCAATCCTGTTCTATAGCAAAAATTTGAGGCATGTGTTCGTGATATACACACTTGGATGATTCAAAATAAGCTTAAAGGCCAATCCGCGACCGAGAACCTTTGCACTTTGTTTTCAATTGGATCTACTGTCATTCAGCAGCTGTGGCTGATACAGTAGGTCCCAATGGGTTCCTGCTATTGTTCTTCGCATTTCAAAAGTTCAAACTGAAAATTTGCATAGAGTTTTCAACTGCGTTTTATTCTCTGTGAGCCTGCAAAGCGACTTGGGTGCTTATGGGCCTTTAAACTTAACAGAGAAAAGAGGGAACTACTTATTTTAAGTGCTCGTCCCCGTCTGCCTCCGATTGTTGAACATGTTGATGAGTGATTTTTGAGAAACACATGTCCTTAGAAACACAAGTAACTAAAATCTGCAAGGCATGTTTTTTTTCCATCTCAGGAACATATTAAGTAGATCCGTGACTTTCTATCTGTATCAGACACAGAAACTTCAATACATGCATTCATAACTTCAAAATTGGACAACTGCAACTCATTGCTATATGGACTACCAAAATTCCAAATTGATCGACTTCAAAATGTCCAAAATGCTGCGGCGCGTCTACTCACTCGTACCAAAAAAACACGTCCACACTACACCTGTATTGAGGCAATGCGCTGGGACACAGGAAGCCAGTGGAGCTTATTTCAAACTCCTCCTGTTAACTTACAAGGCGCTGAATGGCTTAGAACCCAGTTATATCACCAATATGCTACAGCCATATAAACCAACCAGGAGTTCGAGGTCTGCTTCCAGAAATTTGTTGAAGCAACCTCCATCAAAACTTGTGACTTACGGACACAGTGCCTTCTCATGTGCTGCAGCTAAACTCTGCAACGCTCTTCCAGACAGTATTCGCAAGAGCAGCACATTGCCTATTTTAAGAACAACCTAAAAACACATATTTTAAAGAGGTATATGATTAGCTTTAGTTTTAGTTTTTATTAATAATTTTTATGTAGTTGTTTTTTGTTTGTCATTTTTAAGTTATTTTTCATTAAGTTAATTTATATTTTTATTATGTTTTATTATGTTTTTTTTTTTCGTTTCACTATTTGAACTGTAAATTTGTAAATTTCTTTCGTTAAGGGACGTGTCATTATTTAGCGGGGGGGGGGGGGGGGGGGGGGCTCCTATTTTTGTGGGGAGGGTCCAATTTTTTTCACTCTTGTTTGGGGGAGGGTCATAATTTTTTCAGCAACATTTGGACGATGAAGAGGGTAAAACAGATGCCGATAGTGGTTATTTCAGCAACTTCTCTATACAAATTTCGCGTTAGCAATGACATCTAATATACACCTTGAGAAATGAAGACACCACCCTAACGTTCTTTAAACGAACAAGTGACGAGGAAAAGCAAACTCTCCTAAAAAGATTCCCTGCAATGATAGGCATGGCGGGCAGTCACTATATGTTTGAAAGAAGACCCTATAGGTAAGCGTGAGTTTTCGACGTTGCAAGCATAGAAATTCGTCCGTTGGGCCGCGCTTCGCGCCACGTGAATATTAACAACCTCATCATTTGCGGCGCGCAGTTGTGCGCATGAATAATATAACCTTGTTGGCTCAGGAGCCCATCAACAGAAGCTTTCATCTATGAGCTATATAGTTGAGGTAGCGTACTTCCTGGGCTCCTGACAGGTTTTCTTTACTAATGCGTTCACAAAACATGTTCATCTACCCTATCTCTGAGGCTTGATGAAATGCGTTTATCAAAATTCGGGCGCGCATCGAGTGCAACGAAATATATGCGACCCCCCTTTTCTTTAAAATGTCTTGAGTACTAGGTCAAATAAGGACGGGAGGTGGAATCACGGTAATCATTGTACTTATAGAGGGAGGATCACTGCATGTTTGCCGTGTATTACCCAAAATCCTCACGTAAATAGTTGAGGCGATAAATTATAACAGCGCTTCCTTATCGCTTTGACAGAAGTAATAAAAAGTATTTCTGCTATTAAGAATGAAAGAGACATGGCATATAAATGACGTGGGGAGGGTCCCAATTTTTTTTACCTACGAGGGGGAGGGTCACATTTTTTTTGTTATGTTCAAGGAGAGGGTCCTATTTTTTTTAGCCTTGTTTGAAAAAATTGGGGGAGGGTCACATTTTTTTTGTTATGTTCAAGGGGAGGGTCCTAATTTTTTTTAACCTATATGGAGTGTTTTAGCCGATATGGAGTAATTTAGTAAATGGCCTCGATCAGTGAGTAGTATAGTAGGTATAGTATGAGCCGGACATGCTAATACATTTTAGGCCGGGTATGTAAAGATATCAGAGAAGAGGGAATCTCCCTTTCATGCCCGCACTGACCCTCTAAAGACATTTGTCTTTCAAATTGGCAGAGTTATGTTTCAATTTAGGGATATCGTCGCTCTTCCCATGGTATATTTTTTCTCAATTCACAAATCAATAACTACAACACAAGAAGCTCTAAAATATTCCTTGAAAGAATGAATACGCGATATGGAATCAAGGACAAGGTATTGAGCTGGTTTCATTCTTTTCTGAATTATAGGACACAGTTTGTAATGATAGACGCGACCAGGTCAATGCAAAAGAACTGCGCTATGGTGTTCCCCAGGATCAGTATTGGGTCCGATGCTTTATCTTATATATTCCTCGCCTATCGGGGACATTATAAGAAGCCATGAACTGAATGTTCACCTCTATGCTGATGATACCAAGCTATATCTTTCTTTCAAAGAAACACCCATTGATCAATCCTGTTCTATAGCAAAAAATTGAGGCATGTGTTCGTGATATAGACACTTGGATGATTCAAAATAAGCTTAAAGGCCGATACGCGACCGAGAACCTTTGCACTTTGTTTTCAATTGGATCTACTGTCATTCAGCAGCTGTGATTGGCTGATACAGTAGGTCCCAATGGGTTCCTGCTATTGTTCTTCGCATTTCAAAAGTTCAAACTGAAAATTTGCATAGAGTTTTCAACTGCGTTTTATTCTCTGTGAGCCTGCAAAGCGACTTGGGTGCTTATGGGCCTTTAAACTTAACAGAGAAAAGACGGAACTACTTATTTTAAGTGCTCGTCCCCGTCTGCCTCCGATTGTTGAACATGTTGATGAGTGATTTTTGAGAAACACATGTCCTTAGAAACACAAGTAACTAAAATCTGCAAGGCATGTTTTTTTTCCATCTCAGGAACATATTAAGTAGATCCGTGACTTTCTATCTGTATCAGACACAGAAACTTCAATACATGCATTCATAACTTCAAAATTGGACAACTGCAACTCATTGCTATATGGACTACCAAAATTCCAAATTGATCGACTTCAAAATGTCCAAAATGCTGCGGCGCGTCTACTCACTCGTACCAAAAAACACGCCCACACTACGCCTGTATTGAGGCAATGCGCTGGGGCACAGGAAGCCAGTGGAGCTAATTTCAAACTCCTCCTATTAACTTACAAGGCGCTGAATGGCTTAACACCCAGTTATATCACCAATAGCTACAGCCATATAAACCCACCAGGAGCTTGAGGTCTGCTTCCAGAAATTTGTTGAAGCAACCTCCATCAAAACTTGTGACTTACGGACACAGTGCCTTCTCATGTGCTGCACCTAAACTCTGCAACGCTCTTCCAGACAGTATTTGCAAGAGCAGCACATTGCCTATTTTGAGGACAACCTAAAAACACATATTTGAAACAGGTATATGATTAGCTTTACTTTTTAGTTTTTATTAATAATTTTTATGTAGTTGTTTTTTATTTGTCATTTTTAAGTTATTTTTCATTAAGTTAATTTATATTTTTATTATGTTTTAGATCGTTTCACTATTTGAGCTGTAAATTTGTAAATTTCTTTCGTTAAGGTACGTGTCATTATTTAGCGGGGGGGGGGGGGGGGGGCTCCGATTTTTGTGGGGAGGGTCCTATTTTTTTCGCTTGTCTAAAGGGAGGGTCCAATTTTTTTTCACTCTTGTTTGGGGGAGGGTCATAATTTTTTCAGCAACATTTGGACAATGAAGAGGGTAACACAGATGCCGATAGTGGTTATTTCAGCAACTTCTCTATAAAAATTTCGCGTTAGCAATGACATCTAAAATACACCTTGAGAAATGAGGACACCACCCTAACGTTCTTTAAACGAACAAGTGACGAGGAAAAGCAAACTCTCCTAAAAAATTCCCTGCAATGATAGGCCTGGCGGGCAGTCACTATATGTTTGAAAGAAGACCCTATAGGTAAGCGTGAGTTTTCGACGTTGCAAGCATAGAAATTCGTCCGTTGGGCCGCGCTTCGCGCCACGTGAATATTAACAACCTCATCATTTGCGGCGCGCAGTTGTGCGCATGAATAATATAACCTTGTTGGCTCAGGAGCCCATCAATAGAAGCTTTCATCTATGACCTATATAGTTGAGGTAGCGTACATCCTGGGCTCCTGACAGGTTTTGTTTACTATACCCTACACAAAACATGTTCATCTACCCTATCTCTAAGGCTTGATGAAATGCGTTTTTCAAAATTCGGGCGCGCCTCGCGCGCAACGAAAGATATGCGACCCCCCTTTTCTCTAAAATGTCTTGAGTACTAGGTCAAATAGGGGACGGGAGATGGAATCACGGTAATCAATGTACTTATAGAGGGAGGATCACTGCATGTTTGCCGTGTATTACCCAAAATCCTCACGTAAATAATCGAGGCGATAAATTATAACAGCGCTTCCTTATCGCTTTGACAGAAGTGACGTGGGGGAGGGTCCCAATTTTTTTTACCTACGAGGGGGAGGGTCACATTTTTTTTGTTATGTTCAAGGGGAGGGTCCTAATTTTTTTTAGCCTTGTTTGAAAAAATTGGGGGGAGGGTCACATTTTTTTTTGTTATGTTCAAGGGGAGGGTCCTAATTTTTTTAGCCTTGTTTGAAAAAAAAATGGAGCCCTCCCCCACCCCGGTAAACAATGACACGTCCCTAACCTTTTCGTTTTAATTACTTCAGATAATTGTAAAGCGCCATTTAGCTTCAGGAAGTGGCGCTATAGAAATTTTGTATTATTATTATTATTATTTCACATTCCTAAAGTCAAAACACAAATATTCGTTAAATTACCATTAAACTGTCCTAAATGTTTCACCTAGCTCTACCTAGTCAAATTAAGTTTGCCACTTCACGCATACATTCTTGAGAAATTATTAGTTTCCCATTTTGTGCTTGTGCCCGTTTGTAAACGTGCTGATTTTTTTTAACCTAACCATAAAGAAAATGCTTTGACACATTTTTCAATTGTCAATGATTCCGTCATGACCAGCCCGGGTAAACCTGTTGTTTATTTAAGCAATAAAAGTACTTTCCGCGTGCTCTCTGCTTTCTTACAAACACGAGGGGGTTGTTGGGAGAACTGATAAAAACTTGAAAGACACGAGCCGAAGGCGAGTGTCTTTCAAGTTTTATCAGTTCGACCAACATTCCCCGAGTATTTGTAAGAAACTAGAGAGCACGCAGAAAGTATTTTTATTGCTTTTGGAAAATAACATACACACGCGCGACAGCGTTGCGTGACAATCGTGTTTCTCAGGTCTCTTACAAACACGCTTTTTAACCAATCAGATTGCGCACATTCACAATACAACATAGGTGTTATTTTCTAATGTATGTTATTATGAGGAGAACCATCTCGTATAAGCCATATATGTTTTTTTATGATTCTCCTCGCCATATATTATTTCCTTGGTATATTCATTCTTTAGAGTATAATAAGCTTGAAATGTGTTTTTCGAGGAGGGGTAGGAATAATATTGTAATAATATTGTGCGAGTTGGACGAGGGAGTAAGAAGGAGAAGTTTGCAAGTGAAGACCAATTGCAATTACCAATTGTTATTGCAATAGTGTCTAAACATTTGGGAGAGTGCTTATATTTTCCTCAAGGAAGAAAATAGAACGTGCTTGAAGTTTCCTCAAGAAACCAGACAACTCTTAGCGAGGCAACACATTTAAAAGGGCGGAAATTCACAAACCGAAACAGACAAATCGGTAATTACTACAGTGAGTATTTACCATGTCTAGACCTTGCTAACCTTGCGGAAGCGAGAATTAGGTTATTAGTGCACGAGGAACGAAAAGTAGCTTGATATGCGAATATATTGCTTACTACTTTTCTTATCAATTGCTGGTTTACTTCTGGCACAATAATGTGGTACAGTTTTTATCATATTTTATTTAGTTTTCTTTATATTACTTTTTGGCGCGAACAGTCTTTATATTACTTGAGCCACACACGCTTAAAGTGCCACTAGCAAATAAATTTCTCACTTGCCTGAAATTCCACCAAATGCGGCACACAAGTAGAAGACATCATAATCTTTAGCACTGCGCCATTTGTTTTGCCAGAGGTTGAAAGGAAAATAGCGTATTTTCACGCCAAAGTTCGGATTTAATGAGCTGTCTTCGTCCTGATATTCATACAGTCGATTCCCAAGGGATGCAGCGTATGTGACACGTGATCCCTGCACAGGGAGACCGAACTGCAGATCTTAATTGCGATTTTTCCTATTTTTTAGGGCAGCTCTCAAAAACAGAAGTCGTATTGTAATATGTCTTACTTCTGCGGTTCTAGTCGTCGCATTTTCTACCAGTTTTAGCATTATTTTAATAGCGGAGCCCCATAGCTACATGCAGGAGAAAAAGGAACAAAAGAAAAGTGTATATGCATCGAACGATTCTGTCATGGACTTCCGGTTTGTGCGTTCGTTCGTTCGTTCGTCCGGCATGACGTCATCAAAACTAGAAAAGTCAATATCTCAAGAAGGCAACATCGCTAGGTGACCAAACTTTGGTAAAGTTATGTTGGAGGCAAGGGGGTGCACCACCAAGGTCACGTGACATGACGTCATCGATGACGTTATCAAAACTAGAAAAGTCAATATCTCGAGAAGGCAACATCGCTAGGTGACCAAACTTGGGTGAAGTTATTTTGGAGGCAATGGGGGTGCACCATCTAGGTCACGTGACATGACGTCATTGATGACGTCATCAAAACTAGAAAAGTCAATAACTCGCGAAGGCAACATTACTAGGCGACCAAACTTTGGTAAAGTTATTTTGGAGGCACTGGGGGTGCACCACCAAGGTCACGTGACATGACGTCATCGATGACGTCATCAAAACTAGAAAAGTCAAAATCTCGAGAAGGCAACATAGCTAGGTGACCAGACTTAGGTGAAGTTATTTTGGAGGCAATTGGGGGTGCACCACCAAGGTCACGTGACATGACGTCAGCGATGACGTCATCAAAACTAGAAAAAATGAATATCTCGAGAAGGCAACATCGCTAGGTGACCAAACTTGGGTGAAGTTATTTTGGAGGCAAGGGGGTGCACCACCAAGGTCACGTGGTATGACGTCATCGATGACGTCATCAAAACTAGAAAAGTCAATAACTCGCGAAGGCAACATTACTAGGCGACCAAACTTGGATTAGATTATCAATGAGGCAAGGAAGGTACACCACCAAGATCACGTGGCATGACGTCATCGATAATGTTATCAAAGTTAGAAAAGTCAATATCTCGAGAAGGTAACATTGCTAGGCGACCAAACTTGGGTGCACTTATCTTGGAGGCAAGGAGGGTGCACAACTGAGGTCACGTGGCATGACGTCATCGATGATGTCATCAAAATTAGAAAAGCATTTGTTTCTGTAGCAATGACGTCGCGATAACGTCACGCGATGAATATTTTGCAGGACTTATAGTTTTCCCTAGCAACGGCAAAAAACAATAGGTAAACCCACCCAGAATAATATGTACCTGGAGCTCCGCTTTTAGCCAGTGGCTAAATTTATATATTAGACTTCATATATGCAATTCAAAAACCCATCGATCAGTTTTGCTCGATTTCTGTTGGATTGACAACCCCGCAATAATTGATTGACAACCCCACAATAATTCTAGAATCAAATCAAATCAAATCAACTTTATTTACTCATGAAGCTATTATCAATTGGAGCTATACACAGAGCATAGGTATAGAGTGAGTTTGTATTTTGCTGAGAAAAAGGGCGAGCAGAGAGACCAAGTGAACTATACAGTTTTCTAGTTACAATGCGGGAAAAAACATGCATAAATATTGACGCTGCCCGCCCTCTATGCTAAAGTCCATAAGAAAACTGCAGAAAGCCTCAGATTTTACCAGGGATTTTAGCTCTGACTAAAAAGTCTTTAAGCGATTTCTCCCGTTTGTAAGCGACCAAAGGCGGATTCGGAAAAATGTCAGCTGTGTAGGGCTGGTCCGTGATTATGTGCCAGTATTTCATAAGAATCCTTTTCAGATTCGGATTTGCCGGTTGTACTTGGTGACAAATGGTAGGATTTTTTTGTTGGATGTTATGATACGCTTTTTAAGAGCCAGGTTTCTCTCAGAAAAACAAACCTCCGATATGCACAAATCAACTTCATGATGCGAAGTTTTATAAACCACTCTCCAAACCTATGGTAGATGAAACCGCCAAAAAGTTAAGAAACTAGTTTCTAAACTTTACGATGAAGATTTCATTGACGCAATGACCCACAAATGGTTAAATGACGGTCAAAAACCCACTAGAATCCCTGAATTTTATACTCTGACTAAAATTCACAAAAAGATTCCCGTGGGTATACCAATCATCTCAGGGAGTGGAGGCCCGACTGAACGCATATCGTGTCTTGTAGATTCACTTCTACAACCCATCGCGCAAATTCAGCGATCGTATTTGAAGGACACTACGCACTTTATAAACTTTATAGAGGAATCCCCCATTCCAGACTCTGCTATCATAGCCACCATGGACGTGTGTTCATTATACACAAACATTCCCCAGGACGAGGGAATAGACATTGTTTGTTCTAAATACGAGGAGCGTTACAAGCCCCAATTACCGATCCCTACACTCTATCTTAGGGAATTAATGGGCCTTATCCTACGGGAAAACTCCTTCAAATTCAATAACAAACACTTTCTCCAAACACATGGTATCGCTATGGGCACAAAAATGGCTGTCGCTTTCTCTGTCATTTTTATGGCACACATAGAGGAGTCCTTACTCCGAGACAGCCCCTACAAACCTCTGATCTGGAAACGGTTTATCGATGACGTTTTTTGCGTATGGACTATACCGGAAGCCGAAATCCTCAATTTTGTTGATTTTGCGAATAACTTCCACCAAACTATCAAGTTCACCTGCGAAATGTCAAACGATACCGTCACTTTCCTCGACACAGAAGTTTATAAAGGCGATAGATTCATGGATTCTAATATCTTGGATATCAGAACGCATTTTAAGCCTACTGAAACTTTTCAGTATACACACTTCTCATCAAGCCACCCTCCAAGCTGTAAGAAGGGTTTTATCAAAGGAGAAGCATTGCGACTGCTCAGAACTAATTCTGACCCCGAAAACTTTGCGAAAGAATTCAATAACTTCAAAGCCCGCCTTGTAGAGCGAGGCTATTAAAGATATTTTTATCTCAGCACTTCTCTCAGCAAGATATATGGAAAAGCGGAAGGTGCGATCTCTGCTATGCGCCGTGCTACGTTTTGCTGGAGGGAGGAAGACCAAAACACATACTCGCACGGTTGGGATTTTTCGGCCACTAGATGTGACGTTTATTTTTCAACTCGAAAATTATGTAAATTGGATTACAGTACTAACTGAATCACTTCAGCAAAAGGTGGGGAAGAAAAAACCGCCACAAGATAAGGTCAAAACAAGTGGGCTGGAGTTGGGGAGGCGGTGGGAAAAAACCTTGAACTGAAGAAGTTTTGGTTGAAGGCTGTCACTGTTTCTTCCAAAGAATAAGCTTAAAGAGCCTGTGTCAGCCGCCATTTTGACAGCATAGCAACATACCAAGTCGGAGAAAGCATCCATTTCCATCGGCTGATTTAGAGAATGTAGAGCAATGTTCTCGATTGAATTTGGTAAATCAAATCTGAAACTTTGTTTTTAGATGTTGATTTAGAGATTTCTACACGTAATTCGTCTTCTAATTGCGAACAAAAACAATAACAAAGGAGTGGCTGACACAGGCTCTTTAACTGAAATGCTAGTCAGCCGATACATACAGGAATAGAACCACGTGAGTGCTCTGCCTTGATTGGCTTAAACAATTGCTTGGTATTTTCCCACTGACAGCCCGCGCGCCAGCTTGTCTACCAACTGACAGTATAAAAAGATACGTGCTCAGATAAATGCCATTATCTGTGCCAGATAATGTTTGTTTTTATTCCACATTATTACATGATTGACACCTTTTCTATTGTTATTCAAGACCCTTTATTTTACTGAAATCCCTAAGAATTAATTACATTCTAAAAGAACGGGGAGGGTTTGATGTTTCAGCAGGGAAGATTGGGGCTATAATTGAATAATTAGTCATAAATGACCCGCATTATAAATGCGCGGGTCTTTATGGAACAAGTGATTCTCATAAATGACCCGGCGCATTTATAGTTAGGAGCAATTATGACTAATTAGACAAATAAAGCCCCACCCTTCCGATGCTGAAAACGTTTACAGCTAAATGATAAATACTACAAAATTGTCTGCTAGGTTAAATTGAAAAAAAATACATATATATATATTTGAACAAAAATTCAGTGTTATTTATTACTAGCTTTAGCTGAAAAGTGTGTCTCAAAATTGCAAATTGGCGATTCTTTCTACTTTTCTACTAAATTTAACTATAATTACAATGTAATATGGAATGAGCAGTTGTTATAGGTAACCTTACTGGCCGCGGCTCCATTTCTGCTTCATGATCAATCAAACTGTGAAAGAAATAGAAATAAAAATAATTTAGAACATTAAGCTCATAACAATACATATGCACAACACATTTTTCTTTCTTCAGTACATTTTACCAGTTTGTCAAATTTAGGATGGACCTAGTACGTCGCAGCATCAACGGCACACCGGTCTAATACGTTCAAGTTAAATAAATTTACCAGACCGGTCTATTTCAACTGTTGTAATAAAACGAATTACTGTAAATAAGAACTTTAGTTAAACTTACCATGTCGTTCTCAATCGCAAACTACAGGACACTTTGAAATGTATTACTCTCTTGGACAGCTTAAAACCACACAGTGAGTGCCGAGTTCCTCACGCAACATTTTTCTGACGCACCCTTTTAGTCTTGAGTCCTCAAGCGTTGTTTTTTTTCTCCGAAACTCGTTCTCAGTCGCCAACTAAGAACTACTAGTTCAGCACTCAAGCACTAATGACGACCAAAGATCGCGAAAAACAGGTGTTTTGATTTCTTTTGTTGTTTGGTACAAAAAGAAGTACTTCCATTGGTCGTTTAAAAACGAATGCATGGAAGCTAAAGGAACAATAGCCTCACACTTTTGTTTGTAGTCTTCCAACCACTCGAGGGATATTCTTTAATTTAATGAAACGGGTGCTTTAGAATGCAGACAAGCGTATTGTGACAATAGCTTTCAAAACACTTTTCATCCTTTTGTTCCGATACGACTTAAACCTCAGGGGATATCCCTCTGCTGGAAAAAATAAAGTTCCCTGGTTAATTTATATGGTTAAAAAACGTTTATTTGACGAAGTATTTTCGATTTTTTAATTGAAATGCGCTCCACCCGATAGTAAAATCACCTTAGATCAATGTAATAAGTCAGTTAAATACCTCGGTCTTCGGCAATATGGCATATAAATACCTCGGGCCTACGGCCCTCGGTATTTATATGCCATATTGCCTCAGCCCTCGGTATTTAACTCTTACTTAGACAGTTTTTATAGCATACGATATAATCACAATGACATTTTAAAAGTAAATTAACAGGAATTCCAAATTGAATAGTAACAATTTTCTGAACCTGAGGTCCTCACCATGGGTAGCTAACATGGGTAGTTAATAAAAAAGTTAAAACAACTGCTTTTCAAGTAAGCCGTGCACTATGCTAATATAACAATAGTCTATTATAATGCAAATCTCCTTTTACTATATTTTACAAGTCTAAATTTCAATGTTAACTCTAGCGCTAGAAAAACAACCCCCATCCTCCCCATCCCCAACCCAACCCACCGCATACTCTCACACTCGGAAAACTAATTGTACATTTTCTCAACAAGTGTTGGAGTGCAGGGAGTAAAGACGGATGAAAATTCAGGAATTGCGTTTATATTCCCCGCCTTAAAAATGCGGAAAAACTAAATGAAATGTTCAACTTATTTGACTCCTAAACCCTCAGGGAAACGGAAAACGGGACATGTGAATGGTTTATCGATACTAGCCCAAGAAAGAAACATCAAGTGCGTTCTCAGACGTAGTTGCACTGGTGTAGACGTCCCTACTTTGACTACTAAGAGACAATCACGGCAGGAAGAAAAGAGTATTTAAGTTGATGATGCCGATGTTGATATTTCTATGAAAGGGGCTCTTGAGAGGAGAAGGGGCCGCCCCCACAAACACCTGAAGGAGGGACATGAAGAAGGAATGGGGACCTCCTGGAGGGACGTGGATATTTTGGGTCTGAGGGGAGACGCTGGTAAAGCGTTTGTCAGTGGCCCATGCTCTAAATCGGAGCGGGACCGCTACGCACATCAAGAATAATAAATTCGTCATTTGCGGGCTTTGTTTGCTATACACAAAAAATGGAATGTTCATCTACTTTTTCTCTGAGGCTTGATGAAATTTTTTTTAAATCAGGTCGCTCTTCGCGCAACAAAAGTCAACAAAAGAGAAATTGCAGCTCTTAGAGAGATCACGTTAGCTATTTTTCTTTTAGGGGGGACATCCGGTTCCTATAAATTTGGCGACTGCAGTCCAATTTGCCTGACGCTGGTCTTACCATATTTTGACTGCAGCGCAGCCTGGGACGGCCTCGCGGCTCGCGGACAAAGTAAAAAAATAAACTGCAAAATCGTGCAGCGAGGGTATATTAAAAGCTCTAAGTGTTTTCCGAAATAGATTGTCCTGGGACACTTATTGCTATTTGCCGAAAAAAAGCAAAGGCAGTACTCGTGCACAAGTGTCTCAATGGACTAGCCCCTTTTCACATATCGCTGCACGAGCTATAACTTGCGTAACCAAGACCACAAGATTACTCTCACAAAAAAAAACATAACGACTCCCGCCGATTTCATTGACCGCAACATATCGGAGGTTTGTTTTTCTGAGAGAAACGTGGCTCTTAAAGAGCGTATCATAACATCCAACAAAAAAAGCCTACCATTTGTCACCAAGTACAACCCGGCAAATCCGAATCTGAAAAGGATTCTTATGAAATACTGGCACATAATCACGGACCAGCCCTACACAGCTGACATTTTTCCGAATCCGCCTTTGGTCGCTTACAAACGGGAGAAATCGCTTAAATACTTTTTAGTCAGAGCTAAAATCCCTGGTAAAATCTGAGGCTTTCTGCAGTTTTCTTATGGACTTTAGCGTAGCGGGCGGGCAGCGGCAATATTTATGCACGTCCTCAGTAAACAGGGGTTCTATGTACCACTCCGGTCCCCCCATCTTCTCTGTCCCTCCCCCCATTTCAATGTTGTTTGCCACGGCTCTCATCCTCGCAATTTGAGCACTACTACCTCCAACATTGAAATGGGGGAAAGGGGAGTTCCAGCGATATTGTCTTAGGAAGAAACAAAATTTTCTAGTGATTTGTAACCCAAAATCGGCTATTTTTGATAGACGACCTCCCGCCCCTGTTAGATGTAATAGATTGGCGTAACTTTTTTTCATGTATTCGGTATTTTAATGCTGTTCAAATTGTGGGTATTTTGGTATCTTAGAGAAACAATGACGGGTATCCGGTATTGTAGTATCCCCTCCTGTTTCGTGTAGCAGCTGTTATAATTCGATGATATTTATATAGTGCGAATAATTACGGTCAAACGTAAACAGCAAAATACTTCAATTTAGTGAAATCTGAATTATTACTCGAGATAAAGCAGCCAAAATCAGCCTGGCAGTGTTAAAACTGTTTATTCAAAAATGTATTAAGATGAAGAAATATTGGAATCCGGATTCTTTGAGGGTGATGGAATCCGGAATCGACTGGTGTGAAATCCGGAAATTCAGTAGGTTGGAATCCGGAATCCTAGGGCTGGAATCCGGAATACAATATCTGCTTGGATATATGGGGCGATCGATACCTCAGTTGTATTAAAACCAAATATGAATATTTTATTACAACATCTCGTACATCTCGTCTCGTCTCGTCTCGTCATAATATATGTTTAAATCATATAACCGCCTCATGACACGACCCGTTGTTGTCAGCAGGTGCTTTTGTTTTTAATTGAATTCTCTTTATTTAAGTTCATTCATTCCTATTTATTACTCCTCAAGTCAATGGACTATACAAGATGTTAACAATAACAATAATGATATCAATAAACAACTTAAGTTAATAAATATTACTGTGCCTAATTACTGCCAGGGTTTCAATCTGGAAGGCCTCTTAGGATGCAGCAGACACTGCCGATGGCGGGTGAGTATTCCATATGGGAATACCTGTAATAAGTGGGTCGCGAAGTGTACATATGATAACTAAGAACATGTTGAATGTACTAATAGACTCCAAATACTGACTAGTAATTACTTCATGTACGATTTCAGATGACAGTCGTGAGTTGTTCGCACTTACTTTTTAATTACTCCTATAGTTTTTGTTCAGAATTCGTGTAATTACTTTGCGAATGGTTTCACTACAGTCATATGAAAACCGCTCTAACATCAACAGGAATTGAACAGTTCTGCGAGTCCAAGCTAAAATCGGTTAGTGGCAAAATTCATGGTTTGTGATGATCGTTTTAGGGGAGTGTTGTCAATTCAAAGAGTCGCCTGCTAGCCTTTAGGGTGTCTCACAGTAATGCCCAGTGTACGAAAGTTAGTTTCGTATGCCTGATTTTTACCTCTTATAGTTAATTTTTTTTAACCAAGCAGGTTTCCCATCTTTGTGTAAATCTGCTATGAACCACGCCCTCTTTGCTATTCCTTAGGGTCGAAAGTTATTTTTCGCGAGTCGATCACCGTCCCGGGAATCCCCCACTCATATCTCGTAATATGATTATGTGGCAATAAAATAGAGCATATTTCTCTATTACAGTTGTGACAGCAGCAATACGTTCAGCGTCATCCTCCATAAATAGAAACCTCATCGGCTAACGGTACTTAAAATAATAACCGAGGTTGAATAAAAGAAGGCGAGGGGGAAGAGAACCCGGGCGAGTTTGTCGATGATGTCTATCTCCTTGTCTTCTGTGTGGAAGAATGGAAAATGCGCAGGCATCTTGTTGCGGAGCCATTCCAAGAAACGTGATCTCCGTGGAAAATCGGCGTATGGATTGTGCGAAATTGCGGGACCCGGGATCAATGGTTGTGCCTGGTACTGCGACGGCGGGACCTGGCATAAAAAAGTTTCATGTGAGTCCTGAGGCAACAGTTGTTTAACCCAAACCTGGTGCGTCTATGCTACAAATTTTAAAAGTTCAACAGGAGATAGGACAATGTTTCAGGCGCTAACCAATCAGAACGTGAAATTATTCCTGACGCGCAATAAGCGTTGCCTGTTTTTGTCTCAAACATATTGGTTTGCTGACCTTTCAAACATGTTTATGTTATTGTTGCTGTTGTGCGGTTTGTCTGTTAGATCAAATGTGGGTTAGTTGCAAACGACTGCATTTTGTTATAAAAATAATAATTAGCGATGGAAACCTTTTTCCATACTGACAAACATCGATTTTGATTTTACACTGACAACGGACCCATCAATCGTCTTTTAATATCGGTTTTACGGCATTCCCTTCGAAAAACATGGTCTGAAACTATTAGTTTCACGGTAGAATGCGCTGCGCTGCTGAGCTCGGTTACGAGACTAATTATATGGCCAGCTCGAAATCCCATTGCACCAGCAGATCGATGTTTCTTGAATCGTCCAATTATTTTAAAATCGGATCGCGCGCGCTCTGATTGGACAGCTCGCACTCTAAGTTTGGGTTTGAACATTGCCAATGTTCAAACCCAAACTAGAGTGCGAACTGTCCAATCAGAGCGCGCGCGACCGATTTTAAAATAATTGGACGATTCAAGAGCATCGGATGCTATATAGTTAATAAAGAACAGGACTCTATGCTCCAAATTGCCCCAAATTGCCCTCGGTCACGTACAATTTTGGTGTTTCTTTGAGGTGTTCCTCTGGCTTAATTTGGGTACGTATGGCTAATAAATAACAGGACTCCATGCTTGTCCAATTAAGAAAAAATGGATGATTCCTCGGAACTCCAAATTCGACAATTAATTGGACAGCATGGGGTCCTATTATATATACAAATACCCCTGCAAGAAGCCAGTTTTAGACGCTTTAAGGTGAACAGCTACATTTGGGACCTCGTGAAACACAATTAGATGATTGACTGGCGCGCGCATGGCACGTGCCACCTCCGTGAATGATTGACTGCCGTACGTGCCACCTCCGTGAATGATTGACTGCCGTATGCCTGACACATGCACCCCGTGCTCCCGGCCTCTGCAAACCAGTCGGGATTGCCATGAATGATTTTATTGCCGGACCAATAAATATTTTGTAACCCAAATTGCCTTGAGATGTACGCCATGCCTTGAGCGCCCTGGGGCCGGTTCCTAGAAGGTCAGTTAAGAGTTATCTGTAGATAAACGCTTATCCAACGGATAAATCCTGACAAATCCTATACAACAGATAACTTTTATCTGTGGATAACTTTATCCAACCTTTCAGGGACCGGTCCCTGATAAACATTATTTCCTGCTCTTTAAAAGGGACACTGATGTACTCACTGCTCTTCTGGGTGGAGGCGGCGGCGGTGGCGGAGCTAAGTGAACTCTGCTTGTAGGCATCGTCCCAGGTTCCTGATACGAATATCTGATCATGCTGCTTCGTGACTGGTTTGAGGTTGATGAACATGGGCGATATGGAATAGCAGGGTGATGTGGAGGCGGAGGTATGCAGTCGATGTCCTTACGTTTCTTGATCTTTTTCTTTGCGCGTCTCAGTCTCTTACCGTTACTGTGAGTGAGGACGGCTATATATTCGAGAAGAACTCCAAACACGAAAACGAAGGAAACAATCAGATACAAGTCAATGGCTTTGATGTAAGATACCTAAAAAGTGTATCAAAACAGATGTGTTAGGAAAACATAACATTTAGATTATTTCTTACTACTCAACTATGCTGGAACTGTATCTATGGTAATTATTTCGGGAGTCCTTGTTCGAGCAACGTTTCTGATTGGTTGTACTTTTCCCGCCTAAATTCCCGTTTTTGTTTTTTCACGCGCGCGTGACACAGAAAGCCCGCGACCTAACTATTTTATTCAGTTATGAGCTAAGATCACAAAGGCCACGAAGTCTTCTGCCCTGATGTTTTTAGCAAGGACATTTGAAGGTTTTAAAATATACAGACGCCATTGAAATATGCCTGCAAAAGGTTGATTGTAAACTGGAGTCAGAACATATTTAAAAATGTTATCTGTACAAAGTAACAGGTTACTTTCTGGTATCAGTGGCAATTGATAAGTCATAAAGCTTGCTTATGGCTAGAAAAAATACAATGCTAGTTGGGTTTAACTAAAGCAATCATTCCTCTCGGCCACACGTGACCTCTAGTCAACAGCTCATTTAGCCTACGGCCTCGTGGCCTATTTACGTGACTCAGGCCCATTCAAGCTCGGAGAATAACTAAAGACTACTTTCTCAGGTATGCGTGCGACATCAAGCTCGACATCAGCACTGTTCAACAAGGGATCTAATCTTCGTGGTAGCTTTTGTACTTGTGCAATCACTTGCAACCACTACTTACATAACAATGGATGAATCCTAACACTGAACTTGTTGCACACGCATACCTGAGAAAATGGTATATTAATTATCTACATCGTGAGCGTCATATGTGCTGACCTTAGGCACGGAGTTCCTCAGGGACCCCATGAGCGTTACTATGGTGAGGACGGTGGTGATTCCCAAGGCAACTCGTGCAGGCACCGCGTCTTTGGAAATCCAAAACGATAACCATGATAGCACCACGATAAGAAATGTAGGCGAGTAGATCTGAATGAACGAATAAGCCAGTCGACGGCGGAACACAAACCGCGCCAACAGATGGGTGTAGGTACCTACAGACAATAGAAGGTAAAAAGAGAAACTGCATGACGTTAACTCTTTCTTAAAAGAGGCACATGCAGTGCCAATGTTGTCAGCCTAGTGACATACCAAGTGAGAGAAAGCTCCCATTTCCAGCGGTTGTTATAGCGTTTGTTCACGCTGACTTCCTTTATTAGTACTGGCAACCACAGATCGATCAGTTCAAAGAACAAAGGCGTTATTCAATCCACGGAACATTACCATTAGAATGACGATCTGAATAGGGCTTTCGCTGATTGACTGAAACGGCGCGAACGTGTACATATACATAAAACCTTTTTAATCTCGTGTTTATAAAAAACGTATTTGACTAGAACACCGTGCGCTCACTAATGCCTGCGCCACGGGTGGGGGGGGGGTGGACTTCCTATAAAAATAGACGGGAGTGTTCGTCGGGAGAATTGATTTTAACCCTAAGGGAAAGCAAATTGGGTGAGGTCAACAGTGAATTTTACCCCTAAGAGATAGAAAATTGGATGCGGAAAATCCAAATGTTATTGCAGTCCTTAAAATTAGCATCAAGTTGAAGCAATTTATTCTGTTGTCGCTAAATTTCTAGGTCACCATTGGCGTGAAACCCCCTAAGGGATAGCAGATTCTTTGGACACCCCTATAAGAGGTAGCAGTTTGGTGAATTTTATACCCTAAGGGATAGCACGAGCACCCGGGGCCTGCGCGCGCTAGCTACAAATCATTAACATCGGAAACTCGTCAACGCGCGCAACTCCATGAACACGTCGTTATGATAGCTGCTCGTGTGCCAGTTTAACTCCAACATTCAATAAAATATGGTAACTAAGTTTGCTAGATGCTCACCTATGACATATTCAACTAGCTTTCGTTCACCACGTGAGTCGATCAACTCAAATTCCGACATCTCGGCGTCGAGGATGATCAAGGCGACTGCTTCATTCCAGTGATAGTCAATATCGTTAATATCAAAAGAATCTGAAACAAGAAGTGCGTATGAAAGAGGCACTGTGTTTTTTGCTTATTGAACTTGGGAGAACTGGGTCAATCTCGAGTGGTTACCAAGCCAAGATCGATTGTGGAAACACCGAGAATTCGATTGAATATAATTCCTTCATTTTTTTAATTGAAAATTCCATTGTTTTTATCTTGCTTTTTTGCCACATTCGGCGAATTACTCCTCGAAGGATAATCGTCTGTCACTTCTATAATAAAGTAATGAAAATAAAAAAATATAAGATTCAGGAGCCGTCGTGAGGTCGCATGGCGACATCTCTCAATCTATCGTATCTTGCGCCCAAAGGCAGCCACGACGCTACGAGATGCAAGTTGTAACAACACTCGAATTCTCGACCAATCCAGGGCGCGCGTTTTGCTTCTGCTGTTGTGTTTTTTATAGTGTCGATTGCGTGATCACTTCCATAAGAAATTCTCAATTTTCTGTTTCATTTTAAAATCGTATTTCCCACTAGCTCTTCCAGTGCAAAGTGAGCTCAAAAGATCACGACATCCAGCTTCCCTGGTATACTGTAATGTCGCTTCATAAAAACATCTCCCAAAATACATTTGTCACAACAAAACCTATCATAAAACATCTGGGCATCTTCGTTCAAATCTAGCAAACTTACAGCTGAGTATTTCTAGGTCACAGGTCTGTTCATCAAGAGGGTAATTTCTGAGGTCCATTCGACAGGAGGCGGAGACGGTTAACCTGTGATTAAAAAAATGAAACAGCAATTTTCATTAAGTTAAGATAATAATAATAATTAGTATTGTATAGCGCATTTTCCTAATGACCAAATGCGCTTTATATTCCTTTTCGAGATAAAATTCCTTTTCGATGCCCTCACTCCTGAGATAAATTTTCAGCACTCGAAGATCAAAATTCGTATCTCCGCGCGTCCATGTAATATCCTCTATATATTATAAAACTAACTATGAATGAAAATAAGCTGATTTAAAAAGATGGCTATAAGCGATTTATAATTTTGCTGATCCGCATCTAGTCTGTTGATGCAAATTTGCAAATCCACTATAATTCTCACCTAGGAAATGGAAGAAAACGCACGCACTGTTGTGCCCGTGAATCGTTACTTATTAACGAAAACCGCTGTCTTACCTCTCACTCAGTTCAATGTCACCATTAGCGTTCACCACTATCCTCGTATTGGAAGCTGGTACATAATGAAATCTTGCTGTTTTCACATTCAAGAAAAAAGTATCGGGAATCCAGAACTTTTCTTTCTGACTTCCGGGCAAGATGAGTGGACCCTTTTGTGTGTGTCTTATACGGGGATCGTTCCAAGCTTGCTTGAAGAAAACGTCAAGTGAAAATTCCTAAAAAAAGAAAATGCCCGCAAATCACATTATACCACAACGCGCTCGTTTCTCGAATTCTGATTGGCTCTCAGCCATGGGTACATAAAAGTATATACCACGGAACGCGCCATCACCAGCGCGCGCGCTAAAAAGAACCAACGAAAACACCGTTTGGCCGAGCGCGCGCGCTGTTTTTGTATTTATTTTTGCCTTTTTGTTGTGGTATAAAACAAATGTCCTCTGTTTTTCCGTGGTATGTCCTTTTATATACCACGGAATGACGTAATAAAGTGGTCAAAATGTTGTGGACTCACGAGGCGTAAGAGGACATACCACGGAAAATCAGAGGACATTTGTTAAATATCAAGAGGAAACTGGAGTAGCATGGAGACGAGAGGCTTAAAGGGGCACTCGCAGGCTTGCCTGACAAGCACATAATTAAAATCGCAATCCAATTCCATCCTCTTGATAATAGATAAAAACACTATAGATTTGTTAAAAGGTCATGTAACAAACCTAGGCTGTTATTTTGATTATTCCCGGTAAACTTAAATGTACTTTTGGTGATTAGAATTATACTTATTTTTGACAGGTGGTACAAAACCCAAGCGTGCGAGCGCCCCTTTAAAGGCATTTCTTGTATTGAGTCAAATAACCAGAGGGAGGGGTTTTACTCCCATGTGTAAGCTGAGACAAAACATTTTGTTTGAGCCAATGCAGACTCCATTGTGCTGTTCCAAGTCTTTAAATAAAATCTGATTCTTTAGGTATGTATGCCGCTCCAAAGTGTATGGTTCTCGAGGTCCTTGGCCCGTAAAAAGGGTACCCTTACTGCACCTTTTGGCATAGAAATGGTGTCTCACTACCTCTTCCTCCGCGCCAAATTACTGTTTAGCGCTTTGTAAAATTACTGCTAGCATTGCTTTGTTTTATGCTACACCCTTGAAAAGGGTCTGATTTTGGGGCTTTGTACACGTGAAATCTGTAGCCGCACACACCTATCATATATTGGCAGGGGTTCTCCCCTTGGTCATTTTGCTCCCCCCCCCCCCCCCCTCCCCGCCGGTTTAGTTAGTCTGCGCTCCTACTGGCAATCGCTGCGCTCAACCTTGTCCTTTTAGGCTACCCTGGAGCCCCTGGTCTCCGGCATACAATGCTTGCAGATAAATCAATCATGAGAGTAGAGCTGATGTTTTTCTACGCCAAGTGATGCATAATGGTCGTTTTAGCAAAAATCTTTATAAGTACCCTTAACTTATACTTTACTCTTACTTTAAATGTACTTTTCAGGCTAGCATTTTCAATGTATTTGTGTATTTTACAATGAATGCCCTGGTTATCTAAAGTACTTGATATACTTATTAACAGTTCTAACGAGGAAATTATTTAGCCAGTGAGACTTTTTTCTTCTTGCTGTAAATATACTGTGACAAGGTACCTTAAATTGTACGTTTTTGCAAAACGCTTTATTCATACTTTACAATGTATTTAACCGAACTTTGCATTGTCCCAAATCACTGAGCATGTAAGTGCAAATATAGTTCTCATCAATCAGGCCTCACCTAAGACAAGTACTTTATTCATACTTTACAGCTAGAGATGCATTTCAATAACTTTGCATTGGTCGCAAAACACTACTCCCACTACTATAGCATGTAAAAATGCTTCCCACGTAAAATCCGTAAAGTATAGTTACAATATGGCTGCTGAAAACATGGTGCTGCTAATCTTCTATCTTCAAATATCGCTTATTAAGTAAAAGTAAGAGCAACCTGCGACCTGTCGACCTAGTGTAACGAAATAATATATATCAGGGAATGTCACCTATGGTGAATTATCCAAAAAATTGCCCGAGCGGAGCCTAGGCCGATTCCATCTCGCATATGATTGGTTAGTATAAATGGCGCCGAAATCCAGTATATGGTGTCGTATATCGATAACATTCATCTCTAGTTCATGATCATGGGGCTCGAATATGGCACAGGTATCAGGCAACATTCATGCCCTGAAACACTCATTGATCATCGTCTAGTACAAAGTGTCTTCTGGTATTTTCCTGATGGCATCTACAGAGGAAAAGCGAGGCCTTTCTTCTGGTAGAGGTGAGCTTATGTTGTTATAACTTCAGCGTTACAGTCGGATAGTCGGCTAGTTGCGCTAAAGCTTGGTCCTCCGCATTTAACTGTGAAGAAAACCTTCTTCTTCCAAGGAAGGACACCATTACTGAAGCAGACAATTCGATAAACACTGACACCGTTTATTTCACCACATTTCGTGTGCTGTATCTATCATTTATAGTGCATCAATCGAACTGTCGAACCAGTGGACACAGGCGCCTCAAAAAAGTCAATAAATTGAGTCGATATAGTTTTTAACCCAACTTCTCTAAATATCGTCGTTTGGACAATTGTGTTCACTTTTAAGAAGCATTGCACTGTTAAACAGTTAGTTCGGCTAGATAGTTGTTTTGTTTACGGGCATGAGAGTACGTTTAAATGACGATCAACATGCACTATTATCGTAGGTTTATTTTAATCTCGTTATATAGCCAGATATCTCAGATAGCAATGTAATTAGGGCCGCAAATTCGATTGCAAATTCGATCCTCTCAATTTGTATTGTGTTGAGTATTGCCCTAAAATTAATATGGATGTGAGCCATATTCGATTGATAAATCCTACATTTATGCATGGTGGTAATTTGGCCTAAACAGGTTCTAATTGCGTTTCGCAACGTGACGTTTTGTCTGAGAATCACGCAATATCGATGTCACGCGTTGTCTGTATGCTGAGTCGATTCAGGAGTTCCTAGACACCCAGCCTCTTGTCGGCAACTACCGAAGGCGAACGCAACACGAACGACGACATGTATGGCCGATTTCGGAGAGATATTCTCAAACTTTCTGCATCCTACACAGCCGGGATAAGCTTCCAATATACTCCCTTTGAGGATTGAAGGCTTGTGCGATCAATGTGTACTTTTTAAAGTTGCTGGGCTGTCAGAATATTAAAAGTGAAGGAATTTCGCGGGTGTTTTGAGATTTTGATATTGGCTTTAAACTTTCGGCATCCTACCGGGATATTAGCTTCGAGGACTGAAGGCTTATCCGATCAATGTTTACTGTTTCAGAGGAATATTCTCAACTTCTCAAACTTTCGGCATCCTACAGTGCCAGGATAAAGCTTCCAAGATACTCTCTTTGAGGGAGGCTGGTGCGATCAATTTAAGGTTGCTGGGCTATCACAATAAAGTCACGAGCATTCTAGACTCTTTAAAAACTTGATCAAACGAGCAAAAAGTAAAAAAAGGAATTTTGCGTAAGCTGTAGAGCAGATAAATTGACCTTTTCTTGCTCGCGCAATAACGCGATCTGCCAGTTTCTCCAAAATAAAGCAATTTTCTGGCACCACGCACAAAAAACAAATGACATTTGTGTACAGAGACTACTTTTGCTAAAGCTGAAAAACACAAGAAAACGTTAAAAAGTTAACTTTTACTGCAACAAATCGAGTGCGTTAAAACTTATCTCAGTCGTGAAAGTGCTAGCCTGCTTGCAGGCGGTACTGGGTGTTTTTATCGCGGAAAACCCGGTCCGTTCGATGATCGGGCGCCATGTTGGAATTTTGAGGCGCGCGGTCCCGGGGGCGAGCGCAAAAATCGGGCGAAGGGGAGGGGGGAGGAGGAAGGGAGCTCGCCCCCGGGACCGCGCGCCTCAAAATTCCAAGATGGCGCCCGATCATCGAACGGACCGGGTTTTCCGCGATAAAAACACGCAGTACCGCCTGCAAGCAGGCTATGAAAGTGCTATCACCTCCACATTTTCTCTCCGTACAAAATGTCCTTTACACCCATAAGGTTTATTTTAGCCTGCACACAGGCGCTAGTTAGAGTTCTAGGGGGCTAGGAGAAATCCGCTTGTGATAGCTGGCGTGGCGAAGTTTGGGTAGCTTGTTTGCGAATTCTGTTGCGATTTTGGGTAGCTTGTTTGCGAATTCTCGGGGGGGGGGGGGGGGGGCTAGGAGAAATCCGCTCGCGATAGCGAGTGGATTTCGAGCCGAGCTTGCGAGGCTAGCGCCTGCAATAGTCTCTGTATTGTTTGGGAACTGCCCCTTTTTCCGCCTGATTACATTTGTTAATCTCTTGTCAATCATCAAAATGGCACGAACCTATCAAAATTCACCGGAAGTGACCCTTGGGGTCATGCTCACTCATCCAAACAACTGTCAAAACAGAAAGTTTGTTTTAACCGGTTCACGTGCTTCTCCGCGTCTGCATGAATCTCCAAGAAACGCCAAAGAAAACCTATAGACGAAAGGGTAGAAAGCCCGAAAGCGTATCAGTCACAACTGACGATTTCTGTAGGCTTTGCAAGTGTTCTTTGAGAACAAAATACGGTTCTCTAGCGTCGTTTGTCAACGTATTCAAACCTTGCAACAGAGATCTATGGTTGTCAAAATTTAGTGCTTTCGTCGCTGTTCGGTAGTGCTGGTGTCAAGCTGGAAAACAAAAACTCGCTGTCTACAAGAATCTGCCCTGGATGCTTTAGAAAAGTATTGAATTATTGCAAGCTTTCCACGGCTCTAGCAGATATTAATAAACCCCGACAAGCGCTCGTCTCAAAGCGAGTAGTTGTTTCAACGCCAGGGAGAAGTCCTTCGAGAAAGTCAACCTCTTGCTCTCTCTTCAGTTTGATAGGCTTTGAGGCGTGTACGGAAAGCGCTTCGATGGCGTTATGTAGTTGAGAATTTGTGTCAACATTCGCCGCCATTTTGATTTCAGCACTTGTAGCACGTTGTAGCACGCTCTGATGGTTTCTGTCGTCACGTGAGAAATTGGCCAATCAGTATTTTACGTTTGGATTTTGAACGGAGTACTCGTAACGAACAAAGGCCGTTGCAGGCTCTCCTTTCTGTGCTCGGCCCCACGCTCCCCCGACCCCGACCGCGCGCCACAGGGTTCCTGAACTCGAAACAAAAAACTCCGAATAACAACACAGGAGAGCCTGTTCGCAGGCTAGGTTTATTTAGCATTTAGGGCACGATTTCAGGAGATATTTGTAGTCACGTGACAGGTGAATAGGATTCCCTTACCATGTCCTTCTCGTATACGGTGCTGAACGACACGACGGACATGTAGACAGATATATTAAGAGCTGGACCTGAAGAGAATCAGGATTAATATAAGTATAGAGGGTCGACGACCCATCAAGGAAAACCTAAAAAGGGTACGTTTTCCGGAAAGGGGTTCCTTTTAGGCTCAAATTTGGTATGTAAAAGTGTAAGGGGTCGAGACGCTGGGCCCAGCAATCTCCTTGATCCCCTTATATTATGTTTTCTTAATTTAAAAGAGAAATCCAAATCTAAAAATGGCAACCTTTAGCATATTGGCATCAGCAACAATAACACGGCAAGAAAGAAAAAAAAATTGCCATGTGAAGGTGTCACCTACATCATAGTTAATATACTGGGATGCCCGGGGGGATCCCGGGGATGATCGCCGTATTTTTTAAGGGTTAAAATCACAGGTTTTGGTCTCTTTTAGGGGTGACCTTGATCTGCAATAAAATTTAATGTAGATTGGTATCTTCTAGGGCTCTAACACAGCAGCAAACCTTCAAGAAAAAGAGAGAGAGAGAGAGAGAGTACTTGCATTGTTGGCAAGACGATAAATTGAGCAACACAAAAGACAACATTTTAATCAAAGACTACTTATTTGAACCACGCCCTTTTTGGTATCTTTAAGGGGTGAAACTAAAAATTCCCGACGACCATCACCGACCAAAAAGCACGGGAGTCGGAAAACCGGTTTTTAATCCCTATAATTTCGGATCATTCGACTCTCTGCTAGCAAGTCTGAACAGAAAAACAAATAGGGATTCAAATCATACCCTCCTCTGTCGAATATTATGTTTAAATACACCTAAGTCAATATGTTTTGCGATAGTTTCAATGTGTGTGCCATGTATATACATGCCTGAAGGGGCAGGTCAAAACACAGGCCCCAGATAGGGACCCAATTTGGGCCAGAGAGGTAACGGTCACCGCCTGGTACCACCCCAGCCCCTCTGATTTTGAACACCTTAACTTCTTTCCTAGGGGGGCTATGCAAAATCTGAATGCATTAATAAACGAAATGATAGGACATTGCGGATTGTTTGATGTGGTTCTAATCAGAATTGGTTCTATGACTAAAAAGCTATTTAAAAAATAATTTTTTGTTTATTGAGTTTTTGGAAATTTTTTGGTGATAGGCAGCTGGCCCTACCCAACCTCCCCCAAATTGGGTCCAGACCAGATTTCATTTGTTTTGACCTTTTCCCTTATGTACCCTGACGGTGCACAGACAAAACGGATTCCTCTGAAAAGGAAGTAAGGAGATGGTAGAGTAACATGGTGCTGGGTTTCGAGAAACTATGCCTATAGCACCATTCACTGTTTATCAACATTGCCATTGTAATGCTAATGTGCCAACCGTACATTGAATAGCGCCCTTTGTTCTGTGAACCAATCGATCTCTGGTTGGCACATTAATAACAATGGATGACGTCTGCGTGAACAGCGCTATATTAAGCTCACCTCCATAATACGGCCGTAGCCGGTTATCGTAGCCAACAAACAAATCATCAATAGATTTGCTTATACCGCTTGTATTGGTAATATAGCTGGAAGCAGATCAAGCGCAATCGTTTAGCAGAAATCCACTCGCTTACTATCGCGAACTCCGAACAAACAGTCGCATGTCGAGTCCCCCTAATATAGACCGATCCCTATTTTGACGATAGCTCCGCCCACTCATAGCAAACAATAGGAAGTTTTCCCTACGGAATTCAAAATATCCGAGCCACAAACTTGAATATCGAAGATTTTTCAATAGTTATTTAGCTTTTCAAGATAAAAATATAAAATCCAAATTGCATGCAACAACTTCTAACACCTCCCTGCAATCGGTGTCATTTCCGCGCTCTATGCCAAAGATAAAATTTGGTTTGTCCGACGTAGCAACAGTAACTAGGGGTATAACAATGAATGCGTCGGTGAATTGCGCCTGCCATTCAGGTTGCGTGTACCGCATGCAGATCATGATACACACAGTCATTATATGGAATACATCTCTTGCGGGGAGCTCGAACCTATATTAATGTTACACTTTGTTTCTGTATTGTATTTTCACTGCCCGCCTAGACCAATTTTGTACTAGCGGGCAGTGCCATTTATTACCTTTTCAAAGTAATCAGGGCAATAATAATAATTAACTTGAAACTTAACTTGGTACAACAATATGGCCATTAGCACAAGTGAAGAATATTGGCGAAATTGTTTTTCTCTGTCTGCAGGAAGGGTCCAGAGTTTTCCCCCTCTCATAATCAACCAATGGGGATGAGTATTATTCCTTTTCACAGTTCCACAGACAAGTTTCCATATAGTCTTATCTGTCGTATCAGTCAACCGTGAAACAAAATAATAATGACAATGGCCATTGTTTCACGGGTCGACTGATGCGACAGATACGACAGATAAGACTATATGGAAACTAGGCCTTAGTCTACTTCCCCTATGTTATCGTTTGTGTGACACAAGACCATTGCAAACTTACTTTATTCGTGGCGGGATGTTTTTGGCGTCAACTCCTCCGACCACGATCAATACGGCGCACAGCTGCACAAGTCTGAATTCCGCCATTGACATGACCTAACATGCCACCCTTCGCGATTTTTCTCTGACACAGCAAGGAAATATGTTTTCGGAAGGTTGGCGTTTGAGTCGCAACGCTGGATATTTTAGGGGTCAGTGTATGAGAGTTTGTGCAAATTTGTTTTCTAGAGGCAAGATGCATCGTTCTTTGACACATTCTTACACTGCTTTATTATGATTGTTCCGATGTGTTACGATTAATCTTGGATTCGATAGCTGATTCGACTCATCTGCTTATAAAAACAACCAGGCGAAATCACAAAGCTTGATATTTGGCACAATACAGAAGAAACAGTTCAATTTCTTATTAATGTAAGTTCATTCAATTATAATAATTAAATTCAGCTGGATAGACCTCTTGTGAAAAACCTTTTTAATCAGAGGAAATTCTAATTATATTCGGCGTAATGAAATAGTTGCTGTAATAATTGTATATAATTTCACATGATGAAACATTGTTTTATTGTGATATAAATATAGACTTCGGTTTAAACGAAGTGCGCATTGGTAAATCCAGTGTGTTTACGGTTTATTTTAAAACAAATAAATACCATACCTTAATGCTTATGTGTAATGGGCGCAACAATTTTTCTCGTGGTTCCCCATGATCTTGATTCAAAATATTCGCCTAGTCCATGTTTTGTATAAGTAACGGTTGACCTATAATAATGTGATATTTAGAACTGTATTACAGAAAATAAGATTCAGTGTTTTGCGTATCTTCAACTTCATTAGACTTTGTAGAAAGTTTTTGCTTAGTGGACATGAATTAAAGAAACTAAAACTAGAAAAGCAGCATTATTGGTAAAATCAGGAAAATTAGCAGACTTTAGATACATTAACGTTGCGAGTTATCGATATTCTATGTAGAGTTCAGTATTTTTCTATCGAAGATACTAACTACTGTTGGAAGGATTTAGTTGCATCTAAAAAGTGTTCAGAGAGTACCCTGGCATTATAGCAAGTTGGCAATTTTAAGACTTATGAAAGAGAGTAAAAATTAGGGGGAACCAACCTTTTAGAAGAACATTCTTCTCATGTATACACTTCTTCGTAACGAAATGTTTCTACAGCCTGCGTTTGTTCAGTAATGCAAGCTTCGTTATATCAATAATGTATTTAGCACAGAAGAGTTTATGTTGTGGTTTATTACTTTTCTTCAGTTTTCTGTAAGCAGCTGATAACTCGCGCCGCTATTGGCTGATATATTAGTTTTTTTCTGCCCTTGCCAATAATACGACGAATTTTAAACATTGTCTTATTAAAGTACGAGATACTCAATCGTACATTCAATAATCGAATAATACGCTGGATGCATCGTCGTTAAACTAACTCTAATCAACCTTATAAACAAGCACGTCTAATATATATTTTGTCGTTGTCAAAAAGCTTTGCTCCTTCGTCTCAATCGTTTAATTTCCTTCTTAAAAGTGTTCTTTTTCGTCAATTTAGCGTAGTCCTGTTTTGCTGAAAAAGTGCTTCTACATGTTTTCATTTGTTCGATAATTACTTTGATTTTGCTTGATAAGATATAGGTACAAACAATTTTAGATGAAACGATAAATGCGTAACGTAAAGGTTTGTTAGCAACTGTTTAACGAACTACACATTTTAAACATCCTTTTCATAACATTGATCGGGACAAGTATAATTATAAGTGAAAGCGACGACTACTCAAACCCTGAAGCAAAGCGAGTCGAAGGTCTTCAAATTAAATAGAGTAATCCCCCCTGCCCTATCTTGCTGTCGCTCTGGATTCGTCTGTGGGTCGTTTCTGTAGCTAGAATTGTTTCCGTTAGCACTTGGTAGCACATTTAGCAACTTGTACTTATCAAAGTTGTTGTTTCATTCGCACCATGATGACGTAAATTATTGATGCCCCACTTGGCACAGGTACGTTAGATGTTAACGATTGATTTTTTTAGATTCACTTTGTCGAAAGATCATGAACTTGGTTGTAAATAAAAGTCGAAGCGGCTATGCTTTTGAAAACTTTGGTCCGGCCTTGAAGAATAGTGGTCGAACGGACGGTATGTTATATTAGTCTTGTACAATGACATAGAATTGACATTGCGACTGCGATGTAGTTAGTGAATTTGAAACTCAAAACGGGAACTTCTTAAAATGTCGGATCGACGTTGCCCTTACACAGTCCCGACTACGTTGAGATATTCTTTCAGAGGAAAAAAAAATAATTTTTTACCCGATAATAAAAACATTTATGGCATTCCCGACTGATTTGCAAATCGGCTATGAGCACGGTCGAAAAGGCAATTTTTGCGATACACGCATTCAAAGAACAGGTGGGATTCAGGCTGATTTTGTTCCTGCTTTTGGGGTGTTTTCTGAAAAATCAGCCTGAAAAGGTTATTAAGTGTTTCTTAACATCAGATACTGCATACACTACACCAATAATAGTCAAATAAAGAATGTGATTGGCAGACCAGTAATTTAATAACAACAATAGTCAAGTCCAAAAACAATTGTGCCCAATGTACCCTGGAAATCCCATACAGTGCCTGCTGTAGAATATGTTACTGTACTGGAATTTCTGGCAGCCATTTTTTTTTATACAAGATCACAACTAATTTTTCAGTATGTGTGTTATTTTCCCGGGGGGGTGGTTGTGTCCCATATTTTTGGTTTGGGATGATCGTCGGAAATTTTCGGGCTTACCCCTAAAAGATACCCTAAAAGACAAGGTCTTATGTGCCTAGGCGTAAAGGAGAAAGGTAACAAGTAAAATATACCCATCAATAAATGTCCATGTTTGAGTAAAATGCTGCCTTTAATGTTGTCTAGTCTTTCTCGTCGTGTAATCTCTCTTAATTTCTCTTTCTTAGACGGTTTTTGAAAGCACCATCATGAGACAAAACAATTTGAACAAATATTACTATTCTCCCTAAAATTTTATGCGTGATCACAGAAGAACAGGGAACCACATTCATAACGAGAAACTCGTCTCAGGCGGAAAACTCGTCTCTAGTGTGAATTCGGCTAATTCGGCGCACTTATATTGAGAAAACCGGTTCTCGGACTGTGTCACTCGAGGGAATGCCATAAAGTGAATGCCGTCACCCGAGAAGTTGCTCGTCGCGGACAAATTTGTGACTTTGAATTTCGCTTACAGCCTTGTAGAAATTTGCTGTGCTCTTGTGTTTTGCCTAGGAATATAATCTGAGAATCAGGCCACTTGCCCCTTGAAATAATTTTTTAACAGCTCAAAGAAGGACAAGTCAAGAGATGGACAGGGAGAAAACTTCTCAGGTGCAACGCAATAATTGATGCTGGACACACTTGTTATTTTCAATTTTGCCAGGGGAGCACTTTTTTCGGGGATGGAAGCAGAATAATTTGGCCTTTTTTTGGCCTTGATAGTTCCTTGATGGTTGGCATTTTTCTTCGATTTTGCATTTTTTAGGCGTTAAACAGTTTTGACGTGACAACTGATATTCATTATTCAATTGGCAAAAGAGTACAATTCCTTATCATTTGCTTTTTCGACGCAATAACTCTTACTAGTCTTTTGTTCGTGGCAGCCGTTATTCTTTATTCCTTATTCAGCTTTCACCTGGTCGAGCGTTTTGCCTAAAAAAAAACGGTGTTTAAAGGGACTCTCGCACGCTTCCTGGGCACTTCTCCAACAAGAAAATAGCTCAAATCGCAATGATTACAGGTTGAAACAACCTAGAATTGCATCTCTCTAACACTTGATTGAAATGTTTTTTCTATTATCCGGAGCCCATTATTTAGATTACTACGGGCAAATTAAAATGTGTTTTCACGGTTACAAATTTAATGTCCACCGTGGACGAATTTTAAGCGTGCGAGAGCCCCTTTAACTCGTACCCTAAGAATAAAAATATGTATGGGGTGAATTTTCAACTCTGGCGAAGTTGAGATTTGGTCCGGTTTTTCCTGACATGATCTCTAATGACTTGCTCTCCATAACACCGCCAGGCAACCAAACACTACACAACACGACACACAGGCGCTAAGGGCGCAACCGACTCTGTGCTCTCGTTATTAAAATGTTTGATTTCCTTTTTATCTTCTTTCTAGAGGTTGCTAGTAGTAAAAACAGATACAAAAGTGAGTGTACAAGCTACGATCAATTAATAGGCAAAATACACAGATAAGAGTGAGAAGTTGTGAATATGACTGCGCAGGCCTTGAAATCGTGTAGTCCATCAAAACATCGGTATCGTTGTTATGTTTTGTTCTACTTTCCCTTGCACGGAGGGCCTGAACAAACGAGAACTATGCCGAATCCGGCTAATATTAAGACCTGTTTTTATACCAAAGTTTAGCTTTCCTAGCCTGTTTTCTTGCCCCCAACCGCGAAAATTGTGCCCCTTTCGGGCCGAGCATCCCCGTTCACCCGTTATAGGGCCCCTCCTTCCCCGTCCCTGAGGCTCAAGCATTATCAGGGTACATTTGCGAATTTGCCACCCGTACAGTGCACAGAGTAAGTCTGTGAAACAAAGTTAATAATTCATATTATTATTCAGCCATGCCACTATCAAGATTCGCATTGGCTAAGAGTACTCAGCAAAATATTGCTGGCGCGCAGTTGGTGACGTCATACTCCAGACATTAGGAATGATGCATTCTATTGACGTCATAATGCAAACCAATAGGCTTGGCCGCCATGTTGGTTTTCATTCGAAAGCGAAAGCCAATTTTGCCAATATTATCGTTAACTCTGTCATGATTTTTGCCGAGAGATCATTGCTCAGGATTTCTAAACATCAACTATGGCTATTTGAATTGAATACGAAGTGGAAAATACCAAGTGGACGTAAGATGGAGTTGAAAATCCGTTTCGCCGAGCAATGCCTCATCGTCGACTTCGTTTAGCGAAGTCGCCTTCGGTAAAATTTTTGAATTGGGTTTTCGCATGATAGTGAGATTTGTCAACGCCTCGAGTTAGTGTTATCCGCCTCAGTTCGCTTCGGCAGATAACATACAAACCCCGGCGTTGACAAATCTCACTAGCATGCTCAACCTCATCCAATTATTGTTAATTATTTTGCAAATTGTCTATGTCCTTTGCCAAGGTCATTGTTCAGCACTTCATTTGGATGCCTTTTTCACAAAATAGGACATAATTTGCACGATGACTGTGACTACAACTACCAGAATCCTTTTCGGTTTCTTTTTTCTTATTCAGATCAACAAATTCCTTCATGAATAAGAACACAATAGCCTAATTTTTTTTTACACAAGCAGCCACGAAAAGGTTTCTTGTAGTTGTAGTCAACCACGTCATCATGAAATGTCCTATTGGTAACTATAATCCTTTTAAATGATATACTGTTAAGCACTCTAGCACTATTCAATATCAGTGAATAGTGCTAGAGTCTAGAGTGCTAGAGCTAGTGTCATGTTATGCAACTAATCAACCTGACTACCGGAAAAGGTTACACAGTCATTACTGCTTACACCCTGCATCCTAGTACAACCCCCCCCCCCCCCCCCCTCCTCCCCCCTTACATCACTTCTGGAACCCGCACATAAATACAAATACAAAACAAAGAGAAAAAAATATATATAAATGTGCTTATTTGTTAGATTATTATGCTTATTTACATGCTTATGTACAATACATATTCTATACTGGGTGAACCGCGATAATTTCGTTATTCATATCCAGAAAGTTCTCGTTGAAATGTGTCGTTTTCTAAAATTTCCTTATATGGAAGTTTCTAGTTACCATATTTGGAGTTTCAGAAGTTTTCCTAGCTTATTTGTTACCCTAAATTGTCAAAAGGTTCGTCAAAACTTGCAGATTTTGGAGAGAATCGTTGTTCGTGTAAGCCACCATCTTTATTTTGGTCCCCAGGAGCTCGGAAATTTCCTACACAGGTAGTCCGCGTCTCGCACGGGTTGGCATTGACAAAAGCGACACATTATCTTGATATGTTTAGTTTCTCCATCGACACACCGCAGGATACAATAGACATTGTGACAGGGCGTAACCTTTTCTGAAATAGGTGTAGTCTTCATAGCTGAATGTCACAATCGTCGTCATATTTGAATATGAACGATGAATGCCTCGTTCTATAAGAAAGCTACTGTATGGCATTCAGCCATGAAGTATATTCCGGTGATGTCGTCACGCGCGATGAATAAATATTCTGTCGAGGCATCTAGAACATTGTTGACGTGTTTGTTTACGTGTGTGGCATTACAATTATACGTTCTCAGAATCCGCTGTCTTCGTATACCAAAACTACATCTTTTGATTCTTTTGATTGGCTGAAAGGATTTAAGTCCATTTTCAATCTTTCTATACGCAAACATTATATCCGCCAAAAATGCACGCGAAGACATAACTACATCTTTAACATCCTTGATGTTTAATGTCCTTGACATTCTTTCGTTGCTGTTTTCATCCGATATTAGAAGACACGAATATTGTACGAATCCCGAAATGAACATATAAACATATTTTTTATTGTTTCAAGCAGGGGAAATACGACGCACAAAACCCCTCAACTTGTCGCGCAACATTGTTGTGGTGCAAATGCAAGTTTTGGATCGACGTTGCGCGTTTTCCATCTCGCGCAAAAAAAAAAACGTAAAAACGTGTTGCGCGAAGTAGAGCGCGGATCTACTTTGAACCACGAATTCTGGCTTTGATGCTTGTTCTTCATCAAACACACAACTTGTCGCGCAGCATTTTGTCAACAATTCAGATTGATTAGTCAGTAGAAATGGAGTGCTAAGGGGCAAACTCCGCCTTGGGCTCGCATGTGGGATCATCAAATTCAAATGTTGCTACATCATTGTTGTGAATTTGATTAAAAAAGGAGCCAGAAATATCTAATATTAGACTTGCAATGCAACAATGTCGCGCGACAAGTTGTGTAATTTTGTGTCTCGTATTAATTCCCCGGCTTTACCGAATTCAACTGGAAATATTGCGCTATATTTCCCAAAGAGCCGATGGAAATTGTGCTTTAGCTAGTGATATTATGTTGCTAGGCTTGTAGAAATAGTTTGTGTTCTACTTGTGTTTTGCCTCGAAATACGATCTGGGAATCAAGCAACTAATCGAAATAAATTTTAAAAAGAGCTTCAAGAAGGAAAACTCACGAGATCAACAAGGAGAAAACTTCGCGACTAATTGTTTTTGCGCATTCTATAGTTTGTGACATGTTGCCATAGCATCAGCAGCAGAACATGCAAAGATGGCAGGGATTGAGATTCAGACTGCATATTTTAATACCGACTCGTCAACTATCACTAGCCAATCAGATGTTTTTTTTAAACCGCAGCAGGTTTTTGCACATCCAATTAACAAACAATGTGAAATTACAACGACAAAGTATTTCGATCAATTTCACGCGGCCTTTCACTCGAAATAAATATTAAATGAAATAGGCAAGTGATCATAAATAGCATTTTTTTTCTGTCAGAAACTTCTACGAAAAGCTTAGGGTTACATGGGGCAGAATTGCTATACAATCAGGGACATTTGCCCGCCTTATTAACTCGATCTGATTAAAATGCATGTTCTACCTAAAAGGCATCTCATTGACCGCGGGTTTGATGTCTCCCTGGGGGCAGTCAAGGAATCGTAGCCTCGGATAAGATTTGGTGACTCCGAAAACCTTCCGAACATCTAGATCTGTTCGAGAAAGTGTCAATCAAGAAAAATGATGACAGAAGGGTTTTCTTACTCGCCATTATATTTGGAAAGGGAGGCGGTCCCTGCTTGATCCTTTACGTTTTCAAGTTCCTTTTTTCAATTCTGTGTGTTAGTATTACGGATCTGCTTCAAAAATGTAAATGTTTGCTTAAACTCAAACAAAAACACTTTCATTACTTTGCAACTATATTTTAACTATTATATTTTTAACATTGGAGCAAATTATATATGTAAAGTTACCGTGGATCCTCTCTTGAAAATCAGGAGGGAAACCACTCGCAGACGATTTATCATATATTTTATGCCTATGTCTTCGGACCAATCAGATTCACCCAATGGGAAATAGCGCAAAACAACTAGAAATAGCATGAGTAGGTGTATCTGAACATTTAGCGACATATATATTCTAAAGTTGTTGTTTTTCAAAAGGATTTCCAAGCTGAGAGTCTAACTGGCGATGTTGTACACGCGATACAATCACGAGCGTGCAGCGCGCATACAACTCGAAAATTCTAAGAACTGAAAAAAAGGGTTTCTGAACAGTTTGCGTCTTTATCCAGTTCGAAAATCCTTCTTAGGAAACAAATACTTAAAGAGCCTGTGTTCGCCCCCATTTTGACAGCATGGCAACATACCAAGTCTGAGAATGTATCCATTTCCATCAGCTGATTTAGAGAATACAGAGCACGTTCTTGATTGGATTTGGTAAATCAAATCTGAAACTTTGTTTTTAGCTGTTTATTTTTGAAATTCCTACACGTAATCCTTCTTCTAATATCGAAGGAAAGCAATAATAAAGGAGTGGCTGACATGGGCTCTTTAAAAACTTCACAAACAAAAGTTGTGAGAATTCAAAGAAACCTTTGAAAGCTTGAAGACACGTACTGATGAAGAGTGTAAAAAAACGTTACCACTGTATGCATTGCTACGCGACCTTCAAAATTCACTGTTGCGATGGGCGATTTTACGCAAGAAAATTTTTAATCAATCTTCTTGAACAGAGAGTTAAACATTCTAGGCAAGGGAAGCCAAGGATAGCTTAAAACCATTTTGGTTGATTTTGCAATCAATATCGATCCAGTAAAGCAGCCGAATCCAGCGTTTTGGTTTGATTGACGGCTAAAAATCGCCAATCGCCCATCGCAACATTGAATTTTGAGGTCGCGTAGCAATGCATACAGTGGTAAAGATAAATCCAAATGTTAAAAAAGAAGAGTTAGTTCATATGTTATGCAGACACAGTAATGAGATGATGGCTCATGAGACTATGCAAATGGTTTAAGATTGTTTTCAATGCACGTATTATATGTTTTTCGATAGAAGGGTTGATAGCAGGGCTCATGATCTATTCCGACAGTCGCCAATGCCTTTTATAAATGATGTGCAACATGTGCAACAGGCATAGCAACATCATTGCTGTATAAAATAAGCAATATCGATAACTGTCTGATTTTTTTCTAAACACAATATATTTTTAATAGGTTTTTATTTAGAGTGTGCTTCTTAAAACCCTGGCCAGTATAAAATAGATATAGTATCTTGGTAGTTACAGCTGAAGAATGCATTTGGTTATTGCTAAAATGGAATTAAATTGGGTCACATTACCAGAACAAATATATCCTTCAGGGCCTTTTACTAATACGAGTCATTTTTAGGTGCTCTTATAAAAAAACACAATAGATTTAATAATACTATTAGCAATAAATTCTAACTTATAGATAAGCCATAGATTAAATAAAAGAATCCCAAAAACGTTTTTGCGCTAGCCATTTAATGAATGTTTCTTAAATTTTATATGCAAATTTGTAGCTTTCTATTTTTAAAATGCTAGAATAGTTGATGATAGCTCAGCTATTAAAATGTTGTTACGGGATATTGGTTTTTCCATTGTTAGCGGACACAACGTCAGTCGCATTTTAAATATTGGCATCAACAGATATCTTAAAACGCATTACTGATCAAAACAACGGGCTCTGTATCAACACTGAATTTAAACAAAGGTCTAAAACCAACACTCCCGTGGTCTATAACGCTGAGGAATTCTCGAAAGTGGAATTAGCAATGAAATGTTTGACTTCTAAGAGTGAACTTAGATTTTTAGGTTGTCATCTGACTGAATATGGAATTCTAATTACGGAGACTTAAGTTCGAGACATCAGGTCTTAGAAGCGTGGTGCGAAGTGGAGGATTCCAGGGCTTGACTGTTACAAGTTATCATCTTCATTGTGTTTATGATTTGTCTTTGGTAATCTTGATTCCTGATGAGTAGGGGGTACATCTGTTTTACACGCGTTGTACTTGGCCTAACGGGTGAGTATGTATGAGTAAAGTATGTAAACAAGGCAATAACTTTATGAAATGCACGAGGTGTGAAACACCGCGCATTATTTTTTGTGTACCAACTCTTCACGGAGTTGTGAAAGATTACAGCTGTAGTTAATCTACAGAAGCGAGAAGATTCTGCGCTGGCAAGCTTTTATCGCATTCAAGATATGATCATCTATTCTAGCCGAAGGCGGAAACTAATCATGTTTCTTAAACTAAATATACAATATTTTGTCATAGATATTAAGACTTATTAATAGTGCTCGTCAGAAATATGTTCACTGCAACAATAATAAGTCACCTTCTTCAGGCTAGGTTCATAGCACGAAAAGAAACACGGAAAACCAGAAAGAAAATTTAATTGTGAAACTAATTCGTACGAGCTCCTGTCATCTTGCGTGACGTATGGACGTAGTTTTCACGAAATTTCTTGAACAAAAGAGATACCATTCAGGCATGTTCCATTGCTTTGTTTGCATTTCTAAAAAGGAAATTCGATAGCACGAGTTTTTACTCCTGATTGTTGAACTTCCTCAGTGATCGTGACACGTATTTGTTAGCTGTGATTGCCGGATATATTTTACGTACTTTTTGGAAGTGAATTTAGTGACCATGAACATTGTTATTTGTCTTGCTAGACGGCGATTTCTATGAAAATATAAATCTAGTATGATTTATGTTGTTCGGTGTGTAGTTGAGCAACAGGACACTGAATTTTAGATGCGTTAACATGTGTCATTAGTCATTAGACTAGTCACAGCGCATTGAAATGCAGGTTTTTCCGAGAATATATATTTATAATATATAGATTTAGCCGCTGGCTAAAAGCGGAGCTCCGAACTATCATACGGAATGAAAGATGTCAGAAGAAGCAGTAGTAGTTGTATGGAAAATAGGTTTATTTTATCTAGACTAATTTTATTTTATCAATCCACAATATAACAAGATAGTGTTAGTGGATGTGATCTCATGATAAAGCTGTACTTTACATTATAAACAGTCCTTTCAGGTTTAAGTTATTTTTTATGCACCTAGCCAAAGTTAAAATACTTTTGCCACCTCCCTTGTATACTATAAAAAGAATGATGCCCCCTATACCACACACTCAACAAAAAATGATAGGAGAATGACAGTGCAAAAACCTAACAATAAGAAACAGGGAGAGAGACGTGCTTGCAAGCATAGTGCATTTATTTTATACTTAAAAAATATCTCAATAAAAAAGAAATGAAATGAAAATGAAAAAGTTTTAGTATTGGGTGATTTGCCAGATTTCACACTTTCAAGACGTCAATTTTGTTGTTGTTCAAAAATCAAGGCTTGCGATCTTTTAGCGTACCCCCTGGTATAAAAAAGCAAAACACAAAGTGTAAATCTACGCAGGTGTGTTAATAATGGTAATTGACCTGTGAGTGGAGTGCAATTTGGTCTGAAATCATACATGTGATTTCAAAAAGTGCGAGGTCAATTTGAAATCACAAGTAATATTTTTGACCAAAATTGCACTCCACTCAAGTCAATTACCACTTTAAACACCGGCTCAAAACACTATGGACCAGACCAAAACACTATGGACCTATCTTGTTTTACTACTAGAGCGGAACATTTTACTAGGACTCAGCCAATCACAGGCCGTTATAAGAGTTGCCCTCTTCAAGTAGTAAAATGTTACGCCTCTTTTTACCAAGTTCCTCAGACATCTGTTTCTGAAATTGTCAAAACAACAGCAATGTGAATGAAAAAACGTTCACAAATGCCAACAGAAGTATAACTTTAGTTGATTTGTGTTGGATATATTTAGTTTTGATAGAAAATTCATCTACAAGCAAGCTAAGACTAACTTCTCAACTTGGCGCCAGTGTTGAACTGATGTTTGCATGTGTCGATTGACACAACACTGAGCACAAATACATTGCAGAGCTTGAAAGCTTCTGCTTCTGCACAACAACTTTATGATTAAGCTTGTAAAAAAAGATACAATTTAACTGTTTGCTGTGGGTCCTGTGGACGTTTATATAAAGCAATAGTTTTAAATACTTGTCTTTGTCCTATACAGGACTAGTTTTTTACTTTGACCTTTGCTCAGTCATGCGTGTATAAAAACCTTGCTCAATAAATCGTGATAAATGCACGAACATAACAGCTTTATTGAGAAATGTCAGCGCGATAGTCAGGGATAGGATATAATGTGACCATAATATTGAACCACGAAATAAAGAGGAGAATAATGTTTTCACAACTAATTATGGCAAATTCACGCATAGGAACGGCCTCTAAAGTCCTCTTGTATTCTTTAAATGTTAATAAATGTTCGCTGAGAATTGCCTCGTACTTTGAAGCATTTTTGTTAGTGACCTCGTCGTGTATCGTTACGAGAATGAGACTCTTGACGGGATGCGTGATTGGAGTGTTTTTCACAACGGAAAACAAAATCTATAAAGCGCCGGTGACTAGATTTACAATTCAAATTAAAGATCAGGATTGTTAAAACAAAAAAGCCCTGATTCTGAGACAAATGCATTGGGAGTTCGGGGTCTGTGCTGGAGGGAAACGTGCGAGTCAGAACCATGTATTTTAAGACGAGATCTCGGTACATTTTATGCGGCCGAATACACCACATCAAAGCGACCGCCTAGATCCGTAACATTTTACTGATACTGCCAATCAAACAGGAATACACTTGGAAAATGTTGCTGTAGCTGTCGATCATTTCACTATGAACGTTGTTGCTGCAGTGGTTGATGAGCTCACATGAAAGAGCCATGGAACACCAACACAAGAGCTACTACTCAAATTCTCGCCAAGCGCTACTACTCAAATTCTCGCCAAGCGCTAATGAATATAATACACTCTTTTTTTTTATAAGAACCTTTTTTATAAGAACGTTGAGCCTGAAATTTACCCAAATTTTAAGAACATGCTAAGAACATGCCTGAGCCTCAGATAGGAGCAAAATAGATTTATTTTCAGTGATGCGTTCTAAAACCCAGAATCAAATGTGTTAATAATAACGTAATTTATAAACTCGCTTAAATACTCATTGGTATGTATCCTTCTATAAGATCTATCATATTTCAGGTTCCGACGTCACTGAAATGTAAGAACATCCGTAAGAACATTTCCAGCCTCAAACTGCTCCAAAAATAAGAACGGCCCAGCCTCAACTGAAAATTAGACGTTCTTATAAAAAAAAAAGAGTGTATAAAATATATCCACGGTGCTCGCGACTGCACCATTCTCGCTTGTAGCTCTCGAGGCGCAAAGGGCGAAAACAGCATCGCTAAATACTTCGAAATAATTTGTTAAAGGAAACAATTAGCGTTGCAAAACAATTTCGTTATTTGAATTGATTAAAACACAAAATACCAGCACTCAAAAAGCTCACAAGCCAGAATGAGCGTTGAAACTTTTGCTGAGCCAGGCGAGTTTGTTTCCTTACGAGTCAGTTAAAGGAGCACCTTTTTGTTTTCCTCATGGGAAGCAGTTGAGGAGCGTCCTAAATAATTGACAAGGTATGTAATCCGATTTTTCGCGAGTGAAATGTTCGCTGAGAATTGCCTCGTACTTTGAAGCATTTTTGTCCGTGACCTCGCACAACGGGAAACAAAATCTATAAAGTGCCGGTGACTAGATTTACAATTCAAATTAAAGATCAGGATTGTTAAAACAAAAGAAGCCCTGATTCTGAGAAAAATGTATTGGGATTTCGGGGTCTGTGCTGGAGCAAAACGTGCGAGTCAGAACCATGTATTTTAAGGCAAGATCTCGGTACATTTTATGCGGCCGACTACGACACCACATCAAAGCGACCGCCTCCGTAACATTTTACTGATACTGCCAATCAAACAGGAATACACTTGGAAAATGTTGCTGTAGCTGTCGATCATTTCGCTATGAACGTTGTTGCTGCAGTAGACTTGCTCCAAGTCGACCTCTCGACCAACACAAGAGCGCTAATGAATTAAAAATATATCCACGGTGCTCGCGACTTGACCATTCTCGCTTGTAGCTCTCGAGGCGCAAAGGGCGAAAGCAGCATCGCTAAATACTTTCGAAATGATTTGTAAAAAGAGGAAACAATAAGCGCTGCTAAACGATTTCGTTATTTGAATCTATGAGTACGCAAAATACCAGCACTCAAAAAGCTCACAAGCCAGAATGAGCGGTGAAGCTTTTGCTGAGCCAGGCGAGTTTGTTAATTGTTTCCTTTTTTTTGACAAATCATTTCGAAAGTATTTAGCGATGCTGTTTCGCTTTTTTGCACCTCGAGAGCTACAAGGAGAATAGCTGTATTCACACTACAGAGGCAAACTCGTCTGAGACGAGTTTCTCGTCAGAAAAAGTTCCTTTCTTATGTCAATTCTACTCAGAAACACTTGCTTGTTATCTGTCTAAACCTTCTTCTTCATAAAAATTGTTTTCGCGTGATCACAGAAGAACAGGGAACCATATTCAAGGCGAGAAACTCGTCTCAGACGAGTTTTCCGTCTCTAGTGTGAATACAGCTAATGAATGGTCCAGTCGCGAGCACCGTGGATATATTTTCTGCAGCAACAACGTTCATAGTGAAATGATCGACAGCTACAGCAACATTTTCCAAGTGTATTCCTGTTTGATTGGCAGTTTCAGTAAAATGTTATGAGGCGGTCGCTTTGATGTGGTGTCGTAGATAGTCGGCCGCATAAAATGTACCGAGATCTTGTCTTAAAATACATGGTTCTGACTCGCACGTTTTGCTCCAGCACAGACCCCGAAATCCCAATACATTTTTCTCAGAATCAGGGCTTTTTTGTTTTAACAATCCTGATCTTTAATTTGAGTTGTAAATCTAGTCACCGGCGCTTTATAGATTTTGTTTCCCGTTGTGAAAAACACTCAAATCTCGCATCCCGTCAAGAGTCTCATTCTCGTAAGGGGTGGACCATTAGAAATTGGGGGACGGGGGGTGGCAATTCCCAAAAAAAAAATTCGAGCAAGGCCAATCCTTCCAAAAAAAAAATTTTGCAGAGATCCAAGCTAGTAAAAAACATGATATAAATTCCGAAAAAAATTCTTGCACAACCTGATCCCCGAAAAAGAAATTCATGCACAAAAAAATTGCCCCCCCCCCCCCCCCTCCCCCAATTTCTAATGGTCCACCCCTAACGATATACGACGAGGTCACGGACAAAAATGCTTCAAAGTACGAGGCAATTCTCAGCGAACATTTCTCTCGCGAAAAATCGGATTTCATACCTTGTCAATTATTTAGGACGCTCCTCAGCTGCTTCCCATGAGGAAAACAAAAGGTGCTCCTTTAACTGACTCGTAAGGAAACAAACTCGCCTGGCTCAGCAAAAGTTTCAACGCTCATTCTGGCTTGTGAGCTTTTTGAGTGCTGGTATTTTGTGTTTTAATCAATTCAAATAACGAAATTGTTTTGCAGCGCTAATTGTTTCCTTTAACAAATTATTTCGAAGTATTTAGCGATGCTGTTTTCGCCCTTTGCGCCTCGAGAGCTACAAGCGAGAATGGTGCAGTCGCGAGCACCGTGGATATATTTTATACTTATATTCATTAGCGCTTGGCGAGAATTTGAGTAGTAGCTCTTGTGTTGGTGTTTCATGGCTCTTTCATGTGAGCTCATCAACCACTGCAGCAACAACGTTCATAGTGAAATGATCGACAGCTACAGCAAACATTTTCCAAGTGTATTCCTGTTTGATTGGCAGTATCAGTAAAATGTTACGGAGGCAGTCGCTTTGATGTGGTGTCGTATGTATTCGGCCGCATAAAATGCACCGAGATCTCGTCTTAAAATACATGGTTCTGACTCGCACGTTTTGCTCCAGCACAGACCCCGAACTCCCAATGCATTTGTCTCAGAATCAGGGCTTTTTCGTTTTAACAATCCTGATCTTTAATTTGAATTGTAAATCTAGTCACCGGCGCTTTATAGATTTTGTTTTCCGTGAAAAACACTCCAATCTCGCATCCCGTCAAGAGTCTCATTCTCGTAACGATACACGACGAGGTCACAAACAAAAATGCTTCAAAGTACGAGGCAATTCTCAGCGAACATTTATTAACATTTAAAGAATACAAGAGGACTTTAGAGGCCGTTCCTATGCGTGAATTTGCCATAATTAGTTGTGAAAAAATTATTCTCCTCTTTATTTCGTGGTTCAATATTCATGGTCACATATCCTATCCCTGACTATCGCGCTGACATTTCTCAATAAAGCTGCTATGTTCGTGCATTGATCACGATTTATTGAGCAAGGTTTTTATACACGCATGGCTGAGCAAAGGTCAAAGTAAAAAAACTAGTCCTGTATAGGACAAGGACAAGTATTTAAAACTATTGCTTTATATAAACGTCCACAGGACCCACAGCAAAAAGTTAAATTGTATCTTTTTTACAGGCTTAATCATAAGGTTGTTGTGCAGAAGCAGAAGCTTTCAAGCTCTGTGGTAATGTATTTGTGCTCAGTGTTGTGTCAATCGACACATGCAAACATCAGTTCAACACTGGCGCCAAGTTGAGAAGTTAGTCTTAGCTTGCTTGTAGATGAATTTTCTATCAAAACTAAATATATCCAACACAAATCAACTAAAGTAATACTTCTGTTGGCATTTGTGAACGTTTTTTCATTCACATTGCTGTTGTTTTGACAATTTCAGAAACAGATGTCTGAGGAACTTGGTAAAAGAGGCGTAACATTTTACTACTTGAAGAGGGCAACTCTTATAACGGCCTGTGATTGGCTGAGTCCTAGTAAAATGTTCCGCTCTAGTAGTAAAACAAGATAGGTCCATAGTGTTTTGGTCTGGTCCATAGTGTTTTGAGCCGGTGTTTTTATTATATCAATGTTGAAATCATTTCCATAGAAAATATTTTTCGAACCAAATGAAGGGAAATAACCAAACTTGAAAATGCAGCGCATGCTAGAAGTAGAACATTCTGCTCGCGCAATGTCAAAAATCTTAAATCAGGTCAATTTAGGAATAAATTGACCTGCTGAGAGCCAATCAGATTGCAGAACACGTGTGTGATTTTAACATGGATATAATAAAGGCTTAACATGGGGCTTTATGCACTGGTACAAATGTCTCATGACAGTCAGCTTTGTTGTGCCATCCTTAAGATTCTTATTGCCAGAGCAACCAAATTAAGGGGGTGTGATGCTAATTTTGCTTTTTTTGACATTCACTTGACATTGGGAACATTTAATGAACATTTTACCATGAACTACATGTATTCAAATATTAACTGTAATCAGTATACCGATGGACTTTCTATTGCATCATTTGATAATGAGAAATGTTGCCATAGTAACAAAAAATCCCTGTCTATCACAGTTATATTGGGCAGGTGGCATGCCTTTTAAAAAAGGTAGGTATTGTTCATCATCTTGGGGAGTAAGGAAAAAACTTGCTCCTGTTTCACATGAAAAAAAAATTGCACCAAGTTATCTTGGTGTTGTGGCTAACACATGCAGCATGCACAACAAATAAAGTTGGCCCTACCCCCGAGACAGACAGTTTACATGGAGCTGATCGCTATCCTAGCTACAGAGATACCATATCTCCCAACCCAGAGTTGTCTCGGTCACATGTGAATTGGGGATTGTAGGGATGTCAACTCCCCAGGTTTTGCCAGGAGTCTCCCATTTTTTTACCTCATATCTGGGTCTCCCGGCTTTTAAAGGCCCATCACCAACCGAGAGCCTTTGCGGACTCTTAGCAAATCAGAGCACCCAAAAACAATGGATCAATTTGAAAACAAAAGAAAACTTGGCGCAAAGGCTCCCGGTTGGTGATGGGCCTTTAAGTAAAATCTCCCGATTTTCTTTGAAAAATTGCTATAGCTTTTTTTTTGAAAAATTGCTATAGCTTTTTTTTTGCTTCTGGTCCACTAAAATACAGCAAAGTTTTTGACATATTTAGGTATTTTCTGTGTCAAAAGCCCTATATTTTGGTATCTCAAAGTTTTTCAAGCGACAGGGTTGATGTAACTCAGTATAGAAACTTGTCCAACCACCTTAAATGGTTTGCCATGACAACAAATTGTCATTATTTTAAATATGGCTGGCACAAATAATATAGACTGCCAGGTTTGGTTGCCTCAGCTGTCCCTCAACAGCAAAATATTGTGCTTGTCAAGCCTTGGCATACCTGAGTACAACAATCAACTTCAGGGGCTCAAACGTATAAAGATGATGGCGGGGGGGGGGGGGGGGGGGGGGGGGGGGGGGGGGGGGGGGGGGGAAGCTAAGGCAGGCATCTAGCCAGCAAAAAAAAAGGCGGGTGGATCCTCAACATAGGAGTCCAGTGAAGCTTAATGATTGCCCCCCACAAAATACTGGGGTATTTAATAGCAAAACAGCAGAAATATCAGATTTGAAGAAAATACAGCATTTTACACATTTTGCACTAGTTTATCAAGTCTTTTGAATCCCCCTAAAATATCTGGTAACCTTTTCAGTCATCAAAAAGTCTCTGCAGTTGCAAATTTTGTCATGACTAGATTTACTTAATGTGCGTTTCCAAAAAATATCCATCCCCCCCCCCTACGGAAGGGATTGGAAATTTCAGGGGGGTAGGGTCAATTTACCCGATCTTTTCCATACAAACACTGTATTTTTCTTCAGAAATTCCAGAGGGGAGGGGGGGGGGGGGGGTCATTTATAAATTTAGTCTTTACAAATTTTGCAACTGCAAAGACTTTTTCAGGGCTGACAAGATAACCAAATATTGATAACTTGATTAATGTATTGCTTGGCATGTCAGGATTAGCATGCTCTCAGCAATAACTTCATGATTTGTTCAGGATAATATTATCTTGGTGGAATAACATGCATTATCAGAACAATTTTGTCACCACTGAAACAAAATAATCCCAGCAAATTGAACACTGTGAGACACTTTGTCAAGTTGGGACACCCAAAAATATCTTTCCTACAAGTGAAATAATTTTACTTTGTTATCTCCCGCACGAAAATGTCTGGGCTGACAAGAGCCTGAATTCGGCCTGACAAATAAGCAGGACATTAGCCTGTCAGAAGCATTACATGAGCCTGACGGACACTAGCGGGAACTAGAATGACACGAGCATGATAGAGAGCAGGAAAAAGAGCGTGAACTAGCGTTGCAAGAGCCTGACAACATCGACCGTGAATAGCGCCTGACATAGCGGTACGGATCCATCATCGCCTCAGAATAAAGCAACGATATTATTTGCAAATCCATCATCACCTTGGTGCCGTCAGACCTGTTTACTGCCGGAAAACTACTACTTTTGATTCACTTTTGACAGAGTCGCAAATCAGGAAATATTTTACTAACAGGAGAAAACCGAACATGTTATCTAATAATAACTTACTTGGCCGAAACTCACGCAAAAAGCGTTATCAGCTGATGCAAAGGTAAATTATCTCTCTCCAATTATGAATATCATGACACAGACCCTTTGCACCGTAGAGATAATATGTTAGGTTTTCTCCTGTTACTAAAAGAACGCAACACGAGTTTATTTTACACGAACTGGTATTGCACGAGACTAGAAATGAAATTATTTCTATTTAACGTAGCCGATCCCCTTTTGCCGTTTCGCATTTTTTGTCGCATGTATATTTTATCAGTTGTTCGCGTGAGTCGTCGAACAGTATGCTATTTAATTACCTGTTAACTTCACATTCGAGATTCAAGAAAAATAATAACTAAAAATAGCCAAAAATGTGCGTTTCTAATGTTTTTTTTTTACAATAACAGCGCTTTACTCAGCGGAGCTAGCTTATGCACGTATCTCATGTGGTTGTTTCTTTACAATAAAAGCGATACTCAGCGGATTCAGGTTGTTTGCGTGTGTCGTGTTGTCGGAGCAAGCTGATAGCTCATATATTTACTTCACAGTTGGGAAACGAGAAAAATAACGCGAGACGCGCATCTCAATGCGTTTGTTCTTTACAATTACAGTGTCATTTCCTTATGAAGTAACGCGTTTCTAGTGATCTATGGCCGAAAACTGTAGGTCCGTTATACACAACTATTTAAAATGGCGTGATTTTAGAGTTGTTTGAGTCGAATTTGCCCTTTTTCAAACTGTCAAAAAGCCGCTTAGGCAATCACAAAATCTTCAGTGTTTGCCTGCCGCATCCACTTTTATTTGTGATACAAATGTTAGACATTGCTAGTACAAGTCAAAGTGCACTTACCTTTCTTCTCGACACTTCTTTATACCATCCCCTTCAATCAGAATCGACTGCTTTGACTGCTTTAGGTGGTTCGAAGGGCCTCGAAATTTAAACTTGTTTTTGAGAAGGACCATATGTCAACTCGTTTTGTTGAGCTCAGTACACACAAGAGAAATCCATTTGGTTATTTGTTGCTTTTCCGCCATTTAGCTAGCAAGACCTTTTAGTAAAATCTCCCCCATTGCATCGCGCTTCGTTTTTCACGAAATGGCAACCGTAACTGAAAATCGTTATCAGTCCGCCAAAATGGCACTGTAATTATATAGCATACCATGTTATGTTTAATAAAAAAACAAAGGTTATCTCAGAATGTCAAATATGCACACGCAACACACAGCAAACGTTTTGTCAGTGTGCGGTCCTGCTCGTGTCAGGCTTATCAATAACAATGTGCAATTACCACGAAAATAAGGCTCTTGCGATGCTCGTGTCACGCTCTTGTCAGGCAGGGCAGTACTAGGGCATGAGCCTGACACTGTCTTGCTAAGCACTCACGAGCAGGACAGATTTTATGTCAGGCTCGTGTCCTTTCGAAGTCAGGTCCTTACAGCGGGATTTTGACCGGAGTCAGGCGGGATTCTGGCTATGTCTGGGTCAAAACTTTCGTACGGGCTGTTCAGTGGGCATGATATACAGGCACTCATTACAGGTATGCAATCATTATGTATATCGGGGGGAGAAACAAGTGAACTTTTTTCCCTATATTTTAAGATTCTCCGGCATGTAGTCCCCAAAAATAGCATTCCCCCCAACTCATCAGAGAAATAATTATGAGACATTTTACTAGGATTCCAGGCAAGTGGCTAAAAGTGGCACAACATCCAGTTACTGAAACACTTAGAAGCTCTTGGCTTGATTGCGGTTTGTTTTGGGAGAACTATAAAATATGTCATAACAACTAGTGAAAATTGAAGAAATAAAATTTCAAAGTTCATCACCTTGGAGTACTACAATAGGGAAACTCTATGTCAACCATGCAATTCTATAAAAATCGTCAGCTGTATATTGTAAATAAACTGAAATTGACTTTCCTTGTTTGCCATCTAGATTTCATAATGGAAATAACATGAGTTTCTATTTGCATGCAGACCCTACAAAAAGATTAACGGTGTTAAATCATCATTAAGCCGCAAAGTCTAAAGTGTTCCAAATAATATTGCATGGGTGGAGCAATTTTGGATGGAGCAAGTTTCATGTTCACAAGATACCCATAAAAGCATCTTATGGTACTCTAATTTTCACCTAATTGCACTTGAAATACTGAAAATGGAGGTTTCGGGGGGAAAATTGAGAAAATAAGAATGAGACATAAAAGCAAAAGAATTTCAGTTTGAGGGGGCATGCTCCCCTGAGAAAATTTTGAAAAACTTGGAACAAGATACTCCTATTCTGTCTGTTTCATTTTCTTCATCTCTTCTAAAATTCCATATCCTATAGAATTTTAGAAAGAGATGAAGAACATGAAACAAAGACAGAAACATGATAAGGGCTATTTTGATACTGAGCCAACAAATATGGGAAAACGTGAGTGTCTTTCTGTGCACTCTGCTAACTTTTTATTCCGGCCTTGAGCAAGGAAATTGTTCTTGATAATTCACATTTCGATTGATAGGAACAAACCGATCACTCACTCAGAATCCAAAACAAAATTAACCACATGTTGAAGGTTTTATCTTCAAGAGATAAAAGATAGCCGTTATCAGTGCCAATAGAATAAAGTAATTCTATAATTCAATGAAAGACCAAAACACAGTTGAAGTTAGTTTGATCATCTTTTGACTTCTAAATATACCGAGGAATCAAATCTCCTTTGGACTCGTCCATACAGTCATTGAAAATCATGTAAACGGGTGCAAAACGTTCTTAACCAAAGTGTCTTAGCAGTTTTAGTCCATCTCATAAGCTTTAATTCGCCCATTTCACTGAGGAAAATAAGCTTACCGAATGTTTGTCCAACTGCAGCGAGCAGGGAGTTTCCAATCCACACCGCAACCATCATGTCCGTAACTGGTTACAAACGTTTTTAGTTCCTGTGACTTCAGCTTTCCTGACACTTTCGTATTCAGTAGAGAAGTAGAACAGGTGTGTTTAACAGAATTGCAGCCTGTAATTTTTCCTCGTGTGTAGGAGCTTGTGTACAGAGAACTCTAGAGATCAACTTCACTATTAACTTTTGCCGCGTCGTGTCACGTGTAGTGGTCTGAACAATAGAAACTTATTATTTCCGCTTCCTGTAAAGTAAAGTGACTGTGATTTCCGGTGATTAAACAGAGATGAGAAACAAACTTATTTTTGGGACCAGGGGCTCAAAAGTATAATGTCTTATTTTTTACTATACCGCGCATGGTTTCGACGCGTCGACGCTACTCGTGAGGAGTTGTGTTGTTTGTTTAAGATGGTACGGAAACTTTGTTTTACCCCATCAGCTCGAGGAGAGCCGAAAATTTGTGTTTTTATGGCTCACTGAAGGTCTGAAACGAGACCGTTTCCTCCTCGACTATCGAGTATCTTGTATAGGTATGATGGTTACCTTCTTTCTCCTCTGATTTGCCCGGCTTTCTCCCGGAAGCACCTAGCTCTGGTGCTTCAGTTTTTGGCGTTTCTTTCTGCTTTTCTGATAATACGACCCATGTTTGTTTGTATTCGACGGCTCTTTCTCTTCACGTTGTTTATCCTTTGTGGCATAATTATTTATAGCATGGTACTCCAGTTAGTTGTCTTTTCTTCTAGTCCTTGAAACTCCGACTGGGAGAGAATTTCAGGAGCATTCAAGCCGGCAAACTTTAACGCACGTTAAATTTCAACAACCCCCAATCCTTGACAACGCGACGTACCCTCCCCCTGTTAGCCGAGCATGCTTGACGTCACAATTGAGCTATTGTGACGTCAGCGATCACGGCCACGTTACACATCCGGGACTGCCAAGACGTCCAAAATTCGGATCGACCCCTAGCAATTTCCACAGGTTACCCAATACTACGAATTGCTGTATTTACAGTTATCTGCCTTTATTTTGACGCTGTTTTCTTAGGTATGGTGCTCCGCTCTGCGGCGGCCTTCGGCCGCCGCAAGGAGCTCCGCTATAAAACAAATAAGACCGAGCCTCAACGTGCAATCGGATTCCATCCGGGCAAAAGTCTTTGTCTAGATTCTAGACTAAGTAGTGGCTATAAGTATTCAGAAACTCTTTATGAACTTTACTCTTTATAGATTTGTTAGTTAGTTTGCCTTGACGATGACGCCGAAACGTCGGACCTTTTAATCATTCGTTTTTCGTTTATTTATTTAATATTATTATATGATTTATTTTTCACAATATCTGACTCGTCCCCAGATTTTTCTTCTAGTGGAGTTTTATATAGCAGTGAATTGTGTCATCAAATATAGACTATATATCTGGCGGAATCACGAGAGGTATACAAGCCCAGTCCTGGCAACTCGATGGCGTAATTCCGTGTATACAAGACGATATACCGCAGAAAACACATATTAACATTAGTTCTGTATAAAATAAAATATGACCAAATATTTAACAACACACGGTGCAATCGCGCTATATAGTCTTAATTATTAGCTTCCTGATGTCAGGGACTAAAAAATATCGTCTCTGTAGAGGTTTTAGTTCCAAAGTAATAATTTTCATGGCGTCACGAGGAAGCCAATAATTGATATGATATATGTGCATAGATCGGACACATAAGAAATATAGTTTCGCTTATATGAAATTTAAAGACAAATAGAGAGAAAGGACAAAACAGAGCAAGATTTATGCCAACGTTTAGGATTCCCGCATCCTTTAAATTTCATATTGTTGTAAAAACACTGAGCGGTGGATCTGATGTATATGTAGCTGGTTCTGTAACCGCCCTGCTGAAGGACTGAAAGTAATACTTTCAGTCAGTAATACTTTCAGTCAGTAATACTTTCAGTCAGTAATACTTTCAGTCAGTAATACTTTCAGTCCTTCAGCAGGGCGGTTACAGAACCAGCTACATATACATCAGATCCACCGCTGTTAGTGTTTTTACAACAATATGAAATTTAAAGGATGCGGCTAAAACAGCATTTTTTTCCCGAGGAGATGCTGGGTGCCGGAAAAACGTACTGCTGTCCGCCCTCTCTCTTGTTTTCGTAACTTTTTTTCCACGATGCACAATCATGTAGACCCAACGGCCTTTTAAGAAAATCACTGACAAATTGTCAGGAATATGTATACAAATATAGTCATCTATTGATGTCTTCCCTCGTTCGTATCGAAAAGAAAGATGTTGACTTGTTGTTCGTCTGTAGCATCACTTACACTTGGGAAGAAGAACAGTTAGGGTCACATTATATTAACTTCTGCACTTAATGCTTTACAGAATGATACTATGCCAAAGACATCACACATAAAAATATATCATATTAACTTTAATGCTGTATTAGGATAATTTCGGGAACTGAAAAATATCGTAATTCGCGTGGGAAAAAAATACGCGAACTGTCGCGAAATTCATGAAATCGAAAATTGTTCACAGAAAAAGTTCATAACAAACAGAATAATACATGGGCGTTTGGAGATATGAAATGTATCCTCTCGTGTTCAGATTCGATATCTCTCTTGTTCGCTGCACTCACTCGTGATTTATCAAAACTTGAACACTCGAAGATAAATTCCATATCGCCGCGTGCCCATGTATTATTCTTACAAGAAAACAGCCCGTCAGTTCGTGACGCTAGACGACTGAGAATAACATGTTGTTTAGGCATTACATAAGGCAGGGCAAATGTCTCAAATTTGCAAAACATTTCAAAATTTTGCCATATTTATGGATTTTTCAAAGCATTCCTTTTCTTCAGAAAACACAACAGTTCTTGAAGGATCGAAATTGTAAACAGTGTTGTACGCTGATTGGTTGAAATGACCGGCGAACGGGCGCTCTAGCTCGATTGTCAAATATTGTGTTTATTGTCGTACGAAAATTAGAAATTTTGAGTTAATATGGACTACATTTAGACTTTCTTTATTACAGACGTATTAAAAGCACATTAAACAATTACTTTATGAAGATATATTTTGAGCTTTGTGTTTTATAATTTTTGAGCGACACAACTATGTTTTTGCGAAGGCTTCTGTGGTTTTCTTTTCCAAAACTGTCTCGTATTCAGTTTTTGAAACGGGTGGGCAATTGCCTTAGCTCAAGACAGCAATTTCGTTTCTACATTTGTCTAGTAAAAGATTTTAAATTCTAGAGCTTTCGAAAGATAGAGAATCCATGTTTGCTTTTTCAGAAGCACATCCTCGTGTTGTGCGTGACTGAGGGCAGAAAGCTATGGTCAGAGAAGCCATTTTAGTGTTGCTCTCGGACAGACTGATTTAGGGGCCGACCATTTAACTTTTGAGGGGGCTTTTTTGTCGGTGCAAGATTTTTTTTTCTACCTCTGTTAAGCGGTGAGAATTTTTTTCCAATAAAAAAAGAAGGGCAGAAAATGTTTTTTCAAAAAAGCCCCCCCCCCCTCAAAAGTTAAATGGTCGGCCCCTTAGCCAATCAGAAACTTTTGCGCAGACGAACCGATCATATACACCTGTTTCAATTAACGTTGCTCTGCAAAACGTAAAACCATGAACCATGCTTCATAAGTCGTAATGGTAATTCCTGCCTAAAACGAAGCGGTTCAAGCCAAATGTTGTCTCAAAGTAGTAAACAAAGCGTCATTCGGTGGTTTTACTTTGGTTTGCCAAACTCGAGGAAAATACGAGAAATATAGCATCTGCATTATGATTGAAATAGGTGTATAAAGTTACTGTCAAAGAGACCATTGCTAATAGCAATAATTGTACCTTCGTGAACCGTGATAAAGCCTCCCTATTGTTTTCATCAGCGACAGACAAGTGTATATTTTCAATTGTTATGTGTGTTTGTTTGCTTGGTTTATAGTGTATCGCTAGGAAAAAGTAAAAATATAACTACCAGATTGCATTGCCTTTTATTCGTATGGCATGAAGGTGCTTAGGTTGGCTCCAAGTTTCATAACAATGAGCCATTGTCGTTTTTGCTGAATTCATTTTTGGAGGACTGGGTCCAGTCGCGCGCGGGCTAGCTGTGGATTTTATGGCGTGGCTACCAAGTTAAAATCGATTGTGGACAGATCGACACCTTGAGTCTCTGAATTAATGAGAGCTTCTATTCAAAATGTCACCGTTTTCGTGCTACTTTTGCTGAAAATATTTTTAAAATAAGATATTCTGTCACTATCTTATAAGCATAAGTCCAAATGTGGCTTTAGCCGTGAGCTGTTAAAAACGACAATGTTTGATATGCTTTTCTGATCATGATGAAATGAGATCTGATAGATTCTCCTCTTAGTAATTTTGACTCGTGGTCTTCTCTTGTCAGACAGAGACCCAATATATTTTTCTGAGGATACTCTCCCGTTTTTTTTTTCCTAGTTCTCGGCTGTAATGTGAAATGGATGGATGGGCACGACTCGGGGCATGGCGGACAGCAAAGCGAGCACAACCGTGAGTACGAGGCTGGTCTCAGGGGCAGGGGGATGTTCCAGACAATTTGTGTCGCTGGGACTTTTATTGAGCATTCTCAAGTAAACAAGGTAGTTTTTAGTTCGGAGTCTTAAAAATACATTAAAAAAAATAAACTTCACTAAAAACCGAACAACTTCATAAGATAGAGCAATCTTTTAGCTTTGAAACGATATATAGCTGATGATCATAGCATAAATTGCGATGCGACGATATTTTTTTCCCGTAAGCATCTCCAACTGCTTTGACAGAGACCAAAAACCATGAAACAAAAACAAAAACAACGAAATATTTTGCAAAGCGTTGACACGCTTTTGGCCCATATTATTGCTATCAAGATGGTAGAAGCTTTGCTTGTCCTATTGCATAGTTTCGGACTAGAGCTTATCTAAGGGGAAATATGTTGTTGCAAATTGTTATTAATGTCATTTGTAATATCAGAAACATATAACTTAGTTGAAACATGTAACGGCGAACAAAGCTGTGGATTATTCGTGGCCAGTTTATGACCATATTTTGTCAATAATCAACTCTCGACTGCTAACCCAAGCAGGTTTTCTCTTCATAATATTTCATTTTTCGCTCGAATAAAGTAGAGCAACAGTGGTAAGTGATAATATGCTAACATTTAACATCTTGAAGTCTCGCAACAACAATAGAGGAGTATTCTGCCGCGCATGCGCATTGCATCTTAAGAACTTGTCTTGTTTGGTTATCAATGGCGGAGAAATATTACCGAGTGTGTCGAAACATGCACCAGTTGTGCACCGTGTAAGGATTAACTTCACTCAAGAATCTAAGAAATAGCTAAATGGGCTTTTGGTCTGTAATTGTGGCTGGAATCCGCGGGTGAAAGAACACAGTTTCACTTCTAAATTACCGAACAAACATGCAAAGTTGCTACCCACTTACGGGACTGACACCAGCAGTTGCTACCCACTTACGGGACTGACACCAGCATGTTGTGGTTTGCTTGGGTTTTTTCGATGTGGATATCTGCTATGCAACGAAGGCTACTGCTCCGAAACCCTCTCTTATGGTAAGTTTAGTTCTATAGTTTGTTCATAACATACAAAAATGTAAATCGGTTGTTCTCTTTCAGCGATCCAGCTCGAAAATATTACGATATTATGTGTGAAAACCTCATTTTAGACTTAGTTGACAGTGAATTTTCCGTAATCGTAGAAAGAGTATCACAGTTGGGACATTTGGACTAGTTTTATCGTCCTTTCCTTGTTTGTTCTTTGTGGATTTTATTAGCCCCAAAATCGGAGAAAGTTTTCTGATTATTTCTTGAAAGTATGACCACACTTTTACTCGGTTTCGTCTCTGGTAAAATTCTAAATGAATTTCACAGTCGACAATCGTGTTGAAAGTTCATAACGCGTATCGAACTCATTACTAAGTATTACTTTTTATTTCATAGTAATCGGTGGCATATTTTCGAGAATATTGCCTGCTAAATTATGCCTAAAATTTCTTTGCTAATGAATATTTATTATTATTATATGGCAACGATAGTACGCGCGCTCTGATTGGCTAATCAGCGGGCAGAATTTTACCGTATTGCCCGTGGGCAATACGCATTGCCGCCATTTTACAAAACGGGCGCGCGTGGCTCTGTCAGAGTTCATTCAAGCGAAGCAAACCTCAAACAGAGAAAACATTCGTCGTGGTTGAGGAAGCTACACCTTTCTTCTTTCCGAACTGTAAAACCTCTATCAACTTAACTACCATCTGGATTGAGTGGCAACTGAAATGATGGGTGAAATACAAGGAAAAATTTCGGGAAGTTTCAGAGAACTTCGCTCGGCAGACTAGTCGTGGTAATATCGTGTTTTCGTTTCGAGATTCATTATTGATAAACAGATATACATGGATTTTGAAGAAATCTATATCCATCACATAGACAATCTTCTCACTCACATGTAACAGAAATATGAGGGGCAACTAACAGCGGATACAAGCGAAGATTTTGAAAACTTTATAGTTCTCGAGAGTGAGAGTGAACATATCACGGATACAAAACTAACAACAACCACTTCAGTGAAAATAATTTCGCCTGGCTCGTCGGTTATTTCCAGATTGAGAAGTTGTGAATTATCATTTGAAATCCTCAAAGGCTCTCTGGATGAACATTCTTTAAACTCTTTGGTTGGAAACTTTAGTCGTTGTTGGAAAGTACTAAATGATGGAAAAATACGGTAAGAAAACTCCATGTAATGTAATATTATTTCGCTCGATAAATTGCAAGCTGCCTTTCGCCATCAAACTATTCTGCTTGCTATTGTTCTGCAGTTTCTTTTCACTTGTATCGTTTTCCGGCTAAAATACTGTTCATTTTTCTTTTTATTTAATGGCTTTTTATGTGTTCTTGTGTTGGCCGTTCACAAATTTTATGTTATAAAATTAAAAGTCGTGCGGCTGGTTTAGATTGACTTTCGCTTCGTCTCCTCCCTTTGTATTTTTGTTTTATTAACTTTGTTTGAAAATGCCATATAATAAACAACTTACTAACCTCGTTTGCTCGGGCAGTACGGAAAAATTCCAGACTTCGGGCTGAAATTTCTGGTTTACGAACCTCGCCCAGAGGCTCGGTCCGTAAAGCAGAAATTTCATCCCTCAGTCTGGAATTTTCCCGTACTGCCCTCGCGCTCGGTTAGTAAGTAGTTAATATATTATTGTGAAAAATCTAGGAAGAGTATCACACAAGTATTCCTATCATGCTGAGCCTCACTAATGATATTATCATCCTGTCATATTGAATTAGCTGGCAAATCGGAGAAAATATTATTAAACTTGTTTGTTGTAAGCTGGTTTTTCATCACTTTGTTGCATGTGATGTATTTGTTCATATCACTATGGCCAGCAGTCCTCCCTGGTTACCATGAGGATGGCTTTCAAACAATGAAACTTTCCCCTGTGTGCTAGTGCATTTTTCACTGTTATAAGGCTATAAATGGTGACTTGTGAGTGGAAATTTTCAAATTATTGATGTTACAGTAAACCCAGATGTACTCTTCCCTGCAATTTTGAAATATTGTCTAGCAACACTGATGGACAACTTGCTCGGATCAAATTGCAAACAAATATTTTGTATCTGTCTTCAAGGTATTGTACCAGAAATTGAAACATTTTGTTTCTGATTTGCCCAACTAGGCCTGCTTCTCTAGTGCTGAGACATGTGGCATGAAAGTTGCTCATGACAACAGAAATTTGATACTGGGCAAGTTGGCCATCAATGTGAAGAGAAAAACCGGTTTGACTGTAATATGCCAATTTCATTTCACTTCTCTGAGTTACTCTGCATTAAAATAATATAAGGAAATATGTTTAGAAGCATAATAAAAGATATAACGGAGAGTAAGTAATTCAGAAGTAACATTCTGTACATTTGTTTGTTGCAGGTTCAGAAGGTGTTGGTGTTCATTTATATACCCATTTCACAAAGGGATAATGGCATTAACATGTTAGATAAGCACTACAGCATTTCATCGATTGTTTTTCAGAAGTAGAACTATACCTAAGAGAGAACTATTCCTAAAGAGTTACCTTTCTGGGAAGTAGAGACTACTCAAGAATTTTCACTACAGATAGTTTAGTGCTCAGTAGAACATCACAGTACTGTATCAAAATCCCCTTTGCTTCAATTTAACTTGTAAAAGTTATATTGCCACCTAAAAATCCAATATTTTCAACAGGTGGAAGTTTTCCTAATTTTGTCAACTGCCCAATTTTCTCTAAATTGGATTGCAGTTTACAGAACTTGTCGGAATACTCCGCTAGTAATAAATAGCATAATAAATTGTTGATTTATAATGGTTTTCCAATATTTTCTTGGACATAATCAATCATTGAATCCCAAGGAAGGGTGAAAATGGAGCTTGCATCTCCAGGGTGGGTACCCTTCACAGCCTTCAGGTTGGGTATTTTAAAATCGTTGACAAATTCCCAGCTTGGCTAGATACAAAATCCGGGTTTGTAAATCATTGTAGTGAAATAAATTTAATTCCAGGATAGGTGATTCAAATCCAGCACCTTGTGGTACCATCTGAAGATAGGGTACCTGATGGGGGGGGGATAGATGGTGAAGCTTGTCCAGGCATTTTCTAAGGTTATGACACACACTAATCAACATGTTTGTTTGGTCACCATGACATATTGTAGTTTTTTCATTACTAGTAACAGGTCAGTCAAAGTACAATGTATACTGAATGATGCTCATTTTGATTTGTAAGTGGTTGGAGTTTTCCAGCAAAATCTATGTGCAGAACAACGGGTCAACTTTTATTTTTTCAACCCAAAGCTATGATATCTTTCTACTTGATCTAACCCCACTGGAAGGGTAAACTGATAGGATAAAAAATGAAATCGTTACTATTGCAAAACATCGTCTTTTTTCCGGTTCGTGCAGTCTGAATTTCAGTCTGAATCAGTTTAAACAATCGCAGATGAAGGTCCACAGATCCTCAAATCAAACGAGTTTATTTGCAATACAAAGGGCAGCTGAAACCTTTTATTTTATCCTTCCCGCTTTCAGAATAAAAGAAGCAAAACAAACGAGAAATAGAAATAGCGAGCTATTTGATTACAAATTCGCGATACTCAACAGTGCTTTTCCCTGAGTTGAGTCTGCAATGTAAACATGAACGGCAGCGGTTGTTGCGCATGGCATTTGCAGAATACTCCTCTGTTCGCAACAACATTTTTTCAAAATCTGTTCAATTGTTTATTCTGCGAATATTCCGCAGCTTGGCGCTAAAGCAATGTATGTTTGTTACACGTTTAAGCTCAACTTATAATTTATATGTTTCTGATAATATATAATAGTTAATAAAAATATATAGACCCTGGCATAGTGAAAGCTGAGCTTACACTAAGCGTATATGACGTCATTGATGGTGTCACAACGTGCGGCAATGCAAAGTCCTAGTTTGGTGTTTCACCACCTTTCCTTCTGAAATATGGATGTTTCTTTGGTCCAAGTTTCGTAAATGATGACGTCATCGATGACGTAACACCACGTGATGATGCCATTGCACACTGACCACCTATAGGAGGCATTTGTGACCGAGTTCCTTCTGACTGAGTTGGTGCACCTACTTCGGCACCAAGACAATGCCTGTCCAAGTTTTTTGGTCTAATTTCCTTTCGTTTCTAATTTCCACATGCAGTACACGTACGCCGGCGAACGGACGGGGGGGGGGGGGGAACTATTGCTTTTATTTTGGAAGAAAGAGCGAAAAGACCGACTTCCTGCAAGAAATAGGACGGGCACAATTATCCCGTGGTTTCATGCATTTCTCTGACCCTAACCACACGGAAACGCTTGCTACCCATGCCAACTTAGCGAACATACCCGGCGTAACGTTTCAGAATCATCTCGTCCGGGTGCTCTCTTGGGTGCGCTGGTGCTCCGCTTATATGTGTTTCTACTCTTCAAAAGCTTTAAATGGCATATGACAAACAATATTGGCAAAAGACTGCCGTACCTTAATTGGCATCACGGCAAGTGCATTTGATCACGGTTTATGTCGAATTACTGCCGTCTTGTCGTTCAACGTGAGTGGCACATAACCGAGTTGTTTTAGGTCAGGCTTGGTTTTTTAAAGGATGACAAGGGGTAATCTTCCTACCTCGATGCCCTTCGTGACTTTTCCTAAAATTTATCTGGGTACATTTTGGTGTCAATGACATGTCAGTGTCAACGACCCAGTTTCCATGGCAACCACTTTTTGACATCCATGTTTTGCAAAACTCGAAAAAACGTGAATTTTTCATATTTCAAGCTTAATGTTGGACAAATTGCCCAATTTATGACTATCGGAGCTTGTACTCCATAGTAATTTATGTACAGGCTAGTTAATTTTTGACACAATTTTTTTTGGGGGGAGGGGTAGGGGGATTTTGTTCATTTTAACATATGGTCTAAAACTAGCTCTGGGATTCATAAATTTCCTTTTAATTCAACTTTTTGAATGTCAAACACTTCCTTGATAAGTATTTTGTACATTTTGACCATTTTTTTCTCATTGAGTATTTATCTGAAGAGTCAAATGGAAATTAAATGAAATCCAAGATGGCGGATCCAAGATGGCGGATCCAAGATGGCGGACAATATTTTCAAAAGTCGTCATTATGACACAAGTTAATAAAATGTATGTGTTAATGTCACAAATCATTACATTTACATTATCTTGATGTTAATTAGTTGGCTTTTAGAGTATTATCTACCAAGTTTTTGGAAGTTAATTAAAATTACTTAAAAATTGATAAAACATTGAGAATGACGTCATTGTGACGTCACATTTTGCTCCCACGTGACAAAAATAGGTGTGGTGATTTGTCTAAGGCTCATGGTCATTGTGTAAAAGTTTGATGATCAGAGCTCCAGTGGTTCCAGAGATATAGAGGGGGGCCGAATTAGCCCCCCCCCCCCCCCCCCCCCAGTCACAGATGGTCAAAAAAAGCCCAGTCTGGATAGGGTTAATATATATAGCTACGGAATAACGCGCACTTTGATTGGTCCAAGTCCATGCTATTATTAATCGACAATGTAATGGTTCTCCTCCGCTATATCATAAAACACAACAACGTTCTCATGTCCGATAAAATCATTGAAAGTTATATTGCGCGAATACTTAAATAGTCTGCTGTGGAGGCCGTGTCTGTCGTACTCCTTTGTAAAAGCAAGAAGTGAGGAAGTGAAATACGCCAGATCAGATCTGGCAATATGTCTAATAAGTCCGATGTCTCATTGATTTTCTAGCAAACAAGTTGTTGACGTAGGATTCCCAAAACGTGCTTTCATAAAAAAAGGTGTCTATAATAAACGATGTTAAGAATGCGATTTTAATTGGCATTTTCATTTTCACTAATTCATAAATATTCAATGTTTTGCTAGCGAAGCGCGTCACTCCATAGTTCCTTCTAGAAGGGTCAGGGCAAAAGTCACGCGGAACTCGTCAATTATTGGTTTTAATGTGACGTCACTGGCGGTCATGTGAGAAAAGAAAAAAAGAAAGTGCATTTGTCACTTGGTCTGTTCGACAACATGGCCGGTGCGCTGATTTTTTCCCAAAGGGATGATTGCAAACCATCAATAACCAACGCAAGTTTTCGCATGAGTACTGAATGCCTGAAATGGGACTTTCTCACGCTTAACCAAGTGTACTGTCACCCGTGAAAACCTACTATAGGGACACTACTATAGGGGCACTACTACAGCGGCACTACTATAGGGACACTACTATAGGGATACTACTATAGGGACACTACTATAGGGACACTACTATAGGGACACTACTATAGGGACACTACTATAGGGACACTACTATAGGGACACTACTACAGCGGCACTACTATAGGGACACTACTATTGGGATAATACTATATGGACACTACTATAGGGACACTACTATAGGGACACTACTATAGGGGGCAGGTAGTCATATTTTGGTCATCACCTCTGCAAGTAAGCGAATCGATGTTTCGATGGGCCAAAACATTCCATTCGTGGCCACTGGGGGCGTTTCGCGCGTGTTTGTTAGGGAAACTATATTGTACATTATTTGCGCTCATAAAATATTTCTCGCAAGAATTCTCTTAGAAAGTCCATTTTTCTCTCTTTTTTTGTCGTAAAAAAATGCTCGGGAAACATTTTTTCTGAGTACTTGAATCTTGGCTGGATTCCTTTACTTGCGCTGGCGGTTTTGGTGCAGATACACATGTTTGTCCAAGACTTAAGCATAATTACGAGGCAGATTTCTTGACACGTGTTAATAAAACACCGCTTCACCGGTGTCCGTTTTATATTTTCGATTTCATGTGATAGGTCATTTGTGTTGTTATTGGTAAAGGTGTTTCTTTAAAAAGTCCACTTTTCTTGGCAACTACAGCTAGCGATTTTCAATAAGAAGATGCGAGCTCGACTTTACATGCCTTGTTACATACTCCTAGCGGTATCTTGTAGAGCTAACTCTCCACTTGTACCATATGGTGTCTAGCCTCGTTATGATTGCCTTCTTATTAAGTCCAAACATTTCAGAGAAATAATGACAGGGTATGGCTAAGAATAATTGCGCATTCACACCTATACTGTGGTTAGAGTAAAATGTTTTTGAGGGATAAAAGAGCCCTCAGCCGCAGACTCGTTGTCGAACGCGCGCAGGGATTTCTGCAGAAAACCTCTCCTTGAGAAAAGCTCAATTTCCCATGGCACACATGGGAAGTGTTTGGATTTCCCATGGCTATCCATGTGAACACTTCCCACTCATTTGCCTGGGGAACCTCGGCTATTCCCATGCGGGCAACAATACTGAGCTGGGTTTTTTTCAATGTTGATCGAGTTTAGTGGTTGCGGTGGGAGTCAAACCAGCTCAGTATTGTTGCCCGCATGGGAAAAGCCGAGTTTCCCATGGCACAAGCATGGGAGGTGTTTGGATTTCCCATGGCTATCCATGTGAACTCTTCCCACATTTGCCTGGGGAAACTCGGCTTTTCCCATGCGGGCAACAATACTGAGCTGGTTTGACTCCCACCGCAACCGCTAAACTCGATCAACATTGACCTTGAGCTGAGCGTGGATCACTACAGGCTCGCCATTATAGTTCAGTGTGTAGGGAAAATGCTAATATATAGCATAGACTGTGTAGCGCTAATGGTATGTAGATAAAATATATAAAACTGCGCTGGGTACCAGTGGCCTGAAACGATGATGCCCTTATAATAAACTAGAGCATAATATGCTTGGCAAGCTGTGGCAAAGTTTCACTTCGCTCGACCTTGCCTTGAAGCGACTCCCGAGCCTCTGTTCTCCAGGGTAGTTCAACATGCGCGCGCATTGTATAACCTGTCAAACTGGTTTGGTCACTGTATAAATCTAATGCTAAACATATCTACCGACTCTACTCTCAGTACTGGCACATCGCATGACCAGTCATTTGGACTGAGCTTGAGGGTCGAACTGTTCTTTTGACGTATTGTATAACCTGTCAAACTGGTTTGGTCTCTGTATAAATCTAATGCTAAACATATCTACCGACTCTACTCTCAGTACTGGCACATCGCATGACCAGTCATTTGGACTGAGCTTGAGGGTCGAACTGTTCTTTTGACGTATTGTATTATAACCTGTCAAACTGGTTTGGTCTCTGTATAAATCTAATGCTAAACATATCTACCGGCTCTACTCTCAGTACTGGCACATCGCATGACCAGTCATTTGGACTGAGCTTGAGGGTCGAACTGTTCTTTTGACGTATTGTATAACCTGTCAAACTGGTTTGGTCACTGTATAAATCTAATGCTAAACATATCTACCAACTCTACTCTCAGTACTGGCACATCGCATGACCAGTCATTTGGACTGAACTTGAGGGTCGAACTGTTCTTTTGACGTGGTTAATATTGTCGATAACATTTTTTAAGTGTCGGTTCTGCCCTCTACAATGTCTTGATCCGTATTCTCCTTTCATCATCTACTTTCCATTAACGAAAAATGCGACGTTGCTATAGAAAATGCTTCATTTCTCGAATGTCCTATTGTTCTTTCTCTGAAAGTAAAAAGTTTGCTTTTGGAACCGTGAAATTAATTAAGCAGACAAGACTCAGACATCAACCAAAAACCACACGCAAGCGATTAGCCGTTGTATTTACTTTGCGCATTGAAACATCTTATAGAAACTCTTTTACAATTTGATGAATAAGATTAATTGTCATGTAATTTCTGCGTTGGTTCCGCGAAGCCAATTTGCGTATATAAGAGTTTGCTGTTAAATCAATTAGGCATCCCACTTTATTCCAATAGGAACAAGCACAGATAAGCAATATCCGCCATAGGCCCCTGCATTAATGTGAAATCTGACTCTAGATATGTTCTTATGCCCTTCATTTTTTTTTCATTTTATTTTGTCAGTCACATGAGTATTAATCTAAACATTTCTCTATTCACCTGACGATGAACACACAGCGTGTGCCCTAAAAGCACTTAATGCTAGTATATATAAAGGATCTATTAGCGTGTTCAATAGCACACAGCGACGCGCTTTCAGCAAACCCCATTTATAATCACATTCCTAATCAACCATCGCTGAAAGAGTCGCTAAAAACCATCGGAGATTGTGAAAAGGGTAATTAGTGAGCATCCAGTCCAAAAGGAACTACTTGATTATACTATTTCTTATGGCGGTTTCACATCATCTGTTGGTGCGTCGATTTGACTTAATTTTATGGCTCGGACTTGCGGTGTCACAAATAGAGTGCTCCGTACCCTTCCACTCCTCCACAAGACGCAGGCAATGCAAAACGCCAGACATGGCGATTTCCCGAATATCGCTTTACTTTGTGCACTCATTTCTTCTCTGTATTGCGGCATTGCCTTCGACATTTTCGGTTCAGAGATACGTGACTTCAGAAAAAGGTAGGATATTACCAATTTAATGTTTAAATGCCGCTTAATAATAACAACTTTTAAAATGCAAAAAACGTTTGCATTTTTCTGGTTTTTGTTTAGACATGAAATGAGTCATAGCATTTCTAACAAGTTTACCGCCTTCTTTGGAGATATTTTCCGTTTAACATGGACAAGACTCAAACAACGTGTAAAATGCAAAAAAAAAGTTAAGTACGTTCTGTTGGCGAGGAACCACTTCAAATCTGTCTATACAATATGTACAGAAATAGCCAACATATTTCATTTTCATTTCGACATTTGAGAGTGTATTTATCTTTGTAACTTTACAAATGAAACAGCAACGTCAATACCACTGAACGCCTTAAAAAGTCTGAGGCAACTTGTGTTTAGATTTCAGGCCAATTTTACACGGCAGGGCACTTATAGTAAATAGAAATGATGACGTATTTTATTAAGGAGTTAGAATTAAAGAGCTTGTAACTTCCTAGTTCAAAATTCGCTGTGCTCATTTGTTTTCCAGAGTTGCCCAAAGTGACAACTTCATGGCATTTTCTTTTATATGTTCGTTGATTTTTATTCATTTTCTAGCAGAGCGAATATGGTCGGTATTGAAATATTTGTAATCTGTTTTTTTTACGAGGGCTGCTTTTTTTTATAAAAAAAGGCAAATTAGTTGTATTGTATGAAGCGCCTTAAAACAACGACGAAAAACGGCCACAAGGATATTACAGAAAGGCGTTGATCCACACACCGATCGAAGTTTTGCCCAAATCGCATAGTCTTGTCTTCGTCGGGAATTGAACCCGTAACTTTTCGATCTAATAACAAAAGAACCTTATATCCTAGCTTATAACTTTAAAGAAAAAAGAATATTCAATATTGATCAATTTAATTGGACTATCCATACAGAAGTATATATCCTTTATCGCCTTAAGATTTTTTAGCTTGAACTGAATTAGCTGCAGGCAACTATGATTTGAGCTCCAGTCTAAACAAACAGATTGCCCCATTTTGCGGTCTCTTGTATCATGCAAACAACCTCGCCACAGCTTGAAGTGATTAATGGAGATGCTGTCAGCTATAAATCAACAGATATACATTCTTATCACTTTCTGCGGAGAGCTAGTAATTTTATTAACATTTATTTTGTCGCTAAGGACTGTTTTAGTATAACCAAGGTTCTTCTGTCATTGAAGTTTTTTTTTTATTTAAGGTAAAATATACGTTTTTGCCACGTAACCATACTTTTTCTTGAGGATAAGTTGAACAAGCTTTGTTTATGCGCATGCGCTTACGAGCCTCGAGAGAGAGAGAGAGAGAGAGAGATCTGGGTACGAGAATGTGTCTTTTACCTGATTATTTATTATTATTTTCCAATAATAAAACACGAATACAAACAAATTCAATGATCCCACGGCTAGTACGCTGCACAAGCCACACATCCAAATTAAAAATATAAAAAATAAGGAGTGAGTTACGACGTAATGAGTAATTCCTTTATTCGAGATCACGTTGTTAGTTCTTAGTTTATTTCACTTCCAAATAGCTTGAGTATCTAAAGCTAATGCTGGAAGGCTATTAAAAAACTAGTGAATACATGTATATATGTAATAAATGATATGAATACAAATATATAGAACTGTCTTGACCAATGGACAATAAACAGTTGAAAATACAGAATAAATAAATAGAAAATTTAATTAATGATATGAATACAAATATATAGAACTGTCTTGACCAATGGACAATAAACAGTTGAAAATACAGAATAAATAAATAGAAAATTTAATTAAATCATATCTTAAATGATGCAATGTTTAAGGGCATGGCATTGGTCAAAGCAGTCTTAAAGGATGGCAGTGAGTTTGCATATATATACTGCCTCCTGCGGCAAGGCATTCCAAATCCTAACTGATCTCGGAAAATAGGAAAAAGGGTAGCTAAGGACATTGTTTTGGTTCCAGCACAAATTGTGGAGATACAATGTTGGAACCAAATGACCGGTGTTGTCTAAGCAATAAAAAAACGATTTCGTTTCAATCCCGTCTTTCTTTTTGGACAGCAGCAAGATTCGGGGCTCTGGGGATTCGATTTTTTAACCCAGATCCTGAGTTTCCGGTTTGAAAAGCTGTATGAAAGTTCGTTATGTTCTTGATCTACCACGCATGCTCACATATTAGATTCTCCCCAATCTCGTACCCAGAGCCAGTCATATTTCTACCAGCAGGAAGATTCAGAGCTTTGGGCGGTGATTATCGTTTTAGGACCAACATATTCTGGATTCCGGTTTTAAAAATTTTGCTGAATTTGCCATTAACCGCGGTGTCCGGGGTTTTCCTTGCATTTTATCAAGTTTGGTGTGTTTTCAAGGCGAGTTCGTTATACTCTTGATCCACTAAGCATGCTCACGAATTTGGACTCCCTTAGAGCTCTGAATCTTGTCGTTGGGAAAAAGATGACGGGCTTTGAATACAAGATTCTCCTAAAGCACTAAATATTGCTGCTGGCCAAAGATATGACGGGCTCTGGGCAGGGCATTGAGTTCGATCATGCCACAGACGTAAAACGGGACATCTTAGACACCAACAGGGCTTTGCCGATGGAATATTTTACAGCATTTCATCTTCTTCTTCAAAGGTGCTACAACCGTAGCGTTATTCAACGAGAGTACGATTTATAACATTGGCAATGGAAACTTTAGAGTACGTATTCTTACCGTCGGGGGTGGTGCTGGTGGATGTGCAGTTAGCAGCGACAGAAGTCACAGAGGATCAATTGCTATTGACATAAAGAACGTCCAGAACCAGGGCACCATCAATATTACTGTTGGCCAAGGAGGAAAGGGGTCAAAAAGTGTCGGAAACTTGTAAGTAAATATGATCAAATTCACAAATTCGGCTTTTAACCGCCCCAATTCAGATCGATCACCTGACGTTGTGTACATTATTGTGTGCGCTCGTGTGTGTGTAAGAAACTGAACAATTTTATTTTCCCAAATGAATGATCACGTGATCTGAATTGGTGGCAACTGAGAATCAGGCTTTTGGTGGCAACTGAGAATCAGGCTTTAAGTCCTAGTCCCCTTCCCCTTCCCCTTCCCCTTCCCCTTCCCCCTTCCCCTTCCCCTTCCCCTTCCCCTTCCCCTTCCCCTTCCCCTTCCCCTTCCCCTTCCCCTTCCCCTTCCCCTTCCCCTTCCCCTTCCCCTTCCCCCTTCCCCTTCCCCTTCCCCTTCCCCTTCCCCTTCCCCTTCCCCTTCCCCTTCCCCTTCCCCTTCCCCTTCCCCTTCCCCTTCCCCATAATTGATTACTATAGTCCTAGTTTGGGTTGGTGATTTGCCTCTGTTCCAGGAATCTTCATGGGAAAGCCTCCAGGTTCGGAAGTTTTGCAAGAGCTGAGGGTGGTAAGCTGTGTACAGGGCTACCTGCTACAAAACTCTTCTATTTAAATCGTGGATTGCAGATGTTCCAAAAGAGTCAGTTGAAAAAAGGTAAAAATATGCTGAAGTGAAGATCCTGAAGGGAAGATTCTCAATGAGTAATCAACTTTCAGGTTGCAATCTATATAATACGTGATGTTGGGGGGCTCAAGGTCAAACTGTTAGCCCATCAGCCTGGAAAAACGGCTGCAAACCGCGAATTTTGCCGCGAAATTGACATTTTTTTTTCGCGAATTTAACCCTGAAAATCCCGCGAAATTTGTCTTTTTTTCCCGCGATCAGCCAGAAGCCCTGTTTAGGTGTCACGAAATAAGCACGAGTTCCAATTCCTCAGTGCAATATAACAATGGCGAGAATTCCGCTCAGTTGACAGTTACACAATATGCTTACCCTTAATTATGCTCTATTTTTAGGTCGACATGGGATAGATTTAATTCAAAGTCATGATAGACACGCATTATTGGGTGGCCAAGGAGGACTCCTTATCAATAACACTGGACCCCCTCCCCATATTGGAGCTTATAACAACACGGCAGGTAGAGGCGAGGGTTATGGCGCAGGAGGGGGAGCTGGTTATGTTTCATCTAGTGTAACAGGAACCGATGGAGCACCTGGTGTGGTTTACGTGGAAATAGAACCTAGAAGTGAGTACGTAGTGTACATACCAAGTATGTAACATCGGTCCGGCTTGAGTTTGTAACTCGGACGATTTGGGAGTCCCAACTCACTAGGGAGACTCCCTGACGAATTCTGTATACCATATAAACCTCATTTTGTTTTCTCCATGTTGGTTGCATACATTTTAGGGTGTCAAAACGAAATCGATGTTGTGTTTGCAATCGAGGGAAGACAAAACTCAAACGAGTTCGATCTCCAGAAGCAAGCAGTTGACGACCTGTTGAAGAGTATGAAGTTAGGGCCACCTACAAATTCTAGTAGAGCTGCTATCATAGTATACGAGAGGGAGGCGCGAACCAAGCTCCGTCTCCATAACAACATGGATGATGAGTCACTGGGAAACTTTGTGCATAATCTCAGATGGGATGGCAGTAATTTCCACGGCCACAACGTTAGTTACGCCAATGCCTATGCAACAGCATATATCGAGTTCTTGAGTGGAAGAAAAAATACACGGAAAACGTTAGTGCTTTTCACATATGGTGGCATAATCAATGATCTAGCAAACTTTAATGACAACAAGCGAAACTTAAAGAACAAAGATGTTGCTATTATCGTGATTGGTATCGGATCCAATGTTAGTTCGTCTGATTTAAAACTCATGGCAACAGAGTATTATTATTGTCCACGTGATCAGGGTGAGCTTGCGGATGTAGTACCTTGGATTGAGGATTATATGTGTAATGGTGAGTGCCTGTACTGGCTTAATAATACTTATTAGTATTATAGTTTAATGAACCACATGTTCAGTTATCAAATAATTCAATTAGAGTGGGTGTCAGCGAATAATAATAATGATAAGCAATTACATATACTTAATTCACGGTTACAAAATTTGCATGTGACTATCGGCCTAGTGGAAGGATTTGGCCTCTGGCGTAGGCCGTACCCGTAGAGGGGGGGGGGGGGGGGGGCTCTGGCTGCTTCAGGACGGTACTAGGCATCTGATTTTCGAGATAAATGTGCCGGGTATGCCAATGATTTGTAAAAAAAGTGACTAAGTTCCACTTCCCACCCATACCCCTCCTTTTGAGGGGTAGCGATGGGTACATTTCGAAAGTCTCTGTAAAATATCGCAACGCCAATCTCGGCGTTTTTTCCAGCTGGGAGTCTCGTTTTCCTCGGAGTTTTGGCCGTCCAGAGTCTCGAATGTTTGCCATTTAACTTCTGCACCCGTCTCTCCCTCCTCCATTTCGTCCTCCACACTTCTGCCACATTTAACATTACCAACGCATCTCAGCCGTGATAGTTATCTTTCCAATTGAGGCACAGGTAGCCGAATGGTCTCAGCCGTTGGCCTCTTACCACGGTGCCCGAAATGAATTCCATTTCCGGGTGCAGCAACGGGTTCTACAATGCCAGTAAGAATTAGTTGTCGCGTCCACCAAAATAGCCGATTTTGGGTTACCCATCACTAGTAAATGATGCTTCTTCTTAAGACAATCTCACTGGAGATTGCGAGGATGAGAGCCCGTGGCAAACATAATTATACTGGGGGGATGGACAGGAAATATAGGGGGACCGGAGTGGTACATAGTACCCATGTTTACTGAAAACGTTCTACATACACGACAACAGTTTTGTCCCACATTGTAATCCTGCTGCCTAGGTCGTGTTTCGGACTAAATCGTGGTTAATCATGGGTAGAAGTTATTCGCCTTTCTCCCGATTATCTCACTTCTATGTCAGAAAGACGATAAACGTACCTGTTCTTGTTTGAAATTAATCAAAAGCTTGCTGGAACACGCGATAGGACAAACTAATTGTATTTGGAACATTTTTGTAGGGCAGCAACCGTTCAGACCTCTCTCTGCCACTCCATTACCAAGTGCCGCCTCCGCTACTACAACCAGTAAATCAAGTACCGCCTCCGGTACCACAACCAGTAAAGTGTCTCCGTCTGTCCCCACTACCAGACCCATCACAGCTGCATCGGTGGCAAAACAAGTTACCGAATCACCAAAGACGACACAGTTTATTACCACAACTGCATCGGTGACAAGAGGACCCTCAACAAAGACACCAGAAGAACTAGCAGAGGGTAAGCATCGCCCCATTCTTAAAGGGGCTGTCAAAATGTTTTAAAATATCACGAGTCGTCTAAATAAACAACTCAGAATTATATGTATTATATAAGCATTCTTATGTACTATGCTTTAATATATTGAATGCCTATTCGGAATCCAATCCCATGTGTGTTAAGGCCTGACTTGGGGCTTATACGCGGGCAGAAAATAATTTCACCAATATCTCGAATACGAAAATAGCTACAGCAATGAAACTTTGCATCAATCTTAATTCTAGTACTAGAAAAATTTTGACAGTTGATGTTTCCATGACAACCAAATTAAAGTGGCGTGCACCATATTTTTCCTGTTTGGGGACAAAACTTAAAATGGGGAACAGAAAACCTTATCCTATTCTGAAAATACGATGGAATTTTCCTTTACTGCATTGATTGCTTCAATATAGTGTCTTTTAAGGCAGACCACCTTGAAAATTAGCGGAGATAGAAGAGAAACTTGATTGCTAGGGCAGCAGTTCTCACGATCACGTGACCCTGGACACGATTAAAAAAAACCTATCAATGCAGAAGTTCATGAATATTACTAATTTAGGGTCAAAAAGTAGGAAAATTGGCAGTAAATTTTCCCCGTTTTTGATTGAATGTAAATTTTAAACGGTACTTATAGATTATAAAATTATATGTCCATAACAACTAATTGTATGGAACAGTTAAGGTCGAGGGAGGTGTTAATCATACCAAGTTCCATTTCGGTAGTTATTTTGCTAATGTAGTTATTTGCAAAAACTGCTTTTTGCCTTAAGAATCCGCTTATAAGCCCACCTCCTTTCAAGTCAGGCCTTAACACACCTGAGTTGTGAATCTGATTGCATTTATGCTACATCAACTAAACCCAAAATCGTAACCCTGTCCTTTTAATTTCTATATTTTTTATTTTCTTAAGACAAACTCTTTCGAATTAGAACTTTTATTCGTGCTATCGGTTTTTGTTGCTTGGCTGTATTCTTAAACATCAAGATCGAAAAATGAAGGCGGGGGAGCATTTTCAAGGAACAGGAAACGCAGCTTTGGTGACAAATGAGAGTATCTTTTTTCTCGTTTTTCCAATAGCGTTTCGGGTGTGATTGGGGGTGTTTTTTACAGCCACTATTTATCATCCAACAAAAGTTGTTCGCGAGCCTACTGCGAACAACTTTGCTAGATGATGTATAAAAGACTCACATAAACTAACATATGTTTAACTGATACAGCGAGGGGGGTTTAACCCTTTCCAGACTGGGCTTTTTTTGACCATCTGTGACTGGTGGTGGGGGAGGGGGGGGGGGTTCCTCTATCTCTGGAACCACTGGGGCTATGATCATCAAACTTTCACACAATGACCATGAGCCTAAGGCAAATCACCCCCCCCCCCCCCCCCCCCATTTTTATCAATTTTTAAGTAATATTAATGAACGTTCAAAAACTTGGTAAATAATACCCTAAAAGCCAACTCATTAACATCATAGTAATGTAAATGTAACAATTTGTGACACATAATTTGTGACACATAATGACGTCATCTAGACGACGTACCTAACCAATAGAACTCAATTTGTCACGGTGAGAGGAGTTAATTCATCACACCGCTCTCTCTATTATGGTGTACCTCAAGGTTCTGTTCTTGGTCCCCTGCTTTTCTCGCTTTACTTCTCTCCTCTTGAAGATGTGATTCGTGCCCACGGCTTGGATTGCATGATGTATGCAGTGATGTCCAGGTGTATGTATCCATCAATACAGACCCTGATGGCTGCACGAGTGCACAGGCAATACTTCAGGCGTGCGTGAAAGACATACTGATATGGTGCACTCACAATAAACTTGCTTGTAATCCGAGCAAAACTGAGATCCTTCATTTATCTTCCCGGTTTGGACGTGCTCCTTCGTGATTAGTTCCTTCGGTGACTGTTGAAAACACATCAGTAACACTAGCTCCATCTGCTCGTGATCTCGGCGTTATCATCGACAGCAATCTTAAGGTGACCAAGCATATCAATAATATCTGCAAGTCAGCTTCCTTAGCGATCAAGAACATTGGACGAATACACAAGTATCTTGGGCAGTCTGATTGTGAAAAACTTGTGCACGCATTTATAACCTCATGCCTTGATAGTTGTAATTGCATTCTCTATGGCCTTCCCAAAAAGGATGTTGATAAACTTCAGCGCATCCAGAACACTGCGGCGAGACTGGTTAAACGTACAAAAAAGTATGAGCATATCACTCCTGTCCTTCGTAACTTACATTGGTTACCTGTTCAATCGCGGATTATCTATAAGATCCTCCTTCTAACTTATAAGGCACTTCATGGCGCAGCTCCTCAATATGTTTCTGAACTTCTTCACCGCTACCAACCTATACGTACTTTGCGATCTTCTAGCCTATCTCTATTAACCGTCCCCAAAACCAACATAATTTATTATGGAGATAGAACTTTTTCAGTATGCGCACCGAAACTATGGAATGCTTTGCCTGATACCGTAAGGAATGCTTCTTCTATTGTACATTTTAAGTCACGTCTCAAGACCCATCTTTTTAAACAGTTCTCTTAGTTTTTCTTAGTATTGTACTTGGTTTTTATAGTTGCTTGTTGTATTGCTTATACATCTTTAGTATTTCTTAGCATTACTTGGGTTTTTATAGTGGCTAGTTGTATTGCTTATACATCTTTTTTATATTTTTTTATGATTTTAATTTTGATTTTGTTTTTTTTTTACTCTTATATTCAATCTTCTCTATAGCTACAATATTTTTCTTCTTTTTAGAATATTTGTAAATTGATATATTTAAAATTGATTGTTAATTGATTGTATATTATACGTTTAATTGTAAGAGCATTGAGACTTTGTGAAATGCCCCTAAACATCATTATTATTATTATTATTAAGTAAAGCGGCATCTTGAATCCGCCAATCTTGGATTTCATTTAATTTGGATTTGACCCTTCAGATAATACTCAATGAAAACAAAATGGTCAGAATGTACACAATACTCATCAAAGAAGTGTTTGACATTCAAAAAGTAAATTTGAAAGGATATTTGTGAATTCCAGAGCTAGTTTTGGACCATATGTTAAGATGAACAAAGCCACCCTACCCCTACCCCAAAATATTTTGTGTCAAAGATTAATTAGCCTGTACATAAATTAGTAATGAGTACAAGCCCTGATAGTCATTAACTGCGTAATGTGTCCAACGTTAAGCTTGAAATATGAAAAATTCACGTTCACGTCGCCATGGAAACTGGGAATGTCGTTGACACCAAAATCTCCCCAGATAAATTTTAGGAAAAGTCACGAAGTTTCACCATCATAGCTGTAGTGGTTTTAGAGTAATCAGGATTTTACTGGAGGTAAATAGTCTGGATAGGGTTAAAGCAGGAGTACTTGTGATAAACGTTTTATTTGTCCCGTTTGTTTATATTCCAGGCTATAACACTCTCCTCACATATGATTTCGAGATGATCGAAGTCAATGATACTGAAGAGATTGATGTAAGTAGAAAATATGCGTGAGTTACAATCGGAGGTAACGTTACTGGAAAACAGACATGTGACAAGGCTGAATTTGTATGTGACAATTGACATGACATTCCATATGTTATGCATTCTTTGTTTTTGCTTTTCGCATTTTGTATTGAATTACAAACTTATGAAATCCTACTTAACATATGACAAACATATGATCGATTATGACTTGCCAGCAGGAAAACACATGATATTTACTGTGACGTCATTTTCACCAAAGATAATGAGACACATTCCGAGGAGCAACGTAAATGTAACATGTGACAAGTACATATTAAATAATATATGGCAAACATGAAATTGATTGCACATGACATAACATATACCAAACACTTCCAGGTCCTAAGTACTGAATGACAGAAAAAATCAATCCTTTTTCTTTACAGCGGATGGTCACAATGGCGGAGGAAATCATTTCAGATGGGCACAGAATGCCCAATGCGAGTGAGGTACGGAATTAAGAACCCAGTTATTATAGTATTTATTTATCTATGATGTTTTATTATAGTAATAGTTAATGTTATGCATTATGACTGGGGATTCGTGTCTCTAGGAAGGTCCAGCTAAGTACAGAGAATTCGTTGACCAAAAAGGGTGTTTCAGTTGTCTCTGCGACATGTTAGATTCCAGAGATACCGCGAGGAATTGGCTTTAGATAGACGTATAGCCTCTGCACTGGCAGTAGCCACGCATTGTGAGTCGTTGTTGGTTTGATATTGACCTATTTCTATCGTATTCGTTCCTTTCCACTGGCTAATGACTCACTCCCGCTCTTACTTAAAGTTGTTTATTTTTCCTGGTTGTTTTTTTTTAATAAAAATTAGTGCTGTACGCAATGCCTGGTAGAAACGCACGTGTCTTTTAAATGTAGATTTGATCACGGCTTTTTGAGACACGTTTTTATGTTTTTATATAAACTATGATTGTGGGTTACTATGATCTGCCAGGCCATTGGCCCAAATATTGTTATAGTAGTTGTCGCTGTTATAGTCGTCACTGCTAATGCAAATGTGCTTTATAAGCATACACAATTTACACCTTTTAAATTAACGTCGCTCCATACCATGAATCTTGAACCTTGCATCATAAACGAAGACGCATTTTATTTTGGTTTCTACGAATTGGACAACCAAGCTACATTTTGAACGCTTTCAATACCATTTTGATTCCTACTTTGAGATATAATTTGACGAACAGCAGCAATCTCAGGTAATTTATCAATTCCAACTATGAAGCATGCTTCATGGTACATGGTTACAAGAGCAACGTTACAGTCAAAAGACATGAAGCGTGCCCCCTAGTGTTGAAGATTCAATTCATTATTCCATTATTGATTTCATTATTCAATCCAAAAATGCAATTTTCAATTCAATATTGAAAATTTTGTAATCTAAATAACTACTCTGCCTCTGGGTGAGCAATTGCTTATTCAGAAATCAAAATTTGACCATTTAACATTTTTAATATTGAATTAAAAATGCATTTTTGGATTGAATAATGAAATCAATAATGGAATAATGAATTGAATATTCGACTCTACAGGGGCACGCTTCATGTATTTTGACTGTAATTGAGACAGGTGTATAATAACACATGTGAAACAATCTTGCTCACTACCTTGTTATCGTTTTTTCTCTGTTTTAATTTTGTTTTGCTTTTGTGTAGCTTGCACCTGAGTTTAAAGCAATTCAGTTCATGGAGAACTTTGGGCTTAGTGTCTCAAGAAAAATGAAACATGGTGAAGACGGGTACTCTTCGCTTGTTCTTTCACGAAAAACCTTAGGTGTGTATTACCATAAACGTAGTCATAGATCGATATAGACTGGACCTATGTTTATTAGACTTTCTCAAAGGACAGGCGTAAAAATGCACAACATACCTAATTACAGAAGCCTGCTCAACAGGCGCTAGCAGTGATACCGAGGAAAACGGAACGAGCCGAACAGCTCCAGATCCGGCTTTCCGGGAGTTTTCCGAGCGCTTTCCGAGAACCCTTTTTGGCATGCTAAATTACAGAAAAAGAACCTGTCTTAACGAGGATAATATAGATTTGGGCAATGCCTAAAAGCGAGGCTCCAATTGAAGCCGTGGTATATGTATAGGATCCCACGCACGGATGCGCCTGCGATACCAGTATAGGAATACCGCTGAAATGAAGTCGATCGTATACCTAAACTATTATATTCTTCCTGCGATAACTATGGTGCTCCACTCTGCGGCCTTCGGCCGCTAAGGAGCTACGCTTTTAAATATTATGATTAAAAAAAAGATTTTCTTTATTCTTTATTTTTCTTTATTTTACTTTTACTCGTCTGAGCAGCCTGTAAATCAGCGCGACTTTCATTAGATCGGGGTTCACATTTCTTTAGAGCAACTTTCGCAATATCCAACTTTCTCCCGTGCTTTCAGTTCCATCCATCCGTCTGTGTTCTCGTCATTTTCGAATACGCCGCATTTATTTGCAAACCTGTATTTCGCAAGTCAAACATAAATATTTAGTGAGCACGAAACAAGAACAGGTTCAGAGAGTTTGCGACACTTTATCTTTATCTGCGCCATTTTATCTTTTTGAAGGGAAGTTAACATAGAACGCATGCTCTGTAAGGGGGGCGGGGGGTCCAGGTTTTGTAGATGGGGGAGAGGCTATTTTCACGTTTGCACAGTATATCAAATTTGAATCAATTATTTTCTAATTTGCATGATTTATGAATTGAATTCGATGCGAGTATAATGCGACGTTTGCCGCTTGGTCGTACCACAGTCGTATTATCCGAGTTGGCCACTCGAATTCAAATCGAAGTCGAACCAATTAATGTTCCCAACCCATTAGGAATACAAGAGACAAACATTGGGTGAAGGGGGACATACATTTAGGCGAAGGGGAGGGTATTCAACCCTCAACTAAGATGGGGTCCACAATCCCCAGTCCTCCTCTGGGGGCCATTAGCCATCCCCCATGAGAGGTGCCTAATTCGCCATGGGGGTCATGCTCCCCCAGTCCTCCTCAGGGGGTCCCGGTAATCCCCCATGAGATAGGTAATTTGAATCTCTACCCTATGGTTACCATAGCCACAACTTTGAATGATCATTGTTTTAGTCCATGGGGCAAAGTGTGACATGTATGACATTAATGGGAGCACTTCTTCCCCACAAATACACACCGTGTATTCCCCATGATAAAAACAACCCAGAAGGAGTCTCCTTCCCCTTAGGAGTTATGGTGAGAAGCAGACACCAATTCTCTTGAAACCTCAAGCAGGGCAGCAGGGTAGAAGACAGTGAACGTTGTGCTCATAACTATTACCCTGGGCATCCTAACTTCTTGCTGGGGGTTGCAGTCACAACCCCAGAAAAGGTTCTAACATTTTGTGGTAATTGAAACTTGTGGTTTCCATAGCAACCCTCAAGTAGGTTAAAACAGCTTACAGAGGACCTACTGATATTTAAGGCAGAAGTCTTTGGAATATCAACAAAAGACTACTGGGCCTCAGAGCTTGATGGATACGATACTGTTTCAGGATCTTGACTGTGGCGGTAATTCCAGCTCTATTCATTGCCGTCACCTCGTTTCATTCTAGAAATCATGCAAGCTTGTGTGTGTCAGGTGTCTCAGGTTTTGCCCAGGTTGAGGGTTTGGTTGGCATTCGTTTCATGGGCAAAAGAAAATTAATTAAAAATCAGCATGACACTATTTCAAATGGCATCATCTAGCGTTCAACTCTCTGAAGTCAAAACGTTCTATTGAAAAAAAAAAGCAAAAACAAAAATCGTGAAATCGCACCTCCAACGGGATTTGAACCCGCAACCTTCGGCATAGGAGGCCGACGTCATATCCATTAGACTACGGATGATTTCTTTTTATTTTTTTTGTAGGGTAAATGTCTCAAATTTGCAAAACATTTCACAATTTTGCCCTATTTGGTATGCATTTTCAAACATTTCATTTTCTTCAGTAAACACAATAGTTCTTGAAGGATCGAAATTGTAAACAGTGCTGTACGCTGATTGGCTGAAAAGACCGGCGAACGGGCGCTAGCTCTATTGTAAAATGTTGTGTTTGTTGTCGTACGCAAAGTATAGATTTTTGAGTTATTATTGGACTCCATTTAGTCGTTCTTTATTACAGACATATTAAAAGCACATTAAACAATCACTTTATGCAGGGATTTCGTTTGAGTTTTGTGCTTTTATAATTTTTGAGCGGCACAACTGTGTTTTTTCGAAGGCTTCTGTGGTTTTCTTTTCCACGAAACTATCTCGTATTCAGTTATTTCGAAACGGGTGGGCAATTGTTTAGTTTCTACACTTTATTTGTCTAGTAAAAGGTTTTCTTAGATTCTAGAGCTTTCGAAAGATAGATTAATCTATGTTTTGCTTTTTTGAAAAGCACATCCTCGTGATATACGTGACTAAAGGCACAAAAGCTGAGGTCAGGGAGGCCATTTCAGTGTTGCTCTCGGACAGTCTAATTTTGCCAATCAGAAACGATTATAATAGTATAAACTAGATGAGTTCCACTAGTTTTCATTTGGTGTCATTGAAGTGTCCCTATTATAGCACAGTACTGAGCTGTATTGTATTTGTTCAGGAATTGCCGTTGTGTCGGTCAATTTATCAAGAGTCACGAGCCTCAGGCTGAACGATATTGTGGCTGTTGAAAACGACGACCCGCTTTCATATGGGGAGGTAACTGTTCCCTCAGAGGCATTCGGCAAGAGCAGAGAAGGTAATTATTACACGTTTTCAGAAGAAGAAAAAAACAAGGAAATCCAGGGACGAAACCTAGATTTCACCTCGGGGTTAGATTGATTTAATGCGATACACATTCACATACCTAGGAGGTCCCCGGCTCGTCCCCTAGCAGGAGAGTCCCTTGCCATTGACGCATGCACGAGATTTGATACAGAGCCGATGAGATACATAACTTTCTGCGCATGCCCCGACGTTCAAAAACAGCCAATCAGTGAAGGCCCTCAAATGGCGACAACCATTGTCTGGCTCATATTTCTCTCCCTTTTTTAGGTATTGGTGGTGTAGTATGGGTAACGTATGCCCCATTACAGTACATGACTCACGAGAGGTATGATAAAAAAACTTATTTGTAGGAGTCATATAAAGGTGATGCATGCGTTCTTTCTTGTTTGAACCCTTGTTCGGCAAGGTTTCGCTAGGTTGCATTTATTAGGGCTGGGTTAGGCTTGGCTTGGTACTTTAAGCTAGATTAAAAAGCTTAGTTTATAAAAGTACCGGCCTTTATAAAAGTAACAGCTGGTTATGCTGGTATATGTTCTTTTAAATGAATCGTGTTGCTTAAATGTTCATCACCTGTTCCAATCCGCGGAAACATGCTGGTTAACTGCGCCTTATATTTCTCACTTCGCGTTTTCTTCTTTTTTCTTTAAAAAATGCAGGGGCATTAATGTCAGCAGTCGTGTCATGAATGTAGAGCTGAATCCAAAGAGCACTTCGGCATTCAAGAAGCCAGTAGAACTGGTTTTCACAACATCAAAGGTAGTTATATAAACTAGTCAATGCCTAAAATAGAGGGCATCAAGCTCGATTGTATTAACCTGTTCTCTAGCTAATGACGTCGCTGATCACCTAGTGATACAATGCCACTTGTTTGCTCTCTCTTGTCATCTTGAATGCTCTATCCAGTTTTATTGCATGTTTGTTTTTTGATTAAGGTGTGGTTAGTAACACACAGCTTTGTTGTTTGCATAAGAGCTAATCCCAATTCCCGATTTATATGAATTGATGACGTCACATCACGTGGCCACGTTGCTCCATCTTTTTCCCATCGTACCTTATTAACATGTTTCCCAAGTTGTTTTGCTTGTGTTAGGTATGATCTCAGGAGCTAAACTGTGGTGTGGGCTTGTTTGGTGTTCCTTGACTAATAAAACTGCCAATTATTATTTGTTCTAGCCCGAAGCTGAATCTACAGAAGATTGCTCCTTCTGGGACTTTAACAAAAGGTTTGATAAAAGGATATTGGAACACGTTATTGGAGTTGTCGTAGTGAACTCTAGGTCCCTAATGCTGATGATATGTAATCAGGTCGTGTCAAACGGTCGCTATTTAGCATTTTCTTGGTTCCTTTTGACATTTTCGATAGCGCATTCACACGGCTGTGGTTCTAACTTGTATGAGGTGCGATTTTTCTGATTTTTGCGGCAATTGACGGCGATTTTAACGTAATATTTTTACTATTAAAATAGTCTGAAAACTGTCCAGGCAGGGAAGAAATCAAACATACCTATTCGCAATCCAATTATATCTGCTCAATAACACACCAAAATACTCCAAGTAGTTACTTCACTAGCACGTGGCAGTTGAAAGGTTATTGAATGATCATGGGGACAAGAAGACTATGCTAAACCTTAAAAATAAACTTTAAAAATAATTATAAGTCCTATTACTCCTTTCCAGTGATGACACCTCTCCTCACGGGTCGTGGTCGTCTGACGGATGTAGGGTGGGGAAGCGAAATGGCACGGAGATTACTTGCTATTGCACTCATCTGACGAGCTTTGCCATTTTGACACGGCTTCGAGCTCGGGTAGGTAAAACGTGTAGCTATAATTCTTACTGTGGTCTGTTGCATAGCGTCGATGGTCCATCAGTCGTTATCGAGTCTATGAATCAGGAAATGGCTAGCATACACCTATTTCAGAAAATAGGTTCAATATTTCAGTCTTTTGTAGCCCGCGGTGCGTCATGGGATAAAACAAGTAGAATTACGTCAGCTTCCCTGCTAGCAGCCCTCTTTTCTCTGCATTTCCCTGGCTGAGGATAGCAAGGAAAAGAGACCTTTGCCATGGGTCGAAACTCGCTTTGTTTTGCCGCAGTCCACAACCTTGGACGGTTTGTTTGCCGTTTCTTGAGTCCACCATATGCGCACGTATATCTACAGACGTCTTCCGTTGTGAGGTTAAAATAATATCAGCGGAAAACGTCTGTGAATATGTGCGCGCATATAGTGGGCTTTTAAGAAACGATCAGCAAACCGCAAAACAAAGCGGGTTTCGACCCAGGGCAGATATTTATTTTCCTCGCCACCCTCAGCCAGCAAAATGTAGAAAAAAGAGGCCTCTGCTAGCAGGGAATACGTCACCGTAATTGTTTGACAATAAGTATTCGATTTTAAAAATCTACAGTCTGGAGAGCAATCAGAAATCCTCCGTTTTTGTGGCCGCAGACGTGTGCACGGGAGGTGCGAACGAACAAAGGAAACATCCGTTTTCGAAAATATCCGGATACGTGTGGACGGTGTCTTGGCCTGCTTGCTGCCGCATTTTTGGGTATGCATGTACGCGGTAGTGATCGCTGCTGCCATCCTGGATTTTTGTAACCCATATTTTCTCCCCTGTTTTCGCCATAACAACATACCACCTTCAAGCTGACTACGTGAAAATGTTTTTGTCTTTTTTTTTTCAGCCACCCACTGTGCATGACAAGTACCTGACGTACATCACCTTTATTGGTCTTGGGCTTTCAATGCTTGGCTGCGTGCTCACCATATTAACACATCTCTTCCTACCGTAAGTAATTAACTGGAGACGTTGTGTTACTATCCGATGTGCCGGAGCGTAAGATCACTGTTGTGACATGGTGAACGGTTCAATCAAAAGAGCCTCAGTTACCCGCCATTCTATCAGCCTTGCCACATGGACTGCCAATGCAATATTTTCGAATCCATTTTGGTAAATCAAGTACAACAATTTGTTTGTAGATGGTATTTCCAGACTTCTGCAGGTGATAAGAAATTGGTGGCTTCTATAGAGGGATTCGTGATTCAGTAGCTAAGATTCCATACAACCTCGTAATTCTCCAAATTGCTGACTGGAGTGGAATAATTATTTTTCAGTTATGTATGTAGCAGCTGCTCGTAAGATCAAACGCTATTGGCTTGATGCACCTTGTTCTTTTCGTGTTTTATTCTTATGTTTCCATTCTTTTCACTGAGGTGCATCAATCCTATAGAGTTGGGTCTTCCGTTAGCTTCTACATGACCCATTTTTTTAGCGAAGTTCTCTAGCATTTTCTTGTTCAAGCTATATTTGAAATTTAACATTCTTGGACCAAATTTGCTTCAGCATTGACCCTCACTCACTGATTCTCATCCTTGCGTGTTGCGCATGCAACATCGTCAGAACTGTCTGGGACGTGTCATTGTTTAGCGGGGGGGGGGGGGGGGGGGGATCCTATTTTTGTGGGGAGGGTCCTAATTTAGTTCGCGTGTCTAAAGGGAGGGTCCAAATTTTTTTCACTCCTGTTTGGGGGAGGGTCATAATTTTTTTCAGCAGCATTTGAACAGGGTAAAACAAATAGCGATAGTGGTTATTTCAGCAACTTCTCCATAAACGTTTCGACGCGCTTTGCGCGCATAAACAATGACATCTAATATACTCTTTGAGCAATGAGGACACTACTTTTGACAAGAACAAGTTATCTTGACGAGGAAAATCAAACTCTCCCAAAATTTCCCTGTAAATGATAGGCCTGGAGGGCATGTCACTATATGTTTGAAAGAAGACCTCTTAGGTAAGCGTGAGTTTTCGACGTTACAAGCATAGAAATTCGTCCGTTGGGCCGCGCTTCGCGCACATCAATATTAATAACTTCGTCATTTGCGGAGCGCAGTTGTGCGCATGAATAATATAACCTAACCTATATAATTGAGGACTAACACGTAATTTTTTAATGTTCGATATTCTGAAGTAGAGAATGTTTGGACAAAAAGTAAAGGCTAATGTTCTTTTCCTTCCAAAAGTCCTGATTCTGGTTAGAAAAAACATAAAACGAGTATCATCACTACCAAAGAAAATTTAACATGTTTGAAATTTATCAGCGCTGGGCACATGCTTGCAAGACCGCGAAAAAGTAAGGTGGAAATTTCCACCGACCATCGTCGGACAAATCTAATGCTAAACTGCCAGACCCCGAAAGTAAGGTGGAAATTTCCACCGACCATCGTCGGACAAATCTAATGCTAAAAGTCTTGATTTTGCCAGACCCTGAAAAGTAAGGTGGAAATTTCCACCGACCATCGTCGGACAAATCTAATGCTAAAAGTCTTGATTTTGCCAGACCCCGAAAAGTAAGCTGGAAATTTCCACCGGCCATCGTCGGACAAATCTAATGCTAAAAGTCTTGATTTTGCCAGACCCCGAAAAAGTAAGGTGGAAATTTCCACCGACCATCGTCGGATAAAGAGAATTTAGCATTTCGATGCAGCTGCTTATAAAGTGTTTAAAAACAAGTGTATACCAATGGCATGAAGATTGTAAAATCGCGTTCGCAGCGTTTTACTTTCAATTGAAACCGCTAGTCATAACTGTCTTCTCCTGGACATCCAACGAGCTTTGGTAGATACCTAAAGCAGAAAATGAATTGTCAAGAATTATGTGCGTTCAGAGTCAGAGAGTAGAAAATATATTTTATAACGTAATTCTTCGCTGATGATTATCGATGCAATCAAGACGTTCATATGTTTAGATAATCGCAAAATATAAACAAATAGTAGATTTTCGCGGTAAGAAATATGTTCGTGGTTCGTTGTCGAGTCAGGCTGATTTTGGCTTGAGCTGGTGAAGAGAGTTATAATGAGCCCTGAGAATGATACATAACATGTAAGCCAAGAGCATAAATTGTATTAACTATTATAATAACAGAGCCAAAAACTCGGGCAAAAACTGAACTACGCCGTGATGTCTTAAACTTATTATAATCGCGCATCTGTAATTGTTCAGTAGCGGTTTGTTTTCTATTGCGTGTAACACTATTACCCTTTGTCTTTTATTCCGTTGAAACTGATAGTAAATAGCTGCCTGTCGCATTGCTTTTGCACCGAGCATCTAATACTAGCTATTAAGGAGTGAGGGAAACTAAGAACTTTCCATAACAATAACAGCAGTCATTTCTCCCTAATACTGCTGCGTACTCTCCTCATTATTACTTCTGCTCTACCTGTATAGCAAGGGCAGAAAGCCAGTGAACATTTTCTGTGCTTGATATTTGTAAATACATTGAAGCTTACCTTTCATACTCCTCGTTTCAAACTTGATTATTTTAAATTTTGTAGTACCAGCGGTTATTTTCCGGAGCAGCCTTTGGCTGGTGATTGTAACCGTACATAAAGCAGCGCAGACTTCTCTTCCGAAGACTCTTCCTTTGCAAAGCAAAGCGAATCTATTTCCGTTTAGCGGATATTTCTATTTCCGTTTAGCGGATGCTGCGCTGAAACTAACTCAAAGTTAAATTTCAAATTATCCAATCATAAAAGGAAAGCAAATTTAATGACCAATCAAAACGCGGGATAATAGGTCAAGACCTTACACGTGACCACTCATAAACATCAACACCATGGGTGCTGTGCTCTATTGTTCTTGCAACGGACTGATCATTGTGACAATGATCAGTCCGTTCTTGTATTTTGAACAAGTCTTATGGCCGTCGATGGCTACAACTGCTACAATGTCACGTAAAAGGAAAGGAAAAGCCAACCGAGGGCCGTAGACAAAAGTGGTACTTCCAAACAAAAGCAAGAAGGAAAGGGCGAACATTTTAAAAACGAATAACAATATGCTCTGCAAGCTTTTAAAACCAGTTCAAAGTTTCCTCTCGGAGACCAATGATTGCGACAACTTCCTACTCGGGTGATAATGGAATATAAGGTAAACGCTGATGTCTATAATATACAGAAGTAATATAGGCTCGGCTATTTACATTCTGGGTTAATAGGAGAACTTTGCGAAGGAAACCTGGACGTAAGAAAAAATGTATGCACTCGATAGTTATGACGAACATCTTCGGTACAGGAAATTGTTTGCGGCTATCTATTTCTATCACGACCGTGCTTTGTCTGTGATTTCCGCGATTACACTCGAGGAATTTGCCAGTGTATTATTATAAGAAGCCACGTTATAGTTCGAAATATGAAATCGCAATGTAACATTTCCAGTCAGTCACGTCGAACAACATACTAATATGTACCTAGTGGCCTCGTCCGGCGGTGTTTTAACGCCTGGTTTGACGCTGCGGGTTCCATTGACAATTTTAACTTCGAATTTACAAATAACTAAGCTCAAGATGAAATTAAGATTAAGTTGAAGGATTTTATAGAGTATGAGGCAAACTTTTAGCATTGTATTTTGGAAGGCTGCTATAGAGTTTCCAACACAGTAGCTTTCTAGACTTTGAAGCTGGTATTTTTACAGCGCTGTTCGGCTGGAAACTTTCATCTCACTTTTCGGAGGCTTTAGCTTTACGAGTAGCATTATATTTGTCCGAAGCTCTGGCAAACTCAGGACTTTTAGCATTAGATTTGTCCGACGATGCTCGGTGGAAATTTCCACCTTACTTTTCGGTGTCTGGCAAAAACAAGACTTTTAGCATTAGATTTGTCGACGATGGTCGGTGGAAATTTCCACCTTACTTTTCGGGGTCTGGCAAAATCAAGACTTTTAGCATTAGATTTGTCCGACGATGGTCGGTGGAAATTTCCACCTTACTTTCGGGGTCTGGCAAAATCAAGACTTTTAGCATTAGATTTGTCCGACGATGGTCGGTGGAAATTTCCACCTTACTTTTTCGGGGTCTGGCAAAATCAATACTCTTCTGCGTCATTGATGTCTAGCCTTTTCTCTAGGTAGCACACTCACTTACTGCCACCACTTTTAGGATGTATTTACTTTAACAGCATAGCAATTAAAATCACTGCCATACCAAATGGTTAATAAACATTATCGATGCACCGTTCTGTGCTTATTAAAGTAATTTGGAATAAATGTCTTATGGTGCAAATAAAATATGACTAACGAACAATAATGCCGTCGCGGAACATTTTTGGCAACGCGAAAGAGAATGAAGACGAACATACGATTGATGGTAAGTCATCGTATCGTTATCTGCATTTCTTTCTAAATTAACAGTAAAATTTCAACAGGTGTGGTTTTATATTGCCAAAATCTTCACTTCAGAATATCGCACATTAAAAAATACGTGTTTAGTGTACTTCCTCAGCTCCTGACAGGCTTTGTTTATTATACCGTACACAAAACATGTTCATCTACCCTTTCTCTGAGGCTTGATTTGTCTTTGGTGTAATTTGTCTTTTGGTTTAGTTTTGATGAAATGCGATGAACAAACAAAAAAACGATGAACAAACAAACAAACGTTTATCAAAATTTGGGCGCGCTTCGCGCGCAACGAAGGATATGCGAGCCCGTTTTTCTGTAAAATGTCTACAGTACTAGGTCAAACAGGGGACGGGAGATGTGGGATTATGTTAATCATTATACAGGGAGGGAGGATCACTGCATTTAACCCGTGTATTACCAAACATTCTCACGTAAATAATCGAGGCGATGAATAATAACCGCCGTTCCTATTTCAATTGACACCCGGCCCCCACCCCCGGGACAGGGCGGGAAAGTAACGCGGTCAGGCCGGGGATTTAACACATTAATCTACGGAAGGGCAGGGAGTTTAACTCGGACCTTCTATGGCGGGGATATTCAGCGGGGCATTAACGGGGAATATTAACGTTGAACCAGAAGTTCGATTATCGTGCGAAACCGAGGTCGGAGGATTTTGGGAGGGATCACTTTATTTTTGGGCGAGTGAAAGGGGAGGATCTCTCGAAACCTGAAGCCTTGAAAGAGAGATTCCAGCAACGAGTTCTATATCATTTTCTAGTTTTATTTTATTCATTATGTTGAAAATTTCGGCGCGCTTCGTGCGCATAAGGAATAACATCTAATCTAGTTTTAGAGAACTTGCCCAAAGAAAACAATACGCTTGTGGCGCTTAAATGGAATGCGTACGAATGTCGTTACAAGCATAAGTATCTTGGCAAGGACAAATGAAAACCCCCAAAAGCCCTCCAGTGATACGCCCGGTTGGCAGTCAATATGTTCGAAAGAAGTGAGTTCGACGTTAAAAGCTGCAAAAAAAATCTTTTTTTGTGCTGCGCTTCACGCACATGAACAATAATAATTTGTAGCGCGTGAAGAATAAAACCAACAGGCTTTTTTTACTACACACAGAAAATAAAATGTTATATTTTCTCTGGAGGCTTGATGAAATGCGTTTATCAAGATAAAGGCGCGTTTCGCCATGTTGCGAAAGTGTCCCCGGGGGCCTGGAGCTTTAACAACGAATGTCCCTGGTGACCGGGAAAATAGTAACATTTAGTGAATGTTAAATCGGGGGGCCGTGGTGTCAATTGACTGGTGCATGACAGAAGTCACTTGGACAATAGTCTATCTAACAGGTTTTTCAGAAATAAATTGCATGGGGGAGGGTCCCAATTTTTTTTACCTACGACTGGGGGAGGGTCACATTTTTTTTGTTATGTTCAAGGGGAGGGTCCTAATTTTTTTTAGCCTTGTTTGAAAAAAGTGGGACCCCCCCCCCCCCCCGGTAAATAATGACACGTCCCTCTATTGTTTGGGCCATATATTACGGGTGATAAACTTGGTCTGTCTCTTTAGTTTCCGCTCTCAATTACTTCGACTCGGTTCTTCGAATATAATTTCCCTAATCACTACTGACAATTGTGTGTTCTTGTGGTAGCTGGTGGGATACTGCCTGTTTAAAGTTGATTATACCATGTCGTTCGGAGGTTATAGTTACAATCACTTGATATGGGATACCTGTTTCATTCAATTGTCTCTGCAGTGTTTTCTTATATTTAACAACTATCCCCCGAAGGGGAGGTGAATAGTGGTGGCTATATACCGAGACGCGAAGCGTCGAGTTATATATCGCGCAAGCCGCCGACCCTTAGGAGGATAGTTGTTTTAGTATAAACCAAATCAGTAGGATAAAATATGGTGGATTAAGTTTCAAAACGCAATATTGCGCGCGAAACGAGCCTCCATTTTGAGACTTTTTTAAAAATAGTAAATAGTTAGCACTTATTCTATTTCAATTGAAGTGGATAGTGGCAGAATATTTACCGAGAGCCGCAGGCTCGAGGTAAATATTCCTAAAGCCACTATCCACCGAAATTGAAATAGAATAAGTGTTTTAATATATACCAGCAAGGCAACCTGCCGAATTTTCAGTCGGAAAACAATAAGAAAAGTTGTGTTAGCGTTTTAAAACTACGTGCGTGACAAAACTCACGCAAACTTTATAGATGATTTGCATAAGCACGTTTTTGGTCGATTTTGACAGCTCTAGAAAGTTTGCAAGCATTTACTTCGAAAAGCTGCGGAAAAAAGTGGACAATTCAAGGGATTTTCAACAAATTTGAACATGTAGCGAGCAATATATTGCATCATTTCAATTCAAGAAAGAATATAGCTGCAAATTTGAGAGCATTTGTAAGCAATTCGCCAAAAGTTTCCGAGATGAGAATTATTTGTCGGCAGCCACTCGTTGCACAAGTAGTTTGCTGGAAAAATGGAGTGAGCAAACACCGTAAACACTGGATATTTGAGGGAAAAACGATTTAGCAGGATAAAACAGCTACACGAAACCTTGTGAAAAGGCTTTATGAGGTTATCATTAGGCAAGAAGAAGGAAAACTAACTACTAACAGAAGTCTCCTTTGTGGCGGACAGTTCGCTCGCAAAAAACTACAAGAAAGCTGCCGATCAGTCGTTGCAAGACACAAACCATCCTCAGGTACTTTGAAAATTAGCTATTTCGACTGTATTTTCTCGACATATTGTAGATTATAGTTTTGATTTTTGTCAGATTAATAAAATAAAGGGAAAATACATGGCTACAATAAATTTTCATTTATGTTTTGCAAGCTTAAGTTTTTCAACTCGTGTTTCAGTGCAAGCGAGTTTTTCACAAACAACGCTCAGACGATTATTGTGAGCTCATTTGTTACTTCTTTAGTTTTGTTGACTGACTTTTCTTCACCACTACATGAAATTTCCTTGCCAACACAATATCTACTGTTTCGGAGGTAAATAATGTCTCAGATTCCGAGATTCTAAACCAATCAAAATGCTCGTTCTTAGGAGGTTGCCGAGCTGGTATATACTAATTAGCACTTATTCTATTTCAATTGAGGTGGATAGTGGCAGAATATTTACCGAGAGCCGCAGGCTCGAGGTAAATATTCCTAAAGCCACTATCCACCGAAATTGAAATAGAATAAGTGTTTTAGTATATACCAGCAAGGCAACCTGTCGAATTTTCAGTCGGAAAACAATAAGAAAAGTTGTGTTAGCGTTTTAAAACTTATACGCGCGTGACAAAACTCACGCAAACTTAGATGATTTGCATAAGCACGTTTTTGGTCGATTTTGACAGCTCTAGAAAGTTTGCAAGCATTTACTTCGAAAAGCTGGGGGAAAAATGGACAATTCAAGGGATTTTCAACAAATTGGACATGTAGCGAGCAATATATTGTATCATTTCAATTCAAGAAGGAATATTGGTTCAAATGGAAGAGCATTTGTAAGCAATTCGCCAAAAGTTTCCGAGATAAAAATTATTTGTCGGCAGGCACTCGTTGCACAAGTCTTACTTTGCTGGAAAAATGGAGTGAACAAACACCGCAAACACTGGATATTTGAGGGAAAAAAACGATTTAGCAGGATAAAACAGCTACACGAAACCTTGTGAAAAGGCTTTATGGGGTTATCATTAGGCAAGAAGAAGGAAAACTGACTACTAACAGAAGTCTCCTTTGTGGCGGACAGTTCGCTCGCAAAAAACTACAAGAAAGCTGCCGATCAGTCGTTGCAAGACACAAACCATCCTCAGGTACTTTGAAAATTAGCTCTTTCGACTGTATTTTCTCGACAGATTGTAGATCATAGTTTTGATTTTTGTCAGATTAATAAAATAAAGGGAAAATACATGGCTAAAAATAATTTTCATTCATGTTTTGCCAGCTAAAGTTTTTCAACTCGGGTTTCAGTGCAAGCGTGTTTTTCACAAACAACGCTCAGACGATTTGAGAGCTTATTAAATCCAGAGAGACCGATTTGGAGACAAAGAAATCTAATTTGTTACTTCTTTAGTTTTGTTGACTGACTTTTCTTCGCCACTACATGAAATTTGCTTGCCAACAATATCTACTGTTTCGGAGGTAAATAATGTCTCAGATTCCGAGATTCTAAACCAATCAAAATGCTCGTTCTTAGGAGGTTGCCGAGCTGGTATATACTAATGCTGGATATCTACTATTTCAGGGACCAATCAGAGCGCACGAAAATGACTATTCACTGATTTGGTATATATACTAAATACTGTTATTAACGAAGCTGTGCTACATCCCTTTTTTAGGAGTGTACGATCTGAGAGGGTATTCATCCACATGAACCTAGTGGTGGCCATTCTTGTTGCGCAGGCGTTGTTCTTCGTTGCCGCATTACAAAGAACGCCAAAGGTACGGACGTGTAAGCAGATGGTGTTTGTTTAATCCATTATGAAATAATGCGCGCGTTCTGCATTTTAATTAAAATTAATTCCATTATTGATTTCATTATTCAATCCAAAAATGCAATTTCAAATTCAATATTGAACTTTTTTGCCCTTTCTTGCCCTGTTTCGCCTAGTGCAGTCGCCGAGCTTTCCGTCGCGACGTTGTCTGGTTTTAGTTCAGAGGGAAGCCAGTTGACTGCACTAGGCGAAGCAGGGCAATAGTTCATGTTCATTGACTCAGATATGTTGATTGGCGGGACAATAAAGTCAAAAATCCAAAAATAATTTGATGTTTTTGAAAACGCAGCTCGCGATGCAACGGTTTTAGCTGTTAACCAGGAACACGTTCTTGATAGAGCGGGTTTTCGTATGACTGTAGTAAAACCAATCGCAAAGTAATTACACCAATTCTGAATAAAACCTATAGAAGTGATTGCACATTACTCGATCACGACAGTCATCTAAATCCGTTCTAATGGTTAAGCCGACTTTAACAAAAGGTTGCACTGTGACTCGTTCCAATTTTTTTCCTCTTGATGTAGATAGATAGATTTGGCAATGTTGCATAAACTAAAATCTTGTTATCGGGAAAAACAACGTTAATTGTAATGTAGTATTGTGATCTTGTTGCAGAGTCTCTGCTTGAGTATGGCCATCTGCTTGTACTTTTTCTATATGTCTATTTTCACATGGATGCTTGTCGAGGGAGTGCACATCTATTGTTTAGTCATCAGAGTCTTCACGTCAGGCCATGATAGGAAGAAGATATACACCTTTATTGGCTGGGGTAGGTAATGCGTTGACTCAGGATTACATGTAGAATTTCGAGATTTCCTCAATTTGACTCTTCGAATCTAAAGTTTAGGTCATTATCGCTTGATGTCCGTTATAATAAGGGTTTGGTACTGACGAATATCTACTCCAGCGGGAATGATTATCGACCTTTAGTGTTGCCCACGTAGGTACTTTTGTACTTCCGCTTGGTAAACTGTACCCTCCTTTCCTCCGCCCGTCAGCTAACCCAAACACTGCGCAACGTCCCTATAGGCTGGGGTAAAAGAATCAGATCAACATTTGTGATTAACGTGTTTCCGACAATTTCTACATGAGACGCTAATTCAGATAATGAGGAAACTCCCTAAATAGTTGTCAATGTATGTTCAGCGATGTTAAACGTTTCAATACACGTTCGACGCTTTGCCCCCAGCCTTAATTTTCGACTTCTGCAATACACTGCAAAAACGCACTGAGCATCTTGGGCAAAAGGGCCATCTATGACAAATTTGATGTATCGTTGCAGGTTTACCCGCTATTCTAACTATTTGCTGCGGGGCCGGATTCCGATGGGAGTTCTACTCAGAAACAACGTAAGACATTCGACATTCAAAGAAATGATTGTCCATGTTCTGTTTATTTACTGTTTGGCTGGGAGCTAAACAAGGGGAGACCTATATAGAACGGATAACTGGTTATACCCCGGGCGAACAGCGCCAAAAATGATATGTTTTGCCACCGTTTGTCGTGATAGACGCCAAGCAACAATACAGGGGCCTTATTGGCTTAGCTAGTCAATCGTTTTTTTTTTCCCGAGGGGGGGGGGTCTCCTTTGCAAGAGTGATAAGTGTGCTCGTCGGGGCATCGGAAAATATACCCTAAAAAATACCAGGACATACTAAATCCAACCCCTAAAATACTATCTAAACAAAATGACCCCTAAAAAATACCAACCATAAACCTTTTTTGTTATTGTTTATTGTTTCTCATCCCAAAACAAGCTTATTTTAGAGCTATAAATGAATTACGAAAGAAAGAAAACGTTTTGCTTGGTTTATGACCTTTTCATTCATTTGCGTACCCCTAAAATTACCATTTATTAGTGAAAGCCACAATCTTTCTCCGATACCCCCAAAAAATTACCTGAGAGTCGATTTTGACCCCTAAAAAAACGACGAGGCACCCGTATCAGGTCGATATGTTAAGAACCCCACACACACACAGTTTGTACTTTCTAGGAACCCGATTTTTGGCCACACGTTGCTCTAATCACTAAAACAATCTGTCTTAAACGCATTCGGCATTTACATATGCAAAAACTGAAGAAATCCTGTATTAGTATTATATTTTTCCATTCCTTTTCGTTTTCAGTTGCTGGCTATCAATTGATAGTGGGGCGATTTGGGCATTTGTTGCTCCTGTTGTATTGATAATAGCGGTGAGTGTAGGGTAGTATGCCGATCCCGTCTTCGCTTGTTTAGTCACACCAAACAATGGGTAGTTGATCTTCCCAGTGAAATTAAAAATGCCCGAACAACAAACTCGATAATTGTTCATGAATTCTTCATCATTTCCACGTGGAAATATCGAACACATATATCATGAGGCAAGTTGTAACATATTCCTGCAATCGGTGTATTTTCCATTGTTTTTGTCAAAAAAAGATTTTGGCTTGTCCCACGTTGCGGGATCGGTGAATTACTACGTCCACGGCGCGAGCTAGCTCGGTAAATAAGACACCCTTGTAATTCGAGTGTGTATAGTTCTTGCCTGGACCATTAGTTCCACCGCCACTTCACAAATCGAGGAAGGAAGACTGGCAAATGTTCTTACTCGCGTCATAAGTCCTGCTGTCACGTCCAGTTCAATAAAAAATAGTATAGTGTCAGCGTACCCGGAAAGGCAAAAGGGCTTGTTGGGTCTGCGAGTTGGGTATAAAAAGGGTCTAAACATTCATCGGTTCGCATGTATAAAGGATCATTTTTTTTTCATATTCCACTGTGACAATAGTACGGTTGAGTTCTGAGACCCAATTGTCACAATTGCATATTCTCATCCCTAATAAGTATTGATTGACAGGCAGAATTGCCAAAAATCTGCTGGACTTTGAATGTTGAGTGTAACAAAAATATTTTATCGTTTCCAGTTCAATCTTATAATTCTGTTCTTGGTTCTACGAGTGACCGCCATCATGCTGAAGGACGAGTCTCAGACAAGCTCTAAGTACGTATTCATTCAACTTTATGGAATAAACATCGGTAGCAGCTCATATGGAACTTTTACAGCAATGTTGATATCCCACGATTGCTCGATGGGAAGTTCTTTTCCAATTAAAGAGTAACTACAGGAGCCCGTATGTAGAAGCCTCCAACTGGCTTATAAAATTGAGGCACCGTTTTTCCTGACTTATCTATTTTTAGAATAGAATTGTTAGGTTAAGCCATTGTTTGCTGGTTACGCTAGAAAGCATGCATAGATTAGATAAAATTACAACAATGAGAGGTATTCACATGTAAATTTCAATTGTACCATGAAGTGTTCTAAAAATAGATCGGTTAGTAAAAACGCTGCCTCATAGACCCTATATGGAAGATGGACTTTCCTATTCATGGACTCCTGGTATCTGAAAAAATATCCCTGTGTATCATCAGACCAATGTTCTTGGTTACGGATTGCTCATGCTTTCCGCATGTTCAGCAGCAATATTTGCTGATTGCACTAAAATGTTTTTCCATTGCCTTCCTTCGGCAGAGCCCTAGTAAAGGCGTTTGTAACCTTGTTACCTATTCTTGGTTTGACTTGGACGTTCGGATTCCTGGCTTTTAACAACAAGACCGTCGTCTTTGAATACCTCTTCGCGATTTTTAATTCAATGCAGGTAAGTATTGGTAGAAATGATAGTTATTTGAGCATGCATTCTTAAGTCTGTGCCAATTGTAGGCTGCATTTTACTGATATGTTTTTTTTTCCTTTAGGGGCTCCTTATCTTTATCTTCTATTGTGTTTTGAGTTCAGAGGTAAGCCACGTTCGGTTGTTAAGCTGTGTGCGATGGACTCGACCAAGTCGTTATGTGTTTATTTCCTTTGTTACCGGTGCAGAAAACTGTGCGCGCCTCGCTACTCGCCCCACGATCCGTTGCGCGCCACTGCTGCGGCTGCGCAGGAGTTTGTTGTGCGATGTGTTTACCTTGTGGTGCAAATTCTAACGCGATGCCACTTAATTCGCGCGCTGTGAAGCTGCGACATCGCAAACGTTTTCCACTGCGATGCGGGTGCGAAATTTCTCCAGATCACCGACAAACTGTGAAATATTGTAGTGCCAATCGCCGGAAGTTCATACCGCGTGATTTCATGAAGGTGCGGTTTCTGTAGTGATCTCACGATGATGCCGCATCACAAGAGTCGACGACCTCGATCGATGACTTCGCTTCGATCGACGACACCTGCGACAACTTCGCGTCGCAGGTGTTTTGAATTTGTTCAGCATTTACTGCGAACGACGCAGACGCGGCAGTTCCCAGCGCGTGGGATGTGAAGTTTCCGTTCGACACTTCAATTGCACCACAAATCGTAACGTGTGGCGGGCGTTTCAGACTCTGGTTATAGATAGTGACGACAGTGACGATGTACCACGGCAACAATGATGATGACGATAATAATAATTTTCTCACACAGGTCAGGCGGGAATTCCTTCGCAAGCTGCACAACTTGGAGATGAAGCGCAGCCTAAAGAACTCGTACAATCCCTCTGGGACCACACCCTCACAGCGGAACCTCGGCACAGGGGAAACTAAGAGAAGTACGGAACCCCAGCTCAAATCACTTCGTGATCTATATAGTGTTAGAATATATGACAAAGAGCTGAACAAGAGGGGAGGGTTTACAAAGCTTTAAAGTTCGGCGCTCAACTAGGGAGCCAGTTGAGTAATGGTTGATCTTGAAGTTATTCTGAAGCCTCTTGTCCACTTTCATGCTAAGTGGAGTAACACCTGCTCACGTAACTGCATAGTAGGGTAGCATTCCTAGAATCATTGTATGCTGTACAACGTCTGACGTGTTTTATACACCTTCCAATCATCGTTCCTCGTCAAACCATGAATCATAAACCATCAGTGTTTGTGATTATTATTATTATCTGAAATCGGAGCAATGTATGTCCACTGATTCCTCAAATGTAATATATACAATTTGCCCAGCGTTGTTAATGTAGTTCGGTATCTCAAAGTCGGGCAAAACAAAACGACTTCGTTGCTTGTGCATGGTTCATGATACATGGTCCCGCCTTTAGTGAAGTAGGTCAATATGTACAGCTACATTTATAATCGTTTATCTAATGTTGTATGAACTATTTTATTATATGAGTTCGGTCTCAATATTTCTTCTGTATTGTGAGCCACCATCTTCTGATGAAGATGATGTCTCTTCTCAACTGACTAATATAACAACACCTAACTTTTCAGTCTATCACACGCTTTAACACCACATTATTAATGTATTTCTTACTAACACTCGCTTCTTCTTCTAATAGCTTTAGACATCTCACTGCAGCCCAAGGCAAGCGCTCAGGACAGTTTATCACGTGACTCCATTGAAAATTTATAAGTCGCATGCATATTTAAAATAACTTGAACAGCGAAGTAAACTATATCAAACTAAATCGTCCATGCCGTGAAGCGCGACCCGCGTTTTCAAATCATAAATTTAGTTTCATATTTTTTTGTCACCCCACCTTGTTTCGCGCTATTGTAGTCGCGTGGCAATCCCTCGGAGCGAAAGCCATACAAATGTTACAAGGGGACACAACAGCAGATCGAAGGTACTAGCGAGACAAGGCAGGAATGCGATTTGCTAAAAAGGAAATCCCAAACTAAATTGATGTTTCGAAAGTGTGGATCGCGGTACAACGGTTTTTGCTGTAATTACAAGTGATACAAATCACTTGAGATATTGGATTCTTCTACGAGATAGAATAGGAAATATTTTTGCTCGCCAACACAACGAAGTATTGCGCCATTTAAAAAAGTAATAGAGAATAGGAAGATCGATCAAAGAATATTTCTTCGAAGCTATTGAAAATAACGTATTCTCTCAATAAAAAAAAATTAGCCATGGACTTTGCGGAAAGCCGGTTGCAGATAGAACGTCGAACGTAAAGGAACGATGCATAGCATGCTGCTCGTGACATGACACCGAAACAAAAGTCAAGTTAGTTATTGATTTATGGTCTTACTTTTATATTCCGAGTATTTTATCTCATTCCATCTTATTTTCTATAAACCATATTATCCCTACCCAGAAGAGTAGAGTAACATTAGAACTGTATAAAATATTTATGACTGTTGTTTGAAAATAAAGTAGAGCACGGCTTTTAATATCAAAAATTGGTTGTCGGAAGTGTGCACCAGTGACTGCAAGGGATTGATTAAAGTTGCAGTGGCTCTATTTGATAGGATATCATTGGTTTCTTTTCTACTATTTATATTTTATCTGTATAGCTACCGCACACGCGATTTGGTTTCAAAAGAAGGTATTCATTGTCTTGTGGACGAACCCTTGGACATTCTATCTTCAAGATAGATTTATTTCGACACAGAAATTCTATTTTATGCAGGCCGCGGTATCTTTAATTGCCAACGAGCAGCCGAGCCAAGAGGCGAGGCTGCGAGGCGGCAGCATTATAGAGCCGTGCGAGGAGAAAAATTCTCGAGTTCAGAGTGGTGTAACCACTAGCCAATCAGAGTGCCAGGATTTTGAAAGTGGTAACCAACTACTTGAGCACTATCAGTATCAGAAGAGAAATCTACTATTTGACCCCTTGTCCACTTCTGAAGTGCGTTCGTGTAGCCAACGCCGCGATGCTGTGTTTGTATATATTTCTCGCGCTGTTGTTATTGGAAATGCAACCTTACATGTATGAAATTTAGAGGTAGATATTTGTCTCTATAGTCGGCCAAATGAAATTAGGGCAGCAGTGAGTCAGAGGAACTCATATTTTCAAACGGGCAAAATATGATTCACTGTCTTGCTCGTTGGCACTTTTAGCGAGAGCTACAACTAGTTTATATTTAGAACGGGGTCTCGATTTGGATACAAATCATAGAACGGGGTGTTCTTTCTTGCGAAAATCGTTTATAGAACGGGGACGGGGCACTCGGCACATACCCACCACGGGCACGACGGCTTTTTGGTTTGCAGTATTTACATGATTGCACTGCCCTTGTTTTATAGGGGCGTTGTGCCGTGGATGTCTAAAAAGCCTGATCCAATCCATATACTGATCCAATCCGTATACCATCCAATCTGTATCACAATTGTCGCGCTATATTTCAGCCACAATCCACTCTTTTTTGTCAAAATGCCAAATAAACCCCGTAAAGAATAAATGAAAATTTGAGAAATTGTGTAGGGGCAATTCCAGACAGACATTTAAGGATTTGAAAGCACGCGATGCGTTGCAGTAAAATAATTCCACCGCTATGATTGAGCTCCTATCCATAGTTTATAGAGAGGAATGGTTAGGAAACCTGTCACCCTGCTATAGACCTTTTTCAAAAATGGCGGAAAGTTGCGTGGAAACGAGGCTGGAAATATGAGCATATATGGCAGCTGCCAAGGGAAGCCTTAGCTGGTGTGAATAGGGGCCGATAAAAAAAGAAAATCAGAAAACACTAGACTTAAACGGTTTTTCGATCTCCATTCGAACCAGCTAAGGCTTCCCTGGGCAGCGGTAATGTATGCTCATATTTCCAGCCTCGTTTCCACGCAATTTTTCGCCATTTTTGAAAAAGGCCTATAGTACTATCTCTTTGTTCACGTTTTCAGAGGAATAATTTTGTTTGTGCAGGGTCACGGTACATAAGTACCGAAATTCAGCCAGTAAGATTCAGTACAACCAGGCATGCATATTAGATGAGCATGAAACAAAATTGTGCAGGGTCAATTTCACGTGATAGCCCCTCTAAACATCCAGCCCACGCTATTGTGTTGACCCTTTGAAGTTTGCCGGGCTTCCTAACCATTCCACTCCATTAACGATGTCCTCACTCTCAAATGCCAGCAAGTTCCAAGATATATCGTCCAAGATGTTAACCATATGTTTCAACAACAACTTAGTTAAAATGATCGATCATTTCAAACTAAAGAACAAAGTTAATTTAGAGAGATATTGTGCTTATCGGCTCTTTTAAATGCGTGACTGGTGTTGCTACCTCTAGCTATCAAACTTCAGCGATAGCTCCGGAAATAGGAAAAACAATAAGTTGAAAGTTCGTGTGAAGACTCACCGGATGAGTTGTAAAGAATATATAATATTCGTCTCTGTAGAATTTTTAGTTTCAAAGCTAGAATTTTCATGACGTCATGTGAAAGCCAGGGATACCATATATGGAGGAGTACCTCCCCCGGCTCCATTCCTGCATTTCAAACAACGCCTCAAGCCATCCGTATTTCTACTCGTTATTTCACTACGTGCAGTATTGTTCTATAAACATTCTGACTCTTCGCCAAGTGCAAAACTTTCCAGGTATTCCACCTTACTCTCCATCCTTGTCAAAGCCTTATCATGACCCTCCAAATATTGTTTTGCTTTGCTTAACTTTAAAAACATATTATCCAAGAGCAAGTTGAGCTCCAATATAGAACCATGCGATGTTGAAACGTCACTCACTGCTTCGTCGTCATAGCAATATTCCTCAATTTCCTCCGGAAACGGTTCTATTGTTAAACTCCCTTCGTGTGACATCACGTCTTCTTGCAAAGTATTTTTAGCCCTTGCATCGTGCATGAAATCTGGCTTGTTGACGGCTGCATTTATTTTGTTATTGCCTTTAAGTGCATGGGGATGCTTCGTTTGCTTGCCGGATTTTGTTTCGCCCTTTCCTTTGTGGTGCTCACGTTTCCTCACGTGACGTTCTTTCTTCAATCGTAACATTTCCATGCGACCCGAATAATCACTTGCGTTACTGCTCTCGCGTGACCTTGATAATATTGCGTTATCCGGGAAAGCTTCAATGTCACGCATGCTTGTGTTATCTTCTTCTGTATCGCAAGCTTTTTCCATTTGCTCCCAGGACTGCTCGATCAGATCCATTACATTTATTCTAACAGAGTTTTCTCGATCAATTGTAGAAACTTCTGGAATTTCTGAAATCTCCTCCATTGTGTCTGTGACAATATCGTGATAAGGAATAACATTCTTAGGCACTTCATTCGCGTAACCGAATTTTTCATTTTTATTTGTGTAACGGCCATAGAGCGAGTGACATGATGCGCCGGATTGTGTTGCGTTACTGTCACATAGAAAGAGGTCATCCTCTTGATCGTCATCAACAAAGTCCTTGCATTCTTTACGTGTAACTTTACCTTCTCGTATTTCTCTACTGAGATGAAGGTTCCTTTTTAAACACCCCGTTGCTATTTCATTTATCTCTTCGCCAGATATCAAATCCTTATGGCGTGATTCACGTAAAATACTTAGCTCTTTACTTTCCCGCGAATGCTTTCCAAGACTAGGCGATATGTCTTTTGCTTTACCGCTTTGCGTTTGCTGCTTGACCCCTGTCATTATATTGCACGTCGTCGTTTTGTCTGCGGCGCGTTCTGTTGCGCTTTCCTTCTTTGATGCTTTTCGTTTTGATTTACCGCTGCGAACATGTTTTAGAAATCCCATCACGTCCTTCCTTTCCTTTGCTGGCTTCCTTTTCCCATTTTCCATTGCAGCACAAGTAGGATCACAATCCTCTGTCTTTCGACCACCAGCTCCTCCAAATCTTAAAATCTCCTCAATCGAACTTTGTTTGATGATTTTCGGTGTACTCACATTCACTCTTTTCGATCCTTTTCGAAGCAATACCTCGTAATTCTTGATCACGCCGTGAAGGTATTTGACCATCTCACGTTCTTCGTGAAGGTCATAAGACAGCTCATCTTGTTGTTCTTTCAGCCTCGTGTTCTCATGCAGGAGTTTCTCCGTCTCAGTTTCTCCCATGTGTCTGTTAAGTGTTTGGTTATAGTCAACACGATCGAGTGATCCAAAGGTTCGCGTGACCTACTCCAGACAAGGCCGTGCGTATTATTTTGCCTTCAGCGGTAGAGAGGTCGACCTGTTCGTAATCTGACACGCTAACATGATTGGATTAATCAAGTCCAATTAATTTGAGCTGCGAGGCATAAAACATGTCAAAAGATAGCCCGCTCTCGAAAAGCTCCCGGAAAGCCGTACCTGAAGCCGTTCTAGCACCTGCACAAAAATAGGGAGATCGGTGCGCGCTGTGCCACTCCGTTTTTCTCGGTACCACTGCTAAGAAAAAGAAGTGGAAAAAGAACGCGCATAACGAGTATAAAGCTTATACACCTGATCCTCCGTGAAAAATAAGAGAGCACCTGACTCACTGCACGACTTTCGATCGTCTCCAACAACCAAACTTAGGTGCATATTATGGAGTGGATGGTAATGACGGTGTAGATGTATGGATTTTTTGTTTTTGCAGCTTTGCTCGATTATGACTGTGGTTTTCAGCCATAGGTTACCAGAATTACTAGAAAGGGTTTTGCAGTGAGTTTCGAGTCACAATCATAAAAAGAGGCGTATGATTCCTTCCTTGTGTCAAGATTCAATGGATAGCGAGATAGAAACTGCAATATTTTTTTAATCGGCGCGGAGGTGAATATCTATTCTTGAATCAGAAGACCACACATGTTGGACGACAGTTTGCTTTTTGCGGCCTATTTATTCCGAGATCGGAATTGATAGCTTTTCGATGATAACTATGACCTGAGAAACTTAGAATAGGTGGTTTCGACAGAAATATGCAAACCCAAGAAGCAATGCCTAGCGAGAGGGCGTTGCGTGACTTTAAAATCAAGTTTAATTCGACTCGCCTAAAGCCAAAAAGGCTTCGGACCATATCATCTGGAACATGATGTAAAGCACGGTTTAAATGACTGCCCGGAGGGATATGATGCTTTTATATAGATACGGTTCTACAAAACGTTCGGCTTTGTGTTTAAGTTCATTCGATCATCCCTTTTCCTGTCCTCAACTGCTATCGCCCCAGCAATATTACCCGGCGTAATCAATCGAACGTTCGATAATCGAACTCAATCGAATACTGTACCAATCCGTCGATTGATTTTCGACTTGTACGGCAATCGAACACAATTGAACTCACAGCAAAGTGTTCACAATCGAACGTAAAGTCATCATGATTTGGACACAGTGATAGCCTTTAGTATATAGCGTAAATTGTAAGCACCACTGGATTTTAAACTAATTTTTGAAAAATCTTCTCTGCGAAAGCAGGTCAAATACGTGTGCCAGCGACTTTTTGTATGTTCGATAGTTAGGATTTGATTGCTTTTTGAAGTTATATAATAACCGAAAAAAAAAAAACGGACTGAACGAAAAATTGTCATAAAACTGGAACAAAGCAAATCTGGTAAAGTTTTGGAGTTTGGAGTCCATCTTAGGCCGGGTCATTCAAGGGTGGTTCTATTGAAGCCTGACGGACGAGAACTTGGTAAAACCTGTAACTTATTATCTTAGCTTGTGTCGCCGTGCTGAAGCATTCACTATTATTCGAGTTGGAGCTTCTTGCCATGTCTTGTCAAACGTCTCAAATTTTCCTCCATATGAATTTGTAAATGACAACTCCTGATTTTCCTAAGCTCGCAGTATTCTTGTGTGCTTCACACTCGGATATGCCGACAGCTCAAAACCAAAACAATACGGCAATTACCGCGGGTTCCCGTTGCGCGCAACAAAAAAAAATCAAGAGCATCGGGCTTGTTAGATAAAACTAGAGGCATAACTGCGTGAACTCGGCCTTCTGTCTATATTTATCTTTATATAGAATTGAGTGAAAAACTGACAATTTCAAGGCGTAGTTATTGGTGATCTTTACGACCTTCGTTTGTCACAAAATCCAGGGGGTATTCAATATCAGAGACACTTGATTCGAACGACTTCGGGTTCACGCCGCATAGGTCTAATACGAAATTAAATATTTCCTCTTAGTTTGTCTTAACCCTTTCACTACTAGAGCGGCCAAAAGCGGTCATTGCTACATACAGAGACTTGGATCTACTACCAAAATCACGGCAAACTGCCACTTGATATCTGTTAAATTGTGAAGACTGATTGTTCTATTAACCAGAGACGCTGAGTGGACCAGAGGCTAGGATTTCTCAAAGAAACAACCACATAATTTCACAAATCAACACGCGATTTTTGACATGCAAAAACAGCACACTCAACTGAACACGACGAGGCATTTTTTCGCGAAAATCTCTAGACTAAATCAAACACAATCAACAAGCCACAGGCTTTACTTAAAAGTACCCTTAATCCTTAGCTCTGACCTGAAGTTTCTCCTCTGCAAGCGTACATTCAAGGAAAATATGGCGCTTTGATCTTTGAAGCGACTGAACAACAAAGCAACACAAAACCCTAGCGCTCGGGATACCTGTGGTAATCCAATGGAAATTCACAGCGGTTTCCCCTTGTATTGACAGGTTAGACAAAGTTTTTTTGCCCTGCGACAATTAAAAGCAAAACTACTCTCAGTTGTTTGCTTTCTATGTCTAAAATACAGATTCAACCGAATTCTGTGCTAGGCAAAAAGATTCCACTGGAGAGGAGCCAGGGTTTCTTCCACAAATTTTTTCAACAGCTCTCAGAAGAACAGTGGAAAAAGTGAATTAACCCCCTCAGCAATACTTCTTACTTGAAGCACAGCACAAATGTGTTGTCCATAAGAGACTTAATGATATCCTATGGCCTCTTCTGAGTGGAATTTTGGTTGTATTTTATGGCATTTTTTCAGATGTCTAACCTGTGCGATGGCTTCCCGCCAACGGAAAGCAACTTATGAGACAGCGGTAAACATCTACAAGAAGCCCCAGCCTTCCTCTCCTTAAAACACAGGAAACCCAGGAACTCGGCACTGATACAAAGCACAAGTTTGTTCCGATTAGAATTTGTCAACCACCTTTCATATTGCATCATATCCGAAAGCCTCACTTTCATGTAGCGCTCTCATTTGTCCGCGGTCACGTGACTGCGTTTTGCTCGAAATGGCAGAAAATAAGAAACAGAGCCGATTTTATAACTCGCGGATGGCAGGCCGTTTGAGGGCCTTCGCTGATTGACTGATTTTGTAAAGTTACGCCATGCGCAGAGACAGTTCTTCCTCTCAAGGACTCTAGTTACGCACGCGCACGGTCAATGGCGACACCGCGGCAAAATGCAGTTCGGCACGCGCTAAAGATTCACTGGCCTGTGAAATGAAGACCATTGAAAAAATCTACATAACAACAGCGAACGATAAAGTTTGAGTTTTACTTTCGTCTCGGGTGCAAACCTTAAAGTCCGAGGTGCAAAAAGTTCAGAGAAACACTTACACACATATCAAGATAGTTCCTATTTCTATTTGACTAGAAAGCTTAACCCTATTCAGACTGGGCTTTTTTGACCATCTGTGACTGGTGGTGGTGGTGGGGAGGGGAGGGGGGGGGGGGGGGGCTACCCCCCCACTATATCTCTGGCATATCGAGATAGCGTTGTCGTTTTCTGTGAATACGCGCGGGCTACCTGTGTTTTGCCCCAGGCCCTTTGGCGGAGACAAAAACAACATGGCGGCCATGAGTACAATGTTTCTCGAATACCTGCAAGTTTTGGTGGATTTCTCTGCTTTTTTCGCTAAAATATGAGGAAAAGTATTTACAGACCTTCCAAATAAGGTAAGGGGAATTCCTAATAAGGAAAGCAGCAAGTCGACAAGGTTAGGCTGCAAACGTCTTGATATGAACCAATGGAGCTATGATCATTAAACTTTCACACAATGACCATGAGCCTAAGACAAATCTACACACCCATTTTTGTTACGTGTGAGCAACAATATTGTCCGCCATCTTGGATCCGCCATCTTGGATCCGCTATCTTGGATTTCATTTAATTTCCATTTGACTCTTCAGATAAACACTCAATGAAAAAAAAGATCGGAATGTACAAAATACTCATCAAAGAAGTGTTTGACATTCAAAAAGTTGAATTAAAAGGATATTTGTGAATCCCAGAGTTAGTTTTAGACCATATGTTAAAATGAACAAAATACCCCACCCCTCCCCCCCAAAGATTTTGTGTCAAAAATGAATTAGCCTGTACATAAATTACTAATGAGTACAAGCTCCGATAGTCATAAATTGGGCAATGTGGCTAATATTAAGCTTGGAATATGAAACATTCACGTTTCTTCGAGTTTTGCAAAACATGCATGTCAATAATTGGTTGCCATTGAAACTGGGCCGTTAACACTGACTTGTCATTGACACCAAAATGTCCCCAGATAAATTTTAGGAAATGCCACGAAGTTTCACCATCATAGCTGCAGTGGTTTTACCAGTAATCAGGATTTTACTGGAGGGGGGCTCCAAAAGCCCCAAAAGTCTGAATAGGGCAAATACACTCGAGGAAAGATGCTATTTGCATTTTTCACTGTGTGGTTCACGGCCAAGAGCCTTGCAGTGCCCAAACAATAAATATTTAAATTTAAGCTTCCTACGCTTTCTCTAAAGCGAGCGATTGTAGTTTTTAGTTTCCCACATCTACCCTGTGTTTTTGGCAGACTTTTTACGCATCGATGCACCACATATTTTACTTTTACAGGCATCAGTATGAAGAATTAAAAACGCAATTGCTCAATGTGTACAGTAGCTATAACATCCAAACTTTGCAGGTAAACTGTTTCAGTCAGTATCTCAATGGTATGATTGATATTTTGTCGATATGTCTGATATTTTCGCGATGATTTCACTGAACGTCTAGCCTACTCGACAAAATGGCGGCGGAAACAGAGATAATGCCTATCAAATGAAACCCGATGAAAGTTATTTTCAAATATTCAAAACTTAACATAATTCTGCGCAGGCCCGTAGAAAAGGATTTTTGAGGAGGGGGGGGGGGGGGGGGGGGGGGGGGCTAATCTAGAAAAAGCGGACCAACGTGGTATGAATTTACCAACCGCTAGTCAAAATTCACTAGAAAAAGCAAGTATACGAAACCGGATGTATGACTGCAGTCTTCTGTTTGGACCATTTAGTCACTAAAACAGTGTTTTCAAACCCTTAAATGTGGACCTTTTTTGTCGCGTGGGGAGGTGCTTGCGCACCTCCGGAACCCCCCCTGGTCTGGCTAGTTTGGACGTTTTACCTGTAAACTCAATGGTTCTGAAATAAAGCGCATTGCGTGATGATAACAAAAATAAGTAATTAAATAACAATAAGTACACTTCTAACCGCGAAATAAGATTCTCATCGACAACTATCGAACTCCTTCATACAACTTTGGTCGATTAGTTTTACAGTCTTGATGTAATTCCTCTGCAGGAGAATGTGGATCTATGCACGTTGTTGTGTAGGCTTCCATAGTTGTGTAACAACTGTGTGATTTAAGATGAGCCGTCTATTAGGGTCAAGAAAAGCTATCTCTGTCAGGGCTGTCAGGTGTGTTAGTCTGATACGCAGTGTATTTTAAACACTAGTGCCACAAGGTTTGTTAATTATACCGTACAATCGTCATGAATAGGAAGACTGAACTCAGATCATCCCCCGACTAGATCGTTTAAAACAGGGTATAGACGGATATACAGAAAATGTGTAGAGACAGTTGGGACAGATCAAGTGGAAATTAAATGCAATAGTACCGCACGGATGATTTCCTAACCATCAACAAACAATGCAGGAAATAAGTAGAATAATTCCATTGCCTTAAGTAAACCTTCCCAGTGGTTGCCCAAAGTTTATTTGTCTTTCCTATGCGTTAGTGATTACTTTGTCTGTGTTTGTTTGAAACGACTATTCAAAAACCATCTGTGACCGCAATTAAATGGTTCTGTAGTGACAAATAATGTTTACGTCTTAGCGATCTGCTAAGAGCAACTCGACGTTTACTGTCGATTTTTCTGATTTTGTAATCTGTTTGCTGCCAATGAAGCTTTGTTGAAAATCGGCACTCAATTGACACTTTATTGACGAAATCAGGAGACAATGAGAATTGTCACTCCGGAGTCGCAGAAATTCCTAAAATGCGCCACTCACGGTAGGGATTCTAAATTGTATGAAGTGTAAAGTCAGCAAGAGGCAAGTGCGAGATTAAATATCTATTATCACCCTTGTAATTCGCACTCACTTTATTGAGGGAAATACTAGAGATTTTCTAGTCAAATTGTACAATCTGTTAGAACGTACACTCCAATGTGTGGTTGTACAGAACAAGGGCTATGAAATATTTACTGATAACTTAACGTTAAGCCAGAGAAGTATTCACGATGTTAATAACAAACGCTTGACTGGCCACGTAAAAATAAACGACTCTCTCGATAGACTCAAATTACTGTGAAATTACCATCATTAGGAACAAGTTACCTGCATTGCAACCATTCCATAACAGAACTGCAGGAATCTAGAACTGGGCTGATTACCGGATTTCCTTCAAAACATTATAAATGTAGGCGTTCGGAGGCACAGGTTTAAGGAATAAATTATATACTACCAGTATATAAATATCAGAAAGCCACACTCGAATTATTAGCGCTCTAAATTAAATCTCTATGACCCTCCATCATTTCCCCGGCCCAATCGTGTCACTTGAAGAATACCCTGAACCAGAATTAGAACTTCCTCCTGTCTCGACTAATAACCGTTCAAACTGGTTAACTTTCTCGTTTAGGAAGCCCAACACATCCGTAACATCATCCCATTCCGGAGCTGCATCGTCTGTCCTTGTCTGAGGTGGTTTACTCTCGGACTCTGATTTAGAGAGCGAGACCTTGTGCTTAGATATTTTCGCAGTATCATTATTAACAGACCGTATGGTTATTCCACTGACAGCCGAGTCAGAATTGTAAGAATTCGCTCGGGATTTATCGGCTTTAGGAACGATAAAAGGCCGGTTTCTTTTGATATTGAATGAGTCTGATCTCTTTGGTGGTTGCGGTCGTGGTCGTAGGGTTTCTGTAGTATTTTCCGCTGTCTGCAGTCGCTCGTTGCTTATGCTCAATTTATCTTTCCCATCGGTAGAATCTTCAGACCCTAGTATATGTGCCCTCTCGAGTTTTTCCGCTCTTTCTATCCTCTCAACTCTCTCCGGAGCCGACAGCCCTACATCAGCTGGTTTTGTTTCTGCCTCACGGAATTCACGTCTCAACATTCGACTCTCCGCGTCTTTCTTCTGTATCGTTCTCTCATGTTTCTTAGCCAGTCCATGCAGGTATTTAACCATGTCCTTCTCCTTCTTTAACTCAGTCTTTAGCTGATTCTGCGTTACTTTGAAACGATCGTTCTGGTATTCTAATTCCTTCATTTTACGCTGCATTTTCTGGTTCTCAGTCTTGAGTAGTATAATGATCTTCTCAAGATTCGAGTTCTCGGCTTTGAGAAGCTTTATAGCCATATGTAGGTTGGAGCCTTGGTCAATTGGCTCCGAAAACCGAGCATCATTCGCCATCGAGGCTAAATACTCCCTGTTTTAGCCGTAAAACCATACATCCCTCTATCAGAGTTAATCATATTATCACTTCGCTCGCCAACTCTAGGATTATAAGTGCGTCGATGCATGGCCAAGCCGGTTTACTCTCAGCCAGACTCCTCCGTTTGTTGTGGATGTGGCTATGCTCGTGTGCATATTTTAGATGAGTGCGATGCTGAGTGACACTGTCTCGAGACGGCGTTACCATCTGAAACACTTAATCTCGACCTTTAATAATTGCTACTCCAAACACGGTCAAAACGCAAATAGTTCCCGTGTCTGCTATTTTTGGCAGACATAGCAATAATGTACTTAACCGATACATCACCAGAGCTACTCATATGCTTTTGTCTTTTTTTTTCAAGCACTATGTCTAGAGACTAGAGATCGTCAGATCGAGGATGTTGTACTTGTGTCGCCGTTTTTCTTGGCTGGAATTGTATTGAATAATTTTATTAGGGCCCTTGGTTCCCTTCGTCGTGAATTCATGAATTTAGACAGAATTTGCTCCAATAATGTTGCTGTTGTAGCTTTTTCTATTTATTAATTTTTTATTCATTAGATCTCCCTAGTATAAACTTACTGAACCTCAAGCTGTGGTTGGGTTGGCGAGGAGAGGGAGAGGAATATTATTATTTATACTTATTTATCCACTTTTTTCAAATCAAAGTAATAAATCATTATTTCGGCTAGATATTACGCAAAAACGTCTCACGTAAAACTCAGCTAGAGTAAAGTAATGGACTAAATCCGCTCTTATTTTTGAAAAGGGAACTTGCAATACACATAGCCAAAATGAGGTAAACGGTGTTTACTATCTTGTTCGACTAAATTAAAATCATGTGATGAATCCTTTGTGTGGATAGTTTTGCTGCAAGCAGGGAAGGATCCAGGAATTTCAGAACCTGGGGTAGGCTAGATAGTGAAAATATAGAGAACAAACGTTGCAAATTTCAGGGAGGGCCAGCTAGGCCACATCCCCCTTAGCCCCTCAATCCCCAGTTTTGTATATTTCATTACTTGGAGAAAAAAATGTTTACAGCTCTATTTCGTTGTTGTCATTGTTTTCAGGTAACGGAAAATGCAATGTAAACTCAACTGATACGAACGAAAATGAAACGAAAAGGGTTTTAACAGCACACACAGAAACATCAAAACACTTCCACACTGTCACTAACACAAAAAGCGTAAACATAAATAAATAACGGATCAAATGTACCCGTTTGTAATGCAATTTTCAGCACTAGACATAAACATTGGTGTAATGCTAAGAATTTGCACAACCAATAACCTCTGTATGTTGATGCTATGTCGTGACTTGTACAACTACACCGTGTCAAAATAAAATGTTCATTTTATTTTACGTCACACGATGCTCGTCAAATAAATCTGTCAACGTTTTTCTTCGCACGTCATAAATATTCGCGTTTTTGTTGTTGGATGTGTTCTTTGTTTACTTTTTTCTTTGTATTTTTACTTTCGCTTATTTGTGTTTATTTCAAATTTAGTTGTCTCCTTTTATCGGAAACTGCCTTTTTTTGGTAAGCATGGATGTTTTTTGACGTTTTATGAAAACCATCATATCCTTTCAATGCGTCTGACAGAAGGGACCTTCTTATGCTTCGTGAAAATGCCTCCAAGGCGAGTTGGCGAGACGGCTTACTTACTACTATAATCCCCATGAAATCCCCTTAAGGTAAATTGGTGCATATAGCCTGAAAACAACAACTACATTTGCCTGTCAACTCATTTGCCCTTGACCTTGTTCTTAGCACGTTCCTTGATAGCGTTTTAACCTCAATCGTATAAGAGGGAACAACAGTCGAAAGCTATTTTACCTCGAGCACGCGAAGCTCAAATGAGGTCAGGCCTTCAATTCGCAAATTAAAAAGGCTATAATTATATTGAGACTACCAAAGGTGGTCAGATAGCGCCCTCGTGATGCCCTTGTAATCAGGGTTTGGCCAAGGCACATCATTCTCGGCATTCTTCAGCATACACGACCAATGCTCATTGCATTGTAGACTGTACATACTGTACCGGATAAAAGGACACAGCTTCGCGAATGTTACAAAGGGCTAAAGAGGTTGGCTTGAAATATTAATAAACCAACGACAAATTTAAAAGAGTGGAATGGTTAGAAAGCTCGGAAAACTTCAAAGCATTGCCACAATTACGTGGGCTGGACGTTGGTAGGGTTATCTATAGTTAAAAACTATCCCCCGAAGAGGAGGTGAATAGTGGTGATTAGTATATACCAAATCAGTGAATAGTCATTTTCGCGCGCTCTGAAAACTCGACGCTTCGCGTCTCGGTATATATCCACCACTATTCATCTCCCTTTCGGGGGCCATAGTTGTTAAATACATATAGCGCGAGACGGTATATACATATACCGCGAGACGCGTGTAAGGTTGTGGCCAAACAGTCCAACATGCCCATGCAACATTTTGATAAACACCGCACTCTCTAAATGTTGGAAAAAAAATACTTATTATAACGAGGATTTGAAGGGCACTGGACGGATTCAATTAAAAGTTCAAAGCTTCTGCGTAAGGTTGTGGCCAAAGTTTCCTTTTATTCTTCCGAGTCTTGTCACGTTGTGACATCGGAACTATGCTCAACAAGTTTTAAATCAGTTGCAGAAAGCAATGGCTAAAACATGAGATGGTATTACATGGCTAGCGCGCGAGCACACTTTGAAGCTGGAGGGTTGGGGTGAGTTAAAGGAGCACTGAAGATGTTAGTAATTGTACAGAACACAATCCTATTTTTCTTTGCTAAAGGCATCACAGTTCACTAAGCTCAAGCCTTTTGACGTTATCGGCAAGACAATTGCTCGTTAAAAGAAACCTCGAGGTTAACGAGCTGGTCAGCCCATAGTGTTGTGCGATAAAAGCTCTTGGTGGGAATCATAATTGTCGGTTTATAAAACTAGAAGTATCTATTGAGATAGTGAGTGCTCGAGCGGAAAGCTACTCTCTCTTGAAAGTGTTTTGTTTCCATCCTAGTGTATAAAAACTGAGTGGTCTGAATGTTGTGAACATTCCATGGAATTTAATAAATCATTCAACTGTATACATAATCAGGTTGTTGATTAGTATCTGAAGCCAGTGAAGGATGCCATAACATCAACAATTTGTAGCTGCTTCAGGAATGTTTCTAGAGTTCTCACAAACAGTCCAGAAAAAAGCACTCTTGTTACTACTGAACTTTGGGTCTGTTAAACAAAGTATTCTTTTATCATAGAATTTTACTCGTAACAATTGGACATAAACAGTTGATGCAACGTTTCTGCAGAGTGATTGTATTAACATGTGAACATCTCCTGTGACTTCTGCTGCAGTTATCGAACTATAGGAGGGGTGTAGACACTTGCATGTTAAATATCAATGTATATGTATGTTTCTGGAATCAGGTTCGTGTGAATATAATTTCTAAAGCAGGATTTTCCATTGCAGTAGCTTCGTTCCTGTTTTGGTAGAATATTCTAGCTGTGGGGCCATTTTCTTGATTCAGTTTGTTCCAAGTAAATATTCTTTGAACTTGTAATGCATAAGATACTCTCTTTAACCAGTTTTTAGATATTGTTTGACCAAGTCAGTCATTCTGTTCTTGAGATAATTATTCCCATAATAATAGACACTGGTGTCTTACAAATTAAAGCTTGGTGTCTTTTACACTCTGTAAAAGCTTCCAGATCCTCTGTTGATTGTCTTCATTCAAATAATTCTGTCACAATTTTTCATAATAATATAACAACGTGGCGCCTTGTTCCATAATTGTACAACAACTTCTTGTACATATCAAATTTGTAAATGTTGATTGGAAGCAATGGTAACAGTTAACTTTGCCTCCTGTGACTGTTTTTTTTTTCTCTCTCTCTCTGCCATGATAATAAACAGTGTCATTCCCTTGATTTGTTGCTTGCTCACAGGGCACCAGTGTACTATACATGTCCAGTCTTGTTATCATTTTCCATAGGAAAAATTCACCATAGGAAAAATTCAACTTGTGACCACTGCAGAGTATGTTGTTACGGATGGGGAGATTTGGTAAAACCAAACGTGTTGTGTTCGATGGCCACCGTCGGACTCGCAAATCGTCTTATTAGTCGTCGAGAAATCTGCTGTGAAAATGATCTCATACCAGTGAATAATATGCTTTGAAAGCTGTGATAGCTTTCAAGAATAGAACTAAAGTGATTCATAACGTTTATACTTACCGAATTCCCAGAAATTTCCACAAACACGTCGCTTCACTTCTGTTGAGTGTTGTGAAATAGCAGCAGAACACGCTTCGTCGAGAAACCAAATTATGGTATACCAAACTGCGTGGCCGACAGGACCTGGTAACAGGCTACTTTTGCATGCAATCAAACGGGTACCCTGTGGCATGTTGCCGCCAGCCCGCCCAAAATCTATTCCGTCTCACATATCATCGTACTGCGCATGCGCGAGAATCAAAGAGGGATAATGGCGAGCTCGTGAGTACGGTACAAACTGGTACGAAAAGAATCAAAGAGGGATAATGGAGAGCTCGTGAGTACGGTACATTTGTAAACTGGTACGAACTTGTAAACTGGTACGAAATTAGAGTTGCTCTCGCTCGCTGCGCTCGCTCGAGCAATAAAATAGACCAATATAATGATCTCCAGACTAAATTTAAGTGAAGAGAAACATATTATCGGAGTTACATCAGGTGCTTGTTAAATCCGCAGTCGACAAAGTTCAAGTCTCTAAGCGTTTACGAGAAATGGGACGTCATTTTTCAAAGACAAGAAGAGATAACTAGAGTATAATGACCTATGTCTGCCCATAATGCAACCATGAACTTTTTCCTTTTTTATTATTTTAATGTTACTAAATATGGATAATGTACAACACAGCGGCAAAACGCATCAGCCATGCGCTAAAGATTCACATAGTTAACATAACAAAAATATATCGTGCTGTCTTGGAAATTTGGAAAACGTAAAGGTTTAGACACAAAACGTTGCCAAAAATTGCAGACCAGCTAGAATATGATCATATATTTTTCTGAACTTTTGCACCTCTCACTTAAGGCTTACTTCCAAGGCCAAAATCTATCGTTCGCTGTTGTTATGTAGATATTTTGAATTGTCCTCATTTCAAAGGCCATGTGAATATTTAACGCATGTGAACTGCGTTTTGCCGCTGTGTCATAATGTACAGCATTCGAAGCCAGAGCTCCCGAGCTCCACCTCGCGGGAGAGGCAGCCAGGTAAAGCCAGGATCTTCATCGATTGGCTTATTTTGAACGTTGGAGGTCTGCATCAAATATCGCGCATGCGTCATAGGCTGCTACCAAAGCCTCTCCCGTGAAAGAGATAAGCTGGGGAGCTCTCTGGATACGGGGTACGACAATGGGATACTAGTGGCACTTTTTCGGGTAAAAAAACTAAACTTATTCTTTGTCTTGGATTTAAACTTATTGGGTGCCCTATTGCAGTCACGCTCCTATCGCGGAGCTGCAGTTGGAACTCTCTTCCTAATAACCTTAGAGATGCTCCATCTATTTTAGTTTTAGAAACAACTTTGCTAAGTGTAATTAGTCTTATAAATTTGTTACATGGGGTGGGATATGTATATAATGGTTTGGGTTTCTGGTCTTTTTCTTCTTCTGAGTATTTTTATTTTGTAAATGTATAGGTTAATGACACACGGCTTACTTGTAAACCAGTATTTCTAGATTTTTAGCTGAATGTAATTACCGTGTATAAATAAAGTATTATTATTATTATACGCTCGTACGTTACAAAATTCCCTGTCACGTGTACTAGTAACACTACTACTAGCAGCTAGTAATTGTATAATCAATACTGTTAAATTAATGTACATATTTACAAACACTATCAATGTTAGTATTCGTATTCTTTCTAGTATCTATCCTGATTATGATTTGCTGTGAAATATTTGCCTTCTAGTGGCCTCTACTCTCCCCTCCCACAAAGGTCTTCATCTCTTGCGTGGTCGGATCGATCTTGTTGACAGGTGTTACCATGGAAACCATACCATGACTGATGCTCGACAAGTTCCTCATGAGTTGCCAGTGTGACGCCTTACGCTGAAACTCTTTCCTTACCTAAAAGCAGCATATCAAGTTAATAAGACTTCTGAAAATAGGCGAGGAAAATTACACGCGAGACTGCGGTTAGACTTTTGCTGTTTGACAAATATGAGCCATGCTTTTTTCTAAGAATACGTTTAACCACACTTACTGGTTTAACACAGTTTAAACAAATTAAAATAAAAGACAAATTCAAGCGGTCCCTTCACTCCCGATAGTACCTCACTTTGCGATAGAAGACGCGGGATCGTACCTCACTTTGCGACAGAAGACGCGGGATCGTACCTCACTTTGCGACAGAAGACGCGGGATCGTACCTCACTTTGCGATAGAAGACGCGGGATCGTACCTCACTTTGCGACAGAAGACGCGGGATCGTACCTCACTTTGCGACAGAAGACGCGGGATCGTACCTCACTTTGCGATAGAAGACGCGGGATCGTACCTCACTTTGCGACAGAAGACGCGGGATCGTACCTCACTTTGCGATAGAAGACGCGGGATCGTACCTCACTTTGCGATAGAAGACGCGGGATCGTACCTCACTTTGCGATAGAAGACGCGGGATCGTACCTCACTTTGCGATAGAAGACGCGGGATCGTACCTCACTTTGCGACAGAAGACGCGGGATCGTACCTCACTTTGCGATAGAAGACGCGGGATCGTACCTCACTTTGCGATAGAAGACGCGGGATCGTACCTCACTTTGCGACAGAAGACGCGGGATCGTACCTCACTTTGCGATAGAAGACGCGGGATCGTACCTCACTTTGCGACAGAAGACGCGGGATCGTACCTCACTTTGCGACAGAAGACGCGGGATCGTACCTCACTTTGCGATAGAAGACGCGGGATCGTACCTCACTTTGCGACAGAAGACGCGGGATCGTACCTCACTTTGCGATAGAAGACGCGGGATCGTACCTCACTTTGCGATAGAAGACGCGGGATCGTACCTCACTTTGCGATAGAAGACGCGGGATCGTACTCAGTTTGCGAGATCCTGCCTCACGTTGCGATAGAAGACGCGATGTAATCACTATACAGCCAAGTAAAAACCGTTACAAGGCGTTCTTCAACAGTTGTGGCGCCTGGTACGATAGTTGGATTCGTGGTTTTAGCAAGCTAATTTTAACTTGGGGGAGAGGGCATTGTCATGGAATCGTTCGCCTGCCTGTCTTACTGTGCAACGCAACCAAACATATTTTAGCGGAGCTCGTTAGCGGCCGTAGGCCGCAGAGCGGAGCACCATAGGTATCGCAGGAAGAATGAAATAGCTAAAAGTCAAACTCAGGTATACGATCGACTTCGTTTTTCATGGTTCAGCGGTATTCCCATATGGGTTTCGCGGGCGCGTCCGTGTTTGCGTGCCCCCAGGTAACCCAAAACCCATCTTCTTTAGTTTTCGTATATTAAGAGATGAACCTCAGACAACCAAACTTGGTCGAAGTTGTCTAAATGTAAAGGGGGGTGCAACCGCGTTGTCACGTGGTAAAAAGTACAATCTTGGGAAGGAATGAGCTCAAATTCACTTTGGGCTTCGTTTGAAGCTTCGCTTTTAGGCAGTGCCTAAATCTGTATATTATTGACCAATTTTGGGTAAATTACGTAATGGATAAGAAAATGAAGGTGACTTCAGACGTCTCCTCTCGCAAAGTGAGCCGTACGATCGAGAGCGAAGGGTAGGCGAAATAAAGGCTATACTTTTCTGAGTATCTCCAGTAGCCACCAATAGGAGCTTTCATTTAACCTATATCGTTGTTGAGGTAGCGTATTTCCTGACCTAGTTATTTTTAGTTGCAAATTTGCAAAACTACGGCGGAGGCCAAAACGCGATTAATTATCGGGGTATTTTGAGGTTGGGACTTCTGCTATGATTTCATCTCAGACACCGAACTGAGTAATTAACTACTTTCGACATTTACTGAGGGATTTCACTCGCGGAGTTCTTCGCTTCTTTCTACCATGTTTATCGATGGAGATAATTTATACAGTATTGAGATCAGAAAACTGACTGGACGCTGATTGGACAATTTATGCAACGATTCGCGCCAAATTTGTTCTAAAAAAAGATAGGTGAGGAAAAACGCTGCCTCACGGATCCAGTGCCAAAGAAAAAAGTGAAATAAGTGCTCCTATTGATGGGCTCCTGATATCTCTCTCAAATACTTGGAAATGACTCTGAGCATCAAAAGCCCAACTAACTTCTATGAGGCGCAAATGTCAACGTGAAACTAGCTGATTGGATGACAGTACAATGTACAATCGTTATAACATAGATGAAGGAATAATTAATTTTTCCAACCTCTGAGTTTCCAACACAATGGAATGCAAATATCATCACTCCCTGTGAAGAAAAAAACAATGAATGAACATAACAATATGCAATATTTAGGAAATATGACTGACTGGCAGCTGACGTTCGGTCTCCCTTCGACGGAGCTATCGTGGCCATCGCGGGATAGCTGCCCTTGAAAAAGGTGGTGTTCGCAACGGATTGAGCATCAAATTTCCGATCGGAACTGTTCCACATAGTGTGTGCGACAGAAGAGCCCCTTTGCGTCTAGTGTACAACGCTACATTTTGAGCAATGCCAGTAAAACTAGCAAAAACGAGCACTACCCGTGTCACGTGATCCTTATTGACCAATGCGTACAAGGTTAGTTGTTCTCTCTTAGTGGCGTCTACAGTTATTTCAAGAAAAGTTGTCGGTAAAGCGCTCAAGCGTATACTCCCAGACCGCTAGGGAATATGGGTAAACACCTCACGTAGCAATTACAATTTTTTGTGGTATCGCAAAGTACACGTTTATACCTGATTCTCGAATCTTTTTCTTATTCTCTCACAGTATTAAACCATTATTCCTGTAGTGTGGTCGCGTTTGCTCCGACACTCGTTTATTGAAGTGGTTGTATAAAGTAGGGCGTTCTTATCTGCTTAATTGAGATTTACCTGAAGTGAATTGGTTATGGCGAAAATATATTGGAATGCAATGCTGTCATCGAGGGCGGTGAAGAGACCAAATATCCAAGTCAGTCCTAGTAATGGTAGCAGCACGATAGACACGCGGGCACCTGTCCTGTAATAAAAGAAAACATGCGATAAAGATAGACACAATCGCACATTAATGTGCGTAGAACGAGCTTCTTTTCGCATGTAACTTCTTTTGATGAATAGAGCCGATTTCGTATGACTGTGAAAAGTACCGTAACACTGCGCGGTACTGTCGCGGTCGCGGTACCGAACCTGGCCTGCTGTAGATACCGAACGAAATCGCGTAGTCGCGGTACGGTCACGGTCGCGGAGTGGTACAACTTTGTCGCTGAACTTTTCACGGTCATACGAAATCTGTTCTAGACGGTTTTCACAGTGCTCCGCGCGAAACACGCGCGAAAGTGAGGCTGCCAGACACCGAAGGCGAAGGACCACTGCTGACGTAAATATTGCGGATTGTATAGAAGATTCACATACAGCTATAATCTTGGACAAAATTGTTGGCAAAAAGTGACATGTTTTTGTCAATCTATCATTTAGAAAGGGAGAATTGTCTGCTTATAGGTCTTGTACGGCAACGAGAGTGAATTCCGAATATAGCAACTAAATTTCGTCAACACTCACACTAAATCGTTATGCAGATGCCGGATACGCAGGACAATTTGTGCAGAAATCCATTCATGGGTAGAAGTCAAATAGTGATGATCTTTCAAGAAAAAATTACTCCGATTTCTGCTCGCGTTTTTCTTTTCATATTCTGTACTTACTTGACTTGGCTGCGAACACTCGAACTGTTCTCCAGCTTCGATCGCAGTCGTAGCACTGCCACAAGTACGACAAAATTAACCTGAAATGGTTTGATTTATTTAATCATTAAATAGCTTTCGAAATATTACGGGATATTTATCATGAAGTATAAATCCAGGTGTACGTGCATGGTTATCTTCATGGCCACAGACCTCTATTTTTCGTCATCAGCTCCCCAGATACATCAATACAGGACAAAAGAGAACCTGCATTTGTGTATCCGCATTATCCAGAAGTTTTACATATCCTCCAAGAAATGCTCCGAGAAAAAGTGTCCTGCCGATGAGACCTTAGAAATTTAGAAGCTGCAACAATTCAAAATACATACCACGACGATAGACATTGCAGGACCAGTGAATGCCCAAATGGTATTGTGGTTTAGAGATAGCCAGCAGCTGCAATGGGAAGTTCAACTTCAATACTTGTATGATTTTGCATGTGGAGGAAGGCGTTTTTAACGAATAAAGCACTCGGAAGATCACCAACGATAAAAACGAAATTTCGGGCACGAGAAATGATTTTTTTCGTCAGGACCTCCGCGATATATATAAGTAATTATAGAATGGATAAGAAAAGGTAAGTAAAGTAAGAAGTTAAGTAAGTAAAATGTATAAATAATCAAATATTAACATGTGTTAAAAACTGCTGGTCCTAAACCCCGTCCATTCGCTGATCGGGCGCCATCTTGGATTTTTTTGAAAAGTGCGCGGTCCCATTCAGCGAACGGACCGGGCATTCCGCGATGAAATCACCAGTTACTTCCTGCAAGCAGGCTTATCTCTTTTATGTTGTAGATTCGTCAGATTCGTTGCCTCTTTTAAAAAGTGGTGGCTGAAATTTGCGCCGCTATCGCACGCGTACGAAAGATAGTCTAGAAATTTGGACTCTTCTACTCCTGTGCTTATTGCTAGACTAGTAGAATTGCTGAAGGCTCCCGTTAATTGGTTCCTAATGTATAGGGCTATTCAATCCGCAGAACAGGCCAAAGGGCGAGTTTCCCTATAACGTGAATAACAGGGACACCTCCTAGACCAACTCACAATTCCGGCGTGCCGTATCCTTTGTGAGCGATGCTTGATGATATCACCACTATACACAATGGAAGTCCTAGAAAAAAATCATCATAAAACGTAAATACAAAATGACAATTTTGTCGGCGTTCTTACTTGTTCGCATTATCATGTATTGTATCAAGGGCCAGAAGGGCACCAAAGAAAATACTGTATTATACATATCAAATATGTAACCGGGAGCTCCGCTTTTAGCCAGTGGCTAAATCTATATATTACTTGTTCGCATCATCACGAGGAAAATACGCAGTCAATTGGCAGGCCCAGCCTTTGCATACTCGGCTGCACTCAAATATACCGTGACAGGTTAAGTGACCTGTACAGCCCTAGGCCATATTACGACGAGTGTGCAATACGGGGTGGTACTTACCCCACCCAATGACGTAGTAAAACTTCATCATGCTCTGTTGACGAATGCAATAATAACCATCTGGTACAGATGCACTCCTTCCACGAGCATCCAGGTGAACACGGACGTGAACCAGTAAAACATGAGAGCAGCATAGAACTTACATGCAGGCTGGAAAAAAGAGAATATTTGTTGAGAGGAGACATAGAACTTACAGGTAGACTGGAAGAAAAGAGTACAATGTGAGAGGTGACGTTGAACTTACATGAAGGCTCGAGAAAAGAGTATAGCGTGTGAGGAGTACGGTGCGGGCTGGAAGCACATGATAATGTGAGAGACAATTGATATGCAGGCTGGAAACGCGAGTATGGTGTGAGAGCTTGGCGACATAGAAGTTCCAAATGCAGACTGGAGCAAAATAGTGTGAGAGACACAAACTTTCATGAAGGCCGCTGGAATAAAATGGTATTTTGGGAAATGTGAAATAGAACATACATGCAGGCTGGAAGAAAGGCGCATAGTGTTAGACATAGAGGCTTTAATGAAAGAGTACAGCGTAGGCGACATCAAATCAAAACAATTTTAGAGATATAGAATTAAATTGCTGGCTGGAAGAATAGTGTGAGAGGTGAAAAAGAACTTAAATGCAGAATGGAAGAAAATAGTATAGTTTGAAAGTATGGTCGAAAGCATTTCATGCAGATTAAAAGGAAAAAAGAATTTTTTTAGTGTGAGATGACCAACTTTCAGACTGACAGGATCGAAACAAAGCTAGAATATCGTGTGTGAGAAAAAAAAATACGTTCAGGGTAAAAGCGTAAAAGCAATATAGCCAGTGAGACCATATAACCAACAGTTTCAGTTTATTAATTTAGCCACAGAGAGAAATATCATTAAAAAATACAAACAATGTATACACATGAAATAACAAAGGTGGCAAAGAGGGCCACAAGAAAACACAGGGCGTACGCAAGATGGCCTTACAAGGAAAATACATTTTTCCACTCTTTTGACTGCTTGCTATAGGCATGGTCCTCTCAATTGCAAACGAAAATTCGACACGGCGAAAGATCGTAATTTGAAACAGGCCTACAGTCTTACCTTGCTATTAACAAGTGCCTCCGTCCCAGCAGCAAGGAAAAGTATTTGTGATACGCCTACAGCTATGGAAAGATTAAAATGGATCCTTGTTCTCTCTGACCGTAGAACCCTTGGTAAGAAAATAAACAGTAACAGTCAATTACTATTATTATTCAGCCATGCCACTATCTCCATTCTGATTGGCTAAGAGTACGCAGCGAAATTGTGTTGGCGCGCAGCGCGTGACGTCATACTACAGACATTAGGATCGATGCACTCTAATTACGTCATAACGCAAGCCAATAGGTTTGGCCGCCATCTTGGTTTTCATTTCGGAAACGCAAGCCAATTTTGCCAATATTCTCGTTGAACCTGTTATGATTTTTGCCAAGAGATCATTGCTCAGGATATCTAAACCTCAACTATGGTTATTTGAATTAAATACGAAGAGGAAAATAATAATGAAGACCTATAAGTTAAGCTAAAGTTCAAAAACCGTTTCGCCGAGCAAGGCCTCGTCGTCGACTTCACTTAGAGGTAAGAATTGCTGGTTGCTGAATAATAAAACAATTATTGAATTCGGTTTTCGCATGATAGTGAGATTTGTCAACGCCTCGAGTTAGTGTCAATCAATCAATCAATCAATCAATTTATTTACAAAATAGAACAAAATAGTGTTACACACAACCTGCTAAGTGTTATCCGTCTCAGCTTCGCTTCGGCAGATAACACAAACCTCGGCGTTGCCAAATCTCACTATCATGCTCGACCTCATCCAATAATTGTTAATTATCCAGTGTGTCGAGGAGATGAACAGTGCACGCTGAAGCTGAATCCAAAGGTGGACCTATCGACCAGTCGACGGACAGTATATGAAATTACCCTAATTTGATTGAAAAGTATCTGATTTCAAACACTTGAATATTTTCTGTAAAGCAGGTTCTCTTTCCCTCTCGAATTCACAGTTCTTTAGCGCGCGTGAAAGGTACGTACGGAAACTATGTGAATATTGGCAGACCCGGATACACTTGGGAATACCGCAAAACGTCAAAGAAACGACACAATATCGTAGTAACGACTATCACGTGACATTGTCCCAGCAAAATATTTGTATATTCACGTTCATAGGATGTGGACATGTCGAATTTTACTAAATGATTTTCCATTAAACAATCCATGTGTCTGTGCAGGATAACGCTTCAAAACATTGACAAAGAAAACTAAGAGTTGGCAGACCTCCTTCCCATTCCACTAGCTCCAATAGAACACGGCCAATCATTTTATAAATAGTACTCAATCAACAGTGCCCATTTTAGTTGATTCAGGATGTTTAGAGGATTTCTCTAAGGTTACTTACGGTAGAATCAGGAAAGTAACAATTGTAAGGAAAACGCCAATGATGGAGAGTGTACAGCCGATGTAGGAAATAATGGTCAGCGCATTCGGTGAACCTTTGGGACAGGCTGTCAAAAAAAACAATAAGAAGAACAATAATTATGGTTGCTGTTTACGCGATGTAATAGTGCCAAAGTTTTAAACATTACCTCTACTACATGACATTATATGTTCCCAATTTCAGGCCCGTTGCTTGATACCTTTTTTAACAACACGGTGGCCATATCGATTTCTATCTTTCAAGAATAGAACCATTCATTTTGGCAAAAGGTCCACTGACCATTTTCCCAGGTGCGCATGCGCAAAAATGATGTGTTTTGCAGCATTCTCTTACCCAGAGCTCCCCGGCTCGTCTCCTCGCGGGGGAGGCTCTGGTGACAGCCACTGACGCATGCTCGAGATTTGATACAGAGCCGTTGAGAGAAAGATCTTTCTGCGCATGCACCAACGTTCAAAACCAGCCAATCAGCAAAGGTCCTCAAATGGATGTCACCAGAGCCTCCCCTGCGAGCAGACGAGCCGGGGAGCTCTGGGTACGAGAATGGTTTTGCAATGAAGCAGTCATTGTTCTTCAAAACGCTGGTTCCAGGTGATTGCACCAATACAGACGCTACCGGAAAGATCGTTTCCCGTAAGTTGAGAGGTCCCGAAGTCTAGTTTGTCGCGCACGCATACGCGAGGAAATAGTTAAGAGCAGTTTCCACATGACTGCCATGAAAGCAAGTCATGAGTAATTCACTATCCAAATAAAATGCAATAGTAATAGTAGTAATAGTAACAAACCAATCAGTCAGCGAAGTGATTGACAATCTCTCCATTTAGCAAGCAAAGTAATCACAAGTAACTATGTTATTGTTAGCTCTACGCGAACTGATTTGCTGAAGGATCAAATATCATACCCTCGATCGGCCAACCACAACTCGACGCAACCGAAATTAAACAGAGGAAATGAGAAAACCGCTGTATTGACAGTTTTGCTTTCCATGTTCAACCTCCTACCAAGAACATGTCATCTCTTGGCCAGCTGCAGCCCTATGGGTTCTGGGGGAATCGAATTTTTTAGACTCAAACACTGGTCTTCCGGTTAAAAAAAATGTTCCTCGATTTTGCCCGTTGACGGGCACTTGGTACGAGATTAATTGTTCCATGTCGTACTAACAAGGTACAAATATTTTGGATAAGTTAAATGAGCTATTGAACAAAATTACCTTGTCTGAAAGTGACATTAGAACAGCAAAGTGCGTCATGTGATTGCATTGACACTCTGTGATTGTTGCATTGTTGTAGGTCACTTGACATCCTTCAGTACTCCATCCATTTCTAGTGGTCTCCCTGCAAAAAGAATGTGGTCTATGGCGATCGGTTGAGGGAGGGGGAGTGGTAGGTTTTCGAAGCCTGGCCGATAAACCGCGCATAACTTTATGGTCCTGTCTCGCTTTAACTAACCGATTTTGTTCTTTTTTTAGTGTATGATGTCTTTGCTTTCTGGATGAAAATTGATCAGTAAGCATGTAGCGTTTATTTACTAGAATTGACTGGAAAATAATTCTGAAAATCTGACACTGGTTTACGGCGGAGTGAAGTTAAATGAAATTTTTATTTTGATTGTTTTTATAGGGAAATGTTGCTGGTTAAAATAGAGAAACCTAGATCCCCAGTTGCAATCGCAGCCTTTCTAGAGTCAGTTGCTTATAATCTAGTCATTTCCGTCGTAGTTACAGCTTATAGCTTATATAGAAGCTGAAGATTAAACAAACTGACAGAATGATGCGCAGAAATGATATTCGCACTGCATTCATCACGCATTCATTGAGGATTCGTCGTTTTATATAGCAAATCTAAAGACCACTACTTACCAGAAAACACAAGATGTCTCAAGGTTACCATTCCATCCGAAAATCTATAACAGAAAATATGAACATTATTAATGTATTAATTGACTTTAGTTTAATTACAGCGTTCTTGCAGTATCTTCATTTTGTAGATTTGAGTCAGACTTCATGAAAACAAAAATCAACTGTGTTCCGTGTGGCAGTATTTTAGGGCCATAAATCGTATTTTGGCCTTCACTGTTGGTCCAGATATTATCGGAGAATATTGTGGTATTTTCCAGATTTGAATGAAGAAATAAATAACGCAATACAATACTATATAAAAACTATATCAGAGATGCAAGAGCGTGGACAAGACATCAACAACAAAATGTGTGTCACACTGGTTTTATAACTGCTTTTTAAACTTATACCGCTAGACAGTCAGTGCAGCGTAAAACTAACGGCCAACCAGAATGCAGTGCTTAGTCTTGATATTTCACCTCTTTGTTTCGATGTATTTGTTTATTCTTCATATTGGACGAAAGCCATTTTTCTATCTCTTTTGTCAATGATGACCTCATACAAAAATGTATTCTCAAAGTATATTCCCTGCAACATTGAAGTGTCACTCCCAGTTAATAAGCCTCTTGCAAACATCGTTCCTGCCATCCGTAATTTGCTACTGTACGTAAATTGAAGACGCTTTTGATAAACCGGGCAAAAACTTGATATATATTTATTTATTATGATTTGCCCGAGGGCCAGGAAATCCTCACATAGCGAGGCCCCAATTACAAGGTTCCCTGGTCAGTGTGGTGGTTAGTAAGTTGTAAGCCCTGCACTAAGGATGGGCAACGTCAGACGTCCCCGTGGTTCTTTTACGTCCCTCTGGTTCAGGCTGGTGTAGTGTATGTGACAGACGGGAACTACGGTTTGACGTCCTTATCGAGAAGACGCGAAGATCTAACCATTTGCAGATATTAGAGCAAAGGCAGCACCTTCTCCTCAATTATTTAGAAAAGACCCTGAGTGTTGGTCCGCGAAAATGACATGTCAGTTTAATTAAGATTTTACTCAAATAAATTGCTATTTGGTATTTCATTAATGCTTGCATAATAAACAGAACATTGCATAACCACTTGGAGATATCATTTTTCCTTTCGATTTTTCTAGTAAATATATACGTAGATACGAACATTCGTATCTCTGCGTGGGCATGTAATATATTTTCTACGCATCTTAGTCGTCATTTTCAAAATAAGAGCTCATTTACATCCAGCGAGACATACCGTGTTTCTGTTGACTTGTATTTTAAGAGGGTGCTTGAGCGGTTTTGTTGGAGGGGGTACCATGGTCACGGTTATGATGTTGCTCGCTAGGGTGACGTTTTGTGACCTACGTTACAACAGAAACGTGGTTAGTAATCATCGCACATAGCCTTATTTCTTATATGGATGCCAGTTTTTTTACGGGAAAATAAAACGCTCGTATTTTTTATATCTTCACTAGTGTAATGAAAAGATATGTACCGAATGTCCCGGATGTGTATGTATGCAGTGTTTTCCTCACTTTCGTTTGCAGTGAAATCTCGCGCGGTCACTCGAGTTTTAAGGACAGAAAAAGAGGGAAGCTTGCTGTAGAATCCAGACTTCAAAGTCACATTGGCCGGGAAATTGAATTTTTCTTGGAAATAAACTCGACCATCGAAATTAAGTCACTTACCTGTCAAGTAGATGTCCTTCTTGGAACGATTTGAAAGGCTTTATGATCATTGCTACGATGGTTAGATATTCTGAGAAAAAAGGAAATCTCAGAAAAAAAGGGCCATACTTTCAGTCGCCAATTTTAATTTCGCGCTAAGAACGCATTAGAGGGAACAAAATTGGCTTTTCCGCTAGTAATCGTTTGTGTGAGTAAAACAGGAACAACAGTTATAGTAGGTAGTCATTTGATTTGCTTTGCTTTTCCGCTATTTTTCTTTCTGTATTGCGTCGCAACGGCTGTGTTTCTTGGTGTGTTTACCTTGACGAACGTCTTCTTGAAAAGCGTCCTTTGGCACGTGTACATATGCAGCATCAATATCCAGACTTCCATAATCAAATCCCTCAATATAGTTACCGGAGTAGAATGTATCGCCACATCTAGAAACAAAAGACAACGTGATAATTTGTTATTTACTATTGATACCAATTGGCCAATTTCTTTCGCAGGACACAACGCATAAAGGCATGTACAAAATGAGGAACTGTAAAACCCCAAACGCCTACATCAACCCTGAATTGGGTGGTAACACGATGCAAACACTGCTTGCCTATAAGGTCCATTGATCATAGTCGGCGTGCTATGATTCGTCATGCAGGCCAATAGATTCTAAACACCTATGCAATATTGGGCACCACCTTGTATTGTACTGTATTGTATTGCATTGTATTGTCTATATGTCTTTATAAAATAGCTAAGATAGTACGCGCGCTCTGATTGGTTGAAAGCTGTGCATTCTCAACATTATAAACGCATGGTAGATGCAATGCTATTTTATAAAAGTACGGCTCGTAAGTTTCAAACTTTTTCGTGTTTTTTTAGCATTCCTCGTGCGTTTATCACATTTTATAATATAGCTACGATATAACGCGCGCTCTGATTGGTCCAAATCTATGCCCTATTACACCGATAAAGCAATGGCTCTACCCCGCTATATCATAAAGGCATTAGAGCACAACTTTATATGACTTTATCGGCTCGTAATTTTACAACGTTCTCGTGTGGGTCACATAAAGAAAATTGTCATGGAAAAGTGTTTCCTCCTTTCCCTGGGAGTTAAAAATATATAAATAATTCTTGGAAAAAATGTAACTTAATTCTTACCGACATTATCACTGACTATTCTTATATTATTTGTGTTCCCAGACGAATCGTTTGCCATGACCTTTGATACTCTCAAACAGTACTTCTCTAGGCCGCCGAGGACGTTTAACAAAGTAGCATTCTGCAAAAAAACGGGTCAGTAAAGCTACAAGTTAAACCTAAACGAAAGATGCTTCCAAGGAAATAGTCTGGGAGTCCGGGACACGCTTGTTTTAGGTTTGAAAAATCTTGGGATGGATGTATCGAAACGTATCGTATCTAAAACCAAAATTTGGATGATGTATATTGATGACGGATGTCGGTTTCATCGCAAGTGTGTATAGGCAAGCCCATTATATAGATGTTGGATGACCTTATTATACATGAGGCAAGTGAGGTCACTAAATAGGTGTACTTTTGCTTACTTTTTCTGATGACGCGATTTCTTTCAGCTTCACACTGGTCCTTAGCAGTCTCGATGCACTATCGACAAAATCCTTGAAAAAAAAAACACGATTAGCATATGAGAAGGAGATTGCCTCTCTCTGATACTAGGATATGGATGTACCATTTTGACAGACGTGGCTATTTTTAGAAACAGTTTTCCATTGTTTTCCACAAGCCTGATTCCACTTATTAAGGGCACAAAATCTTCATTACATTTGGTTTTAATCTTGTTATTATATTTAAAGGGGCACTCGCACGCTTAATTTTTGTACAACCTGTTAAGAAATAAGTATAATTCTAGACACCATACATTTAAGTTTACCGGGAATAACCAAAATAACAGTCCAGGTTTGTTAAATCTACTATCAAGAGAATGGAATGGATTTGCAATTTGAATTATATGCTTGTCAGGCAAGCGTGCGAGTGCCCCTTTAAAACAGACGTCTTGCCTTGCCAGAGCTGCCGTATGCTGAACAATAGAAAACGGTTCTAAAAATAACTTGGCCCATCAAAACGCTGCCCCAAAAATGTCTCAGATGGAAGCTCCTTCCCATGGGCTCCTACGATTAGTCATACCAGGCGCAGGTTCATTTTTAGTTGTACCAATCACCATGGGTAAGCATCTGGCCTTGCTAGGTGCCTATTTCAACGGCGTTCAGAGATTAACATTCAGTTACCGATCTTTGTATGGCTTTGCTATACGTACTTTTCGTACTTACATGACAATGACATACAAAAGTCATACCGAGCGTTTTTATGCCTTTGTTTGTTTGTTTGTTTGTTTGTTTGTTTGTTTTGATGTCTTGCTAGTAAATGTATTCCTCTGTACTTGCCTTTAAAAGCGAGCTGTTCGTCAAATCTATTGCAGCAGATTCATAACCCATCACTCTGTGGTAGTCTAATGAAAAGAGAACTAAACTGTTAAAAACTTTTAGGGGTTAGAACTATAACTGTTTTTATTTCAAAAAGTAATTATATCTTGCCGATGCGGCGTTCATTCAAAGGAGAATTTTATTTCAAAACTCACCAGCAACACTTTTTGGGGGTTTGGGGAGTATTCGAATTAAGATGCCAGTTGAGTGGTGAAGTTTAGATGATTATTATAAGGATTTGAATGAATGGATGTATAAATGAAAGGAAGTAAGAATAATCCTCGAACAAACGCATCATTTTTCTGACTGGCTGGCGCGTTTATTCGTTCGTTCCGGGGTCTCTCAAGGGTCAGTTCTCGTGCCAATGTTGCTCATAATCTACATTAATACTACAACATTTTTTTATACTCCAATAGACCCTTGGGAATATTTTGTTTCAAAAATGCATTGTCAATACTATCAGAATTTGTTTTTTTTATTTACGATGTGCATGTGTGATAATGACAATATAGACCACCTAAAAACATATACTGACAGTCAGTTCAGGTTGAGTGATTTGAGCCAAAGGCCAGTGCACTTTATGGTTGATGGTTTTATCTATTGAACCTATTTAGAGCAAAAGCTTAACTAACCACCTAACTTGTAGGCTGTTCATTGCACGCATGTAAACAGTTAGCTTTTCAGATATTATTTAGTGATGCTTACCTCTTCTAAGCAACTCATGTTCGTTGACATGCGCCCCCACGCTCTTTGTGATTGCCGTAAAGGATGTATAACTCGTGGCAGTTATATTAATCGAATGAGTTTGGCTCGGTGGAGAAGATGCACTGGTAATATACGATGTAGATGACACAGTCGTCTCCAGTGAAGGGGTGGCACCAAATATCGTCATCTCAGAATGCGTTGTCGTCGCTCGACTAAAGGTCGCTGTCGGACTACTGTCGAGGATTGACGATGGTAAGACACAAGAGGCTAGGGAACCTTTTTCATTCGAGACCGAATGCGGATCAATTCGGGCTGCAAATACAATTAGAACCAGTGCAACAGTTTGCACTTCGTGCCAAGTAATACGACACTTTTTTTCTATCCATCAATCGATGGTTATGTTGACTGACGGATTGGATTTTGAAGAGTGGTGCGAGTCACCCGGGCTCCCTGTGTTTATTGAAATGCAATAAATATTGGCTACTAAGCTCAAAGCAATATGGCGGCAAGGATTTCGTCGTTTTCGTCAATGCCTACTTCGTGACGCGGGCTACCTGTGTAGTAGTAGCCCTTGTGGAGCAAAATACAAATGGCGCACTACACGAGAACCGTTTCTCTGTAAAATCTTTTATTAATTTTCGCCGATTCAGTGTGAAAGAAAAAACGAGAAAATATTTGGGGATTCCTAATATGGTGAGTAGAAACTTGCATATAAGAACAAAGAGGACACCCTACAGGATCGTGTATGTTATGTCGAGACAATGCGCGCGATTACTAAAGAGAGAGCTAGACAAAAACCAACAAAATATTGTAAAACTATTTTAGTATATACTTTAGTACTACATTACTATGATTTTCTGATGCTCAGCCGAACTTTGCTTTTAAGCATGTCGGAAACTGTATTATTTCTGGAGAGGTTTATTGTATAAAATGTTTATTGTATAAAATTGGCGCGACAATAAATAGCAAGTAATGAACAGCTGAGTAATATGTGGGCAATTAATCAGATGGAGGGTGTTATTCATCGAGGGCGAAGGCCGAGGTGCATAAAACCCGAGATGAGTAATTCTCCATTCACATCATATTCAGAGGAATTCATTATTTGCGATTTTGAGAAAAAAAATTCCTTTAGATTTTTCGAGATATCAGTTTTAAAAGTGAAAAGGAAGGGTATATGGTTGTCTTACGTTGCTATGGATACTTTTCTCGTCACAAGCTGTGGTGCATTTGTACCACATACTCAGTAGTAGTATTATATCGGAGGGTCGGATTTACAGACACAACATGGAAATAAACTGCAAATAACTTAGTAGTGCACCATCCCTGACTACTAATAGTTTCAAACTCGAAGGGGCCATAAATCGGTTCATGGGATTACAAACAAACAAGCAATAAAAACAATCAATACCTGCAAGTTTGCAGACTGAAACTGCAATAGGTTTCGCTTCTTTAGTAGGGAAGTCTATAATACACACCGCGTTCGACCACAAATGCCATTTCCCCCAACCTGCTTCAAGCTCTACCCATACTTTTGGCACAAAGAACATATTTCCGGGATGTTGCGGTATGATGTATTTGATGTGTTCGCCTCGAGACATTATTACTACCATAACATCAGGCTGTTTGCTGTAGCTTAACTGCAAAAGTGGTCCTAGGTCAATGTCTTTAGCATTAGCTGCAGGCAAATCTAATTTCGCAATCTCTTTCATCAAAGATTCTTTATCATGGTACTGGTCGAACTGTATGGCTATGGTAGCGTTGTTTGAGTCTATGATAGAGACAGATATATTCTCGGGTTTTAACTTGCTACACATTTCCCATAGATTCGTTAAAGTCTCATTAACAATGGCTCCAGGATCTTTGTTTCCTTTAGATGTTGATCCGATCGCCACTGCAAGGTTGAATTCCTTTTTGTATTCACAGTCTTGGGTCCCTTAAAAATAAAATTGACAAACATGATATATTGAATTCCTGTTTCTCGTGATATCCGGGATACCAGTCAGTCATGTCCTAAGCTGATTCAGGTTACCAAAAAATTGGAATTGAGATGACTCGAAAGTCTTGCGTTTTCTGCGTGCTCCTATTGGCTGAGATACTGGGTCATGTTCAGCAAGCCAATCAGAATGCGCAGAAAAAACAAAAGCAGATAAAAAATCATCTTTATAGTGCTTATGCACTTAGCTACACCCAGCTATTTTACAGACACTCTGACTACTCAAATTGAAACCAAATATCTAAGAAATAAACATAACATATTAAGAATGCCAAATTGAAAGAGAGGCAAACAAGTTGCTATCTACAAGCTTGTCCAAGAAGTCGATCCCGGCATTGCAATTTACAGCACCGAGAATAGACTGCTAGCAGCCCCTACTTTGGCGCGTGACCCAGAAAGCGCGCGCGAACCCCCGACGAACGAAGCGCGCGCGAACCCCCGACGAATGCCAGAGGAGCGCCGAAGGCGCGAAGATGGCGTGAAGTGCCGAAGGCGCGGGTTCACGCTCGCTTTTTGGGAAACGCGCAAAAGTAGGGGCTGCTAGCAGTCTACACCGAGAAAGAAATCCTGTTCCTGGTCAGCGAGCGGGACTCGAAATAGGATCACCGCATTGCAAGTCCGACGCGCTGACCAATCGGCCACGCTGAATCTTGTCACTGATTGGTTCGTTCCCTAATTGGTTCGTTGTTGAATGTGTGTTTCATTTCTTATTGTCTCTAGGTGTATTAACTTTGCACTTTAGTTGTCGACCCTTGTATGTAATCCGCTCTCTTTTAAGTAAACAGTGATGGCTCACTTTGAATATTTGAATGTGATGACGTTTTTCCCTAAAACAGCTGCGACTAAGAGCTAGAAGTCGGGCGACAACCTTCAATAAAAAGTGATACATCATTTAAATCAAAGTAAACCCAGTTTTTGGCGGCGAATTCGCTAACATTTTGATATAGTTGAAGGAGTCAAAGTAACCAAGAAAACAGTATTCTAGATAGTCCCCTCTTTAGTTGAGCTACGAGTTATTGGATCAAATGAAATGAAATGAACTATATTTTAATAAATACAAAAGAAATGTTGAAATCATTGACGGCTGGGCGATACCAAGTTTTTGGGTCCTACATGTGTATTCTAATCGAAATCCCCCTGTCCATTCGGATATATCAAAGTGAGTTAAGCTTTCTGATTGTGAATGATAGCTTGGAAATCGGAGTAGGAATTTTGAGTACAGAATTGGAGCGGGAGATCAGTTAGTGGAATTCCTGAAAAATCGTGAACAGGTTTAAGTTCCACGGCCGCTGCCAAAAACTCATTTCCTCGCCCTCCTCGATGTGCTACTTGTTTGGCTTTACAAATAAGCTGATCATTTGAACATGCAGTAGCTATTCCAGGCTTTCTTTTGCATGATGGCGTATCATGTTATTTTAAGCAAATGCAGCAGTCCGTAGGCCTTCTGTTTTTAACAATTATTCCTCGAGCCCGTATGAGGGCGAGAGGAATAATTGTTTTAGTCAAATCACACTAGTAGGTCAATTTGTATTGCCCAGAAAATGTTTTTGCTCTGGTCATTTGCCATTTTCTGGCTTTCAAAATCCGACACTTTTCGCTACTAGTAGGCTATAACTTATAGCTTCTAGTAGCTCAACCAAGCAGAACGCAGCATTGATAATAGCCACTAGTGTGATTTGACTAATATTCCATATTCTCACCTTAAATAATACTTTGTTGAGGAAGCAAGTGAAACACGACTCGACCGTGACAGAGTTTTGTAGACCATTATAAAAAGACAGTCGCCCTGCTAAAATCTAAAATAATTTCATACGAAAATAACGTAGCATTGCCTGCTTTTAACAAAAAGTTTACTATAATCGAATCAAAACTAATAACTCAACAAGTTCAAATAATTCAACAAAAAGTTTGTAAAGTAGTCCCATTCTTAATCAAATCCTATACTTCCCGCAAAAGGCCATAGACTTAGTCTCAAACTACTAATGTTTGTATCGCTTTCCTAAAACGAAAATACGATATAGTATATAGTGTTGACCATAATGTTCCATAGTCTTACCTTTAACAGTTGCGAATAAAAGAAGCATGCCAAAAATGGCGTATGTTCTAGAAACACTGAACATTATTTTGCTTACAAATACGATGCAAGGTGTGTCTTTTTGTTATTACGTGATCTATATGCGGGCATCGTTCTCTGAAGGCGTCCGACAAACAATGTTTTGAAACCTCTCTAGCGATCCTTTTTCGTATGAAAGCACGACAGAAGTCGTAGAACAATTTGTATACATCCTGTATGCACACGCCTCAAACATCTGCTGTTTGTGTAAACGCTTACGACACCCCCAATTTAGCAAACAAAAACCGAGCACTCGATATAAAGTCAAAACTGAAAGAAAATTAGGGACAAAATCGCGTGATACGGATACGGAATCTTTTAATCCAAAATAGACTAAAGGAATTAATGATACCTTGATGCCTTAGTAAGAGGTTTTCCTTTTGCTAGTCATTTAATGGAAGATTAAAACGCGTTTTAAAATATATATATAAACGAATAATAGTATTTACTTACGGTGTTCCAATATGACGGCTAAGTTTCTACAAAACGGAAGAGATCCTATTACTATATAACAAAATGTCGCGCACAAATTCAACATTTGTATTTCAAAACTGTTTCATTTTACAGAATCAAGTGCAAAAAAGAACAAGAAAAAAGAGTCAGGAGAAAAGGGAAATAAGGGAACAAGTAGCTAGCCATACAACAAAAGCCATTGTCTGCCAGTGTCAAAAAAGTACTTGGAAATGCCTTGATTGAAGTAGTGGACTAAACCATTCATCTTTGAGCTTCTAGGAGAGAAAGACGAAGGTAATTTTAATAGCCTATTATGCTAAATGAAAAGAGAAAATGAACTTTCTCGTATTACTGTCATTCTTTACCAACGTGCCTTTGTGGACAGTGGCATTTCCAATGTCAATATTCAATGCAGGGATATTTTAATATTCGTGAGCTTGAGACTTTTTCGTTCAATGTGCCTTTTATTTTTGCTCAGATTGGTGGAAGTGACGAAAATGAATTATATATTGGAACGAAAGGCATTTATATATATGCTTCGGGGGCGAGAAGATAATCGTTAAGTGTGAAACACTCTATATAGTTTTGAGGGCCATACAACCCTCAGAGCTTGTACGGGTAAATAAAAGCAAGCACGTACATTGAAAACTTCATTTTCAATCAATGACGTGTAAAATGTGAGGGAGGAAAATAAAGAGCAAAAAAAAAAGGTCATGCGTGTTTAGAACTGTAATAATGCATACCTATCTATCTATCTATCTATCTATGAAAGAAAGAAACGTGGGTTTCATTAGTACTGACATCATACAAGGAAAATAAACAGACGTACGAGTCCTGGCTTTCAAAACCACGCTGCAATGGATGAGGATCACGTATTGAAGTTTGATCAAATGCATTATTCTTTAGCCATTTTTTGTTCAACTCAAGACCAAATCTCGCCAACAAATATTGGTCAAGTCTAAAAAAAATATGGTTGAAAGTGTTTTACAAACCACAAACATGCCAATAAGAGAACATTAATAATTTCCCATCGTTTCGGTGGAACATCTGACCACCATTGGCATGTTTAAAAGTGACTGAGGAAAATAAAATTATTCAGAATAGTTATAGCTATTCTCCGTAAATTTGCACGTGAAATAAAGCCTCAAAATGCCCGATACATTTGGCCATGACGCGATGTAAGGAAGTGGCATCGCTGATCTCTCAATTGGCAGTTTTCACGATGTTGCGCACGCAACATGAAAGGGATGAAAACAATGTCTGTTTTGAATAGCAAAAGCCGTCTTCGCCATAACGAGTCGGAACAGCTCAAGGGTATTGTTCTCACAATTCAACATCGTGAAAACGGTCAATTACGTTTATCGAATAATAGTGGAGGTCACCGTGCCGAAGGTGCGCTAGCAAAGCCCCATACGTTTGACATATCACATACGTTGTTTATGATGTATTTTTATTTTTGGGGGGCTCTGTGTTTTCTGTATGGTATACCTTGGCCTTCACAAAATATAGTTTCTTTTTTATAAACACCCTGAAGGCGCTTTTCGACAAGAAACTGCCTTTGTTTTCATTTGCGCACTTTATTTCGCGGGAAACCACTTCATATGGAAACCACTCTCTCCCTATATAAAAAATTGCCTGAGAGGCCCTCCCTGCCTCTCTTCTTACACATAACACATACCACATGGATTTGAAGACTTGCTAGATAAACAAAATTATAATGTGAACGAAATGATGTATTGAGGCTCCCATCATAGCTCATAAAAGATCATCAAACAGCAGTGCATTATTTAACAAATAAAACACAGTTCCCGTGACTGCATAGGCTTATGCAAACCGAGATGTGGTTGGGAGAATTCGACAGCAGATCAGTGGAAACACAGCCGCAGGCAGGTGTTTGCACCTGCTCGAGAAAACTCCAAACCACATCTCGGTTTGCATAAGCGTATGCAGTCACGGAACTGTGTTTTATTTGTTTTATAAAATAATTGTCCACAAAAATAAAATATAGATAGTAAGTTTCTGAAGCGGATGAGACTCTAAATTCTCCATACAGATGAAAAGGCTGCATCAGCCTTCATAGCGCTCCTTTTATCACATGATTTGTCAATCTCTCTGATCGGACTGCAAGTTTTCTGATATGGCGGCAAGCGAATGTTTTAAAATGACATTCGTGGCTCAAAATGGAGGGCTATCTTCCATTCAAAATAAAAAATAATTATGACAGAAGGTGATCAGACGACTTTGATACAGAAGCCGTTGCTTTAGATATGTGTGTTGGCCGAGTTTCTTCGTCTATGAAGATGAAACAAAATCTCTCCCGAGCAAGAACTTGCTTTGGCAGCGCAACTATGGCATATGTTGATGCTTTAGCAAGCGAAGAGAGAATTTGAACGCTTCTTATGGGCTTGTCAAACATTACTCGTGGATCCAGAATTAGTTTTTGGTAGCAGTTTTTCAAGATTTGCAAAACGAGACTGCCGATCGAACTGACTTGTGACTATCGAACTGTATGCCGAACTCAGCTCAGGTAAAGAAGCGAAAACAATGTTATTTTACGAGTCTCATGCTTTATATTAATTCAAAATCATTTGTCAAATGTTTTTCCAAGTAATACTGACTTCTCAATAAATGATTTTGCCTAAAACATGTTCTTTTTTTTCTAAAAGTTATCTGAAATCACCGTCTCTCCAATCACTCAGTTGTGTGACGTCACAACCATGTTTGCACAGGGAAATGCAAACACGGCTCTAAGCCAATCAGGGCGCGCGTACTATCTTAATTATTGTATAATACTATTAATAATATAATAATAATAATATTCATAAAAAGGAGAGATCTAAAAAGTTATAAAAATTGGTTATAAAAGTATTATCTACTTAAGATTTGTTGAAAATCATATACCATGATAATAAAAAGCTCTTTTGGCTGTTTCAGTCTTTACAGCCGGCAGGTCCTGAAAATCACTATGACGAGTTGCGCGAGCGCTAATGTCTCTATTATAAGTAAAATACTGTCTAAAATATCGAGGACACTGTCCACTTAAACTTTTCTTTACAAGATTGCAAGTGCGCGCATCTCTTCTAATCTTAAAAGATTCCCATTTCAAACTATCCACTGCCGGGTCGCTTCTAGATGTTTTTGCTACTATTGACCTATCCCGCTTCATTGTTCTACTCCCTAGTTACTGTTGCTACGTCGGACAAGCCAACATTTTACTTTGGCATAGAGCATGGAAAGTACATAGATTGCAGGAAAGTGCTAGAAGTTTGCTCATGGTATATGGATTTTATATTTTCGTCACGAAAAGTCTTCGAATTTCGAGTTTGTTGCTCGGACATTTTGAATTCCATAGGTGATTAATTAATGCGAAGACGGGATCGGTCTATTCTGGCTGCGCGCCTCTGCAAGGCCTTTAGCAACATGCCCACACACCAGTGCAGCGCAAGACAGGCAAGACAGGTTTAGTATTATATCGCGTGAAACTATAAACAACGTATGTTGGTTGAGACATAGTTTATAGACTATGGTTGAGAGGGCACTTTGAAAGCACAGTGAGCGATATGAAACCTGTGGATACGGCCACCAACCCAACACCTGCAGAGCTATTATGACATAACCAGTATCAATAAATAAACACAGAGCAGTGTTGAAAATATAGGGAACAAAACTTTTGCCTTTTTCCCTTGCAGCGTTTAAATTTTGCCCAATAGTTTTATTTGTGTTATGATTCTTCGGTGACAGAGCAAAGATGCAAGTAAGGGGATTTCTCTGCTTGGTTGTATTCGTGACTTTTTCTGTAGTCGAATCAAAACATGGCGTCGAGGAAAAGAAAGACAAAATGCTCGAGACAAAGCTTTCAAAAAGGGTAAGTTTATCTAAATGGCCACCTACAATTTCTTGCAGGTAAACCACAGTTTATATATCTTCACATATGTGTTTCGAAAGGGATTGTTTCTGTAAGTTACGCAGAGGACAAAATATTTTATGAGGAATCAGTTAACTATCGGAATGCTGTTTATGTTATTGTTTTAATTAATTTCAACAGAAAAAGGAAAAAAGGACAATCACTTCTTAATTCTTTCTAGTCGCATTATTTCATAGCGAGTACCGACATTTGGAAATCTTCCCTAAACAGGAAACGACGCAATATTGTATTTTTTTTTCGTTGTAACATGTTATGCTCTTGCAATTGTCAGGGCCGATAAAATATTAGGAACTGTATATGCAGGATACTCAATGGTTGGTCTTCGCAAATAGACAATACAACTTTTAGTAATGCCCTTATTTTTTATTTGTTTCGTAAAAATTAAAGTATATTATTTTCATTTTACATAAGTGAAGGCTGGACCTTAAACATTTCTCGTGATTTTATTTATTTTATATATTATTTTTATGAAATAGCAGCGACTCTAGCATAAGTCACGTTTTGAAAACCACAGGCAACCCGCGCTGTTTTGGCATAAAAACGACAGCACATTCTTGATATGCTGGCGCACATGCGTCAATAGTTACCATGCTATCGAGTTTTAAGTGTCTTGCATTTTTTTTTCAAGATGTGACAACGTTTCTAAACCACTCGAGATTCACCTATACCAAGCACACAAATCATTAAATGAGACACTCTTTTTCAGGCTATTACTCCAGGATATTATTCTCAAGAGTGCAACGCGCATAAGCAATGTAAAGAACCTGCGAAATACTGTCACATGTTCCTGTGCGTGGATTGTCTGAAGGAAAACGTGGCCTGCACACAGAACGGGCAGTGCTGCCCTGGGTCCGAGTGCACATATGGTCGATGTAGATCTGGGTTAAAAGGTGGAGAAGCAGGTAGGCTTCATCTCCTGTTTTTGAACATTTTAAGCCGGGTAATTCAAGAGTTCGCTGCGTTGCGCGTTTCTTCGCGCATTCGCTCGGCTGTTGCGTGACATGTTTGTTACGTGACATGTTTGTTGCGTGACATGTTTGTTGCGTGACATGTTTGTTGCGTGACATGCTTGTTGCGTGACATGCTTGTTGCGTGACATGCTTGTTGCGTGACATGTTTAGAGCTGGGGTGCAAAACACAAGTTAAGGGATGCTGTGTCTTGAATTTCCCCGCCGAAAACGAGCTTCAACAATCCTCAGCAGACCTTTACTATTTTCTAAAAATTGACAGCCGATATTTGTTGACATTTCTCCCTGCATGTTGTTTTCAGTTGTTGATGTCACTGAAAATTTAACTAGTTGCGCGCGTGCGGTCGTCGTAATCGGGAACAGTTGAAAAACGTTTCAAGAAAAAGTCCATCTGGTATTTCGATTGTTTGGAAGCTAAACCTTCTATTAAGCGGATAGTGAGGTGTCGTCAGCTTTAGCCGGGCAGCTTATGGGTTGTAAAATACATTCAGTTGGCTACTGGGGACGTTTCTTCTAGCTGCCTTGCTGCTGATCGCAAGATCGAGAGAAGTACTCGTGCTCGGCTAATACAAAAAAGAGTGCAACTTAACATAGAAATAGTCTATGAAATAACTCAGAAATAGTCGTATAGCAAGCTTTCTGGTCACAAAACATCAATGCAACTTTGGCATATGTATAATCATTAAAAACAATATTTTGTAGACATTATCAACAACGCTAATGAGATTGGATTATCTTTTTCAGAGACAAAGTCAATATTTTACATTCAAATAGATATCACCTTTGTCTCCACTATGTTCACCTGCAAAGTTATCAATATACACGATTGATGACGTTGCTTTGGGGATTGGTCGTCGAAATAAAAAAAAGCGTTGAACGACCAATACATATTCCCAAAAGAACCTTTAAAGAATAGGTGTATATATATCCATCTGAATATCCCGTCGTTTTTGTCTTAGGGACTTTTTGTGATCGGCAAAGCGATTGTAAGGATCAAGATTTATGCTGCGTGCGTGAGGCCGCTATCAACCCTGCAATATCGATCTGCAAGCCTGCCTTAGATGAGCACCAGACATGCGGACCTTATAATCAGTACAGGACCGTGTATATCGGTGGGACAGTCCAGCCAGCGTGTGGGCCATGTAAGCAGGGTCTTACATGTAAACAAGTCGGGTAAGTAGCAAGCATAATATCAATGCCTTCTTGTGCCCTGAAGTACCTGCTGCCAACCCAGGAGATAGATCGATCTTACATGTAAACAAGTCGGGTAAGTAGCAAGAAGGATAGAATATAAATGCCTTCCTGTGCACTGAAGTACCTGCTGCTAGCGCAGGAGATAGATATATCTTACATGTAAACAAGTCGGGTAAGTAGCAAGAAGGATAGAATATAAATGCCTTCCTGTGCACTGAAGTACCTGCTGCTAGCGCAGGAGATAGATATATCTTACATGTAAACAAGTCGGGTAAGTAGCAAGAAGGATAGAATATAAATGCCTTGCAGTGCACTGAAGTACCTGCTGCTAACCCAGGAGATAGATAGATCTTACATGTAAACAAGTCGGGTAAGTAGCAAGGATAGAGTATAAATGCCTTCCTGTGCACTGAAGTACCTGCTGCTAGCCCAGGAGATAGATAGATCTTACATGTAAACAAGTCGGGTAAGTAGCAAGAAGGATAGAGTATAAATGCCTTCCTGTGCACTGAAGTACCTGCTGCTAGCCCAGGAGATCGATAGATCTTACATGTAAACAAGTCGGGTAAGTAGCAAGAAGGATATAATATAAATGCCTTCCTGTGCACTGAAATACCTACTGCCAATCCAGGAGATAGATCGATCTTAATGTCTTGCATGATGGATAACCCTCGTTGCAAGGCCCCCCCCCCATTTTTAGTTGTAGATGTAGATAACGCTTCATTTCTTACCCAGCGCTCCCCGGCTCGTCACTCACTTGGAGGAGGTTTCGGTGGACAATTCGTCTGAAACGGCGCGGCACAGTTCTCGTACCCAGAGCTCCTCGGATCGTATGCTCGCGGGGGAAGTTCTGGTGACATCTATTTGAGTGCCTTCGCTTATTGGCTAATTTTCAACGTTCGAGCATGCGCTGAACGGTTCTATTTCAAATCTCGCGCATGCGTCAGTGACTGTCACCAGAGCCTCCCCGCGAGGTGACGAGACGGGGGAGCTTTGGGTTGGAGAATGGCGCGGAGAATGGGTTGGAGAATGGCGCGCGTGCGTTCACAAAACCAGCTCTATTTTGCTTTAGAAAATGTATTTGGTTGCATAACAACAACATTGGTTACCTAGTCGCATTTTCAACTTATGCCTCGGTATCTGCGCTCTACGTGTATTTTATCTCTTTATCTCCTAACTGTCGCCAATGCTAATCGGTATAATAATTTTTACTTTATTTTTTTAACAGGATATTCGGTGTACATCAAGTTTGCTTGCCCGAATCAGCAGCTGCCGTAGGAAAATAATTAGACAAGCTATATTGGACCTATATTGAAACAAGATAAAGTCAAGTTACTATTAGTATCATATGGTCTAATAGGCAGAACTCTACTGGGATAACACGAACATGTATAAGGACAGCATCAAATTTATTGATTAGTTTAAATTTTAACTAAGGCTATTGAATGTCTAAGGCATGCAAAATAATATTGTTACTTAGCAACGGTGCCTTTTACAAATATTGGCGACGGTTATTTGCCTTTTTTAAAACTGTTTTCAGACGATTGTATCTGTTTTGTAGAATGTCACATGTTTTTTTTATTAAATGAGAATAATTGGGCGGAAGCGGAAGTATAGGGAAGGCATAGAGAAAATAAATCACACAGTTTGTCGATTATATTCTCTAAACACGAGACAGCCAGAGAAAGATAAATATTTTGCTTTCATTGTTAGCATTTTGTAAAGTGTGCAATTGTGCTACCTTAAAATAAATGGACAACCATGGCATAGCAATATCTCGGCAACCTAGAATACTTGATACAATACTAGAAAAAGGCTAGAATGTCTATGTGATGTCCTCCTTCAGGCAAACGTAGTGGAGTCCTCGGGTTCTGAGAAGCAAAGAAGCATCTACTGTTAGAGGTTGTTTCAAATGACTGTGCAATACAAGAAATATACCCAGGGGTACTCCTATATTTTTCGGACGGGGGTGCTTGTCGAGAAAAACGAATTTGACCCCTAAAACATACAAATATTGGTGTGGCCAAGCTCCCGAATAACCTCTAAAAGATACCATTAGAGCAGACTTCACATGACCGTCGAGACTTGTTATGTAATTGCGATTGCTTTGCATTCTCATTGGCTACTCGTTTTGCTCAGCCAATCAAAGTCTGCAGTAAATACAATTGTGTAACAATTGTGTAATTGTGTAACAATTGTGTTAGTAATTGGTTCGGCTTGCAATTAGCTGAGAAAAAAGCCATTAGGAGCAAGTTGTGATTTCTCTAGATTCTGATTGGTTAGTGAGTGCTCAATTGCAATTGTTTTCACGACAGTCATGTGAAAACCGCTCTAACACATGAACAATGTCAACTCATCTTTTCCTTATGGGCTCCTACTAACGCAACGAGACTGATAAAGATTTTACAGCGTTTCAAAGCGCTCTTTTCTTAATTTGAAGGGCAAAGTTGCTTGATTTAGGCACCCTAAGAAATAGCAGATCTTAGAATTTCCTGGCCTTTATATTTTTACCCCCTAAAAGATACCGCAGCCAACGATTTAAAACCTAAAAGATACTACAAGCACCCTTCATTCCGGCTCAAGTTAGTTGGTCCACATTTGAAGGCTATATATAAGTATGTGCATAACAATATGTTAATTTGAAGCCTCGGTCAAACGTGTAGTTTTTTTTTTGTAATATAGAGCGGTTTTCACATGACTGTCGTGAAAACAACTGCAATTGAGCAATAACTAGCCAATCAGAATCGAGGAAATCACGACTTGCTCCCAAATGGCTTTTTTCTTAGCCAATTGCAAGCCGCACCAACTGCTAAGTAATTACACAATTGTATCTACCACAGAATTTGATTGGTTGAGAAAAACGAGTAGCCAATGAGAACGCAAAGCAATCGCAATTACATAACAAGTCTTGACAGTCATGTGAAATCCGCTCTAATGGAAACAGTTACTAGGTTAATTCGAGTTAATGTTGCCTACCCCACATTTTTGCATTGTAATCCAGATTTGCATGGACCACAGACGGGTTCCACTCTTCCATCATTGTAGACTTGATGGAAGAGGTTGATGGGACCGCAGGATTCAAATTCCTCTAGCATGGGCTTACAGACTGATGTGCGGGGACTTATGGAAATTTCACGAACACAGCAGCTGTTTTCGTCGCATTCGGACGTCTTGTCGCAGTAAGTCCCTGGCATCCCTTGTTTAATCCCTTTCGTGCATTGTCCATACTGGCAAACAGACTCTTTGCAACAAGTACCTATACAAAAAAAAACACGACAATACAAATGATTTAAATCACAAACGAAATGAATGTAGAATCACAAATGCGCGCAGGCAATAACAAAACATTTTGCTGCTTTTTCAGCGTCTATCGGTCATTCAAAGATTAACGCCGAATGTTCTATGTCTGTTTCGTTGAGTAGTAGGCTCGAGGTCAAAGGTCAAAGACAAAAACGAAGACTACTTCACTCGTTTACTAACACGTCCTAAGGCATGAAGCCTCGAACGAGCGACGCGATGAGCCTCTCGCTAGTAGCTTTCAAGTTCAAGAGACGACTATTTTTTTGTTTTTTTTTTGTCTCAACTGTCAAAGTTTGATGTTTGATCAAAACGTTCCCCAAATCTTATATTTTCGCTCGGAAGATTAAGAATATAATTTATCTTGTGTTCGAAAACATTGATTATTGCTAATCTGCAAATACATACCAACAAAATGACACGCAGCGCTTTCGTGTAGACATGACCTACAGAAGTGCACATCGCAGAACTGATCCTGAGGGCAAGCCTTGTTCACATTACACTCATCCTCTTCATCGTGATACAGCTGCGTTCGATACCTTAGCAGTGCAAGCTGGTCCATCATCCGGTTCATGTCCACATCGCTATACGGCACGAATTGCTGAAAGAAAATCAGACAACGTCTGAACATTAAACGTGTGTACCAGTGGACGCAACTGCGCCCAGACCTTTTCATGCTGTTGGCGACTCTGTTCATTATAATCCATTCAGCATATCCGAATATTTATTTAACGTTTCTTCATAAACAAATTTTGGCAACCCAAATATACTTAGTAAATATTTAACAATGCCTCTTGAGCGATGTTTAACGTTGTTCAATGCATGTGTAGAGCTGGAAACGTAACTTAGGGAAATGCTCAATGGTGTTGGACCATTCGTCATTATCCGACAATTATCTGCAAAAATCAAAAGTCTGCGTAGTATACAATGTTTCAAATCTGCTATATTCTAGCCGTGTTGCTTCCTATCGATACCAACTGATCTCACCTTCCGGTGCGCAATGGAGAATTTGCCAAAATGAGGGATACCCGCGTTTTCGCAGTTTTTCGGAAGCCAAAGCTTATCTTATCATCGTGCAAGTCAACCACAGTTTTGATTTCCAGGATTTTTTGATGAGATGGAGAAGTTGCAATGCTCAATTGCAATATTGTTTTTAGAATCTGTTCGGAACGCTTTTAATGCAACACAAATCGTTCTGATATGAAACGTGTCAGAACACCGCTTACAATTTCTTCCAGAGAATAAGAACATACATGTTGAATGCGGGATGTTGAACCTGTTGAACCGCGCCAGCCTAAAAAAGAACCCATACTCCATCCGCGCGACCGTGCATAGAAAAGACGTGCGCATTTATCTAAAACGACATGTGATGCAAAATGCAAAATTAACATATCCTGGGAACAATTTCTCGATGTTTAAAGAGGCTCTCGCACGCTTGCTGGTCACTTCTCTGACAAGAAAATAGCTCAAATCGCAATTCAATTCCATCCTCTTGATAACAGCTCAAAACAACCTAGAACTGCATTTGTCTAACACTTGAAAGGTTTTTCTATTAATCTGGAAGATTATTTTGATTACTACGGGCAAATGTACGTGTGTTGTCACGGTCACAATTTTCCTTATTTTATGTCCACGCTGGACGAATATTAAGCGTGCGAGTGCCCCTTTAAACAACTGTTTTTGCTGTTCTGCAGCCGGATAAATTCCTCCCACTGGCAAGTGCAATTAGCAAAGGACGATTCATTGATATAATTCAGTTGATGACGCTATGTGATCTATTGGGTAGAGCAAAAAAGCTACGGGCTCATAATAGAAATTGTCTAACATTGTGCAGTATTTGTAAAACGAAGCAATCCAAACGACTTGACTGGAACAATATCACTAAATCAAGTAACAGAAAGTTATCATTGAATCACCATAAATACGTTGGCTAGACACAATGAAGATGATTCGAATAGCTTGCGCAACCAGAGTAATAGTACTCCAAATTAACTGAGTAATGGCGCGCAGACGAGCATGACGACCCCCTCTTATCCTGTTTTTTTATTATATTGTAAACATAAACATTAATCACGCTGAGTTTTATAAAATATCTTAAAATAAGGACATCATTACCAAACATGCTTTCCAAGTGAAGACTTAAAAAAAGATTGTCTTCTCCTCAACGTGAGAGATTTCCAAAGCAGTCGGCAGGCGCGACCGTTAGATATGGAGAGGCTGGATGAGTTATCGAGCTGCATTGGCGCAAATTGCTACCGCGCACCTTACAATCATGAGGGCTGTTAAACAGTATATGCATAGTGTCTTAAAATTAAACTGACTGAAAATCAAATACTGGCACTAGAAAGATCATCATCATTTAGTAATCCTTTAATTTTCGTTATGCCAAATTCCATGTCGGCTGGGAAAACAGAGTCTGAACATTGAAACTTTTACAGAGATTTGTATGACTGGGGGTATGACGCATACCAGTTCATGCAAACGTCTGTAAGTTTTCAACTTTCGTTTTCTCGGAAGATATTGGATATAATGCAGCGAAATGTTGTAGCTTTACTAAAGTGATGATGTGTGTTCTAGTGCTGGTTTTCATTTTTAACAAAAATGGATTTGAATTTTCGGCGGCCATTTTGGAAAAAGGTCTGACTATTGATATTCGATCACTCCGGTGAGGGACTATGCGCCTTCACAATGAGCCAGCTATGCTTCCATAGTTTATAGTGAATCGGGTTTTGTTTACCTTACCCGTTTCGTAGCCTCCTCGAGTGTCGTGTTTTGGTTTCCCCGCTTTGTTACATGCCCAAATGTAACGCTGACTGCAGATACATACAACAACAAACAATAAACATAACCCATGGCCTTGCTGAAGTGTTTTCTTAGCTTTTAGCGATCATTGTCGGGCCGATAGAACAGAAAACGCTTAGCCCCATCAATAGAGGCAACGGCTGTTACATGACATAAAAATTTGATCGATGCGGATGAGTAGATTTCTTCTTTAGGTACCAGTTACTTTGACGACAGTAGACCATAAACTTTAACTTTCAATATTTGTAGAATGTGAACCTCACTCTACAATGTGATAACTATATAACGCTCTTTAAATACATTTTCACATTACATCCGAAGTCTATTTAAGTCTATTTTATTTTTGTTGAATTTCTAGTCAGTTCCACCACACCATTCCTGTCCACACCCGTTGATATCGAAACCTTGTTTTAAAACAGTATGTAGTCTATTTGTCTTCTAAATATTGTATCGATTGACAAAACCTTAAATCTTGTAGGACTTAACATTGATCGTTTCCCGATTTCGTTCAAATAGACATAGAGGGGCGGGTACCAGTAAACGCTTGCTTCCTCAACAATCTTGCAGATTTGGCAAGTACATATCAACTTACATCAACGAACTACATCGACTACTAGAAAGGATTCGATTTCTTTGTAGGTAATAAAGGTAATAAAGAAGTTATTTATATTTTAAACGGCAGAAGCAACGCTCAAAAAAGTGGACAACGATGTCCTATTACGGAAACAACTTAGGCCTCATAAATAAAATATGACCTGTGAAATAATAATTTCATGACATATAAACAAAACAATTTATCGGTCAAGACGGGGGAAGCGAAAGGGACCGTGTTCCCTCTTTCTATATACGTTTAAAATGTTGCTTAGAGGAATATCAGGGATTTTGTTTATTGGTATTATTCTTCAGTCATGGCATTGCACTGTAGCAACGGAAAAGCGAATAACAAAGAAGCATAAACTTCAAAGATCATCTCGATCTGTAGGTGGCGAAATTACGAAAAAGGTAAAATGAACACCAAAAAAACTCAATTTGAATAATGATAAGCATATAAACCGTCTGTGCATGATAGTAATTGTGTTATCTTTAGAAATACAGCTTGTTGTGACATCTTACATTTGCGATATTAGTATTGTTTAATATCTGTGGGAAGTTTACATTAACCTTGTCTTAACTCCAGAAAATAACAATAATATCCTAATTATGTGACATATTCAACATATCTGCGCAAAGCAAAATTAAAAGCGAGATTGCGATTAAGATTCGGCTAGTTCTACCGTACTAATAAGTGGCAGGGGTTAAATAGTTACAGGGAAAGATTGGGGTGTGTTTGGGAGTTGGGGACGTTTGGGAGTGTCCTAATTACTAAAAGTGTTTTCCTGCTCTCGGAGCCCATGAAAAGCACAAACAATTTTGATGCTAAGAAAACGGAAATTATTCTACAACGTGTGCAGTCCCTCCTAATGTGATGAAAGATCATGTCACTCCAGCAATGGGCTCATGCCGGAAGCAAAATATTCCACAAATATACGGCACGGTTGGCTCAGTGTTACGGCGCTGGGTCTCTCACCGCTGTGGTCCGGGTTCGACTGCTGGCCAGGACAGAGGAAATTTTCTTTCTGTTCTGGTCTCAGTCGAAATTGGTTCATATTGTGGGTTGAAAATTGTTCTTCTGTGCTTCACGTCTTTCGGATGAGACAATAAACCGTGGTCCCGTCTCGCCTTTCTACTCTACTCAGTATCAGGGGGGACGTTAAAGAACCACTGGGGACGTAATAAACCCTTTGGCAGTGACGAGCCTTTATAGTGTCTGTGCTTTATGACCGCTTGGCTGCCAGTGGCGCCGTTGAGACCCAGTGCAATTCAGCTTTCGAGCTGCAAGTCTAGGGAGTCGGTCCCAGACATTTACATTTACATTTACATTTACAAATTTCTTGCGGACAAATTGCACCATTATAGACAATAGACCTCCTCGGCTCTTTGGTAATGTTTTCACAATTCAGATCACGTGGCATTCCCCTGAGCATTCTTTCTTTCTTTTTCTGCTACGCACCGAAGGATATATGAATAAGGAAGCAACCAAAACAAAGAAAGATTATTCAAATGAATGCCACGTGATCTGGAATGGGAAAACAGTACGCCCAAGACGAGGAGGTCTATTTACGCACAAAGTAGGATATGCAGGGCAAAATAATATGATGAATAAATATTTATCAAATGATTAATTTTATTGTGGATGCATCTGTTAACTACCTTCTTGTTTAGGCTTTTCTTCCCCTTTCCCCGTTTGATGGTCAAGAACGAGCTCACACGCGCATGCTCGCCCCAGGATACTACTCCCAAGAATGTAACGCACACAAACCCTGCGATAAAGGTAAGTTTGCAAATAATTTTCTTTAAGTGAGCATGACATTATTGGTATTGTATAGAGCAGATTTTAAATGACCGCCGAAAGTAAGCCAGGCTTCCGTTTACTCACCGTTTCTATTGGTCTAGAGCGAAGTATTTCGTCTTTCAGCCAATCAAATTGCGAACTAAATCAAAACGCGTCATTGCTCACGCCATGACTGAAAACAAGTCTTAATAACTTAGCTTCATGATTGGTTTGTTGTTGATTGGGGTCTTCTCCTGATTTGCTAGTGGTTTTGTTATCGATAGCCATCAGAAATCTACCTTTTATACGGGCAAGGGACCAAAACACGGAGGCGAAATCTCTTTTTCTGAATACTCAATCTTTGATGTAGCAAGTGTATGAAAGATCATGTCCAGGGACTTGAATTAACATTGAAACAACGACTAACATATAATTTTTAACTACTTCTCATTAATAGCATATTTCAATGATAATTGCAATCCACACGAAGCAGAAATGTGCCTATCGCAACTAGTAGAAACATCTATATTTGAGGGAGCTCTCTTTAAAGAAATAGCAGGAAGTTACAGGCGCCCGAAGTTGAAATTTTTTCTGTAGAATTATTGTTGGAACGAGACAGTGTTGCTTACAGCCACATGATTTTGTATACAATTTTCATACGCTTTATTATCCCTGTATGCTACCAACTAGCTTTGTCAGTACATATATGTACTTCGATCGGCAGATATATATATATATATATATATATATATATATATATATATATATATATATATATATATATATATATATATATATATATATATATATTGATCAAAGGTCTAAGTAAGACGTCACATTAACGACAGTGGTATACGAAAAGTAGACGTTGCGTCTTTTTATTTTAATCGTTTATTCTTTTCTGATCTGGTCTGGTAGTTTTTGCTCTCGTGTGTCATTAGACGAAATGTTGCGACAGTTGTTCACTTTAATAACTTACATTTTGCATCTTTTAGGAAGATACTGCCATATGTTTTTATGCGTGCACTGCTTAAAGGAAAACGTGGCTTGCACTCAAAATGGCCAATGCTGTGGAGGCCAATGTACATACGGTAGATGTAAAAAAGACGCGGTCGAAGGGTCACCTGGAACGTTCTGCGATCGGCACGACGACTGTAGGGATCCTTCCGGAACTTGCTGTGTAAGGTATGGGAAAGGAAGAAGAGTAAGGATGAGTCTGTGTAACGTATGGTAAAGAAAGAAGAGTTAAGGAAAAGAAGACGAGTAAGGATGAGTCTGTGTAAGGTAGGGGAAAGGAAGAAGAGTTAAGAATGAGTCTGTGTTAGGTATGGGAAGGGAGTACTAACGATGAGTCTGTGTAAGGTATGGGAACGGAATAACAGTAAGGATGAGTCTGTGTAAGGTATGGGTAAAAAATAGAGCTAGTTAAGGATGAGTTTGTAAGGTATGGGAAAGGAAGAATAGTTAAGGATGAGTCCGTGTAAGGCATGGGAAAGGAATAAGAGTAAGGATGAGTCTGTGTAAGGTATGGTAAAGAGAGAAGAGTTTAGGATGAGTTTGTAAGGTATGGGAAAGGAAGAAAAGTAAGGATGAGTCTGTGTAAGGTACGGGAAATGAAGAGTTAAGTACTAATTTGTCTAGGTATATTGCATTGTCACTGGTAATGAGGATGATGTTATTGTTAATGATGATGATGACGACGATCGTTTGTTGGTGATGTTGTTGACAAAGATAATGATGGCTTATGTAAAGTTAGCCTAACGCATTACCAGCAATGCGAGACTTTTCGCGCCTTTGATTATTAAGGTCAGCCAACGCACTGAGCATGCTCATAAGTGCCATCCAATATGGCGAAAAGAGGGGGGAGGGGTGGTAGCATGTAAATAAAGCTATATTTCGGAGATGTTTGAGGGCAGATATATATTTTTGCATTATATTATTTACCACAACGCTGCAGTTTAACTTTGCATTAAAAGAAAACAGGCATTCAAGATGCGAATGATAGTGTGCGAGGCTCAGCGAGGGTAAAATGATGGCTGACTAGGTGGAGTGAGACAACTATAAGGGGACTTATTCGGTAAACTATCGTAAATCATACATCAAGAACCTACCCAAGGAAGGCCTGGTTATCAGTGAAAAACATGGCGATCACAGAGGGAGATTGTACGGCCGTAGCAGTTATTTTGCGCTAGAAAACGACTTCAAGCCGATGTCCTCTTCTTCAAATCTCGCATGGATTATTAGCAAAAAGCGTGCTGTGTTCAAAGAAAATTGGTGGAGTTTTGGGGGCGTTCTAAAGGCCGATTTATAGCTCATTTTGATGTGCAACAACAGGGCTCAATTTTGAGAGGTCGGCACCTGGGATTCGAGTACGGACAGTACCGTGAACTTTATCAGGATGCGAAGGAAAATGGCCTACGGATGGATTTTACTGTAAAACATAAGGGACAGACAGCCCTTAAGACAGCGTTTGCTAAAGTAAATTTGGCGCTTTGTAAGTAAAGTTTGAAGCTCTTTAACATGCATCGAAATGTTCTATAGTGTTCATTCTTTTGATCTAGAGGTCGGCAAGTTGTCCACGAATTACAGTACTCTTTTTATTTCAGATTTTAAACTTTTCTCCATACAATCCCTATAAGACCGGCGGCCATTTTTAAAGGGCCTGCAAGGCCTGCATAATTAGCGCGGCGGCCATTTTGTCTCAGATTGCTGGTAATGGATTCATACATTCAAATATCGATGGTTGAATTAGAGTAGAACAGGTTACCTAAAGTAAAGTGCAGGGGTTGAGTAACGTCTATTTTCAGGTTATACTTCCGCATATACATGTTGTTTATATTTTACCGTGAACGTGATACTGATACCAGCCTGTAAATGTGTTTCATGTTAATTTGCTCACGGTTCAAACATGTTATCATTCATCAACAGGGAGCCTGCCATAAACCCGCACATTTCTGTTTGTAAGCCCCCACTAGAGGAAAACATGGTATGTGGTCCGATCAACTTCTTCAAGAATGTGTACATTGGTGCGCAAGTGCAGCGCGCATGCGGTCCATGTAAGGAAGGGCTCATCTGCAAACAAGTCGGGTAAGGATATTTTTGGTGGCCCATGCACATCATACGGGAAAAATATGGAGATAGGGATCTTCACTCTATCTTTGCGAATTAAATGCACTGCTGTATTAATATCAGCCCTTCAAACGGACACATTGGAATTTTAAAGCATAGACAACAAATATGCGATTCGATTCTAAAGGAAAACGTTCCAGAGATTTAAACAACAACGATAAGCCGTCTTAGATTTTTTTCTCCAAGACAGTTGGACTATGTTACCAATTTTACGTTTTGTTGTCAATCTTTATCCTTGTAATCATAATGATGCTTAATGATTGTTTCACAATTTCAGACAACCACGTTCCCTGCAACTAAGTTCGTAGCTTCTCATCTAAGTTTGAAAAAGTTTGTTTGAGACACCAACGTTAGCTGATCAGGCCTCCTTTGGTGGTGAGCAGTGAATATTGAAGCATTTAAACATGTTTTTTTATCTGAACTTTCCACTTGATCTGTCAAACTAAGAATTTGGTTGCGAATTTTGGATTTTGGTTGCGAACTTTGGGACCTTAAGGTGGAAACACGTTAACCAATTTCTTAACCTGGCGCGGAAAACTTTTCTGGAAAAAAACATCCCCTTGCCTTGCCCCACTAGTGAGGCCTGTAGATGGAACAATCTTCTTTTTATTTTTCAGGATTTTTGGAGTTCACGAGATCTGTGTAAAGGAAGACGAATCAAAGAAAAAGTAGTGCAATCACAACAAACCACGAAACAAACCAGGAATCATCACGGCAACATGTTCCAAGTCTACAGTTGCAAATCAAGAATGATTGCTGATTATCTGTACTATATTTTGCAAATGTATTGATCGAGCCATTTAAAGTTATTTTAACAGGGATGGAACATTTTGAGGGACACACAAAATGTGGAGCCTTTTAAAATATATAATGCTTCGTAATATGAGGGAACAGGTAGATTCCAAATATGTACAGATGGCCAATTTAGTCCAACCAGTTGATTAAATCAGTGTTTCGCTATGAAAAATTACATGGAAGTTTTAAATGTGAATATAAGTACTTGTCGGCTTTGCAGAAGGCTTCCGTAAGCTATTGATAGTGTTACATATTATCTGTTAATTATGTGACAAATCATTTTGCTTCGTTGGTTGCTCAATTGGCATCCCGTTTTTTTTATCGAAATCGGGCAGGGTCTTCGTGTGTATCTCTCATCAGTTAAATCATGTGAAAATATTTGTAATAAAATCACTACCTACTGCGTATTATTTTATGCCTTTTTGTGGCTTCGTGGCGTCAGAAAAGCATTTATTTGTTATTAATATACATTGTACTCACTATCTCGATTCTGATTGCCTAAAAGCGCGCGCTTTACTTTGGGAATCTCGCGATTTGAGGGTTAGCCTCCCCGCAGGCTCTCCTCTGGTGTCAGAGCACGCCGGGAATTCCAGCTCGAACGTTCGTATGGGATTTCTGCTCGTTTTGGTGGGTTTTCTGTGGACTCTGAATGTAGAGCCTGCCCGCAAGACCCCTGTTTTACGGTAGACTGCGTTCGCCCACGAACGCAGCAATCCGATTGGAGGAAACCTGGCGGCAAAAGTTTAGCTGTTTCATATGACGTCACATTCGCTTTTAGGGCCTCATAAACAATTCAGGTTGAGAACAAAAGTTCATGCCCGGCAGTGCCTTCAGAGGTGAAAAACCGGTGAAAACATTGTCTCCTAGTATGGTCTCTCGTGTTCAAGTTCGGTAAACAGATTAACGACGTCTTTAGATTACCAAGAACAAAACGCCAAGGGAAAAAAACTTGAACAACTTCAAAATAACTTCTGAGAAAAGCAGAAAAGAATCACGGCCCTCGTAGACTTCTTGTCGTCGCCAGTTGCAGGTTTCATGAAGATAGACATTTATTATTATTATTTATTTAATTATTTATGTTTATTTTTGTATGTAATTTTAAACCCACAAGAATCATCATAATTGATGGAGGTGGAGTAAATGGAAGAAGAAGAAGAAGAAGACATGCATAATTGCGTTTGGTAGCTAGGAATGGATTAGCAAAACAAGGATTTACAGAGAAAGTACCAGGTTTTGTGGATGAATTCATTTTCCGTTGATTCACGGATAATCAGATCAGAAGTTCGCTTAAAACGATCCGAGCAAGATGCAAGTTTGTGAAAACTTTACAAGATGCCAGAAAAAAGAACTGTCAGAACTTACAGCGGTAAGCATATGATTTCCTTTAAGTTTAATATGTTTTAATATCCCAGGCCGATATGGACGTTTTTAGTTTCTTCCTTTTCGTTACTTTCTGAGTCGTGTCTAATTGATTTGGATTTCATTCACGAAATTTAACTGGAAAACTTCAGCTACTTCCAAAATTTGTCTGTAAGCTTAAGTTATTTGTAAGTTTCCTGTAAATTATTATTTCCAAACTGATTGTACATTTACAAACTGCATTATTTTTGTTATTTGTAAGATGTTTGGAAATGAAGCTAGAGCAACGAGAGCTTCTTTTGTAAATAGTTTGCAAGTAAAATTTACAACACATGAAAATCCAAATTTACAGACAACTTACAAATTGGAAGAGGCCTAAGTTTCCAGTGTTTAGTCAAGTTTGTTTTACCCTGGGGACCAGAGGCTGAAACTCTGCCCTTTCGCGTTTGTGTTGTTTCTCGGGAAACTCAGAGCTGGCGTCAGCCTCTGGAGGCGCGCGGTACGCGATTGTTGAGTTTTTGTTTGCATGTGATTTTTTGCTGAACTACGTCGAACTGCTTGACCATTGACTGGGAAGCGCTTCAAAATCAGATGTTTAATACAAGCTGAACAAAAGTTTGTCACCTTCATTTAAGAAAACAGTTTTTGGGAAATGGTTTTGTGACAGTGGTGGTAGACAAGATTTTTTATTTGATTTTGATTTTGTGATTTCCGTCTTTCAAAACGTTTGCTTCTCAGGTCTTTCACCCATCAAGAAATGACTGTAGGTGATGTTTTCAACCCTTTTATCTGCTTTACAATGGAAAGAATTGAATTAAATCGATTCTTGTATTTGGCAATTTAAAAAATTTAGGCGCGAAAAACCAAAACACTGCAATGTTTTACGTGAAGGTACGCTCTTAATGGCTGTATTTTGACAGCTGACAAGTAATTGTCAACTCGATCACGCGTGCTGTTTTGGGGGTGTGTCAGGGGGCGTCCAGTCAAAAACTTCGGCCTTCCTGGCGGGCTCTCATGTACACGAGAGCTTTCAAAAAGCTTCTACCAAAAAACTAGCCTCCAAACAACGTGCGCGCGCTTTGCCATTCCTGCCGCGTGTAGACCGCCGCGCGCCCAATAAAAAACGAAAACTTCAACAGAAACAAGGAGAGCCTGCGGGTAGGCTATTTGAGGGTCTTCAACAATCAGTTTGCTCAATCAGCCAGGCGATTCTTGATTCTACCCGCGCAATGCATCATGTTCGACTAAGGGCGCGTATATTCGAAAGATGGCTTCTCCCTTCGCATCTTCAAACGAGGCCAAAATTGCTCAACAGATTTGAAAAACGTGAAGGCAGCAAGAGTGATCCTCACGTCACTTACTTGATATAACAGTGTGGCTGGAAACATAGCTAGCCCTTCCCTGCTAGCAGAGGCCACTTCTTGAAGTGGCCTTTGCACACAAATGTCACAACCTCGTCCAGGATCGTGGACGTACTTGACTGGTTTGGCTGATTTTACAAGAATGGCGTCAGTGTTTTTGCTTCGAAAACAGCGCGCCCTTTCACGAGTGATTTCTCGTTCAAATTACCAACACACAACATTCTGCTCAAATTTCTATAGAAAATAAAACGATCTCCAGTGAATTCTCAAACGCAAACTTTAGAATGAGTATCAGAGCTGCGTTTAAGAGCCTTTAAATTGAGTAAACGAGCCATTAAAGGCCACAAAAAGTGATTTTGTGTAAGTTGTAGAGCAGACAAATTGCCTATTTTCTTGATCGCGCACAAACTTGATCGACCAGTTTTTTTCAAGCTCACGCCATTTTCTCACACATGCGCAACAGAGAAATGACATTTGTGTGCAGAGGCTACTTTGGGTAGTTGAAAAACACAAGAAAACATTTAAAGTAAAATAAAATGCAGGGAGATAAAAAGTAGCCTCGGCTCGCAGGGTAAGCTAGCCCCTATCACTTCACAAGATCATCAAAGCCTCCGTGAAATCATTAAGAGTTTTAGACTCGCTTGATCGACGGAAGCCAAACCGAAGTTTACTGGCGGTGTAGATCTCGCAGAATTATGAAAATCGCACTAACGAGCAACTTGCATCAAAACGGCATACGAGAACAGCGGCTTCCAATTTTAGTCTTCTGTTGGCATGAAACTAACAAAGCAAACAAATACACTGAAACAATAAAAAAACATATCCCAAAAAATGAAGCAGTTCTGAAGCTGATGTAAACAACACTAAATACAGGATTGTTACTCTTGGTAATGGCTATGGCTTGGTAAATGCTGTAGGCGAAGTATTGCAGCTGCCTTATTAAATAAGAAAAAAGGAGAGAAAGAAAAAGAAGATAATGTTTGTTTTTATTTTGCTCTAAACACCATGTGTATCTAAGGAGGTATTTTCAAGGGGCGATGTCATTTTTACAACTTTTTGAATAGCGTTAAAATGTTGATGTATTTTCTGCCGTTTGTTGTTGAAATTTGAGTCGTAAAAGACAAGATGGCGAAGACAACATGGCTGCCATGATTTTGAGGCATCCTTTAACGCCATATTTTTCGTTGTTATGACAACTATCGACAATATCAACTGAACTTACATGGCTTTTGCTTTTAGTGGTGAAAGAAGCTCTTTTGCTGACAAATGACAGCAAAAGTTATATAATTAGATTCATGATATATTTTACAAATGTAAAACCTTTATTGGGTATAACAAACCAAGAGCGTTTTGACTTAAAAATAACATATGAAACATACTCTCTTACCAGCAGAAAGTAAAAGTCCGGTTGCTTTGCATGCAAGAAAAATCTATATTAACAATGGACGGAAATAAATCAAAAGCACAAAAGGACACGACCACCTCTTTGTTGGCTTAATTGCGCCAAAAGAGTAGGTGCTAATTATAAAGACTTTTGTACTTTATACTTAACCAGCTTATCCATTGTCTGTATTACAATTGCCTTCTGCGTCAAGCTCATTAACCATAAATATTTTATGAATAACATCCTGATTTATGAAGTACAGTTGGTACTTTAAACAACATGGTCTGACCATGCTCCATCATATGTCTAGAGGGGAGATTGTTTAATAGGCGTATTTCACTTGGTCTCTCAGATGTTGGTTTGTCAGTTTATTTGTGGGATGGACTTCAGGAGAAAGGTGGGCTTGAACATTATTACAGTACATTCGTCTAGAACAATTGGGGAGTCGGACGCTAAAACATTTCAGACACTAAAACATTTATATATGGTTTGCGTTAATATGTCAATTTCAACATCAATTACTTGTAAAACACACACTAAGACCAGACCTGTGTCTTGTACTAGTCAAAAGATTTGGCAAGACCTTTAGAGTTAAAAAGAAAAAAACTTGGGCTGTTAGAAAAAAACAGCAGAAACGTAAAGAAAGTTGTTCTCTGATATCCAAGAACTTGGACATTGTTGAAACAGAAATCATTGGTTGTGCTTAGTTGATTAATTCGTCTTTCATCCTACTGGATAGGAAGCGTCATTTGCCTTTGCTTTTGTTTAATCATTTTCTTCACATGTAGTTGTCAATCCCGTGAGTTCTTCGGTTTACACGGTTATTCAAAAAGAAAAAAAGTTCTAAACGATACCCATGTGTTTCATATTTGGTAGCCGTATTAAAAAAAATTGTGTTGCTCTCTTAAATAATTTATTTCAGGCCATTGCTACTGACCTGGGCTAAAAAGACGCATTTATCCAGCTTTTTAAGCTATTGCTCCAGTTTGAAACGTTGGCAAAATTGGTCTGTCTAGCCTTTTTCTGTCGTCTACTCATTACTCTTTCTGGGATGTTGTATCCATCCGGATCAATAATCGCGTTGTTTGTGTCTGTCTCACCCTGCTCATAATGTACTGCTTCGTTGCCATTTTCGATATCAGAGACTCGACAAAAAGTGTTTACGTTAGAGCATTTCATTATACTTTCTTCTTAGTAAAAATCAAAGGCAAGGAAACAGCAATGTGTTTCTGGATCCCATTGGGATGCCTTGGCTTGTGGTAATGCAATGTTAGAGAAGGGAAAACCAAAACAGAAACGCAAAGTGTGTCAACGATTCGGACTATTATTTCGGTCCTTCTTCAGCATTTTATTGAACAAGTGCAAGAATCTTGTAATAGTGGAATTATTTTGCACTAACTACCAGTTTCTGATGGCAATGAACCATGTGAACTTAAACAGAGCAATGCATAATGGGCATGAGGTGAGACGGATCCTTTAACGCTCGCTTGGCGTTATACAAATTATACCTCAATATAGAAAATTGAAAATTGCAGTGTTCTTTCTAAAGTTGTGTTCTTTCTAATGTTGTGAAAGAATTGCTTCCTTTTCTCCTTATAAACTCTTTAGACGTCTTGCTTGCCTCGAGGGTAAACTCGCATAAAAAAGCTGAGGAAATGAAGACCGGCGTGTCAATGGTTTTGCAAGCTACTGTAATGATAATAGCAATTGGTAAGTACTTTTCAAAGTGACCATGGAGACAGGAACTTCATTAGTTTTTTTGTGTCTAGTGACTCGAATATTAAATTAGAGAAAAACTGTCAAAATGTGAACAAATGTTTAGGCGACCAATTGCGTATTGTGCATTTCGAAAATCAATAAGACGTTCAAAAGAGGAAGGTGTCCAATTTAAAGAAGCAACGAAAGCTAACAGAGACCGAGACCACCATTGTCATAACCTTTTACTGAAAAGCAAGATGTACCTTATTTTCTTGTTTACAAGGAACGTTATTCAGTGTTATCATTGCTTTTTTCTGGACTCATGAGTTCATTTTATTGGTCCAATCTTCAAAATAAGAAATTTGAATGACTCATTATTTATATGTAATATTGTCTCGAAATCTGTTTCTTTAATTTGTTTTCTAAATAAGATTAGTTTTTGACAATAAGCTGAACGTCCTCGTCAACTGCCCTCGAGCAAAACAAATGCCAAGTCGTGCCCAGGTACTTGTTACAGGTTGTTAACACCCACTATGTAGTGTTCTCAGCTGCGAATCCAACTTTAAAACATGCCAGTCTGCCAATCCAGGAAAGCTGGTGTGCGATTCTGACGTATAGGTTTTATAGGTTGTTGAATCTTCTTTCTCAATATAGTTCCCGCGCAACGGAGGTCTATTTTAGCCGGGTCCATAGGAAGGAGTATTGTTATGTGTGTAAGAATGTTTGCTGCGTTTTCTCGTTTTAGATGTTTCACTGTCGCGTGGAATTCCCTGCAGAGCGCAATATTCCAAGTCTTATTCCGGTATGTGCAGCAATGCACACGACTGCGCAGGTGCGGCTCTGCACGGTATTTGTGGCCAAGCAAGGGTTTGCTGTATCCCAGATGTCAACACAGGGAGCCCTTCATCGGTATCGCATCCGACAATTACTAGAGAAGTGTTTTACAATTTGACCAGCAATTGCACTCGTACGAGGGCGTTATATCCGCACTTTATCAAAGCCATGAATGATGCAGGAATAAAATCCAAGAATGAAATAGCCGCTTTCACAGCTCAGGTAACGTTTAATTAAATAGCAACATTTAAAATCTATATTTTGTGGCGCATCAATGCCAGGAACCCATCAACAGAAGCCTCCAATATTTTGGGACATTCGGTTTCCCATATATGGTGGCCGTCTTTGGCCATTAGGCGAATTTCAAAATATCGAGCGGGAATATCGGCTAATTATAATCGCGGAATCGGGACTTTGATGGTCTGACGCCCAATACAGTAGAGAGTCTCTGGGACGAGATTAGAGCCTCTATCCACTTTACTACTTATAGCGATATGCGCAGGAGTAGAATAGTCTAATGTATTTACACTGCAGATTTTAAGAGTGGAAAGTTCTTTTCAGGGAAGGAATATTAATTTGTAACAAATGAGAACTACTTCTCACGGCTGGGATTCAAAATATGCAATCTTTTCATCTATATTTATCAATTAGACTGCGAGGCCGAATGTGCTATGATGAATAGACCTTCAGGCCGAAGGCCGAATGGTCTATTGATATCATAGCATGGGGATGAGAGGTCTGATTGTTTTAGTATAAACCAACTAGTTGGTCGGTTTTGGCAATGAATACCATTATTTTATGTTAAAAAAATCAAGTTTTCTTGCGAAGAAAGGTGGTGGTTTTGCCATGTACGGTCTAACACTAATAGACCATTAGTAGCTCAGCCAATCCGAATGCAGGATTTCTAATAGACCATTTGTTGGTTTATACTAAATGTGGTTAAATGCTATGTCACACGAGGCAATTTTTCTTGAATATTGCGCGTCTGACATACCGCGGCAACGCAAGAAAATGTTGCGTTGCGAGATGCAGAAAAGTAGGTATGAATTCTACTTTTCGCAACATTGCGAGCAAATTGCTGCGTGTGACATGTCTCTGCAACTCGCGAGGCAATGTTTAGTTCTTATTACCCAATCAGCGCACACCATTCATGTTTTCACTCGGGTAAGCCGTTGAAATTGATAATTTGTATCGCGAACGTATTGCATGTTGCGAGAAAAAATTGCGCGTGTGTGACATTCCGCGGCAATTCGCAATGTTTTTTATGCGTCATCCTCGCGTTGCGAGTTGCAAGAAAAATTGCTTCGTGTGACATGGGCTTACACTCATTCTCAGTCAACTGTGCGTTCGCGAATTTGTTTCACGTGCTGCGACTGGTTCTTAAGTGGACGTCTATCAAACTCCGTTTCTATGACATTCTAAACAAATCTTGTCAACAAGCCATTTGACTTCGCTCGTACGTTTCACTGATCTTTGAAAGGGAAAGGCTTGCTACGGTGGCTAATTTTTGAAAACATTCATTAGACTAGACGAAATATTTAAGTGGACGTCAATCAAACTCCGTTTCTATGACATTCTAAACAAATCTTGTCAACAAGCCATTTGACTTCGCTCGTACGTTTCACTGATCTTTGAAAGGGAAAAGCTTGCTACGGTGGCTAATTTTTGAAAACATTCATTAGACTAGACGAAATATCAGAAAAGTGCAATATTTAAGGCGCATGAGGCATTTTTTAGTAAAAGCTGGCAACAAGAGTTTTCTTATGTCATATTTCACACTGAATCCGAATTTTCTTGTTGCCATCTCTGATTTTGCGTTTTAATGGGTGAAAATGACGTCATCATGATTGACAGCTGTTCGCGAACCCCTTAAAATAGTTTTGTCGCTATATTTCAAATTCGAACGAATATTTAACTTGAACAGGATAGTTTAGAATGTTCTATACGAAAAAGTGTCGTATTATTGAATTCGGATATAGCGCTGCTGTGATAATCAAAATGGCGGATCCAAGATGGCCGCCATATCGTCAAATTTGAAACTATCAGTCTGGTAGTCAAAAAAGGCATGGAAATAAACAGCTGACAATCACTTCAAGGTATCACAGTATGAAATGCAGTGCTGCTGGTCGAATGAAGCCATATTAAATATATAAAAGGCAAATCAATATAAAAAAGGTGAATCAGATTCACCGCCACTTGATTTTATGATCTAAACGATATCCCCATTTTTCGATGATCATCCTTGGTCCCGGCAACAAAACTGTGCCTTTGAAGTTCTTATATCAAGAGTTCGTTCACAACGATCATGCAATCTGCTGCCCCCGTGGCATTATCGAAAAATCGCGGAAACCTCAGGACCAGCAGGAAACCTCAAAAGGAAACCTCAGACAAGAAAGGGGTTGGAATAGGAGAAGGCTTTCAGGCATAGAGAGGAAAGCTACTCTGAGGACGAATTAAAGTCTTACATTCGCCACTTTTGCTTATAAGTTCAAAGTTGCCACCACCAGGCTATAAAACAAATACGGAAAAGGCTGGAGCAACGCCTAAATTGTCAAAGCGTGATTTCCCCCTTTATCCTTGCTTTTTTGTTATTATTATTGTTCCTGTGCGTGTTAAGAGGAATATTCTGCATGCATTTAAAACAATAGTCGTAGATGTATTTGACTCAATAGGCTTTGAAATCAATAGTCAAAGTGAGACCTTTTTTACAGTAGGGACGACTAACTTTGTGGATTGCGCTTCCTCCCTAAATTCACCTAACGACAATCATATATTGCCTATATAGTATTCTCTTTCCACCATAATAGTCTGTTACTATTTTTGATGTATTGCAAAGTCGTTTAAGTTTTTGTCTTTTTTTTTAAGTTTAGCCTTTGAACGTGATGGCCTCAAACAATCGCCAGATATCCAAAATGGTGGCACGGCGGCAATCTTGGATCCGCCATTTTGGATGACGTTCTACGCCCATCAAGCACCCTATGCCATAATATAGATACATTTTTTTTGAATACCGCATTGCCACTTATCCATTTGAATTTCACTGGCCGTTAAAATTTGAAAAGAAAAATCGGTGAAAAATTCATTGTAGAGGTTTGTGTGACAGCTGTCAATCATGACGTCATTTCACCTCTTAAAATGCAAAATCGGCGTTGGCAACAAAAAATTCGGATTCAGCGTAAAATTTTGCATAAGATGGCACTTGTTGCCAGCTTTTACTAAAAAATGCCTCATGGAGTACGTTTTTCCGAAAGTTCGTCTAGTCTACATTTTCATTCAAATAAGACAAGAGGAGGAAAACTTGTCTTCCCTTGCGCGCCGCGTGGAAGCGTGACAATTTTTCTTAGAGAAACTGTAACCTTCGACCTGAATCCTGGAGTAATTATGTGTCTGAAAGTTGGAGAATAACAACAGCCACTTTTCTGCAAATCATTTACCCTGCTGGTAGAGGCCTCTTATCTCTGTACTTCGTGGTGAAAACGAATTCAAGTGAGAACTGTAAGTATGAAAGTTTGCATAGGAAAGGAAACGTGAACAAGGATTTACCAGTTGAATTATTTGCTGAATCGATTTTCGTAGGCTCATTTGTTTGGTGTTTTGTGCTTGCATAGAGACGAATCGTCGGCCTGCAAACACTTAAAATGTCCGTTATCTCTTTGTGTGAACAGCCTCTTTCCCTCAGATAAATAACTCTTCATCTGAAGCCATAAGGGAAACCTCTAGGCATTTTATTCTTGGCGGTGTGCGAAATAATTTCTTTCAATGCGGCCGATACGCCGGGGAATCACCAAGCGAGTTTGATAGACGTCCACAAAAACCAGTCGCGGCACGTGAAACAAATTCGCGAACGCACAGTTGACTGAGAATGAGTGTAAGAAGGGTTCGCCAGTAGGCGATGGATTGGCTCCTGTTGATATAGGATCCTGTTAATGCCCAACTTCTCTTCATTTATGTCCAATAGGATTTAAGCTGACGTCATTCTTTACCGTAGCGCATAGAAACATCTTTTTAATGAGGCTACAGAAAACGTATAGGCTAAATAAATAAACAGAATTAAACACATGGGCACGCTGAGAGTCTCTTCCGTAATCAGTGTATTTAACAATTAGACCTCAAGGCCGAATGTGCTATAATGAATAGACCATGAGGCCGAAGGCCGAATGGTCTATTGATGTCATAGCACATGAGGACGAGAGGTCTAATTGTTTTAGTATAAACCAACTAGTTGGTCGGTTTTGGCAATGAATTCCATTATTTTATGTTGAAAAAATCAAGTTTTCTTGCAAAGAAAGGTGGTGGTTTTGCCAGGCACGGTCTATCACTAATAGACCATTAGTAGCTCAGCCAATCAGAATGCAGGATTTGTGATAGACCATTAGTTGGTTTATACTAATATATAAATAAGCCTTGACTGAGCCCATCCCGCCGATTTGCAAGGTGAATGGCGTCACTTATGATTGAATTATTAGAAATATCGAATTTTTACGAGTGTTTAGATACCAAATTGCTCAGTGGCAGAAACCCTTACCAAAGAATGTCGTCTATTTAACAATTAGACCTCAAGGCCGAATGTGCTATGATGAATAGACCATGAGGCCGAAGGCCGAATGGTCTATTGATATCATAGCACATGAGGACGAGAGGTCTAATTGTTTTAGTATAAACCAAGTAGTTGGTCGGATTTGGCAAAGAATTCCATTATTTTATGTTGAAAAAATCAAGAAGGTGGTGGTTTTACCAGGCACGGTCTATCACTAATAGACCATTAGTAGCTCAGCCAATCAGAATGCAGGATTTGTAATAGACCATTAGTTGGTTTATACTAAATGATGATAGAATGTTGACACCCAGGAGTCGGAGCAAATCTCTGAAAGCCGAAAAAACACGAAAAAACTTCACAGCTAGTGGGATTTTAACTGAATTTGTATAACTCTCGCTTACGATGTTTTGCTTTAACCAAGGTTCTATACGAGACGTCTAACATGATGCTGTCAGAAGAAAGTGCTTCCCTCAAAGGAGCAGGTCATCACTCGGTAATACAAAGCCAGGTGACGACCAGAGGCACAAAGGGCGTGGCTTTTTACCACTTCGAGGACGTTATCTCTACAAAATTGTGGGAAACAGTCTTGAAGAAGATTTCTTACGTGAGTCAATTAAAGTTCTACACTGATAATTAGGGAGCCGTGACGCCGCAATTAGCTAGTATAACAAAGCGACTGTCATTACTGAATATAGACTTCCCAAAACCGTGATTTACAGTATGGACCAACTATGACTGAAAACCAAAACCAGAGCCAAAAAAGAGCATCGAAAATGTGACGCAGATGTTTGTATGACTCGGAGGTTATTCAATATATAACAATATTGTTTATGTTCGCGGGCGTAAATATGTTTGGGCCCGACTCAGGCTCATTTTAGCCCTAGCGCAGCGAGGGATACAATGAGCGCTGAGAAGGACCCAAAACATGTTTACGCCCAAGAACATCAACTACATTACTATTATTATAACTTTGGAGAGCATTGAGTACAAAAGCGAGAATTTATGGCGACAATCATAACGCCGATTGTCTCGCGCGGGCTCTAATATATTAGAGCCCGCCAAAATGCTCATTAGAGCCCGGATAATACGCCACAATGCTCGCCAAAGTTATAATAATGATTCTTAGAAACAGCGTTGTTGAGAAGAAGCCTACTGAGTAGGTTAATGTCGATATTGTCGGTTGATTCCCTAGTCTCATGAAAAGGTTTGTTGCTGTTGTCCTCAGCCGTCATCGTCGTCTTTTTTTTATTGGTATTGTTGTCATTGTCGTTGCTGTGGTGGTTCTGGTTCTGGTTCTCAGTGCTGGTGTTGGGGCTGGTGCTGTTTATGGTGATGATAATGACGATGATGTATATATATATATATCTTATTAGATGTTTTTTCATGTAATACGGGCGGATATTTTACGAGTTGCGGACGTATTTTTCCGAGCCCCGCAGGGGTGAGGAAAAATGCGAGCAACGAGTTAAAATGTCCGCCAGTATTACATGAAAAAACATCTAATGAGTTATTTATTGTACGACGAACAAAATTCTTTTCTTTTCTTTACAAGATTCACAAGAAAACGTACGTGATTTTTGACTAGCACACGATCAGGAAGCCATTCAAGTGCGCGCGCAAAACCGGTTTGTGACTGGTTTCCTACAGGGTAATACGGCTTTGAACCGTGTAATACGGCTTTTGCCGTGTAATACGGCTCCATATCTGCACTCGCGTTTGACCTTATATAGTAAAATGACGTCAAGTCGTATAATAAAAACCCTTGTTATATAGCGAGTGCTCACTCCAACCGAGCGCGCGCTCTTATTGGCTAAATCCAGGTCACGTGGTGAAGTACAAATCAAATATTCCCCGATCAGTCAGTATTTCGAAAAATTATTGACCGGTCGGGGAATATTGCTTTCGCGCGTCGCGTTTGAGAGCGGGAAAAATAGAAGTTTATTGTAAACACGCGTGTCTCTTTAAAAACCTTTGACTAATTTTGATAAGTTTTTCCTAATGCATGAAAATTGTGGGATTTTAGGAGTGTTTTTATTTTACACGATGCAGTCGCGCACACACTTTGTAACTTCTCTTTCGTTCTTGAAATACATTGTTTTGATTTAATAATTGCCGTTTATTTTTTGCTATATAACAAAACACTTAATGACTGCTCCCTCGGGAAACACCAGTTTTGTTTCCCTCGGGAGCAGTCATTAAGTGTATAATATTTCCTAGATGCTCCTGAGTTGGTAGCAATGCCTTCAAATGCTGCACGAGTAAGCGCGTGGTTGTGGAAAAACGGGTACAAGTCAGCTGATGGTTCCCTATCCCCAAGTGGGGCACTATCAAGATACGCCAATAGAACAAAGTACGGCTTCGCCATGCTGTCATTCCAGTGGCTCAGAGTAGCGACTTCTTGGCAATGAAAAGATTTCCCACTTGGATAAGGACAATAAAGGTATGACGTGTGTTAGAACATATATATGTGTGTTAGACATGAAATTATAATATCAACAACCTGAAATAAAATATTGAATTTGATATTAAACTTAATTATTTTGTTATAACGAAGCGCTGTATTTTTTATTGTGTCAAAGCTAGCACCGTACGTAATACACTTTCAACTAACACTTTCATTTCTTCTCCGGCGAATGTTGGCTTGGATTGATTTTGGATTGATTTGAGAGAACGTCGAGGAAGGCTGATCCCTAAATGGAGATGCAGATCTGGTAGAACACGGATGCGAATGTTGTAAACTACTTAACCCTATTCAGACTGGGGGGGGGGGGGGGGGGGGGGGAGAGCTTTTCGACCCCCCCCCCCCCCCCCCCCTCCAGTAAAATCCTGATTACTCTAAAACCACTGCAGCTATGATGGTGAAACTTCGTGAATTTTCCTAAAATTTATCTGGGGAGATTTTGGTGTCAATGACATGTCATTGTCAACGGCCCAGTATCCATGGCAACCACTTTTGACATGCATGTTTTGCAAAACTCGAAAAAGCGTGAATTTTTCATATTTCAAGCTTAATGTTGGACACTTTGCCAAATTTATGACTATCGGAGCTTGTACTCACTAGTAATTTATGTAAAGACTAATTAATTTTTGACACAAAATCTTTGGGGGGGAGGGGTAGGGGGATTTTGTTCATTTTAACATGTGGTCTAAAACTAGCTCTGGAATTCACAAATATCCTTTTAATTCAACTTTTTGAATGTCAAACACTTCTTTGATGAGTGTTTTGTACATTTGACCATTTTTGTCTCATTGAGTATTTATCTGAAGAGTCAAATGGAAATTAAATGAAATCCAAGATGGTGGATCCAAGATGGCGGATCCAAGATGGCGGACAATATTTTCAAAAGTCGTCATTATGACGCAAGTTTGTTAAAATTTATGTGTTAATGTCACAAATTATTGCATTTGCATTATCTTGATGTTAATTAATTGGCTTTTAGAGCATTATCTACCAAGTTTTTGGAAGTTAATTAAAATTACTCAAAAATTGATAAAACATTGAGAATGACGTCATTGTGACGTCACATTTTGCTCCCACGTGACCAAAATGGGTGTGGTGATTTGTCTAAGGCTCATGGTCATTGTGTGAAAGTTTGATGATCATAGCCCCAGTGGTTCCAGAGATATAGAGGGGGGCCGAATTAGCCCCCCCCCCCCCCCCCCCCAGTCAGAGATGGTCAAAAAAATCCCAGTCTGAACATTAAGAAATGTTGAGATGATATTCATCACTTTTTGTAAAACATTTTGCAAATTTGGTAGAGAAATCAAAGATATGTTTCATGAAGTTACTATGCAAATTAGTTACAACCGCTAGTGGTTGTATCAGGTTTACAACACGCCAGGGTCCTGGTCTTATTGTGTTTCTATTGTGTTGTTGTTTTCATTAATTATTTATTATTTTTCTTTATGATGGTTACAATATATATCAACACCTGTTTTGATACTCCATGCATGTTTAAATAACATGCGATTAAAAAAATAAAACGAATGCAGCTTTTTGTTGTTATTATATTTCACTTGTTGTGTTTAATAGGCTATTGATGCAGCATGCCCAAAGGAAATGGGCAACCCAGAGTGCATCGCGGCTGGTCGCAAGGGAACATGTCGGCTCAGCCAAAGTTGCCTCGGAAGAAAGGTCAGCGGTGTGTGCCATGGCTCAGCTGATATGGAGTGCTGCATTGGTAAGACAAGCAAGTCAAAATATTGCTCTGGGCTCCGTTGAGCTAAATTGTGAACCGGCCCGTATAAAAGCACAGTATTGGTGTTTTAAATACAGATACAGTGAAACCAACGTTCGTTATATTCGGCACGCAAGCTAACAGTGCTGGTCTTACTCGAATATTCAAGCTAGTGATAGCCACTAATTCAAGTAGATATAATGTAGTTATGATATCATGCTTTCTTTGATTCAACAGAATGCCAAAATCCAGCTGACCTGCTCTTTGTGATCGACGCTTCGGGGAGCGTTGGCCAGTCAAACTTTATATCTGCTCTGAACTTTGTGGCAAATCTGTGTCAACAATTCGACGTGTCAAACGGAGCTGAGGGGACAAGAATAGGATTTGTGCGATATTCAGGTGCACCGCAAATCATCTTCGATTTTAAAGCACATCAAAGGTAAGTTTAAAAGGTCTGCTATAAACGTTTTTAATTCGCGGCGATGCATTATAACAAGCAAGCCTTTGCGCGGTCGATGGCTAAAGCAACCGACACAAAATGAAGTAATGAAACGGAGCGATTTCAATTTCACGCATCTACTTTGAGACTTTGCAGTTACTCCTACAGTGCGTTTGAAAACTTGTTGAAACGTGCGCGCTATCAATAAATTCATTATCATTATTAATACAGTTTTGATTCACAATTTATATCTGTTCTATCCATCAACAATCACCAAGTACTATTACTAATGTAAAGAGAAATGAAGAGGACTCGATCGAGCTAACATCAATACCTATGTTATGAAATTTATACTCACCCTTGGAAAGCACAATTGACCAGACGACCTCGGGTAGTGGCTAAAATATTGCTAAGAGATACTTCGATTATTTTTAGCCGAGATAGCTATTAAAATAATTAAAAAAATATAAATATTTTGGAGACCGACTCCCTGGCTAGCAGCTCGACAGCTGAATCGCGTTGGGCCCCAACGGCGCCACTGGCAAAGGATAGTCACTGCAGAGGGTTTATTACGTCCCAGGGGTTCTATAATGTCTCCAATGAAAGTAGGTAGAGTAGTAAAGGCGATACGCACATTGGGAAAAAGTTTTGAAATATAGTGCCGGCACCAAATCGAGGCTCGCACACTAGCAGCCGAAGCAAAACAAAGATGGCGGCGATGGATGGCTGGCGAAGGAACATTTCAGAGGATTTGGATCGCTTCTACGAGACCCTCGAGATGAAATACTGGTCGGAACTTGGAGATGAAGCCATCAGTGATAAGATTACGCTCTCCAGCTTGTTCAAAGATCTAAAGATTTCAAAAGAGCGCTCGAGAAATTTGTATTTATCTGGGAATTCCCCTAGAGAAAATCTCCCCTACAAAGTTGCTGACTTACATCCAATGGCGTGCTCAGAGATACGGTTCTGGGAGCAAACTATAAGCCGAAGAATGCATATAAAACCCAAACATGTCAACCCTTGGATAATTGAAATCATTTCCAGGTTACAAAGAGAAGTATTTCTCCACATCAAGGAAATGCTAACTTGTGTCTCGATGTTTGGTGTTCGCCTCCCACAGGACAAAGTAGACAGCAAAGGAGCAACAAGGAAACTGTTTGTTGATGTAACCGATGCAAGGAAACTGAGACAGTTGTTTAATGGGAAGGGCAGTTATGGTAATACTGGTTTCAGGAAAGCTGTAAAAGCATTAGGCCATGTTGACCTAATTCTCACTGAGGAAAAGCCTTTTTCTTTGGCTTACGATGTGAAAACAGAAACCATTACGTTGACTTGCCATTATGGTGCTTGGAATGAAGATGGGACGCCTCAGTATATTTAACTTTGAACAGTTTAATTATCTCATAATCAAACATGATTATTGCATTCCACAACATTCCTCCCTGTCTCCGGGTGTTGAAAAGTGACCACCCCACCCCTCTGGAATTTCCGAAGAAAAAATATACTATTTGTATGGAAAAGATCAGGTAAATGCCCCCCCCCCCCCCCCTCCAGAATGTCCAATCCCTTCTGTAGGGGGGAGGGGGGGTATGGATAATATCTGGAAACGCACATTATGAATTAATAAGGGAATGGTCATTAATTACAGGGAGAGGGTTGTGGATTTTTCTTTTGGCAAGGTCCAAATTTCTTGACCATCCCTTTTGTTCTAACAGGGCCCGACATTAACATTTTTTGCTAGGTGCCATTGGGGACCAATTAAAAAAAAGCTTGTTGCCAAAAAGCAATATTATTTAGCTGCCACGTAAGCATGGATCTCAACCAAACTATGGGGTGCCATTTGGCGACTGGCTCTTAAATTTTGGTCGCCAATCCCCCAGTTTTAGTTGCCATTGGCGACCATATGGTCGCAATGTTGGGCCCTGTCTAACATGAAAAACATGTAATAATTGACCGGTACCTTGTAATAATTGACCGGTACCTTGGGGAAAAAGTGAATCAGCACCACTGCAGTGTTTAGGTACCCGCAGAATGAACTACCATCTAGGTGTGACCTTTACACAAATTCAGTTACAGTTTGAGATAGATTTCCCTGGATAGTTCCTACAAATCCAAACACCTCACATTCAATATTCCAATACCTCATTTTCACATGAAGCCAGACTCTCAACTCAACCAATACAGGAAGCAGTTTTTTTTGTATAAATCTTTAATATGAACAAAAAAGCAGCATTGAAAATAATCTTATTATTATATGAGAATTGCCTTATAAATTTAATATAACAGCTATCTCATGTTCTAACAATATAGCACTGTATCATAAAAATGCTTTTGAATCATAAAAAACTTGTAATAAAATAATAAACTATTTCTTATTACAGACTCAACCTTGTTTTATTTCTCTTCACAGAGATTATATAAGTAGCCAACCATTTAATCTGAGGGATGGGAGAATGATTCTAAAAAACAAAATGAATTTCCTGTACAGGCCATAAGGCCAGAAAAGATCAATATTCTGTATTGGAAATGTTCAATACTTTATCAAATCCATCATAAATTTTTTTAAATAATCATTGCACTGTAAGACTGAAAGAAATCTTACATTTATCTGGCATTCCCCATCAAAAGTTAAATGGTCAGTAACTCATCTATGAGCAGGTCATAGGATGTAAGTCAGCAACTTTGTAGCTAAGATTTTCTATTATTCTTTAGTCCCTCTGCTCTCTTTAAAATGGCCTTCATATTATTAGTGAGAACTCCTCTGGATGCACATACTGATACTTCTGAGTACAAATTACTATTACAGTATTTGCACTTGCCTACATTAGGCACAACGGGAAGACCACAGCAGCAGAAGTCTTCCTGAGTACATTGCTTAGGGATATACTGCTTCTTACATTTGTGGTACTTATCGGCAAAAGGATTTTGCTGTCTGAGCCAGATGAGGCACATGTGCTCATGACGGAACACCTTTTCCCATCTGTTTTTCACTAAAGAAAATTCAGCATAACTAGCTAGACGCTGGTGCTTTGATTCACGGCCCTGCATCGTATTGATGCCCAAGCCAACGCCTAGATCTTGCATGAGTTGTTTGGTGTGAAATGGGACACAGTGGCCCATAGTCCACACACTCAGAGACACTGAATGGAAAAGGGAAGCTGTGTTAAAGTACAGTTTGCATTCATTTTCTAATTCAGCAAGATTTGCATCTGAAATGTTGGACACTCTACTAGACAATGAAACACTGTTTCTGAGGTGGAGACCCATCTTAGCAAGAGTGATAGGCACAACATTACTAGGGTGGTCAACATCCTCATCTCCTATAGCAGCAATAACCAGGTGCATGAATCCTTTACAGAACTTGGTAGTTTGCTCTCCTGTAAACCGACACTGAAAATTAGAAGATGTTCTCTTCTCCTTGAACCAACGTATAACCTTGTTATAAAGGTTCTTGCAGTGCACTTTAAAGCGAAGTGCTTTAAGGTACTTCCTTAAAGGGTTAGTCTCAGGAAGCTGAAAAACTGACTTGATACTCTTAGCAATATTTGCCTTGGCCAAGATGTGGTTCAAATACAGGTTATGCCAATGTCCCCAACAATTGTTCCCACAATGGAGACAGTCACATTTAGAATTTTGCACCACAGGTCCCAAAATGGGTTCAAATTCGTGCCGAGACTTGAGATCAGATAATTTCTTTAAGACTTTTGTTCTAAGTCGGTCAGCCTCTTGGGGAGTCTTTGGTTTTGGTTGACCCCTTTTAAAGTCTTCAATCTTCTTTGCAGAGGCTAATCTAAACTCATAAGACCATGGATGCCACTTATGACTTGGGCCAACCCCTAATGTACATCCTCTAACTGTCAGTTCATCATTCCTGACATTTGCATAGGGGCATGGGTAGGTTGCTGCATTGTTGAGCTCTCCGGAATACTTACTTATCCACTTCATGTCTGATGGTAAGAGTTTGAATTCAAACTTTACATTTGTGTCTCTTATGGTGAAGGTCTGGGTCTCAATGACTTGTATATCACTTCTCAACAACTTCCCATAAGCTACCATTGATGGGTGATCCTCAGAGCAATTTGCACCGCATAAAAGAAAATTGTCATCAGGACTAGCCACCCTTTCCTTTACATTTAGAAAGGACAGCAGCCAGGCAGACGCTTCATTTGATTTCCCAAAGGGAGCACCATCTGCACCCAGGGCTACTAAGAAATGACCCCTAGGTCTTCCAAACCATTTCAGAAAATCAGGCCTCTTACTATCAATTAACAAATACAAATCTGCAAGTTGCAATAAACGCTCTCTTAAATCAATGAAAAACCCTGGTACTGGTGGCAGAAGGTTTTCACTGATCTCTTCACTCTCTTTTTCCTTTTCAGTGTCAGCAGAAACTCTTGGTAGCTCATTTAATTTTCCTATTTCTACCAAATTAACAACCTTCATTAAATCCTTATAGGGGACAAGTGCAGGTATTTGCACCCCGGTGAAAATTCAGCACATTTACGCTTGTTTGTTTCAGGATCATATTCAAAGCTTTCTGCAGATCTTTTGGTACTATAATTCCTTTTACTTAAAATTCCACCCTGGTAAAGCACACCTACTGACCTTAAAATATTCTTCTCAGACTTTTCATATTTTGAAACAGCTGTGTTTACTATAGCTGGAACAACCTTATTGAGGACTGTTTTAGATTTAGCACACAAGCTAGTAAATGACTTAGAGCTAGTCTTAGTTACTATGGTGTTCCACAGGCCATTTGTAGCAGCTTTTCTTGCCTCTACCTCATTTTCTTTTGAGCTGGAATGGATGTTTATAGCTGCCTCATAGGTAAGCTTTCTTCGCTTAGCTGCATGCCTCACAGAACAGCCTTCAACTCTGTCAGAGTTGCTGGGGTTCAGGATGGTTGGTGTTCTGAATGATGACCTTGGCATGTGAACTTTTTCTTCTTGAAGCAAACCACGCTGAGAAAATAAAAAAACAAAAAAGTTACAATAGTTACCTAGTTAATTCAACATTCCCTTCCTAGCTTCAGTGTGTTTCAGTTAATTGAACACATTGTTACTTGAGTAATGGCCATAAAGTTGTATCAAATTCACATTCATTACAGTTGCAGTCTTGGTTGCTTATTTGTAGGGCCACAAACACAAATGGTGTAATTAGGTGCACAAGAAATAAGCATACACAAGAAATAAAGCCAAAAATATGAGGGAGGGGGATGACTCATTACAATCTAGGATTTAGTTTAAAAATGGGCAATTACAGAAAATAATATGTACCCCATTGATGGGCGGCACTAGTTTTTGACCCCACCCCCCCTCCCCCCATGCATCCAGAATTTTAAAAATGGTTACCCCCCATGCTAACAGAAAGCTAACAGACTTTTGTACATATGCACTACGCTGTATACGCATGTAATTTTCAAGCAAGCTATCAGCGCATTAGGCACCAATTCCGAATGCCTAGTATAAACATAACATCGCATCCCATTGATCTGGAAGTTTGAAATAATACGAAAGTACTTTAATTACATTAATTAAGGCATTCTAACTGTATCAATTTACCTTTCGCTTTAATTCCAAGACATCACTTTCTATATTCTTTACTTCATCATCAATTTTAGTGAGACTCCTGTTAGCTTCCATGAGGGCCTTTCTTTTCTCTTTGTTTCTTTTGGCCCAGTCACCAATTCTGTGTCTCTCTTTCTCTGGGCCGCATGATTTGTTTTGTTCTAAACCAAAGAATAAATAATAATTGCTTTAAAGAACAATTTATATCCTCCCAGCAAGGGAAACATATCTGCGGAAAACTCTTAAAGTATTGGTTAAACTCCAATCGGTGTGTTCATTTCTTTTAATTTTGGGTTTCATTTATTGAAATTTCTCATGAATCAACCTGAAAAACCGGGGTAAAACTCTATCGTTTTAGTTTGTTCAGAAAGAGACTTTCAAGTGGCGAAAAAATGGTCATAATTCAATGAAAATTGCCCAAAACGAGTGATTATTCTAAGAAAAATGAGTGCAATATCTAGCAAAGTGAAAACCATAGACAAACTTACCGAAATCCGTCGAATTTGGTGTCAAATTCAAGCTTGTTTTCTCCTCTTTCCATCTCGTGGAAAACAAAACATGGCCGGTCTGTTCTTTAGGCTCCAGTCCCTTTTGAACAAGACAACCAAGGGATCCCAAAATACACCCGGCATGCCTTGCGCGCGCAGAGAGAGATCAGGAAATCGGGGAGGGGTGGTCAAATTTCATCACAAATTTTCCCAATGTGACGGGTCCTCTGTTTATCGTCTCACACGAAAGATGTGAGACACAGTAGAACAAAGTTTAGCTCGCAATACGAACCAGCTTCGACCGAGACCGTCAGAACAAATAAAATGTCCTCTGTCCCAGCATGGAGTGGAACCCGGACCACAGTGGTGAGAGCAGATTTCGTATGACTATGAAAAGTACCGTGAAAGAGTTGTTCCGCGCCTCGACCGTGACCGTGACGCGACTACGCGGTTTCGTTCGGTATCTACAGCAGTCCAGGTTCCATACCGCCACCGCGACAGTACCACGCCGTGTCACGGCACTTTTCACAGTCAAACGAAATCTGCTCTACCCACCGCCGTAACGCCGAGATAGCCGTGCTTCCTTCCTTCTACATTTACATTTCAGGTTCAGTCTCTATTATGACGCCTGACTTTAAACATTTATTAGTGCGCTTGACAGCTGTCTATATTGCTCGAGCCATTACATTTTGAAATCCGAAACCCATAAATAATTAGGGATTCCTGTAAGCACTTCTTTTAAATGAAGCGTCCACTTTAGATTATCGTAATTTCATTTCAGCACCGGTTCTGTAGTTAAAGCAGTGAAGGCTATCAGATACACTAAAGGAGGAACTCGCACTGATCTTGCTCTTGAAATAGCACGAGCTCAGCTTTTTGGTAACAACACCAGTGGCGTGCGACCTCCAAGTATGGGAGTCTCTCGTGTTTTAGTTCTACTGACTGATGGAAAGACCAACAAAGGGACTGAAAGCATCATTGTACCTTCAGAGGTAAGTTGAGATGGCCAAGATACAGCGCGTTATCTTGTTTATCTAATCCGATCAACACAAACAGGAGTCCAATCGACCTTTCCCAGGCGATATACCACCATTACAACACATTAAATGCCACCTTTTCTCTCCAACAAAAAGGATCTAAGAGCACTGATGAATCGACGTGACATTAATTTTAGTGAAGTTTTACTCGCTCTTGCATGATTGCCACGTCGATACAAGACCGAAAATAGTGGGGGGCAATATAAAAGAACGGGTTATTGAAGCCTAAGGAAAACAGTTGACGCGTCGTTTTAGAAATGCATTTTAGGACTCTATCAAATGAATTTCAGGAATAAACTCGTATTAATATGGATGTATAATGTTTACCTTTACCGGTACCTTAAGTGGTATGTCAAGGGACACAAATGTTCACGATACAGAGACGAAGCTAACGATTATTCCTCTCTCGATCGAGTCGTAGAACGTGGGCAGATGTACAACACCACAGATGGTGATCTTAAAATGGGTTGATTTCAAAGCTTAACATTAGGATTCTCGGCTGTGACGACAACGTGTTCCGCTTAATGAAATTCCATGTTAACGGTTTTGGATGTGGATTTAGCTGACGTTGACTTCAACGGAAAAAATACGTTGCTGATCAGTTTTATCAAACACCGACATCACACCTATGTTTTCGGTCTTTAGGGCCCTTTCGAATCTTGGTGTTAGGCCAGCGCTCGCTATATAGTTTCATTTAGAAACAAGAAAGTATATAGAGAGAAGAACTACTCCATGCTATGTTGCAGTCTCCATTAAGTAGTCCCCTGGCATATATGTAGTGCTGGCATGGTCCTTTATACGCTCGTATTCTATATTTCTTTCAGGCGCTGCGTAGTGATGGCGTCACCATATTTTCAGTTGGCATAGGCAAAGGTGTAAAAATGGCCGAGCTCCAAGCCATAGCTAATGACCCGGATGATGATCACGTGTTTCTTGCAGATTCATATAACAGCATATGGAAGATCCAGAATTCAGTGCAGCATGCGTCGTGTCATGGTAAGGGAATGATATCGACACAATGACAGCGCGCGAGAGCGACACGACAACGACAAATACAATAAAATATATAGCGACAATGACAATGATGACACGCATTCTGAGACACGTTACAAGTTGGCCCAGGAAAAAAATCAGGTGCAGAACAAGGCAATACAGTTATCTAGAGGAATTAATTTTATTTATTTTTCTTTGTCTCATTTTAGAACCAGCACTGTTAGACAGCGGCAAGTCAGTTACATTAGACGTGGAGAGCAGATCCAAGAAATTCTTCCGATATCGTACATCCGGCCTTGAAAGTATATCTGTACTGTCAATCGAGCCTCAGCAGGGGCACATTGAAAAACATTTATCACTAAGAGACAAACATCCCGGTGCGGACGACCCCTCCTCTTGCATCACAAATAAGGATAAAACAGATGGAGTCAGCGAACACGTTGAGCTACATGAACTTGCAAAGGATACATTTTGTTTTAAAAGGCCCAACGGAGGCATACATGTCGTTAGGCTGTGGCAGCGGTTCAAGGAAAGGAAAATAGCTTGCATCAAGGCTTGTTCCAGCAACAACCTATTTTTGAGTGTCGAAGGACTAAGTTCCCTTAACAAGTTCAGCATGTCCCTTTCCAACATCAGTGCTACTAATATTAACATATCGGAGCTGCTATTACTATATCATCCCACGGTTGAGGTTGAGGTAAGGTCTTTTGCCACAAAGATACAATGCAATCATTTTTTTACCATTTTAGCGTTGTCTAAGATTCGTTCTAGAAAAACGTGTTTGGATTTTTGAAATTTGATTTCCTTTTCAACTAATGATTTTTAAAATGATTTATTTTTACTAAAAATATTAGCGGACAGACAGAATTGGCTCTTTTTAAAATTAAAATCCCGACACAGATTTTTAGAACACATCTAATCCCTTGGTAAAATGTTGTTAAGAACGAAAGCAGTGTATATTTGCGTTGCTGCGTGAAACTGTTGAAATTTGAACTAACGCTTCGGAAAGGCATTTCATAAAAAAATATTTGTTTTATCAAATTAGAGAAATAAAGATTCCATAGTTGAGGTATAGAAATAAGTTTCAAAATGAGGTATCATCACATGTCAAAATAGGACTTGTTTCGCGAAACGATGCCATTTTAACGAGAAATACAGCCACGAAGGTGTTCAGTAACCTTAAGGATATGTCACAATTGATAATATACACTGCTCACGGGGTGTTAATAATGAAACATGAAGACAATGAGCGTATGTGGGCGTGTGTGACGAGAGTCGACTCAAATTGAAGAGGTTTCGCATTTATCAATGTTCTTCGGTGTTTCAAGAGCGGAATCACAGAAATACACTGCTCAATAGAAATGCTGAGATTGGTTTTAAGCTGCAGGTTGCTTTTTACCATTTCTGGAACAAATCACTTAGTCCTACTAAAACTGTAGGTCTTGGTTTTGTTTGGTAAAGTTCCAGTTCTTGTCTCCCTTCAACAAAGTGATCAATTGAAGCGTTTTGTCGCGACGTGAACAGTTTTCCTGGACCTTTCCCGAGTATCGTTCGTCGTGCGTTTTTAGCGCGCTTTTTGTCATTGCGCAATTTCTTTCGCCTCGCGTCGCTCAATTTTATTTAAAAGGACCCGAAGAAATGGTCGAGTTGTGCCAAGTGTAAGGAAAATAAAAATGTAATTCTCTCGTCATATCAAGATAACGGTGTCGTCTTTTTAGAGATCGAACGGGCTTCCTGTGGTCTCTTGTCTACCTTGTTTCTAGGTTCTTGACCGTGAAAAACACAGTGAAAAATGCACATAACATATTCTCGGGTGTATCTCAGTTCTGGTTGAGGTTTAAGCTTTCTAGGCCAATAAAACTATTGAAAAACTTACTGGGTTTCCAATATGGTATGCAGATCTTTCCTTGTAAGGAAGTTGAAGAAAGTCGATACTTTTTCAATGGAACTATCTTGATATGCAAATTGGATCCAATGCAATAATTTTATCTCAAAGGAAATCCAGCTATCGATATCAAGTTATCCACAAAACTTTTATTTTACGTCCTTGCAGGGAAATGGTACATATGACTTCGAAAATGTAACAGTCGAGGAGGTAAGATCCGTTTAGATTGTCAAACGGTACTAATGTTATGATCAGTGCAACTTTAGATGTACAATAGAGCAGCCTCGTATGCCCGGGGGGGGGGGGGGGGGACAATCCCATATTTTGGGCGGGGGTGCTCGTCGTATATTTAGGGTTTAAAATCAGGCCTCTGGTACCCTTTAGGGGGTAAAATTCGAAAACGTGTACTTTTTTCCAGATAGGTTCCTGTTGGAGGTCCGTTCTAGCAAATCAAGCAAATCACACTTGTTGGTAGCCTGAATTTCAGACGTATTTTTCCTCGTAAAAAAAATACGCGAGAAAATTACGAGGGAAAATACGTTTTTTTGGTACCTTTTAGGGGTGAAAATCAACTGAGGGACGCGCCGAGCAGCCCCGCCCCTAAAATATGGGAGTCCCCCCCCCCCGCCCCCCGGGCTCGTATGTAATGTTGAATTATACTTTAGTATACTAATTTTCGACAAAGTTAGAAATTTGACAAGGGCGTACTCTTGAAAAAGAAGCCCAAGTCAGACACTCCTTGTAATTATTGTTTTCATTTGACATTTAGCAAAGGAATTATAATAAACGTCTTTGTTTTACAAGTAATTATAGGATTATGTAGTTAAAAAGCCATTTCATTTGTACATATATATAAAATTCAATAAACATCAAGTTGATAAACACCAAGTTGTATACACCTATTTCAATTAACGTTCCTCTGCAAAACGTAAAACCATGAACCATGCATCATAATGAAGATGCTATTTCTCGTATTTTCCTCGAGTTTGGCAAACCAAACCAAACTAAAACCACCCACTGACACTTTGTTTACTACTTTGAGACACAATTTGGCGTGAACCGCTTCGTTTTAAGCAGAAATTACCATTACGACCTGTTAAGCATGGTTCATGGTTTTACGTTTTACAGAGCAACGTTAATTGAAACAGTTGTAAACAATCGATGATATAACATGCACTCTCTAAATCAGCCGAAGGACTTGGATACCATCACTGATATTTTGTTGCTAGGCTGACAAATGGCGGCTGACAAAAGCCATAAAAAAATTATATCCAGTGAAGCCGCACGCGGACAACACATTTGCCAATAAAAAATAAGCCGCGCAAATCAGTTTCCTAATTTCTCCACACTAAACGTTAAGGCCAATATTGTTCGACAATGATCTACTAGTAATTATTGTACAGCACAGTCCTCCCCAATTACGAAGAACATACACAATCCATGCATCGTTGCAACCTTTTTTAATAAGGCGTTAACTTGATGTTTTTCTATTCTCTTTTCAGGTCAATGTCACATACACATTTCCTCTTAAAGGGCAAGTTTACGCGGGAAGTGCATTAGCCGTGGCGGGAACTATGGCAACTGTTGCAGTCAGCGCAGCCGCTTCGTAAGTACGATATGGAATTGTACATCACATGATAGACAAAACTATAATGCTCTGTCCTCTCGTCACTATAGTATAATACTATTTTTTGACGTTTTTATTTTAGAGCTGCTGGCAGCTCTTTCGAAATAAAGGGTTCATCAAAGATAAAGAAGAAGAAGAAGAAGAAGAAGGATGATATAAGAGATTCTTCTCTCGTCAATGGCGCTACTAGTGGCAGCACATCTCACGGACAAGGGAAAACGCAAAATAATTCCAAACCCACTCAAGAGAAAAAGAAGAAGAAAGATGCTGATATACGAGAATTTCCCCTTGTCAATGGCGCTAATAGTGAAGGTATATCAGAACAAAGGAAAACGCGAAAAAAGTCCACACCTAGTGAAGACAAAAAGAAGAAGAAAGATGTAGATACAGGAAGTTTGTCCAAGGTCAATGGCGCTCAAAGTGGAAGTACACCTGGACAAGGGAGAGCGCAAGATAATTCACCACCCAGTCCAGGGGAAACAAGGACGCGTAAAACTAGTATTATAACATCAATGATTAATTCGCTGAAAAGGCGCACGAGTAGCTCGAGGGATTTGCTACAAACACGGAAGATTTCTACCAGTGTGGTGATAAGTGTTGATGGCTGTGATGCGGGTGAATGTGGACTCATAAATGAAGTGTTTGAAGAGGATACCGAATGTAACACAAATACTGGGAACCTATCACGAGAAAATAATGACCAACAACAAAGAACTGGAGAAAAGCTTCGGAACATAAAACAAAACACCGAAGGTAATGAAGAACGTTTAAGTGAAACAATAAAAGAAGCAGCTATTGTGGCTGGAAACATAATTTCTCCATCACGAAGAGTAACGTTCGCGAAGGGGCCCACAGGTGGGCAAAGTGGGCGAGATGGAAGAGCTTTCTCGAGTTCTACAAACAGTCAGGGTAAAACTCGGTTAAAAGGCGGGGACCTTGGAACGAATAATTCAGTTAAAAATTCCGCACAAAATGGCAAGAGAAAAACTTCTACAAGTGACCGTCGAGGTCAGTTCACAAACGCGGCTTCTGGTGGGAAGAGTGGCAAAACACCTCACAATGAATCTAGTAAAAGTAATGATACAAATATCAGCACACAGAGGGGCAAAAAAGCAACGTTAACTAATAGGACAAGTCTCAGGAAAACTTCCACTCGCGAAAGCAATGCTTCCGTGAGCAACGCAAAGGCGTCTTCGAATTCCGTGAGAAAAGGTCAGGCAGGGGCTGTCGTTAATCCAAATGGGAACAAAATGTCTACGAACACGAACAATCGTGGAATTGCGCCAAAGAATGCTTCTGAGAGAACTGCGCCGAGTTTTATTAGAGGAATCAATAATAGTTCACGAAATGGGAAACAAGCCGCGTCAAGAAGGGACGCTTGGAATAACAACAATAAGGATACATCAGCAAATTCAAACGGCTTTCTAAATAATACAAACGCAGAATCAAACATGCAACATAAAAGTAATCGCTTGCAACAAGGCGAACATGATCGTAGTGTATACAATGGAGGCAGTGAAAAGCAAACTAAGAGTACTAAAAGTAAGGACAAAAAGAAGGAAAAGAAACGTTTTCGACTTACCAAGGTAAAAGTACTATCCCTTCTGCTACCTTGCTTCACCATCTTCGTTCCTGAAGATGAGGTCGACGAAGATGATGACCAAGCTACAAGAACAAACTGGTAAGGGGCTGGTTTTGTTTTGTTTATAAAATGTTTACAAAACAGATTCGTAAAACAAGTCTCAATTAGTATTCCAAACGTACAGCCTAAACGTGCAGACCGATAGCATTCGTGCCAAGGTCTTTGTTTAATCTTTCTCTATTGTTTTTTCTTCGTTAGTATAAAATTAGATTGATCTATCTCTGTCATTTCCCTTGACAAGGGTGCTTGATGCGCCGAAACGTTGGGCGCTATTGTTTATCATTTGCAGTATTAAAAAATCATTACTTATCAATTAGTATTCGGTTACAAAAATGCGTACCCGATACCTCCAATAGAGCTGTGTCACTACCACTCTGCAAACACTACTAAAACTATGTTTGCGATGTTTCTCGTAGTTATAGGCATTCTTATGTCCCTAGTAACAATACGCATGTACTATATGTGTCTGAAAATGTTTACTAGAGTCGACAAAAATGAAGCTGTCGCTATAAAATAATTGTCCCCAGACAGACATAGGCCACCAAAAGTCCAAACGTCGCCTCCAAAAGCTGTCCTAGCAAATGATGTAATTGACGAACAAGATTAACTACACCTTATCGTATAAACGCATTGCCACTGAATCCAATATTACCCGGTCGCGACATTTACATATTTTAAGCGATTTTTCTCAGCTGTCAATCACTGCGCGTAAGGCTACCACTTTTCCATAACCTTTGCACCCAGAGGATTGTTTGCAAGAGCCCACTTTACTCAACTTTCCTTCTAGAGAGTGACAGCTTGGATTTTGTTGACAGCTAAGAATTCCAAGTGGGCAAAACATACAAATGTAGCGACCGGGTAAGAGAGCAGAGTTCGATAACTGCGAAAAGTGCCAAGGCAAAGTTGTGGCGCGCCGCGAACGTGACCGTGCCGCGCGACTAGGGAACTTCATTCCGTATTAACAGCAGACCAGGTTCCATGCCGCCACCGCGACCGTGCCGCGCCGTGTCGCGACACTTTCGACAATCATACGAAATCTGCTCTAGTGGATACCGTGGTAAGTCGGATAACAGGCGCAAACTCGACAACTCTCAATCCATACATAGTGACGTTGAAAAAATCTATGGCTCTGCCCTTTCCCATATACGATCATATAAATCTGAGGATCCATATATTAATATGTTCATCAACAGGAAGCAACGCTTTGAGCATGATATGCACACCACCCAAGCATTCTGTATTCTCCTGGCACAGTTGATCTTCCTTGTTGGTATACAAGCTCGCGGCAGCGTGGTAAGTCTCTTGGAATCAAGCAGCAGCGCGCAAAAGATCACTTTTCCCCTGGTCGGGCTCACACACGACAAACATGTAAGACAGTAAATGTATATTTTTAATAGTATATTTCGTATAGTTGCATGTTATTTACTGATGTTTCCCCGTGTATAAATAAAGTATGTATGATAGAATGCATGCGATTGCCTTTGAAAATCTAACGAGAGTACATACGTATTTACAGCTAGAGTCGTTATATCACGACCAGACTTTTCAGAATTTCGAACTATTTTTGGATTTGTTGATCCACGAGTTTTCGGAACATCAATCTGTTTTTGGATTTATAGATCCACGCTTCTCAGACCTTTGTTTGCAATTTTTGGAAACTATTGCGCCTAGCACAGAGAATTTCTGCAGAAATTCATCCATGAATTCTCCAAGGCACAAGCATGGGAAGTCTTTGGAATTCACATGGATAGCAATGGGAAATCCGAACACTTCCCATTTTTCTACCATGGCAGTTCAGCTTTTCGCATGCATTGGTTTCTGCAGAAACGCCCTGTGTAGTGCAGGCGGCTCGGTTTTGTCGCGACATTTGTCTGGGTCTCTTCCCGAGGGGACTGGGCGGAGCAGTGCATGGATCTGCTATTCGCTCAGGCTTGATTTGCGGAGCAGCTCCAAGATAAATCAATGTCCCATGATGTGCTGAAAACGGCGCAACAATGCAACGCTATAAAATTGAAAGTTCAAAAACGTACGCAATTTAAAAAAACTCGCTCGGCGCTCCTAGGTAATCTATACACTTGAAAACGCGGGACACTCGCGACCCACTCATGCATTACAATAGTTTTATTGACCTAGTCCATTTTCGAACCACTACCTATCTTGCCCAACAAGCGTTGGTGCGAATAGAGGCACTGATATTACCAGCTTTCGTGATTGTGGGAAAAGGACAAAGGCGCTGCTGGAAATATTATAAATATATAAACATTTTTAGGATAAGTTGGAGTTATGTTGAGTGGGAAATGAAAGGCAATTACAAGCTCAATATCTATTTCACCTCAAATTTGTTTTGCTGACCAATCCCCTCGTTCTCTGTTTGTTTAGTTTGGATGTGCGCTAGCTGCTATTTGTATGAATTATCTTTATCTCGTCGCAATGATGTGGCTACTACTGGAGGCTTACTATTTATACGCATATGCCGGGAAAACCGAAGATGAAACAACACAGGAATACCGTAAACGTAAAAGGCACTACTATGCAGCAGCATGGGGTAGGTGTATACTTGTACAATGAAGGTAGAGCGCACTGTTTGTGATGATTGGAAATGGGAGATTCCAGCTATAAGCAAGCGCGCTTTGCTTTAGAAATGGCTTTGGAATGTAACACAACTACCAGGATGCAAAGCGCGCAACCAAGGCGCTTGATTCGTGAAATATAACACAACTACGGACGTGCAGCACGCGCATTCATTATTATAGCTGAGATCGTCCATTCGTGCTGTTTGTCTAATCCACAGAAATAGTGGCTCCTGTCTTATGGAAAACACGAACACTTGCGTATTGTTTGAGGGATTTCAATGATATTCTCCATTGAATATTCTTGGAACCAAGACTCCACATTCTTGGAACCGAATTATGTTGCAAAAACGTAGGAACGGCTGCTATGTAGATATAACTAAGAATCATTTTGAAATCATTTCTTGTTTTCAATTGTTTCGACCGTGTAAAAGCTGATGTATGTCGTGCAATGGAATCAATAGCCGTGTTCACACTAGAGACGGAAAACTCGTCTGAGACGAGTTTTTCGTCCGGACGGAAAACACGTCTTAGTGTGAAACCGGGACGAGACGGATTGTTGATGGGAAATGTTTGTGTGAAACCGGGACGAGGCGGTTTTTTGACGGGAAATGGTCTGAACTCATATCAGACGGAAAACTCGTCAGACGAATGACACGTCATGACAAGTTTTCCGTCCTCTAGTGTGAATACGGCTAATGAAAATGCGTTTACTCTGCAGGTATTCCACTCGTTGTAGTCATTGCAATGGGCGCCAACACAAATAATTTTCATAAAAACCCACAGTAAGTCAATTTCACGAACTATCCATAAGATCCTTAACCAATGGTTGAACCCTATATTGGACATCAGTATGGCTAGCCTACAAACAAATTGCGATCAGTTAAAAGTTGAGCAAAGACAGTTTATTTTGAAACCTCTGCATGATTAAAAAAAATCCGCTTTGATCGCGACCAGCTGGACCACGATAGTGACTAACTTTAAAGTCTGCCGTAGGGTATAAAAAACGAGACTTTTTGGTCTCTGATAGGAACAGATTTTGGAAACCTTAGCGGCACACCCCTACCAAAAAAACAGTTCAATATGTTTCTTCCACGAGAATACTTTTCCAAGGACAAAACTGAATAGACTACATGTTACTAAGGTAGGAGTTACTCGCAGTAAGAAGCTGAGTATGTTGTGAGCTGAAATTTTGTGTAGCTAAACAGGGTTTTGGTGTGAATTAGTTGGTATCTGGCCTGTTTTGATCCTCCTCAGCTGCTGGGTTTCGTTGACAAGCACAACAGGGATACTAGTCAGCCTACCTATTGTTACAGTAGGATTGGTGAGTGGGATTACAATATGTGTAATGAAAGTAGCGGTTTATTTCATTCAAAATAATCGTGATAAAGGAAGACCTCTATGCTCCCCTGTCAGTTCCTCCTGACACCGACAAATTTGAAGACGATTAAGATGTAGCGATAATAATCAATTGGCATTTTTCAAGATGCTGACATGAACATCGTGATGATGACATCGCGGTCAATTCGCATCGAATAACCTGTTGCATGGGTAAGGCAGCATGCCCTTAGTGTCTTGATGCTTCCTAGGTTGCATTGCGACACAATTATGACGCCTGCTAAAGAAGATTATATGTACCCCGCGCCCAAAACAAGCGCCAGTTGTCATCACGTGGAAGTACCCTGTTTAATGACAGAGCTTTCCTGGGTTAAGAAATACACACCGTAATCACAGTTGTCTCAAGTGAACACATTCTCGCTAGCCAACCCGCCCTTTTAAAGCATAGCTATCACCGTTGCCATTGCAACATGAAATCAACCACGGCTTCCCAATCCCCCGATACATGCAAAGCTACAACTATTCATTCCGGGCTAGCGTTTTAACTCGGATCAGCGCGCAACCCAGGATCATGTAATCGGATAGACATTGGCAGGAATTTTTCCAGAAACCCATCCATGGGAAAAGCTAAATTTCCCAAGGAACACTCATGGGAAGTGTCCAAAATTCACATGGATAGTACGAGCACTTCATATTCTTTTAAATGGGAAATGGATGGGCTTCTGCAGAAATTCCCTGTGATAGCCAAAATTTATTTGCATTGTAACATTTCATGACTAACATCTCGGCAATCTTCAACAGCTTCAGGTCCTGCTTCTTATTCTGATGATTAAAGCAATGGCGACATATAGAAAGACTCAGAATGAGGAAGAAAAATCAATGAAAAAGGAAATAATCAAGTAGGTATTCCTTTGCTGGTTTCAAAGCAAGGATCGGCGCTGACCTCGATACTTAACAGACCCGAGACAACACTTAACTGTAATGAATGTAGCAGACAGAGCAGTGGCTTTTTGCAGCAGGCCTATCTGTAAGTCGAAGTTGGAGTGGTAAAAAAAATAATAATAAACATGAGACAATAATAAATAAAGAGTTGGGAACTTGAAGCACAAGAGGCAAACTCCAACATATCCAAACCGTTTCCACCTTTTTCCAAAGTCCCAGAATTTTATGATAACGATAAAGCAAGATTTATGTTGAACTTAAAATTATGACTACGCACGGTAATGGCCAATTCGTGAAAATACCTGAGTGTTCATGCTTAAAATTGTGATACTTATATATATATATTGCCTTCCCCAGGACTGGCCTAAAGAACGTACTCGGGATCGGACTGACGGTTCTCCTATCCTGGGTCATGGCGACAGTGTCTGTCAATGTCGATAACGATTTCATGCAGACTATTTTTTCGTTCCTAAACGCCTTGCAGGTAAGTTAATTACACTAAATATTATAATGTATATTTAACAACTGTTGTTGAGCATGCGCTCTCGCTTACATTTGTTTTGATGTCCATCAACCCATACATTATCAAGCCTGTGATCGTTTCGCTTCCTTAGCAATTACTTTAGGAAACCTGGATCAAAAAAGTCAGAAGGAAATTGCTAGACCTTCATATAGCTTTAATTCCCTTAGTGGCGTGCTCGTCAGGAAAGAAAAACAGTCGCCCTGAAGGATAACACTAAAAGTTAAAAAAGCAGGGATTAAGGTATTCTATTAGAGTATCATCTAGAGCTTTTGTCAAATCACATACACAAAAAGTAATTTAACTAAGGGAACTCTCGGGCGGTCGGTCATCAGGAAGTTAAAAATAACAGAACCAAGCTTGGAGAAACACGAATATGTACAGCTGTAACGGTCACGTGTCTAATCGTCCATCGTACGAGTTCTAACATAAAGTTTTGTTTCCAGGGTTTCGCATTTTTCCTGTTCTACGTTGTTCTCGACCCTGAGTTGCGCATGTTTATCATTACTGCGTACGGAACTGTAATGAGAATCAAGGAGAGCTTGGTGACGCCTTTCAGTGAACACGAAACCATGGAAATAGAGAAAGAAAAGGTAGGCTACGGTAGTCTGACCTTTTGAGACCAAATGATACTTATGTGTCCAACAAAGCCAACAATTTGTGTCCACTTTGCGTGCGACGTATAACAATGATCATTGAAGAGCCCTCAAGCAGCTGCCTTGTTCTCCCCCTAGCAACATACCGAGTCACACATAGTAACCATCATCTTTCTTTATAAATTGTTATCTCGCGATTTCTACACCTAATGTGTCTTCTGACACCGAATGAAAACGTTAACAAATGTTTCGTCGACTTGACTTGCGTAGAATCTGTGAATGAACTTGGAAGTACTGCGGGCATGTTTTTTTTAAATACAGAAGCCGCGTTTCTAGTCACACATCCCTTCGTATTCTCATGCCCAAAAGCTGTGCAATATTTTAATGCGCCAAATAGTAGCTACCACATTTGCTGCTCAAAGTGTCGTATGTTCAGCTTTAGGAGACGATGCGTCTCACATTCCTAGCAGTGATTTATTGTGCTTGATTCTTCTTTTAAAATTGTTTGAGAACTATTACATAATCAGTTTCTTTGAAAATCTATGTTTAGGAGAAAAAAAAGGACAAGAAGAAAACCTCTGGAAGAGGCAACATGGACCCGGAGATATCTCTACCCATGTCGGGTACAAATGGTGTCGACACTCCAAAGCTGTTACCGCCGATAAGTCACGTTTCCACGGTATCAGAGATTCGACAACCAGGGCAACAGGATGGCAAAAAATCCGCGCGTAAAGCACCAATTGTCGCTAAAGATTATTTACCTCCAGGTATGCAAATTTGCACTTTCTGGGCCTAAGTAAAAACAAATGAACACACCCTCTTACTGAAATAGCAGTTTTTAAAACTTTTCATGACATCCGTAATGATAATGTCACATTACTACTTGCTGAGCCCTTCGAGATCTACGCTTAACCTTGTCTAAGTTTGGTTCTCCTGCTGGTTATCCTAATTGTTCGTGGCTGAGTATACGAATTTAGAGTGAGCGATCGAATCACATTACGCGCCGTAACAATACGTGAAACACTGCCTCTCGCAGAAAATATTAACGTGTTTCTGATATTTTCGTCTGGAAAAGTTGAATATTCATGAAAAATCCGAGTTTGTGGAAAAATGCCTATTGTTTGGTGTCACGATCTATTAGTAACGCCATATGTCACGCGCTCCTACTTGACATTTGGTGACTAATGAAAGCGACGACGGGACTGTCTGACTTTTTTAACTTCAAAATTTTAATAATTCAAGTTACGTTCCCATCTCTCTTGCAGTGCAATCCATAAAGCCTTTAGGAAGTCCAAACCCATCGCGGCGTCTCACACCTATTGCAAACAGCCGCAAAGATACCATCGACCAAACAAGCCAAAAAGAGTCCATCTGTACAGACAAATAAAAGCAAACAGCCCCTTCGGATATAGATGTTCCCTTGTGTTATTTATATTTTATAATATAGACAAAATAAATAATATAAGACTATTTTCATTCGTATTACACCAGTATTAGCTATCATTAATGGTAATGTACGAACTTATGCCAAACTTGCTGTGTATCTCAATTCTGATTGGCTCGCGTCCATAGGTATATAATAGCACCATCCCAAGGATGGCGCAATTCAGGTTTGAGAGGTTCGAAATAGCCTACCTGTATCAATAAAGAGTAAGCAATCGTGTGTTTTTTTTTAATCCTTTAGTTTCAAGTAATACAGCAATTTGTTCTGATTCATTCAACCGCTTTGTTTTAAGCTTTACCTCAGGAAGTTGATATTGCTATATTTTCTATATAGTCTTTTTGCTGCTCTTATTCCATTCGGCAGTTTTACGCGCGCCAATACAATTACCATCGAACTTGAATAACAGAAATATCAAACATATTGAGGTAGATTGCGAAAAATCAGAAGTTTATAAAAAAATACGCGACATTTGAAAAAGCTTCATGTTCGCAAACTTCTGTCGGTGTTCAAATTCTCACCCTTCCAAAAACCAATGGTCGATTTTTTAAAAGTGCTGCTCGCCTCAATTTAATTATGGGCGCAAAGCCGTTGGTAATGCAAAAAGCAGAGCAGGTGTTTTCAAGAAACCAGCCCAATTCAATTCTCAAGTCCCTTTATTACACTTGATACCACTAATCCCAGAATCCTTTTCGCAGTTCCTTCTGTTTGCCTCATTAAAGCGGGACTGTCACGGTACGCGCATGTGCGAATTTTGATCACTTTGGTCCGGGCCGGAACGATGGCTGTGAGAGGGAGGAATTACGCTGGTAGAATCCGTTCAAATCTTGTTGTTTCGGGGTCCATCTACCCTTAATTCTTAACGGGTATTCTCTCCTGAGATCTCCTTAGTATCGTGACCAAATTTTGGAGTCGATGCAATATTGTTTGTCGTTTTAAATTGAATGAGACTCGAGCGTCATTTTCACTGATGGCTGCCCAACAAGAAAGGCCTAATCGAGGTCGTCCTTACGCCAAAATGGCTTGGGAACACAATAAAAGCAGGATCTGGATATCGAAAAGGGTCCACGAGACATGGAAATTGTTCAAGGGCTACGGTATCTTCACCTCAGACAACGATTTTGCAGCTCATTTGCCTAAAAACCCCTAAAAACTTACCATAATGTCGCCTCCTGACGAATGAACTCCACATTATGTTTTCCCTGAGGCCACGTCGCGCGAGGCGTGGGTACTTTCCCGCGAAAACGAAGTCTCCCGTGATTGGTTTATTTAAACAGGGAATCCCCGTTTTGAATGATAGTTATGGGATCGGCGGTCTTTGCTCGAGCATGCGCGTACCGTGACAGTCCCGCTTTAACACTCAATCATCTTACAGCTCCCAAAGGAGCTCAAACTTTTGTATAACAGAACGAATTCGAAGAGGGGAATAATTGCGAATTGTTGGTAGTAAAACGCATTAAACACATTTGTGAAAGGTATTTTAATTGCCATCGGAAAAAAAGTAGAATAGAATACGTTGTTGTTGTTTTTTTCTTGTCAATTCGTCCTTACAAAATCCTTCACTGAAAGTGTCTCCTGAATTTGATCTCCATGAATAAAAGTTTAAGAGCGAATGTCAGCAAATACCAGACCAGGTGCGGCCGGTGATGAAAAACCAATCTACCTTTATTTTAGGTGTACAGGTAGATATAAATGAGTTTAGCAACGTTCTGGTGTTTATTTTGCAAAATACGAAGGAATTTATGAATTAAATGAGAAAATCGATGTCGCGGTCTCGAGCCCTGAAAAAAGCCGTCCGAGGACGCCAAAACAAAAAGTTCCTCGCGTGAACACAAAGAGCTAGAATACCACCAAATAAACACCTAATTCCGAGAAAATAGACCACTATCAGCTCACAAGCAGCAGGATTAATTTTCTATTTGATGTTTTTGACAGTCTAGGAATACATTTTTGGAGACTGAATTTTGCAACCGTGAATTTACCTTGAAAACTAAAATAATTATTTCGAGTAGTGGCTTATCTCCGATCATCCTGTACGCCAGGCTACAAAGTGTCCATATGTTGTTCTTGAACGTCATATAAACATTGGTTTGGGTTTTTGAGGCAGCGCTCCGAAATTATTCACTGAAGTTATTGCGAAACTCGAGATTTCCAGTAAATCGTCACTTTGTTGACTTCCGAGCCGAGTTTTAAATCTCAGAATAATGCCGAGTTTTCGCGACTAAAGAGCAGCGTTATACCTATAACCCCAACAAAATACAAAGGGAGGAATGCTATAGCAGGAAAAGTGTGAATTTCTTTCTGAAATGGAGTTATTTCAACAGAAAATTACGAGTGCCATTGAAATGGAATTGCTCGAGGTCAAGTGTAATACGCAAATGCAGGAATAGGTAAAACTTTACCTGAAAAGAGATCCTTTTCCTCCCTTCTGCATCTACATGGTGATTCTAAGAACTATTTGCAAGTAGATATAGCTTGAAATGCCGAAAATTCAGGCGGCAATTCCTCAGTACACGGCGATAAGCTGCAGAGAGACACGTGAAGGTGACTGAGGATGCAAGCGTGACATGTAACGCGTTGGCATGGCAGGCCCTCCATGCTTACGCGTTACTTGTCACGCTTTCATCTTCAGTCACGCGGCTGCAACAATTAGAATTTACGTGTCGCTACGATGAAGAATTACCGCCTGAATTTGATCCAGCTATATCTGCTTGCAAATGGTTCTTAGAATTACCAAGTACAGAGCAGAAAGAAGAGATATGAACTCTTTATCAGGTAAAAGTTCACTTATTCCCGCATTCGCGTATTTAACACTTGACCTCGAGCAATTCCATTCAATGTCACTCGGAATTTTCTGCTGAAATAATCCCATCTCAGAAAGAAATTCGAACTTTTCCTGCCATAGTCTTCCTCTCTTTGTATTTTGATGGGGTTATAGCGGAGCTCCAGCGCGGGCCGAAGGCCCGCGCAAGCGGAGCACCATACCTAAGGGAAAAACGTATACCATCGAGTTGATTTTTGAACGTCACGGGCATTTTGGATCATTTTGATGACGTCATTGATGGCGTGAGGGAACGTGACTTTGGTGTAGAGTTCCTCTGATGGTCTTTGAAAGTTTGTCCAAGTTTGGCTTCTAGAGAAGCTTCCCTTCGGGAGATATGATTTTTTTTATTTTTCTGGTATTAAACCTATAGTGTCTGCCGTCCGTCCGTCCGTCCGTCCGCCGTCCGTCCGTCCGTCGTCCGTGTACACATGGGAACCCTGTGGTATGCAAAGAAAAAATTATATCTCCTCAAGGGAACATCCTAAGACAGCCATACTTGGGATATTTTGTCTATGCCACAAGGGGGGTGCTGTAGCACGGTCACGTGATGTGACGTCATCGATGCCGTCATCTATGCTTAAAAAATGAATATCTCGTGAAGAGAAGACTCTAAAACAACCAAACTTGGGTAGTGTGGTCTAGGTCACCAGATGAGCGAAATGAAGTGGTCACGTGATGTGACGTCATAGATGACGTCATCTATGCTTGAAAAATGAATATCTCGTGAAGAGAAGACTCTGAAACAACCAAACTTGGGTAGTGTGGTCTTGGTCACCAGATGAGCGAAATGAAGTGGTCACGTGATGTGACGTCATCGATGACGTCATCTATGCTTGAAAAATGAATATCTCGTCAAGAGAAGACTCTAGAACAACCAAACTTGGGTAGTGTGGTCTAGGTCACCAGATGAGCAAAATGAAGTGGTCACGTGATGTGACGTCATCGATGACGTCATCTATGCTTGAAAAAATAATATCTCGTGAAGGGAAAACTCTAAAAGAACCAAACTTGGGTAGTGTGGTCTAGGCCACCATATGATCGAAATGAAGTGGTCACGTGATATGACGTCATCGATGACGTCATCTATGCTTGAAAAATTAATATCTCGTGAAGAGAAGACTCTAAAACAACTGAAAATCGACTGTACGCGACTTCAGAACTGTGCTACGCAAATGGAAATTTGTTTACAAAAAGCCAGGGAGTACAAGACAATGTCTGAGCCGTATCTGAAGAAATCAGAAGAGTGTCTTCCTATCATCTAGAAGTCCAACCAAGATTTTAGCTCCGTGTAGAATGCAATATGGCTGTGCATTTCCTTGCGAAGTCATTCTTCATCTGGTCTCTCCATTTCTTTCACAAAGCCGAGGCGTTTTAATAACTGGGCAGTGACTTTTTGAAGAGTGAAATTAACTGGGAGAAGCCCTCATTTCCACTACGGCAGAAGCTATGAAGGGACGGTTTTATTTGTAGAAATAATTAGCAACACAAAGTCGCGTCTTTAATGGCCGTCGAGCAATTCGTGGTTCAAAATTCCTGGATAAAGCAGTGTTTAGTGGGAGATGGCAGGACATTCACAGTTCCGAGGTGTTTCTATACACGGGAGAAAAAACTACTCGGGATGAAGGTAGGAACTAAAAGTTCAAGCATTTAACTTTTGAATCCTAACTAGAAGGGCGGCTAGAACAAAGCCGGCGGCGTGACATTGAAACGCGAACTTGTTTTAGCTTCAAAATAAAATATGCATTTGAGTTAATATGCGACCCCGAAAATCTCCAGAATTCCTTTAACTTTCTAATAAGGCTAACTATTGCTTGAGCCGTGTGTGTTGAGAAAAACATTAGGTTTCTGCACGCTCAGTGGCATTTCTTGAAATCAAAACAAGAACCACGAGGTAGCTAAATTGTCAAGGAGGAGATGTCATAAAATTGTCACTCACGTAGCACCCCCGCTACACAAAAGGTTTGACCACAGATTCTGATAGCTAGATGCCCACAGATTGCTGATTGGATAGCCGTTTATTGAAATTGTGGGGTCAGTAACTTGCTACAGCATGGAATATGAGGGGGGGGGGGGCCTTTAGAGCCATGTAAATCTAGCACTTTTTGGGACTGCTAAAGATTTAAAAAAATCGTATCTTTTTATCACTTCAAGCAAATGTTTTGAAATTTAAGCAAGTGACGATAATCGACAAGCCCTATATTTTTCTCTATAGTTTGTATCCCATTTTCGTTTCCATGGCAACAGTTGCTACGAAAATGTAATTTGAAAGGGTTAAAATGTAAAATATCCTATTTACGGATTTCTAGGAGGGGGAAAACGCTTTTAGCGTATTCAATACGGGTATATTTTTTGATTTGGTATCGAGAGACCTCCAAATATCAAAATACTGCAACGTTTTACCATATAAGTCACGTATGACTTTACAGCAAATGATGAAAGTCAGCATAATTGCTAAAAAAGGACTTTTTTGTCATTTCTTGTGTAATAAAGTGTTCAAAGTATATATTTCCAAAAATAAGGATCAGCTTTCATCCAAACTTGGACACGTTATTTGGTTAAGATGATATTTTTTTTTCTATACTAGAATACACTCTTAGTCGTTTCCATGGCAACAGTTGCTAAGAACATGGTTTCATTCCTGTGTTAGGCGCAGACGTTCAATACCATTTTTTTTTTGTCTCAGATTCTTTAAAAACACCCAATCCTTATTCCTGCACTCTGACACACCCTGGTAAGACCGAAAATGGAACTAATGTGTATTTCCCGTAACATAACAGCCGAATATGACGAGTCAGTACAATATCAGGCTCCTTCTTTCTACATCTCAAGTGAATTATAATTTGATGGTTGTTTTTTACTTCCGCCTTCAAAGAACTTTTTATTCCAGCATTAATAAAACAACAAAGACAATATTTTCCAGCGAACAGAACACTAAATGCAAAAATACATTGAGCAATTTTCCGTACGTAGCAAGCGCCATTGGTGTTCTCGCCTTGTCCTTTTAAACTTCGCGGAATATATGGCAGCAGTCGATTCCATACGCGGGTAATCAGCATTCTCGTCACAAAATGGGTTGAGTAATACATGGTTGTGGAAACTGCGATGTACAGGTGAGTGAAAATTTCATGTTCAACTAGAATAAGATGTTTTAGATAGTACTCTGCTGGCAGCAATAGAATACTGCTTGTAAACAGTATGTAAGAAGTGTATATATTAAATCAAACATTTTATTGAACGCCCTAAATTTTCTTGCAAGCTTTAGACCGTGTAGCAAATATATGCTTTGTCAAATTCTCGAAAGAATAATATACGCGGTAGTCTTAGGTCTTTCTTTACACTTTCCGCTAATAACAATATTATTTCTGGTTTCTATTATTGGCCTGTCATCCCTATTTCGTTCATGTATCACTTTTTATTGTATGTCTATTTTTGGACGGCGATACACGGGCAAACACTTTTGCGAAGTCGAAAATCGCTGTTACAACGTGAATTTCCCCGAAATTCTAGGACTTTGAGAAAACCCAGGAACTTTAAGAACATCAGAGCTGATAGCTTATATTCCTATGCCCGGAAAGTCTTTCATGTTTTTTTAACTTAGGTGCTTTTAGTAAAATTTTCATTCATAGAATAAGGTGAACATCAAATTCTGCGCGCTGCTGTTGTCCATCGTTGGCAAAGCTACAACTATTTCGTCGAAGTAATACAGAAGACCAGCTGGATTTGTAGTAGTCTAGATTCAAAATGTATAGTACTTCTTTTATTTTTGCAAATCCAGATTGTATAATGCCATATGAAAGGCAAAATGAGATAAACTATTTTTCATTACATGAAGACGTGAAGAGTTTTCCAAAAACGCACAATAAGTTTTACTGCTGTCAACATTTGACAAGTTTCTAAACTAAACACAATGTTTTAGTTAAAAACGTGCGAACACGCATCCTTTATAGTGCTTCTGTCAGAAACACAGATAAAACATCTAAACGAGTTTTACGCTAAGAGAAGGCTAAACTAATTCCCCAACATTTGAGATAGGTTTTTAATCTCCCAGCTAACAACATACTTAGTTTCGTATAAAAGCTGACGATTGCTAAGCTAAGCTTAACTTCTTAAAGTAAGCTTAAAACTTTTAAAACAAGCTCAGAAATCGACAGAAAATCTCGCTAAAGAAAGCCCGCTAATTGCGCTCAACAGAAGCTGCAGATCACCGATGCACGTTTAATTTAATTTTGAGGACCCATGTGAAGCTTTTAAGTTTTGTGAAACACTCGAAAAGGCTTAATAACTGCCAGGTTTTATGAGCCGTTTTAAATAAACAAAATGACTGTGTGTGTTTGACAAGAAACTTACAAAGCTTGCAGTGCCGTTGCACTCCATTCGATCCAGGCGACAATTTTTCTCAGCTTGGCCTGTAATTACTCTGCTGCTTTTAAGCTTGACTTTGTGATTTTCTTCTAGTTGTAGAGTTGTACACAGATACATGCGATAGTTGTGCTGTTGTTGGTAGTATCCGCCAGAAGACCACGCTGATCAAATCTATAATTCAACACCGGTCTCGAAACGAATCGAATCAGGTAGCTCAATTCTCATCGGGGAAGAATGGATTGCTAGCTCACCAATTAACTTAAATCTCATTTCAAATATTGCATGCCATATAAAGCTCACAGTTTCAGCAACGTACTGTTAAGCAGAACATCCACAATTTTCAAGTTTTAAAACTCTCCAATCCATCGTCTCTCTACGCGAATCCTCGAAGCTCAGGACTTTTTCGAATTCGAACGCCAGATTTTCTTGAGATGGCATATTACATCACCGACTAAATGTAATGCTTTGTGGAGTGAAGCATTTTTTGAGCCCAACTATGATCAAATACTAACGACGATCGATATGCATTTTTCGTTGGCAAAAAAGTGATCGTAGGTCCGTGGCTCTTGTGTCAAACGGAAAACAACAAGCCTTTGCTGGTGACGTCAGTGTTTTAGAAGTTGCGTTCTGATTGGCTGATAACGTTCTAATTCTGGAATATTGCCGCGCGATGGTTTCTTCGCAATCAATCGCCAGCTATCCCAAAACTAACCTAATATAACGGCCAGAGATTTCGCTTAGAAGTTCTAATTGTCCAAAAATCGATTATTTTTAACAGCATTTTCACCAGTTGTAGGCTCTGGATGTACACTTTCCTCTTCATCATCTATCATGACACACTCGCTTCGACCGCAATTTAGTGATCTATGATTATTCTAGTATTGCAAGTGTTTTTCTCATCAGGTATTATATCATTTCATTGTCATTTTTATTTCTACTTTTTGAAAATCTTTGCATTGTAGATATGGCTGATTCCGAAGATGACATACCAGAGGCTTTGCCCCCTGATTCCAAGCGGGTAAAATTAAGTCAAGAGGAGAGATCTTCTCGGTCTAGATTTAAGTCGTTCGATTGGTCATTATGCATGTTTTGCCAAAAGGTTAAGCACAAAGGGTGTAAAACAGTCATTCACGTAGCCAGCTTTGATGCGTCAAAAGTTATCCTTGATGCTGCTAATGCCCGTGGTGACCAGTCAATGATAATCAATGTCACCGGTATTGATCTTATCGCAGTTGGGGCCAAGTACCATAGCGCCTGCAGAGCGAATTATGTTAGTAAGTCCAATCTCAAATATCAGTGCGTGAGGGAAGAAGACGAAGAGGAAGAGTGTGCATATTCCTTAGCGTTTGACTTGCTAGTTAAAGAGCTAACTCCAGGATTATCGGCGGGGCATGTTTATGATATGAATTACATTTTAGACCGCTATAAAGCAGCGCTATCAGTCAATGATATTAATTGCACCACCTATAGAAGCGCTAAGCTCAAGAAAAGGCTTATCAAGTGTTTTTCCGATCGAATAACGTTTCAAAAGCAGTCAGACCCTTCCAAGCCCGAATTAATATATTCGGGTGATTTGTCTGTTGAAGATATAGTGAATACATCCACACTAAGAGCACACTATACTGCAACGCAACTAAAACTTGACGACAAGCCCGATCTAGAAGACAAGGAAACGATCCTCTATAAGGCAGCCCAGATAATCAAATATGATATTGCAGCTTGTACAGGCATCAACATCAAGCCGTTATCTGTCGACGATATATCAATCGAGAAAGGCAGCTGCCTTGTACCGCAAAGCTTAAATAAGTTTCTCTCCGACGTAATCTCTAAGCCGGAGAGAAAACGTCCCTCAGAAATTACTGGAAATAACGCAGAGAGAGATAGGCGTGTAGCGATGCTGGGGCAAGATATAGTTCACGCAGCTAGCAATAGTCAGGTGAAAACACCCAAGCACGTAGGTTTAGCAGTCACACTCCATCACCTAACAGGATCGAAGGAAGTAGTGACTTTACTCAATAGAATGGGGCATTGCGCCTCATATGATGATGTTGAAATCATAAACACAGCTTGGGCAAGAGAGATGCTGGCACGTTCCGATGAAACTGGTGTGATAATTCCATCGAACATCACTCCCGGATCCTTTGTGCAGTTCGCCGCCGACAATAATGACCTCAACGAAGAAACGCTCGACGGCAAGCAAACGACACATGCGACGACCTTAGTCGTGTATCAGCGTCAGCAGTTTGGGCCAAATCCAGCCCCAAAGGTTCACGCCGACCATCTAAGCAAGCGAAAATCCTTAGAGGGGCCAGTCAAAAGCCAGACCATCCTTGACTGCAGTGTAAGCGGTAGACGCCCTGTTGTAACATCTTTCGTTGGCAAAGCTGAAGAACGCTACTTTGTCTCGGAGAACCAACCTTCTCAGTCAACGGATCCGAGAGACCTGGCGTGGTTTCTTTTAAGGCTGAACCAGAAAGACGTGTTAAATCAAGATGACGATGCTAATGAGCAGACTGTTCCTGGCTGGAGTGCGTTCAATGCTGCCATGTCCATATCTGCTGACATCCCCCGTACCATAATAGGATATTGCCCAATGATAGCTGGATCACCGACGGAGTACAGTACAATATATACTGTACTTAAAACCGTTCTTCAAATTTCGAAGCATCTCGGTCAACGCACTGCCGTCATCACCTTTGATCTAGCGATCTACATGAAAGCTAAGGAAATACATTGGCGTTATCCTCGAGAATTTCAACACCTAGTCATTCGATTGGGCGGCTTTCATATTGCTCTAAATTTCCTAGCCCTGTTAGGGAAGAAATTCAAAGAGAGCGGGCTAGAGGACATCCTTATAGAGTCTGGTCTATATGGATCTAGTACTACTTTGGCACTTCTTCAAGGGAAGTCTTACAACAGAGGCGTGAGAGCACACAAACTCGTAATGGAAGCATTGATGAGACTTCAATGGGAAGCTTTCTGCCGCTGGATTAGTAATGGGGGAGGAGCAAATTCCGAGGACGAAGGAGGGTTGAACACCGATGTTGTCAATACAGTCGTGGAGCGTTACAAGAAAGCAGTGTCATCAGAAGAAAGGAAAGAGGCTTATCTCGTACTGTGTAATACCACCAAGCACGTGGACTCTCTTTTGAGACAGTTCAAGGAAGCAATGTCCTCAAAGCTTTTCAAGTTTTGGGACAGTTACATAAGCATGGTTCTTCTTCTTCTGAAGTTTATCAGAGCTGAAAGAGAAGGCAGTTGGAAGTTACACTTAGACGCCACAACGGAGATGATCCCTCATTTCTTTGCAATGGATCGTACAAATTACTCTCGATGGCTCCCTGTGTACATCATGGATATGCACAAGCTTAGAGAGACGGACGAAGAAGTGTACAACGAGTTTGTCAGTGGGAACCACGCAGTGAACAGGTCTTCATCACAGCCCTTCAACCAGGTCTGGACCGACATGGCGCTTGAACAGAGTGTTAATCTTGACAGTAAAACCAAGGGCGGTATAATCGGTATAAGTCAGAAGCCTGGCGCTCTCGAGAAATGGTTCTTAACGGCTCACGAGAGAAGTGCAACCACAACTGCTACCAAGAGCATAGTAAACTTGGGCGAGTCAACTGTAAGCGGTCACAAAGAGTCTTCAAGTGGCAGAATTAAGAGAGATGAAGACGACATCAAGAAGGTTATGAACACTATTCAGAACTCTATGTCCAATCCGTTCGACCAAGATATGATCGAAGAAGACGTGCCGCTATCTAATCTTGCTTCTGGAGTTGTTATGCCGGATGAGTTGACCCAGCGACTTCTTGATGCCGACAATCTAGGAACAGAGAAGATGAAGTTGTTTGTAAGAAAGCGATTACACACCAATGAAGTCGGATTTTGGGAGCCGCTACGCAAACTAAACGTCAAGACTTTTGCAAGTATGTCGAAGAAGGCGAAAGCAAAGTCAGAAGATGAGAAGATCGTGACGTTGGGCGCAGACAGAAACTTGTTTGGTAGACTTTTGATAGCTTCGCGATCTAGAGAAATCAACTTAAAAGAAGTCTTGAAGTATGAGCTCGATTCTGTCCCATGCGCGTTGGCTCACCCGGATGGTTCCTTGAGGAAACAACCAAAAGCGTTCTCCTGAACGTCGTCGAAGAGCAAGTCCAAGCTTTGCCAAAATTACCTGATGAGGAGCATTCTCCATCGACGGCGTATGTAATAGATGGGATGGCAACAGTACAGATGATAAAGAATGCAGGCGCAGCTACGTTCGGAGAGCTGGCTGGTAAATACTTCGATGTCTTAACAGCACCACTTGGAAGAAATGGCTGCGATCGTGTGGATGTGATATTCGATCGGTATGACAAAGAAGTCTCTATCAAAGATGGTGAACGTTCAAGAAGAGGATCATCATCTAGCTACGAAATACGGATATCGGGTCCATCTACACGAGTTCCGAAGAGATGGTTGACATTCATATCCAATCCCACAAACAAGACCAACTTGAAGGCTTTCCTAAGCACTGCGTGGACAGAGATGGCAAAGATGAAGCTCAAGCCTGGCGAGAAACTAGTATTGGCGGGATGTTTTGGAGACTACAGCAAAGCAATTCAGATACGAAGAGACGAGGAGTGTTCTGAGGAGTGCCAGCTATATCATATGAAATCTGATCACGAAGAGGCAGATACAAGAATCCTACTACATGTCCAGGACTGCACAAGCGACCACCACAGGATAATAGTCCAGTCCCCAGACACTGATGTCGCCGTACTTTGTATCTGCTTGTTTAACCAGATCAACGCCAGAGAGCTCTGGTTTCGCACTGGTGTGAAGGACAAGCTCCGATTTCTTCCTATTCATCGTCTGACAGAAGTGCTTGGAGAAGATCTTTGCAAGCTTCTTCCTGTACTTCACGCTCTAACTGGATGTGATACCACAAGTGGTCTTCACAACATCGGTAAACGTAAGCCATGGAAAGCCTTAGCCAAGAACAAGGATGGATACAGGGATCTGGCAGGTTTGGGCGAGAGTGTTCCACCACTCCCTACAGCAGCAGAATCAGCTGAAGCCTTCATAAGCTCACTGTATGCTCCATCATCAAGAGCTGGGGTAGTAGCTGATGATGTAAGGTAGGGGCAAAACTAGCTCTTGCTGTATATTTTTAGAGATGCTAACTCTATTATAATACTGAGAGGTATTTGTTTGCTATTTAGGTACTGGGTGTTCTGTCAAAAGAGGCAAAAAAATGATGGGCTGCCTCCCACCTCAGATAGCCTTCAGCTACATATCAGGCGCGCAAACTATCAGTTGATGATTTGGAAACGTTCTCTCCAAGCACAGCAGCTGCTACCTTCACCCGTGGGAAATGGCTGGGAGATGGAAGATGGTTCTTTAAAGCCCCTCTTAATGACGAAGGATGCAGCACCCAAGGGTCTTGCAGAGCTCACTGTTTGCAAATGCCGGACAGCATGCAAGAGTAACTCTTGTGCATGTAGAATTAACGAGTTGTCATGCACCGAATCCTGTGGCTGTATGGCCGATGAGTGTGAGAACCCACACACTGGGCAAGTGGCAAGTGACGATGGCGAAGAGGACGACAACTAGAATATCGCATTACCTCATGTACTCGTTAAAGAATAATGCGTGTTAATAACTTGATGTTTGAAAATAATAACGTATTATTATCAGGTACTTGAACATCAAGTAAAGGCAAGTTAAAGGTGCCCTATGATCATGGTAGGCCTTTTTCAGAAAATGTAAAAAAAATCATTCAATACGTTTTTGGGCATTCTATATGACTTTACATCACTGAGACAAATCGATAACACGTTAAAAACGCTGATTTTCCTTATTTTAAGTATATTTCTTGTCAACCGTTGCCATGGAAACATAATGTTTGGCACCACATGCGCCCAAACAGAGTAGCTAAAGAACATGAAACATGATTAACAAGTTTGAATCAAGACAGATGTCTCGCTATTTTAATAAATTATTCTGTTCGACGGCAAAATGCATTTTGTGTTATTTTTCTCGGTTTCTTAACAACCGTTGCCATGGAAACTTTCAAATTGGAAAGAAAACGTTTGCTAATTACACAACTCGCAAAGTAACACAAGTTGGCCAAGTTGTATGAGAAACTAATCTTTAGTTATCAAGATATATGACTATTTAGCATTATGGGCGAGTTTTATTCGGATAATTAGGCATTTTTGGCTACTCCAGTAACTTTCGATATTCATCTCAACACAATGTGATACGAAGCGTTCGTAATTTTGCAATATTTTACCAACATGGGGCCTCTCTTTTCATATCATCTTGTCATATTAGTGCTCAACATGTTGAAGATCCATTTGCGACCCCTAAAAAGTGCACCTATACGTTATTCTCACTATTAGCCCTCAAAATCAGCATTTACCTAGCAACCGTTACCATGACAACCGATATCAGTCTTATAACTCTTTCGAACGAGAGATCTTATGGATCTACACAAGTTGTCTAAATTTCAACCCATTTGATTCAAGTGAAGAGAAGATACGATTTTTAAAATCTTTAGCAGTCTCAAAAAGTGCTAGATTTACATGGCTCTAAAGGCCCCACCCCCCTCATATTCCATGCTGTAGCAAGTTACTGACCCCACAATTTCAATAAACGGCTATCCAATCAGCAATCTGTGGGCATCTGGCTATCAGAATCTGTGGTCAAACCTTTTGTGTAGTGGGGGTGCTACGTAATCTATTTTCTAGGCCTCTTTTTTGACATCTCCTCCTTGACTAGAAAAGTGAGTTAAACAAACGCCTGTCAAGACTAACATATTATCATTATTCTGATTCACAGATAAATAAGAAAGCCGAAAAACGTACTGTATTGTATCGAGCGGCACACAAGAAAACCACTGCTCGCTGCTGATCCCTGCTGCTGTACATTTGGCTGGCAATCAAAACTACTTTACTTGAGAAGATGGTGATGGAGCCGTGTTCTCTTTGCTGCCTTGGATCTTCGGCAACAGGACAATGACTTATGGTACTGAAGTTGTTTACTTTAGCCTAGTTTCCATATAGTCTTATCTGTCGTATCTGTTTCATCAGTCGACCATGAAACAATTGAAAATTGGAATTCTCTATTTCATATCCTCTTATTTCATAGTGTACTACTCTGTTGCTGTTGTTGTTATTGTTTATTTATTTATTTATTTTCTTTATTGTTAGTTAATTATTCTCCTTTGTTTGTCTCTACCTTAACTATAACTCCTATGAATTGTAAATGACTATTATCTGCTTGACCACTGTTACCTAACTTGATTAACTCTGCTATTTTTAGGTAACTGTGATCCTCTAATTAAGTTAATACTTTAATTCATAACTTTTCTTGAACTGTATCCTGTTACTACAGAGGGCATTAAAGTATTGTTGTTGTTGTTGTTTCACGGTTGACTGATGAGACGTCAGATACGACAGATAAGACTTTATGGAAACTAGGCTTAAGGGTTTCTTGTGCACAGCAGAAGTTATTGAATTGGCACTGTCTACTATTTAGAGTGAATACATAAAACCTTATGATAATATGATCACAGTCTCGCATGGTGCAAATGATAAAGGGAGGGTCATTATTTTTTACGCAAATGTTGTCACAGGGCCATAGTGATTATAGCGTCAGGGAGGCCTGTGCCCCCACAGTTTTTCCCCAGTAAATTCCCCCACACATGGGTTAATTCTACATGCTGGGCTCTAAATTTCCACCGCGCATCGTGCGCAAGAGATTTTAAACTTTCCCTAAAAGCTGACTTAAGTTGTTTATATGTGTGTCTCCCCCCCCCCCCCCCCCCACTAGTTTTTTTTTAGTGTTTGGAGACTAATGCTATGGCTGAACTACACTGAACTTGGCAAGATTTTAGCAACATAATGTACAGATGTATGTTAAACATAAATACACACATAAGAGAAATTATAAAATTCTGACTCCACCAATATTTCAACTGTACAAGATACTCTAATAGTATCACTCTACCCTACTTTATCTATCCAAAATATATTGGTCAGAATTTTTAAATTCTCTTGTGTGTAGTTATTATTAATTGAGAATTAATAGTCTGTTGAAGTTTAGGATATTTGTGAGTATTTTATGTAAAACATACGTACAGATGAAGTAACTTTCGGATTCTTTTTCCCTAAACAAAAGACATAATCGAATCTGCTATTATTACATGAAATGGATTTTAGAAAGTAATAAAAATGTCTTTTTAGCAATATCTAGATCCAGTGAATGATGGGGGAGGGTCACCATTAATTATGTCACCACATTTGGGAGGGCCAACATTTTTCCTGCATCTTGTCAGGGGAGGGTTTCCAAAAAAAACATGTACATGTAGACCAAAACAGAAATGCACCAGCCCTTTCCCCCTCTAGTTTATGACCAGTCCCTTAGTTGTAATTGCACAGTGCACACATAGGTTGGTTTAGACATAGCTTTTCATACCCTTGTCCCAGGGTGAAGTTTTCCGTGTTTTCGAACCAAGTTTGAAGTTGTATTTGGGTTATATTTTCAATGGTAGTTTGTTTATACTTGCTGCAGGTTGACCTCATAGGATGCTCTGTTTCTTGCTGAAACTTCACCCTGGGGACATTGACTAGGATTCTCAGTTCTATCAATCAAAGGCGGACCTTCAGGGCCTCCTATCATTGGATGATGAATTAAGCCCCTTCTCATTGGCAGCAGGATTAGTTCAGGAACAAGATCGTGCCAATCATCTCCCCTTGAATAATACAATGTGATCATTCGGGAACTAAACCTGCTGCCAATGAGAAGGCGCCAAACGCGGCATCCAATGATAGGAGGTCCCCGAAGCCCCGCCTTTGGGACTGACGTTTTTGATTGATAGAACTGAGAATCCTAGTGAGTGTCCCCAGGTGAAGTTTCAGCAAGAAACAGAGCAAGACTAGAATCACTGAGGCAAAACGAACTACCATTGAATTCACCCAAATACGACTTCAACTTGGTTCGAAAACACGGAAACTTCACCCTGGGACCAAAAATGGTATAACTTTCATTGATTTGGTGTGTGATACAAAATCATGTAGCACCCCTATAAGTGATACCCATGGGAATTGATTTTGTTTTGATTAATTGCTCTAGATTTCCATGAACTGATGGAAGATACCTCATATGAATCTCCATCTTCATAATCCATAATCTCATTGTAATGTGTAATGCATGGTACATAGACATAGATAGTACTGACTGTGTGTGGTTTCCAGAAAATATCCCCCCCCCCCCCTCCACGGAAGGGATTGGAAACGCCAGAGTAATTGGGGGGTCAACTATCCTGACTTTTTCCATACAAATACTGTATTTTATTTTTTTATGATTTCTTTATTTATTTTATTTTTTTATTTTTTGGTGGGGGGGGGGGGGTACTTTTCAACACCATTCCATGGGAGGGGGATGGATATTTTCTGGAAGGTCCACACAATGCCAGATTATCAAATACTCATCTCCCATGGTGGGTTTTGCACACATGGAAGGTAGTTTTATTTATTTCAAGGGGGTGGGGGAGAGGGGTGGGGGAGAGGACTGGGAGAAGACTGGTGAATTTCAGCACTGTTTTCAATAAAGTGTTGGCCCTCCCTTGTATTTTTAGGGAAAACATCTCCCCCCCCCCCCCCCCCCCCCCATCTGCAGGGGTCTAGGAAAGGTGCAAACCTCCCCTCACCTTGTTATACGTTTTGCTCCAAGGCTTCTGAGAAGACTATGCATCATGAAAAAAGTGTATATATAAAATAGTAGTTTAAGTTATGAACTAGGAGGTATTAAATGGACAATTAATTAAATGGAAAGTAACAAGCAAGAGAATGGTGTGCCCTCCCCTGAAAAGCTTTCATATAGGTATGGCCTTACCCTTGTGCCTCCGTAACCCCACTCCCAACCACTCAAAAAAAATGTTCCTTCCCTTACAATTGGAATTTGCAATAAATGTTACACAGAAATTCAGTCAAATTACCAACATTGACAAACAACTACAGTATTCTGAATTTCTCTGCTTATTCATGTTGGGTATTTTCTGGGGTGAGACATTTTAATAAAAATACAATGAACACGTAATAATATGGTACATGTATGGTATGTATATGTTGAAATATTAAAACAGCTCATGACAAAGAAAAGCTTTTCTCTTGATTACACTGTTGCACCTTGTTAGAATTATTCAATTGTGAGGGGTTAGTACCTTTTTTTACCTTTCTTTCGTGCTTATTTTCATCTGCATCTCTGTATACTGCACATATTTAGAGACATTTTTTCTGAAAAGATTATTATAGTGACAAACCATGTACACAACCGGGAGCTCCGCTTTTAGCCAGTGGCTAAATCTATATATTATGAATAAAGCTACTCTTTAGTCGCGAAAACTCGGCATTACTCTGAGATTTAAACTCGGCTCGGAAGTCAACAAGGTGACAATTTACTGGAAATCTCGAATTTCACAACAACTTCAGTGAATAATTTCGGAGCGATGCCTCAAAAACCCAAACCAATTTTTATATGACGTTCAAGAACAACATGTGTACACTTTGTAGCCTGACGTACCACTACTCGAAATAATTATCTTAGTTTTCAAGGTAAAATCACGGTTGCAAAATTCCTTTCCAAAAATGTATTCCTAGACTGTCAAAAACATCAAATAGAAAATTAATTCTGCTGCTTGTGAGCTGATAAGGGTCTATTTTCTCGGAATAGGTGTTTATTTGGTGGAATTCGAGCTCTTTGTGTTCACGCGAGGAACTTTTTGTTTTGGGGTCCTCGGACGGCTTTTTTCAGGGCTCGAGGCCGCGAAATCGATTTTCTCATTTAATTCATAAACTCCTTCGTATTTCGCAAAATAAACACCAGAACGTTGCGAAACTCAATAATATCTACCTGTAAACCTAAAATAAAGGTAGATTGGATTTTCATCACTGGCCAAGAATTTTGATTTTGGTCTGGTTTTTCCTGACATTGGCACTTGCCATTAGAAACAGTGCGTCTCAAAAACAAAATGGCCGACAAAATGACCGAAAAGGACTGGAAACCACCGACAACGCTATCATAGGGATTCCTGTGTGTTTTATATTGATCACTTTGAACGATGACAACAACGGATTAGTTTATGTTCAGATGTATACCATTTGCATTTATCTACTTAACGTCCATATCAAGCACAGAATAACTGGGGACTACATGAAGTATAAAATTCGTCAACATAGCATTCAATACAGCAAACGTACATAAGGCACGCGATCGTAGGAATAAAATCGGGAAACTTGAATCAGATTTTAAAAGAACAGAGTAAAACCTGGAGCACTCTCCAGGAGGAATTTTTAAGGTCTGAATAGGAAATGGAATACGAATATTTAACGAGAGGCTCAATTATTTGCTCTCGTGCAAAAAATTAGAGATATTTCCTCCCCGGGGCGGGGGGGGGGGGGGGGGGGGGGAGGGGGCTCCCATATTTTTTGACCGGGATGATGATCGTCGTATCTTTTAGGGGTTAAAACCGTGTAAACAGTGTAAGAAGAGAGATTATTCGATTCGAGAAGACGATAAATTAGAAACAAACACGGAAATTTCTTGATGGGTATCTTTCACCTTTACCTGTGTCCTTCGCGCCTACTTGGTACATAAGAACTCATGTTTTGGGGTATCTTTTAGGGTAATAAATTCTTTGAGCCACGCCATGGCCCGCCATGTTTGGTATCTTTTAAGGGCGAAACTGAAAATTTCTGACGATCATCCGCGGTCAAAAAATATGGGACCCCCCCCCCCCCCTTCCCCCCCGGGATTTCCTCAGGTACTATAAGGGCACATTGATATTGCTCCACTTTCATAGTCATTTTTTGGCCTGATCTTGTACTGCAATTTTCGCGCATACAATTCAGTTCTCCAAACTTGAATGACAAAAAAACGAAGGTCGAATGACCCCAAGTTTCAGAAAAAAAGCGCGAATATTTTTCGCACAGGAGGGACTTTTGTAAAAATACCACTGTGAGAATATCGGCTCGCACAAGCGAATAGTTAAAAGGACCAATAGTCCAGGTTTAACATATCCAGAGCTCAAAATTATGCGACCATTTTTGACCCGACGCGAGCGAGTTAAAAAAAAATTAAAAAACGCGTTTCGTTTTGTTGGAGTCACCTCTGCAGCAGTGTTGTTGCTATTAAAGGCGTGTTTTAAAAGTATAAAAACTTGTACTCTCCTTTGTACTTTGTATTTATATTCCACATTCGCAAATCCATGGGCGAAAAGCTAGCGGCTACACTAGCATGCTTGAAAATCCGTGACAAAGTCAACGTGCAAATGGTCTCCGTAGTCTCAGTAGACTGCTTGCAGCCCCTTCTCCGGCGAACGTCCGTAAATCGAGAAATCCCGCGGCGGCGCGCTTCGGTTTGTTTACAAGTGTCGAGTTACCAGGAGAGAGAGAGACGCGCCACGGGGGGAAAACGCGGTAACTCGACACTTGTAAACAAACCGAAGCGCGGGATTTCTCGATTTACGGACGTTCTTCTCTCGATTTACGGACGTTCGCCGGAGGAGGGGCTGCAAGCAGTCTATAGTCTCAGTGCAAATATCAGCAGGCGTTCCTATGAAGTGATCAGTATAAAACACACAGGAATCCCTATATTATGATAGCGTTGTCGATGGTTCCCAGTCCTTTTCGGTCATTTTGTCGGCCATTTTGTTTGGGAGACGCGCTGTTTCTAATGGCAAGTGACATTGGCTCTTAAGAAGAAGAAATTCAGCTCGCAACTACTAAGCTAATTTTCGCTTTGTTGCAGCTTCAATGTTTTCTTTGATTGTACGTTTCCCTTCGCCTCCATTGTTTCCAATAGCACATATTTGCTAGCATTTTATTTATGTATTTGTTTATTATGGCATTCCAAACAACTACTTATAATGGAGCAGTGGCTTCATCTAAAACCAGCAATATTTGCATGCCGAAAATCCCGATGAAGGTTTAGGTTTTCAGATGTTAGAATTATGCATCTGCAGGCGACGTCATCTGCAGGCATTAAAGAAGGGCGTGACATGAGACGAGGAATAAGAATAATAACAAAGTAAATAGCTGTTCAGGATAAACAAACTTCTTGGCATCAAAAAACGCGCCATTACCTGCAGGCATATATCAATGCTGATTGCTATCACAATATATTTTATTCGACAACCAGGTGCGCGGGTCTCTTCCATGGACAGTATTTAAGATCTTGCCTCCTCTTTCCATTTCTTGGCGCCCTCTACCTTAACTTTAAGCTTTTTAATCTGTTTATCTTTTGCCTCAAACTTGGCCAGCAATTCCAGGTTCTCCTGTAATTCCCTTTGGTAATGCCACTCATTCTCCGTCTTCGCTTTATTGATATCCGCCATTTTAGAATTCGTCTCGCTGAGCGTCTCATTCAAAGTTTTCGTCAATTGTTTGTACTCTGTTATTTTTTTCATTTCTTTCCTTCCGTAAGGTTTCTATCATGTGTATAAGTGTCGCCTCTGTTTTTGTTTGCTCCTTATGATGCGTCTTCGTCTTTCAATACGCGCTGTCAAATGCTTTATAGTCTCATTCGCCTCGGCCAGTTTTTGCTCTGCGACTCTGTTGTCATGAAATAGTTTATCAGCATTCTTAACCTGCCTTTCTGTCCGGGATAATTTATCCCGGAAAAGCTTCCCATAATTGCCCAATAAATATCCACCACGTGAGATCGTTTGTCTCGTTTCTAACTTTTCAGTTTCGCGAAGTGTATTAATTTTGCTTTGCCTTGAAAGTGGGACAATTATATCGAGTTCATGTTTTTCAGCATCGCTGCTTTGCTGTCTGAAGTAAACCTGCCGCATGTTGTCAACTTTAGATTTATTTTCTCTTCTCTTTAATAAAGTTTGGATATAGCTTTCGTGTGATTTCTTAGGCTTTGTTGTAATATTTCCCGACTGCTTCGTCGGTTTCCTTCTTGTTACTTTCCAGAATTCTTCTGGAGGAAGACTTTTCCTTTCTTTCTTCTTTAATTGCTTTTTCCCCGTACTCTTTACAGAGCTAACTTCGGACGTATCAGTGTTATAACCCGAGAACATGTCAACTACTTGTAAATTTTCGACCCAGTTTCTAGTCATAGGACTGTCCTTGAGGCTCATTGTGTGTATAGGGATATTTCTTTTGGTTTCGCCTTGATCACTACAATTATCATGAACTAAACAGTTGTAATCTTCAATATCATCTTCTGATTTCGACCAGCTCTTTGTTGTTATTGGAGCCGCAGTGATATGAGGCTCTCCGTAAGAAGGTGGTTTATCTGTTATCGTAATGGTTGCCATCTTTTCTTGAATAATGGCCGCCAGGTCAGGCTTTCGAAGTTCCTTCAAATCTTTTATCTCTTCCACCTCGTACCGTGACAATCCATTACTGATCGGTAAAACAGGGAGAAATGCCTCACTAGCCATCCTAGCTTGTGTAAGGGAGAAAGGTTCACCTTCGTTTACTCTCGAAAACTTTGCTAAACAAAGCGCGCAGTTAATATGTACATATCTTAGACACTCGCAAACAGGGATCTTAGAAGAGCGTTTGATGCAACAAACTTCGTGCAGCAACAACCATCTCGTCTTCTATTGGAAGAATCAACGAGAACCTTCAATGTTCAACACTTAGATTCTGGCCGTGATATTCCGAGTTTCTAGTAATAAAACTATCCACGTTTTAGGCTTTATTCTACGGTCTAATGGGCAAGGTTGTTGTTAGTTACGATCACCCGATTTGCATAAAGTTATGATATGACTCTTGTACAAACAATTTCGGCAACCAGATAATAATGAGGTATACTTAGTGAAATAAAAGTAGGCTTTATCACTGATTTAAAGCGAACTAGGATTGTCACCTTTTCCTAACGAATTTGGCTTCCTGTAAAGCACTGTAACTTTTTTTTAAATAACTGTAAAATTTTATACAACTCCTTTAAGAATACGTTGTTTTCCTTTTCAATACTAGAAATAACGACTGTAATGTATACACAGAATACAACAAAACGTCAAGGAATTAAATGGCCATCAATCTTAGTTTGAGGCTCTAATGAAGTTAGCCATAAAGATCAAAGGGCCGCAAGACTTACCTACTTGAGTAAGACCTTCGTAATGCACTAACGTCAAGGGCTATTAAAATTGAAGAAAACATGGACGTTTGCTGCGTAATAGAACATGTAAGTTTTGTAAAACCCAAAAAAACTATATCTTTAAACTGCTTGTGTTTTGTTTCCTTTTTTACATTTTAGTCATTGTTTTACATGTGGAAAAATATCACATTTGAGTACTTCCATTCTTTAGTTAGCAATGTAATAATGTAAAATGAACATAACACTCGGATGTAAAACATAGTGGGTTATCATAAGGATATATCTGCGAATTTTGTCATATTTAAAAACTTGGGAGGACTGGGGGGAGGACTTATGAGGCCAAATGCGAATCTCCTTCAGATCTACTGTTCATGCGTACAAAAATACTTTCCAGATATATATATTCAATAGGAGTATGTTAAGTAACAGTATTCATTATCCAAGCCAACTTAGAAATATTCAATTGTATATATCATTAGACAAGCTTTTACCATCTCGTTACTTCATGCATTTTATATTCGACAACATTATACCTTGTTTAACATCCTTCTGTTTGGGGGTTATAGACAACCATTTTACAAACTGTAACATTACTCCTGTAGGTATTTTCATAATTTTATCGGATCTATGGCCACAATCAACGGATAAGCTTTTTGGTCAACAGTTTCTCTTTTCGTCTATAATCTATAAGTTCTCTTCAAGTCTTTCGTTGTCATTCATAACTTCTAGAGTCTGCTGCGAACATTTATTCTTCTCGGTTTTTATCCGATCAAGGATTCCTTGTTTAAATTGCAGTTCCTCTCTCGCCTCTTTTAACCTCTTTTTACAGTACTGTGCTAATTTTCTTCTCTCGTCTTTCATTTCCTTGACTTGCTCATACACGACTTGGGTACGTTTCTTCTCTTCCTGGGTCGCTTTTCCAGTGCTCTTAATTTTATTCTTTAGAAATGCTAGCTTTACCTCTGCCTCTTGGACTCTTAAGGTGACTCATTCGAAATTCAAAATGCACCCAACTGTGTCTAGAGCACAAATCTGCGTCGCCAAACTCAAGGCTATAACTTTTGCGTCTTTTCCTCTATTGTTATAATTCGTTTTTCAAATCCTACTTTAATGATGTATAAATAAGTTCTTAATAACCGATCTTCTGGGAAACATTTTTAGAAGTCACAATCTAAATTTTTGTGAGGCCCTAATTTCCTATTCCGGTCGTACTAGAAAAAAATTTGCCGGTTTTTTTGGCTCAAGTTCTAGAAATCGATTCCAGTTGAAGTAATCTCAAATCAAGCTAAGTTACAGCAAATTCGTCGGAACAGAAACGCGGTAATAAAAATGCCGCCAACTTTGGCCAAAGTAGAAGGCTGATTCCAGTGATTCTGCTTGGCTTGAATTGAATTTTATAGTGCTCCGAAAACTCATTATTTTGGGCTCTTCTCTCGGCACTATGTTGTATAGTAATGTATTAAACTTTATCGAAGGTCCGATTGCAAATACCATGAACTACTAAAATGTTCGAAAATTATTTACCGAGGAAAGAAAGCGTGAAAGCGCAATGAATTTATTACAATAATGTCGCGTTAAAATGTGTTGTTATTAGGTATTATTTCTTGCTAAGATGTATATAGACAAGAACCTTGTGGCATTGGTAAAATTAGTAACCAAGTTTGACCATTATATGTGTTTATTCGGTATAGAAGAAAATTGCAAAGTTACGACAATCACCCTTTAGTCTTGCACGCAGATTTGAAGCTCTCTTGTTTATGAATGATGATGAAATGTGACGCTTTTCCAGGGGGAGCTCATTAGGCCAAATCTAATCAATGGCAGTCACGCTCCGAAAATAACAATTGTCTGTTAAAGTCCCTATGGAACACAAACACTTTGTTCGCTGATTAGTGTAGGCCTAGTGTGCTCCCCCTGGAGAAACGCCAGATTTCATTATCATTCATAAATAAGAGAGCTTCAAATCTGCGTGCAAGACTAGAGGGTGAATGCCGTAACTTTGCAATTTTCTTCTATACCGAATAAGCACATATAATGGTCAAACTTGGTTACTAAGTTTTACCAATGCCACAAGGTTTTCGTCTATATACATCTTAGCAAGAAATAATACGTAATAACGACACATTTTAACGCGACATTTTTGTAATAAATTCATTGCGCTTTCACGATTTCTTTCCTCGGTAGATAATGTTCGAAGATTTTAGTAGTTCATGGTATTTGCAATCGGACCTTCGGTAAAGTTTAATACATTACTATACAACATAGTGCCGAGGGAAGAGCCCAAAATAATGAGTTTTCGGAGCACTATTAAATTCAATTCAAGCCAAGCAGAATCACTGGAATCAGCCCTCTACTTTGGCCAAAGTTGGCGGCATTTTTATTACCGCGTTTCTGTTCCGACGAATTTTCTGTAACTTAGCTTGATTTGAGATTACTTCAACTGGAATCGATTCCTGGAATTTGGGCCAAAAAAACCGGCAAATTTATTTTCTAGTACGACCTGAATATGAAATTAGGGCCTCACAAAAATTTAGATTGTGACTTCTAAAAATATTTCCAAGAAGATCGGTTATTAAGACCTTATTTATACATCATTAAAGTAGGATTTGAAAAAAGAATTATTACAATAGAGAAAAAGACGCAAAAGTTATAGCCTTGAGTTTGGCGACGCAGATTTGCGCTCTAGACACAGTTGGGTGCATTTTGAATTTCGAATGAGTCACCTTAACCGAGCATCGTCAATATCTTTATTTATCTTTTCAATATTTCGCTCTAGCCTTGATACCAGCGCACTTCTTTCTCGCATGAGATTTCCAAAAATCCTCGAGACTTCGTCAAGATGTCCTTTGTGCCGCCTTTGATCGCTAGATTTCATGTCGTCTTGACCAAAAACCTGGCAAACGTCATTGGCGCAAGCTTTCATCGAAAGAAGCTATGTTACGTAAATTGTGAAAGGAAACTGATCGCTCCCAAGCGATAAATTAGTCTTTAGTACAGGTAGGTCCTTCGTTTATATGAGGCAGTGTCTGTTGCCTTCGAGACATAATCGACGTCCTTCACGTAAATATAGCCACATAGAATATTGCCGTCTGGAGCCTCAGTTTTGGCACGTTGTAACTTTTGAAATCGTGGCTATCGGGAATTAGTTATTCTAAGTTGCCAGGTAGTCGTTTCAAGAGCATTAAACTGTAATTTACTATTGATTTGATCAAAGATGCTTATGTAAATCAGTAAATCACCTTATTACAAAGAATCTATGTTTGTTCTTGCAATCTTGTATGCATTAAAGGATTTGTACTTTTGTTTGTGGGCATAATGGATTTAAGCTACGTTTCAATAAAACAGTACCAGGACAAAACACTCTCAAGCTCACAAAACATGTTATACGACCCATATTAGGTTGTCCGAACGTCTGGTCGTTGTGTGAGGGGGACCTGACGGGTTTTGCGCACTGATCAATCGAATTTTATTATATTCAATAGCGCTGTTCACGCTGACGTCATCCATTGTTATTAATGTGCCAACCAGAGATCGATTGGTTCACAGAACAAAGGGCGCTATTCAATCTACGGTTGGCACATTAGCATTAGAATGGCAATGTTGATAAACAGTGAATAGCGCTATAATAGGATGCTTGTAGAGAAGTTTGCATAACTACCCTCCTTCCCCAGCTGTCATGTTGTATATTTTTGGAAGAAACAACACAGACATTAAATAATTTTGATATACAAGTACTACAGTTGAATAACAGAAGTCCCTTAAGATTATTAATAAAAGAGGTTTTCGACAAATTAAAATGACTTTGAAAGGCGTATCGTCTTGTTGACAGTTAAAAAAAATCATAGCTATGTTCTAATTTCGTATAGGAGTTCTCAGTTTGTTGGCAAGCTGTTAGTGACTGTGCTGTAATTGTGCAGAATTGTTGATGTTCCTATTCTTCATTTTTATTTGTTTAATATCGAATCTCGCGATTCGCAGAACGGACTCGTGATTCATCGTAATTGGCACACCCTCTTAACAATTCTGCATGCTGAATTATGTGACAGCACTTTGACATTCAATATTTTTCTTGTTGACATTCGTCCTTACCGACAAATGTGCCTTTATGTTTTCTCCATTGGTGATAAAGATGCAGCCATTTGAACTTTGCACAACGTCTTCGACAAATAGCTACCTGTCGCCTGAGTTCCTCATTCCTACACGTGACAGTCTTGTATTGACTATTTGCTGCTTCTGTTGAGTTCATTTTCTCGAGTAATTCCTTCTCTACGCCATAAAGTGTCCTGTAAACCGTACCCGAAGATTTCATGACTTTATTCTGATAAAATAGCATGTCCCTTTCAAGTTCTTCAAACTGGAAACGCATCTCGTTCCTTTTATCTCGCAGTTTTGTTTGGAAGTCCGTTCGTTCATTTAGATAGCGTCGACACTGAGTAATCTTCTGTTCTGTCTCGATGATATAACTAACAGCGATGTTTCTGTCAGATGTCATCTTACGAGCAAAGCCGATGTTTTGTTGATTGAAGTTGTTGTTATTTTTGCGGTCCCTTTCCATGTTTTAATTCAATCGTAGTCTGGTTACCATGAGCATGATCACGTCCGCGCAGAAGGCTTTGGGTCTGGTCGTGCTTTGGAATTAGGCGATATGGAAATCTAGCTATGTTCAGAATGGTAATCGTCGTGTTGTGTTGTGTTGTTGTTCATTGTAGAGTGATGTTAATTTACTATTAATTAGCGGTGTTATTTATTGCAATAGAATACTTTTTTATCAATCCAATTCGTGGGACAACCTCGCATGTACTATTGGGTAACACATGCATGTATATTGACCCCCTCGGTTTATTAGGGAAGACCCTTGATAATTTAGGTAAGAGAATAAAGTTAATGATACCTCCTATAAATGGACTCTCTTTCAATCAAAACGTTTCTGATTTATTTGAGTCTCTCGCTTAAAGAAAATTGTAACACTTTATTTCATTCGTCCTTTTTTTCATTAGCGACGTATCACAAAATAAAAAAGTGTGCTGTGATTGCAAAGGGTTCGAATTCATAGCTCCTGGAGTTCATTAAGCATCGCTTCCTGCACTAAGGGATGAAGCTGTAACGAACAATAGTGAGATTTGGGCTAGAAGGCATTTTTATTGTATCGGTACTTACTTTAATCCCTATGATTCTAGATGAAAAGTGGCAGCTTGACTTTCGAGTCGTCATTAATTTGGGATTGTTTGCTGAATCTATTAAGACCAAGGGGGATATATAATAAGTCTGCTGTACAAAATCAAATGTGAGTCCAGACAAACTGCACAAGTTGCAGGGTTCTGACAAGAATTCAGAGGAAAGCACAGAGGAAAACAAAGTATTGTTTTATCAACAGTTCTATTGGGCGCACGTTTTCAAAGGAAGCAAACCAACCAAAACTCATCTTAGTAAACAAAACGCAAGAGTAAGAATACGATATGTGTTATTTGTACAAATGAGACAAAAGGTATGAGCTCGAAATTGAAATTCTACCTTGGAGAATATGAACACAAGTGAGCTAACGGACTAGAAGGTTTGCATCTATGACTTCGCCAGGGTCGAAGAGAACACACTCAAATTCATCCGCGAGGTTTCTACTTCAAGACTTCACAATCAGAAACGAATTACAATCTAGAATAACTTCAACGCCGCCGACAGCAAGAGATGCACTAAATCTACAAGATAGCTACATCGAAGCGAATCAATCGGTTCTACAAGAAATGAGAACGCGAGAAACGGCGAACAGAAACGAGGTTGCTATAGCAACCAGGGTAATAAGCGATCTTCGAACACAATTAGCGATGACAGGGCTACAGTTAGGCTATCACGAAAAACATGAGAATGCTTTGAAGAATGAACTGGAGCAGCTCTACAGGGAAAAAGCTAATATTTGTGAGCAATGTGATGTAGCAAGACGGGAGTTCACATCACGAATGGAGAGTAAGAGAGACGCCATAAAGCATTGGGAAAGGGAAAACGCTAGGCTTTCGCAGCTTCTTAAGGATATACAGTTTGAAAACGAGGAGCTGAGAGTGACAGTCGAGAAGAAAGAAGAGGTCGTCAAGGACCTCAAGGCTAAAGTGATACTACTGAGTAACTGGAATGTGAAGTAGATAGCAAATAAATAAATATCGAATGTATAATATTACATGACATCCGATGTACAATGTGAAAGCGCGCCTTTTATTAGTGACAGGGAACCAGATTATTTAAACTACATACAGTTATTTCAAAAACGTTGTCGGTAGAGCGTCCAAGCGTTCCCGTCCCAGACCGCTAGGGAATATGGGTAAAGGAAAGAGCTACTGAAGCAATAAAAATATTGCAGGTATTTCAAAACATTGGTGTAGCAGAGTAGCTAACACCGATTCCTTAATGTCGATTCTTTGCCATCCCAGTTTGACACCACTTCCCATAATTACGACAGGCACCGCGGAACAGGGGGGCTGGGGAGGGGGCTTACCCCCCACGATAATTTGGCCGCCATTTGCAATTACGCCATGATAATTATTCTCAGAGCCAGCGCAAAAAGTTACCAATTTCACACCCCACCCCTCCCCATCCCAAGTTGTCCCATCCCGATTTAGACCACCCCCCCCCCCCCCCCCCCCTCTCCATCGAAATTATGCTCCGCGGTGGCTGTATGTGGTCGCGTTTGATCGATACAACTTTCTTGAAATGGCTGTATGTTAATCGATGTGCTTTCAATTATAGTTTACACCACCTGCCCAATCAGCACCCCCTTCCTTAAACAGGACCCTCTCCCTCCAGGTTTCCCACGTTTTCAGGATTTCAAAATGCCAGGACTTTCAATGAAATTTTTTGTCAAAGACCGGATGGGTTCTTGTAAATATTCACGCATGCTCCAGGAGCGGTGAATGATTCATCAGCAACTAATTAGGCCATCTTATTAGAAAAATATGTAAAAAACAAGGTCCGTTGGATCTCGTAATAGCGGGATTATATACGATTGTTTTAAAGGTTGTTAGTTTTCACTGGCTATCGTTACGGGACATAGTTCTCTCATTCTCGTACCCAGAGCTCCCGATCCCCGGCTCGTCTGCTCCCAGGGGAGGCTCTGGCGACACCCATTTGAGGACCTTTGCTGATTGGCTAGTTTTGAACGTTGGGGTATGCGCAGAAAGATATTTCTCTCAACGGCTCTGTATCAAATCTCGCGCATGCGTCAGTGGCTGTCACCAGAGCCTCCCCCCGCGAGGTGACGAGCCGGGAGGTCTGGGTAAGAGAATGTAGTTCTCTGAATTGAGAGATGCGCAGATCAGCTGCGCAGTTGCGTGACAGGCTCCCTTTAATGACCCTTAGGAACCCTGCCCTCCCCTCACAATATATACCTATCAACTAGTTCCTTCAGGTTAGAGCAGATTTCGTATGACTGTGAAAAGTACCGTGACACGGCGCGGTACTGTCGCGGTGGCGGTACGGAACCTGGCCTGCTGTAGATACCGAACGAAACCGCGTAGTCGCGGCGCGGACACGGTCGCGGAGTGGTACAACTTTGTCGCGGAACTTTTCACAGTCATACGAAATCTGCTCTATCAGGGCAACCCAACGAAGACGAGCGCATGGAATTGCATTATTAGGTGTGTTTTTGGACGACAGACAAAAGGGTTCCAGCGAGTTTTTTTAGAAGGTGTCACGCACAAATAAATTACTGACACTTCTAGACATGTTAAAAGCTGGAAATGTTCTGTTTTATGAAACCTCGAAGACCCTACGAGACACACTACAAAAGAAGTAAAAGACGAAGCTGTCGAAAAGACCCCCGTTGGGTGTTTATCGCCTTTCAACCACAAAAATTCTGCTCATGATTCAGTATCGTCTTTATTTTGTGTCTAAGTATATTATGTTTCATTTTAGAAATTTTTCATTTTTATATTATTTTTTCATTTTTTAGATGAAAACTGCTTGAAGATGATTCTTTAAAAAGCTGCTTGAAGATGATTATTTTGCAGCTACTTTTCGACCATATTTTCCATGACATTTCGATTACCCTTTTAAAACGCCAGATGTTCAAATTGATAGGAAATGAGTTTGAATCCCCAAGCCCCAAGCAGTTTATCTCTTGCTGGGCGAGATGACCACATTAACAAGCAAAGCGGAAAAAGGGTCAAATTAATAGAATAAACATTAACCTGTCATATCAGATCATGAAAAGTGATTAGATTATATGAACAAGCTAAACATTATAACGAAGCCTTGAAAGGACTGAGCCACTTTGGAACGAAGGTGGATTTGTGGATTACACAAACTCCCTCTCTTTATTAGATGGAAAAGAAAAGGAAAGAAAAGCTTCATCATATCTTGAGAACTAGAGAAAGGATTCTATCAGAGCAAAACAGAGAACTCGAAAAGCTAAGTCAAGAACACGAAGCTACTTTAAATAGACTTTCCGTCGCTGTATTCAACATTCATAGCTTACGCAATGAAATGCGGAAATTAGAAACGACAATCGGACAGACAAAGAAACGACAGCGCGTTTTGCAGCTGGAGACGTATAAACTGAAGAAGGAAAGGGACGTACTCTCGAATAGATGCGTGAGCGTTGTCAAGGAGACGGAAACACGCATTATGAACAAGAACGATGCAATTGAAAAGGCTAAGAAAGATTCCGAAAAAATCGAGAAATTGCAAGTGGAAATGAGAGAGAAGAACCGAAAATTACGAGAAAGAATACGGGCGAAAGATGAAAGGATTGTCTCTCTCAAAGCGCGATTGTCATTGCTAAGCTCATGGAATGTGCGATCATAGACCAGAGCAGAGCATTCTACATGATCATGACCCTCAATTATTTGATGTACCTTCGTCATTCAATACATTTTCATTTTCATTTGAAGCGTCTCAATGATTATCCATCCAACGCATGCCTGAATTTCAAGAGTGCAAAAATATTATTATATTAATTGTACTCAGTACTCGTTTTCTGATTGGCTTAAACGTCTACGAACACTTCTCCTAGCAGTTTGCAAGTGTTTTCAGAGGAAACAGTCATTCTCGTACCCAGAGCTCCCCGGCTCGTCCCCTCACGGGGGAGGCTCTGGTGACAGCCACCGACGCATGCGTAAAAGAAAATAGTGCTTTTATGCCTCACAATTACTTTTAGAGCGTTTAGGTCGAAGGCATAGGTCGAGAAGACGACTAGGAAATGAATGCCAGTGTTATTTTGAAAGATACGTTTTTAGAAAGCGAGATTAAGCTACTTTTATGTACGCGTGCGCGCCATTTTAGCCAATTAGCGAAGGCCCTCAAATGGATGTCACCAGAGCCTCCCCTGCGAGATGACGAGCCGGGGAGATCTGGGTTCGAGAATGAGGAAACAGTTGTCTGTACAGGTTGTTGGCCAGGACCTGGGCCATCCCCCGGCTATGTCCATGTCTTGGTATAATTCGATGAAGGCCAATCTTCACACATAGATAACAGTATCTGTTTATTTTACCCACTTGCATCTTGTACTTCGTAATTGGAAAGGAACTAATACGATAATATTTCAACCCTCTAATCACAAATCATGAATGATTTGGCTCTTTTTTTTTGGCACTTAGACCGACACCGCGGCAAAACGCAATTCACATGCGCTAAAGATTCACGGGCCTGTGAAATGAAGACAATTGAAAAAATCTACATAACAACAGCGAACGATACATTTTGACTTTAAACCAGAATTTTCGCCTTGGGTGCAAGCCTTAAATTGCGAGGTGCAAAAGTTCAGAGAAAGATATGGTCATATTCTAGTTGCTCTGCAATTTGTGGCCTTACGTTTTGTGTCTGGAGCTTACGTTTTCCAAATTTCCAAGAGAGCACGAGATATCTTTGTTATGTATGATTATTTCTTTTGTTTTCATTTCACAAGAAGCGAATCTTTAGCGCATGGCAAATGCGTTTTGCCGCGGTGTCACTTAGACCCCGTCCACACTACACCCATTCTCGTTCCCAGAGCTCCCCAGCTCGTCTGCTCGCAGGGGAGGCTCTGGGGACATCCAGGACATCCACTTGAGGGCCGTCACTGATTGGTTGATTTTGAGTGTTGGAGCATGCTCTGAAAGGTCTTTCTCTCAGCGGCTCTGTATTAAATCTCACGCATGCGTCAGTGGCTGTCACCAGAGCCTCCCCCGCGAGGTTACGAGCAGGGGAGCTCTGGGTTCGAGAATGCACTACACCGTTTTCAAACGAAAACGGATACTTTTTGCTCCGTTTTGAAAAACATTTGCGTCCACACTTATATCGTTTTCGTATCGGGATTTCGCCCGTCCACGACGATCTTATGCATTCGATTTCAGTGCGCATGCTCAAATAAGCTCAACGCATGAGCATTTCGACCTATCGGCCCGCGAAATTGGTCGGGTTTGCTGTGGTGACGTCATCGTTTTCAGATAGCATCGGTTTCACCCGTCCACACTATAAAACAGCGTTTTCAAAGAGCTCCGTTTTCAAATCGCTCCTCTCTTGAGAGCGTTTTTGGATTGATCCATTTTCGGTGATCATTTTCGGCGTTGTGTGGACACGATAGCCGTACCCGGAGCAAAAAGTATCCGTTTTCGTTTGAAAAAACGATGTAGTGTGGACGGGATCTATAAAATAACTTATTTTTTTTTATAAATTATAAAGCTTATAAGTAATATCAGAAACATATAACTTAGTTGAAACATGTAACGGCGAACCATGCTGTGGGTTATTTCGTGTTAGCCTGCGTAGCAAGCGTTTCCGTTGGGTTCCAAGGGACAGAGAAGAGAAGCCTGAAGTTCGTCGATTTGGTCGCGCGAAGCATGGGCCAAGAGAGAAAATGTCTCGCCCCATACTTCGCGCGGCCTTCGAATTCTCTACTCTGCCGCTGAATAGGCATCGACGGCGCATAAATACAGTGGGAGCCTCAGTTTGAAGAACAAAAAGTTGTGAATACCGACGAGAAACTGATGAAGCTTGAATGGAGACAATAGACAAAACGTTTTGGACTCGTTGGTATTCGAATTCAGGTTCAAATCGAGGCTCCCACTGTATTTATGCGCCGTTTATATACCGTTTCCGGAATACGTTGTCACTGAAAAAAGCAGCAAAGCTTGGTGCGCTAGGGAGTATGGGTCAATATTTATTTGAATTTCTGTAAAATATTGAGACAAACATGGTTAGATATGTGCTGGAATTTTATGATTTTACCTGTGGTTGCGATAACTGTCTGAATTCAGATCAAACAGTAGCAGTTTAGATTCCCCCATTATCCTTTGCACTTCAAGCTTATAGGCTTTTTGGGTGACAACGTTTCCCGGAAACGGTATATGCATATTCAGCGGTAGATTGGAGAATTCGGGTAACTGGACTATTTCAGGCTTCTCTGTCCCCTGAAACCCCACGGAAACGCTTGCTACCCAGGCTATATTCGTGGCGGGTTTAGGTTCGACCGATCATTATTTATCGCCTTGGGGGGATCACTGGATGTGTTTAACCTTAAATATGTATTCACTTGACAACCAGTCTACTAGTGTATAAGGGTCAATTGAATAAAACTTGATACTTGAAACTGACAGACAGACAGACATTTTTATTTGGAATCGTATACAAAATTGTATATAGATTTAAGCCCAAATAAGTTTAAATAAAAATCATTTTTTTCCCATTTTACAACCTCCTCAACGTGATTTCTTTCCGCAGAGAGAAGCACTCATCTATAAATTTTGCAATTTTCCTTTGCGTTTGAATATTCTTGCCTGAATAATTAATTAGAAAGTGAAAAGCTTTTTCAGGTTGATATTTTTCAAACTTATCCCTCCCTGTTTTCTCGATACATTTGACCAGCTCTTCGCGTTCATCTTTATAAGCTGGACAATGAATTAAAAAGTTCCCTTCGTTTTCAGTTCCTTTCGTTTTGGGGTGAGCGAAAGGGGAGATCTCTCAAAACCTGAAGCCCTGAAAGGGGGAACCACAAGAAATTTTCTAAGTAGTTATTCCAGCAACTTCTCTATCATTTGCATTTTTGTACTTCACTTCACTCAATACATAATGAAAATTTCGGCGCGCTTATCTAATAAAGTCTTTGGCAACTCGGGCAACGAAGACACTACCTTCGCACCGTTCACAACAACAAGTGTATCTTGACGAGGAAAAACAAACTCTATCAAAATGCCCTGCAGTGATAGGCCTGGCGGGCAGTCGCTATGCTCGAAATGAAGTATAAGCGTGAGTTCGACGTTACAGGCATATTATAAATTCGTCATTTGGGCCACGCTTCACGCAAATGAATAATAATAATTTCGACATTTCGGCGCGCAATTGCGTGAATGAATAATAAAACCTACACGAATTGTTTACTATACATAAAAACGGAATGTTCATCTACACTTTCTCTAAGGCTTGCTAAAATGCGTTTATCAAAATTCGGGCGCGCTTCGGCAACGAAAGAAAAATGCGATCCCTTCTATATCTGTATTGTCTCCTACTAGGTCAAATAGGGGGCGGGGAGGGGGGGGGGGTCACGAAAACGTTTAACTGCTCTGAGGGGGATCACGTTAATCATTGTACTTATAGAGGGAGGATCACTGCATTTTGGCCTTGTATTACCCCAAATCCTCTGCACCCCCCCCCCCCACCCCCCACCCCCAGACGATAAATAATGACCGGTCCCGTATGACCATATTTGGTCAATAATGAACTTTCTGCTACTTACCCGATCAGGTTTTCTTTTCACAATATTTCATTTTTTGCTCAAATTAAGAAGAACAACAGTGGTAAGTGATAATATACTAACATTTAACATCTTGAAGTCTTGCAACAGAATTATTTTCAAAATCCGTTTGACAATTGTTTATTCTGCGAATGTTCCGCAGCTTGGTACTAAAGCAATGCATGTTTGTTACACGTTTCAACTCTCACTTATATGTTTCTTGTAATATATTATAAATAAAATGTATTTAAAGATTATGAAATGAACATTGTAAACGTCGTTCGGGTGTCCTCCTTTTCTTCATATAAAACTTGTGAATTGGGTGTAAAATTGTCTACTATTTGGTGGGGCCAAAATTATACAAAACGAAGTGTCTATATGGCCGGCTGCCAGTCAAATAACAGCAGACAAAATCTTCGTTTTCAAAATGAATATATATATATATATATATATATATGTATATATATATATATATATATATATATATATATATATATATAATCCATATTTATTTTTAGTTAGGTTACGTTAGGTTTTGATTCAATTATTAGTTACTTTTGGACTTTAGGCTTTAGGAAACGTATGTACTTTATTAAGCGAATAAGAGCCTTTTTGCCGTTTTTACAAGAGGTACGATGCGCTGTTTCAAAATTTTACTCGTAATACTCATTCTCGGTTGTATATTTAAGCAATAAAAGTACTTTCCGCGTGCTCTCTGCTTTTTTACAAACACGAGGGGGATGTTGGGAGAACTGATCAAAACTTGAAAGACACGAGCCGAAGGCGAGTGTCTTTCAAGTTTTATCAGTTCGACCAACATTCCCCGAGTGTTTGTAAGAAACCAGAGAGCACGCAGAAAGTATTTTTATTGCTTTTAGAAAATAACATACACACGCGCGACAGCGTTGCGTGACAATCGTGTTTCTCAGGTCTCTTACAAACACGCTTTTTAACCAATCAGAATGCGCACATTCGCAATACAACATAGGTGTTATTTTTTAAAAAGTTTTATTATATGGCAACGATAGTACGCGCGCTCTGATTGGCTAACGAGCGGGCGTAACTCTCCGTAATGCCCACGGGCATTATGGAAATTCTTAATGCCCGGCTCGCAGTTCACGGACTGACAAGCATTCATCTCCTTGAAATAACACAAATTCAAAAAGATTTTCAGCGAAATTCACAACAAGGACTACATGACACAGTATAACACCAGATCTAACTTGTGACAAGAGGAAAATAATGGCCTGAATATCAGAAATGACCTCATGTTTACAAAAGCAAACAGAGCCAAAAAAGTTACTCTAAGAAATTCGAGCGAGAAAATGAGAACTTAAGGGAGTCAAAATAGCAACAAAAGATAAAAGCTACTGTAAAGTCAAAATTTAATGGGAATTCAAGATACTTGAGAGCTAAAAATAATAACAGAAAGCGAGTTCAAACTTTGTGCTTACCGATAGTGAAGTCGTTCATTTCTTTTCTCTCTCCATCTCCTAGTCGAGTTAAATTCATTCTTACTTGACGTTTGCTTTTGCACAAAAGCCGGCTAAATAACCATGCAATTTTCTGGAGGATAACTTGTGAAGTATCTTCTTCAAGTTAACTCTTCTTCCGTACTTATTAAAGGCCTTTTGTAATGAGCAATGCTTTCCCCAATGGTGCTAAAATAAGTTGAGCTGACGTCGAAGACTTGCTTCCCGGTTGCTTGCCGTTTGAAACTTCTGTTACTAGTCAAAAGTTTCTCACAAATGAATAAACAACATTATAAAATGTAAAAGAAAGGATTCCGAAGTATTTGACATCCATAAGAGATTGATTAAATTAGATCAAGTCTGGCGTGGTTTGCACACACGGGTTTGTTCTATCAGTTTGACTCAGAGAATGAAAAACTCTGAATGAACTCGAGCACGACGCGGGCGCGTGTCTGGGTTATTTCGGCGGGAAATGAACGAGGCGACTTCCGGTTCGTAAAAAGTTTGTAGAAAAGTGCCATATAATAAACAACTTACTAACCTCGACCGTTCGGGCATTACGTGAAATATCAAACCTCGGTTTTGGCGTATCAACCTCGCTATCGCTCGGTCGATACGCCAAAACCTCAGTTTGATATTTCACGTAATGCCCTCACTCTCGGTTAGTAAGTAGTTAATAACTAAAAGTTTCGTTGCAGTTTCTAAACCGGAAGCGTGATATCATTTACGCGGTTCGTTGTTGTCTGTAACAACGCGGGAGTAAAATATATAGCGATCGATATTATGCAACATTGAAGGCATTATTCATCAACATTTTACTGGTAAAAATAGTTCAAAGCTCTACAAATGTGCGATCTTTTACAATCAATAGTACGGCGTTTGATACCGGAGTCTATGACCCGGTGTTTATTCAGCAAGAAAGTGTAACACAACAACTATTACAAGTAATGTTCCTTTTCTCGTTGTTTAAATGAACAGTGGTAAGAGTGGAGTAACTTGCAAAAGGGTTGGATTTTTGCCGCTGTCGCAAGATTAATGACCAGCCGGTCAAATGAAGGGATTTATCACCGCTTGTTCGAACTTCATTGATCACGAATAAACCCTTGATTCGAAACAAGATATTCGAAACAAGATAAAGTCAGGACTAGGTAGTTCTCTCGATTTTTATCAAGCTGCCCCCACCTGATACTTCCCTGTATAATTATACAAGTATTAACTAAGTACGTTGGAAATGTAAGCTCAGTACTGCAGTTATTATGCATAGACCTGGTAATAATAACAACTCTAAAGACCTAGTACATACGCCGCGTTCTTATCATGAGCCGATCCTATTCCAAAATCTCGATAAAGCAATATTTTCCATCCAACACTCAAACCTAAATCAAACTGGGAATGTAGAATCGATTTAAACTTCGCGATTTTTGAGTATTTGATGGCAACGGTTTGGTACGGCTCATGATAACAGCGGCGTATGTACTAGGCCTTACTCACCTCTGCATGTGTCAGTTATGTTCGCTTATACTTTGTAGCGTCGTTTGGGAATACGCTATGAGAAATGTCCGACCATAATAAAATTGACAGATTCTGTAACGAAGTTCATATTGCCAGAAATGAAGCCGCGGGGAAAATCCATGCGAGCATTACCCACTGCCACGCTTCCAGCCGTTTGGCGGGGCGCCTCTTTCAAAAGTGCGAGCTAACCGGAAGCGAAGAACACTCGACACCAGGTTTCTCTCGATCAACAATAAGAACAGCATGCAAAGAACTAATTTATTTGTACCTGTTTTCCTATTTGTTAAATGTTCATGCAGCTAATTTTAGAGATTTTTAGTACGGAACCAACTGCTCAAGGAAAAAACGATTTGGACATAAGCGCTTTTCATGGCATTTCACATCTAGGAAATGGAATCCCGTCGAAATTTTTTTTTTTTTTTTGGGGGGGGGGGGGGGGGGGGCAGGAATCCCGCTCACTAAAAGAAATATAATAGCGGGGGGGGGGGGGGGGGGGGAAATATAATATTTGAAAACCCACATGGAGAGCCGGCTAGCAGGCTAACATTTTTACGGTATTGATATATGCTTTACTCTACGCGGGTACCCTGTGTTTTTGGCCAAAATAAGAAGTAATGCTGCCCTACACTCATGCCTACCATGAACGGATCAAGTGCATTACATCAATGTTCGAACTTCCCATTGGCAGGGCTTTCAATCTTCTAAAATACCCAGGATGAGGGAGGGTTCCACTCACTGGCTCACTGACTAAATGGAAGTACTATGTTATCTTGCGCTGCTTTATAATCCCTTAAATAGATGGCAAACAAATTTCTGGGTGAAATAAATACACGCAATGACAAGGGCGTAGCCAGGGGAGAACATTGAGGGCCGCCCCCTCCCCCCCTCCCCCCCCCCCCCCCCCTTTCTCGGGAGAGTTTTACCACTACATTTACTGTATTTGCTGGAGGAAATTTGAAAATTGTCGTCCCATGGTTTCACTACCTCCCCTCCCCCCCGAATAATACACTCATTAGCCAATTAGAAAGAAGATTGCATCACACCCATATGCCTAGAGAAATTCCAAGGAATAGACGTCATTGTTTGTTTGTCGTTGTCCAGGGCACAAATTTCATATTATTATTGTACTAAATTGAGAGTAGACAGCTTGAGCGATTTTTTTTTTACTAAAACCAATAAGGAGTAAGACTGGCACAATTAATAGGTTCTATTGTGTGTTGCTGGGAAACAATTTTTTTTCTGTAAAAAAAATCATCAACAAAAAAAATCATTAGCCAATCAGAAACAAAGTTGAGTCAAGCATGTAGACGCACAGAACGTTTGTTTATCTTTCTCGATCCCAGGCTCAATACTTTTGCATTGGATTTAAACATAACGCTAAAAACAAATACGTCAATGGTTGTTTGTCGCTCTAAATTTAATATTTAATTATATAGCCAGTACGAAAACTATTGTTGTCAACTGTCCGATTATTTTTAACTTGGATCGCGCGCGCTGAAATTGGATACTTTCGTCTTTTTTATCATTCGCTATATAATTCAGACGTTACGGACGGAAACACGAACCAGAAAGTCTGAACATTTTTGAAGTAACATCCAGTTTGTTAGTTTGATTCTACTTTATGAATGCCTTGATGAATGATCTTCATCTCACAACCATGTCAAGTAATTATAGACACCTGCCCGATGGGCGCATATCTAACATGTAAGAAGGTGGTGTAGAAACTCTCAAATACCCCAACATCGAGTCCATACATCGCAAATTTCGTAATATATAGATTTAGCCACTGGCTAAAAGCGGAGCTCCCGGTTGTGTACATGGTTTGTCACAATAATAATCTTTTCAGAAAAAAAAATGTCTCTAAATATGTGCAGTATATACAGATGAAAATAAGCACGACCTGTCAAAGAAAGGTAAAAAAAATAGGTACAACCCCTCAAAATGAAATAATTCTAACATGGCACAAAAGTGTAATCAAGAGAAAAGCTTTTATCTTTGTCATGAGTTGTTTTAATATTTCAACATACCATACATCTACCATATAATTACATGTTCAGTGTATTTTTATTAAAATGTGTCACCCCAGAAAATACCCAACATGAATAAGCAGAGAAACTCAGAATATTGTAGTTGGTTGCCAATTTTGGTATTTTTACTGATACTTCTGTTTAAAATTTATTGGAAATTCCAATTGTAAGGGAAGGAACGTTTTTTTTTTTATTGAGTGGTGGGGAGTGGGGGTAGGGATGGCACAAGGGAGGGCCATACCTATTTGAAAGCTTTTCAGGGAAGGGCACACCATTCTTTTACATGTTACTTTCCATTTAATTAATTGTCCATTTAATGACTCCAAGTTCATAACTTAAACTACTATTTTAAATATATACTTGATTTCATGATGCATAGTTTTCTCAGAAGCCTTGGAACAAAACATATACCAAGGTGAGGGGAGGTTTGCACCTTTCCTAGGGAGCTTCATTATTTATGCCAGGGGGTTTGGCACGTTCGAGTAGGGGGTCACCAGAAAATGTGAAAACAACTGTGAAGGTCATCTACGTTTTATGGCAGGGACTTTAATTTAACATGGATACAAGAGGATGCATGCCTGTAAAATAACAACAAACTGTTCATGCATGCAGGAAAATGCAATGTCCTAAAAATACAGGAATGGTCTACTTGGTATCTAGATGTCCCAACATTTTGTCCTGATCTAAAGGGAGAGGGGGGTGGGGGCTATCATTATTATAAAAATTGCCTAAAGGGGTTTTGAGGTTTTTATTGATACTTGGAGGGGGGTCAAGTGGTTTTTTGCGCTGAATGAAAAATCTTGCCAGCCCACCCCCTGGCATAAATAATGAATGCTCCCCTAGACCCCTGCAGATGGGGGGCAAGATGTTTTCCCTAAAAAATGCAAGTGAGGGCCAACACTTTATTGAAAACAGTGCTGAAATTCCCCCACCCCTTAAAATTCCCCCACCCCTTAAAATAAAAAAACATACCTTCCATGTGTGAAAAAACCACCATGGGAGATGAGTATTTTGGTAATCTGGCATTGTGCGGACCTTCAAGAAAATATCCCTCCCCCTCCCATGGAATGGTGTTCAAAAGTAACCCCCCCCCCCCCCCCCTAAAAAAAATACAGTATCTGTATGGAAAAAGTCAGGATAGTTGACCCCCTAACCACTCCGTAATTTCCAATCCCTTCCATTGGGGGGGGGGGGGGTATGGAGGGTGGATATTTTCTGGAACCACACATAGACAGTACTATCTATGTCTATGTACCACGCATTAGGTACACATAACAATAAGATTGTGAAGATGGTGATTCATATGAGGAAATCTAGAGCATTTAATCAAAACAAAATAGGGGTGCTACATGACTTTGTATCACATCATCTCAATGAAAGTTATACCATTTTTAGCATTTTTAATTTGCATAATTAGTCATGAAAAGCTTACCCTGGTTCAAGGGTGAAGTTTCCGTGTTTTCGAACAAAGTTGAAGTCGTATTTGGGTGATTTCAATGGTAGTTCGTTTTGCCTCAGTGATTCTAGTCTTGTTCTGTTTCTTGCTGAAACTTCACCTGGGGACACTCACTCTCAGTTCTATCAATCAAAAACGTCAGTCCCAAAGGCGGGGCTTTGGGAGCCTCATATCATTGGATGACGCATTTGGTGCCTTCTCACTGGCAGCAGGTTTAGTTCCGGAATGACTTGTATTATTCAAGGGGAGATGATTGGCATGATCTCATTCCGGAACTAATCCTGCTGCCAATAAGAAGGCATTAAATTCATCATCCAATGATTGGAGGCCCTGAAGCTCCGCCTTTGATTGATAGAACTGAGAATCCTAGTCAGTGTCCCCAGGGTGAAGTTTCAGCAAGAAACAGAGCATCCTATGAGGTTGACCTGGAGCAAGTCTAAACAAACTACCAGAAAGAACCCAAATACGACTTCAAATTTGGTTCGAAAACATGGAAAACTTCACCCTGGGACCAGGGTATGAAAAGCTATGTCTAAATCAAACTGTGTTTGCACTGTGCAATTACAACTAAGGGACTGGTCATAAATTAGAGGGGGGAGGGCTGGTGCATTTCTATTTTGGTCTACATATTTTTTGAAAATCCCCTGACAAGATGCAGGAAAACTGTTGGCCCACCCAAATGTGGTGATATAAATTCAATGGTGACCCTCCCCCATCATTCACTGGATCTAGATATTGCTAAAAAGACATTTTTATTAGTTTCTAAAATCCATTTTCATGTTATAATAGCAGTGCAAGATTCGATATGTCTTTCGTTTAGGGAAAAAGAATCTGAAAGTTACTTCATCTGTATGTATGTTTTACATAAAATACTCACAAATATCATATAAACTTCATCAGACTATTTCTCAATTAAATAATAATAAATACACACAAGAGAAATTTTAAAGTTCTGACTCCACCAATATTTTTTGGATAGATAGGGCAGAGCAATACTATTAGAGTATCTTGTACAGTTGAAATATTGGTGGAGTCAGAATTTTAAAATTTCTCTTATGTGTGTATTTATATGTTTTACATAGATCTGTACATTATGTTGCTAAAATCCCAGATAGTAATTATCTTGGCAAGTTGAGTGTTCACTTACAGTGTTTTTGGTAAATCTAGAGATCCTATTACATGGCCGCAGCATTAGCCTCCAAACACTAAAAAACTGGGGGTGGGGGAGACAACATAAACAACTTAAGTTAGCTTTTAGGGAAAGTACGATGCGCGATGTGTGCCGGAAATTTAGAGCGCAGCATGTGAAATTCCCACATGTTTGGGGGAACTGACTTGGGAAAAACTGTGGGGGCACAGGCCTCCCTGATCACTACGGCCCTCTATTACCCTAACAACGTTTGCGTAAAAAATAATGACCCCCCTTTGTCATTATGCACCAAATTTTTTTACCCTCCCGTTTTCACCTGCATAAAAATTAGAGGCCCTCCCCATATTTGCACCCCCCCCCCCCCCCCCCCCCCCCCCCCCACACTCTAATGTATGACCAGTCCCTAACTGTTTTGCAAAGTGAAATGCAAACATACACATGCCCGGTTATCACCAAGAAAAACAATCAGAGGGCACATACATATCACACACACTATGATGTAATCGGGCTTGGCCTACGGCCTTGCCTGATTCCTACTGTCTCGACATGCATTATGCATCAAGGCTAATGAAGGTTGAAACTAAAAAACATTTGTATTTTTGTTTTTTCTATTGTTCTTACTGGTACCTTTTTACTAAGAAGGTTACTAGCATATTATCATAAGGTTTTATGTATTCACTCTAAATAGAGCGGATTTCACATGACTGTCGTGAGTAATTCGCAATTACTTTGTAATTGCTCCTATAGGACCAGGTTTTATTCAGAATTGGTGTAATTACTTTGCAATTGGTTTCACTACAGTCATGTGAAAACCGCTCTAGTAGACAGTGCCAATTCAATAACTTCTGCTGTTTATCTGTCGTATCTGATGTCTCATCAGTTAACCGTGAAACAAAAGAATAATTCCAATTTTCATTGTTTCACGGTCGACTGATGAGACAGATACGACATATAAGACTATATGGAAACTAGGCTTAAACAACTTCAGTACCATAAGTCAATGTCCTGTTGCCGAGGATCCAAGGCAGCAAAGTGAACATGGCTCCATCACCATCTTCTCAAGTAAAGTAAAGTAGTTTTGATTGCCAGCCAAATGTACAGCAACAGCAGGGATCAGCAGCGAGCAGAGGTTTTCTTGTGTGCCGCTCGATACAATATTATCAGTACGTTTTTCAGCATTTATTTATCTGTGAATCAGAATAATGATAATTAATATGTTATTCTTTATGTAATGTGACAGGCGTTTATTTGACTCACTTTTCTTTAGCTACCTCGTGGTTCTTGTTTTGATTTCGAGAATTGTACACGTGCAGAAACCTAATGTTTTTTCTCAACACACACGGCTCAAGCAATAGTTAGCCTTATTAGAAAGTTAAAGGAATTCTGGAGATTTTCGGGGTCGCATATTAACTCAAATGCATATTTTATTTTGAAGCTAAAACTACCCTGCGAGCAGTGATTTCCTCCTCTCTAGACCGGCTCGCAGGGTAAGCTAAAACAGGATTCAAAGGTCAAATGCTTGATGTTATATTTACTAACACAGTAAACTAACTTTTAGTTCTTACCTTCATTCCGAGTAGTAAGTTATTTTCTCCCGTGCATAGAAACAACCTCGGAACTGTGAATGTCCTGCCATCTCCCAATAAACACAGCTTTATCCAGGAATTTTGAACCACGAATTGCTCGACCGCCGTTGCTAATTATTTCTCAAAATAAAACCGTCCCCTCACACGCTTCTCTGCCGTAGTGAAAATGAGCTTCTCCCAGTTAATTTTACTCTTCAAATTTCACTGCCCAGTTATTAAAACGCCTCGGCTTTGTTAAAGAAATGGAGAGAAGATGAAGAATGACTTCGCAATGACTCGCACAGCCATTACAATTCTACTCGGCGCTAAAATCTTGGTTGGACTTCTAGATGAAAGGAAGACACTCTTCTGATTTCTTCAGACACGGCTCAGACTTTGTCTTGTAGTCCCTGGCTTTTTGTAAACAAATTATCATTTGCGTAGAGCAGTTCTGCAGCCGCGTACAGGATATTTTTTCTATCAAAAGATTCGTCAAGGTGTTTGGGTTTCCTGTAGTCTGTCACGTGAGCAGCATCCCCCCCTGACCACCCACCCCTCCCCTCTCACTGCCATACCGCCATTGAGCGCGCGCCATCCACCCCTCCCCCGTCGCGCCATGTTGTGACGTCACACCAAGTTGTGACGTAGGGCTTCACAGAAATCACGGGAAATGGCGGGAAAATGCCTCTCGACGTCGAAAATTCACTCGCATCCCTTTGCAACCTGTGATGCTTTGGGTACCCTGTGGATATCACACATGCGCTATATTTGCGATCATTTGGACGCTTTTTTCTTAGGTATGGTGCTCCGCTCTGCGGCCTTCGGCCGCAAAGGAGCTCCGCTAATATCGCGTCCAAAATTCGCAAATACTGGGATACCGTTTCTAGCACTTGCATTGCATTGCAGCTCACACAGAATATCGGAATATCGCGTCTTTTAAGCATATTTTACCGAAATACCGAGGCAAACTTGTTTGAATAACGTGATAGAGCGGATTTCACATAATAATAATAATAATGTTTGTTTATTGATCCTCTCATAGCTTATAGCTAAATTACAGGATTTCCATGAATATTATATATAGAATTCGAACAATAAATAGATAAATATACAAAGATAATAGGGAGTAGGTAAATATAGATAAATATAATTATCAAATGTGGTCACTAGCTGGGCAGCTCAGGTAGCTTGCATACTTGTTGGTAGCAAAATCTCCGAACCTATTTGTCTTGCATACTTTAATGCGGCTGCACTGGTCTTTCCTTGGTCTTAATTGGTAGGACGACCTGTTTGCAGGGGTTTCAATACGGTCGAGTACTAAATTATAAACTTGGTTCTGTGGGGTCAGACCAGATATGAATTTAATGCAGGCTTTTGTTCTCCGCTCCCTAAGGGTAGCTAAATTTGCTCTGCCTAAGGCCTCTCTGTAACTCACGCCTGGGAAGATAATTGCAAGAGCACGCTTCTGAATTCTCTCCAATGAATCGGAGAGGTACAACGGTAAGTTGGCATAAACAACGCTAGCGTACTCGAGCGTCGAGCGGACAAGGGAACAGTAGTCCATAACGATGTCTTCGACGGGAACACCACAGCGCTTTAGTTGCCTTATTGCATAAGGCGCCGATTGGCTTTTTTCACCATAGAGTCGCAGTGCACCTCCTCAGGTATGTTAAGGCCTGACTTGGGGCTTATACGCGGGCAGAAATGAATTTTGCTAATATCTCGAATACGAAAATAGCTACAGCAATGAAACTTTGCATCAATGTTAATTCTAGTACTAGCAAAATTTTGACAGTTGATGTTTCCATGACAACCAAATTAAAGGGACGTGCACCATAATTTTCCTTTTTGGGACATAACTTAAAATGGGGAACAGAAAACCTCATCCTATTCTGAAAATACCATGGAATTTTCCTTTACTGCATTGATTCCTTCAGTATAGCGTCTTTTAAGGCAGACCACCTTAAAATTAGTGGAGATAGGAAAGAAACTTGGTTGCTAGGGCAACAGTTCTCACGATCACGTGACCCTGGACACGATTAAAAAACGCTATCAACTGCAGACGTTCGTGAGGATTACGAATTTAGGGTCAAAAAGTAGGAAAATTGGCAGTAAGTTTTCCCCGTTTTTGATTGAAAGTAAATTTTAAACGGTACTTACAGATACTATAAAATTGTGTCTCCATAGCAACTAAATGCATGGAACAGTTAAGGTCGGGGGACGTGTTATTCATACCAAGTTCCATGTCGGTAGCTATTTTGCTAATGTAGTTATTTGCAGAAACTGCTTTGTGCCTTAAGAATCCGCGTATAAGCCCCACCTCCTTTCAAGTCAGGCCTTAACGCACCTGAGCCCCATGTCAAGTCTTGTGTGATAAAAACTCCGAGGAACTTAAACGACTTGACTTCCTCTAGAATGGAGCCACCGATGGCAAATGGGGGTAACTGGTAACTATTATAGTGCAAAAAGTCAACCGCCAGCACTTTGCATTTTGCTGGATTTAGGCGCATGTTATTGCTAGACGCGAATGACTGGACTTGTGAGATGATAGACGGCAAAACTGACGGCGCGTTCCTAGGAATAATTTCTATAGCTGTAAGGTCGTCTACAAACTTTGCGCGCGGGAGCCAACATTGTAGGAGGTCATTGACCATAACTGCAAGTAATATGGGTCCTAACCGGGTTCCCTGTGGTATGCCTCTGTTTAAGTGGAGTGACGATGAAACTGAGGATCCTATGCTGACTACCTGCGTTCTACCCTCCAGAAAAGACGCTATCCACCTGAGCAGGCAATGGTGGATGTCTAAGCTACTTAGCTTCCGTAACAGGATGTGATGATCTATTAAGTCAAATCCTTTTCTAAAGTGAGCAAAGAACCATCTAACCCATACACCACCTCGATCTAGAGCTTCGAGTGTCAAGTGGAGAAGGTAGATGATGGCGTGTTGTGTCGATCTCCCGGCCACCGCAAACTGCCGCAGGTCAAGATGACTCACAATACCTGGGAGGGATCGGGAAAGAGTGAACCTTTCCATTGTCTTTGCGATGTGACAAGTGAGAGAGATCGGTCTGATGTCAGTGTCGATACCTCTTGGGGGATTCTGTTTAGGAAGGGGGCGTAACATCAGTAACAGCAATAGCTGCGACGTCGTCGGCGAGCAGAGGGCTAAAACTGGACGTCAGACCAACGAAAAACTCGTTGATTTTTGAGCAGAGGGTGTCGACACCATCAATCCCGGTGCCGTCAATCAGCTGTTTATACCATTCCTCTTGACTTGCTGACTGCCCAGAGAGGTTCTTGACTTCCCTCCACCACCTTCTCGAGTTGGTGTTTTTAAGCTTTTTCACTTTCGTCTCATAGAAGGAGCGCTTGCACGTGCGAATGGCGCTGGTGACCTTGCTGCGCCACGCTTTGAATACATCAGAGCTGCTGCCGAACTTTGCAAGAATTCTCTGTCTTTTTGCAATCCAAGACTTGATCTTATTATTCATCCACGGTTTGTCAGATGGGTGGGAACGAACAGTCCTGATAGGGCAAAACCTATCAAGTGCGCCAGCGATAGTACGGTGGAATATGTCGATCTTTTCTTGACAACAGCGGCGCTGAATAGGTTTGACATGACTGTCAAGACTTGTTATCATAATTGCGATTGCTTTGCGTTCTCATTGGCTACTCATTTTTCTCAGCCAATCAAATTCTGTAGTAAATACAATTGTGCAATTACTCAGTAATGGTTCGGCTTGCAATTGGCTGAGACAAAAGCCATTTAAGAGCAAGTTGTTATTTCTCTCGATTGTGATTGGCTAATTGCTCAATTGCAATTGTTTTCACGACAGTCATGTGAAAACCGCTCTATAGCGAATCACTACGCCCCCTAGTTTTGTAGTCAATAAAAGTACATCTAATAAAGTAGCGGTAAAAGTGAACTCAATCCGTTTACATCTTTTGAAATTCCAATCCATCCTTTGATGTAACAATGGTTGTGACATCTTCTCAAAACTAATATTAGATCAACACAACAAACAGATCATAACAGGTTGTCCGGGTTTTAAAGTTTTTTATTGCATCGAAATACTGCAATGGCGCTTGTCACAGTCAGATCATGTGCGCTAAATGCTCGAGGTACCTTATGGCGTAACAAAATGTGAAGCATTTTACCGCCTGTGGCCTCCCTACGTACGTGGTGGAATCGTGTGACCATTTTTGGCTGTGCGGACGAAGAAAAGCTTATTTGTTTATTCATATACACAGTTATAAAGGAAACCCACAACTGTTTCTGTTACAAAAGATGACTACTTGAAGTAATGTTTGACTATCCGGGCGTTAAATACTTCAATGGATTAACTCAGTTATATTAAGGCCGAGTCACTACCACAGAGAACCCAAGCACCAAGGTCTGTTACAGCTAAAATAGTTGCATCGCGTCGATTCGTTCTTTTCTGTTACATGTAAAGTCAGAATTTTCTCATCAGGAATGCAATAAACTTGGAAGCTAAAAATATAAATAGCATAAGAAGCAATTTCAAGCTTTGTGCTTATCGATAACTGATAGTGAAGTCATTTCTTTCCTCCGAAAGTCTCCGTCGTGTTGAGTTGAAGTCATTCTTACTTGGCAAGCTTTTGCACAAAGCCAATTTTCCTAAATATATTATTCGGCTAAAACCATTGCAATTTTCTGTTATTGTCAATCCTGTTCATAACGAGCCAGAGCTCTCCGGAAATCCGAATTTCTGCAATATTGGTTCTTAAGAGTAGGTGTCATAATCCCCTTTCATCGACTCATAGGAGGCGATAACAAGATTTGCGTTCACGATATGTATTTGGGGGTCTGTTTTATGCATAGGGTTGGACTTCGGAAATAAAATGACACAGTGCGCTAAATAAGGCCCGTCATTCTAGTGCATGTTCTCGTCTTTGTTGCCTGTATTTATAATGGGTTTCGATGGTTGATGTGGAGTGTGTATGTATTGGGTCTGAAAAGCTAGAAAATTGCCGCAAGCAGTTTCGTGGTCAAGTCTCGTGAGGTTAAAGTTGATGAACTGATCGTTCCCGCCGGCGGGACAAGAGGCGCTTTGAAAACGACAAGCCCGGTGGCCTTTGTTGCTTCGATGTTTGGGATAATTGCTGCCTTCTTGAGGCAATATAATACTGCATTCTGCAAGAACAACTTTATATCTTTGCTGATAAAAAGGCTAGAAGGGTTCAATATTCGAGAACGATGACAAGAAGCCGTGCAGCGAAGACAAGATGGAGGCCATTAGCAAGACAAGATGGCGGCCGCCAACAACAACAAGGTCTAAGGCCGCAGCGACTGACACATTGAAAATAGATTCGAAGACGCGGGAGATGACAAAATGACGCTGTAAAACTGTACAAGTCTCACCTAGAAGTAATGGTCCAGGTATACAGCCGACAGACGTCAGATCGTATCTTAGCTGGTTTATCCAAGTGAAAGTTATTGCACGATCGTGTTACTGAACTCGCCAAATTATTTTTATGCGTTCGGGATTAAATCGAATTGTCGGCCTTTTTCTGTATCCTAGCTGGTTTATCCAGGTAGAAGCTCTCGCATGCTTGCGTGCCTGAATGCTTCGGGATACAGAACTCGACAAATGATTTTTATGCGCTCGGAATCTTATCGAATTGACGGCCTTTTTCTGTATCTTAGCTGGTTTATCCAGGTAGAAGCTCTCGCATGCTTGCGTGCCTGAATGCTTCGGGATACTGAACTCGACAAATTATTTTTATGCGTTCGGGATCCAATCGAATTGACGGCCCTGTTCTGTATCTTAGCTGGTTTATCCAGGTAGAAGCTCTCGCATGCTTGCGTGCCTGAATGCTTCGAGATACTGAACTCGACAAATTATTTCTATGCGTTCGGGATCCAATCGAATTGACGACCCTGTTCTGTATCTTAGCTGGTTTATCCAGGTAGAAGCTCTCGCATGCTTGCGTGACTGAATGCTTCGGGATACAGAACTCGACAAATTATTTTTATGCGCTCGGGATCCAATCGAATTGACGGCCTTTTTCTGTATCTTAGCTGGTTTATCCAGGTAGAAGCTCTCGCATGCTTGCGTGACTGAATGCTTCGGGATACAGAACTCGACAAATTATTTTTATGCGCTCGGGATCCAATCGAATTGACGGCCTTTTTCTGTATCTTAGCTGGTTTATCCAGGTAGAAGCTCTCGCATGCTTGAGTGCCTGAATGCTTCGGGATACAGAACTCGACAAATGATTTTTATGCGCTCGGGATCTTATCGAATTGACGGCCTTTTTCTGTATCTTAGCTGGTTTATCCAGGTAGAAGCTCTCGCATGCTTGTGTGCCTGAATGCTTCGGGATACAGAACTCGACAAATTATTTTTATGCGCTCGGGATCCAATCGAATTGACGGCCTCTTTCTGTATCTTAGCTGGTTTATCCAGGTAGAAGCTCTCGCATGCTTGCGTGCCTGAATGCTTCGGGATACAGAACTCGACAAATGATTTTTATGCGCTCGGGATCTTATCGAATTGACGGCCTTTTTCTGTATCTTAGCTGGTTTATCCAGGTAGAAGCTCTCGCATGCTTGCGTGCCTGAATGCTTCGGGATACAGAACTCGACAAATTATTTTTATGCGTTCGGGATCCAATCGAATTGACGGCCCTGTTCTGTATCTTAGCTGGTTTATCCAGGTAGAAGCTCTCGCATGCTTGCGTGCCTGAATGCTTCGGGATACAGAACTCGACAAATTATTTTTATGCGCTCGGGATCCAATCGAATTGACGGCCCTGTTCTGTATCTTAGCTGGTTTATCCAGGTAGAAGCTCTCGCATGCTTGCGTGCCTGAATGCTTCGGGATACTGAACTCGACAAATTATTTCTATGCGTTCGGGATCCAATCGAATTGACGGCCCTATTCTGTTTAGCTGGTTTATCCAGGTAGAAGCTCTGAATGCTTCGGTATATAGAACTCGACAAATTATTTTTATGCGCTCGGGATCCAATCGAATTGACGGCCTTTTTCTGTATCTTAGCTGGTTTATCCAGGTAGAAGCTCTCGCATGCTTGCGTGCCTGAATGCTTCGGGATACTGAACTCGACAAATTATTTTTATGCGTTCGGGATCCAATCGAATTGACGGCCTTTTTCTGTATCTTAGCTGGTTTATCCAGGTAGAAGCTCTCGCATGCTTGCGTGCCTGAATGCTTCGGGATACTGAACTCGACAAATTATTTTTCATGCAATTAAAAACAATACAGACACATAATAATGTAAACTCGCCTGTTCCCTAATACATTAATTCCGCATAATTTTGGATAACATAACCATGAAGTTTGGTAACTTCGGACGGAGCGCATCGTTATAGAAAAAATACAGTTTTACATTCAAGTTCGCAGACGTGCTCCAGTTCGGCACTTAATCTAAAAAATGCATTCTAGTTTTTAGTTCAGTACAGCAGCTGTAACGGAACCTCTGTTTTTATCCCGGCGATACTTGAGTAATCACACCGGACTACTGTAAAAACGTTTGCCTTGTGTGCTAAAATGATTTAGGGGTTTGAAGAATTCGATGTTTCAGTGTTTCATCAAAGCAATGGGAGCTGATCGGTAAGTGTCTAAACCATGAGCGTTAGGTTTCAGGCGTTGAAAGAGGAACCCCATTTTGTTTGACCAAAGGCATGGAGATAAGCGCTAACTTTGACGCTTAAGGGATTTAATCCATATCTGGCTACATGTGGCACCCAACCGAGATAGGGGAACAATCTTCCCCTATCTCTGCGGGATCCAGCGTTTTAATTCCGGATTCGAAGAAGCTCTGGCTCGTTATGAATCCAGTTCTGGCTCCCTGTTCGTAGATCTCATATGAGTATTCGAATACAAAGCGTCGTTTGCAGCTTTTACGAAAGAAACTGTTGTTTTTCTTCAGAAGAACGCCGAAGTCTTGCTTCGCCGTGGGCCGGGTGTTCTGCCTTTGAATCTTTTGCAATTCCCTCATAGTTTCTCCAAAATGACTAAACAATATTATGAAATATCGGCGAAGGAATCGAATCCGAAGTATTTTGACAATCATTAGAGAATTCTTTTGAGCAAATTTGGCATGGTCCGCACCCACGAGTTTGTTTCAGTTTGACTCAACAAAAATTTCGTCTGAATGAACTCGAGTGAGCCGACGCGGGCGAGTGTTTTGTGAGTTTTTTCGGCGGGAAAATGAAGGAGCGACTTCCGGTCCGTGTCCTCTGCCAAGCGCCAAGCACCTCAAAGCACCGCGGCGCTGTGCTGGAGGACAAAATGAAGCGCGCGCTCAGTGATTCAAGACGGACTGTGATTGGCTGTGTACACGGGTCGCCACTAACGCAAGTGCGCATGCGTAAATAAGAGCCCGCGATGTTTTCGTGAGCCGCTGAACGTATCGTTTTGGCTTGGATGGGTTGCTTTCTCATGTGACGTTGAATGATACGTATGGGGCTCCACTCCGTGCCTTCGGCGCGGGGAGTTCCGCTATAAATACCACACTCTCACTTCTCACTCTCTCAAATGTATTTTACTTTGCCGACACAGAGTTCAGTGGTTCACATAGTTCTTCAACACAGTTCCTCGAACTTTCTTTATCAACGCTAGGTTCTTTGGCTTGAGCAATAACTGTTCTGTGGTACTAATTAATTTCACGGCTACTTACACTTTTCGCAAGTAAACTTTCCGCCGTTTCCCTTCAATTCCACCACCAGTTCTCGTATGCCCGTTTCACCGTAACCCTCTGCAGCATTTCGGGATTTTATAGAACTTCAGCTTGACCAATTTGATCATTTCTTAGCTTACTCACACACCGACTAACTTAATCTAACTTTGAAAGTTTTTTTACGCACACGTCTTTGATAAATGTTACATAATCTAGCGTAATTCAGTTCACTTTTCCCGACTCAAAATAAACAATTACCTAAAAGTCCTTGAAGTTGCACGCTGAAAGGCGTTTAAAGATCTCTTTACGTCGATTACCTAATTTCTATAGTCCATTGCATTACTTTTACGTGAAACAAAATATTCAATGGGCGAGCCCGCGATTTCATGAAGTAAGGCGTGACTAGAGCGCGTGACATATGGCGTTACTAATAGACCGTGACAATGGCCTTGAAATGAGGATTATCATCATTTGGGGGACACGACTATATTACTATTATCTTCGTTCTATTAAAAACATAAATAGAACGAAGCAATATATAAATGAACATCATCCAAAATAGTCCGAACCCAAAAAAAAACCTTTCCCTTACCCCCACCCTAACCACCCTTAACAGCGTTCCTTACTACAACTGTACTACTTCAACCTTCAACCATGTGGGACACTTGCGCATGTCAAATAACCATGTCACCAGAGTGATGATAATCCTCATTTCAAGACCATTTAACAATTGATGATAATCCTCATTTTAAGTTTCGAGACCATGTTGGGGGAGGCTGAGTAGTGGTTGTTGTTATATGAGTTCTGTTTCCGTTTGTGGCCAGAAACTCGAGGCCACCCGATCACCCTTGACTGGTCCCTGACTGGTCCCTCAGAAGACTCAGGTATATTAAAGCATGGGTGCTTTTCACAAAAATGCGAAAAACACTGAAAAAATCCCCTAGGGTAGATAAAATGTCTTGCGTAGAATGTTTTTCATTAAGGTTGCTCTACTCCGTGAGACGCTTCATTTGATGTATTTGGTTACCATGTCAACGGGTTGCGTGACTTGTAAGAGCGTGACAAAGCACAACTTTCTTTCAGTTCTTGCATTCGACGGGGATCGTACCAATGGTTTCCCAATGGGTCTTATTATGACCGGTGCCTGGATTCATGGTATTAGCACCAACAGTTTTGAAATTCTGATAGCCTTCATATATGGTACACTATTATAAATAACTCCCATGTCTTATAGAACGAGGATATTACAGAAGGACACTATAGTGTACCATATATGAAGGATCTAGGCGAATTCTTTCCTCGACTTTATTAAAGTAACAAATCATCACAACAAAAATGAAATGCATAACAAAACTTTGCTTCTTATCACTATAGTGTTTATAGTTTTTATTAGGATGATCTGTAAACTTCCGCAAGTCTTTTATGTTATGAAGCTTTCAGAAAATCAGATGCCGTCATTGAAGTTATGATATCAGATTATCAAATTCATCCCTTATACATAGGATGCTTATCCAATCTCTGCACTGGATTCGTATCAGGTGACACTACTTGTATCCCCCGATAAAGAATGGCTAGATGTCTGATATAGAATACTAACTGAACAATTATTCTCTATCAGACGTGTACCTTCCAGTGCAACCCCTCAGTCCTTAGGCTAAAGGGGACCACTCTAGTGAAGTCCAAATATGGTCTTCTCTCTAGGGCAGTACCTGAAAAGGGCTTCACCTGAGAGACTATATGTGGGTTTAGTCTGGCTAGATCCATGTGGGACAGGGCTCATACCTTCTGCGCATGCTTGCTACAAAATGGCATGTCCCACATGGAGCTAGGCAGACTAAAACAACATATAGTCTCCCAGATGAAGCCTTTTTCAGGGTCTGCACTAGAGAGAAGACCATACTCGGACTTCACTAGAGTGGTCCCCTTCAGCCTTTGAACTTCTTTGACAACTTATGAGTAAAATATTACGTTTATATCAACTGATGAATAAAATATTACGTTTATATCAACAGCCATATAAACGTAATATTTTATTCATCAATGCTTTATCAAAACGATATAAACGTAATATTTTATTCATCAATGCTTTATCATGACTGATTTGATAAGTCATTTATAAAATTCGTGTCCGTGTTCTATTGTCATCTAAAGATTCTCGCCTTCGGCTCAAATCTTTATATGCCAATAGAACACGGCCACTCATTTTATAAATAGTACTTACAAAATATATTTTTATAAACCTTGATGCCTTTTTTCATTTATTATAGTCAATGGAAGCTCCGCTTTTAGGCAGTGCCTTAATCTAAATATTAAAATTCTTACTTGAGTCCGAGGCTCAGGGATAACACAAAAGAAATCGCATCGGCATAAAATAACGAGCAATTTATTTATTTTCTTTATTTCCCTGAGCATCTTGTCCAGTAATTTTTAAATATCGAATAGCTCTATTGCATACTCCCCGGAGCGGTTTGTGCGAAAAAGGAAATATGAAAATCATTGGAGCTCATTGATATTTAAGCCTACAGCTACTCCACCAAGTCTTGCCATATACAGGTCGAGTAGAAGAGTCTATTCTAGACTGTATATGACGAGAGTGAAAATGTTGGGTTCAAAATAACCTAACCAAGCAAGAAATGCTTGCAGTGTGGGATTGCAGCACTGATTTCAACCATTTTTTATTTGAGAGGGGCGTAATGTGTAACCATGACAACTAGTATATTCTTATGCTTCTTCGTCATCACCAAACAACGGCGACAATAACAAGATCCTAGTAATAGTAAAATAAGACGATTTCAAAATATCATTCATATTATGTAATAGTTTTAATACATATTTTAATAAAACATTTCCTATTTATATTATTTTCTTGATATTAGAAATAAATAATATATCCGCAAAGACCAGCTTGCGGTTAGCGGCCTAACAGAGTTCCTGCTTCGTTAGACTTGATATTGTGCATTCCTATTTTCAGCAACATTAGTCAACGTTCAGAACGTCCTCCATTACGTAACACCATTTTCCTATAAACTCTATATCGTCCAGCGCATTCTCGCTCATATATAACAGTTTGTATGATCATAGTCAGATGCCGCGGTTGCTCTGATTATTTGATAATGATATCATGCTCACTGCTCACTACAAGTGGTGAATGTAGGAGAGCACTAGGGTACAGGTACTTGAATCTGCTCTGACAATGTACGGAATGCGATGTTGTCTGAAGGCGGAGCTTGATGGGCGTTTGTGATACGCACTTCTTTTGTAGCTTTGCTTCTTTCTGTTACTGTAGCATAACAGCGCTGAATTCCCTCCATCATCTTGAATCTCCACCGTGAGAACTTGGCCTCAGCTGAAAACAAGGAATAACAGTTTTAATGTGCGCTTTAATGTAACTAGTATGAACGTGATGGATATTTTACTGTCTCTTAAATAATATAAAACACAGATTGCCCTTAGAATAGACAAAATGTTACCAGAATGGAATGAGAGCTATGTAGTGGTCTTTATGATCGACCCCGGAGACTGGATTCAATGTCTGCATTAAAAACAATTTCATTTGAAAACAGATTTGCCTACAGAGAGCAAACAAATACAAGAATCTGGGAGGAAACAGTAAGACATTTTCGTTTTGGAGGGAAAAATTCCATCTCGGACATGAACAACTAAATTAGTCTTATGAGGGCCATGAGTGAAACAGGTACAAAAAAGGACACTTCAGGAAACTCAATACGATTCACCTGCTCCAACTCACTCTAAATGCATCCATAAAGAGCATACAAAAAAATCAGTTACATGCCGTATGGACATACGGTAGATAGTTCTCGGTGCGTCGGGCCAAATAATGCCGCCACAGCACACTCACCTTTCGCTGGTATTTCCTGAGCCATTTTTTGAAGAAGTTTATCTTTTGCTGCATCTTTGCTTTGGATCTCAGCATTTTCTCCATACGTTTTCTCATTCTCGACAATTTTCTCGCTCTGTTAGTTTCTTTCTTGGCCTTGCCTGCCAACAGTGAGTTAACATAACCTTCACTCTCGGTGACTAAGGCCAACAAAGTTAGCGTCATCAGTAAAAGTAACATGCAACTTGAGGTCCTCATTGCTGGCTTATGTTACGAAAAGTAAAATGGCTTTTTATCTTGAACTGCTCTTGGTCGTAGCGTAACTCTTCTGATTGTAACTCTCAGTTTCTTGTCATACTTATGTGTTGTTCACGACAGGCACGCAGGAAATGTCATTCAGCCAATCATATCCTCCCCTGGAGTCAAAATAGCTACGAACAACATAGCACGACACGGTACTTAGTCAAGATCCATTCTAGACATGCAACCTGACAGGCTAATATCGAGACATGCTAGGAATGCTTTCATCCGCTGGACCCATTGTCCGTCAAATGAATTCGAATAAAGAAATAATTTTATATTAAGATTACCTAACAGCGGGGTATTCCGGAATATTCTATAATAGGCAATCATTTTAGCCTGATTTCGACCTAAAGATAGATTCCTCTCGTTGATCCTTTCGGAAGCCAGAAAAATGGCAACCTCGCAGTTGAAAGGATTATGAGTGCAACGAGCTCAGTAAGGATGACGAGGGCATATATGTATCTGCTATTAGTCAACACATTTAGTGGGATAAGAAATATTTCACATACACACCAACACGTTTGTGAAAAACACGTGAAGTATTTGCAACAAAGCTTAGACGATTTTGCTGTGTATTAACAGTATCCTGATATCTTCAGTCCTAGCATTACCCGACAGATTAAAAATTTAAGCCTCTTTAAAAAAATTAAACAAAGTAGAAGTGGAGGGCAATGGAGATTTTGACCTGCATTTAATTTGCTCAACAGCTAATTTGATTGTCAGAAAACCACTCGACTCGAAAGCGATCGCGTTCTGATATGTTTTGCCTTTTTGTCTTAGCTGCCATATCATTAAATCATGCGGCGAGTGCAACTGAAGTTTGAGCTATAACCTGATGATGCTCAGAATCTGAGCCAAAAAATCGACGTGACGAAAGAGGAAAACTAACTCTGCTTTGCGGAGAGTTGTTTTTTTACGTCGGGAATTTACTGAAAGTAAGAGTCAAAATAGTTTTATCAGTTGCCCACGCGCATTGTTCCTTTTCCACGTGTCGGGTACAAGAAATAACTACTGGACTAGTTGTTTCTGGATGAGCATGTTTATGCTCGTAAAACTGTAATATCTCAGGGCGGCATCGTCAATCTGCTCAATCATAGACACAATAACTGCTCCATGGCAGAACAAATTTTACATTCGAATTGACCAGGTATAACATAAAGGCTAAATGCGCTAGATCTTTCGCCTAACATTTAATGGAAAAGTGACGTGTTTTAGATCAAGCCTTGAGATGAGAAAGTGATCACTCAGGTTTCAAAATAATTGTTTTAACCTATCAGTCGCAAGTGACCCTTATGTCTCATTTTAAGAATAGCTGTCTTCAACAGGACATGGCATATGGACCGGCTTTTCTAGTAATTAATCCTCGACAGATGCATTTATTTTTTATATCAAATGTTATGCTATTTGGACTAATGAAGGCTGGGGTTGACTCGTAACCACGAGAAAGTTGCGGAATTGCGACAACGTGCTAGCAATAGACGTTTCATTATTTTGTTTTTCTTCTTATCCTGTTCTGGATTGAAATTCATGTTCACAAACTTAATTGAGGAAAATGAGGGGTGTCAGTTGACTAAGGTGTCCGCGGAGAAAAATTCGTGTCCCGTCAAAATTCATGCAACGAGGGTCATCCACCCTAAAAAAAAACTCCTCGGAAGATAGACCACCTCGTTTTCGTGAACCCATATCTTAGAATTGTGCAAGGACTACAATTGGAAGGAGTAAGATTTTGTTTCGATCTTTTCCCTGACATTCCATTGAGGTTGCAGGATACAAAATAAATATTACATTTCAATAAAGTTATATAATAATACGTTATTTTAACAGTATAACATTCCACTACAAGACATATCTAAAAAAAACGGGTTTTTTTCTTTATTATTATTTACATTTTGATCAAGAACATATAAACTAATAATATAAGAAGAAAAATGTTTTGTACAGGAGAAAAAGAACAAGAAAGAAAGCTTGAAAGAAAGAAAAGGAAAAGGAATAAAGGAATAAAGAACGAAATGAAACTTTAGGCAAGCTGCTTCATTTCCCTTTATGCTGGATCGTTTTTTTTTTTTGGGGGGGGGGGGCTAAGATAAATAGACTAAGATATGATGATACGGTGTCGAAAATATGGCCTCGTCAATGATTGCTAAAACTAATAATAACATAACGAGCGATCCATGCAATTAATCGGACTGTTTACACGGGCTATGCGGTTCAACGTCTATAATCTGTTATTTTGACACCTGTTCTTCTACTTGTTTAGGATATTCAATTTTCAACACCTTTAGTTGAAACTAGCCCACCGCTAAGTTGAATAGTTTGCGGATGTAGTGTGAAAAGGAGATTGAATAATAGATGTTTCTGTAGCAATTGGACGTTTAAGCCTAACATTTTAAAACGTGGATTAATCATAAACAATTATAAACATTCACAACAGAACATATAAACTTTGACAGAGAAAAATATGTAATTTGTGGTAAAAAAATGTTATCTTCAGAGTATAAATCACACTGCACATTATTTGCGAAAAGAAACCATATTCGGAGGCTTTGCCACAGATAAAGGGCTTCATATAAGTTTTGCGTGTGGCATCTGGGCAAACGAAAAACTGCGATTAATCAGTGACAACAAATGGGAAAAATAACATCCGATGATCGTGTCATGACCGCAAATATTTAGACAAGTCTCATACCCCACTTGAACAATGAGGGAAGCAAACAAATCACCCGCAGTGTCTTGATTCTCAACGGAACAAGAATAAATCACTGATGGATGGATGCAGGCATGATTGAGGTTTGCCTGCCACAGGCAGGTTGTACCTTTACGCGACTAGAGATCGTTTTCACGTAACGTCATCAAATTGCTGACATCGAAACGGTATTAAAAGCACAGGTAGACACAGGTAGATCACATTGTTGAGTTTATTTATGGTTTTAAATAATGGTTGTTCATTTAAACTCTGCACTCGTATATTTTATTTGTTGAAGAAAATAAGTTGGAATCCAATGAAACACGCTCGCAATTCTCGGTATGACCTTACTTGGTTTGCTACAAGCAGGGCTGGAAACTAAAAATTAAGTCGAAATTTGCTACTAATACGAATTTTTAGTCCATTTTTAAGGCACGAAATGTGATGGCGCTCCATAGTTATTGTCAACACTAAACTTGGCCGGATTCTATTACCAACTTTTTTAGATATGCTAGCTTAGAATATGCTAGCAAAACGGGAGAATTCAGTCGCAAAAGCGACTCATTCAGGCGCAATTTCCAACCCTGACAAGTTTAGGTATATAGAAAAAGTGAGCTAGTGGAAAAGAAGAAGAAAAGAGAAGATCAGTTTCGAACGAACCTAAAACCCCTCCAAATGGCAATTCAGTAAGCCAGCGAGAAAGAATGTTTGGAGGTGAAATCGATGTATGTCAGATTTCTACGTGCACATGTCCTGCACTTGTTAAGGGACGGCGGAACAGTTTAAGTAGTGGTGCTCATTAGTAAGATTGTATGGCGAGTTTGGGGGCTGAGCTTCATTTCTATGGAGGAGACATGGTTGTTGATTACCATAAAATACTATAAGATGCGATGTGTCCTCCATAGTAAGCATTTTTGAATCAAAATAAATAAAATTAAACAAAAAATGAAGGGATTGATAAAATGCAAGAAAAACATTTTCATTACATATACGTCAATGTGTTTGGGGGTAATTTAATCTAGCCATTACATGAAAATGTATCGTGACCCCACATATAAGAACCTGTTTGAATTAGCTTGGCTAAAACAGGTTCTTATATTTTGCAGTATTAAAATGGCAAATTTTTGCCAGCAGGTTCTTAAATCCCTTGGTTCTTACACGCGGGTTTTTACTGTAGTATAGTGATTGCACTATTCCTTTTTTTTTTTCGAGTGCTTGTCCGTGTTGACATTTTTGGATTCGATGTTGCTCCCCTTTATTTCCTTGGGAGGCAACATGTTTAAGTGGTTTTAGTTCCTGCTCCGCAATTCAGAGATGCCAAAATCGAGTTTCCCTTTGGCCCCTGGTTGTTTGGGAACATAGCCAACATGTTTGCCTCCCTTTTAGCTTTGTTCTTAACTGATTGCTTGCTTAGAGCGGATTTCACATGACTGCAGTAGTGAAACCAATTGCAAAGTTATTACATCAATTGTGAACGAAACCAATAGGAGTAATTACAAAGTAATTGCAAATTACTCACGACAGTCAATCTGAAATCCGGTCTATGTGTCTATTGTGTCCCATAATAGGTCAACAAGCTAAAATAAAATAGTAACGAAAATGAACTTTTTTGCTTAAGAGTAATCCCGCCAACCTTTTTTGAAATAGAGAAATATTTTATTGTCATTAAAGAAGGAAAAAGTGAGAAGTGCACTAGCACTTTTGAGTAAACCACAACGGGCAATGTATTTCCTAGATAGATTGCATAAAAGGAAATACTGAAGAGTGTTTTCTCTATCTGTTAATATTGAATGTGAGATATTGCCGTCTCAGTCAGACGTAAAATAGTTGATAACATTTCCTGTTTGAAAACCAGAATAATCTAAAACATTGATAGAGCGGATTTCACATGACTGTCGAGTAATTCGCAACTATTTTGTAACTACTCGTTTAGGTTTTGTTCAGAATTGGTGCAATTACTTTGGGATTGGTTTCACTAACAGTCATATGAAAACTGCTCTATGAGCTATTTCCTGGTTCCTCTGTGACTAATTCCGAAAATTGCGTCGAGATGACGAAAAAGTGTACTTGCGCACGTCATATCCTTACTATATGCAGAGAATGTCACAAAAAAGTAACAACTTGCAACTCACTTAACATAAGAATATTAAAAAATTAATATTAAAATACCAAACGCGGAAGCTGAGTGAGAAAGAAACAACTATTAAGAGAATTCCTTCATCTTGGCAGTAACATTAGACGTAAGTCATCTTTAAATAATGTTTGGAAGCTACATACTCTTCCTAGAGCCGGAAACCTGAAAATGTGAAAAAATGAAATGTCATCGTAGTAAGCAGGTTGTTGTGAAATGGATTAAATCTTCCGGCAGATTTGCAATGGTAGTTTGACAGAGTGACGTAATCTTGTAGTAATTTGCACTTGGCATACGAGCGATGTTCTTTCTCTCTTTTAATTAATTCATTTTTCGTCGCAGTGGTTCTCTAAAGCTCCTTATATTGTTTGTCTTTATATATGTATGTTTCTTTGTCCATTTTATTTCTTAGCCACCACGTGGCTCTATCGGTCTCTACCAGAGAAGCAGATTAACAAAATTGCGCTCAAATCTGCTTTTAGTGGTACAGTAAAAATCCACAAGTAAGAACGTAGAAGTTCAGAACTTGTTAGGCTAAGATTTCCCTGTTATACACCCTTTATATAAGAACCTGTTAGCTTAAAACAAATAAAAAAAACAATCTATATTCACTGAAAAATCATGAATTGGGACATTTATTTTGATACCAGTACGGATTTTTTTTTAATTTGTATACAGTATGTAATCCCATGATGTCCAAGACTGTTCAGTATGTCAGTAATTCATACACACATAAACTTTATTAAAGTGTCAAAGTATTTAGCTAAAAGCTAATTGTGGTCACTATTAAAAAAAACATACTGTAAAACTTAGCTAAATATATATAAAAATAATAAAATATGTACAGTTCTATAAAATTTGATAACATTGTTATAATTAAAAATTCAATTATAGAATGCTAAAGGAAAAATGGGATACCACTGCAGAAGTCATGACCAGGAGTCATGACATTGTTATTTGGGCAATGAAAACTAAGAACCTAAGAACCTTTTGCACTAAGCTGCACTTTACATAGAGCTGATTTCACATGACTGTCAACACTTGTTATGTAATTGCGATTGCTTTGCTTTCTCATTGGCTACTCGTTTTTCTCAGCCAATCAAATTCTGTAGTAAATACAATTGTGTAATTACTTAGCAATTGGTTTGGCTTGCAATTGGCTGAGAAAAAATCCATTTAGTAGCAAATCATGATTTCTCTCGATTCTGATTGGCTAATGATTGCTCAATTGCAATTGTTTTCACGACAGTCGTGTGACCGCTCTAAGAACCTGTAAAAGGCCCATCACCAACCGGGAGCCTTTGCGCCCTGTTTTCTTTTGTTTCAAATTGATACATTGTGTTTCGGGTGCTCTAAGGCTCTCGGTTGATGATGGGCCTTTAAGGCTAACTTGGGAAAATGTAGGTTCTCACTCGCGAGGTTTTACTGTACCATTTTCTAAAGCAACTGAAAAAAATATCGTAATGTGATTGGTCGAGAAGCGTTGTCAATAAGAGAACATAAGAGTACAGGCCAGTGTGCTCGCGTCAGCATGTAAGCGCATGTATAGTCGTATCTGTCGTATCTGTCTCATCAGTCAACCGTGAAACAAAAGAATAATTCCAATTTCTATTGTTTCACGGTCGACTGATGAGACAGATACGACAGATACGACTATATGGAAAACAGCCTTTACGCTATCGAACACTAACCCTATCGAACGTTCAAAACTGCAAGTGGTTGTTTAATGATATTGCCACTGTATGCATTGCTACGCGACCTCAAAATCCAATGTTGCGATGGGCGATTGGCGATTTAGAGGTCAATCTAACCAAAACGCTCGATTCTCTCTTCAGTGGGTCGACATTGATTTCCAAATCAACCAAAATGGTTCTAAGCTATCCTTTTTCTTCCTTGCTTCGAATGTTGAACTTTCTGGTTCAAGAAAATTACAGTTTTCTCACCAATCGCAACAGTTAATTTTGAGGTCGCGTAGCAATGCATACGGTGGTAATTTAGCCCACGCAGGACGCTATGCAGCAAGGCCTGCGTTTTACAGTGATTGAGTAGCTATTTCGATTTTGCTATTTTGAGAAGTTCAGCCTTGTGGAAAGCATTCAGTAGGTCGATGAATAAACTGGCCGTGTTCTATCGTCTGTCATGAGTAGCGAAGGTTGCAAAGCTGATACATTGTCCTCCCTTTCATCTTGATTTGCTGCAAAAACTGAAGAAATGACTTTTGACTTCTCTATCGGCTTCTCATCACATTTTTGCACAATACTGACGTATGCTTATCAATTCATACGTCACCTGCTAAATGCAGAATCTATTTTGTAAGGACTTGAAGCGTTGCGATTACCAATGCACAAGCAGACTTGATGTTAAGACAAGTTTGTATTTACTAAGAAAAAATATTGATTGTGTAAGAAAAATCTCTAAAATGTCATTTTAGAGATGGGTATAAATTTGCCGTACCCTTAACAAAGTACATGAAGTAAGTGCAAGACTTGAGATTCCTTTACCGCATTCAATCCATTTCTGTTAATCTAGTCATAAAATGTTTATTTGGCAGTGATCCGCAGCAAAAAAAGTATCCGTACACGCCGTTGTTTAACACAATGCGATGCGTCATTGGTTTGAATATGACGTAGGGTATTTCACCCACTTGCAAGGGTAAGTACTAGAAATACGACCATTTTAAATCAATAGTGGCAGTAATATCAGCGTCTGATATGTTCCATATTTCACGCGATCTCATTTCGAAGAACGTTTGATCGTTGACGTTTAAGGAAAGATGTCAATTTATTTTGAGAAAATTCCAACGTTACACTGCAAATATCTTAAACATCTCTCATCGATGTTGGCCCTACAAAACCATAAAATAATAGTTGAAAATTCAGTAGGGGTGGGGTACCAGTGTTTTGGCCTCCTCCCTATGTTGATCTCTCATGATTGTTGATTTGCAGAGCACTCGTGCCAAAGCGACGAATTTTGGGTTTTCCTGTTCCGACGGTGAAACCATATAGAGTAAGCCAATCAGGTGATTGCCTTGTTTCGCCGAATGCAGTCGCATGGCTTTCTGTCGCGCCGAAAACCCAGTTGACTGCATCAGGTGTAACAGGGCAAGGACCTCATTCGCCCAGATGGTTTCACTGGCGGGGCAGAAACCTGCAGTCAAACCATGCTTTGAAAATGCGACAACGATTCGGGCTGTAAGTAAATATTATAATGTTGCTTTGCCGATAAATTAACTAATGTCAAAGATTTTTCTGATACAGCTTTCCTTTTCACCCGATTCCACCCCCTTACAGCGGTATTTTTTTTTTGTATTTGATATTATATATTTTTTCTTTCTTTTTTCTTTTGACAAACAATCAACAGATGGATCTGTGTTTTTAAACACTGGCTGGATGAGTTGAAACAAAAAGGGAACGGCAAAATTTCAAACTACTTTAGATGTCTCGATGAATGTCTCGATCATAATTAATGTCTACAGTCGATGATAATTATTTATTATTGTTATCTTATTTCTGCCTTCTCTCGGGACTTAGTCATTAGATGTTGTTGAGCAATGGACCATTCTCCTTTCCTAAGCCTCTTCTGAGCCCGCGCGTGACAAACCGGTACATCTGGGCCCGGAAATGGCAAGTTATATGTATTCATAAAATAACTGCGATAGTGCGCGCGCTCTGATTTTTTGCAAACTATATGTGCTGCCACTTTTGACCGATTTCGCATGTAAATATAAATTCATTTTCAAGGCATTTTTCCCATTGAAGACAATTCACTGAATGAAATCTCTTTCGTTATAAGCTTAACAAAAATGGTTTATATATTTCCATGTTTTGAATGTAAAGAGAAAACAAAATAATTGAGCCACACTGAGTTCGATCAAAACTGTGCATAAATGTTGTTCTTTCATGTCGTGTTTTGTTGTTATTTTATAAAAGGGGCTCGTGTTCCCACAGCCTTTGTTGTTCTCCCAATCTTTCACGCGTGCTACCATCATGCTATGGTACATGGAAAAATGTGTTCTATTTCTTAAATGGCAATGAACGGCTTTTCATAAATGGCGGATGCATCCGAAATCGCATTAAGCCGTCGTTACGCGGCGCAATCTATGTTTGCTGCCATTGCAGAGTGTAACACCCTCTGCAACGTTGCGAGACAGGTTGCTGCAACCGTTGCAGCAAGTAGGATACGATTCTACTTCACGCAACGGTTTGCAGGAACTTGTCTCGCATTGCAGTTAACAAATGTCCTCTGTTTTTCCGTGGTATGTCCTCTTATATACCACGGAATGACGTAATAAAGTGGTCAAAATGTTGTGGACTCACGAGGCGCAGCCGAGTGGGTCCGCAGTACATTTTGACCACTTTATTACGTCATTCCGTGGTATATAAGAGGACATACCACGGAAAAACAGAGGACATTTGTTTTATACCACAACAAAAAAGCAAACATAAATACAAAACAGCGCGCGCGCTCGGCCAAACGGTGTTTTCGTTGGTTCTTTTAGCGCGCGCGCTGGTGATGGCGCGTTCCGTGGTATATAGTTTTATGTACCTATGGCTGAGAGCCAATCAGAATTCGAGAAACGCGCGCGTTGTGGTATAACGTGTGTTGTAACAGCTATCGTGCTACAGCTAGTTTTGCGATTTCGCGCATGTGCGTTCACGACGGACGTCTTCGAAATTGGCGCGCAAATGTTCAAAAGTTCGATACGTTGCCAGCAACCATTGCGAGCTTAAAAAATATCAGTTGACATGGCTCTTGCAACTTGTGCGTTCAAGTTGCAGAAAACAATGCAACGTGTAACTGCTCCTTTTAAAGACGCTGTGCAGCCGGGCCGACAAAAGCAGACGTCATGGATTTTTTTAGAGAACGTTAGATAATACGACAAGTAATGTTGGTTCATGAAGAACCAAGATACACCATAACCAAGCTGTCATACCTCAGTGGGAAAGGCTTCACACCGTTATCGCGGATCAGACCGTTTCAATCCCTTGAAGGATTAGTCGCCTCCTTCAGTAAAGTTAGTTTTGGTAAATAGTCGTTCTTGAAAAGGGATTCGGGCGCAAGGTTACAAAAAAAGTCTGCTACAGTAGCAGTCTACCGTATTAATTGTGTGACTTTTTACCTGTGTGATAATATCATTTGCCTACCAAATTACTGGGCCAGTTGCTGAGTATGCGCAAAGGTGAAATATAATTCTCGTACCCAGGCTCTGGTGACAGCATTTGGGGATCTGTGCTGTTTGTCCGATTTTGAAGGTTAGAGAGCACGCAGAAAGATATTTCTCTTAGGGAAGTGGTCAAAACATCTGTACTAGAGTGGGACCCGATGGGGTGGTGTATACCGCAGCCAACCTTCTTTTAGGAAAAAATAGCCATTTTTAACTGCGAATATCTCGTAAAATAATAAATGAATACAAAAGATTATCCCAGCACCGTCTTCTTCATAGCGAGAGCAACGCATCCATGCAATAAAATCCAACACCCCTTACTTGAGCATGGAGAAAATGGGCATTGAAAAAACGGGTGGGTAGGTACAGCCGGGACCTACCACCTCCCGCGATAAAATCGGGTCCCGGTCGAGTACAGATGTTTTGACCGTTTCCCTTAACCGCTCTGAGACAAATCTCGTGCATGCATCAGTGGCTGTCAACAGAGCCTCCCCTGCGAGGTGACAGGCCAGGGAGCTTATGGGTTCGATAATGAGAATGGTAATAGCTAATTTCACCGAACAAGCGGGATAAGATTTATATGTTCTGCCCTGGAACTGTTAAAGCACGTATTCTCTCTATTCTAGTTACATAGTTAGCCGTAATATATATTTTGGTCTTACTACAAATATGTAACGTGTCAGCGGCCTTTTAGCGGCTCCGTTTGTTCATCTTATAGTTGTTATCTGTTTTTTCACAGACTACTTCTGCAAATAATTTATGGTGTATACTTCTCTAATTTTTACATCTTTTCATGTCAGCATTTGACATCTACAAATGATAGACCTTGCATAGATCTTCTGGATTTGTTTACATTTTTTTAATTTCACTTGCATTGTTCACACGAGAGTACTTGCTCTGCCGCCTGAAAAGCCAGGTGGTGGTTAATCGTTAAAATACGTTTAATCATGTAATGCGTCATGAGATTGCAAGTCTAAAGAATCGCATTTGTGGTACAATATAGTGGATTTCAGATGTCTGTCGTGAGTAATTCGCAATTACTTTGTAATTACTCCTATAGGTTTTGTTCAGAATTCATGTAATTACTTTGCGATTGGTTTCACTAACAGTCATATGAAAACCGCTCTAACTACAATGGTAATTCCAAACTAACATCTGAACATCAATGAACACTTTGTTCATCATCATGAGCTCACCGATCTGGTTTACGTTCTTTGTCCAGACTACAGTGTTCAATAGAAATGGTCAATACATTTTGTACAAAAGAGGGAATTCCGATGCTGAAATTAGGCTGAATGGCTGAAATATACGCAAATGGCGCTAACTTAGCGGAACAGTTTTTCCAATACACCAGTTCTTCTTCATCTTTCAGTTTGCCATTCCCAGGACAAACTCTAGTATAAACAAACACGCAGCCCTTCTAAATCTACTCTCGTCGCCCCGCGCATGCGCATAAGGAAGGAATTCCTTATTTGCTATCTCTGCATTCTAAATGACCTTCACTTTGGACCAGAAGTTGGTTGGTGAAACGCGCTTGTGGTGTTGTTTCTTTGTATGATACGTTTTGGATCGGAGCCCGCCTTCTGTTGAATAGAAAAGAAGTGTTGAGCTAAATAAAGTCACTCATAGTTTTACGGGCAAAAAAAAACAGACCTGTTCCTCAGAAAAGGTATACACGTCGCCCCTTTCGCTGCTGGTTAGTATAGGGATGAAACATTTTTCTGGGTAAAAGTTTTGCATTCGGTGTGCTGGCAAAACATTTCAAGTGTGCTTGCAAATTTGTCCCATTTCTGTGGGATTTTATTTTACCCGCTAGTACGTGCTCTGGATACCTTTTAACGATGCGACGAGCATTCCTACCTTCGAAATATTGGAGCGCCGGGAGAGGTTAGGGGGAGTGGTTAATGGGTATGTGAGATGGCTGAATATTGTTTCATCGGCTGGAATTTCACTCTACATGAAATTGAGCTTAGTTTACTTTTGGACGTTCTATCAATTTGCGAAATGTATTTTGTAGATGGTGTGGTGAATTGAGCTTAGTTTACTTTTGGACGTTCTATCAATTTGAAATGTATTTTGTAGATGGTGGGTGTGTGTGTGGTGTGGTGTGGTGTGGTGTGGTGTGGTGTGGTGTGGTGTGGTGTGGTGTGGTGTGGTGTGGTGTGGTGTGGTGTGGTGTGGTGGGGTTCCCTTTTTACAAGCGCTAACTCTGACGCAATTTTCCCTTTCGTAAACCATCGTTGCCTTTTGGACGGCACTTATAAAATTTACACGTTTAGTTTCGTTGTCTCAGTAAAGGCAAAAGGAAAAAAATATATAAATTCTACCCTGTTAAGAACCCTAACCCTAACCGGTAAACCGATTACTAACCCAAACCCTAACCAGTGCGCTACGAGTGAATTCGCTGGGGTGAAGGTGCATTTTAATTGGATTTGTAATATCTTTTATTAGCATCTATAGAACGAAGCTATATGAATGATAATTACTAATTATCCCAAGGGATCAGAAATGGCAACGACCTTTCTGGAAAGGCATCGACCGTGAGAAATGGCAACGACCGTTCTAAAAGGAAACGATGGTTTACGAAAGGGAAACTAGCAACTCTGACAACTGGCTTGGCTGATTTTAATTGAGGGCGTCGATACATAAAACTAGAATCCACACGCAATATGAAAACTTATTTTTCTATTTCCAGATTTAGGAAAAGGCAACTGCAGTGAAGAGTCAGATCCCCAAGGTTAAGACTCGCATTTTGAACTGAAACTGATCACGAATTCAAGTTGGAGTTTGATCATTCAAGGCCTTTTACATAGCTTTATTGGATGGCAAAGGTATCCCACCCAAGTGCTTCTGAAGCCTCTAGTGCGGGGAATCATTGCTCCAATGTTTAACATTATTAGTGCAGCTCGATTGTGTAGAATTTTTTTTTTGTTTTGCTTGGCCACGCCGAAAAGGTGTCCCACACTTCACTGCAGTACATGAATGAGGTAGCATTGAATAAGGGCATTATACATAGCAACAGGAGTTTCCCTTATTCCACAAATTAATCCGTGCCGATGCAATAGAACAAAGAACGAATTAGACCGGAGCAATAAAATTTCCCAAAAACGCGATTTTTTTTTCACGCTAGTATAAACTCGCAAGTCTATGCCCTGACTTTGACGATCGCATGCGCAGACAAAATTCCGCTATGCTCAACGAAAACAAACTCATCTCCAATTAATTAAATTGTTACCTCGCTGAACAAAGAAACAAGGCACTTAAATCCGGGCAAACTCAGTAGTACTGAGTGATTCGGGTGAAATTTTAATATCGATTTTAACTAGAAATGAGTTATGCCTGGGTCAGCCAAGCCGTAGTGGGGTTGCCGTCGACTATGATGACTAAACAAACAAAGACGTTGTTTGATAGAATATATGAACAGACATGGTGATATACAACCATATGTAAAGGTTAACGTACATAGTACTTAATTTGGTGCAAGGTAATATAAAATAATGTGAATTGAAAAAGCTGGAGTTCCAACAGCTCATTGCTAGACTTGGGAGTATTTCGTTCAGATCTACTCAAAAGAGAACGTGCTTCAAAATAGGTCAGCAAAAGTTAAAGGTGTTTTATAATTTTATTAAGATGATTGAAAAAGCTAAGTTATACGTGCATTTTTTTTTTTAATCTCAGTCTTGCTTATCCGCCGGGCATGGCTGTTTGAATTGCTAGCCAGTGGATCTAGTTCATGCTTTGTATCAGCAGTTTTTTTCGTGTTATGTTTAATTGTCCTGCGTATTCATATACTATAATTAATATGCTTCATCTATAGTTATTTAGGTAGTCATTTGTATAAGCTTCCTAGGGCCTTGCCTGGTTTAAACATGTATTTAATCGTACATTTTTGTATTGCCAAATCCAATATTAAGCTGAAATAAACTATCCTGTCCCATCCCCAAATAATTATCAATCCTGACTGCCCCATTTCCTAATAATTGACTCCTCAATGTCCAGGGAGAGAATGGACATTGATGGATGTAGTAGTGTAGTATGACACTTTCTTGGATCCTTACGGTAATTCACCTACCCAAACAAGAATAACTGGTCGATAACCAGCCCAGGGGGATGGGGTGATACGATGCACCGTGGACACGCTTACCTTTGATAAAATCTAAAACGAACACAAAAATAATTTCAGACTTTTCCAATGATTGCTATCGTACTACGTGTTGATTAAGTGACCTATTTAGCTGGCTAATTCTCTGCACTCTTTTACAACTAGTTAAAGCCGTTGAAAGAAACTTAAGACTTTCGCACTGCGACCAATGTTATAATAAACACGCTAATATATGCTTATAAAACAAATATCTCAGAGATATGTCAATTTGACCTCGTCTTTTAAAATAGATTACAATGTGTGTAGAATATCTATTTTCATCGATCCAGATCGTCTGAATATTGTTCACATGTTCGTGCGAGTGACGGTTGCCCGAACTTCCTATTTACACAATCGGATTAGAAACTCTTGGAACACGACGGCACAACGCAGTTTACATGAGAACCTTCACAGTGTTATTATAGTAGAGGAGATTATAGTTTATTTAAGAGGATGAGAGTGGCTGCCCCTGAGTGGGTTTATTGAAGTGTATTTAAAGACTTCAGGATGTTGCTGTTTTTGTTTTAGCTAAGAGGTTAACGACATAATCTATCGAATTGAGATTGTAGTAAAGATACGCTGCTGTTTGATATTATAGTGCCCATAAACATGCACAGGCAATAAGCATATCTAGATATAATCTTACTTCGTAGTACCCGCTTTAGCCATTGCTCGACCCAAAGAGATTTTTCCTTCTTCGATCGACGCTTTTTATGTCGGCGCACTTTGATAACCGCGACAGGCAGAGACTTAATGGCCTTTTTCGCAGTCTTGGGTTTCCGAATAACACCTTTAGAAAGAACCACGACAACACTATCTCCAGGTTCTGGGAGGACCGTTGCCACAAGTACGATCAAGAAGAATGCTGCGTACAACCTTGGATGGCTTTTGGTATTCATCTTAACGAAAAACTAGTCTGAGTTCTAGACGATTTGATTGTAAGTGCAAAGTGCTCGGTCTGCAGAGCAAAAAGCGCCCTACCCTTCCCCCCGTGAGGTGAGTAGGCATACATCGTCACAGCTTCGCTGACGTCATTGTGTAAGAGGAGCATACGAGGGTAACGAACGTGTTTTACCCCTCCTTACCGGCATTCCAAAATAACATTGAATATGAATAGTTATATCAAGATAAAAAGAACAACTGCTGTTATACAAAGCAGATTAAGAGCAAATTAACGTCGCACAATTAGAACATGAACGGCGCAGAGAGCAGAAATAACATTGTTTGAGTCTTCCGATAGGACGACCTTTGATTTGTTTCCAAAATAAAACAGAACTATTTTATGTATTGCAGACACATTCACCCTTCGAGTAGAACACCTTCCGAAGTCAGCCATTCATTACTCTAACTGTTTGTCAGTCATCAGTTAACTTGAGCACGCCAATGACATCCCATACATTGCGAGTGCTGGCCGCATATATATAGGTCATTTTAAAACCATAGCCAAAACAGTCAACGAGACAAGGAAACAACCTTTCAACGCGTGTCTGCAATTGCCATCTGCCGGAGGCCATTTTACAACTGATTCATTGTACTTAATTCATTATCTTCGCCTACAGACAAGCCAGCTACAGAGGAATTTACCCCAACATACCCCTGCCCCTACCCCTACCCATTAACCCCACACCAAATTAAAGCAGAAAATGGAGTCGTTGAATATATATTTTATTTTATGCCGTTACAAATGTGAAAGTATTTGTAACGACAGCGTCAACAAACACTTAGCAATTAATGAATTCCGCTGAGAACGATGTGGAGAATTATTCAGATTGAGGGGTGCTATCCATCGAGGCCGAACCCGGGGTGGATAACACCCCCGAGATCTGAAGGATTATCCACATCATACAAAAGCTGAATTCATTAATTGTTTTATTGTTATTCAAATGTTTAATTGTTTTATTATTCATTCAAATTGAATTTCCCCGCTTTACGTCTTTGAGATAGCAGGAAGGCCGCCAGCCTGTATGCAAGGTGCGAGACATCGCGCGTGCAATTATTTTTCAACTTATGCAATAATTTACGTGATCGATTTAATAAGTCGCTTGCCTTTAAAAACATCAAGACTTCGCCAGTGGCGCTCAACCAATATATTGAATGAAAATAGGAAGGAACATATGTTGAATGGATAATATAGGAAAATGTCTTAGGACCTTTATGAAATTCAGAACATTCCTTTTTGTAGCTCTCAAGATATCCGCCTTTATGACAAAATAACATGAATAGGCTGATGCTACGCTAAACTATTACAAGGGTGGCATGATTAATCCAAACTGAAAGTCAATAAGCAGCCGTGGACAGCTGTTTCGACCATTCTACTAGCCAGTCTTTGCGCCGTGTAAAGGTAGACGGTAGGATTACTGCTCCGTGAGAAGATACAAGTATCTCTCTCGGAGAAGTATATTTCAAAGGATTTTACTCAGACTATATGCATGTGCGCCGCCAACTTCAATGTGGAACAGTCTTCATGGACACAACATTGACCTTTTCGCTTCTGCGCATGACCAGTGACGCAGTCAAAGTTCATATCAAGATAACGGTGTCGTCTTTTTAGAGATCGAACGGGCTTCCTGTGGTGTCTTGTCCACCTTGTTTCCAGGTTCTTTACCTTGAAAAACACAGTGGAAAATGCACATAACATCTTTTCCCGAGTGTATCTGAGTTCTGGTTGAGGTTTAAGCTTTCTAGGCTAATAAAAATAGTGAAAAACTTGCTGAGATTCCAAATATGGTATGCATATATTTCCTTTTAGTATAAACCAACTAATGGTCTATTACAGATCCTGCATTCTGATTGGCTGAGCTACTAATGGTCTATTAGTGATAGACCGTGCCTGGCAAAACCACCACCTTTCTTTGCAAGAAAACATGATTTTTTCAACATAAAATGATGGAATTCATTGCCAAAACCGACCAACTAGTTGGTTTATACTAAAACAATTAGACCTCTCGTCCTCATGTGCTATGATATCAATAGACCATTCGGCCTTCGGCCTCATGGTCTATTCATCATAGCACATTCGGCCTTGAGGTCTAATTGTTAAATAAGGAAGTTGAAGAAAGTCGACACGTTTTCAAGGGAACTATCTTGATATGGAATGTAAAAGTATAGATAAAACTTGGTTGGATGACGTCCTGAGCCATTCAGAACACTCGGCAGTGTTTTACTCTCTTTAGAGGCCCATGAGCACCCAAGTCGCATTGCCGGCGGAAAACAATAAAACGCAGTTGAAAATTCGATGCATATAAAGAAAATTTCGCCAAAAACTGTCGTTTTGCCGATGTAAAACTTCCTTACCTTATTTGGAAGGTCTGTAAGTACTTTTCCTCATATCTTAGCGAAAAAAGCAGGAAATTTTGCCAAAATTTGCAGATACTCGAGAAACATCATTCTCTTGGTCGCCATTTTGTTTTTGTCCCCCGCCGAGGGGCCTGAGACGCGATTTGAACACCACAGGCAGCCCGCGCGGATTTTGCCATAAAAACGACAGCTCTTTCTTGATATGTAAATTTTCAGTTTCAACTTGTGAAATGTGAAGAACAATAGGAACCCCTTTGGGACCTTCAGTATCAGCCAATCACAGCTGTTGAATAACAATAGATCCAATTGATAACAAAGCACAACTTTTTTTCGGTTGACTAATGGCATTTAACATCAAATATATGTCTAATTTCCTAATTTCGTCTTTCATATAATTTCGAAACCTCGTTACTATTTACCCGCTCTCCTTTAAAAAAATTTAATAGTTAAGGCGCCATCTTGGATTTCATTTAATTTTGATTTGACTCTTCAGATAAATACTCAATGAAAACAAATGATCAGAATGTACAAAGTACTCACGAAAATGTCCACAGATAAATTTTACGAAAAGTCACGAAGTTTCACCATCATAGCTGCAGTGAAAAGCCCCCCCCCCCCCCCCCCCTCAGTCTGAATAGGGTTAAGTAACAAAGAAACAAATCCTTCGTCACTTTCTCATTCAAAATTTAGTAAGCGCCGCCTTCGAATAAGCGACGCGAATGTAACACATTGTTCATGGCCACAGCATGCGCCAGGTATACATATTGAAGTTGCTTGATGCATTATTCTAGCCTGCGAGTCGGCTCTACATTGGTATTTTTGGATATTTGATTTTTTTCTCATGCGGGATTCCTGTGTCGCGACACACAGGAATCCCGAGTGCCAAAAAAGTCAAATGTCCGAGAAAACCCGGAGAGCCGTCTCGCAAGCTAGCATTTTCACGTCTCAAGGCCCAATAATTCCTTCAACTAATAATAGTAAACTAAGCGGAATTAAACGTAAGCATGACTTGCTCTCTTTCTTCTTTATAAGATTTTCGGAGTTTCCCGAGAAACAACACAATAATAATAATAAATAAAGACTTTATTAACGTGTCAATATTATTTAGCCATGATTGGCTAATGGGGGACACAACAGAATATAAACGAAAAAGAAATATTCCTAAATTACTCCTATACTACTCTATTTACTAGGAAGACTATTTACAATGGATTGGGAGGGCTATTTACAACAGATGGAGGGTGATGATCTATTTACAATAACTTTTACAATAAATATAACATGCATATGCATCGCGAACGAGCTCGGAGTTTCCGAGATCGAAACAGCACAAACGCGAACGGGCAGAGTTTCAGCCTCTGGTCCCCAGGGTAAAGTGATCAATAAGAATAAAAGAAAGATTAATGATGAAAAACAATGTATAAGTGAATAGATTTGGGCCAGCGGATCGAACGGGAACCAAAACTTGGCAGTATAAAATCATAAAATATACACCACTAATGTATTATTCGGTGTCATATGTTTACAGCATCTAAGCTTTTAGGTCAACTAGCAAAGCCTCAAAGCAATCAATGTGATTACGAAATGAACTTTTGATTAACGATTGAATTTTTGTTAAAAAGGGATTCAAAGCAAATAATGAATATAAGCGTTTTGTGATTGTTATTATATTTGCATGCTGTCCTGCAGAAGTTATAATTAAGTGTTTAACTCAACTCAAGCAAAGCGAAAAGGGTATTGTTTGTGAATTGACTACAAGCACAGAGCGGGCAAACAAAGCCTTAAAACAATGTGCCACATTTTGGAGTTAATTACGAGGCAAAAATCTTCAAGCCACTGATATACTTGCTTCCTTTCATATTTCGCGTAGAACAGCATTTCTCGGCCGTTTCCGAGCAGTTCTTGGTCAAACGTTTGATAGACCTTCGAGCATTCTCCTGTTGGCGAGCGACACAAATTGTTTATTTTGTGAACAGTTTAAACAAGTTCCCTAGCAATAAGATCACAAAACAAAGCATTGCATTACAGTAGTGCGTGGTTGACTGAAAAAAAGACAGCAAAAACAGGTATTCCAAGCCACAGGAAACGTTTGATGAATTAACGAAACTCTGGACAAATATTATGGCGACCGGAAAACAGGAAGAGCACCCAATACTATTGGACAAAACGCTGCAACGACAACCGAATGTATTCGGCCCTGGAGAAATAAGACTAGGATTTCGCCATAACAAGGAACCATTAGCCATGGAGGAAAAAAGACGAAGACCTATCACTAATTTGCAACTACGCCATCTTCTTGGTGCACTGGATAGCGAATCTGCAAGCCTTCCTAGTATACTTCATAATAAAGATAGGCATAAAGTTATCACGGCGGCAGTTAAATCAGATGATTTGAGCTTACTACGCACCACTTCAATAGCTCTCAGAACTGCTTCGGCCTACAGACAAAACACGTCTATTTATGCAGGTGAAACTTTAAGTTCTCACGCACCTCCGCTGGAAACTGTACTGAAGAGACAAAACAGACCAAAGAAGTATAATAACCTTAGATATAAATCTACTTTAAAATCATTTAAGAAGATGCGGCTACACGAAAAACAGAATAAATTAAACCGTTAAAGGAAAAGAGGGAAGCGGAAGATCGGGACTGGACTGACGAAATGAGTGACTTTTCGAGGTCTCTACAAGTGTCGCCCAATAAAAGTGAAACAAGCGCCAAAGGGACACGCAGTGTCACATCAGTGAGGAAGAGTAATACTCTATTGCCCAAAATACATATTAGCTAACGACGAGTGGTATTAGTGCAGATTTCACATGACTGTCAAGACTTGGCTACTCGTTTTCCTCAACCAATCAAACTTTGTAGTAAATACAATTGTGTAATTACTTAGTAATTGGTTCGGCTTGCAATTGGCTGAGAAAAAGCCATTTAGGAGCAAGTCGTGATTTCTCTCGATTCTGATTGGCTAGCGATTGCTCAATTGCAATTTGTTTTCACGACAGTCACGTGAAAACCGCTATATCGGGCGAAATTACTATTCCCCTCCCCCGCCAAAAACGTCTATAAGCGAAGAGGTCAAAACAATGGTGCTGGGCAATAGGCCGTTGAAGATGGTGGGTTGCCGGTCGAGGTACCTCTCCCCACCCCCTACTGAATTTGCTCGAATAGTTATATAGGGGTATCATATTTTATTGCATAAATGTACTTGCCTCGTGTTGTGACAATTCATATATAAAGCATCAGTACATTTTCACATACATACATACATCATACAATCTTTCTTTTTTAAATCGAATTTTAGCGTATAAAATCTAGAATCTCCGAGTCTCTTTTTTTTCTTATAAGTGAAATTCTATTATACTATTAATAATATCAATGTTATACTTTTTATCACGTATCGGCAACGCATTCGCCCGTAGCCTTGAATCGCCGGTTCGCTAATCAATTGTTGGCTGATGTCGAAAGCGCTGTTCAAAAAAGTTACTGCTATCTTTTGCACTTGCACATGCAGGTTCAGGTTCAGTTTATTGTGCACTATTTTTTTTAGTTATTTACTAGAATCGAAATACATCCAAAAAGAGAAAAAAAGAGCATTACAATTAGGTAGGAGAAAAAGTAAAGGTGCGCAGTGGCCATAGTAGCTTTTAAGCTTTTAAGCTTTCGAGATGGTGACTGCCGTCATAAATTGGAGAAAAAAAATATATAGTGGATATAGCTTCCGCGTCTATCATAACCTCAGCAAGAGGATGGATCTCTAATCATAACGTTAATAAAGAGTAAATTAGATAATAATTGTTCCCGTGACACTTTATTTCCTTAGCCTTAGCGCAGTCACGAATGTTCTGTATTTATAATATAGACACGAGTGTTTTACTGGGAAATATGCCACTCGTAGATCTCATACGAAGCTACGGGACCTGAGTGACATATTTTCCATATCCTCACTAGTTAGGATATCGGTCAAAACAAAAGTGCTTGGAAATCAATTTGGAATAATTGTTTCTGATTTGTCCATATATAAAAAAGAAAATTACACGGTTGCTTGAAGATATGAGTTTTATTTTCTCGTGTCAAAAACAATGAGTGACAACGCTCACGGCCAAAACCAAATTTGGAAGTATCTATTTGGAAGTGACGGTAGATCCTCTTCAGATAAGATTTTCTGTGACATTTGCATGTAAAAGCACAGAGGCGTTGAGCAAGAACTTCCAGAAATTTTAGGGACTCGATTTTTTTCGATGCATCGTCCATGGATTACAACAGGTTGTTGTGAGTGTGCATTAAGTAGCGTTCCGTCCTAGAACTATAGCGGAAACAATAGGGCCGCGGAAACAGTGGTCGTCTTGTGATGCTCACGCTCGATTTTCTTCTTGAACAACGAAATTTTATGAAAGATCCGGAAGACTTATATTCGGAAAGAATTCAGCACTGCAAACAAAGTATTTCGCTACTAAATCGGTCAAAAACAAATTTCAACCAATCAGAAGGCCAGGATTTGTTGACTAAGCCAATTAGTTGTTTAGAAATTTAACAATTTAAAATTTTACACAAAGCATAACTCAAATTCCCCATAGCCGTTCACGCTATCGTTTTTGGACGGAGCGCTACTTAATTTTTGTCAATAGGTGTATGCAATTATCCGGGCTCTAATGAACGTAATATATTAGAGCCCGCGCAAGTCAATCGGCGTTTATGATGATCGCCATAAATTGTAATAAGTTTTGCACTCCAAAGTTGTAATAATAGTAATGTAGTTCATATTTTTGGGCGTAAATATGTTTTAGGCCCTTTCTCTTGGGCTCTAACTGAGTCGGGCACAAAACCTATTTACGCCCGTGAACATGAACTATATTAGCGGAGCTCCTTTGCGGCCGAAGGCCGCAGAGCGGAGCGCCATAGGTATCGCGTAGGAAGAATTCAATAGCTCAAAGTAGAACTCAGGTATACTATCGACTTCATTTTTCAACGTTCACGGTATTCCCATTATGGTATCGCTGGCGCGTCCGCGCCTGTCTGCGTGCCCCACCACAGGTAGATCAAGACCTTCAGTTTATTATTCATATCTCAGGAAAGGGATGATGCTCAGACAACAAAACTTGGGTGGGGGAGGGGGGAAGTTGTGTTAATGGCAAGGGGGGTGCAACTGCACCCCCATAGGAGAAATAAATATATATCGGGAAGGGATGAACCTCAGACAACCAAACTTGGGTGAAGTTGTGTTAGAGTTGTGTTAGTGGCAAGGGGGGTGGAACTGATTGGTCACGTGGTATGACGTCATCGATAACGTCATCATAGGAGAAATATAATATATATCCGGAAGGGATGGACTTCAGACAACCAAACTAACTTGGGTGATAGTCGGGTACCTTAACGCAAAATTTGGGCTGGATCGTGACACGGCGGACAAAAGTGCCAAACTTTCTATAAAGTTTCTTTGGGATATAAGTAACAAATCTGGGATGGGTGCCCAAGAAAAAAAATTCACGTTGCGGAATAAAATGAGAAATACTTTTTAGCACTGCAATGCTGTGCTTGGTAACCAGGCTTTTTTACTATTTTAGCATTGGGTCTGTCAAAAGTGGGTAAATAGAGAACGAATCGAGACAATTTAAATGCAAACAGTCGTCATTTAGTTTGTTGATATATTTCTTCGAACACGTGACGGCTTTATCAGATTGCCTGGTTACTAAGCTCATCCTCGCATTCCATAGTCCATTATGGCCAGACTGCCAAAAATGGAGGACTGGTTCTACTCAAAGGGACAAAGGTTATCATATATCAAATTAAAGCTTATCACCAGTAGATTCCAGAAATATGTGATAGGGATGTTTCCGTTGTAATTTCAGCTGGTCACGTGACCTCAAAGATTGCGCAATATGCCCATGTTGAGAAAAATATACATGTGAGCTATTCATTCATTTTTCGTTTTTATTTCGCAAACTCGTTAATCATTCATCAACCAGAAGCTCGAACAGGAAAACATAAGCGTGAAGGAGGTCGGAAAACACATTGATTTTGGGTAGAATTTGAGATTTATTCCTTCTTTTTCTCACATTAAACATAGCAAACACTCGATATAGCGTTCTTCTTGTGTCGAAAAGCACCCGTTTGAGGAGTGATGTATTTTCCATCCTACATATATGTCCTATGTAACGCAGGTGTTGGGCGTGGCAAAATGTTCGAATTGGTCGGGTTGAATTGAATGTCGGTGAATTGTTTGGTCAGCTACTTGGAGGTGGTCCGCTCATAGCCCGGGGGGGGGGGGGGGGGGGGGGGGGTACTTGGCTTGATGTAGGGTGGATATGTGCCGCTGCAAATTTTAAATGCGGACCCCGTTCTAAAACGATTTTTTCAAAAAGCTACCCCGTTCAAAATGAGACCCCCAAAATGAGACCCCGTTCTAAACTGAAACTACGTTGATAGTGGTTAATCTCGTGTTAATCTTTTTAGAAGCGTTTTTCTAATGTCCTTCCTGTAAATCAAAATTATTGTTGTTTACATTGTTACGGTTTTATCTGTAATAGAATGTCAAATCTTGTTGAATTCTTTACATTTTATAAAACAATACGTGACCGCTTCCTTGAAGATGTCTGGGTGGTCTTAATTATCATACCCCGTTCTAGAGGACGGTTCCTAAACGATACCCCGTTCTATCGGCTGGAGGAAGAAATCGGGACCCCGTTTGGCGGCACATACTCGTATAGCTCTTCTAAGGGAGTACACCCCCCCCCCCCCCCTCGGGGCCCAACAGCCATCCTTTCCCTGCGAGCAGTGGCTACTTTTTATCTCCCTGCATTTTCTTTTACTTTTAATGTTTTCTTGTGTTTTTCAACTACGCAAAAGTAGCCTCTGCACACTAATGTCATTTCTCTGTCGCGCATGTGTGAGAAAACGGCGTGAGCTTGGAAAAGGTCGATCAAGTTTGTGCGCGAGAGCAAGAAAACATCAATTTATCTGCTCTACAACTTACACAAAATCACTTTTTGTTGCCTTTAAATGGCTCGTTCACTCAATTTAAAGGCTGTTAAACGCTGCTCTGATACTCATTCTAAAGTTTGTTTTTGAGAATTCGCTGGAGATCGTTTTATTTTCTACAGAAATTTGATCAAAATGTTGTGCGTTGGTCATTCAACAAGAAATCACTCGCGAAAGCAGTCGAAGCAAAACACTGACGCCATTCTTGTAAAACCAGCCAAACCAGTCGAAGACGTCCACGATCGTGGACGAGGTTGTGACATTTTGTGTGCAGAGGCCACTTCAAGAAGTGGCGCCTCTGCTAGCAGGGAACCATCCTCTATGTTTCAGCCAAACTTGTCTGTGAGCGCGGGGTTGTTTTTATGGTTTCGCGTCGTATCTCGTACTCCAAGACATGTCGTTCACATTCCAGAATAAACGCACATGAAAAATCGAGTTGCGTTTTAGAATAAGTGAGAATGAACACTAACTATACACACATCGGCACATTCTCCCTTATTGCGTTTTAGAGCCGACCCAAATGACTGTGGTCAACAAAGCGCAAAGTAAATACACCGTCACATACTGTGAACAAAACGTATAGGAGTAAACGCAATGTGTCATGTGAAATCCACTAATCGGGCACCTTATTTTACAGATCTTTAATTTTATAAAGCCGAAACTCAAGGTTGAAATTCAAGAATCCGTCGTTATGACCATAGCTATTTCATATTTGCAATGAGTTGGCGTTTTGTGAATTTACATTCGAATCATCGTACCAATTTCTTGTTTGATTTTCGTTTTGAAAATTAAAACTTCAAACTAAACATCCGAAAAAGGAAAAAGAAACTCATTAGCCATGTTATTTTCCATGTATTTACATAACTAAATTGTTCAAAAAGGGTTACTTTTGCGCCAAAATACTTACAGGCTCAGTAGTTGTTCATGGCGGCCGCCATTTTGGAAAGGTCTGAATTGACGAGGGAGTCTCGGCACGAGGAATACACTAAACCTTAAGCTTTTTCGAAATGCTCTTTCGATGGACTAAATATTTCTGAATGCATAATACAGCTTCACAAGTATTTATTCATCTTTGTCTTGGCTTTTAAAGCAAAAATATGATAATTATGATATCCGCCACAGGCAACCCATCACACGAATTTTTCACTCAGATTTTGATCTCTAGTAAAATGTGAAGCAGGGGGGTGCCAACTGGGCACCCATCCTAGGATTGATTAACTAGCCCAAACCAACACGTATACAAATTTTGGCACTTTTGTCCGCCGTGTCACGATCATTCCGCTAAGGTACCCGACTATGAAGGTGTGTTAGCGGAAAGGGGGTGCAACTGCATTGTCACGTGGTATGACGTCATCACAAGAGAAAAACAATATATCTCGGGAAGGGATGAACCTCAGACAGCCAAACTTGGGTGAAGTTGTGTTAGCGGAAAGGGGGTGCAACTGCATTGTCACCTGGTATGACGTCATCGATGACGTCATCGCAGGAGAAAAACAATATATCTCGGAAAGGGATGAACCTCAGACAACCAAACTTGGGTGAAGTTGTGTTAGTGGCAAGGGGGGTGGAACTGATTGGTCACGTGGTATGACGTCATCGATGACGTCATCACAAGAGGAAAACAATATATCTCGGAGAGGGATGAACCTCAGACAACCAAACTTGGGTGAAGTTGTGTAAGTGGCAAGGAGGGTGGAACTGATTGGTCACATGGTATGACGTAATCGATGACGTCATCACAAGAGAAAAACAATATATTTCGGAAAGGGATGAACCTCAGACAACCAAACTTGGTTGAAGTTGTGTTAGTGGCAAGGGGGGTGGAACTGATTGGTCACGTGGTATGACGTCATCGATAACGTCATCATAGGAGAAATATAAGATATCTCGGGAAGGGATGGACCTCAGACAACCAAACTTGGGTGGAGTTGTGTTAGCGGAAAGGGGGTGCAACTGCATTGTCACGTGGTATGACGTCATCGATGACGTCATCACAAGAGAAAAACAATATATCTCGGGAAGGGATGAACCTCAGACAACCAAACTTGGGTGAAGTTGTGTTCGTGGAAAGGGAGGTGCAACTGCATGGTCACGTGGTATCGATGACGTCATCACAAGAGAAAAACAATAGATCTCGGGAAGGGATGAACCTCAGACAACCAAACTTTCGTGAAGTTGTGTTAGTGGCAAGGGGGTGGAACTGATTGGTTACGTGGTATGACGTCATCGATAATGTCATCATAGGAGAAATATAAGATATCTCGGAGAGGGATGAACCTCAGACAACCAAACTTGGGTGAAGTTGTGTTAGTGGCAAGGGGGGTGGAACTGATTGGTCACGTGGTATGACGTAATCGATGACGACATCACAAGAGAAAAACAATATATCTCGGGAAGGGATGAACCTCAGACAACCAAACTTTTGTGAAGTTGTGTTAGTGGAAAGGGAGGTGCAACTGCATGGTCACGTGGTATCGATGACGTCATCACAAGAGAAAAACAATATATCTCGGGAAGGGATGAACCTCAGACAACCAAACTTGGGTGAAATTGTGTAAGTGGAAAGGGGGGTGCAACTGCAAGGTCACGTGGTATGACGTCATCGATGACGTCATCACAAGAGAAAAGGTTTATTTCTTTGGAAGGGATGAACCTCAGACAACCAAACTTGGGTGAAGAATTATCGAAGTGGCAAGGTGTAAGTGCTTAGTCACATAGTATGACGGTGCAAGGCTAGCTATGTCAGTGGCATCCTTTGTGCCTCATTAACACAGAAAAATATGTAGCCGGGAGCTCCGCTTTTAGCCAGTGGCTAAATCTATATATTAAATATTATACAAGAGGAAAATGATTTCACAATGAATATACTAAAAAGTGGTAATTGAACCTCGTGTCGTCCAATTTTGATCTGAAATCATAATTGTGATTTCAAATCGAAATCGCGCTATCGCACTTGTTCCATTTTGAAATCACGCGTATGATTGCACCCCAATATTCATGTTAAAAGTTTTTGTTTTCGAAAAACTACCAGTGCGTGTAATCTGGAATCCTAGATTATAGGACCAGCGTATTCGCCGTTTTAACAGTCAACTTAAATGTATGCTAGCACCAAAAAAAAATTTGCACAGTATAGGAACGTAAACTGGAATAAATAATAATTAATAATAATAATTTATTAACCTTTTTATCCTAATACAGGTATATCGGTATAGATATCAACTGCAAAATATATATGAATAGAAAACGAAATATTATAAAACAAATCAAGTCTATTAAGACAAATCTATATAGTGTTTGTGTTCTCAGATAATAATTGTTCTACAATACACATTAAATCACTAAGGAATTTAGAAGAGAGTTTCATGAATGACTGATCTTTTTTGAAAACAAATACAAAAATAGCGACTTAGTGTCTAATTTCATGATATTGCTATTTGATTTACAAAGGCGTTCAATAAAATTAGTCCTTAACTTTTTATTGGTTCGACATTATAATTGACAGTATAGTATAGTTCGTCCCCATTGACAGAGGGGGCATTAGTCTATCAGCACGCGCAATAGAATTGTAACGACCCGTTTCTATCGGGAGTCTGTGGGCAGAAATACGCATGCGTGTAACAACCTTCCTTATGTAAAATTTGAAAACTCGTCTAAATACTTTTCAAACACAAAAGACGATTTTACTTGACGATAGGTTCTCAGTTTTCCCTGACCCACAGAATTATCAGTTGAGGTGTTTGACAACTTCGACTTCCAGAAATCTGACCAAATATCTTAAAGCTTTTTACGCAATTTTTGGCTAAAATTGTTTATATCCTTGGTTGTGATAACAAGTTCAGAAATGTTTCCTAAACCACACAGTTTCAGTATTTGATTTACAAAAATCACCGGTTTGTAATTACTTTCCATATTAACTAAAGCGGCTTTGCCTACTAGTGTATCACTATAAAAGAGATCTTAGACAAGCAACCAGTTTTTAACAGTCAAAATAGCCAGTTGTAGGGCGAGAGGCACTCTACCTAGTTCGCCATAAACTGCCATATTGGATGATCTCGAGTGGACACCCAAAACACGCTTACAGAATTTTAAATGGAGTTTTTCCATGAGGGTAACTGTGGTTAAAAAGTTTAGACCTGAAAGGATCAGTATCCTTGGCATTTCCACTAATATCACCACCCCAAACTGCACACCCATTCAACAATATGGGTTCCACGAGCGAAGTGAAAAGTTTTAAAAGAACTTTAACAGGATCATTATCATTAGAGGAGAAGCATGCCCAAAGACCATATTATGCTCGCAAAGCTTTATTATACAAGGATACCTGAGGTACTCGAAAATTACCAGAGAAATGCAAGACCAAATCAAGATACGAGTATTCATCAACACATTCTAACAATTCGCCACGGAAAAAAAACACTGATAACTGGTAGGAAAACCTTAGACGACTTGCGCCAAAAGAGAAAACCAAAACCTTGGGTTTCTTCAGATTGATTTGCAATTTCCATTTGGTAGTATAATCTTCTAGCAGGGAAATATTAGTCTGTAAACCAGATGCCGAGTCAGAGAGAAGGACTAGATCATCGGCATAAAGCAAACAACTAAGTTCAGAGTCACTCCAAGTTGTACACTCCCGCAACCTTGCGATGTAAATAAAAATCAGGGATATCATTAATGAAAAGATTAAATAGTGAAGGACTGAGTTTACACCCTTGCTTAACCCCTATCTCAGACCGAAAGAAAGGCGTTATACCCGAATTAGTCCGCACAGCACATTTAACATCTGAATACATCGATAAGAAGACGTACAAAATATTTCTTACTGTATCCTGATTTGATAAGTTTGAAAAAAGGCCCTGCCTCCAGACACTATCGTACGCTTTTTTGAAATCTATAAAACAAGCATACATAGGCATACGTTTCGATCTATAATAATCCAAGATTGTTCTGAGTAACAGAACATGATCAAAAGTACGAAAACTCTTCAATTGCGTTTATTTAAGATTCGCTGTGTAGATCTAAAAGAAAAACAAATTGGCACAAGTGCTGTTGTGGTCAATGTCTGCTGTACATTATCTACTATGATTCACTCTTACTATATGGCGTGTATTTGATAATATATAGATTTAGGCACTGCCTAAAAGCGGAACTCACACGGCGACAATAATACACACAACTTCACTGACCATCTGGCCAATCACTGGAAAAGGTGACCCTGTAGTACCTACAATTTTACCACATTTTCACTCAGTTATCTAATTTGCACGTTCTCTAACACCCCACCAAAATTATAGTGGTTGAAAATAATTTTATTTTACATTTGTTTATCTCAAGTAAACACATTTTCAAATACACATAGACACAAGCTTTTTGTCCCACTTTCCTTTTTTTCTATTTTTTATTTATAAAATAAGTATAATGGCATAAGACGTTAGTAAAGTGTTGTTTTTAAAAAATTCTTTTACATGTAAAATCTCTTTAAGAAAACGATGAGATGTGTAGGTGTTTTTGAGATATTCTCCTCTAAATGAAATGCCACATGCAACTCTTGTAAAATTTTCCTAATTTAATAGTGCTTATTGCTTGAGCGTCAGCCAACAATCATGCCCCTCCAAAAACCTCAAAAACAGGACCAATAGACCAAATTCTTTATTACTAAGTTCCTACTTCAGTGCAAGAGTCAGGAAAATAAAACAAAATACCTCACATCAGCATCGAAAAAGGAATAATTTATATCCTTTGTTTTATTCCCCTGAGGCTCGTTTCATTACTGAGGCAGAGTCGACCTTTGAATGAGATTGCCTAAAAAAAAAAACTTCCTTCGATATTGTGTGGTTCCAGAAAATACCAGGGAAGGGTGTTAAAAGTGACCAACTCTGGAATCTCCCCAAAAAAGAAAGGAAGATCAGGTAAATTTTACTGTATTTCAGGCCCTGTGCTCACCCCAGGGCCTGCAGGCGTTTCAAATGGTGCCTCATTCCTGGCATTCCTGCATTCTTACAAATTTGTTAATCATGATGAAGCATATGATCAATAGATACAACACATTTGTGTGTTCCCTGCTAGCAGAGGCTTCTTTTCTCTGCATTTCGCTGGCTGAGGTTCGCGAGGAAAAGAGACTTCTGCGCTGGGTCGAAACTCCCTTTGTTTAGCAGCTGTCCACAACGTCGCGAACCTCAGCCAGCGAAATGCAGATTGACAGCCAGCGAAATGAAAATTGACACACCCCATCCCTAAAATAAAACGTTGCCTTATAATGCATAAAATAAAACGTTGCCTTATAATGCATAGAATAAAGCATTCAATTCAATTCAATTCAGCCAAGAGACACATAAATTTTATGCTGGTCTTCTTGTCTTGAATAAAAAAACTTGTGTCACATAACATCCTTAACACGAAAAGCCACGCTGGTCATAGAGAATTCACTGTAATTCCAGTGAGTGTGGTTCAAATCCAAAATTGCAAGGAAGGTAGATCAGATCAAATAGCATCAATCAGCAGGTAAACGTAAAAAAAGAATAACAATATACTCAGTGGCATTAAGGCATGGCTCAAAACCCGTTTGCCTAAAAAAGGGATTATGTTTTATAACTCGTGTTCCATAGTATGGATCATCATCAAAATTGGTCAGTACAATAATTTCAACAAGAGCTATATTTTAACATATTTCGTTACGATGGAAACGGTTATCACGTGACTCGGTGGCGGCCATGTTGGATTTTTTATTCAGACCATCTGAAGATACACAGAAAAAGGTGACATTGAAAGGTAAAAACATTTTTAGATACAAGACAACTTCCTTCAAATGAAACTAATTGGATATCTTGGAATTTCTCAAGAAAAAAGGAATTATCAGATTTTTCGTGCTTTTGAAATATATGATATTGTGAACAAATGTCTTTATTAAAACATGATCCACGATATCCAATTAGGTTTACAGAAAGACTAATGATAGAAAGATTATGCTGATAAGAAATTTCTACTTTTCATCTTCTCTACATACCTGCACGGGCGCTAAAAATTTCAGCCAAAATGGCGGATGGTGAGTCACGTGACCTCGTTACCATGGCAACAACGCCTTATTCGAAATCAGAATTCCAAAACGTGTTTGTGGGCCAAGTTTGAAATATTTTCGTTGAAAAATAACGAAGTTAGAAAAAAGCAGGCCCTCGTTTTAGAGCCATGCCTTAATGCCACTGAGTAAGGCCATGCCCCTCCCCTGAAGCGCACGGGAAGTGTGAATCACAGGAACCAATAGGCGATTATTTCTATGACATCATTTGCAGAAGGAACAAAGAATCAGGCTACTTGGCAGAGCTAGAGAATAATATGCTTTGAATATCAATAAGATGCAAAAATTAGATTATGAGCACATGCAATTCATAGTTCCGATGAAACAATGGAGCCATTTCACGCTATCTGGAGATACCAATCAGAGCTGGAAAGATTTTCCCTCGGGAACTGATCTTGTCCCACAAACAGTATTTCAGGACTTCCGAAATCAGTCCGATGTGCAGCACTTTTTTGCCTTTTATGACAGTATAAACTGAGATCATCTGAAGATAAGGATATCTGGTAATCCTAAACGGGATCGGAATATTTTTGGACTTTTTTTTAAGGAAAACCCTGGTTTGTTTGTGGGACATAACAACAGTAACTATGACTTTGAATGACAGGTCGGAACTATGAATAAGGCTGAATTTAGAGAAATCAAGTGGGCTAATGAGCATTTTCCATTTAAAGGCTGCATATAAGCTTTGAAAACATAATGAAAAGCACAGGATAAGTTCATTTGTTAATTTGTATGCTTGTTGAGGCTTTTTCAAAACCTCATGAAACCAATTGGGCAAAACGCTTGTTAGCTCACCTGTTTCTTAAAATGTGTGGTTCCAAAAAATATCCGTACCCCCCAACGGAAGGGTGTTGAAAAGTGACCCCCTCTAGAATTTCTGAAGAAAAATACAGTATTTGTATGGAAAAGATAAAGTAAATTGACCCACCCCCCACCCCCACCCCTCTGGAATTTCCAATCCCTTTGGGGAGGGGGGGATACTTTCTAGAAACACACAATTAGAATTAAAAATCAGTCTGCAAGAAAATTTGCTTTGGTGGCCTTCATTTGAGTAGTTGCACTTTAAGAAGACAATTTTATACAATTTGCCAAATGACTATTCAAAATGGCTTTGTTCCCTTTCAAAATGCAAACATGGACGAGCGGCTTGGGAACAACCGACTTTGAACTTGACAAGCTGAATGTGATATCTTTAACATGACATTGAATATTTTATTGTTTGCTTTCGACCAATCAGATTTGTGATAGTGAGCTCAATGTATATGAAAACTGTTTTAGGCACTACCATCTCAATAACTATGATTTATATTTTACCCATCTGATTGCGTTCATAAGCAATTATTGGTTGAGGTTGAGCATGACATTGTGAGTAAGCAAAACCGAGGCATGTATGTGTTGGATATGTTTGTGTGTAATCGATTAAAATGGCTTCAGCTTGAAGAACATCACGAATCACCCTTAAAACCGATAACCAACACCTTTTCCGCACACCAAACATCTATTTAGTTCCAATACTCAAGCATTGGTACTATTTAAAAATTCAGAACTAAAATATACTCTAATTTAAGTAGTTTATAATTTATTCGTGTTTCATAAATTCAGCCAATAAATTGTTTCTCTGGTTTTCGTCTTGAATGGAAAAGCGTCTCATTTTAAACAACAGCTTTACCTGCTTCAATTTCTTCTTCAGTTTCCTTCCTTGCTAAACGCCTGTAAAGGATTTCGGGTGGCATAAAGTTCTATGGCCTTTTCCCATCTAGTGTTTATCCCGGGAATCAGCATGCACAAAGTTCCCTCTTATCGAGTGAAATGTTTTTCTCGTCGAGCACGCGTGAAGTTAAAGAGTCGATTGTTGAGTTAAATCCTTGTTTTGGACAACTTAATCGCCTCCGTGCTTTAGTTGAAACAATCCTGTGCAATTCTTGTTCTTCTCTTTGCAATCAAAAGCCGTTCATAGCGTGATTAAACGTGTGAAGTTGTTGATTTTCTCATCGATTACTTCACAGTCTAACTTCACAGTCTACACTTCAATTTCATTCCACTCTGCCAACAATCACGATCAAAAACGTCGCTGACATGTAAAATATATACTAGCGATTGCTATTTTGGCAGAAAAGTCGATTTACATCATTTGACTTTGCCATGAGACCTTGAAGAATTTTCGCTCCGATATCTCCTAGTGCTGTGTCGCCAATGGGGCAGGCTGAGGAACCTGGCCTGGGTACACACGTGGACCACGTCCGCGATACTTAGACCAGCGGCTGTCCATCGGAAATTATAGCCACGCGTAAGGTGCTCGATGGGTTACTTTTATTTCATTTTTGTTTCATTTTATTTCATTTTGTTTTAATACCACACATTAGCCTATGGGGCTCCACCAGAGTTCCGCTATCATTATGTTTCCATTTTTCTTCTAGAGTGCACCAATAGGCGAATCTAATAAAACAAGCCCGGGGAAGGGAATCTCCCTATATTAAATAGGTAGGGATGAAACCGGCAAAATCACGTAAAAAAACAAAACAGTTGGTATTCCGTGGGATAACTGCGCTAAAATATCATCTAGCCAAATTTTTGAAAGCTGCAATGATTTTAGGCAGAAATAAAACATATACCTTCTCAAAAGGAATACTACAGGGGGAGCCTTGGGAGTGAAATGATACACATCGATACTAGAAAATCGACAGACACCATTAGAACCATACCTTAACATCTGCATACATTGCTTGGTCCATAACAGATAAAGCTGAGGTGATCCCTGTGGTAATCGTCGATGATGTCCCGCTTGCTTGCGCGACTCTCAGGGTGTTTCCTGGCCGGACGTTTACGCCTCCCGGACGCAAACTCCTTGAGCACTTGCAAACAAAATGGTATGTCGCTTTTCTGAATTCCTTGATTCGTAGAAGGTACACAATGGTATTTATGGCGGAGTTCGAAAATCGTATAACAAGTCCAACACGTCGGTAGGCTTTGCGCCCTGATAGAGAAATAAAAAAGCTTTGGAAGGTGAGAAAAAAAAACTAATGAAAAATGCGAAAGTCGCACAGCAAGTCCAACACCGTGGTAGGATTTGCGCCCTGATAGAGAAATAAAAGGGGCAAATGCTGTAAAAAATGTTCCACATACATATAGCTAAGTTTCGGTCACTTTCCCCTTTTCCTGCCGCTTGCTCACCTATGCTAATTACTTCAACAGCAGATGAGCCCGCTCCCATAATATTTTGGTTAGGGATGCTCCTATGGAAAAAACGAAATTGAACCCTAAAAGATACCCCTTAATGAACCACCGGCGCTAAGGACAACTGTAAAGCGAACCATAATAAAAAAGAATAGCGGGAATAACCCTCTGTTGTTGCAGTCCCGATGTTGTTGCTTGATTCCATTCTTGGTATTCAGCTAGAGACATTAGATTTCTAGTGAGATATTTCGAACAAAAAGCCAATAGTCTGAAAGAGAACTATATCCTCAATGGTTTTGCGAAGGAATGTGCAAACTGTTTACTGTAAAATGTATGGCGCCGCCATGTTGGAGTGCCTCGGAAGGACTCCAACATGGCGGCCAAATTACCAAATGTGCCGTACGCCCACAATATGAGCTAGCATTGTCCAAAATGTGATTTATCTGCACTTAATTAGCATGTTTGGTTTCACTGAATGCGAGATCACTGCCCAAAGAAGCATGACTAGTTTTGTGTGACAGAAATTGCAACACCAATATCTCAGGGGTTAAAAACAGAAATCCGATTAAATTTGATGCGGGGGAGCTCTAACTGGTGTGAAAAGCACAGTTTTACAGAGACCATAGTTTCAAAGTTAGAATTTTGATGACGTCATCTGAACACCAATAATTGACCGGGAAGACGAGCACCCCAACACGTCCCCCATTCATCAATGGATGACCATCAATCATAATTGGGGCCTAACATTCTATGGCCGTTGTTTTAATGAGTATTAGCGCACTGCTTCTAAAAGCTATTGACTCTCAACGCTTAGGCCACTTCGCACTAAGGCTTACCTAGCAAGATGTTGTTGGCTTTTAAAATTTCACCAATAGGATGCTCTAGAGCGTCTGGTAACCACGTGAGTACAGATAAAACCGTGACGATGAAAAGCGTCTTCGCCAGTTCCCTTTCACGCTGTTGCATCGTTGTTAGATCTCTTTTGTGTTCTCTATGCTGTTTCTTAACCTGATAGTATATAACGCTATAACAGGAAGTCATAATTATCAGACCAACCAGGGAAAGCACTGTCATTAACAAGCTAAATTCATCTACGACGCGTTCCAGGAGAGCAGTGGTAATTGCTATGCACCATGGTAAAGCAAACGCCATGTAATAGGCTCTGTCGCTGATATTGCGGTGGTGATATGGGTGCACTGTTGCGATCATTCGTTCCACAGCAATTAGAACAAGTGAATACCCAGACGCTCCACCAGTAATAATATCGAAATCCATGATATAGACAGTGAGACCATCGAGTACCACGTGAACACCCACGAGCATATCAGCAAAGTTCAGACTCAGAGGAAGGTACATGCTCCTCTTTAGGAGATGCTGGTTGAGTGCAACGACAAGCAAAGTCAGTAAATTAAGGGTAATAATAAGAAGGCCTTCCATCACAAAGAAGATATTGAATCCGTAGTACATCAGATAGATTTCATTCCATTCGGAATCGTTCATATGACGTGGGTTCCTCTGAGGTTCCATGGCGCAATTTCAACGAACGTAGGGTAGCTCTGAAGTATGATTATGCACGCACTGTAATTAAAGCCTCCATGGCCTTCTTATGAATGTTGGACCTTAAACAACAGAGAAGAGATACCATTCCTGCCTCCATTCGCCTTAAGCATAAACAGAATGGGGGTTGGAGGGGGGAGGGGGGGGTTGACGACTTTGTAGGGAATGTGGGAATGTATCTGGGCTTATGTCACACATAATGTATTTTATATCAATTTAAAGCTCTTGGATGGTGGAAACCATCCAAACAAGTTTAGTTTGATGTCGTTTTAACATATTAGAACATTAATAGTGACCACGGCAAAGACAGCGTGGAAAATAACATTCATACATTCATACATACATAGGAACTGTTGCTTTTTTCACACGGTAATATTGAGTTTAACCAAAAAGGTGAGGTACAATCGCAGCTCTCGTGACTGGAACCTTCGAGCCTGCCTAATGAGTAACTAAAAATAAAATCGTAAAACATTATTATCACTGTGCTTTGCTGTGGCAGCCTCAAAACAACATTAAAGTTCACTCAGGCCTTAGACAATTTCCTCAATAATTGGTTTGACGCTCAACGGAAATATTATGGATCTAGAAACTCCTTGGGTTATAGGCTCTTATGCTTAGTATGCAGGCTACCAACTCTCAATTTATCAATATCAAGTTCACAACTTACATTTTTCCAAGAGTTTGTGACTAGTTATTTTAACCCAGCTTCGGGTTTCTGGAAAACCCGAATAGCGAATAGTACCGAATAGTACTGAAAAATGGAAAAAAGTACAATTCTTTTTTCTTTTAATTTGAAATTCGAGGTTATTGAGATGGTTCGTCAAACAAGAATATTGGATCGTCAAACAAAAATAACAACATATCTTACTTGATTATTGCTGAACCTAGTACCATAGAGACGGAAAAGTCCGCTTTCATCTTTTGCGTTGAGAGTCATATCGCTAGAGAAGGCCTACTACTTATTTCCGCACTGTTTGTTGGACGCTTGATTTCGAACATTGCAACTCGTAACTCGCTTCACGCGCCTCCTAACAGTCACAGCTCGTACCAGTTTCGCTCTCCTTTCAATAACAACAGGTAGTCCGTCGAAAAATGGCACTAAGGGTGCGTTTCTTTGGGAAAAATCCGGATTCAGATTCGACGTGAAATTTCATGGATTTCTGTAGAACGAAACAAACGCTGCAGAATCCGAAAAATGATTTTTTACCATGGTAACAGTCGCTGTACGACCCCTGACAAGCTAAGGACGCACGCGTGATGATGCTAACCACTGACCCAAAGTACTATTTTCGAATCCTTTCCCAAAGAAACGCAAGGATTCAGAATCCGTCGAATCCGGATGAATCTCCTGAGTCCACGACGGCAGTGGATTCATTGGATTCAGAATCCTTTTGGATTTCTCAAAGAAACGAAAAATCCGGGCCGTTTTTAGATTCAAGAATCCGAATCCTGATTTTCCTAAAGAAACGCACTCTAAGTCTGGGCGGTTGCGATCATCGGGTAAGAAATTATTTGTTATTCTTGTTTGACGAGTTTCAAATTAAGAAGAAAATAAATTGTACTAGTTTTGCCATTTTTTGGTGCCATTCGACACTATTCGGTACTACATGTATTCGCTATTCGGGTTTTCTAGAAACTGCCCCGCCCCAGGGTCACCCAGAAATTCTTGGATCTTCGCAAATCGTTTTTCAGGGGCGAAATAACAACTCCACACAGTTTTGAATGTTCCAAGTTGCATGTTTTGCCCGATGGTATAGAATGCTCAGGTTTTGTATATACTTTCTATAGATGGAATCGTTGCTTAAGAAATATCGCATGGCCTATATTTAAACACAGATTACCCTTTGTGCAGCATGGGTACAAAAAAAACGCCCATAAAGAAAAAGCGTGATAATAGCCCATGCATTGTGCCAGCATGATCACAATAAACCAGCAAAGTCCCATGTAGACTTAAGCGTTTATAATAACACCTTAAAAGCACAAGCAGGTTGTTTTCAAATTTCAAAGGATAGGCTGATTGTTTTGCTTGTTCGTCCATGCGTTAAGGCAATCACTTCTTTCCTCTTTAAATGAATGACATTTTTCAGTAACTTCAAATCATTTTGTTCGTGCCTTTTTTTATCGGAATTACTATGTCTTTTTTGACTTACAACGGAATTAACACGCCGATTTCTTAGAAACTTAGAAACTCAATCGGACATCTGCTTAGCTAGACGTGCAAAATCTCTTCTTGGTTCTATGCATCCATGTGTGTGATAGTGATAGGGAAATAAATTTGATAAATAAATTAAGGGTTCTTTCGGCCAAAATTTGTAGCTGCAGAGGTGTTCGTTTTAAATATATATTGCGGTCTATAAGATAAGAATTGAAGAGAAGAGACGACTGGCAACTTCTAAAGGTCCATGTTAAAATCTATTACAAAGACGTTTCGGCCTTTAGCCTTCTTCAGTTTAAAAACTAGTGTCCAAAATGAAAAGCTAAATAGGTTACAAAATATATAAGGAACCTAAAAACAATATAGTTAACAATGCAATAGTAATTGGAAGGCTAAAAATGTTTTCCGCTGCGTCTTATATTAGAACATTCACTGACTTAATACATGTTTTACCAAAAGTCAGAATAATTTCCTTTTTGGAAAATTTGAGCCTTTTTTAGTGGGAGCATTTGCTTCCCCTACGAAAATTACCAAGTGTGTTTTCAAAATAAAAAAGAAACATTTCTTTTCACTCAAGAATAGGGATCATTCTTTTTTACAACAAACAAACAAAAAAAATTAATAAAAAAATACATTGCTCACCTTGTATTTATCTGATCTCTTTTGCACTATTTAAATCTATGTTGCTTCTTGTCTACCTTTTCTTGGTCATCTTCACAACTGGTCATCTTGAACTACTGAGTAAAATCGTAGTGATGCGGTATGTTTTAGCATTTCTTATTATCGCGAAATACACAGTTTCACATCACTGAATGTGAATCATTGGGAAGATACCTAATAAGAAGGCGCCTGTTCTGGGAAAGCTTACTATTATACTGCTGCGCACTACGCAAACAAAACAAATAACATCTGCACAATAATTGGTATGTAGGACCGACTTAGAAAAAAGAAAATATGAATTAATTAGAGGTATTTCATGTACAGCTTGACATATTAGAGGTTTTTCATTTATAGCATAACTTTTACATCTTTATACTTTTGACAAGTTTGCTGTGGTAATTTTATTAAGAAGGCTATAATCAGCACGAAATCGACCACCTTTTTAAGGTCACTGAGAACCGTCTCGGCACGTCCTCGGAAAAACAATCATCCACGTCCTTAGTTTAACCAAAACATGCCAGCTTATATATCGTTGGAAAGCTTATACAATTAAGCAATAGAGAAGTCTTTCCGTGTCTACATACTCTGATGCTAACACGAGGGGAGGTTGGGAGAATTCGAGACAGTTATGCAGCCACGAGACCGAAGGTCGAGAATTCTCCCAACCTACCCGAGTGTTTGCATCAGAGTATGTAGACACTGGGAAAAAGTTCTCTATTGCTGTTATAAAATATATTTCACTTTTTGAAAAATAAATTCTCCTTACCGCGCGACGGCCTGAATGGGCCAGTCAGAGGGCGTGTTATATCGCATGTGTTCAAGTTTTTCACTCAGTTGACTGCAAGTTTTGCGAAGGGGAGGCGAGCGCGATGTGAAAACTGCTTTCTAAGAAACATTTGACGACTTTATTGACCTCTCCTATGGTGTTTATGGTAATTGAAGCATAAGTGAATGTCAATGAAGGAATAAGAATTGCAAAGCCGAATAAATTTTCCATACAACAACGGCCTTTCGTGTTGACTTGAGAACTTGGCTTGGCTTTTACCGAGTTTTGGAAAGGCGAATTCGGCACCGAAAAAGCTGGCTAGACTGGTTTCAATCTTCAAATCATGCAAAATGTTGAATACTAGACTGGAATGATACCATGGGGACTTCAATTGTTGCTGATGACATGAACGAATGTCCGTATTCTGTCACTCGTATTGAATTTTTGAAGCAACTCAAGTCAAAGTTGATCGTTGACAGTTTCGTCGGTGTTCGCCGATTTTGAAACGAACATTTCATCAACGAACATTAAATTGTTTTACATGACAGCCATTATTGTATTGCCATTACAGTAAAAACCCGCATGTAAGAACCTACGTTTTCTTGGTTTAGGCTAAATCATTTTGAATTATTTCTCTCATGTTTACTGTAAGGTTCTTTTAAAAAGTTAGTTAAAATGAGGAAACTGAGGCTACCATGTTCTTAATTCTCAGTTCTTGTATTGAAGAAATGAAAAAACATTGATAATATAGGTAACAATATTAAGTGTTCTATCTCAGCTAGCTTTCTCTCCCTGTTTTTGTTGCATTCATGTAATACATTCATCTTTTCATCCTAGTTTTCTCTTTTAGATTTTCCTTTCATCTAAATATTTCTCATGATGTTTGCTTTCCCTTTTTCCATAACACTTAGATATTTTTTAACATGCCCTGCCTTGACTAGCTTTGCTATTTGCAGGGCATCCTATGTAATCTGGTTTTTGCTTTTTTGAATAAAATTGATTGATTTTAATATACAAGATTCGTTCACTTTTCTCGCTCTGCACACTAATGAGCGCATCGCCAAAACCGCAAGGATTCCTTTGAAACTGGCCAAACAGGTCATTATGCGTTGCGCGCCCTGACATAAAGCTAGGACTAACAGGCAGTTGCCATGTCCCAGTTTCGCGCTCGACATATCAAGAAAATTTCGCCAAAAACTCTCGTTTTGCCGACGTTGCAAAAACTTCCTTATTAGAAAATTCCCCCCTGCCTTATTTGGAAGGTCTGTAAGTACTTTTCCTCGTATCTTAGGGAAAAAAGCAGGAAAATTTACTAAAACTTGCAGATACTCAAGAAACATCAATCTCTTTGGTCGCCATTTTGTTTTGCACACCCCCCCCCCCCGCCCCCCCGTCGAGGGGCCTGAGACACGTTTTGAACAGCACAGGCAGCCCGCGCGATTTGCTATAAAAACGACAGCACTTTCTTGATATGACAAGACGATGAAATATTTGACCTGCACCCTTCATCCCCCTGCGGCGGTTAACTGCCACGCCCCACGTGCTTTTTTCGTTGCAGACCTCTTCCTATAACTTAGCTTTGCGATGCGGTGAGAATGCAATGAGAAATGGTGACCATCAAGATGGCAGTGTCGCCTTTTCTAGAGATTGACCGGGCTTCCTGTGGTATCTGTCTACCACGTTGCCACGCTCTTGACCGTGAACACGAGAGTGGAAAATGCACCTAGCATCTTTCCTCGAGTATATTTGAGTTCTTGTTGAGTTTTACGCTTTCTAAGCCAATAGAAATACTGGGATTCCAAATATGGTATGCAGATATTTCCTTATAAGGAAGTTGGAGAATGTCGACACTTTTTCAAGGGAAATATATTGATATGCATCCAAAATACGTCCGTATCTTTGGTTAAAATCGATCACGTGAGTTCCTAGGTACATATAGAAACACTGTGCAGTGTTCAGCTTTGCAAAAACGTGGCTTAGCGAAATGGGACGACTTCTACGCGTTTCAAGATTTAATTGATGTATGATACGCGCGATTTGGATAAAACCCCACTTCAGTACGTGCAGCCAAAAGTAGCCGATTTTGCTCTTTTGGTCACCCTGTGGCTAACAGGCCGATAATGGATTACCGGGTTCAACTTTCTTGTGACGTGACTGGAGGTATTGTTTCCAGCTGTCACTCAAATGTAGATTCAAGAGAAGTGCACTACAATATATAATTTTCCACGGATGCATAAGAGAACTCATTTTGATACGCTTGTCAACATCTATAGATGTAAATTATTTCGTATTTTGAATGTTTGAAATGTTTTTTTTCGACACTATAAGAGAAAAATACCTCTCGCCACGTCGTTCGTCCCAGGCTCTTTTCAGCGGCCGTCTTCGTCGAAGGAAATAGTTCAAAAATCTGTAAAATATTCATTTATCAATGAAATCGAAAACAGTTTTCGGTAGTACGTTACTTCTAAAATTTTATACTATTTGTCTCATTTCGCTCTTTCAGGGGTAAGTTTGAAGAGAAAACAAATTGCAGCCGAGGAGGTGGGGGGGGGGGGGGGGGGGGGGTTGCGGGAGCACCGCAGCGTCTTTTCCAAGGGAGAAAGTGAGTAGTAAAGAGCAAAAAGCTATATCAATTGTTTCTTTGTTTCTACTACATTTTTCGTACTCAAATTTGAGTGAAGTTGGAATCTCTCGGCAGTTGATTATTTTAGAAATAATAGAAAATAAAACTAAAGTGCTAAACACTTGGTTTGCAAATAGCAATCTCAACAGTTTCCCTAGATGTATATAAACAATAACACAAACGAGTCGGATAAAGCTCCCATCTTCCTACTTGTAGCACAGTAGGAAATCCGGCTTTTTGAGCACCTACCCACCCGAAGTGAAAAGTACCGGAATAAATCACGTGACATCAACCCAATAATTCAGCTCTCCGTTTTCATATATTTTATAAAAAATAAAAAATAAAAATAAAAATAAAGTGTTAAACACTTGGTTTGCAAATAGCAATCTCCAGCAGTTTTCCTAGATGTATATAAACAATAACACGAACGAGTCGGATAAAGCTCCCATCTTCCTACTTGTAGCACAGTAGAAAATCCGGCTTTTTGAGCACCTAATAAAAAATAATAAAAATATAATAATAATAATAAAATATATAAAATATATAAAATATATAAAATATATAAAATATATAAAATATATAAAATATATAAAATATATAAAATATATAAAATATATAAAATATATAAAATATATAAAATATATAAAATATATAAATATATAAAATATATAAAATATATAAAATATATAAAATATATAAAATATATAAAATATATAAAATATATAAAATATATAAAATATATAAAATATATAAAATATATAAAATATATAAAATATATAAAATATATAAAATATATAAATATATAAAATATATAAAATATATAAAATATATAAAAATATATAAATATATAAAATATATAAAATATATAAAATATATAAAATATATAAAATATATAAAATATATAAAATATATAAAATATAAAAAATTTAAAAATTTAAAAAATAAAACTAAAGTGCTAAACACTCGGTTTGCAAATAGCAATCTCCAGCAGTTTTCCTAGATGTATATAAACAATAACACAAACTAGTCCGATAAAGCTCCCATCTTCCTACTTGTAGCACAGTAGGCTTTTTGAGCACCTACCCACCCGAAGAGAAAGTACCGGAATAAATCACGTGACATCAACCCAATAATTCAGCTCTCCGTTTTCATTGGAATAAGAGCAGCGGCGATTATATTGATTTGTTTCGTTGCTTAAATGGGGCTATTATTAATACATCCATTCGGCGAACGAAGATTATTTAAAACTTCCCACGACTGAGCATTTTAGCCTTTGAATTGAATGGCGCATTATATATATGCTTAGACATCGTTCTGGAAGACTCAAAATAACCTCTAAGACATATCATGATTTTCTTACTATTTTCTTGTCTCTTCGTTGACAAGTATTCTTGATTGGGCATGGGGCGCATATCCAGCGGTACTTATTAACATCGATGTCCCGAATGCAAAGCTGATTCGAGTGCGTTTTTTAGTAGGGGCAGTATTCGAGCAAAAACGGTATATGGGAATTTCTTGATTTTCTTGCATGTTTCATCTGTTTCAGGTGAACTCGTTTAAAATGTACTTTATACATAGATAAAATGTTACAAAATATTGATGAAATGACAGCAATTAATGCTAATTTAATAGTTTCCAAATGTTGCTTAACTGTTTTATCGCGTAGACTCCAAAAGTAGCTTAGTTGTTATCTGGTAGGTTTTTTACAAGACACTTTTTTCAGTAGGATCAACTAGGATAAACTCTTCTTATAAAAAATGGCACATTTTTTATGGTATTGGACAGGATAAGCCAAGTGAAACATTCCACACGAGAGTTAAATCCGCATTAGCAGACTAAGTTTAGAAATGGTTAGCGATGATCGCCTTGCAGTCATATTTTTTGTCTGAAAAGGGCTCGTGATGTTCGGCGTGTCAAATTCCTGACGTTTTGCGTAAAATCGAAGCAGATTTTTAATTGAAGCACTCTTGAGTGGATATTTCCTGCTTGGCTAAATAACCAGGGTGTCGGTCATAGTAGCCTCAGGCATTTACCTCCTGCAAGCTTATACCTCCCTGCAGTTCCTGTAATGACTGGTATGTGTTCCTTGCTTTCAGGATGCTATAATTCTACAATTACCTGACAATTGCACGTGCCTCTAGTATTCCGTCTGAGATTTGAAGTATGTATAAATAGCCAGATAATCTACCGATCGACAAGCTATGATAGCGTTACAACACTTCACATAAACCCCCTTAGAAGTGGCTGCTAAGATTGTTATCAGACAAATTCGCGTGCAATTTGCGTTTCACATCTCCGCTGTCCTAACGCAAGAGGACTAGATAACATCTTGAAATATTTCACAATGAAGATCTCTATACTGTTCTTGATTAGTTCGCTGGTCGTGACAGTTTTATTGATTATCTCTCCCGAGGAGACGGATGCTGTGATTACGGTCTTGCACAAGGGTCGCATTGGCAAATTGCGAAGTGGTAAAAGAAAAGCCCCTAAAGATACTAAATATCATCGATCGCCTTACAAAAGAACCCTTGGGAAGATCAGCCTCTTGAAGAAGACTTTGGGAAAGGAAATTCCAAAGGTAACTTATATTAGGCCTTATTATATTAATCAGTACTTAAGATCAGGGGGTATAAATGGTTAAGGAAGAAATGGCTAAAACATTTTACATAAGAGCTGAAAGAAACATATGATTTTTGATTTTATTCCTTATTAACCCTTAGTAAAATGTTTAAGTAGGTGTTTCAGAAAGAGGTTATGGCAACTTTTATTACCACTTTATTCAGTACAAATTTCTATCATTATCACAGCATCACTCGAGGCGAACCACTAGTGTTACTTTAGTAACTAGACGATATGGCTTGCATCCGAGCTTGTTGTTCCGAGCTCGTGATAAATATTAAAAGCTTTTTATCAACCATGTTCTCGATAACATTTTCTAGAAACTTGACTTCAGACAATTTCAGACAATTTTCTTCAATCCATTGCTACATTTTAAACGAATGAGTCGAAGGAGACAATATGATCGGCAAGTCTGGTTGTCTGAAGATATTTGCTTTACATTATTGCCGAGTCGATCACAGACGTTTTCCATTGCTCAAGTTCCTGCAAAACCTCCCCGTTTCTGCAGTCAACAGATGAGTTGTCCACCCTTCTATTGAATGTTTTCAGTTTACAATTAAATGCAAATAACGCAAAGAAGTGATTCTTAACGGGTAAAATGCACGTATTCGATTTGAATTTGAATTCATGCATCGCGAAAAAAATCAGACTGCAAAAAAGTATCGTGGGGTAAAAAGAAGTCTTTGACTTTGATTACGGTTTGGCACCTTATAGTCCGATAGCTCTTCAGATTACTTGAAGTCCGATGTGTCCCATTACAAGAATAACAATATCCAGATTGATCTGAAAAGAAAGAGAAGGAATGAAAAAAAAATTAAATTCATTAAAATTCATATCATATAACTTAAGAGGGCGATAGTGACATGCTGAGTGCTGTCGCGTGCCATCGAGATCAAATTAGGATGACCACGAGTTTTAAAAAAAATGCACGTATTCGATTTGAATTTGAATTCATGCATCGCGAAAAAACTGCAAAAAAGTATCGTGGGGTAAAAAGAAGTCTTTGACTTTGATTACGGTTTGGCACCTTATAGTCCGATAGCTCTTCAGATTACTTGAAGTCCGATGTGTCCCATTACAAGAATAACAATATCCAGATTGATCTGAAAAGAAAGAGAAGGAATGAAAAAAAATTAAATTCATTAGAATTCATATCATATAACTTAAGAGGGCGATAGTGACATGCTGAGTTTTTAAACACTTTAAGCAGAGAGTTTAACGCTAACTTTATTGCCAGGTCATTTCGATTCATGAAATTACGGCAACGCAAAACAATATCTCACAGGGCTCTATGTTAGGACATATGAAAGTATGGATATAAACTTAGCAAAAAGTTATGGAATGAATCAAACACATTGTCGGAACAAAAATGTTTTTTATTCGATGACTTGCGTGCTTGCTTCAGGCCTGTCACATTACTTGTATTTCACCAGCCAAGTGAGTTTAATAGAGTTATAATGAAGGCGCGTGCCAACGCAGAGAAAATGACGGGAATTGTCGGTAATTAATAAAACGCACTGAAAGAAAGAGTGCAGAAGTTTTCAGACAATACGGGGGAAGAATATTCATATATCTGCTTCATAGTTTGTACCACTAACCACTAACATCCCTGTCCCCACTCAGCACAATCGACCATTAAAAGTTTTCTGACATAATTCTGGCGAAAGCTAATTCGTTTTATTATTCAGCCATGCCACTATCTCGGTTCTGATTGGCTAAGAGTACGCAGCGAAACCTTGTTGGCGCGCAGTGCCTGACGTCATACTACAGACATTAGGATTGATGCACTCTAATGACGTCATAACGCAAGCCAATAGGTTTGGCCGCCATCTTGTTTTCATTTCCGAATTGAAAGCCGGTTTTGCGAATATTCTCGTTGAATCTGTTATGATTTTTGCCACGAATTCATTGCTCAGGATATCTAAACATCAACTATATGGCTATTTGAATTGAATACAAAAGGAAAATACCAATGGACGTAAGATGACGTTGAAAAGCCGTGTCGCCGTGCACGGCCTCATCGCTCTGACTTCGTAGCTAGGTAATAATTCTTGGTTGCTGAATAATAAAACAATTATTGAATTCGGTTTTCGCATGATAGTGAGATTTGTCAACGCCTCGGGTTAGTGTTATCCGCCTCAGCTTCGCTTCGGCAGATAACACAAACCTCGGCGTTGCCAAATCTCACTATCATGCTCAACCTCATCCAATAAGTGTTAATTATCTACAATAGGACGATTTTGTAGTCCTGATTAGTTGAGAGTGACGTACTTGAAAATGTGAAAGAGGTACAGTGGCGGATCCAAAAAAATTTCAGAGACGAGGGTGAGGGGAGGGAAGTTGCAGCACTAAGTTAGACTGGTTAAAATCCGTACTGAGTTCAAAAATCACAGAGTTCATCGAATCTATAACTCAAAAAATCACTTAAATGAATGTACACTAAATGAACAATGAATGAACATTTTCTTTTCTTTTTTAACTGTTATGTTTACTTTGGTTTTCATTGGCCATGTAACCGTTTGCGCTAGGTACACAGTGCCAGTAAAATATGTCTATTTGTAGAGTCTATGTCTATGTTACTCTCATAGTAAGGGGGGAGGGTCCAACTCCCACAACCCCTCCCCTAGATAACGTATTTTTCTGCCATACATATGATCCGTCTTACTCCAATGGCAACGATTTCACAGACATTTTTTCCTGTCGTTTCAGCTAAAAGTGTCTCATTGATCATTGAATCTGTAAGGCCCAGGGAGTTGGGGGGATTCCCATATGTTTTGGTCAGGTATGACCGTCGGAAATTTTCAGTGTCACCCCTAAGAGGTACCAAAAAGGGCGTGGTTCAAATAATATTTTACCCTAAGATACCCATTAATAAATTCCGTGTTTGTTTAAAGTGCCGCCTTTAATGTTGTCTAATAAGGGTGACTCCCCCGTGACTCCCACAACACTAAACGCGTTTTCAGAAATGGTTTAACTCGCTCGCTTCGCGTCAAAAATGGTCGTATATTTTTTAGCTCTGGATGCGTTAAACCTCGACTATCGGTGCTTTTAACTATTTGTTCGAATTTATTTTCAAGAGCCGCATTTGCTTATGGGAGCCGATATTCTAACAGTGGTATTTTTACATAAGTCCCTCTTGTGCGAAAAATCTTCGCGCGTTTTTTCTGAAGCTTTGGATTTTGGGTCATTCCTTCGTTTTTTTTGTTTTTTTTTGTCATTCAAGTTTGAGGAAAATTGTACGAGCGAGAATTGCAGTACAAGATAGAGCAAAAAAACTGACCATGAAAGTGGAGTAATATCAAGTGCTTTTATTACCCTGCCAATATAAATCCGAGTTAAATGATTTACGAACTCAGCAATCCACTTTACCTCCTGAGTTTAATTTCAAAATTCCATAGCCGTAGCTTTAAAGACAGAAGTCACCTTAACTCCTTAACCGTTTTGATTTTAGTCTTAAAAGATACGACGATCATCCCCGAGCAAATAATATGGGAGTACCCCCCCCCCCCCCTCCCTCCTCTCCTGCCGGGCTGTAAGGATGGGGCCGAAGCATTGTCTTGTCTTGTCTTGTCCAGTTCAACATAATCATTCCATTCAACTCGTCTATTGTTCTCAAAGCGCAAGGCATGCTGAGCGTTGTTCATTGGCCCCTGTGCCGCTCAGGTCTCCAACTGACCCTATCAGAGACCAAAAATCCTCGTTTCTTAAACCCTACCATAGACCTACAGTTAAAGGCCCATAGTCGACCGGGAACCTTTGCGCTTTGTTTCAATTGGATCTACTGTTATTCAACAGCTGTGATTGGCTGATACTGAAGGCCCCAAAGCGGTTCCTATTGTTCTTCACATTTCACAAGTTAAAACTGAAAATTTAAATTTGCATCGAATTTTCAACTGCGCTTTATTCTTGTCCGCCTGCAATGCGGCTTGGGTGCTTATGGGCCTTTAAAATTGTACACCCTACAACAAAAATAAGGGTGGTCCAGTTGGTCGCGATTAAAGCGAAGTTTTATTAATCATGTAAACTGTATTTATCAATAAATGCGGTACAAATTTGATCGAAATGTGTTTCTAGGGTAGCCCTACTGTAATACTTACCCTAACATCAGAGATACCAAACAATCGAAAAACGATACCTTACCGCACATCTCAGGAACCCAAAAATCAAACCCTAAAGGGCGGTACATTTTTTCTCAATTCTCAAATTCATAGATTCAGCACAAGAAGCTCTAAACTATTTCACATTCCTAGAGTTAATACAAATATCCGTAATTTTCCATTAACTTTCAAGGTCCTAAATTTTTCAATTCTCTACCTAGTGAAATTCAGTTTGCCACTTCATTATCATATTTTTCAAATAAGCTTTACACGTTTCTCCTTGAGAATTATTAGTTTCCCATTCTGTGTTTGTGTGTTCGTTTGTATACGTGAGTGATTTATCTTTCTTTTTAAATAAACCTTAAAATCAAATTTTGTTAACGAATCCGTCGTGACTACTACTCAGCAATTAAATTATGTCGATACTAAGTGCTTTCAAGCTATATTTCAAAATATCAACAGGGCCTAGATTTAGACCAATCAAAGCTCGCGTCATATTGTAGCTATGTTATAAATATTAAATATGTACAAGAGTGGATTAACAAGAGTTAGAATCTTTCCCTACTGTATTTGTCACATCACAGTCAGAAAAGTGTCTATTTTTAGATTTGAATTTCGCGCGCGAAAGTATTCGAATGCTCAGGCTCGAATGCTGGTATACCCAATACACAACAAATAGAGAATATCCTACTTTATCTTTGCGACTTTAAAGGTTTTCGATTGATCTGCGATTTAATTTTAGGCTGGATCTCACAACTGTTTGCGTGGCGAGAAAGTGGGAACCCTGTGGATGACGAATCCTAGTTCTAAAAATAGACACTTTTCTGACTGTGATTCGGGCGTACATAGTAAATATGGAAACTCTTGGTAATCCACTCTTGATATGTAATGTTACTGTCATTACCATGCATTCTCATGGTTTGACATATCCCCACAATCGCTTCTCTTGTCAAGTTGTTCAGAGTCTCACACTTGGTTCGTCTCTCATTTTAACAGCATCATCGAGTACGTGGAAAACTGAAGATATGATATAAAGACATGGATATTAGCCGCTTTCACACATTAGACGAGTAAATCGTAAATAAAGATGGCGCCGAAGATTGCTATGTAACCACGCAAGCACACCGTCGGGGTCTAAAGACTCTAAACCCAACCATGTCTCGTCTAATGTGAATGGTGAGTTTGCAGGTGTTGCGTGACATTTTGAATTTTGATCCTAGCAAAATAAAAATACCATATTGGAAAGAGCTCACCGAAATGTGTGAAATCCTCAAATTTGAGTTGGTTTCGACACAGAAGTTATGAACGTCGGAAGTTGGTTGTTTTCCTATAGGTTTAATGTTGTGGTGGGCAACAGTTGCCCACCAAGACATTAAACGTATAGAGAAACAGCTTACTTCGGGCGTCAATAACTTTGCTAATATTTACCCAAATCAACTCAAATTTTCCCCTTTTTTCTAATTTCGGCAAGCTCTTTTCAAATATGGTGTTTTTATTTTACTAGGGTCAAAATTCAAAATGTCACGCAACACCTGCAAACTCCCCATTCTCGTCGGTGTTTTAAGGTGGCCCGCGCCTGTTTCACAGGAAAAATATACTAACATTTAATCGCCGGCTTTTCCAGTAAAAGCGCTTCGATTGCTAATATTTTTGGCTGCTAGAATAGTGGATTACTACAGATTATACTGCAGGGAAATTATAATAGAAAAGTTACACCGATTACACAAAATAATCAATTTCCTGAAGGTAGACATATAGCAACAAAAGTTTTCCTTAACAGAAAGACGAGAGAAATTTTCTTTTAAGTTGGCTCAATAAAGTACTTAAGTATTCTAGTTTGTATTTGTAGTTGTATATTACAATTGACCTCATGGAAACTGTTTGATGAGGTCGACTAAAATTGTTTAGCTTATACGCCTCAAGATACTTAAGACTCGAGTAGCACGACGGCAACTGAATTGCGAGCCTAATCTTACCTGTAATGACAAACATTTGTATCCAAGGAAACTTCAGTGCAAGAACCAAGAAGATAGGGCGGACGCTCTCAGAGCTGACTCTAGTATAATTTTGCGATTTATCCTGTGTGTAAAGTTCATAAACAAAGAATTTAACAAATTGGTCATACATAAAACTTCTAACCGATTTTTTACCGTCTTTTTCAAATAATGAAGAAGAGCAATGAATGTTTAAGCGACTTACCAAGTTGCAGCAAACGAGAAACAATCGGTTCGGAGTAATTAGGAACCAAATATCGTTGAAGCAGACTCACTGCAAATCGGTCTCATTGCAAACCCACAATGCATGACATTTGTATTAGACAACATTACACCTCAGACTTCATGATTTGAATACCTCGAGGGACGTTTCACCTAGTTTGAATGCAGGCGCTATACCATTGTACCAATGAATACCTCGAGGGACATATTTCACTAAAATAAAGATAAGATCGGAGAGTTTGCCTTTTTTGAGAAAAGAGGCGTGGCTGGGAAAGTCGACGGCTCTTGGCGCGATATATCAGGAAGTTACCGGCAAATCTTTTGATGCGCATGATGCTTTGGAAGACTCTCTGGCACTTCAGAAAATCATGTCTGATGAGCGCTTGGAGGTTTGCCTTCAGTCGACAGTTCAGGGTTCCAAACCACTTCCAGAAGCTGTCACGCAATACCGAGAAAAGTGCGCAATGTCTCAAAGGCAATTAACATTAAAGGGAACGCAGCTAGAACATTCTATAACGTCCTATATGATACAAAAGATTGCAAAGGCAGGACTCACGTTTACTTCCCTCAAACGCTGCTATGATGTAGAAAATGCTAAGGGCGTTGTCGCGCTTTTATCAGGTGCTGGGGGCCATAAAATTACGACGAACGCTAGCATTATTGCAAAGATAATCTATCACCTTCAAAAATAAGAACATCCAAGGCAACGTATTTATTATCTATTCAGCATGACTTATTATTTTATTTCCTATACATTTGTAGACTAACTGACATGAGTAAAGATTCCAGGAGAATAAAAACGTTTTGTATTATCACATTGGTACAATGGTATAGCGCCTGCATTCAAACGAGGTGAAACGTCCCTCGAGGTATTCAAATCATGAAGTCTGAGGTGTAATGTTGTCTAATACAAATGTCATGCATTGTGGGTTTGCAATGAGACCGATTTGCAGTGAGTCTGCTTCAGCGATATTTGGTTCCTAATTTCTCCGAACCGATTGTTTCTCGTTTGCTGCCACTTGGTAAGTCGCTTAAACATTCATTGTTCTTCTTCATTATTTGAAAAAGACGGTAAAAAATCGGTTAGAAGTTTTATGTATGACCAATTTGTTAAATTCTTTGTTTATGAACTTTACACACAGGATAAATCGCAAATTATACTAGAGTCAGCTCTGAGAGCGTCCGTCCTATCTTCTTGGTTCTTGCACTGAAGTTTCCTTGGATACAAATGTTTGTCATTACAGGTAAGATTAGGCTCGCAATTCAGTTGCCGTCGTGCTACTCGAGTCTTAAGTATCTTGAGGCGTATAAGCTAACAATTTTAGTCGACCTCATCAAACAATTTCCATGAGGTCAATTGTAATATACAACTACAAATACAAACTAGAATACTTAAGTACTTTATTGAGCCAACTTAAAAGAAAATTTCTCTCGTCTTTCTGTTAAGGAAAACTTTTGTTGCTATATGTCTACCTTCAGGAAATTGATTATTTTGTGTAATCGGTGTAACTTTTTATAATAATTTCCCTGCAGTATAATCTGTAGTAATCCACTATTCTAGCAGCCAAAAATATTAGCAATCGGAGCGCTTTTACTGGAAAAAGCCGGCGATTAAATGTTAGTATATTTTTCCTGTGAAACAGGCGCGGGCCACCTTAAAGACGAGTTTAACGACACGAATTCACAAAACTCGTCTTGACGAGTTACTCGTCTGTAGTGTGAAAACGGCTAATGAACATCTTATCATTGAGAGGACGATGCCGGCAGAGCAGACGCAAGGAATTTCCAGAAAAGTTTCTAAACAAATGTGTAGCCGTTATTGTAAAACGTTACATCTGCAATTCATTCCATTTACTGCGAGAGTCGTCATGTTTATAAGTAGTTTCGACAATGACAAAGACAATAAAAGTTATTTGAACAAGGTCAAGAAAGAGGATTGTAGTTTTATTTATAGCGCATCTTTTTGATGCGAGGATTACAGTATTGTACATTGTATTTAAATAACAAAGGATTAGTTTCAAACGTTGTACAATTGTTGAAACCTTTGGACATTGTATTGTAATATAGAGAATAAAGCTGTAGAATTGTTACCCTGAGCTGCGTTGATTCTTGCTTGTTTGTTTGTTTGTTTTTGTTCGGTTCCCTTCGTCTAATAAAGATGGGCTATGTATTGTTCGGGTTATATTTGGTTCAAGTGCTGTTTAGCGGCGGATCAAGAGGGGGTTCCAATGGTTCAACGGAATCCCCCTTGAGCATCACAACAGTTAGGATTTGTGATATATACCCAGACCACTAGCGGACCGCGTCTCCATAATATTTTGCCCGTTTTCCCGGATCCTCTAAGGAATTTTTTTAAGCCGGGGAATATTTAAACACTAAATATGCCATCAGTAATCCAATACATGAATTTTTATGCCAACCAGTCATTAGGTAGATAGTAGATAGTTTTTATACGCGGCTCACTGGAAGAGCATTGTCAGTGAAGTGATACCGTTTCTTAATAAAGCTTGATGATGATGATGATGATATTCGAAACAGGCTCGGGGAAATGATTTGTTGATAGAAAGTAACGCAATCGTTAAGAATTACAAGTAACATTAATAAAACGTCACATGCCAGGTTCTGGTAAAATCGAAAGCCAGAAGAATAGTGTTTGTCCCGCACCACCTCCGCTGCGCCTCGTGTAACTCTTACGACCTTCAGGCTCTCTTAACTATCTGCGTGCTTCCACTGAGCTGGACATACGCTCGCTTTGCATAGACCCGTGGCACGTGTCAGCCACTCCTTCGTTTTTGTTTTCGTTTGATATTAGAAATACGCGTAGAAATCTGTAAATACATAATTAAAAACAAAGTTTCAGATTTGATTTACCAAATTCAATCGAGAACATTGCTCTATATTCTCCAAATCAGCCGATGAAAATAGATGCTTTCTCCAATTGGTATGTTGCTATGCTGTCAAAATGCATGGCGACAAACGACGAAGCGGCGAGCTGCAGAAGAACGACAGAGCTGCAGAGAATTGAGTTGACTCTTCTGTCCACTCGTATCCCCAAAAGACAAATAATTAAAATTTGATTTCTCGTCAGAAATAGTCGAACGAGGTAATGCTTGGATACCTAAATCTAAATTCAATGGCGATATTTATGAAGTCAGTCATGCGAAATAGCTGTACTCCTAGAGCTGTGTCCCTCCTCGTGTAAAGGAGGGCTAATTTTATCCCTCCTAAAAGGGTTATCCCTCCAAGGAGGGCTATCTCTTCCCGTTTTTTAATCGGATTTCGAGGTATTTAGAAATACTGATGGAAAACACTGTCGAGAGTTTGATAACGCTTCTCAAACGAATCATGTAATGTCGATAAAAAGAAAGAATAAAATATCAAGATATATCGTTATTCACTGGTTAATCAACATTGGTATTGTAATTCTAATGTGCAAACCGTAGATTGAATAGCGCCCTTTGTTCTGTGAACCAATCGATCTGTGGTTGGCACGTGAATAACAATGGATGACGTAACTATGTTTATCAACATTGCTATTGTAATGTTAATGTGCCAAACGTAGATTGAATAGCGCCCTGTCCTGTGAACCAATCGATCTCTGGTTGACACATTAATAACAATGGATGACGTCAGCATGAACAGCGCTATAGCGCCATTCAATGTTTATCAACAGTGTAATGTTAATGTGCAAACCGTAGATTGAATACCGCCCTTTGTTCTGTGAACCAATCGATCTGCGGTTAGTACGTGAATAACAATGTATGACGTCAGCGTGAACAGCGCAAATTACGATCACGTATCCAAAACCCTTTCACGCTTATGATTTTTCTTTCTCTAAGTCTGATGAGTTATTTATTAATTTTAGAACTCCCTTTAGAATATCCCTACAATTGCACAATTGCACACATAGTACTCGACAAGGCGAGAGCGAGTGGAATTAGAGATGATGTTTAGTACTTTTGTTACTTTTGAGATCGTTAATCCGACTATGTATGTTTCATAGTAATTCTGCGTTCCAATGTTGCCTCGTTAATATGAAAGGTATTCAGTTGGCCACAGCAATAATATATAGATTTAGGCACTGCCTAAAAGCGGAGCTCCCAATTATTATACTGAATCACGGAAAGATGGTGTAAAACAGATTCTTAGAATTACAACTTCTTCTTTTGTGCTAAATGAATAACAAGATACTCTATAAGATAAAGTGACAATTGCTAATATAAAAAAAAAACCTGTGTGTGTGTGTGTGTGGGGGGGGAGCTGTAAAATATATTTTTTTGCTTCCCAAACAAACACGCAACGGCCCAACTATGATTTTACGCATAAATTCATAATACCATCGACAATACCATCCGCGGGAAGAACTGAATATTTCTTCTCGTAGATACAGAACCATAAGGTTGATAACGAAGAATGTAATGAAAACAATTATATACGAAACGACTACTTCTTTCATTTGTGATGACTGAACTACACAAAAGACCTCACAACGTTTCGGATTCGGAAAGTTCCCATTTGCCAAAGTCGGGAGTTCTCGTGAAGACAAATGAAATTCACTAGAAATATGGTAAAAATATGGGCGTGGCGCGACAACGGGACATGAAATTTACCCCTAAGAGGCAGCAATGCGAACGTTGCGCTTATATTATTTTCCCTTAAAGAAGAAATAGTAAAGACCAAGTAAAGACCAAGGTACGCTACAGTATTCTTCCTTCTAACATCAAACTCTAATCAGCAGGTGTAACTCCGACAGGACGTTATGTCGCCAACCCAAAAATCCTCAAGCCCGAATTTCATACCCAAAAAATGTCTGGCTACAGATTTCGTACCCAGAAAACACCATACGTAAATAGCTAACAAATCATTATTTATTTAATCAAATTGGTTCATGATCTGCTAATACAATAGACCTTTTTCCAAAATGGCCGCCGCAAATTCACATGTCTTAAAATTAAACTGACTGAAAATCAAGTACTGGCACTAGGAAGAGCATCATCACATTAGTAATCCCCTTTACATTTTCGTTATGCCAAATGCCATGTCGGCTGAGAAAGCAGAGTCTGACAATTGAAAATTTTTACAGAGGTTTGTATGACTGGGGGTATGACGCATACCCCCAGACATACAAACGTCTGTAAATTTTCACATTTTGAAGTTTCGTTTTCTCGGAAGATATTGGATTAGTGCAGCGAAATTTTGTAGTTTTACTAAAGTGATGATGTGTGTTCTAGTGCTGGTGTTCATTTTAAACAAAAATCGATTATAATTTTCGGCGGCCAATTGGAAAAAGGTCTATTAGAAACAGCCACATCAACAAAAAAATCGGGACCAAAGATTCGTAACCCCAACAAACATGTTTGACCGAAAAAAACACGTGGCAGATCTCTTGGCCCAAAGAAATACCGGAGGTGTACATTTTCAACCCCTAAATCCGTCCCAAATCCTCGCCCCCCCCCCCCCCCTAGTCCTCCCCTGTGTTTTCCCGAGTACTTCCCTGGGCCTCTTCGTGATGGCAGACCTTTGGAAGAGATAGCACTAGTGTCGATTTCAATCCTTATTAAAAGATTGAGCTTTTTATGTGGGAGTCAGTAGGCTTTTCAGTAACCTTGACATAATATAGGGAAGCAACATCTCCCATCAATAATGAATCAAAATTCTTGATTGTTTAGGACAAGACTAGTAATTCAATGGTGCTCGATCGGACGAGATAAAATTCATTAAACTCCTAGAAAAAATTATATCAGAATTATATACAGTGAAACCTCGATATAACGATACTCGATAAATAACGATATTCTCGGTAAAATGATCAACACTCTGGGTCCCGGCAAAATTACAGTAAAATATATGGGGGAAAATAGTCGATTTAAAGATATTCTGTATAACGATATTCTCGATAGAACGACCAAAAATTCGTGTCAAACTGATCTCGATTTAACGATATACACGCAAGCGAAGCCAAATATATGTCCCATATTTGCTCATTTATCGGTATCATTCCAAATGGCTCCTGTCGACAACAATTCTAAATAAACCCGCATTACGCTTTGTCCTCCTTGTCCTTGCGAAGTTGTTTATTTTTAGGGTTTTTTGGCGGCTGATGATAAAATTGAGTTATTAACTTTTTCTCGATTTAACGATTCTTTTCGTCTATTTCCCAACGCATATTGTAATATCGAGTGTTTCTTTATAACGATATCTCGATATAACGATGGACTTGTTCTGTCCCCTTGCCATATCGTTATATCGAGTTTCCACTGTACTCACTTCAAGAGAGATTACTATCAGACAGTTAGTAGAAACCCGCTCGTATACTATAACGAATCGCGCAGTCTGTTTGGCTTCCCTGGCACAGCGAAAGAGCTAGCGTAAAACTTTATAAAACAATTATAATATAGCTACGATATAAACGCGCGCTCTCATTGGTCCAAATCTATGCTTTAATACACCGATAAAGTATTGGTTCTCCCCTGCTATATCATAAAAGCATTAGAACACAACTTTCTATGGCTTTATCGGCAAATAGAGCACTTGTGATGTTGGGAGAGACACTCGAAACGCTTTAAAATCACTCGCCTGCGACTCGTGATTTTACAACGTTCTCGTGTCTCTCCCAGCATCACGCGTGCTCTATTGCGCCGATAAAGTCATAGAAAGTTGTGCTCTAATGCTTAATTAAAATAAATACCTTTTTGTAACAAATCGAAGTTTCTACTAAAACAAACAATTATGTAACTCGTTTTCTCGATAACTATCTATTGCTTGACTCATAGAAGACTCAAACTAGTCTATGTGAAATAAAGTTAGTGAATACATAATATACTCAAAACTATATCTATTCTATTATCTAAATCGCAGGCCTTGACCCTCCTTTTTATAAATAATAAATTGACGCTTAGCGTGTTCTTTGCGCGAAATATTTTCATTATAAAAAATATATATAGCCCCGAAGCGATGATTTTGAAGTGTCGGAGGTAGGACATATTAATCCATAACAAGTCATCACTTCCCGCGAGCTTTCGTCTCGATCGATCCCTTCGCGGCTTCCGGATAATCTTCTTTGATTTAAAAATTCAGCAATAGTAGACGAATGAGTCAGCAGACTATCACCAGGGATAATAGCCTGGCCCTCGGACACTTGGCAAAGCATTCCTGCACTCATTATTATTATTATCACAGTCTGTGGACTGGCTTATTGTCCATGCCATACTATGTGCCTGCAGACTAGTCAACATTCAACACTACTTTCGTCAGTTGCATTGACGTGCCCATTTGGTCGGTGTTAAGGGGGTAAAATCACGGGTACTTGATGATAAAAGCGGTTTCCTGTGGCAATTGGCTATCTGCCGTGTTACTCACGTTGCATTATCAAGAACAAAGCTGAATGTTTTTATATTAAACCCTTCACATGGAAGTGGGAAAATATTGGGAATATCTCGCACTTCAGACTGGGTGTTACGTATGCCCGGGTGAGACGGCCTGTAGAGTGGCCAGTGATGACATGCGCACTTCATTGTCTGCAAAATTCACCCCGCTACTAGATCAACGGATCGCCCCGACATTCCTTTTCGATTATAGACCAATAACTGACATTTCCCCGGAGTTTGCTTTGAACATCCTACATCTGGACGTGAATCTGAAACAATTGCTCTCACGAGGAGCACCAAGGGCTGGGTGCCTCCCAGAAAAAAGAATACATATAACTCTAACAATCCACTGCTTAAGGTACCTTATTCTTGAGGTTGACTTCTGATTTTCGTCAACGCTAGATTATGATGCGTTCTAAGGTATCGAGTCTGATTATGGTGGCTTTACTGGTTGCGGAGTTGTTCCAGGAGTCAGAAACGTTTATTGTTCTTCATCACGGAAGAATAAGGAAAAGAACAAGAGGGAAAGAAAGACCATTGGAGAGGCTCTTCCGATTCCGAAACCTCCCACCTCCTCCAGTAAAACTGGATATCAATAAGCGCAGACGATGGAGGATACCTTTTTATAGGTATTTACAATGAGACATATTATTAATCAATATTCTGATTCCTTATCTGTATGCTAAGCATCAGATGATGTACAGCTCTGCTAGTTTGCTTTTGCTCTCTTGTTTAAAGAGCGATACATGTGCTGCTTTATCTTTACTAAAATCTTGTTTTACTAAATATAATTTCTGTTTTATCAAGTTTCTACTAATTATAATTCAAAAGGTCCTTGAAAACCCTTCACCCCAACATCTGCAAATGATAAGGCATTCGTTGCCATGATATAGACTATCGCAAAAAGCTCTTTTTATGCTGCCTTCTAACTTTATTTTATCAAGTCGAAATACAGAACCACTAAAGACAGAAAGCTAAGCAAACCCCTTGTTCAATGGAATAAGGTTTTTATTCTAAATTGAGGGAGTCACATCAGCTATCTTCCCCCTGCCAAACGCAAAATTATTTCAAGCTGCATTTGCTAGGGTGCTGTATACTTTATTTTCTAGTATATAATTGTGACTAGCAACAGCGCTAAGTTTGCGCTAATTAAGTCCCAGTCCACTTGCCCTATACTTCAGCAAATCACAAAGGCACACGATAGATCTATTATCATCATCATCATCAGTAGGATGATGATGCCCCATTTCTATTTTGCAGTCAGTTTTTATCATAGAACCCTTCGGTTACAGCCTCACACGAGACATTCTAATACTCTTCCTGATACTCGTATCATAATTGTTATCATCAATTCCGTCACGTTTATTGGTTGTTATATAACATGTGGTTAATGATGGATAACAGGAAAACTCTTCACTTTGTCAACACGTTCGTCATGACACGACAATAGGACATTTTTCACGAGAATCTCAGCATTAAAACATCATCTAAATGCATCCCCCTTCAGGATCTTTTAATTTAGTGGTACTATGGCTATTTCAACTATGACAAACACTAGGAACTGGCGGCGTAGACGTACATTGGATGCAAAGGTTATTATACGCACAGACAGATTGGAAACAATGCGAGTCACAGTATTATATCTAGTCTACCCGAATATCTTTCAAATGACACTTACTAGTCAGTCTAAGGCAGACTGCTTTACTTGGCTAGAAGTACTTTCAAAAGTATACTTTTTTGAAGGAGGCATTTGTGGGATACATGTAGAATAACATACTAAAAGTCCAGATTGGTTTTTATTACTAAGTTTTTTTGGACATTGCCCCAAACGGTTTAAATATAGTTTTCGATAAAATACATATACTCTAATTAGTTCCAGGTTTGGCCTTTTCTGACTGTAGATTGACTAGAATAAAAGGCACATTGTCAGATTTAGGCTAGTTTGAGACGTCGAACTTTTGCCGCGTTGAATCCAATTATTAGAAGTTTCAGGCAGCTTAGAGGACACTTTGTCTAGTGCAAAAGTTAAATCTAGATGCAGAACCATAGTAGACCAAACAGGAATGTAAGGTTTGTTTCTCTTGTTTATTCTTCCTTTTGTTATAAAATGAAGAGAATAAACAGTCGACTGAATTGGATTCGACGCGGCAAAAGGTCGACGTTTGAAACAGGCCTTATTGCCAGTTATAGCACAATGAGGCATTGTGGTCAAACTCTCCTCAAAATGGTTTGTTAAAATTATGCCCGCTTAAAATCGTTGCATTTTCCCTTCTTATTTGTGCCAGTTTCACATGATCCGAACCGCCAGCTCAAATCTATTTCTCTTTGAAAATCGTAAGCCCTATCGAGGAAATCCAATTTGTTTTAATTGCTCTACCTCTGTGGAAATTTGAAACAACTCCTAAGGAAATTCCACATTTTCTTGTGAACGTTGTTGACATTCGAGAGTTGTAAATAAAAACTCTGTGGAAATTCCAAAAGCTGCAAATTAAAATCCTGTGGAAGTTCCAGAGTTGCAAATTAAAACGCTGTGGAAATTCCAGAGTTGCAAATGAATAGTCTCTGGAAATTCCAGAGTTGCAAATGAATACGCTGTGGAAAGTCCAGAGTTGCAAATGAATACGCTGTGGAAAGTCCAGAGTTGCAAATGAATAGTCTGTGGAAAGTCCAGAGTTGCAAATGAATAGTCTATGGAAAGTCCAGAGTTACAAACGAAAACCCTATGGAAATTCCAGAGTTGGAAATGAATAGTCTGTGGAAATTCCAGAGTTGCAAATGAAAACCCTGTGGAAAGTCCAGAGTTGCAAATGAAAACCCTGTGGAACGTCCAGAGTTGCAAATGAATAGTCTATGGAAAGTCCAGAGTTGCAAACGAAAACCCTGTGGAAAGTCCAGAGTTGCAAATGAAAACCCTGTGGAAAGTCCAGAGTTGCAAATGAATAGTCTATAGAAAGTCCAGAGATGCAAACGAAAACCCTGTGGAAAGTCCAGAGTTGCAAATATAAACCCTGTCGAAATTCCAGAGTTGCAAATGAATAGTCTGTGGGAATTTTGGGGTCAAACGTGAGATTACCGGGGTCAAACACAAGGGCCCCTGAACACGGCGGCAAAACGCATTTGCCATGCGCTAAAGATTCACTTCCTGTGAAATAAACACAAAAGATGTAATCTACATAACAAAAATGTCTCGTGCTGTCTTGGAAATTTGGAAAACTTAAGCTCCAGACACTAAACTTAAGGCCGAAATTTGCAGAGCAGCTAGAATATTATCATATCATTCTCTGAACTTTTGCACCTCGAACTTTAAGGCTTACACCCGAGGTAAAAATTGTGGTTCAAAGTCAAAATTTGTCGTTCGCTGTTGTTATGTAGATTTTTTCAATTGTCTTCATTTCACAGTGAATCTATAGCGCATGTCAACTGCGTTCTGCCGCGGTGTCGGGCCCTGAGCTCTCGATGGGGGGTAGCAGGTATAAAATGGAACAGCCCTGCCAGACCTGTGTGTTTATTTATTTCTTGCTTTTACCTAGGCACCACAAGCATCACCACAGACACAGACATCAAGTCTGACAAGATATTTACAGCATCTATAGTAACTTGTGGTTCAGATGAAAGTCGCGTGCTACTAGGACTCAAGCTAGCTAGCAAAAACAATGAGTCGTGCGATGGCGGTAGCGAGCCGATGAAAAATGAGAATAGAAGAGGATTCTAGTCATAGACATAGAGAAGGTGAAGTAGCTTGCATAAGATGTCTGTTCAAAACAGTTTAATTAACAAGAAATAAGCGTGAAGACAGGGGAGAAATGCGTAGCTCGGTTGATGCATACTACGGTCTTAGCCAAGCTGACGGTTTTATGTGCCAGCTAAATCTGGTTTAGAAAGCAAGCCAAGACATCACCTTCCAAAGAACAATTCTGAAAAAGAAACCAAAGCTGTGTCGGTCAGCATATTGCACAGACCTCAAGAGCCTTTGTCAGCCGCCATTTTGTCAGTCTAGCAACATACCGGGAATGTAGTGAGATATTTTCGATTGAATTCATCTGTAATAATGAAAAATACACTTTTGTTTGTAGATGGTTATTTCGAGATTTCTACAAGTATTGAATTCGTCTCCTCATAAAGCGTATTTCAGATGACTGTCATGTCTAATTCGCAATTACTTTGTAATCATTCCTGTAGGTTTTATTAATAAGCGTAATCACTTTGCGATTGTTCACTAAACAGTCAATATGTGAAATTCACTCAACCTTGTAAAAACAATAGCAAATGAGTGGCTTACTATGAATCTAAGACTAACTTGGCAAGTTTGCGCTAGTTGAGTCAGAACGTATTTATAATGGGTATAAGGATATTATAGAACAATATTCATGCTCTTTGTAGCAGGAGTTTCGTGGTACCGAAAAATAAGGATGCCAAATGGCTGATTTTTAAACCACACTAGGAGTGTTGACGACCTCCCTTTGAATTTCCACTTGTGAATCAGACCCTCTTCCCTGGAATTTCCAGCCTCATAAATGACCCCCTGGCATTCCCTGGAATTTCCTTTTTCTGGCACAAATACCCCTAGAAAATCCTATTTTGTGATCAAATGCCCCTGGAAAGGGAAAGTCACATTTTTTTTACACCTCCCCCTTGGAATTTCCAAGCGCCAGACACAACTCCTCCCGTGTAATTTCCAAAGTCCAATCGTCCTCCCCTGGAAATTTTTCCGTATGTCCTCAAAGCCCCCCTCCCCCCTCTCCCAAACCCGTTGCGATTTCAAAATGCAATCAGCCAATATGGAATCAATAATAAATGTTTTCTCAAGCTTTGGTTGTTATTGTTTACATATTAAGAGTTTGATGAAGTTTTACACTCGTGAATATGTGAAGGGGGCAGGATGTTGCTCCCTAGGCACTTACTCCAATTCCGCAAACTCGACCAAGGACGATAGCAACGAAGATACCTCTAAACATGAACGGTTTAGAGGTACGTTATATAACCACCTCAAAACCAAATATTGTAAGTTGCGCGCGCAGAAGAGGTGCGTCACGGTCGTAAAGGATAATGGGTAATTTGCGATGTTGCTCTCGGTGGACTCTCTTTGATCTGACCGCGGTATGAAAGATCTAGCGCTGATTGTAACCCTGACATACCCTCGCATTACATAATTGAGAGAACAAACCATAGACTCAGCTCCTATAACACAAATATTAAAAAAATGAAAATCTTGGAGGTCAGCTTTTCAGATTTGCAGCTCGTGAGCTGAATTACTCTCACTCTAAGCGTCTTCCTGAGAAACACACCAAAAAGAAGTCAGATGGGTTCTTGTTCCCCTAGCAGACGCCCTCTGATAACCCTGACAGACTCTGATTTGGTTCTCCAGATTGGTTATAGTACCCCTGACCGACAATGACAACCCTAACAAACTAAATAAAAGATATCATATGGGTTTTAGTACCCTGACAGGCCCTGACAAATTCAGAAAAAAGTAGAAGGATGGGTTCTAGTACCCCTGACTGACCCTGGCAAACTCAGAAAAACGGTCAGATGTGTTCTAGTACCCCTGAGACACCCTAAAAAAACAGAAATAAGTATCAGATGGGTTATTGTACAATGACAGACCCTGACAACACTGACAATCTAGTGAGGAGGTCTATTAACGACTGGGTGTACGAGTCTACCCTGACTAGAAAAAAGTACACCCATGCCTTTTAGTATCCGGACCCTGAAAAAATATCAGATGGTTCTAGCGCCCCTTACAGACAATGACATACCCGGCAAACAAAAATGTAGTAGATGGGTTCCAGTGCTGAGAAAAAAGTAGGGACTGGGTCTTGTCCCTTAACATACACCCTCTGATACCCCTGACAGACCCTAACAACCCTGACAAACTCACAAAAAAGTAAACAGATGGGTTCTGTAGTGACCCAGACAGACAATGACAACCCTGGCAAACTCGGAAAAAATAGTCAGATGTGTTCTTATAGCCCTGGCACACCCTGACAATCCTTTACAAAAAATATCAAAAAAATTGGATACGTGCTCACGGGTCGATTGAATCGACCCGTCCCCCCCTGCTGTGTTCAACCTCTGAGACTATTGCGCGCCTGGGCAATAGCTGTCAGTCGCATTGTGTCTCCTAGTCTGATCCGTCGAATACCTGACAGCACATCATACACAGCTCATTTGGCCAGGGAATCAATCCTATATTTATCGGGTAAAAAGAAGCAAACGTAAGAAGGACATATTTATTTTGACGCCTTAATCTGAACTATTCCCGACTATTCGGCCTTTGCGCGTAGTTTTAAAAGAGCTGTAATATGTTTTTCCAATGTGCTTCTTGGTATCAGCGTGAAACGTAGAGACATATATTGTTTAGTGTTTAGCAATGAAACGAAGCGCGTTCGACGCGACATTTGGTGCAATGCAATAAGATTTTCATTTTTATTGTATGTGAAGGAAACAAGGCGAAAACTGAAGTAGCGCGCAGTCCGCGCAATTTTGCGTTGCAAAGCCTCTTTGTCCGCACATATAGAGTAAGTCAGTATGAGTGATCATAGGTCGGATATAAGTAGATTATACTTTATTTGGGCATACATTTGTTATTTGCTCGACTTTGGCGCTGAATTTGAAGTCGAAGGTCATATTACCCTGTCTCCTACTGTGATGCGTGGGTTCTAACATTGCAACAAGCCAAAGCTTCTCCGCTTCTTTCAAGATTTCAGCGTAAACGACGGCTGATAAGCTTCATACTTGCGTCCGAGATTCAAGGCAAAACCATCGTCGTCGTCCTTGTGTCGAGTGTTTTCAGCAGATGTACGATGTAAGTTTTGTATTTATCATTATTATATGGCAACGATAGTACGCACGCTCTGATTGGCTGTTTCGAGGTCAAGAAAATCCCGGCATGACCTCTCGGAAATCCCGTAATGACCTCGCAGTTCATGACTCGCAAAATTCGAATCTCCTTCAAATAAAAGTAAAAAAAAAAGATTTTCAGCGAAATTCACAACAAAGTATACTTGACACAGTATTTGTCTCTTGTAATACAAATCTTAAACATGTGACAAGAGGAAAATAAAGGCCTGAATATCAGAAATGACCTGTTTACAAAAGGCAAAGCAGAGCCAAAGTTACTCTAAGCTATGAATGTCGGGTCTATCCGGAGAAAATGAAAACTACAGGGAGCCTAATAGCAGCAAAAGGTAAAAGCTACATATAAAGTCAAAATTTATTAAGAATTCAAGAAACTTGGAAGCTAAAAATAATAACAGAAAGCGAGTTCAAACTTTGTGCTTACCGATAACTGATGCCGTTGATCTCTTTCTCCATCTCGTTGAGTAGAATTCATTTTTACTTGACATCCGCTTTTGCACAAAACCCATTCCTCAATATACAGTCGGCTAACCATTGCAATTTTCTGTTGTTATCAATGCTGTTGAAATCCAGTTCTGGCTCCCTGTAGCTCCCTTAGTGTAGATCTGAAAATGCGTTTTCGAAGAACACGTTTTGCAGCTTTCCAGCTTTTGCGAAACTAAAGGTGTTTTTCTTGAAAGCGTTACAAGCTCAAGTTTAACTGGTTTAAGTTTGAAATTGTCCAAGTGAAGCATGTTCGCAAAAATATCTGTAAAGAATTGATTCCGAAGTATTTTGACATCCATACTAGTAAAAGATTGATCACTTTTGAGTAAAAATGTGGCATGGTTTTCAAACACGGGTTTCTTGTCGAGCGAGTCGACGCGGGCGCGTTTTTTGAGTTACTTCGGCGGGAAAATGAACGAGGCGACTTCCGGTTCGTAAAAGTTTGAGAAAAGTGCCATATAATAAACAACTTACTAACCTCTGCCGTTCGGTCATTACGGGAAATATCAAACCTCAGCTTTGGTGCATCAACCTCGCCGAAGACGGCTCGGTTGATACACCAAAGCTTCGGTTTGATATTTCCCGTAATGACCTCACCATCGGTTAGTAAGTAGTAAGAATTGATACAGAACCCACAACCCTATGTGTCTGTTGTTAACTGAAAAGTTACCCTGATATTTAGAATGTTACCGTTTTACAAGCGTTGACTAACTAAGCAAATGGAACTACACAATTCAATGTTCATTTGAAATGATATTGTGAATGCTAATGGACTCTCCACATTTAGGTTAGCGACATTAAAGTTAGCTACAAGAGGCTACAAGCAACATGGATAAACACGTGTTATGCGATTCACATCAGACTCAGGAGCAGGAGGTCTGTAAGATTCAACTAAACGTCGGACAACAATCACTTTGCCGCCCCCTATGTTGTTGTGAGGTTTAGATTAAAGTATATAAAAAATAAATCATTGTCTATCCCTCCTAAGTGCTTGATAGCAACAGAATCACTAGGCGACTCGCCCGTGGTTTTGTGAGGTTAGATTAAAGTATGTAAAAATAAACCATTGTCTATCCCTCCTAAGTGCTTGATAGCAACAGAATCACTAGGCGTCTCGCCCATGGTTTTGTGAGGTTTAGATTAAAGTATGTAAAAATAAATCATTGTCTATCCCTCCTAAGTGCTTGATAGCAACAGAATCACTAGGCGTCTCGCCCATAGTTTTGTGAGGTTTAGATCAAAGTATGTAAAAATAAATCATTGTCTATCCCTCCTAAGTGCTTGATAGCAACAGAATCACTAGGCGACTCGCCCGTGGTTTTGTGAGGTTAGATTAAAGTATGTAAAAATAAATCATTGTCTATCCTCCTAAGTGCTTGATAGCAACAGAATCACTAGGCGTCTCGCCCATGGTTTTGTGAGGTTAGATTAAAGTATGTAAAAATAAATCATTTTCTATCCCTCCTAAGTGCTTGATAGCAACAGAATCACTAGGCGTCTCGCCCATGGTTTTGTGAGGTTTAGATCAAAGTATGTAAAAATAAATCATTGTCTATCCCTCCTAAGTGCTTGATAGCAACAGAATCACTAGGCGACTCGCCCGTGGTTTTGTGAGGTTTAGATTAAAGTATGTAAAATTAAATCATTGTCTATCCCTCCTAAGTGCTAGATAGCAACAGAATCACTAGGCGACTCGCCCGTGGTTTTGTGAGGTTAGATTAAAGTATGTAAAAATAAATCATTGTCTATCCCTCCTAAGTGCTTGATAGCAACAGAATCACTAGGCGTCTCGCCCGTGGGATTTGTGAGGTTCAGATTAAAGTATGTAAAAAATAAATCACCCTCCTAAGTGCTTGATAGCAACAGAATCACTAGGCGACTCGCCCGTGGTTTTGTGAGGTTTAGATTAAAGTATGTAAAATTAAATCATTGTCTATCCTACCTAAGTGCTAGATAGCAGATTTACCCATCTAGTCCCCGAGGAATTTAAAGGAGAAATAACCGACAGCCGCTAGTTACGCTAGTTATGTGCCTTTTCAATCCATGCATATATCGGCTGCAATGGTATCTTTTAGATGGTTTTCGTTCTCTTGCTGAAGCAACTAATCCTCGCACCGGAATAAATGTGACTTTTATATTGTAATTCAAAGTCTCTTGCTTAGATGGCTTTGTTTCATTTTAGACGGACTATAAGGTTATTGGTTTTAAAGTTTAAATTGTTTTCTAATGTTGAAGCTACAAATCGTCTGGAAACATTGTGTCTATTGTCGATTTGTTCACTTTAAAAAAAAAATATTTGTTATAGTCGTTTTTTGTATAGTCCCCAACTTTGCGAACTGTCCGCTAACACTTTGTCAACACGGGACTAAGCTACTTCCTTCTTAAGCGCATAACCATTTAATCCGCGGCCGCAAAGTGATCGTGATTATCCAATTAAGAAACGCGTCCATAGGAACCTCGATGTCATGTGGTGTGCACGGATTCATCGCTTGCGTCTCCTCGTGAGATGGGTTCTCTCAAATTTATAGTATCAGGGTTGTCAGGGCCTGACAAACTCTATGGGTAGGTTTTTCAGCTCCTAGATATTGCACTATGTGCTTTATTGCACCAGTAATCCACATTAATAATTATTAAGTATACATTATCCTAATGGCCAAGTGCTAAGACAATTAAACAGTCGCCTAAATATCTCCTCCGGAGGACATGGTCCGCTTCTATACCATATTCTCTATATCATAAGTTTACGTCTTACCAGGGAGTTATTGTATGGACACATTGTACGGGCTCATTGCCTCTGATTGATTGTTAGGCCGTGCGAGATTACAATACGCACGCAAAATTGACGTCATAGAGCAGATTTCGTGACAAAGTCCGTGGCAAAGTTGTGCCGCGCTGCGATCGTGACCGTGCCGCGATCGTGACCGTTCCGCGACACGCAATTTCAGGCCATGTTCCGTGCCACGCGACCGCGACAGTATCGCGCCGAGTCGCGGCACTTTACACGGTCATGCGAATTCTACTCTAGCGCGCACGGTTGCAAAACGCGCGCGCTTTTGGGGCTTTACCACGCCCTGTACAGTCCGCGTACAGTACATGACGTCGTCACACGTGCATCTATTACGGTACAAACGCAAGGAGATCGACGCATATGGGATCTAGTATAAAAGGAGCTCATCTCTATTAAATTAAATTCTGCTGATTTTCTATTTCTTTCCTTTTTCTATTTTTAATGTTCAGTAGCTTTGCTAGTATTATCGTTATCTGCAGCATTCATATTTACATTGTCTTTATCCGCTTGTCACTAAGTGCATCCGCCGCAGGACGTCTAAAACGTCAAGAAGTGTAAAGGGACGATCGAGCGTAAGAATGTATTGGGATCTGAAAAGAAGAAAAAAAGGTGTAGGTACAGACAGATACCGAGTTATTATATAAACTTTAGTGATTTATCGGGATTTCGGCCACTGAGAAATATGGTAAAATAATGGTAAAATAACAAATGAATAAACAAGCAAAAACATAAAGCGAAAATGTCCGACGTTTCGGCGTCATCATGGCGCCATTATCAAGGGTAGTAAATTTGCGAGTGTTCAGAGTACTTTGAGTTCAGAGTCACTGTATTTACATAAATCAGACAAAGCGTATGGAGTCTGGCTGCACGTTCAGACGCGGTCTAAGCTGCTTGATGAACAGCATATCGTTAACAAGACAATGAAACTTATTAGCGCATTTTTTAAGCACGCAAAAAAAAAATTTGTAGGTCTTGTGGAACAGCGCCTGAATGTTCGCCATCATAATGCTTACGGATTGACGAGGTCTTGCTATTATGACCTGACACACGTACAAACAGATGCCCACGCGTGTAACCAACATAACCAGCATCACACTGGTCACATTTGAACTGATAAACACAACATTGTTGGTTGACATTGTGCCCAATCTTGCTTTCGCGCAATATCCCAAAAAGCGACGTTTTCTTAGTCTTTCTCACTCAAATTGGGATATTTAGCTTGCGCGCGCGCGCTCGATCACGTCATTTCGAACGAACTGATCGCGCGTCCATGCGCAGAATAGAGTGTGCCGTGCAAAATAGATTTTTCTGTGCCTTCATAGAGTTTTGAAAACCAATGCGTTGTTTAGGAGAATTCGAGAGCAGATCATGAAGCACGAGACGAATAATTCTCTTCTTATATTCAATTCGCGAATTCAAACGTACAATAACATAGAGATTTAGCCACTGGCAAAAAGCGGAGCTCCCGGTTACATATTTGTCTGCATTAATGAGGCAAAACATTGTACATAAGCACTTGCACGCCCTTGTCAGTTAGATAATTTCACCCAAGTTTGGTTGTCTGAGGTTCATCCCTTCCAAGATGTAAACCTTTTCTCGTTTGATGATGTCATACCACGTGACCACGCAGTTGCACCCCCTTGCCACTTAGACAACTCCACCCAAGTTTGGTTGTCTGAGGTTCGTCCCTTCCCGAGATATATTATTTTTCTTCTATGATGACGTCATCGATGACGTCATACCATGTGGCCCTGCCGTTGCACCCCCCTTGCCATTTAGACAACTTTACCCAAGTTTGGTTGTCTGAGGTTCATCCCTTCCCGAATATATATTATTTTTCTCTTATGATGACGTCATCGATGACGTCATACCACATGACCACGCAGTGGCACCCTCCTTGCCACTAACACAACTTCCCCCTCCCCCACCCAAGTTTGGTTGCCTTAGCTTTAACCCTTCCTGAGATATGCCAATCGGAGAAGGGTGTTGGTTTACCTGTGGTGGGGCACGCAGACACGCATGGACGCGCCCGCGATACCAAAATGGGAATACCGCTGAACGCTGAAAAAATGAAGTCGAAGTCGATGTTTTCTTCCTGCGATACCTATGGTGCTCCGCTCAGCGGCCATCGGCCGCTAATGAGCTCCGCTATGAAGTTTTTGAACAAGCCGATGAAATCCTATATTCTCCATACCATGCCTTATATCACCTAAATCTCTGAACAAACTGCAAGTTTCTGTAATGGCGGCAAGCGAAGTTTGTTTCAAAATGTCATCCATGGCTTTAAATAATGGCTCGTATTTTCCATTCAAATACAAAATATTTATGACAGTCGAAAGTGAACAAAAGACTCTACTGCAGTAGCTGTTGCTTTACATGTTTGTATTGATCGAGTGTCATCGTCAAAACCGAAGGCGGAAACTGTCTCCCTAGAAAGTTCATGTGGCAGAACACGATGGCGAGCTGGAATGGAAGCGATGAGTGAATTTGAAAGCTTTATTTATGGCAAAGAAGGAAACGAACCTATCGATTTGCATCTTCTGGACTAGTCAAACATTACCTGGGGATTCTGAGTTTGCATTTGATTGAAGCTACACAGGTAACCCGCGTCACGCAGAATGACAAAAACGAGGCACCTCTTTCTGTATTGCGCATTCTTCAGCCAAAACCGTTTTCAAAATCGATTAGCGGAAGGGAAGGGTGTGTGGGTAAACCATGGTAGCTACAGACGTCACCCTTCAGGGAAAATTACAGGCTACACTGACGTGATGGCCTGCCATATCAAGATAGCAGTGTCGCCTTTCTAGAGATTGACCGGGCTTCCTGTGGTATCTTGTCTAGGCCTTGTTGCCAGGCTCTTGACCGTGAACAACACAGTGTAACATAGCATCTTTCCTCGAGTATATAGCGAAAAACTTACTACGATTCCAAATATGGTATGCAGATATTTCCTTATAAGGAAGTTGGAGAATGTCGACACTTTTTAAGGGAACTATCTTGATATGCAAAACTCAGAAAGGACTCGTCATTCGGCCTGTTCAGATGGACTACCAACCCGATGGTTCTTTATCGAAAGGTTGTTCCACGGATAGAACGAAGACAGTTACAGAGAAATGTCTGTGAATGGTATTCAAAACACCATGGAAGAAGGTAAAATGATTTTCCTGAATAGATAAATTGTGTTTTTATTCCATTCATTATCCCGTTCACTTTGAAATGTCTGTGTGAAATTCCTAAGCCATTCTAACCGTATCTTTTTGTCTTTCGCTTTTTTACTACCGTAATGCTTTTCGTTAAACCTGTTTATTTAGCTTTATGATTTCAGCTTTCCGTCAAAATAATTTGCTTGATCGTGTCCGGAAAAAAAAATTCCGTTAATTGAGTCCGCTACGCGGGCACGCAAAACTGATTTTGTTTAATTTCAAACCTGCCAGAACCTTTAATTTATTTTCTTATAAAAGGATACCATAGCTTTTCTCCTAGAATTTAGCCCTCTCATTCAAATGAAGGGAAATTTACTTCTTTTTAAAGTTAAAGACAGAACGCAGGGAGAGGAAGAGCGAGAAATATCATTCTGTCGGTTAATAACCGTTTGCCGAGAGATTTTACAAGGATGTCGAGAAATTATTAAAATAAGTGGCCGGAAATCAAGTGACTCGAAAGTTTGGAACCCCTTGGCTTGGTTTTCGTTTGTTTTTGAACGACTTTTAAATAAAGCATTTATGTTGGTTTGTCCCGCTCTGGAATACTCGTTGAAATGCGGACAAATTTTAAACTTAAAAGTTTACCACCTGGAATACAGACACCTCCATGTCATGCACAATTCTATAAAGTTCCCACTATATATTGTATAAAAAGCTTTAAATTTAAATTCATATCTGTATCGGAATTTTTTTGAAGTCAAATGTCACACTTTTTTGTTTTCTTTTAAAAGTACCGCCTTCTAAAGTCTGCACGAAACAGTTTTAAGCCTCATACTTTATATTTATTTTAATACAAGAACAGCTATGAGCTACAATACTATAACATCATTATAGCTGTGAAAAAAATAAGCAAAATAACATATTTCTATTTATTATATGCATGGATGCCAGTGTTTTACCGGAAACTAAAAAGTTATGTACCGAATGTCCCGGATGTACGTTTGCAGTGTTGTTTATCACTTTCGTCTGCATTGAAATCTCCCTCGGTCACTCGGACTTTAAGGCACCGTCCACACTACGCCGGCTAAATTTGAAAACGGCTAATTTGCCTCGAAAACGGAACAAAAGTTTTTAGTCCACACTACGCCGGCTAAATTTGAAAACGCACAAAAACGTCACCTTAGCGCATGCGCCAAGAGAAAAACGAGAGCCCGCGGTCATAAATTCCTCGCAACCGTGTGACATGACATCATCGTTTTCGAAAAGTTCCGTTTTCGCCGTCCACACTAAAACGCGTAGCCGGCGTTTTCAAATTTATCCACTTTCGGCAGCGTTTTCGAAAAGATCCGGTTTCGGTGGAAATTTAGCCGGCGTAGTGTGGACGGAAGGCACAACCGTATATTTAGCCGTTTTCAAATTTAGCCGGCGTAGTGTGGACGGTGCCTAAGCCGCAAAACTAGGTTGGTCAAAATCTATGCTCTATTTCACCGATAAAGCAATTGCAATTTATGCGAAATAGAACACTTGTGATATCCCTCCCGCGATATCACAAAATTATGTCCCCACCTCCTTTCCAGTATTAAGTTCATAGTTTTCTTCTTAGGTGCCTCTTGGTGTGAGGAGTGTGAGGATTATCCGTTTACCTCTCCATCAAGTAACTCAGATAGCAACGAGGTAAGCTTTGCGCCTCAGAAGAACGCATTAGCCATATTCACACTAGAGGACGGAAAACTCGTCATGACGGGTTTTTCGTCTGACGAGTTTTCCGTCTGATATGAATTCGTGATAGAAACCTGTCTAGTTTGTACCGACTTGAGTTTACATATAGACGGGAAACATCGTGCATTTGCTCAAAAGAACCTGGGCCGAGATTTGAGTGGTTACCTAGTACACCAGCGGCGCCATGTTTTTTATCCACAATTCTCTACCCACTCTCTAATCCCAGTTTCTTTACCGCGCGAATTACGCACTTTTCCGTCCAGTTCACCGTCTTAGCGTGAATTCGAGACGAATTTCCCGTCTCGACGAAAAAATCGTCCACGGAAAATCGTCTGATCAGACGGAGAAATAGGACGGATACATTCAGACGATTTCCTGTCAAAAATCCGTCTGTCCCGGATTCACACTAAGACGAGTTTTCCGTCCGGACGAAAAACTCGTCCCGGACGAGTTTTCCGTCTCTAGTGTGAATACGGCTATTGTCTGATGTGAAAACGGGACGACCACATTTTAGACGAGCAAAATTTTTCGTCCGCACGGAAGACTCGTCTTAGTGTGAAACCGGGACGAGACGGATTTTTGACGGGAAATCTAAGTGTGAAACCAGGACACGGATTTTTGACGGGAAATCGTCTCGCGAGTTTTCTGTCCCCTAGTGTGAATACGGATAGTGTGAAAACGGCCATTGCAAAAAAATATGCTTATCCAAAGGACTGTGTCTTATTTCTGTAACACCGGAATTCCGTACAAATGTCCCTGAATAAACATGCAAACAAATAATATCAACACAAGGTTCAAAATGCGCTAATATTGGCTGATTGTAAATATTCTGATGCAGCTAGATATCGTTGAAGGGACTGGCTTAGAAATTCCTTCCAGAAATGCAAGGAAATACCCCAATATATTTTGAGCAAGGCCAAGACAAAGCGGCTGATATATCACACAACGACGCTACTCTTCGAACAAGAACGTAAAACCAATACTTCTAAGTAAAAAAAAGTAAATGCTTTAAGAATCTTCTGAGTGCTTTATTTTATATGAATGTTGGACAAAAAGCTAGTGTTACGTTTTACAGGAAGAGAGCGTAGAAAATGCTCGTTTCAACTAAAAACGTTACCAACAAATTGCTGGTCATTATCGGGGAGTGCCTATATATGACACCTAGACTACATTCTCGAACCCAGAGCTCCCCGCTCGTCTCCTCGCGGGGGAGGCTCTGGTGACAGCCACTATCGCATGCGGGAGATTTAAAGGGGCTCTCGCACGCTTTATATTCCTCCACCGTGGACATAAATCAGTAAATTTGTAATCGTGAAGACACATGTTCATTTGCCCGTAGTAATGAAAATAATCCTCCTGATTAATAGAAATACCTTTCAAGTGTTAGACAAATGCAATTCTAGGTTGTTTTGACCTGTGATCATGAGGATGGAAATGGATTGCGATTTGAGCTATTTTCTTGTCAGAGAAGTGGCCATCAAGCGTGCGCGAGAGCCTCTTTAATAGAAAGCCGCTGAGAGAACGACCTTTCAACGCATGCTCCAACGCTCAAAATCAGCCAATCAGCGACGGCCTTCAAATGGATGTCCCCAGAGCCTCCCCTACGAGCAGACGAGCCGGGGAGCTCTGGGTACGAGAATGCCTAGACAAAGTTTAGTTGAACTAGCATCAGACATGCGCTAAAAAATCGCAGGCCTTGACTCCTCTTTTTTTCCTTTTGACCAACGATAAAATTGATACCCATAAAACTATGCTTTCCTTTTTTCTAAACAAAATAATAATAGTCTTTGGGCTCTTCTCTTTCCATCTGACCATAAATTGAGTGAAAACCCTGAACACAATATATGTTAAATACCCTGGTATGATTGGTCCGCCTCGATTAGTTAGTCTATTCTGTCACGAAATCTTCAACATTTGATACAGGCGTCCAAGCTAAAAAATATCCATACCACGGAAAAGATCACATTGACATTAGTCAGAAATTTTGAGCAATAAAAGTTTAATACCGGCGACGCTACGTCAAGAATAAAACGGTTTGATAAAAACATAAATATAATTCTAATATCTTTAATTAATAAGCTAGCTAAAATCTAAATATTCCAGTCGAAGAGCGCATAGGCAATACGCAATAATCCCAAGTTTCAGATATTTGTAGTATTTGGGGGCAATATTTTGCCCGCCCCCCCCCCCCCCCCCCCCCCCCCCCCCCCCCAAATTAAAAATTCCATACAAACCTCGGTAAAAATACGGCTTGTTTACGTTTGTTTGCAAGGATGAATCTTCGCGAGTTTGTAACCGATCGGTCTCAAACTTGGCAGATTTATTAATTTCAGCACGGTCTTTCCACTGCTTGTGGCAAATTTGAGCTAAGATTCGACCGAAAATGCGCCCACTTATTTTCGGATCAGCCACTCCTGTAAATAATGCTTTAAAGTCAAATAAAAAAAGGCTGAAAAAAGTCTAAAGCCCCACCCTTCCCAAGCTATTGTCATCGGCGTAATGTAATCATTCAAATGAAGCTGACAATTTGGATGGTCCTTAATATCTCTGTGTTGAAATCAACCCGTTCACATGCGACCGAGACACAACTCTGGGCCCCCGAGATATATCGGTCTGGAAGGTAGAGATAGCCCTAGGGGTAAAGCTATCTCAGTCACCATCAGCTCCGTGAACGTTCTACCCCGACATATCTCCGGGTAGGGACAACGCATTCTCTTACCCAGAGCTCCCTGGCTCGTCTCCTCGCGGGGGAGGCTCTGGTGACAGCCACTGACGCATGCGCGAGATTTTATACATAGCCGTTGAGAGAAAGATCTTTCTGCGCATGCACCAACATTCAAAACCAGCCAATCAGCAAAGGTCCTCAAATGGATGTCACCAGAGCCTCCCCTGCGAGATGAGAACGAGCCGGGGAGCTCTGGGTACGAGAATGGGGACAACGTTTCTGATTGTGCGCAGCGTGGCGCATGCGTTCTAGCCACACACCGAGATATCTCGGTCTGGAAGGTAGGGATGTAATGTTTAAAAGGAAGCATATGTTGGACTTCCCTGGACTCCAAAGACTGGAGGTTCACTTCATGGCATTTTTTAACCACGCAAAACTAGTTAAAGACAATCTATCTCGGTTCACTAGGGCAAGGATCAACCTCGTTTTTTTGCTCTGTTTCTCTGGAAGATAGGGAGGTAATGATAAAATAAATATAAGGGAAGCATATCTTCGACTTCCCTGGAGACCAGAGAGAGGAGGTTCACTTATGGTAATTTTAACCACGCAAACTGGTCAAGACAATCTCTGGTCCCCGGTAAGGATCAACCTGTTTTGTTTGCTCTGTTGCTGTAGGGAGTGGTCGTTAACGACGAGCAAGCATTACCACCAGCTGAAGCACTACAGAACCGATCGAATCACCGCTATCTGCCAAGGCCAGCCAGAAGGGCATGGGGCGACAAATCATACAGTGAGCTAATCATGCAAGCTATAGAGTCATCGCCAAGAAAGACCATGCACATCCAGGAAATTTATGCGTGGTTTTGTAATAACATACACCAGCTTAGCGGGCAGCAACATAGCCCCGGATTTACCTACTGGAAGGTATGTTTCCATTTATACCACGAAGCGCGCGTTCCCGAATTCTGATTGCCTCTCGGCCATTGGTACATGAAAGTTTATACCACGCAACGCGTTCATCAGCCCGCGCTAAATAATAAATAGAAAGAGCCAACGTTTCGTAATCTTTATCCAGTCCTTCTTCAAGGCGGTAACTCGGCCTCGTGAGTCCACAACACTTTGACCACTTTATTACGTCATTCCGTGTTTCTTCACTGCACGTCATTGCAGTGTCCAAGTTATTAGGTTAGCAGCTGATTGGTCAGTTGATTGACAGTGACATAGCCAATCACAGACGCTTTCTATGATTCATCCGAATGCGCAACAAAGCATGCGAGAAGTAATATTTATTGCTTGCATCTCGTTATCTCTGAGAGAGCCCGATGTGTCCCAATTTTTAAAAAAATATATATCTGCTGAAAGTTAAAGAAGTTGCCGAAAAATTGCCCAAAAAACAATATTGTCAAAATTAATGTTGCTCGAAAGATTATTTATTACAATTTTTATTGTAATTAACTAGTTTTTAAACCTTTTATTATCATTCTTGTATATAGTATTTTATTTATTTGTATATTTTATGTATTATTGTAAATTTTCCGGTATTCAGCTTTCTGGCTGCCAAGGAAATTTTAATAAAGCTATCTATCTAAGAAAACGGTGTCGCTTTTCTGGTGATTATGTGTGGGCTTCTTGTGGTTTCTTGCGTCTCTTGTTTCCCGAAGCTCTCGACCGCGAAATAGTCGAAAAGACGAACAACATCATTTCTCGAATGTCGGTTAGTTCTGGGGGACTTTGCGACCTTCTAAGTCAATAGAAAGAGAAAAAAAGTTTAGATTTCCAAATATAGTATGTACATAATATACGTAAGTGGAGAAAAGCGACACGTTTTACAAGGAAATTTATTGATATGGAAAAAAAACAGCTTTTTAACTGCAGAACCAACCGAAATAGGAGGCGCAAGCCTTCCTGTCCTTCCTTTATGAATGCAACTTACTCAGTTCGAATGTTCCTTCATTTCAGGCAGCCATTCGCCACACCTTGTCTCGGAGAAAGAAATTCGTGCGTGTTCTACACCAGGACGGACGCCGAGGCTTCTGGACAACAATGCAACATACGGAGCATGTTAGTCAGATTACAAGTCACGCATATCGCCCTCCGACATCGGTGTACCAACCATATTTGGTACCCGAAACAGGTTCGGGCCTGGTATTCTACCAGGGCCAAAAAGTCCCCATTGGCCCCTTCTACCATTACAGCGAGGGAGTCAATACTGGGGCTCCACCATTGGTGCCCAGGATGAATGCTCGGAGCTTTAGTGCTTTCCGACCCTTTGCGGCACCGGTGAACGAGTCATTTTCACTTACAGACGAAGGAAGAGTTGCGACCAAGATTCAACCCACTTCACTTCTTTGCAAGCGCGTCAGTTCAGCACAAAGTACGCCTGAGATCCAGACGCATATGGTGCCACATACCTCCAAGAGCAAGCATATTATGGGTCCTCCAGATGAGCCCCCATCATTTGTGTACCGCCACAATCCAGACGCAATGGTGAATCCAGCAGTTGCTCCAATGAGCAATATTTCAGCCACAAGGGACGGGCCTTCAGTTGTGTCCCTTTACAATATGGTGCTACCGACTCAGTACCAGTATATTGGGGCCCCTAGGGCTACATGCCCTATGAACGAGTCGGTTTCGTTTGTTGACCAAGGGAGCGTACCGACCAAGAGTCAATATTCGCCCCTTCTGGGAAATCGCTTTGTGCCAGCAAAAAGTTGGCCTTCTTTGGCTGGAACCCAGAGCAATATGGTGCCATATTCCAGCCACATTATGGGTCCCGGAGATAGCCCTCCGTCATCTGTTTACCGTCATCTCCCGGATGCAAGGCTGAGTCCAAGAGTTCGATCAATGAGCAATAGTTCAGCCACAAGCGACGGTCATGATTCAGCTGTGTCCCTTGACAAGTCGGTGCTACCAACTCAGTACCAGCATAGTATGGTCCCTAAGGTTACATGCACTTCCAACCTTAGCCACACGAACGAGTCGGTTTCGTGTATTGGTCAAGAAAGCGTTGCGACCAGGATTCAATATCCGCCCTGTCTAGGGAATCGCTTCATGGAAGCACAATGTGGGCCTTCTTTGGCTGAGTCTCAGAATAAGATGGTGCCATATTCCAGCCATATTTTGGGTGCTGGAGATAGGCCTCAGTCATCTGTTTGCCGTCATTTCCCGGACGCAAGGTTGAGTGCAAGAGTTGGATCAATGAGCAATAGTTCAGCAACAAGCGACGGTCATTCGGCTGTGCCCCTTTCCAAGTCGGTGCTACCGGCTCAGCACCAGCAAATTGTGGTCCCTGAGGGTTCGAACCAATCGACACTTGTGTACAAGCATAGTCAATACGAACAATACCGAGCCAGAGGGAGGAACTACAGGACTGACAAACAACATCCACAACAATCACAAAATGTATTTGCATGTACTTAAATTTAAATTACAGTACATGAAGGTGGAATTTGCTAAAATGAATGCGCGCGCTGCATGTCGGTTATGATGCAATAACATTCACGAATAGAGTGCTACATTCCAAAGGCATTTTTAAAGAAGGAAGGAAGCATGCGCTTCCATAGCTGGAACCATTCATTGTTGTCTACATAGTGCCTCTCCGATCCCGCATTTATTGTTCTGCCTGCCTTTTTTCGTCAGGAAAAGCTGAATAATTTATTGAAATGTATTCGAGTTTGTGTTTATAGCTGGGACATTTTGAAATTCCACTGACAAAAACGGCCCTCCATTGTTTTGTGATTAATCATAAGCGAACGGGATCGATCTAAAACTCGTTGAGACTCCGTTAGAACTCAACAGGGGGATCGTTTGTTTATAGTTTTAGTTCATAAGTATAGGTAAGTTTGTTATTTTTAGACTTGCTGTGGAATTCTTAGGGTCCATACCACCGCTGTAAATTGAGCCTTGTCACGCCACGTCGGGCGGGCGTTTTTATCTGCTAGTTTTAATCGCGTGACGTGCCCAATACGTGTGCTCCATCGTTCATTTTGTACTTGACAAAGGCGCTTAGAATGCATCTGTAATGTACATAATTATATCTAATCAAAAGACGCTTTATTATTAATTGTATCATGCTCGTTGGCTCTTGGGCGTAATGTTGTCCCATTTCATATCACGTGGCATTCCCATGAGTATTCTTTCTTTCTTTTTCTGCTACGCACCGAAGGATATATGAATATGGAAGCATTCAAAACAAAGAGATAATACTCATTGCTGTTCCGGTGATGGATAAACATCTAACAATACAAACTTCGGTGGAAATGGAAAGGCCTCGGCAGTAGAAACATCGTTATTTTATATTTACATTAGATTTTAAACTATGTCATTTTATATGTTCTGTAAATATTTACGCAATAGACCTTTTTACAAAATGGCCAAAAAAAATTAAAATCGACTTTTGTTGAAAATGAACATCAGCACTAGAACACACATCATCACTTTAGTAAAACTACAAACTTTCGCTGCATTATATCCAATATCTTCCAAGAAAACGAAAGTTGAAAATTTACAGATGTTTGTATGACTGGGGTATGCGTCATACCCCCAGTCATACAAATCTCTGTAAAAATTTCAATTTTCAGACTCTCAGCCGACATGGCATTTGGCATAACGAAAATTTGAAGGATTACTAATGTGATTATGCTCTTTCTAGTGTCAGTGTCTGATTTTCAGTCAGCTTAATTTTAAGACGTGAATTTGCGGCGGCCATTTTGGAAAAAGGTATATTCAACCTTCGAGTTGTTATGTATTTATTAATAAACCATCTATCTATCTATCTACTGTCTTGGCTGCTGAGCTATCATTTACCGTTAACGAGATATAATGATCTCAATCAGGTCACGTGACCTAATCAACATATCAGCCCCTTAAAGCACCTTAAAGCAGCATCCTTATTCCACCGGTTAAGACGACACTATATACAACCCAAAGAGAGAAATGTTATCAGCCATTCACTTTTCCAAAAGGAGTGAAATTCTCCACCGGAGAAATTTTTAATGCCTGAAAAGTGAAAATGTCACGTGACTGGCCACATGACCAGTGTATCAGACCAAATTCCATACTAAAACATTTCACTCGATGAATGTTAGCAATCCTGACAATGTCATGCTCCATCATTAGCAACCCAAGACACATTCCCAAAGCAACGTTTTTTTAATAAAGCGTATATAGCCCAGGGTGGTACTCGGATATAAAATGACAGGGGGAGTCCGACGTATTGTTTTGGGTATGAAATTTGTAGTCAAAATATTTTTTTGGGGTTGAAACTTCTGACAGGCCAGGAAACAAAATGGGACGGGCATGCCACCACAGGTGATGAAAGACAAGAAAAAAAAAGACAATGCTGGTATTATATATAGCCTTTTTAGGCTAAACAAGGTTGGGTATTTTTGGGGTATCAAATTTTGGGAGCAGTTATTTTTTTGGGTATAAAATTTATGGCTCAGGTATTTTTTTGGGTATGAAATTTGGAGCTCCGTCGGACCCCCCGTCATTTTTTATCCGAGTACCTCCCTGGGCCTTCTGAAATATATGTATTTGTATCCAGGAGTGGCCGGGGGATCCCTTATTTTTGGGGCGAGGGTGTTAGTCGTACCTTTTAGCGGTTAAATTCAGGCCTGTGGTACCGTTCTAGCAAACCAAGCAACAATGGTTTAATCAATATCCGACTTTTAACTTTGCTCTTAACCAGCGTAATTTCCTGTCAGTCAGTCGTTCGGTCTGTTCATACTGTACTAACTGTACCCTATTTATTCGAATAAGCGCCGCAAAGTTTGCGCGTCTCTGGTGTAAGACCATTGTGGTACCTTTTAGGGGAAAGATCGAAAGTTCCCGACGAGCACCCCCGCTCCCAAAACATAAGAGTCCCCCACCCCTCCCCACCCGACTTGCATGCAGTCTAGCCTTACTATAACAGCTGTAAATTCAGTCAATAAACGCTGCAAAAAGATTCAATAATTAACAATTAGACGTAAATATCGGCGAATAGTCACCGAGACGAAGTCGTTTAAAATCGACGAGTTTTTTAGTTAGTACAGCATTCCCGGACTATTAATCAGATAGCACATACAAAAATCAAAATTGTTTTATAGTTTTTGATAGAAGGTAGTTACGATAAAAGCAGGGGAAATGTATTTATCTCCATTTTTCGTATGACAGTTTTTCGCGCGCTTTGTGAAACGTGGACACACGCGCCTCGACAAAACACAAAACGCTCAAACTCTCGTGTGGTCAACACAACAAGTTTTGGAAACAAAATCTCTCTGGTTCCTCCAAAGTTTCGGGTATTTCTACCCTGGGTATGCAAGGCAATGTCCAGATATTTACTTTACAAGATAATTTCAACGAGAAGCTGTTGGCTCGTTCGATGAAAGTTATGTTATCGATGAAAAGTTGTGTCAAATGTTAGAGGTGGAAAACACATGCAAAACGAAAAACACTACAGGAGCTGCGGTATTTACCAAGAATAAAGAAGATAGAAGATAGAATAAAGAAGTGAAATTTAGCGTGGAATTCCCTCGTCAGGCAATGGATTTACCTATAGAATCACATACCTCTATTCTACCGCGCGCGCTGGCTAAAAAGGCGAGGTATTTTTTGTGGAATACCCCAATTACACAGGACCCCCGGTCATGTAAAGTTAAAAATTGACGTGTTTTTTAGTTAGTACAGCATTCCCGGACTATTAATCAGATAGCACATACACAAATTAAATTTGTTTTATAATTTTTGATAGACTCAGGTAAGTTAAGGCCTGGGCGGAAGCCCCATCCAAAATGGCGGACGTAAAACTGAGGGGGGTGGTCCATCTCAAAACCAATGCCTCTGAGGGATCCAAACAATCTACATTTGAATACCTTTGATCATTCTCAATCATTTTCACCAATGTTGGTTTCTATGGCAACAAATGCATGACCTCTGACCTTAAATTTAATTTCTAGGAAAATGGCCTCTGCATTCAATGGGGAAAAGCGAAATCGTTCCCCAGAGTGCATTATAGTGTTTGTTATATAGTGTAGATTATTGATCCAACGAGGATGGCTGGAAATGTTTTTTAGAATAGCCTTATTTGTGATGATGTAATATGATACCTCTCCTTTTCTTAAAATGTGGATAACTTGGACACCCATCCTCGTTGGAATGGTAATATACGCCCGACACTGGTCATAATAAGACTCATTGGGAAACCATTGGTATGACCCCCATCGAATGCAGAGGACTGAAAGAAAATTGTGCCTTTGTCACGCTCTTACAAGTCACGCAACCCGTTGACATGGTAACCAAATACATCAAATGAAACATCTCACCGGGTGTATCAACCTTAACAAAAAACATTATACAGAAGATATTTTATCTACCCTAGAGAATTCTTTTCAGTATTTTTCGCATTTTTTTGAAAAACACCCATGCCTTAATATACCTGAGGAAGTGAGTTATGATAAAAGCAGGAGAAATGTATTTATCTCAATTTTCATATCACAGTTTTTCGCGCGCTTTTGAAGTGAAACGTGGCACACGCGCCTCCACAAAAGACTTCATCAAACTCTCGTCTAGTCAACACAACAAGTTTTGGAAACAAAATCTCTCTGGATCCTCCAAAGTTTTAGATAGAAAGCCGTAAGGGAACAAGAAATCAAACAAGTAAGCGTTAAAAGTTAAAAATGTTCGATCACTAAGATAATTTTGCTCATTCAAATCATTTGAAGACTCGATCGCTTTCATTTTAATATTGGCTTCAGTGTGTTCAATTAAACTACTTTAGCTTACTTTAGACTTGTGACACTGAACTGAATGAATTTTCTCTCATCTAAACATTTATCTATTGTAATTTCTTGTTTTAAAGATTCGTTATTGCAGCAAAGCCCTAATTAAGGGGAAAGCCGTAAGGGAACAAGAAATCAAACAAGTAAGCGTTAAAAGTTAAAAATGTTCGATCACTAAGATAATTTTGCTCATTCAAATCATTTGAAGACTCGATCGCTTTCATTTTAATATTGGCTTCAGTGTGTTCAATTAAACTACTTAAGCTTACTTTAGACTTGTGACACTGAACTGAATGAATTTTCTCTCATCTACACATTTATCTATTGTAAGTTCTTGTTTTAAATATTCGTTATTGCAGCAAAGCCCTAATTAAGGGGAGTTTCGTTCTTTCGCGTGGGCTATTTCTAACATTTGAGATTCAGAAAATTCCATCGCTTCGCATTCGGCTTTCATTTCAAGCGCACGAAATCCACTGTCAATTCCCTTAAACTTCGACTTATTTTCTAAAAATGTTCGGTATGTGATTCAAAGAAAATCCATTACCTGATGGATTTACCTATAGTATTCCCAATGTCTCGACCAATCAGCGCGCGGAATCGCTTGAGTAATTATGCTAAACGTGTATATGACGTACTCAAGACCACTGCTGCTTTCAATGTTGTCCAATTCAGATGAAAATGAGCGAAATAATCCGATCTAAATAAAACACAATATAAAAGGCAGTACTAACAGTGTGTATTTAAGCGAGTCTTGACGTGGAAACGACAGGGATTAGTCTTTGAAGGGCGTTACAATTTGCAGTTTCGACTGATTTTAATCTCCAGAAATTAGTTTGTTCAGTTGATTTACAGTGAAGTAAATAATGCGACATGAAGCAAAGGAGAAATGAAATCGCTTCGCAGAATTTTCGGTTTGTATTGTATGAATTCATCGCAAAATGCGACCCAGAAGCGCGCATAGTAAAATAATAGACGTCCTCATTCTCGTACCCAGAGCTCCCGGGCCCGTCACCTCGCAGGGGAGGCTCTGGGGACATCCATTTGAGAGCCTTCGCTGATTGGCTGATTTTGAACGTTGGAGCATGCGCTAAAAGGTCTTTCTCTCTTCGGTTCTGTATTAAAATCTCGCGCATGCGTCAGTGGCTGTCTCCAGAGCGTCCCCCGCGAGGAAACGAGCCGGGGAGCCCTGGGTTCGAGAATGGAGACCTCCTCGGCTTGGGCGTAATGTTTTCCCATTTCAGATCACGTGCCACTCATTTGAATAATCTTTCTTTGTTTGGGATGCTTCCATATTCATATATCCTTCGGTGCGTAGGAGGCATACTCATGGGAATGCCACGTGATCTGAAATGGGTAAACATTACTCCCAAGCCGAGGAGGTATATTGTTTTCTTGACAAAGTGATGATTTCCAAAACGTTTGCAAAACGCTATTCCAAGAAGCGACTCAGTCATAAGTTTCCTATTCATCCTAACCTGCTAGCAGGCGTTGGTTGGCTTTTTTAGGTCGCTTTTCGGCGAGAAACGAGCGCGAATCCCGACGCGGGCGCTATCTTGAACGGGTCAAAAAGTTGGTCTGGGGCGAGTGACAAAGCGAGGGGTTTTTGTCACTCGCCCAGACCGAAGTTTTGACCCGTTCAAGATGGCGCCCGCGTCGGGATGCTCGCTTGTTTCTCGCCGTACAACAACCTAAAGAAAGCCAACCAACGCCTGTTAGCAGGCTATCTTGATCCCTAATATTCCCAGTCCTCCGTGCAAATTCGGTTCTTGAAGTGTGATTCGGCATTACGTCGCGTGTTCTCGCGTGCTAGAGTTGTTTCCATAATCTCGTCAAACAAAGTGTCAATAGTCAAAGAGTAATAGCTCATACAATACAAAAGAGAACAATGGAGTTATAGAGCGTAACAGAAGTCTGATATGCTAAAGCGTGTTTCGCGGTATCTTGGAAACAACTCTAGCAGCGCGAAATCAAACAGAGAGTCGCTGCGATTTGTTTTTCTCGGCAGGACCGAAATAGGAAAATGGCCCTAGCTTTTGCCTTTGCTCCATTGGAAATGTAAAGGCAATATACATATCAAGATAGTTCCCTTGAAAAAGTGTCGACATTCTCCAACTTCCTTATAAGGAAATATTTGCATACCATATTTGGAATCCCAGTAGGTTTTGCACTATTTCTATTGGCTTAGAAAGCGTAAAACTCAACCAGAACTCAAATATACTCGAGGAAAGATGCTATGTGCATTTTGCACTCTCGTGTTCACGGTCGAAAGCCTGACAAAGGGTAGGCAAGATACCACAGGAAGCCCGGTCAATCTCTAGAAAGGCGACACTGCTATCTTGATATACATTTTTCCGCTAATGCGGGGTTCCTGTGGTTTGTATCTATCTGGCACTCAAACGAGCAGAATATTTTTAACCGCACGAGTAAGCTCCTCTATTTTAAAAATTCGCCTCCAGGGTTGTACTGGAGAGCAAAAAATTGAAAGATAACTCATACTTGCTGGTTAAAACACTTGGTCAAATCAATTCGAGTATGCGAACTACTTTTACGAATCTTGTAATCTGATTGGATGCTTACTATCTATTTCAAAATAGGCTTAGTCTTCCATCGAATGCACATATCAAGAAAGTGCTGTCGTTTTTATGGCAAATCCGCGCGGGCTGCCTGTGGTGTTCAAATCGCGTTTCAGGCCCCTCGGTGGGGGACAAAATCAAAATGGCGACCAAAAGAACGAAGTTTCTCGAGTATCTGCAAGTTTTGGTAAATTTTCCTGTTTTTTTCGCTAAGATATGAGGCCAAAGTACTTACAGACCTTCCAAATAAGGTAAGGGGGAATTTCCTAATAAGGAAGTTTTGGAACGTCGGCAAAACGACAGTTTTTGGTGAAATTTTCTTCATATGCAGCCTATAAATTTGATGTTCGACTTCATGCCCTTCATATAATTTCCTCAGGCAAACTATCCCAAATAATTTAAGCTTCAAGTACAAATAAAGATTGTTGTTGTTGTTGTCGTTGTTGAGACAGCTAAATTTTGAGCGAAACGAGGCACCATTTAGCACCTTACTCTTCAATTGAGGTAAATAAAGTGGCAGAATATCTATGTCGAGAGAGGAGCGTAAACTCTCGATAAACTTTCGAAAATGATAAGCTTCGCATGTGGGCTGATCAGCTCTTTATTAAAAGCAGTGATGTCGCTCGTAAGTTCGACAGGCTTGCCAAGCCCTTGCCAAGTCTTCCTGGATGAAAGTATATTCACTACACTAAAAGTATCGGCTTTAACCCTATCCAGACTGGGGGGGGGGCTTTTCGAGCCCCCCCTCCAGTAAAATCCTGATTACTCTAAAACCACTGCAGCTATGATGGTGAAACTTCGTGACTTTTCCTAAAATTTATCCAGGGACATTTTGGTGTCAATGACATGTCAGTGTCAACGACCCAGTTTCCATGGCAACCACTTTTTGACATGCATGTTTTGCAAAACTCGAAAAAACGTGAATTTTTCATATTTCAAGCTTAATGTTGGACAGATTGCCCAATTTATGACTATCGGAGCTTGTACACCTTAGTAATTTATGTACAGGCTAATTAATTTTTGACACAAAATCTTTGGGGGGGAGGGGTAGGGGGATTTTGTTCATTTTAACATATGGTCTAAAACTAGCTCTGGGATTCACACGTTTCCTTTTAATTCAACTTTTTGAATGTCAAACACTTCTTTGATGAGTATTTTGTACATTTTGACCATTTTTTTCTCATTGAGTATTTATCTGAAGAGTCAAATGGAAATTAAATGAAATCCAAGATGGCGGATCCAAGATGGCGGATCCAAGATGGCGGACAATATTTTCAAAAGTCGTCATTATGACGCAAGTTTAATAAAATTTATGTGTTAATGTCACAAATTATTACATTTACATTATCTTGATGTTAATTAGTTGGCTTTTAGAGTATTATCCACTAAGTTTTTGGAAGTTAATTAAAATTACTTAAAAATTGATAAAACATTGAGAATGACGTCATTGTGACGTCATATTTTGCTCCCACGTGACAAAAATAGGTGTGGTGATTTGTCTAAGGCTCATGGTCATTGTGTGAAAGTTTGATGATCATAGCCCCAGTGGTTCCAGAGATATAGAGGGGGGGCCGAATTAGCCCCCCCCCCCCCCCCCCCCCAGTCACAGATGGTCAAAAAAAGCCCAGTCTGGATAGGGTTAAATTTAACTCAAGAAACGATTTCGTTTTTCCAGGGAAGTTTACCGTGGAATTCTCTCGTTATGTCATGCGATGAATTTATGTATAAAACTTACTAACCTGTTTGTTGTTGATGTGCAGTCAATATGTGTGCTTCTGCTTGTGAGAAGTGCAATGAAGGGTAGATCAATATGGTGCGATTGTGATCCACGTCTCTCGTTGTCCTCGTTCCTTTACATAAGGCATCCACTGCTTCAGTCTTTGGAAAGGGAGATAATAAGGAAACACAGAGATCACAATAAAGATGATATGGTACAGTTCATTTAAAAAGACACTCAATCGCCGCCATTTTATAAGCCTAGTGACATATCGACTAGAGAAAATATCAAAATTAGGTAATCTAATGTTATATTGTCGATTAAATATAACGTTTGTATTCTGTATCTCATACAGAATACTAATTAGATCAATTAGTATTCTGCATGGCATCTTTAAGATGCCCCTTAGCCTTTGGACAGTTGGAGATATTTGTTCCAATTGTCCCCTGCTGTCCAAAACTGAAGGGGACCACTCTTTTATAGTGAAGTCCAAGATCGTATTGTCCTTAGAGCAGTCCCTGAACACGGCTTCGCCTCAAGATACTATATATTTTGTATTCCGGCTAGTTCCATGCGGGACAGGACTCATACAATCAAAACCAGTAGGAGTGTCAATTCTGGTGCGAAAAGATTGGTCGCGTAGTGGCGGAATTTTGATCACGTGCTCACTATCACATTATTGTAGGATAACTAACAAGTACACGCATTATAACACAGAAGGCGAAACCCTTCCAGCTGACCTCACATAGCGCTACACCGTGCGCACTAAAACCTCACGATGACTGGATATTGGCTAAGGAAGCCTTTCCCTTACAATTCTGAAACTTACCGTAAAACCAATACAAACTCAAACACATTCTCGGTATCTCTCTCTCAAGCACGCACGACATTATATTGCTGAAGCAGTTCGCACTGTCACAGCTGCAAAATGATGACCCTTTCTTTTGCAATGCATGTTCAATTTAAACACTTTACAACACTATGAAATCCAAATTAATTAAAGTAAATACACCAACTCTGAAATAAAACCTTTAGGAGTAATTACAAAGTAATTACGAATTACTCACGACAGTCATCTGAAATCCGCTCTAGATTTTTTTACTAGCTACTTACTGAAAAATACATTTCTTGTAACTCCTTTCGCTTTGAATCGACACTTATCTTTTTGGCTTCTATCATTTCCTGTGCAAAAAAGATCACTTTATTAGGCAATGGAAATGAGTGATGACTGATTTTAAAGTCTGAATAAATTAATAATAATGATTATAATAATGGCGGTATCCCTTAGCCCAATAGTGCGCTCCAATAGTTCAATAAAAAATTGTATATATATATATATTTAACAATTAGACCTCGAGGCCGAGTGTGCTATGATGAATGGACCAGGAGGCCGAAGGCCGAATGATCTATTGATATCATAGCACATGAGGACGAGAGGTCTAACTGTTTTAGTATAAACCAACTAGTTGGTCGGTTTTGGCAATAAAGACCATTATTTTATTTTAAAAAAATCAAATTTTCTTGCAAAGAAAGGTATGGTTTTGCCAGTACGCCGTCTATCACTAATAGACCATTAGTAGCTCAGCCAATCAGAATACAGGATTTGTAATAGACCATTAGCTGGTTTATAGACCAGTATAATTGAGACGCGACGAGCCAAACGATGGTTTCCTGTAGGAGGATCCTGCAGTTGGATTCAGAATGAGGGCCCTTGTTATTTGTAGGTAGAATAATGATGTAATAGGACCTCAAAAACTCCTCACAGATCCATATGAAATAAAACCTTATAGCCGACCAACTGTGAATATATATCATCCATGATATATTTATATACTGTAGAATATGGGAAAAATTGTGGAAACAAAACAATCACTACCAGTAGAAATGCGCAAAAGGATTCACAGTTGGTGGGCTTATAATGAAGAGGAGAATTAAAGAATGCACGATGGTTATAACGTAGCTATTTTCCTCCAGTTGGACAGCTTTCATATGAATTACGCTCATAACGTTTTAACACGTAGCGCAAATGAGCTATAACTTGGCAGGTGAGCAGCCCAGAGAATGCCAATCAAAAATATGATGACACGGTTTGATTGATTGACAATGTGACGTCATAATCACCGTGGGAACATAGCCCAAAACATTTTAGTTAGGAAATCGGCTATACAATCAGTTTCTATTTAATCGTCGCAGTAAATGAACGACTGTATCGAGAACCGGACTGAATTCTGATAAAACCGAGAGAAGTTATGACTAATTAAAAAAGTTCAAATTTCCCGCTTTGATGGTCAATTTGACCATATATGGTAAAAATTCGGTGATTTAGAGAGGGCGCTGCTTAAATCTGTTGGAGACATACGTTTCAGATATAGGAATGTCTCAAATTTGTAGTTACTTTGACTTAGTCATATGATACTTTAGACGTCATATTACGTCAGTATGACGTCTTCTAATATGCAATTTTTACGTCAAAGTGACGTAAACAAGGTATCGAGTTTCATGTCAAAGTCAAAGTAACTACAAATTTTAAAATATTGCTATAACTGCTTGAAACAACATTATAGGAGTTAACGCGTTGACGTTTAAAATCGCCGAAATTTTACCTTATATGGTCAAGGAACAATTAAATTCCAGAGATTCCGGCGGGAGCTTCGAAATCACGATTTCTTAATAACTTTTGATCTATATGTTCGATTTTAATGAAGTTTTCGGTTTTGGAGTCGGCTTAGTGGTTAGAACATTTACCAACGTTTAAAATGGTTGATATACAAATCCCTAACTTTGGCGCCATTTTCAACGGCCTGTAGTGACGTCTCGTTGTCAGTCATCATCTTCAGATTTCCATCAATCGAAACATCTTTCCAGATACTAATACCTTGCCAAATTTGACATAAATCGGATAAATTCCCAGCTCTCTGCATAGCGAGATGGAGGAAAATGATCTCGTTTAGGCCATCGTGATGAGCCAAACCAGCAACTTCTAAAGTTCCATTAAAACAGTTTTATTTAAACGTTTCGGCCTTCGACCTTCATCCGTAAAAATTTAAAAACTAGTGTCCAAACTGAATAACTAACGCAATTACAAGCAATAAATAGGGTTAAAAACAATAGGGTTAAAAATACAAAGCTGATTGTGTTGAAAATGTATTTAACAAGACATTGGAGATTTAAAAACCTAAACACTATGCATAGCAAGCAATCTACTAAGTAAACTTTACTCTATTCACTGACCTATCTCGCAGCGTTTGTTTAGCCCGTGTGGCTGGAGACATCTAAGTTGTGAGGTGCAATAAGCCTCGCGATTCAAAAGTACCGTTTCTAAATTCTCACGAGCTCTAATTTGTTCTATAACTATGAAGCCGAAATTATTGGATGTCAAGTCATCCAATAATTAACACATTTTTGGAGGTTTGAGTGGTGTGGACTCTTATTTGCCGCTTTACGCCATCATCGTGGTCAAAATGTTGTGGACTCACAGACCGAAGGCGAGTAAATCCACAATAAATTTTGACCACGATAATGGCATAAAAAGTGGTAAATAAGAGTCCACACCAATCTAAACCTCTGGAAATTTATTGTTTAGTATGCCAAAATGCCAAATGTTATAATTATGATAATTTTTCGTTTAAAATAGCGCCCGCATTCGAAGAATTTCCCTTTGTTTTTGAGCCGAGCGCGCAAGCTGATGCGAGCACAGTGGCATGGACAAATCAGCCAATCATTTTGAAGAAAACCTAACTGTTATAATAAAATTTAACAAATTTCCAGAGGTTTTGAGCTGTGTGGACTCTTATTTACCACGCTTTACGTCATCATCGTGATCAGAATGTCGTTGACTCACGAGCCGCAGGCAAGTGAATCCACAACAAATGTCAAATTTTGACCACGATGATGGCGTAAACAGTACATATCATAAATATACATATCACGCACCTTTAATTGATCTATCTCCTGTGCGACGGCTTTTTCCCCGGATGGCATTCCGTGCCACACTAGCATGCGCCTCTCGCGTGATATCACTCCTACAGACATCAAAGTGTTGGCTATATCATGCACTCGTCTACGAATATTCTTCTCGTGTGTTTCCTGATTGAGAAAAAATATTGAGTGAGTGACGGGCCCCTGTGAGTAACGGCCATTCTCGAACCCAGAGCTCCCCGGCTCGTCGCCTCGCTGGGGAGGCTCTGGTGACATCCATTTGAGGGCCTTCGCTGATTGGCTGAAGTGGTGCGCACGCGTACATAAAAGTAGGTTAATATTGCTTTATAAGAAAAACGTATCTGTCAAAATAACACTGGCATTCGTTTCCTAGCCATCTTTTCAACCTATGCCATCGACTTGAGGCATAAAACCACTTTTTCTTTTGAGCATGCGTCGGTAGCTGTCACCAGAGCCTTCTCCGCGAGGTGACGAGCGGGGGAGCTCTGGGTTCGAGAATGAGTAACGACTGTCTTCTGACAAATGACCCAAAGATAGAGCAGATTTCAGATGACTTTCGAAAGTGAGCCAATTGAATGTGAAGAAAAACCAAAGCACAACAGCTGAATTCTAGCTAATTTCTAGCCAATCAGAAACGATTTTTGTTGCATCCAGACATATTCTTAAAAAATATTGCAATTAAGCAAAAACAACGTTCACATCTCTTAAGAAAATTTAGAAAATAACACCCATGTTGTTTTGTGAATGTGCGCATTCTGATTGGTTAAAAAGCGTGTTTGTAAGAGACCTGAGGAACACGATTGTCACGCAACGCTGTCGCGCGTGTGTATGTTATTTTTCTAAAAGCAATAAAAATACTTTCTGCGTGCTCTCTGGTTTCTTACAAACACTCGGGGAATGTTGGTCGAACTGATAAAACTTGAAAGACACTCGCCTTCGGCTCGTGTCTTTCAAGTTTCGATCAGTTCTCCCAACATCCCCCTCGTGTTTGTAAGAAAGCAGAGAGCACGCGGAAAGTACTTTTATTGCTTAAATTGTCTTATGTCAAATGTAAACTGGTTCTAATTTCTATTACTTCCCAAAACTGCGGAAATTCAGGTATTCCTCGCTGGACCACTCAGTAACGTTTCGTTTTGACAAACAATCCTTTGCACACAGTGACGTGCGATAAGCTGGCAGTTGACTCTTGTTTCTTTGGTGTTGCTTACTTCGTCCCCTGATTGGTTGGTTGTTTACTTTGACTCGCTCCTGATTGGCTAGTTTTATTTAATTTGCACTCATCTGAAATCCGCCTGCACAATATACAGTAAAAACCCGCGTGTAAGAACGGGTAACTATCTGTACAATGAAGACCTGACCTTGGCGGACCGGACATAGGTGGACCTCGCCGCCCGGACCTCGGCGGACCGGATATATATTTTTTTACATTTTTTCTATATTTGCTCCAAAAATTATAACATATTTCATTTTACTGAAGAAGGTATTGTCTGTTAGTCGGGTCTCCTTTTGCAGTCGCCTGTCCCGTTGCGTGACTCCGTGTCCAAGCGCGCGGCCACAAAAAAAGGTCGCTCGCAAAACACACTACATGCAGAATGGGGCGATTTGGGGCGATCTAAAGGCCCGGGATAGGCCTTGAAAGAGTGTAATTGTGTAATGTTCTTCATTATTAACCATTATTAACCTTTTAAATATTTGTATGGAATTAATGTGAGGAAAAATAACAATCAAAATAAATAGCAAAATGATACTATCTCAGTCGGAATCAGATCAAGACATGTTCGCTCATTCCGCCGCAAGCTCCAACTGATGTCGTAAGCGTGTTCCAAGCATGGTATTATATGTTGTTGGTCTTGTTTCAAGCAAAGAAGCGCCGATAGAAAGTTACTGTTCTCACGGCAATCAACAATTGTCCGGCCAGGGTAAACTGACAGCTCGGATTGTTTGTGCAGACCGATGTTATTTCATGATAAGTAAAGAGTGCATAATGTTTTTTTTTCTTGCTACAATAATTTCCAGGGCAAACTGACAGCTAAAATTGCTAGTGTGGAGATAAGGAATTAACCTTGTATGTAAGCTAAAGTGCTAGTACTAGGTCGCTAGAGTGTTGCAAGGGACGTTTTCATAGTACAGACAAGAGCAGCGAAGGGTCTCGCTCTCCCGGTAGACTCCTTTGCAAGCCGCCTGTCACGGAGTCACGCAACGGGAACGCTGGACGTGCCTGACACAAATCTCACTGGAGACCCGACAATACTTTCTTCAATAAAATGAAATGTATTATCAACCTAAAAAAAATACAAATTATATATATATATCCGGTCCGCCAAGGTCCGGTCCGCGAGGTCCGCCGAGGTCCGGTCTGCATTTTACAGAGACCCTGTAAGAACCTACAAGTTTGGCAAAACAGATTCTTATATTTCGCGGTAGTTATTGGCAGGGCTAAGTAGGTTCCTAATAAGGTTCTTAATTGCTATGCTGGAGGAGACATATACATAAACATGTATGTGTTTTGGGGTAATTCAATTTTGTCATCTACATTAAATGTATTGTAACCCCACATAAGAACCCTGCAGGTTCTTAAATCCCTGGGTTCTTACAAGCGGGTTTTTACTGTAATGCAACCGATCTATTGTCTTCAATATCTGGTCAGCCACTCCCATATGCTATTGTCTTCATTCGTTATTAGGGGAATCTCGAATTAACAACCAACAAAGCTTACAGTCTCCTGTTGACTTTCTTCTCTACATAGTCGCAAAGCGCGACCCAGGTGAGATCCTGAGACAGGATAAGAAGAGTCTATTTTTTCTTCCCATTTCTAAAACAGGGGCGTAGCCAGCACTTATGAGAGGGGGGGTTCCAAAATTCAAGAAATAAAAAACTCCACATAGATATCGGGGAAAAGCTACCGTTTGAAGAAATTTGCTACATTTTATATTGGAGCTTTTATTTGTTGTCTATTAAATATTTACAATTTTAGTAGTAAGTCGGTCCAGAAAGGCGAGGGGGGTTCCGGAACCCCTGGAACCCCCCCCCCCCCCCCCCCCCTCACCCTGGCTACGCCCCTGTAAAAGCCATTGAGGTTAAAAGCTGCAAATACACGTTACTTGTCAAAAATATTGGGAGGGGAGGGGGGGGGGGGCTTACGTGAAAAGGCTTAACAATGTTCACTAGTGAAACGATAACTATAAGGTTTGGCTACCAGCTACGCGTTTTGGCATGTCATTTGCGCTGCATTTGCCAAAAAAGTGCAGATTCGATAGAGCAATTACCTATGCTCACCTTTTTATGCACAGTTGAATCGATAAAACGTCTTTACACCCACCCAGTCGCCGTTACTCGAATTTGCGCTCAGTTCAAAACTTTCAAGAGAGAAAACATGATATATTCCAGGAGCCCATAATTAGGAGCTTTCATCTAACCTATGTAGTTGAGGTGGCGTATTTCCTGACCTTTGTTGCTGGTTCCCCAAGAGGTCCGCACAGTGCCGAAACACAAGATTGCGGCGGAGGCCAAAACGCGATTTTTCGGGGTATTTTAAGGTTTAGAACTTCTGCTATAATTGTTATCCCAGATACCGAACTGAGTAATGAACTTATATAGACATTTACATGAGGAATTTGACTCGCAGAGTCAGTCTTCGCTTCTTTCCGCCATGTTTATCGATGGCGATAATTTATACAATATCAAGACTTGGACGCTGACTGGACGCTGATTGGACAATTTCTACAACGTTTCGCGCCAAATTTGTTCTAAAAATAGATAGGTCAGGAAAAACGCTACCTCACGGACCCAGTACCAAAGATGAAAGCTCCTACTTATGGGCTCCTGTATATTCTCATAATTATAGGGGGGCACTAGCCCCTCGCCCTGCTACGGGCCTGACTGTTTCGAAGGTGAATGATGTCTTAGATTTCGAGAACCTAAACAAATAACATTGCTCGATCTTGGAGGTTGCCGAGCTGGTATATACTAATTGTTACATATATTTTAACTCCGTATATGTAATAATGCAATATTCTCTAGAACTGATTCGGAGAAAATGTAACAAACGTAGATGATTATTTTGCTAAATTTGTTTTGAATTTGCAACAATAACAACTAATTTTCCGGGATTTAAAATCCACAATCTCACATTACGGACGCAAGGATACAACGGCTGAATTTTCTGTTGCGCAGTGTATATAAATGTGAGCAACCTTACCCTATAGGACTGGACATCGGCAAAAACAGGATCTGAAAGTTCTTGGTCACATTCGGAAATAATCTGATGAGTAGATAAGGTCCACACGTTAGCTCATAAAAACCTGCAAGGGAGAAATAATAATAATAACCTCCACTTCCCAGTTAATAAAGTGTGATCAACAAGCTTCCCTTACAGACCATTCTCGCAACCAGATCTTCTTTCGGGCGAGGTTCTGGGGACAACCATTTCACTGATTGGCTAATTTTGAACGTTGGGGTGTGCGCAGAAATGCGTTTCCCTCAACGGCTCTAAGTCAAATCTCTCGCATGTATCAATGGCTGTCAGCAGAGACTCCGCCGTGAGGTGACGAGCCGGGAGCTCTTGGTTCGAGAATGATGAGAGAACATTCTTTCATCCAGAACGCAGAATGCTGTTTCGCAACGGCTCTGTATCAAATGCCACACACGCGTCAATAGATGTCATTAGATCCTTTCCCGTAAGGCAGCGGATCGGGGAGCTCTGGATACGGGAATGTTGAGAAAAAAACTTCCCACGTATGCCCAAACGTTCATAATCGGCATTAGCCCTCAGACAAATGGCTAGCACCACCAGAGCCTCTCCCGCGGACAGAACCCAAAAATGGCAAGATTTCTACCCTAAGGTCAGGTAAAGTCAGATAGGCTTGATTCTTTGCATAGAGTATCCTTATACAATAAGAAACAAAATAGAAATGAGTATTTTTTTTCTAATTGATCCGTCTTTAAGATATGAGGAGTTACTCTTTGGTTGCTGCAGCACTCTTTGACATTTTTATTAGAATTGTACAAATTTTGCCATAAAACGATGCAGTAACCAAAGTTTAGCAGCTGATATCTTAAAGACGGATCAATTAGAAAAAAAGACATAATTATTTCCATTTTGTTTTTTATTGTATAAGGATTCTCTATGCAAAGAATCAAGCCTATCTGACTTTACCTGACCTTAGGGTAGAAATCTTGCCATTTTTGGGGTTCTGTCTCTCCCGTGAGCTAACGAGCTAGTAAGCTCTTGGTATGAGAATCCTTCTATTGTACACGCTGGGGCCAACCACCCCCCAAAATGCGTCATTCAAACTTTGACTCAACATGACTTTCCATCCTCTGAGGCTATTTTGACCAAATTTGGTAGCGATAGGATAACATTACGATGACAAATATTTTCCACTACTTTTGACGTCACTATGATGCTTGGTGACGTCACCAGAGATTGCGTAATCGTTTGATCATTTTTAAGAATTGGAATATGCACTATTTCTGTAATGGCGATGATACACCTTAGCAAGAGATGTTGAAAACCGAAAACCGTTTGTTGATAGCATAAAAAATAGCTGAGGTCCACATTAGTTACGAACCGAGTTAATGAGCTGATTAAGTGCGCTTCTGCGCACTACGTCCAAGCACCAATTTAATTGATTCAAGAGACAAATTAGTATTCAACTTTAGAAGACGGACTAAAACGAAGCATAGCAACAGGAGTGAGAGCATTTGTTTTTTCCTTTATATTTCCCTGCACAAGAAATAATGGCGCCTTATAATCAATCAGACATTATGAAGAAAGATGACAATATCCCATGCAGTGGACAGTTTAAAGATCGAGAATTCGTAGGATGAATAATTTTGCTCAAAGCGTTGCTATGCAAATCAGTGTTATCTGGAAAAACTTCAAAGCGCGTGCAAACTTCTTCCGCAATTTATTACTTACTCGGCATTTTCCCAACGAAATGAAACCTCACACAATTTTTATCAATGTTTCCTTGAGATATTGTGCTAAAAGGAATTTTAATCCGGTACGGTTTTACCATATTATTTCACAAGGTTTGATACCCACTTCATCTCAAAAGTTCCACATGAATAGGCTTATTGTCATGTTGTTGCTCCATAATATTGCTTGATAAATTTGAAACATTACTTTGTTTGCCTCTTAAATTCATTTCACTAGCTGGAAATTTAATCAGAAAGTAACTTGGTTAATTGTGCTCGCGATTTGGGGTTTCTTTTGTAATGTATAGACTGCAAATGCACTCTCGTTCAAGAATGCTACACACGATACACAGTGACTCGCGCCGGTATTCAATTGAAAATCAAACGCAACACTCAAAATTCGCGTTCTAAATAAATAAATTCAACTCCATAATAATAAGATATTTGTGCTTGCGATTTTGGGTTTCTTTTTTTGTAATATATAGACTTCAAAAGTCACTATAGAAAATCCTATACGCGAGCCTTGATTCAATTGATGAACATAGAAACAATTGAACCTAACCTCAAAATTCGCGCTCAAGTAAATAACTACAGATATGGACAAATTGTTAAGATCAGAGCATTACTTCATTTGTTTACCACAGTAATTAGCCTGGTAAACTAAACATTGACGCAGTCAACGGTATCATATTGGAACAGCTGCTAGCGGCGACAATTCATCACTCGAAGAAACGTTTTCCTTTCAGTAAGTTTGCAGTTAAGAAATTATCCGAAATCCGATCTTTCTGTAAATTAGAAATATGGTTTCAAAACTGTCGTATCTAGGAAAACACCGACGTTCCTCTTGAGAGGCGGAGCCCCCTTGGAGTTGAGTTGGCTCACCAACTCAATAAAGTCTCCCATCTCTTGCGTTGCTTGTTTGGCCTGTTCCGCCTGTGACTGGGATAAGGCTGGAAGCGGTGTATTTCAAGAGTCCTTGGTTAAGGCTTAAAGGGGCTCAAAAGTCAATAAAAACGTGCTCAGCCGTCGAAATGTGTGCGTATCTGTGAGCTTTCATGGATATACCACACGAGAAAGCCTTACATAGAGAAAGAATCTTAAACGTGTGCCACTCAGCATTCAAAAGTTACCTGGCATCATAGGGCGACTCCCATATTTCGTCGGGCGGGGTGCTCGTCGTATCTTTTAGGGGTTAAAATTCGGGTTCCAGGTATCTTTTAGGGTATAAGACGAAAAAAGGCCAATTTTTTCCCCAAAAATGGTACAAAATTCTGTAAACTAGCACTTAGAGTAAGCAAGAAAGCAACTGAATAATGCATGTAGGGCCGAGCTCGGAAGATACCCTCTATCAGTCGATGCCAAATACAGGGCGTTTAATTTCCTAAGGCAAACTCAAAGAGCCCAGAAGTGGCTTACATATCGATCACGTGTTTCTCGACTGCCTAGAACTAAATAATAAAACAGACTGGCTAGTGAAAATAAGACATGATTTATACGCTGGGTCTCGGTGAGCTTTGGATAAGCATGACCTAGACACAGCGTATCAATCTGCAACACGCGAATTTCAAAATTGGCTAAGCGAAGTGTCGGATGACGACAAAAAAAGTGGACATAAAAACAAATTCCGTATTGGACCTTCAAACTCACGCGCCTGATGATTAGTGCACATAGTTGAATCGCCCTTGAGTTTTCCTGTCCCGGCAGATGAGCTGCACATCAGCCGTAGGAGCTTTGTCAGATCAAGTGTATAGCTCGAGAAAATATACAGCGTTGATCTGATGCCAGGTAACTTTTGATTGCTGAGTGGCGCACGTTAGGTAACAGTGTTTTAAATGCAAATTCGTCCTAAGATAGCGCCATCTACCAACTATATTCTTTCTCGATGTAAGGATTTCTTGTGTGGCATATCCATGAAAGCTCACAGATACGCACACATTTCGACGGGTGAGCACGTTTCTATTAATTTTGAGCCCTAAAAAAGGACTCTTGAAAAACACCGCTTCCAGCCTTATCCCCAGTCACAGCGGAACAGGCCAAACAAGCCACGCAAGAGATGGGAGACTTTATTGAGTTGGTGAGCCATTTCAACTCCAAAGGGGCTCCGCCTCTCAAGAGGAAGGTCGGTGTTTTCCTAGATACGACAGTTTTGAATCCATATTTCTAATTTACAGAAAGATCGGATTCGGATATTTTCTTAACTGCAAACTTACTGAAAGGAAAACGTTTCTTCGAGTGATGAATTGTCGCCGCTAGCAGCTGTTCCCATATGATACCGTTGACTGCGTCAATGTTTAGTTTATCAGGCCAATTACTGTGGTAAACAAATGAAATAATGCTTTGATCTTAACAATTTTGTCCATATTCTGTAGTTAACTTATTTGAGCGCGAAGTTCAATTGTTTATATGTTCAATTGGATCAAGGCTCGCGTATAGGATTCTCTACACAGGAGGGTTTACCGGAGCCGTTCCTCAAAAAATCCGTTCCCCATAAAGAAAATCTGCTGGCTGGAAATTACGAATCTAGAGACCTTCCTGGCTGTGATTTTTAACATACTGGTTCCCGGCTAGGAAATTTAACCAAATGTTACACGTCCTGGCTGGATTTCTTAACCGCATGCTGGCTGCTCGTTGTTGGCTGTTGTTGCGTGATGTTGACTTCATTATTTAGCTGGCAAGTACTTCACTTCCGCCGGCCGATCTAGCGAACGTAAATTATTAACGAAACACAATCAGGTGTCAATGACCAATGACTGCAGTTTTGGCTGTCACAATGACAGTTTGAATAAGGGTCTGGAAGGCGGTTGGGCCAAGTTCAGGATGGCGGGGCTCGCTCGCTCGTGGCTAAGGATAGCGAGCTCAATAGATATTTAGTGCCCCAGAGCTTAGACAGAGTACAGCCTGTGTTTCACCCTATGCATTTACACGTAAAGGTAAGATTGTATTTGCCTTTTTCAAGATCGTATGCACAAACGAGTATTTCAGTGTTTGTGATCAGTGATGGTCACTGTGCAATTTCGCAGAGTCGAATTATTGAGGTATCAAGGTTGGGCTCCTGATCAAAGTTAGTGAAGCCGGGGTGCGGCAGAATGGTGGGCAAAGTTACGCGGTTTCTTATTGAGGTAGGGGCGCGCAGTGAGCCAGGACGTCTCTAAGGTAAGAACTTCTCTGACGCGACTAGGAACTACATAATGCATTATACTAGCATTCTCTCTTCAACGAAGGTTATTTGATGTTTAGTCGATTTTTACTTCACGACATATCTCACTTGTCAAGCTTTTTTTTTGTTTTAAGAAAATCTAAAGTTAATATTCAATTCACGGTTCGATATATCCCAGATACTTTTCATCTACTCCTCGTCATCTGTTCATGTATTCTGGTATGATGTTAATTGAGCAACTGCAAGTAGATCCTACAGAAATGTTTGTCAGGCAACTAAATCTATAGTAGCAATAGCTTTTTTTTTTGGGAGACCCTGCCTCATGTGAATAGTCTCTGGGATAACCCTGTGTTTGTGCTTGCTTGCGATGTTTCCGCGCAGTGTCCCCTAGTTTTTTCAGCAATCACACCGCAGTGGAAAACAGATGGGTATTCATTGATCTAAGGAAGCAGTGCTAATTGCTTTGTGTGATGTAGCTTACACAACGGCATCTTTTGATAAGGGATATTTTTTCGGTAGATAATAAACTTGTCAATCAAATGGAGCACCCAGCATTTTCGATGTATAAAACTTCGTTAAGTGAATGAATATTAATATTAGTATTGCCAGTCTGCCGAAAGTTTTATCTCTTTTATCTTTCCTTATTAGTAACAGAAGTCTCCGGGATGTTTGAGATGTTTCTAGCACACCGCAAGGGAAGTCAAACAATTCGCTACTCAACCCTTAGATAACAAAGCGCAAAATGATAATAAGCGGTTCGACCAGCTTGAACAATAATTGTACATGATCCTGCTCAAGTCCGAATAATGCGTAGAGCATGTTTTGCAACCATAGTGTGTATTTTTTAAATGTTAGTCATCGTTCTACTTTGTACGAACTTCTAGAGTCTCACATGGAAGGCCTTTCTATGTGGGCCATATCTAAACAAACATTCTATGCGTAGCATGCTAAGTGAACAATATTAACTACAATGTGCTCTAAATGAAAAATTTGATCAAAAATTCACAGTCTTTCGAAATTTCGCGAAACATAATTTACAAGCTATCTGAGGATGAAACCGTGGGTCAAAATAACCGTGGAGCAAAAAAGATAACCCATTTACGGATCGAGAGCCTTAAAAACCACACCCTTTTCCGCGGCTTTAGTTATTTGTGATTGAGTTCCAATTGGGGAAATTTGTGTTTAGTGATACAGCAAAAATGTTTACGAACCTTCAACGTTGTTTTAGGTTTGCGAACTTTATGCGAGTAACACTATACTTGCATTTCATGCCACTCAAGTGGACGATTTTTTAAATTTTTGTTTTAGGCATTTTGGGTAAAATAATTATGTGCATTTTAGTGTTACAGCAAAAAGTTTACGAACCTTCAACGTTCTTTTAGGTTTGCGAACTTTATGCGATGTAAAAGAAGGAAAAACCAACACAGAAACGCAAGATTTGCGAGTAACACTATACTTGCACTTCACGCCACTCAAGTGCATGATATTTTTTATTTTTGTTTTAGGCTTTTTGGGTAAAATATGTGCATTTTAGTGTTACAGCAAAAATGTTTACGAACCTTCAACGTTGTTTTAGGTTTGCGAACTTTATGCGAGTAACACTATACTTGCATTTCACGCCACTCAAGTGCATGATATTTTTTATTTTTGTTTTAGGCTTTTTGGGTAAAATATGTGCATTTTAGTGTTACAGCAAAAATGTTTACGAACCTTCAACGTTGTTTTAGGTTTGCGAACTTTATGCGAGTAACACTATGCTTGCATTTCATGCCATTCATGTGGACGATTTTTTTTAATTTTTGTTTTAGGCTTTTGGGGTAATATGTGCATTTTAGTGTTACAGCAAAAATGTTTACGAACCTTCAACGTACGTTGTTTTAGGTTTGCGAACTTTATGCGAGTAACACTATACTTACATTTCATGCAACTCAAGTGCACGATTTTTTTATTTTTGTTTTAGGCTTTTTGGGTAAAATATGTGCATTTTAGTGTTACAGCAAAAATGTTTACGAACCTTCAACGTTGTTTTAGGTTTGCGAACTTTATGCGAGTAACACTATACTTGCATTTCATGCCACTCAAGTGCACGATTTTTTTATTTTTGTTTTAGGCTTTTGGGTAAAATATGTGCATTTTAGTGTTACAGCAAAAATGTTTACGAACCTTCAACGTTGTTTTAGGTTTGCGAACTTTATGCGAGTAACACTATACTTGCATTTCATGCCATTCATGTGGACGATTTTTTTAAATTTTTGTTTTAGGCTTTTGGGGTAATATGTGCATTTTAGTGTTACAGCAAAAATGTTTACGAACCTTCAACGTACGTTGTTTTAGGTTTGCGAACTTTATGCGAGTTCTATACTTGCATTTCATGCAACTCAAGTGCACGATTTTTTTTATTTTTGTTTTAGGCTTTTTGGGTAAACTATGTGCATTTTAGTGTTACAGCAAAAATGTTTACGAACCTTCAACGTTGTTTTAGGTTTGCGAACTTTATGCGAGTAACACTATACTTGCATTTCATGCCATTCATGTGCATGATATTTTGATCTTGTAAAATTGTGCATTTAATAAGTAGTCTAGTCACGTGTCTATTTCATATAAATTCGTAATAAATGAATTGATATCGATAACATAGCTTCTTTTTTTTGGGGGGGGGAGCAAAACAAATATCGAAGCTACCTCTGTATATAGCAGCCAGTTTGACTTGTACTTTGAAAAATCCTGGGTTCCGTTGGTCAAGTTTGTGCGAACTACTCATAAAACCATCCCATGTCTTCCCTGCTAGCAGAGGCCTCTTGTGATCCCATGTCATTTTTTTTTTATTGATAAATGTTGTTAGGGACGTGTCATTATTTAGTGGGGGGGGAGGGCTCCTATTTTTGTGGGGAGGGTCCTAATTTTTTTCGCGTGCCCAAAGGGAGGGTTCAAATTTTATTCACTCCTGTTTGGGGGAGGGTCATACTTTTTTCAGCAACATTTGGACGATGAAGTAGGTAAAACAGATGCCGATAGTGGTTATTTCAGAGTAACTTCCCTATAAAAATTTGGCGCATAAAGCATGACATCCAATATCCTCTATGAGCAACGAAGACTCTACCCTGACGCCGTTACAAAAACAAATCTATCTTGACGAAGAAAAGCAAACTCCCAAAAATGCCCTGCAATGATTTGCCTGGCGGGCAAGTCATTATATAAGTCATTATATGAAAGATGACCCCATAGGTAAGCGTGAGTTTTCGACGTTACAAGCATAAAAATAAATTCGTCATTTGGGCCGCGCTTCGTGCACATGAATATTAATAATTGTCATTATGAATAATATAACCTTGTTGGCTCAGGAGCCCATCAATAGAAGCTTTCATCTAACCTATAGTTGAGGTAGCGTACTTCATGGGCTCCTGACAGGCTTTGTTTGCTATACCGTACACAAAACGTTCATCTACCCTTTCTCTGATGCTTGATGAAATGCGTTGATCAAAATTCGGGCGCGCCCCTTTTTCTGTAAAATGTCTTCAGTACTAGGTCAAATAGGGGACGGGAGAGGTGGGATCACGTTAATCATTGTACTTATAGAGGGAGGATCACTGCATTTTACCGTGTATACCCAAAATCCTAATCGAGGCGAGAAAAAAGTATTTCTGCTTATGAAGAATGAAAGAGACATTGCATCTCTCGGACAACAGTCTATCTGATAGGTTTTTCAGAAAATATAAATTACATGGGGGGAGGGTCCCAATTTTTTTACCTTCGACTGGGGGAGGGTCACATTTTTTTTGTTATGTTCAAGGGGAGGGTCCTAATTTTTTTTCGCCTTGTTTGAAAAAAATGGGAGCCCTCCCCCCCCCCCCCCCCCAGTAAATAATGACACGTCTCTTAGTAGTTTGTTCTCACGAGTGGTAATTGTATATTCGTTCAATTTAGCAAATTCTTCCAACAGGTGTATGGAAGTAGTAGTGTTTTCCCCCATCTTCATATATTATACCGAGCTCAATACAGGTTGCTTATTTAAGAATTGGAAATAGAGCATCGCATATTGTAGTAGTTCTATAGTTTCGATTCGCAAATCCCAATGCAACATTTTATTTTTGCTGGCTCCTGGCAAAAAAGTACATTTAATCATTTTTGGTGCTGGCTGGCAAATAACAGTACATCAGGCACATGGTGGCTGGCAACGCTTGTTACTCTAGGTGAGTGCTGGCTAGGAATAAAGTATAAAGGGCACTCCCTGGCTGGCTTTGAGGAACGGATGTTTTTTTCCCACGAAGATTAATAATTAGCTTATTAATGGTTGCAAGTGCTCTTAAAGATGTTTTTGCTATGTTTTGATTAAATAAGAGAAAATGTTCGTTGAGCCCTCCTGTCTACAGTGACTTTGAAGTCTATATATTACAAAAAAGAAACCCATAATCGCAAGCACAAATAACTTATTATTATGGAGTTGAATTTATTTATTTAGAACGCGAATTTCGAGTGTTGCGTTTGGTGCTCAATTGAATCCGGGCGCGTGTCACTGTGTATCGTGTGTAGCATTCTTGAACGACAGGGCATTTGCAGTCTATACATTACAAAAGAAACCCCAAATCGCGAGCACAAATAGCCAGGTTACTTTCTGATTAAATTTCCAGCTAGTGAAATGAATTTAAGAGGCAAAAAATTAATGTTTCAAATTTATCAAGCAATATTATGGAGCAACAACATGACAATAAGCCTATTCATGTGGAACTTTTGAGATGAAGTGGATATCAAACCTTGTGAAGTAATATGTTAAAACCGTACCGGATTAAAATTCCTTTTAGCACAATATCTCAAGGAAACATTGATAAAAATTGTGTGAGGTTTCATTTCGTTGGGAAAATGCCGAGTAAGTAATAAATTGCGGAAGAAGTTTGCTCGCGCTTTGAAGTTTTTCCAGAGAACACTGATTTGCATAGCAACGCTTTGAGCAAAATTATTCATCCTACGAATTCTCGATCTTTAAACTGTCCACTGCATGGGATATTGTCATCTTTCTTCATAATGTCTGATTGATTATAAGGCGCCATTATTTCTTGTGCAGGGAAATATAAAGGAAAAAACAAATGCTCTCAATCCTGTTGCTATGCTTCGTTCTAGTCCGTCTTCTAAAGTTGAATACTAATTTGTCTCTTGAATCAATTAAATTGGTGCTTGGACGTAGTGCGCAGAAGCGCACTTAATCAGCTCATTAACTCGGTTCGTAACTAATGTGAGGTCTAGCATTTCAAAGAATGACCCGATCCCCTCCCCTATTTTTTTGTTACAGTAGCAAATGTATGGGAAAACAAACTCACTGGTAATTTTTTTTAGTTTTTAGTCAATTGAACCGATTTCTGTTGTTAAGTGTCAAGCAAAATGGTATCTAAAATCGTATGAATTTGAAATTTTGAATTTCGTCCTTAGAGCGAAGATATAAAGCATTGTTATATTGTGACGTCATAATCTATTACGTCATGAGTATACATCTTTTGGATTTTAAACACGGAAAATAAATGATCGAAAGTGAAAATGTGTGCAATTATTTTGTAGTTAACTAGTATAACCTGTATACTAAGACATTTGTATGTGCAATGATGTTACTGTGCAATAAATAATTATTTTGTAAACTTTTTCAACTGTTAAGGTAGATCCAACCTTATACAAATCATGAAAAAATCATAACTCAGCTAATATAAATCCTAAAAGCAAACGGTTTTCGACTTTTAGCTTTTCTTGCTGAAATCTATCATTGCCGCTACAAAAAACAAGCAGCAGATTCAACATTACGAAAAATGGTCCAATAGATACGTTAACGCCAGTGAGGTCACAATCACCATGGTGACCACTCAATACATGGAAAAGTTTTGTTCTAGTTCTAACGAGAAAAACCTTACTTCAACTATGGCAGAGAAAGCTACAGCAACACAAAAAGGGACTTTCGACTTTACCAAGTGAGTTGTTCAATTTGTTATATTTTGCCAATGTCAATTCTTATCCATCAAGAGTACATAAATAAGAGTGTACAACATGACAATAGGGCGTGAGAGAACCTTTAGACAGACCTAGTTATTTTTAGATTGGCACTTAGTCTTCTCTATACATCCCCTAAGGCCACGCACAGAGAACAACAAAGGCAGAAAACAATAGGCCTAATTAAAGAATACAGTTTCGCAAGAGCGTGCGTATCGGTTGAGCGGTTGTAAATACCGACGTTTTTATGAGCTCCTGATGAAATGAATTTGATTTGCTACAAAACAATAGCTTTGCAATTTGGCGAGAAAAATAGTTCTAAAAATAACTAGGTCTGTGCAAAGGATCTCTCACGAATACCATATCGGAGTTGTTCACTCTTAATTATGTACTCTTGATCCATATAATGAAAAGAACATTACACGGTGTCTTGAAGATATGGATTTTATTTTCTCGCTGCGCTCGTTCGTAAAATATTGTTCTTGCCAATCGAAAATAAAATCCATCTTCGCGCCATCGTGTAATATCCTCTATGTATTGCCGTCTCAAAATCGTAATTAGTATATAAAATTGCGGTTCCAGGGTGACTGCGCCTAAACACAACGACTGATTCTCATGTGGATTGCCGAGCTGGTTCTACACTCATATCCGAAAACATAGTCGATCATGAAATGTCACATATCAAGGAAATCTCGCCAGAAAGTCGAATTGCCGACGTTGTTAAACTTCCTTATTAGGAAATCCACCTTGCTTCATTTGGAAGGTCTTTAAGCATTTGTCCTCATATCTCAGGGAATTTAGCAGGAAAATTAATCAAAACTTGCAGATGTTCGAGAAACATCATTCTCTTGGTCGCCGTTTTGTTTTTCCTAGGCCAAAGGGCCTGGATCGAGATTGTTTTGGACCTCCATTGTTTTCCTTTCATTTTAAACTCCAAATATCTTCAAATGCATCAATAAAATGCAGTTATTAAGATATTCGAAAGCATTGTATAGTAACACAATAAAAAGTAACTCCGATGCTGACATACAATAGGGTATAAGAAATTGGATTTTACCTCATCAAACGATGCGACGCCCTTCGCCTTCAGTTTTTCAATGACTATTTTGGTCAGAATTTTCAAACTTCTTTTTATCTCTCCTCTTCCACCCGACTCCCTGTAAATAAATGTAGTCTTTAGCATGGATGGATTTTCTTTTTTCATCTTGGATTTTCTTGAAAATAATTTTTAAAGTTAAAATTCGATAATTCAAGGGACGTATTTAAGTGTACAATATCGCTAGATATTTTTTGCAGTCTGCAAAACACAAAGACGAGAAAAAATATTTCAGCGATATTGTACACTAAATGCCTAACGTTATTTATTATCCACCTCTACTTTTCTAGACAAATACAGCAAATGTGTGACTCACAATGCGTTACACGCGAGCTGGATGACTTGTGATTGGTTGATGCCAAAACAGAGCGTTGTGGGAAAGCTCGGACCATTTTCGGCTGAATTTGCACAAAAGTTCGAAATTGACAGATTCGCAAAGCTAGAAAGGACATAATATTCTCAACTATATATCCATTTTGTAACTGCATATTGTAAATGGAACATGAAATGACGAAAACCTATATAGCTTACGGTGTTCCAGGAAATCGAGTCAAGATATTTTTTCATACAAAACTACAGCAGCAAAGATTAGACCCAATCCCAATTGCTGGTTTTCATGTGACGTCATCTAAAAGGGGATGCAGCGTGGTCGAAGAGGGAGGCAGCGTGGCCGATGAGGGAGGCAGCGTGGCCGATGAGGGAGGTAGCGTGGCCGATGAGGGAGGCAGCGTGGCCGATGAGGGAGGCAGCGTGGTCGATGAGGGAGGCAACGTGGCCGATTGGTCAGCGCGTCGGACTTGCAATCCGGTGATCCTATTTTCGAGTCCCGCTCGCTGACCACTAACAGTTACAGCACTAACTCTCGGTGCTGTAACATTGCAATGCCGGGATCGACTTCTCGGACGCGCTTGTAGATAGCCAACTGGTTTGCCTCTCCAGTTGGGATTCCTAATAATTAGATATTTGGTTCCAATTTGAGTGGAGTCACTCTGTGATATAGCTGGCTAGAGAAGTGCACTTCCACTATAAATATTAATTTACATTACATTTTACATTTACATTAAATGCTATAACTTCTAAACTAAAACTCCTGCGGAGATGTTCTATTGCCGACTAACAAATCTACAGAAGGAGTCGTCTCACCAAATTTCGGCGCCTTCTGCCAAGTGGTTCTGGAGATATCGCTGAAGCTATTTCTGTCATTTTCTCAGACAATTCAAAATTTACAGAAAAAGTCGACACAACGTAGAAAATATAGTGAGTACGATATTTGTGCTATCCTGGTCCCAGGGTGAAGTTTCCAGCATTTCCATGTTTTCGACCCAAGTTTGAAGTCGTATTTGGGTTATTTCAGTGAACAGCAAGATCTCGTTCCGGAACTATTTATCCTGCTGCCAATGAGAAGGGCGCTAAATTCATCATCCAATGATAGGAGGCCCCGAAATTCCGCCTTTGCTCAGTTCCTGTAAGGCATGGCTCTCGAAAATCACCAACCTAAAAAACTTAAGGGGTGGTCTATCAGTTTCAACAATTTCAAGATTAGACATCGTTCAGCTTGTGGCCAAGAAATAAGTATGTTTTGAGTCTTGTGAATGTGACCTTTGAACTCTGTGTTTTAATCATTTTCCAAAAACGGCCCCTGAAAACGTAGAAAGACTGAATGTCCTAAATATGTTTCCATGTAAGGTAATTAAAGTCGGAGCAGGTATTACCGATCCAACTGGAAATCGTGACTTTTTCAACGGGAACCATATTTAAGGGGATTTTGAAATTTGATACCTTCCAATAACCTTGCCATCTAAATTGGTGTACATGATTTCCAGTGTAATACTTGCTCTTAGTTGAATAGGTTTTCGTTTAGACATGCTTGGAAAATCTAGCTTTTCCCCGTTTTCAGAGACGGTTTTTAAAAATCTTAAAAGACAGAGTTCAAAGGTCGCATTCGATGTTGCCATGGAGAAAACACTCAAATCTAGCTATTTCTTGGTGCCCCATAATATGAGTGAAGTTTAGTAATGAAATTGTGAATTGTACTCAAGATAGACCACAACTAAGGTTTTGGGCCACCACCTTTGAGTGACATTCCTTACAGGAACTGAGTGGGACTGGCGTTTTTCATTGATTGAACAGAGTTCCTAGCAAGTGTCCCCAGGGGGACCATTCAGCAAGAAACAAAGCTAGAATCACTAAAGGCGAGGTAAAACGGGCAACTAAAACACTCAACTTGTCTCGCGACATTGTAAAACGAGTTGAAGAGTACAATGCTGCGCGGTTCACCACCTGACCAAACAACTTGTTTCGCGACAAATGGGCATGTTGCAAGTTGAAAAATAGTGTTGCCGAAAGTAGAGGTCCGTCCTACTTTTTGCAACAATACTTCTCGTTGTTGCTTGTTTTTCCCACCGCGAAGGGAATTTGGTTTGCAACAAATTTGTGACTTGTTGCGACAATTTCGCCAAAAACTGTCGATTTGCCGACGTTGCAAAACGTCCTTTAGGAAATTCCCCTTACCTTATTAGGAAGGTCTGTAAGTATTTGTCCTCAAATCTTTCCGAAAAAACGCAGGAAAATTTACCAAAACTTGCAAAACACTCGAGAAACATCATCCTCTTGGTCGCCATTTTGTTTTTATTCCCCACCAAGGGGCCTGAGACGAGATTTGTTCACCACAGGCAGCACACGCGGATTTGCCATAAAAACGACAGACTTTCTTGATATGTTTTCCATTATGTCGCATTCCTTCCATTATGCGCAGTCACTGTTTGTTGTGTTACTGCCCTACTATGGTTTTAGTGTAATTACTAGCTGATGCCCGTGAAAAATTCACGGAGTGTAAGGGGGAAATTTATTTTACTTAAAGAGTTCTCTGTTTAAAAAAAACGGGGAAAAATCACAATGGCCATATGGATGTGGGGAGGGGTTCATGATTTCCCCCTTCCATAAACTACTGGATTTAAATTATAATAACCTCCCATCAGCATGAGTACCCCGTCCCACCATGCCGAAATAAATGAAGTGAGCCCAAAAGGATTTTTCTTTTTTTGCACTGGTCTTCCTGATTGGTGCGACAAAATCACGCGTGTGTCCGTCTCTCAAATCGGTCAAAGAACCCGTGAAAATCGAAAGCGCAATTTGACTTCGGAATTGTTTGTATGTTTATCATATCTCAGTGAGGGGAGAGAAGAAACAGGTCAAGTAAAAATGGTCTAAGGACTAATATTTTTTTTAGTTTATATTATTTATATTTTTTCGGCTTTATCCCTCGCTTAAAAAATAGCTTGAATTACAACTTAGCCCAAAGTGAATCTTTTCCAACAAAAACATGCCCACTGGAGGGATTTCCTCCTTCTCTTCGGGATTGTGTCCTTCGTTTTGCGATAGAGCCGTCAGGATTTATACTTAGAGAATATTTCATGACTTTCACGGACTTTGTTTTGTAAATGTGTCATTTCGACTTAGCATGAATTAGCGCGTGCTCCGAGGGAAGCAAGGTACTGTGTACGTTTGTTGAAACTTGAGTCAAAATTTTTCTCAGCTCAAATCTTTCAAGTTAGAATTATCCCTGCACATTCCTGTATGTAATCTGTAAGAGAACCATTTAGGTTTCAATGTCTTTGGTGCTTTTGGCTGCGCGAACTGAGTTCTTTTTTAGTTTCTGTGGGAGATTTTCAACATGGCGGCAATGGCGGCATTGTCCCTCGCTTAAGGAATCGCTTGAATTAGAACTTTGCCCAGGGTGAATCGTTTCCAACAAAAACACGCCCACGGTCCAGATTTCCAGCTTCTCTTCATCAGGTTTGCGAACTTCTTTTGGCTGCACAGCTTCAGAGCTAAGCCGGAGTGAGTGCGGACACGATTTCTCTTACGGTGTTAGTATATAGATATCTACTGGCTCATTGTATTTATTTTGGCAAAATGCAGTTCACATGCGCTAAATATTCACTGGCCTGTGAAATGAAGACAATTGAAAAAATCTACGTAACAAACAGCGAACGACATAATTTTCGCCCCGGGTGCAAACCTTAAAGTGCGAAGTGCAAACGTTGAGAGAAAGATATGATCATTTTCTAGCTGCTCTGCAATTTTTGGCCTTACGTTTTATGTATGGAGCTTACCTTTTCCAAATTTTCCAAGGCAGCACGAGATATTTTTGTTATGTAGATTATGTCTTTTGTTTTCATTTCACAGGAAGTGAATATTTGCGCATGGCAAATGCGTTCTGCCGCGGTGTCAGTTATTTTACGAAACCAAGTATCACAGTGTGACAGGGTCACAGGGTGACTTTGCAAACTTGCTAATATGGAATGTTACTGGACATAAACTCTTGCAACGCCCTGTGCTTTACAGAATCTCATTACGATACCAAAGGCACAACTTGATTGTTCGTCATCGGGTCCTGTCTCGTTGCTTTATGTTTCAACCTGAGTAAGGCTGAGTTTTCAAGTGTGTCCACAGGCAGTCCAGGCGAACTATTAGTACATAAAGTTGACTTATTACCTCTAAATGTCTCCTGACATGTGTCTTGGGGAGAATTGAACCCTCCGAGCTGTTCCGGCCTTCCCACAGTTCCCACTTGGATTCAAACGATTGTTTACGGTTGCCATGGCATGGTCTGGATTCCCAGTGCTTTCTAGGCCGGCTCTATGTCGAATCCATACGGAACCGTTGAGTTATCAGAAACTAGCGTTTTGGAGCGGTATTTGAAAGCCATTTCGGGTTGGATCAACTTCAAACTTGGCATAGATGTGCTTTGATTATTATTTTTCGAAGCGTTGAGAGGTGTGTTTTAGTACGGTGCAAAGCCGGAAGCTGCATACCTTGTGTAAAGATAATGGAAGGGGGAGCGAGTGAATTTTTTTACGAACTGTGGGAAGGCCGGAAACATCTCGGAGGGAAACATTTAGAGGTAATAATTAAAGTGAACTTTATTTACTAAAAATTCGCCTGGTCTGCCTCTGCAGAAACTCATGGTGCCGAAAGGGCACAAACTTGATTGTTCGTCATCGGATCTTATCTCGTTGCCTTTTGTCCCGTTACCATGCCGAACCGAAAGCCACAAACATGATTGCTCTCGTCATGATCTTGTCTTGTTGACTTTGTTTCAAGCTGAGTAAGGCTCAGTTTTCAATAGCCGTTCTTGCTTTATTTTGTTTCATATCGGTTTTCGCAAGAGTTGCCGAACCGTCTCAAAACTTAGCGTTTTTATGAACTCAATTGATATTGTTTTTATCTTTTCAATTTAATCCGACTCATCTTCTAATGAAGTTCTTTAAAATCTGGTATAGAAATCTGGAATGTGTTTGCCATTTTTTGGTGTATTTTATTGTTGCAGTCTTATTTCTGCGTTATTTGTACTCGTTTTCAGAGCAGTTGGATAATAAAGCTAATTATTATATAGACACCAGTGTTTTACTGGGAAATACGCCACTCGTAGATCTCATACGAAGCTACATCCGGGTCCTGAGTGACATATTTTCCATATCCTCACTAGTGAGGATATCGGTCAAAAGGAAAGTGCTTGGAAATCAATTTGGAATAATTTTTTCTTGGTTGTCTATATAATAAAAAGAAAATTACACGGTGTCTTGAAGATATGAATTTTATTTTCTCGTGTCAAAAGCAATATTTTACTCACTCGCTGCGCTCGTTCGTAAAATATTGCTTTTGTCACTCGAAAATAAAATTCATATCTTCGCGCCACCGTGTAATATCCTCTATATATAATATGACCAAAAAAAGAAGATGTTGACCCGCATAACACCCAGTAATGCCCGACTTAAAATTAATAAACCACACGTTACCCTACTGACATGGGCTGTTTCATAGGGACCATGACGATGATATGCCTCAGAACCGAGCGCCTCTTCTGCAAGAGAGTTTGAAATGCAGACTGTGAGTATGGAGTGTGTTCGTTCGTTATCGTTCGTTATCGCTCGTTCGTTCGTTCGTTCGCTCGCTCGCTCGTTCGTCCGTCCGTCCGTCCGTCGCTCGCACGCTCGCTCCCTCGTCCGTGAGTCCGTCCGTCCGAGCGACCCTTCTTATATCTAGGTTTTTTTACGTACATTAGTTTATAACTGTATTACAAGTTCAATTTACAGAAAATGTACTGCAGGCATTCCTTAGAATTTCAAGTAAAAAACATGCACTTGGCCTTCGATCAAAACATAATTTAAAAATCAAACGTTAAAGTGTTCCATTAGAACAATAAAACCCACTTCCGATCGACTTTTATCAAATTTCGAATGAATTTCTTTGAAATCTTGAATCACTTTTGGAGAAGGGCAAAATGCTCATTAGCCCAATACTTACATTTCCTGTAAAACAAATTATGAAAACTACCATTGGTATTGATCATATAAACACCAATGAATAATAACTTTATTCCATAATACCAAAAGAGATACATAGGAAACTAACAACTTTACACTAATACAAACTCTACAACATTAACAGAACGGCATCAAAAAGCAACCTAAACAACATTATTATTTAGTATTTTCATAAGCTGTCAAAATGTCAAAGCAGTACAACATATTTACTACTTAACATAATTATCATAAGCCGTCAAGATGTCAAAACAAAACTTCCCAACAGTCTTCATCAATAAATCGTCGGTCATTCCAAGTGAATATACAAATAATTCCTTTTCCCAAAAATATGAAAACGCAGAATTAATCTTCAATAGTTCCACTCTAAACTTATTCCGAATACCTAGAAAGGCATGATGTTGGCAAACCGAAAAATAATGAAATTCATCCCCAACCTCTCCCACATCACATAAATCACATTTCCTAGATTCGTATGGAATTTTAAGATATCTGCCAATTTCAACCGGCAGCTTATGTGCCGAAACTCTCAGTTTGGTTACCGCTTGTCTATGTTTATAATTCGTGATTGAGGAAAGGTATTTCTCCAAACTGATTCTCATTTTTATTTGGCGAAATGTCCGCAACTTGCCGCCCAAGGTATTACCTTGGCCGGCACTTTGGTGAACATGACCTTCCCAAACCTTAGTGAATAGATTATAAAGTTTTGACTTTACATATTTAGCCATTTTACCTATTTCGTTTAAAGACATTGAAAGCTCCTTAAGTGGTTTAATATCACATAAACTTAAAATGTTATTACTAAAAACAACCCCTTGAAAATTTGATTTTAAGCATACTTCCGCTGCTTTCCCCACTAATGAGTCTTTATACTCTGTATTAGTTATTCTCAACCAATATTTCACTACCAGATAAGCGACCTGCGCTATCATAGGCCCTCTGCCTAATTCAGCATAAACCGCTAAGTTGGTCGTCTTATTATGTACTCCAAGAACTCGTTTGCAAAACTTTAAGTGGAGCCTTTCCAGATTATTTACTACCTCAAATAATTTCTTTCTGAAACTATCCAAACTAGTTCCAACTCTTCCCAACAAATATGCTCCCCATACCTCACAACCGTAAAGAAGAACGGGAGCAACAAGTGAGGAAAATAATTTCAAAAGCAGCCTAACCGGCTTATTCGTTGAATTCGAGAAAGATCTGAATAAAGCATGATATGCCTTTAAAGCCTTATTATACAACATCGCTTGAGCACGTTTAAAGCCACCATCACAATGAAACGTAATGCCTAAATATGAATAATCCTCAACTCGATCCAGTTGCTCGTTATTTAAGTGCCATGTGGAAGCGAGAAACCCACGCCTTTGCGCGTATGACCCAAAAACCAAAACCTTGGACTTTTTCATATTTACTTGCAGCCTCCATTTTTTAGTATAAACGTGTAGCTTATCCAAACACACTTGCAAACCAGCTGCAGAATCCGATAAAAGCACCAAATCATCCGCATACAATAGACAATTCAAATTCTGATCACCAAGCGCTACTGGTGCACATTGCAATGAATCGAAAATCCCAGGAATGTCATTAATAAAAAGATTGAATAATGTGGGGCTCAAATTGCAGCCCTGTTTAACTCCAATCTCGGAGTTAAAGCATGGAGTACACCCATGACTTAGCTTAACCGCTGATTTAACAGACGCATACATGTTAAGAAGAATTCTTAGAAACTTTCGACTACAACCGTATGTAATCATTTTATAGAACAATCCCTCTCTCCAGACACTATCATACGCTTTCCTAAAATCAATGAAACACGCAAACAATGGTTTGCGTTTAGACTTGTAAGAATCAATCAACGTTTTTAGAACTAAGACATGATCAGAAGTCCGGCAACCTTGCCTAAAACCAATTTGGAACTTATTCAAAATATTATTACTTTTTAAAAATTGATTTAGGCGCTCATTTAAAATAAGAGTGAAAAACTTCCCCAAACAACTACTTATGCAAATACCTCTGTAGTTTGCAGGATCTAACTTATCCCCTGACTTAAAGAGAGGGACGATAAGACCCTCTGACCATTTTTTTGGAAACTTGCCACAAGACAAAACTGCATTGAAAAGCCTGACGTAGTAAGGTGCTAAAACATCGATCGATGACTTAATTATTTCATTACTTATGGAGTCAAAAGCACTAGCTTTCTTTACTTTAAGTTTTTTAGAAATATCACAAACTTCTTCCTTATCAATTGGTGAATCCAAAATCTTACTTTCTTTAGTAGCCCAAAGCCAAAAGTCCCCAACAATTTGGGATTCAGGACTACTGCTCTCCTCCGAAAAATTTAGTTTATTTAGATTCCGGAAATATTCGAACATTTCAGTCGGTGGCACATCATTTGAGGTTTTCGTAGATCGTTGTGCTTTAAGAGAGTTTACAAGCTTCCACATTGCTTTTGGATTAGCATCCTGTAGATTCTGAATTTTGGATAATATATCCTCATGAAATTGCCTTTTCAAGCGTTTAGTCAAACGTTTATAATTTTTCTTAGCTGAGAAAAACCGATGCCTTAAATATACTTCATTCGGGTATTGACAAACTAACTTTCCTAAACTCCGAAGTTCTTTTCGGAGATCATAACACGTCTTGTCAAACCACTTCTGTTTTGGAACTTTTCGTCTCCGGTGATCTCCCGCGCGAAATCTTGATATCTTCACACGTGAAAATAACATGTTATTTCACATGTGAACTAACACACTCGCCTTTGCTCAATGCTCGCCTTCTAGGCCTTAAACTCAAGTAAAATTAGAATTTAGTATTTCATTCATGTTTATATAATAAACACGAATATTACATGACCGCTTGGAGATACGATTTTTTATCTTCTCGCGTTAAAAATTTATCTCACTCGTTTGCTGCGCTCACTCGTGAGATAAAGGTTCAACACTCGAAGATCAAATTCGTATCTCCGCGCTGCCATGTAATATCCTCTATTTATTAAATACAATACTAATAACAAATATTATATTTATTTTTCCATCGTTAATGCTCTGGTATACAGAACCATGGGCTCCTTACAGAACTCATTATTGTGGAAGTTTGATTCCCTCTGGAGCTCGTGCAAATTTCAAAGCGTAAACAATGAAACTTTACTATTCTTGTGCGTCTTACATCCGTACAAAGTTAATCCTATATTGCGACTTTCAAGTTGAAGAGCTTGAAGAGTGTAAATAATATTTGTAAAGAGATTTTCTTGGGCTAGCGCTCTTTGCATAAACAATTTGTGTATTATATAGAGTTGTTCCTTAAAATCCCAGCGTTTACATAATCGTTCCAGCTGTGTATTGTTCAAGCAAGCATGTTAAATAAACAATTTTCGCACGCACTTACGAGTACCCCTTTTCGGATATCCGAGGTTGCTAGGGCAGTTGAATCACGAATCGTCATTAAATGATTACCATGTTCTACTCACCACTTCTTTGTTTATGCTCTTTCTGGGAGACTCGCTGAACAACTCTGAACGTGTTCTCTAGTGCATGCAGTGCAGTGCAGTCGCGATTGCCAGCATATATGGCTGACATAGAGTTGATCCTTGACCTCAATCGACGGAATCAATTCATATTTCAGAATCGCATGGCGAAGAATCAATCAGAGAGAGAGAGAGAGAAGCCTTTATTTAAAAATTAAACATTTAAACACCCAGGGTTGTCCATTCAGGTAGCCACAAGGGCCATCCTGCTATCAATAGGAGCCCAATTAACTCTTTCTAGGTGCCGTCTCTCTTACGTAAGGCTTTTAGAAAGATGCCGACGGAACTATCTAGTATTATGTATTACTGACAGCAAATACACCAATGCCAAAGTGCACATACGTTTTTCATGTATTGCGTGTCAATTAGAAAATCCATGCTGTGACATTTATTCCATGCTGCGGGCGGCATTAAAGGTGTAAACCACCTCATGATAAAGATGAACTTGTTGACGCAATGACAGGGCGCTAAAATTACCATGGAAATTTTCCCGCCTTATCAAAAGGAACCCCCAAAACCGGATATATGGGATAATAAAAACAATATAAATGTATATAACTAGGTAATGATAATAATACTAATAATAAACAAATATAATTTTAAAATAATAAAATAATCTTAGTCCTTTGCACGATAATATTCTTTAATCTATAATTATTTTTAGCGCTGTTTAAAACTTTACACCATAATAATCTATAATTATTTTTTAGTGCTGATTAAAACTTTGCACCATAATAATCTATAATTATTTTTAGCGCTGTTTAAAACTTTGTACCATAATAATCTATTGTTTTTTTTTTAGTGCTGTTTAAAACTTTGTTACATGATAAAAATTGGATTTATTTGAGACATTCTAACGGGGCTAGAACCTAACGTTCACATATATCCTTGTGGGAGGGAGGGCTACTATCTGGATGATATGGAGGGTCAGAGTTGTTCTTTCATGCCTATTTGAGGGAGGGGGCCACATGTTTTGTCATTCAATAGTCGATTTGCCTCCTCAGGTACTCCAAATGGTTGCATTTTTGGATTAACCAGTGTCCAGTGTTCTTAGGGTTTGCTTATTCTGAGATTACTCGCAGGCGCCCCGTGTTCTCTTGGTTGCGTAAATAATATGAAAGTATTAAAGTGTAGCCTGGAGCGGCCCACAGGGCATTTCATGCAGCAATATCTATGTGAATTTAAAAACCATGTTTTCTGTTCCACTCACGTTTTCATATAGCGGGTTCTAGAAAGCATTAAGATTGCCACGTGATAGTGCCCAAAAAGTGTAGAACGATCTACATAAAAGAAAAATTTGCATTTTAATTTGTTGTAGAGCTTGTCCGTTTTGTTTTTAAGAAATTTAAAAAGTGCATTTTCTCTTTTTAATGACTCGAGTCCACATCTAGTTCTATTACATGACCTTGGAGGTAGCGCTGCCTCAGGGGCGTAGCAAACAATTTTTTAATGTACGTACACTGTATTATTTCCATGGCAACTCTGCTTTCCATTTTTGCTGCAAATTTATATTATACTAGTTGATTACCCGTGAATAAATTCACCCATGCTGTCTTTGAAGGATGTTCGAGTGGATGGCAAAACAAAAATTTGTTAATGATTTTTACACTGAAAACCCAAACTACCGACTTCAGTTTGTTGTTTTCTCTTGGCGCACGCACTTGAAAATAGTCTCACAGCTTTTTTGTCCAAGGAAAACTACATGGTGATGTTTGGGAACAAAGACCCATGATAAAACTTTTAGAAGGCAGTTTGGATGTGTTTCCAGAAAACTTTTTACAAAGAAAGTGAATTTTATAATATTTCAAAGCGAATCTTTGACTTCCCAAATATAACCAATGACTGCCACGGATTTACTTCAAGCAAAGTCCATTTACTTGAAGTCGCCCCTTATAGTGTTTCACTTTTTAAATCGCCCCTTATAGTGGTTTGAGGTACTGATTGCTTACTGATTTAAAAACATTTCATGATCTGAAAACCGATTTCAGCAGCAAGCACCTCAGCACGGAGTTTTTTGCTTGTTTTTCTCTTTGGCGCGCGCACTTGAATGGCTTCCCAGGCAACGTCGTGCGAAGAAACTTTTTTGCCAAAGAAAGCCTAAAACAATAACATTTGTCCAGGTTTAAACTACAGATTGTAAAAACAAAACTAATCAACTTAAATGGACAGCTCCCGTCAAATGAAATGGTCTAAATTCCAAGCTTTGAATCACGGAAAATGTAACTTCGTTTGTAAAGCAACGCCAAACAATGGCGCAGAGCGTATCCTAGATAAAGACAATGCTTGAATGGCAGCTTCTCTCCTCGCATCGATTTCAAAAAACTGACACCAGCTTGCAACCCTGTGGGTGATATTTATCACATCCACGGTGGCAGTTAGCTCGACAGGCTTTCCATCTCGGAGCCTTTTCAAACAGCTTAAAATATTATAATATAGATTTGTGAAGTCACAGATTCAAAACCGAATGTTTGGCGGAGCCGTCAAGGGGAGAGGTCACAGTTACTTTAGCAACAGACATACACATGGATACTATTCCCAAAAGTAGTACCCCCTCCCCGCTAAATGACGTGTCCCTTAAAATTACTATCAAAACAGCTAGGTAGAGTTTCAATAGAGCTGTTTCAATTTCAGCCTGTGGGTTGCAAATTTCTGGTAAAAATAATTCTTAAAACATTGCGGGCGGGCGCGACAACAGCCACTATGCATTTTTATTAACATTTTTATGTTATCTTCTATTTCTAAGCATTAGCCATTTCATGCTTTAACTACACTAGGATGTTTTAAACGTGACAGATCGTTTTCATGATTCCCGACACGGTCATTTCAGCCTCGAAGCTTTGAGTTTGTCGCGGCCACACAGAGAATCTCAATCATACAATTCAAACTGGGACACCCAACAAAACATCTTGCAAATTTCTGACAGGCTTAGCTTCTTGCATTTTTACTCCTATCTCATGAATATAGTTTTTTCTTGCCTATTTCCATCTCTCTTCATATTTTTTAGAGGTTTGTTAGGACCTGTGTTAGGTGTACAGATTTATGCATCCGTGTAATCAGCAAAAAAGCCAATGATCAAAGTAAAATAAAGCATAGATGTGCGCACTTGTACACGGCTAATATAACCCATATTGAACGTTCACAGTGTGGACATGTCTGATATCACTAAAACTAATTATCTGATTTTTAAGTCCCGGCAGAAACCTGTACAAAACCCTAATCCTCCTGTTTTAACTTATGATGGCATTCCCCTCAAGCAGGAGTCATCTGTTAAATTCCTAAGCGTTCTACTGGATGATAATTTAACCTGGAAAAATCATATTAATTACATTGTAAAAAGGTTGCTCAATCTATAGGTATTTTTTACAGGTCTCGCTTTTTTTCTTTCCCAGACAACTAAACTGACACTCTATTATAGTTTAATTTATCCTTACTTTATCATACTGCTCCACTGTCTGGTCTTCCACCTACTCATCTAACTTAGGCTGCATTCATTATGTATACATTATGGATGCATATTTTTGTTGAGGTATTATTTATATTTTAAACACCGAGTTTGAACCTCCTGAAGAAATATCACTTGCATTACTATTCTCATGTATTTACCCTCTTTAAACTGATATGTTGAAAATTGCTTCGCGCGCACAACGGAAAACAAACCAAACAATCAAATACAAAATAAATGATACTCAGTCTATGTAGTAAGGTTCCAATCGAGAAGCGCACCAGAACACTTGGTAGAAAGTCCCTACACACAATAGAGTCCAGCCAACTAGGATTTTTATTTGCATTTTTACACTTTTTAATTTTTTTTATCATTAAGCCTTGTTCTGCATCTTTTGAAAAAAATGTTATTGACGCGACCCTACCTCGACATATAAGTTGAAAAAATGTCGGGGGGGAGGGGGCATGTTTTTTCCTTTTGACCAAGAGGGGGGATTCGTAAAAAATATGCTGTGCCTTGGGGGGATCTGAAAATTTTGCATTGTCAAAAAAAAATCCTCTGCCCCCCCCCCCCCTGTAGCATACATAATGAATGCAGCCTTAAATAGAATTTTCTTTTTACAAAGGCGAGCTGTACGAGCCATAACCAACTCAGATTACCGCGCACATTCTGCCCCCCTTTTTGCTCGACTCAACATATTAGGTATTTTCCAAATTAACTCGTTTCATATTGCTAAATTCGTGTTTTCTTATAACCATTCGTTGCTACCAGAATTTTTTTCAAATCTGTTTGTCACAAGTAGTCAAATTCATAGTTATAATACCCGATCTCATGACCATTAACATGTTCACATGCTTGCCGCACTAACATAAAAAAAATTACTATTATTTTTCAAGGCCCAAACATTTGGAACTCTTTAACATTCGATCCACAATGTTTCTAGTTTTAAGAAAGAACTTACTAAATTTCTATCCCCCTAAATTACATACTTTAGTAATCTGTGTTCGTCTGTCTCGTCTCGCATTTGTTTTCCTATTGTCTTCCTATAAGGTGAGGGCGCCTCCTCGCACAAGGCTGGTGGTTTCTTGAGGCGCTCTCGCTATCTTCTTTTTCATAGCCTATTTAGTTGTTTTTTTATGTATAACTGTAAATGTAAGAGAAATGGCGAGTAAATTGAAATTGAAATTGAAATGTTTTATCCCCAAGATGCGGACTGCTGTTTTTACAATCATGAGTGTTTGTTGGATATTATATCATCAAACGTGAAGTCTAAAAAAATGGAAGTATGACTAGACCTTGTGGAGTAGATGAAGGCTACTGTTGATGTGCTGCTGCAAATATTTACACTAATTTAAAATGAGATTCACAAAATGTCACTCCAAAGATTGGTACCTGAACTAATATATAGATTTAGCCACTGGCTAAAAGCGGAGCTCCTGGTTATCAAGTTTTCTGTGTGAATGAAAGGGATTCCCATGTGTACATGGTTTACATGGTTGCTTTAGAGTCTTCCCTTCACGAGATATTAATTTTCAAGCATAAATGACATCATCGATGACGTCATATCACGTGACCACTTCCTTTCGCTCATCTAATGACCTAGACTACACTACCAAAGTTTGGTTGTTTTAGAGTATTCCCTTCACGAGATAGTAATGTTTCAAGCATAGATGACGTCATCGATGACGTCACATCACGTGACCACTTCATTTCGCTCATCTGGTGACCTGGACTACATTACCCAAGTTTGGTTGGTTTAGAGTCTTCCTTTCATGAGATATTAATTTGTCAAGCGTAGATGACGTCATCGATGACGTCATATCACGTGACCATTCCATTTCGCTCATCTGGTGACCTGGATTACATTACCCAAGTTTGGTTGCTTTAGAGTCTTCCCTTCACGAGATATTGATTTTTCAAGCATAGATGACGTCATCGATGACGTCATATCACGTGACCACCTCATTTTGCTCATCTGGTGGCCTAGACTACACTACCCAAGTTTTGTTGTCTTAGAGTCTTCCCTTCACGAGATATTGATTTTTCAAGCATAGATGACGTCATCGATGACGTCACATCAGGTGACCACTTCATTTCGCTCATCTGGTGACCTGGATTACATTACCCAAGTTTGGTTGGTTTAGAGTCTTCTTTTCATGAGATAATGATTTTTCAAGCGTAGATGACGTCATCGATGACGTCATATCACGTGACTACTTCATTTCGCTCATCTGGTGACCTGGATTACATTACCCAAGTTTGGTTGCTTTAGAGTCTTCCCTTCACGAGATATTGATTTTTCAAGCATAGATGACGTCATCGATGACGTCATATCACGTGACCACCTCATTTTGCTCATCTGGTGGCCTAGACTACACTACCCAAGTTTTGTTGTCTTAGAGTCTTCCCTTCACGAGATATTGATTTTTCAAGCATAGATGACGTCATCGATGACGTCACATCACGTGACCACTTCATTTCGCTCATCTGGTGACCTGGATTACATTACCCAAGTTTGGTTGGTTTAGAGTCTTCCTTTCATGAGATATTGATTTTTCAAGCGTAGATGACGTCATCGATGACGTCATATCACGTGACTACTTCATCTCGCTCATCTGGTGACCTGGATTACATTACCCAAGTTTGGTTGCTTTAGAGTCTTCCCTTCACGAGATATTGATTTTTCAAGCATAGATGACGTCATCGATGACGTCATATCACGTGACCACCTCATTTTGCTCATCTGGTGGCCTAGACTACACTACCCAAGTTTTGTTGTCTTAGAGTCTTCCCTTCACGAGATATTGATTTTTCAAGCATAGATGACGTCATCGATGACGTCACATCACGTGACCACTCCATTTCGCTCATCTGGTGACCTGGATTACATTACCCAAGTTTGGTTGGTTTAGAGTCTTCCTTTCATGAGATATTGATTTTTCAAGCATAGATGACGTCATCGAGGACGTCATATCACGTGACCACCTCATTTTGCTCATCTGGTGGCCTAGACTACACTACCCAAGTTTTGTTGTCTTAGAGTCTTCCCTTCACGAGATATTGATTTTTTAAGCATAGATGACGTCATCGATGACGTCACATCACGTGTCCGTGTTACAGCACCCCCCTTGTGGCATAGACAAAATATTCCAAGTATGGTTGTCTTAGCATGTTCCCTTGAGGAGATATAATTTTTTCTTTGCATACCACAGGGTTCCCATGTGTACACGGACGGACGGACGGACGGACGGACGGACGGACGGACGGACGGACGGACGGGACGACGGACGGACGGCGTACGCTATAGGTTTAATACCAGAAAAATAAAGAAAAAATCATATCTCCCGAAGGGAAGCTTCTATAGAAGCCAAACTTGGACAAAGTTTCAAAGACCATAAGAGGAACTCTGCACCAAAGTCACGTGCCCTTACGTCATCAATGACGTCATCAAAATGATCCATAATGCCCGTGACGTTCAAAAATCAACTCGATAGTATACTATACGTTTTTCCCTTAGGTATGGTGCTCCGCTTGCGCGGGCCTTCGGCCCGCGCAGGAGCTCCGCTATAAAGGACTAGAGTTACCAAACGATGATTAGTTAATGGAAAATTATCACGATGGTTATAACGTAGCTAATTTCCTCCAGTTGGACAGCTTTCATACGAATTGCGCTCATAACGTTTTAACACGTAGCGCAAATGAGCTATAACTTGGCAGGTGAGCAACCCAGGGAATGCCAATCAAAAATATGATGACACGGTTTGATTGATTGACAATGTGACGTCATAATCACCGTGGGAACATAGCCCAAAAAAATTTAGTTAGGAAATCGGCTATGCAATCAGTTTCTATTTAATCGTCGCAGTAAATGAACGACTGTATCGAAAACCGGACTGAATTCTGATAAAAACGAGAGAAGTTATGACTAATTAAAAAAGTTCAAATTTCCCGCTTTGATGGTCAATTTGACCATATATGGTAAAAATTCGGCGATTTAGAGAGGGTGCTGCTTAAATCTGTTGGAGACACGTTTCAGATATAGGAATGTCTCAAAATTTGTAGTTACTTTGACTTAGTCATCTGATACTTTAGACGTCGTATTACGTCAGTATGACGTCTTCTAAGATGCAATTTTTACGTCAAAGTGACGTAAACAAGGTATCGAGTTTCATGCCAAAGTCAAAGTAACTACAAATTTTAAAATAGTGCTATAACTGCTTGAAACAACATCATAGGAGTTAACGCGTTGACGTTTAAAATCGCCGAAATTTTACCTTATATGGTCAAGGAACAATTAAATTCCAGAGATTCCGGCGGGAGCTTCGAAATCACGATTTCTTAATAACTTTTGATCTATATGTTCGATTTTAATGAAGTTTTCGGTTTTGGAGTCGGCTTAGTGGTTAGAACTTTTACCAACGTTTAAAATGGTTGATATACAAATTCCTAACTTTGGCGCCATTTTCAATGGCCTGTAGTGACGTCACGTTGTCAGTCATCATCTTCAGATTTCCATCAGTCGAAACATCTTTCCAAATACTAATACCTTGCCAAATTGACATAAATCGGATAAATTCCCAGCTCTCTGCATAGCGAGATGGAGGAAAATTATCTCGTTTAGGCCATCGTGTATGTCCAAGGGGGAATTGCGCAAATGGCCAATGCTCAGGGAAATAGATAGGCAATGGCAAGCCATGTTCATGGTTATTGATAATGACGAAACTGATTAATAGCATTATTTAGTTTCGGACTAAACAATTGCTTATTGTGAAATGTAGGGAGTGACTATCTCAGTCGGCTGTTTCGTAGGTTTGAGAGAAATGAAGTTATGTTATATTTTCCTTGGGGGGTCTGGGGGTATGTACCCCCATGGAGAAATTTTGAAATTTAGTGTCCCAAGATGGCCGGAGATGCAGTACGTAAAACTGATTGCAAACAATTTATTTTCTGTTTATTACGCTTGCAAACAGCTGATTTCAGTGTTTTTGGCTCTGCAAACAATTTTTTTTCAAATGTTCCCACCCCCTGCCCCCCAAAAAGGTCATTGAGAACTGAATAAAATTGACCAACGATGACTGTATTCTCAGTGTCATCAAAACCAGTCTAAAATTTGGCGCCCAAAAAATCGTAGCGGAAGGCCTAAACGTATTACAAAAAGCATACGGATTCAAACGAAAGCGCCCTAGTGTGGACGGGCCCTTAGCTTCTTCAATCGCCATGTTTACCGATGGAGATAATTTATACGATATTGAGATCTCGAAGCTGACTGGACGCTGATTGGACAATTTCAGCAACGATTCACGCCAAATTTGTTCTAAAAATAGACAGGTCAGGAAAACGCTGGCCCACAGACCCAGTACCAAAGATGAAAGCTCCTGTTCATGGGCTCCTGAATGTGTTAATTAATCAATTATCTCGAGTTTTTTTTAATTAATGGATTAAAAAGATTATTATTATTATTATTAATCACTTGGGGTCACAACCATAAAGACAATAAAGATCACTATCTTCAGAGGCCTCGAGGGTTCATGATCTCATGATACAGCTCTCGTAATTAAGATCTAAGCACATAAAATAGCCTCAGTGTAAAACAATAGAGGGTCATATAATCGAACGAGGAAACAATGGGATGCTTTGTTCTGTCTATCAAATCACACAGGAACTTCCGAGAAGCTGTATCACTCCTGATCTCTTTGCCTCTCTTTTTCCAACAGCTGTTCAAACAACAATATCAGTTCTAGAACACTCTCAGTGATGCCAAGTTTCAATAATCATTTCATAAGTTTCTGGGTGTGGTGATTTGAAAGCAATATGGGCTGCGCACTTCTGAATTGTATCCGAATATTATCCTAATAGTTTTACGTAAAAGAATAACTTCAGTTATAGCTACAAAGGGGGATATGATACCACAAAATAGAGACAAGTTTTCGAGAGTTGTTGTCTTCATCAGCGTTGTGGTTAAGAAAGCATATTTTGTAATTTTTTTGAAAAGTTTACATCAAGCCGCATTAATCCAAGCGGAACACCCCTGTATAGTATGTTGGTATTAATGACGTCGGCTACTGAGCAGCGGGACGGACTACCCCGCCCGCTCATGACAATATAAGTAGGTAAACATAAGTGTATCTAGGAACATTAGTCGATGTAATTGCTAGCTTATTTTATCAGATTGAGCTTTTGGAGAGAAGAAAAAAGTCGAAACATTGGAAAATGTGGTATTTCTGTGCTTTCCGGTTGTATTCTATGCATCGCCAGGGACATTGGAGTTTGATTTAGGCCAAATGACACTTTCTATTGATGATCAGATATATGCTGAGAACAAATACAAGTGATTGGTGCTATTATTTCTACGGATTCTTTGGATTTAGTGATAAAAATGATCTTTCTTCCCCAATGACTTATGTGTCACCATGCCTAATAAATGGCCTTAAAAAAGAAATTTATTCAGAAGTGCCCAATTTTTTCTCAACTGATTTTGTTAGTACTAGGGTCAAGGTCATTTGTGGAAGTGAAGTCATTGCCAGATCTTGTTGCAGGTAAAAAATAATAATTTCTAAAAAGTTGCAATTTTCAGTAGTTCTTTCCATCTCAAAAATAGGCTAAAACTAGGGCCAGGCCCTTCTCGTCCAGGCAAAGCTATGCCAACGACACATATATTTTCTGAAAGGGCATTAACAGTAGATAGTTACCATGCAGTTTATTATTTCAGGAGTTATATTGTCTTGGTGAAATAACCATGATAATATAACTCCCAAAAACATGAAAATTTGGTGGTCAGAGGGCCAAAAGTAGGACCTCCCCTGTAACTTTGAAACAAAATCCCAGAAAACAAAACCAAAGTGGCTTTTGTAATATCTCATCAAACCTAACTTCTGACACAAGTTTGAAGGAAATCGGTTGACCCCCACTTTTTTGACCTGGAACACTTTCTCAGACAATGGCTCTTAATTTCGATCCGTTTGAATTGGTTTAGTGAAGCACTATAGACCTGATATTGTGGTAGCTCATTCCACAACTTTGAACCACTATATCCAAAGCTACGCTTGCGATAGTCCGTTCATTAAGCGGTTTTGGGAGAGAAACTTGGAAATCTGAATTGCGTAAATTAAGTTTACTTGGCGTGAAACAAAAAGCTTTTGCAAAATAAGCAGGAGCCAGTCCGTGTAGAGACTTAAACATCAGAATTTCTTTCCAATACGGTAGTGTGGACGCGTATTGATCACCCATGCGTTTTCGATTTCGCCGAAAACGGCAATAAGATCACTGTGCCACAAGGCTGATATAAAGAAGGATTGGCTGTTTCTGATTGGCTACGAAACTTGATAACATAGAACCTTTGATCGAAACAAAATGCCCCTTTTATCAATGTACACGAAACAAAATCGGTCTTACTATTGGTCTTATATAATCATTATATAATTTGATGACCTTTGATCGAAACAAAATGCCCCTTTTATCAATGTACACGAAACAAAATCGGTCTTATATAATCATACTATTGGTCTTATATAATCATTATACAATTTGATGACAAAGTCCTTTGGTTCGGTCACACTCTACGTCATGGATGTTTACTGGGCGTATTCATCATTGAAGGTAGAGTGGAGGGCAAGAGGCCGTCGAGAAGAAGAAGGTGAAGAACAGGAATGCTTGACTCGCGTCTCTTCTTGACCGCGTGAAAAGACGGGCAATGAAGCAGATGAGAGAGAATTTGATCAGAATTGACCCGATTAACCATAAGCTTAAGGATTTTGCACACGTCGTCGATCCTACTTTTGCTGGCCTCTTTGCTTTGATTGGTCCAATATTAGAGGAGTCCACCCACTCACTCACGATATGAGACCCGGCAACGCAATTTTCCTTTTCGTAAACGGTCGTTACCTTTTTCGTTTTCACGTTTAGTTTCATTTATTTATTTATTTATTTATTTAATAGCTTTCACCAATTCACAAACATAATTTACAGAAATAAACAATAGCACGAAAAAAAAATTAAAAACAAATAATAACAAAACTTTGGTGAGGGTCGCACAACAGAGCGAGGCTCCAAATTAAGTGCGCCCGTTTTGAGGCTGAGAACTAAAAAATTAAAAACAAATTAAACACTGATATAAAATCTAACTTGGAGATGCTGTGCGTCGAGCTGAATTTAGCGGGTGCGAAAAAACTACTTCTCAGCACTGTTTATAGGCCTCCGGATGCTACTCCTAGTTACGACTTCGAGTCAGTTCATCAGCTTACTTCACACCTAAATAACTCAGCTGCTCGGTTACAAAGGAGTCAATCGGTGATCCTTGGCGATTTTAAGGTGACTTGCTCGAAATGGTTTGTGCGCTCATCTGTGTCCAGAGCTGGATTACCAGGTTATACATATCGGGCTATAACTTTTGCGTTTCTTTGCCGATTCCAGTAACTCTTTTTGTAAATCAAGCACAAATGACCCTAGATTTGCTGCGAATTCTCCGATCTTTGCAATCTTTTTTATCTAAGTAACAATACAAAGAAGACCCCATAGTTTTTAATGCCCTCTCATAAAAGAATCTTGCAGATATTTTCGGCTTAAATCTTGGCGATGCTCATTAAAAGACTTGAACTTTCATCTGGCCAAGTTTCAGAAAATTCGTAGGCCAGAAATGCATTAGCGAGGTCGATGTTGAAGACGCACCACAAATTAAGCCTTTCACTAAGGCATGAATGTAAAATTTTCCTGCGCACTAATAAAAGCACTTTAACCTATCATTTTTTGGGACAAGTTACCTAGATGCATGTCAAACTATATGTTAAGAGCAATTGCTTTAAATCCAGACCACTTAACTTTAGAAGCACCGTTTCTTTGGGGCATAAAACCAGAAATTTATGGCATCCCGCACTTGGTAAATTTAACCTTAAAATTGGATGTTTTGTATCAAAAGAGATATCACGGAATTAAACTGAATGTTTTTGAAAGCTATTATGCAGGTTTAACTTAAAGTTGAATGTTTCATTGCCGCGAATTCTAATTTTCTGCTGCGAGCTAACTGCGCGCTCTCCATGGCAACGTAGCCTTACCTGACACAAAGAAAAGAAAAGTCTTTTGGCCCGTAGAGACGTCGTTAGTGTCCAGTATATTGTAACGTGATAAGGGAACCACCTCTGCCCGAATTCGAAAATATAGCCTAGTGCCATACAGTGAAGACGAAAGGATGCGCAACAACAGCGATTTAATCAGGACGAAACTGGAAATGGTACAACCACGACGACAAGATTGCCCGAGAGAGAGAGCCTTCCGTAAGGCAGCGGCTCACTGAGGGGTGTGCTACGCGCACGGAATTTCAAACTAACGGGGGCGTAGTGTATCGTTCATTAGTATATACTACACGGGAACCTCCATAGATCGCGCGTTTTGATTGGTTCGCTATCTCGGAATATTGCCACAATATTCCGAGATCGAAAGCATTATCCCGAGATTGAGAAGCTCGAGCGCAAGTGGTTCGGATATTTTTACTTCCTAAAGGAACTATCTAATTCGAAATGCTACAAAAATCCTTCTAAATTAATTAATGTATATTGTTGTCTATTTAGTTTTTCAAGGTGAATCAGAGAGAGAATTTATTTCTTGAACTTCGAAAATTTGCTGTTCTTGTTTTTCAGTTCTTCGGAATCAGAGATCGATGATTTGTTCACGGCACTTTTGAGAGACAAATTACATTCACAACAGCATATTAATTAAGGCAATTTTGTCGAAAACATATCACAAGAAACTTTTAATCTACTTTGCCGAACATTTACCTGTAGGTTGAAAGGCGCAGTAAATCGTAGAAGCCAGTCATTGAGTGCAGTTTATGGGAGAAATTCAGTTAAGCTTACCGTCGCCATGTTGATTCGCTTGATCACGAGCCATCCGGCATCAAACGTATTTAAAGTGGTCTCTCTTGTTTAATATGAACAAGGTCTTCCTCATTGTCCCAGAGTTTGAAGAGGTTAATTTCCCAAATTTCTGTTTGAATATTCCAAGAGCGAATCTTGAAATTCTCTGCCAGCGGGTTGAAAAATATAGTCATCCATCGGTGGTGAAATGGCGACCAAAGGCAAAGTATTTTCAGCGAAGCAACTCTGCATTTCACAATCCATAATCCAAGGCACAAAATGCGAATTTATCCCTCGAATCCATCCTTGCAACCCTCTAAAAAACTTAAATCATTTACCGTAGTCGATAGTAAGGTTTTAAAACAAGTGTTTTCTAGCGTTTTTGCTTCTCTAAAACAGCAGCAAGTTTCCACCATGTGTTCAGTAGCCGAATGCTTGTAGTGAAGTCTGACGTAATGTCGCATGCGTGACAAACGTCACGCACACAGAAAGAGGCTACAAAATGTTGGCAAATACCACATTTAGTGTCGTTCGGATATTTTTTGGAGTGTTCCCGTGTAGTATATACTAAAACAATTATTCTCCTCAGGCTCAGTGAATAGTGGCGAATAGTCCCCTCGACCTCCGGTCTCGGGGACTATTCGCCACTATTCACTTCGCCTTCGGCGAATAATTGTTAATTAGCATCTAGAAAACGAGACTGTATGAAAATAGCTCGTGGCACATTTTGCATAAAGCGAGAAGCCCATCAACAGGAGCGTCAAACTACTCCACTCTGTCTAGCCATATGCACAGGAACCCATCAACAGGGACCTCTATTATCTACTCCACTAGGTCAACTAGACTATGCATTTTGAATTTAAACAGGAACCAACGCGTGCAGTGCGATGGTATCGCTGATTTCGGCAATCTTTGGTTTGAGGAGGGGACATAATTTCCAACCATGATAACTAATTCTCGCGTGATTCAACACCTACAATCTAAAAATAGATCATCAGCACCATATGGGATGGCTGACAAATGACAATTGCCATAAAATCTAGGGGGTGGTCTAAATCCAGTACTTTCAACTGTTCGGCTATTTGAAGTTTTTCAGCCTGTGGGGGATTGAAAAATAAGTATATTTGGATGCTGTTTCTATGACAACTTAAAATCTGACCTTTGAACTCGAAGGTAACGTTTTTTTTAAGTACTCCTCCGGACAGGGAAGGCTTTAAATCATGAAGATGTCTAACTGGTCTAAGCGCCAAGTGACGGCGGGTATATATTGTTGACTACTAATTGGAAGAGTTGACTTCTTCATTGGGAATCCTATTTTAGGACAATGTGAAATTCGATACCCTTCGATAACTTCTTATCCATATGTGTTGTGCACATTTCCAATTAGTCTTAGAAACACCAAGGTAAGTATTATTTTTTCCATTAATTTATTTTTTGCCTCTTATGCATTTTCCATTTCAGCAGGAGTAGTTTTTAAAATTCCGTCAAAAATGAGGTCCAAAGGTCACATTCCAGGTTGTCATTGAAACGATACTCAAACTTTTTTAAAGAGCCTCTTTCAGCCTCCATTTTTTCAGCCTAGCAACATACCCAGACAGAGAAAGCATCCATTTCCATCGGCTGAAGCGGGGAATGTAGTGCAATATTTGCGATTGAATTCGATAAATGAATAATAAAACTTTGAGTTTTATTTTAGAGTTTTAGTCATGTTTTTGGCTTCCAACGAATTCCCTGAAACTTCGTTAACACTTAGTCCAACTGATTTCAATATGACTAACGGAGTGTCGTTCAAAAATACCAGCAATTTTTTTTTTTTTTGCGCGGGGTTGATCTCTCCAGGAAAGGATCCATTTAAGCTCAGATATTATTAAAAGTATTAACGCTAATGGAGATCTGATAATGCTTACATATTGCCATAATATACCTGCTTATATTCTCCACGATTGAAGTGCATAGCGAGTATATTTTTAAAGTTAAAGACGAAAATATATTTTCGCGAAATGCGCTCTGACTTTCGCATGAGTCACCTTAATAGCACTGAGTCCATCTACCCGTGTGCTTCGGACGTCCACTAGGTGATTTAGAGGCTCCTTTTGATGGTCCTAGCAGTGCTCAATGTCATTAAGTAATGATGGTCTGTATAAGAACTACCCAAGCCAACGGCAGAGCATGCTGGAATGCAATTATTTTCTATTGAAAATATCGGCGATTTCATTGGCTAAAAAATTGGTCAAATTACCATGAAAGAAAGACTTTTCTCAGGATTTATGATATAAGCACATGTGGTACTCATATACAGGATATACGATTTTTTAAGAGTTCGTATATGGGGAACCTAGCGTAAAATAGTGATTCTCTTTCCTTTGTTTTTCTTTAATCTGAATGGTCTGGAGAGTTATTATCGTCATATTTTCTCAAGTGAGTCGAAATCAATCATTGTTTCACTTGTATTATGTTACTAGTCATGACAACTTTCTGTGGTAAAAGAATGGAACACATCCTATGTGGGGAACCTGAATGCCGTAGAACAATGGAGTGTTTCGGTTCCTTCTTGCATGGATGATTACTTTAAAAAAAAAGACCAAAAGCAAATGGCGATCGGGTGAATACAGCTGAGTTGGTCTGGATCTCGAGATCAAAATGAAATAATTTACTCGCAAATACCGCGTTCAGAAATGCGAGTATCTTTTTTTTCGGAAAGGGATAGACAAGCTAAAATTACTACTGTTAATAGTTGTCTTCGACTATTTACGCAAATTTATATTGTAAAGACATCTATTTCGGACAGGATTTAAAAGTTATATCATTAAGAAGGTCTCATGAATTGGATGTCTAAACCAAGAAATTAAAATGTGTTGTAGTTGGCTAGTGATAAATGGCAAAACACTTTTGGTTGGAGGTTTTTCCCATGTGCCACCTTACTAACATAGTACGAGATATGAGTCCAGATGCGGGATGCGGGATGCGGGATTGGGTTGCTCTCCCAGACCCTGTATGGCGATAAAAATCTTGTATACACACATCATGTGGGGCAGCACACGATCCAATATTTATTTTTTAAATAAATCATGTTGATATTTTCATTTAGTGAGTGTAAGCAAGCTGACTCATTCTTAAAATAAACTTTCATAAGCCCTCTCGCACAGTCAGCTAACCCGGGCAGCTAACCTTCCAGAAAGTGTCATAACTATTTTCCATTACCACTGCTTCGTTCTCAAGCACAAGTGGAGATTGCTTGTACCATAAGCGTTGTGACGACCCTTGCAAAATGCTGGAAAAGAAAGTAAACAAATGCAACTCGATTTTATCAATCTACGTAGGATTTCAAAGCCTAACTCAAGATCACCCGTTGTGTGGTATAAGTAATTCTCGATTCAAAGAGGGTGGAAGGCACGTGTTGCAATGTACTTCATGATCATGTTGTGATTCATTCTTCGGATGGCTAGGCATCACAGCGTTTTGCATATAATTAGTAGGGTCACATTTTCGTTAGAGACTGGCCATTGTTGTATTGTGTTTTGATTCGAAGGACTGCACACTCTGACCTCCTACTGTTCACGAAATTAGAAGCACATTGCTGGAGGATTTAGTCATGCAGGAATGACAGAGTTAAACCGCTTAAAACTTTCAAAACAACACCAAATTCATATATCGACTAACACAGATTGAACGACAAAGATTTCGTGCATCCTCGAAGTCGTGAAATGAAGACATCGCTTTTGTTGTTTGCAATTTCATTGTGACTTTCATTTTAATTTCGTTTCCTGAGGAGTCCAACGCAGTCGTGTTTGTCTTAAGTCATGGAAGAGTTCGAGCCTTGAAGCGAAACAAGCTTAGAAAGATATCAAAGCGAATCAAGAAACTCCGAGCTGCTGGGAAATATATGAAGAAAAGGAAACACAAGAAGCGATCGAAAGGACATTCGCACGAGCTTCGCAAGTGGTTGCATCGGTTGAAGAAACAAAAGGCAAGTGATTATTCCATGATTAACAACTTCGCACATATTTAACACCATTACCTGTTAGCACCTCTAAACTTGCAACTGATATGTCTCGTCACTATACGGAATCATTCTAACACGACACCTCTATCGTTTTGAACCCAAGTGTAGCTTGCTCGCTGAGGGTGGCCGAATTATGCAAAGATAGTTCCTTGGCTGTAGGCTTCATTTTTGTCAACATATTTATGATCATAACATGCATTTAACATCACTTTGCTTTCAAAACGCTGATTAAAATCGTAAAGTGTAATCGGATTAAAAACTTGCTTCTAGAGATAAAGCACGGTCAAATCTACTTCAAGGAGACAGGTTTGTACTCTTGTTTTTCCAAAGACTACATACGAATCAAAACAATAGCAAAAACCACCTCGCTGCTAGAGATAACAACACGTACATTTTACTATCTAAAACGTCTTTTAAACGTTATAATGATAATAAATGCTGTGAAACCCTTTTGCTTGTTCTGACAACACATTGATGGTAAAACATCTTCTCAAAGATACCCTCACGCAATTAAATCTTCGGCATGCTGGTCAGTAATCAATATTTCGTATTGCGTTTCTGAGCCATTTGTATAAGCTTTGAAAGGATTAATAGAACAATGCAGAGTATGTGAGAAAATACGCGGACATAATGCCTCCTTTTATGTTATTCTCACTACCAGAATTAATGAAGAAATATGGTTGGGTAAACAAAGGATTAAGTCATACGGCTGTAGTTCTTTGACAGGATCATGTCGGTAGTGCTTGCACTAGAAATGTGCCGACTTGTGTGCGGAAATTACTTTTATATTAAAGTGTTTCTTGAAATAGCGATGTCAGAATTAGAAAGCCGTGATCACATTACAGAGTCTAAATAAAAACAATCTTACGCCACGATCCTAAGCAAACTTGCGATAACAATGTTTCTAATGCAAGATAGTGTTTTGTTGCAATCGCTTCATAAAACGTTCACTCGTTGAGTGCAAGTAAAAGCATCGAAGTACAGTCAATAAAGCCGTACTTCTTATCGTGTGTGTTAAGGGACTATCGCGTTGCATTATAAAGAAGAAAACAGATCTTCAAAATTAAAGTGGTTAAAAATAGTGTTAATTGCGGCGATTAAGACGTGATTAACATAATGATACGAATTCCAAAGAAGACGTTATTCTCTTGAACAATAAAACAGGTTAGTTTTTATAACACAGTGTTCCGAATATAGCTTTTTCCAACTAAGAATTAAATGTCCATATGTGCACTTTCTTGTGTATCTTCTAGTTAGGGTGGGGCATCGAAAAAGCCAGACCTTTCTATTGTGCGCAATATTTTAAGTGGAGCCTATAGTCGTTAAAAGTAGAAAAGACACTTCTATATTTCCTGATTTTTTTTTAATGAATTTCCGGTAGGACTGGATGTAGTGGATGTGATTTGGTGACTTAACGAGATCCCGCTTAGTCGATCAAGTTTTCAAAAGAGCTGCTCTATATAAGATGCATTAAAAATGAAATTAATAATCATAACAGAGTTACATAATATACTATACTATTAATAATGCAAAGTTAGAAGTGTGGCACTTGAATTTGTATCGTAAACAAGCCATCAATCAGAGTTATACGTCAAACTTTTGCGCCGGTTTGTCTGGTGACGATTGTAGTCGATTTTAAAATTTTGACAATGACATACACATACCATAGTTAGTTAATCTCCCTCTATAGTAACTACCCATAAACGAAATAGTAGATTAAATGCACAAGAGGGCAATGAGAAAATAGGAGAGTGTGAAGAGAGAAAGAGAGCATCGTGTCAGAGGGGCAGACTGCACATTTCTCTGTCGCAAACCGAGGAATCATTCTTTTAGATGACGTTCATGCCAGGATTTTGTTGAAAAACTGGCCTCAAGCTACTACCTGCAATTTGCAGCTTTACTGATAGGTACCACGTCTTAGCACTGTGAGTTCGAGTTTTCTATGAGTCAATAAATAGTTAACGAGGCCCGAAAAGTATTTGACTCATAGAAAACTCGAATCGTAGTAGTTGTTTTAGTAGAAATTTAACATACTAACTTCAACGTTAGGGACCTTTACGGTAGCGTTTCCGCTAAACAGTATCTAGCTATCACGTAATAGATGGCGAGTACCTAGTGGAACCAATCAGGTTGCAGGATTCGTGATAGCGAGTGGGTTTCTGCAAATTTTCTATTACTCCTTAAGCATGCTCATTTCCGAAACTTAGAGGGTTGTCTAGCACAATAAAGAAGTTGATAGTCGTACTGATAGTGAGAATGCTTACGCATAAGAATAACATCGTATGTTGGAGATACAAATTAATAACGAGAAATAACAAAACGGTAGAATTATTGTGTTACAAAAGGACGTTCACACGCAATTGTTGTGCCCATTGAACCCATCTGAGTGCATTCCCGTCATACCTGTCAAACCTGTTTTATAACCTCGTGCTGCATTTGTTTTTTTCAACAGAGGCAGCTAAAGTGGCTCAAAAGGATGATCAAGAAAATGAATGGGGGAGAAAAGAGGAAATCGTGAAGTGGCAGCATCGTTCGAAACAATGAAGTTAGAACGTCCGCTTTCAGGGATTCGATGTCACGTACATATTGCACGTACAGTATCATTACCGTCCACCGCCTACTTGAGCTAGTCCCATTCACATAACGCGAAAAAGTCTCCTCTCTCAAGTCCAAGAGCCAACGACAAAGGCGTAGAGGTATGACACAAGGTCTTATCAAGAAAACTCCCTTAACAGACTTCATATTCGAAATATTAAAGAACAACGTATTAACAATACGACGACTATAGCCAGAGTCCTAGACACCACATGCTTCACAGGAGCTTCATAGCTGCTGTGTGCAAATCAAAAGTAGGCGTTGATTATTAGGAGGGGAGAGACTTCACGTCACGAAGAGCCATGAGGTCGTAGTACCGTAGACAACAGCATAGATATCTCAATAAAACCAATTTACATGAACTGCACTTATGTAGTTATAGTCAGCTTGGAGAATACTATGTTTCATAAAAACGAAATGACATCTTGGATTTATGCTTCGAGCACTTTATATTGTTAATCATGAATTACATACCTTCTTGTCTCTTTCAAGAACTAAGTCGAAAAGTAACAGCAAGACATTTTGCTATTTCACAGCAATACAATCACAGATCCGTATAGAACTTGGCGTTATAACAATAGCCACTGCGGAGAACTAGTCATATCTCAAGCACCCCACTAGACTGTGAAATTAAATAGTTTGTTCTCGACCAAATAATTTAGATAAGTATCATTTTTAAACTCTTTTTATGAAAATATATACTATAAATAACTATAAACTATAACTATCAATTAGGAAGGGGAGCAAATTTAAGGAAGCGATTGATAATTTTAGGCATTAGTCTTGCGATCTTCGAACCCAATCGCCACCACTTTTCATCAGTTACATTGTTACATATTCAATATTTAATAGTGAACATATATATCTCCCCTAGTGTCATATTCTGGATCAGGGGCATGCCTGTTATTTTGTTTTGGAATACATGTAGCGCGTGTAGCTTTACCTCGTGTTCACCATTAAGTTTCAACTAGACACACGCAGCAGTCTCTAACTTTGACATGTGCTTGAAATCCAGAGATGGTGAATAATCAAGGAATAGTTGTTTTATAATCATATTACGAGGTACCAATAATGTCTCGCGGAAACATTAGTAGACTTCCATATTCAAATATTTAGACATAAGGGACCTTCACTTCAATAAGTACGAATCTTGCTTTTGATATCAAAAAGGCCTGTTGAATATTTTTCCAGACAAGTATTGTTATAGAATGTTAGATCTTGCGTTTTCTTTTTGTTTTTAAGAAATTTTAATTTCAGTGAAGGCTAAACTGATCACACGTGTCGAGCATCTTTATAAGTAGAAAAAAGTTATTCCATTTCACGAATCCCTGCGTGCCCTGTTGTGCCATGCCCGTAGTATTAACTTGTATCTATATCAATTGTAATTTAATCCCTGCTTCAAGCTGAAAGCCAAGGAGGGAGAAACAATTTGAAGTTCATGGTTTGGCTGAGCAATTACGCAATAAAAACATGAATATATCTACTTACAGGAAAAATAAACTCGATTTAAAAGAAAAAAAGGTCTAGGTAGACTCCGATGCAGGAGAAGAAACAAAATAATGCACACAGTTACTTTCACGTGCATCTCCAAGAATAACTATCTGCCTTTTATTTAAATGAGTTGGATCAGTCATCCTAGTGTTAGAGCGGATTTCACATGACTCTCGAAAGTAAATCAGACGTGCATTTTCTACACGTTCCTATTGGTTGTGGTCTTGAGTCTTTGTTTTGTCAGCCAATGAGAATGTAAATAAAAAACTTACACAAGTTTCTATTGGTCAAGGTCTTGAGTCTTTGATCAGTCAGCCAATCAGAATGCGAAAAACGTTTTCGCAAAACACACGTTCCTATTGGTTGACTGGTCTTGTGTATTTGTTTGGGCAGCCAATCAGAATACGAAGACAAACCAAAACTCATCGACCTTTCTTTTACTGAGTCACGACTTAACGCAAGTCGTGCATACTTCGCCATCTGATTGGTAGTTGTTTAATGGGTCATGTGTAAGAATTAGGGTTATGAATAGGTAATTTGCACAGGGTTGAGGGTTCGCACCACCAGGAATACTTTTTCCTTTTTTTCTCAAGAACTTGCCTTAAAAATTTCTAAGTGCCATGAAGTGGGCGTGTCGCGGTGGCGGTACGGAACCTGGCCTGCTTTACAAGGAATGAAATCGTCAATGAAATCGGCACGGTCACGGTCGCGGCGCGGAACAACTTTGTCACGGTACTTTTCACAGTCATACGAAATCTGCTCTAATGTTACCTATATTTTACCAATGAACTTATACTTATCTGCCTTAAAACGGAGGCTTGTAGCGCAAAGCTTCTGACATTAAACTTGATGAGTCCAGTAATGAAGTAATGAAGGCCTACTCCGGGTCCTTAGATCGCAGTAACCTTTGGACAATCGTAGACGATTTGCGAATTTTTTTCTTTATTTCATGTTGCAATCTTGGGCAATCTCTGGCGATCGCAGCAATCCTAGGCGATCTTATAGCGCCCGCAGTAGGCCTTGGTGGAAACAACGCGGAATCTTAAGCGATCTTATAGGGCCCACAGTAGGCCTTGGTGGAAACCACGCGCAATCTTGGGCGATCTTAGGCGATATTTGCCGATCTTAGGACCCGGAGCAGAAAGCAAGAGATTGGGACGACTAGATATGCTTACATGTAAAGTCTTTGTTTCGCGCTGCGCAGATTTGTCGCTTTGGGTGTGGGATTTGGTTTATTTTTCTGTTCCGCCCGTCAAACATTCTAACCTAATGTTTCGCCTAATGCAGTCTACTGGCTTTCTGTCGTGAGGAAAACCCAGTCAACTGCAAATACTTGATTGTCTTAGAAAAAGCCAAAAAAAAAAACGCGCGTTTTCAAAATTCACTACGCGAAACGACGGTTTTGTCTGTAATAGTTACTGAGATTTGTTTATAGAAAACTTCTCGTGTAAAGTCCATGCAAATAATCCTAATAGGATTGAAAAAAAAATCGTATGCGATTAAGCAGTTTATAATACACATGTAACGCGGTGACATAGATAAAATAGTGTTAAATAAAATAATATCAGTGGGCATTCTTTCCTCTTGTTTGGCCAATCAAATTCAACCAGGTTTCGTACACTCAGGAAATGAAAAAAAATCAATTAGGTTTTGTAATGGTGAAACTGTCTGTCTTCTAGTGTTTGCTAGAAATCCAACGAAATTTCAAGACTACAATGTAAAAATTATAGCAATTCCAGAACATTCCATACTTTCCAAGCGCCTTACACACCCTACTCACCCAGCAGGACAAATATGTGGTTTTATTTCTTTCATTCTTTCGTGCGCTCACCTGTGTTTGTTTGATATCCTTTTCCCTTTTTTGCCACAAGTGTTCCTGGGCTTGCTAAAAAATGTGTCTAACCGAATAACGGAATGCATTTTACAATGTTATAATAAAAAAAGCCTAACATGATCTGATCGTCAACGTGGACGTTTGGTTTAAGGCATACTTCAGTTCGTGAGCCAATGGTTGATGTACTGGTCCGTCCTTATGTTATCAGATCAAAGAGTACCATGAGTTTCATGGCAGCAGCAAGGGAATAAAATAAAACTAAAGGAGCACTTTACGGAACAGAAGGGGTGGGGGGGGGGGGGGGGGGGGGGGGGGGTGGAGGTGGGGGTGGAAGCGAACGAGACATGGTCGGATGAGTCATGATTGATAGGAATGGAATGGGATGAATGGAACTTTTACTACTTTTCTCGTACCCTTTCCTCCTATAATGTTTCAAGTTCACTTGTCCAGTGGATAAAGCCGTTCCATGAATATTATGTTACCAGCACACCTGTAAGGTTGAAATCCATTTTAAGCCTGAAATCTTTCAACATGATCAAATCCCCTCATTTCACTTCACTTTAATATGTTGGTACTACCTTATAAATACATGCAATATAACGGGGGTCAGCGGTTGTTTACATTGAAAATATAACTCTTTTACTTTGGCCATCACAACAAAAGGATACACCAGCGATACGTTTGCGCTTGCGTTCCAGCCTTAACCGATAAGGGAATAGGTCAACATCCGTACTTTTTTGGTACCCATTTATTTATTTATTTATTTATTTTTATTTATTTATTTTTTTTTGGGGGGGGGGGGGGGGTGGGGGGGTATGTGCCGGAGCCACCTACCTCTCAGAGCTGAATTTAAGGAGCAACTCAAGTACATTAAGGCATGGGATTCTAAATGGGTTTGGGGTAGTCCCTAAAAACGCAAAATTTGCCTTAAATTGATTTAATCTATTTAAGGCAGGCTAATTTTTGGTACAGTGATAAAACTCGACGAACTTAACATTTTGGTCCCATGTTTTAGTACAGAGTGACGTCACAAGGCATGTCACGTGACTAAACAGTAAATTGCTTTTCCGGTGATGCAGAAAACATCTAACTATGTAATTATGGTGAAAATGGATAGGCCTCTGCAATAGAAATATCCTACTGTCTTGGCTGCTGAGCTACCATTTACCGTTAACGAGATATAAGGGTCGGAATCAGGTCACGTGACCCAATCGACATATCAGCCCCTTAAAACACCTTAAAGGAGCAAACTTTTTCCACCAGCTAAGACACCACTACGTAGAACCCAAAGAAAGAAATGTTATTAGCTATTAACTTTTCAAAAAGGAGTGAAACTCACCACCGGAGAAATTGTTAAACTTTGAAAAGTGAAAATGTCACGTGACTGGGCACGTGACAAGTGTATCAACCCAAATTCCATACTAAAACATTTCACTCGATGAATGTTAGCTATTCTGAAAATTTCATGCTCCACAATTAATGATTAGCAAAGATATTAGAAATTTTGTAATTTTCTCGATTTTCGGGGCTGGCCCAGGCCTTAATACACTTGAGAAGTATCTCCTTAAAAAAAATAGATATTAAAAAGGTGAATGCTCCAACGCTTTCTTCGCAGCGAGAGGAGTCCATAATGTGCAATAAAAACAGGTACTCCTAGATCATCCTCTGGGAAAATGAGGTCTGAAAATAGTGATTGGGTACCTAAGGGTACCTAAGGTACCCCCTGAAAAAATTGGGTACCAGTCGAGTACAAGTGTTTCGACCTCTTCCCTAAAACATTAAGCTTGAGCGTGCGCTCTGTGTTCGAAATTAGGGTGATCATGCCATCATCATGCCATCATCATGCCATCATCATGCCATCATCATGCCATCATCATGCCATCATCATGTCATCATCATGCCATCATCATGCCATCATCATGCCATCATCATGCCATCATCATGCCATCATCACGCCATCATCATGCCATCATCATGCCATCATCATGCCATCATCATGCCATCATCATGCCATCATCATGCCATCATCATGCCATCATCATGCCATCATCATGCCATCATCATGCCATCATCATGCCATCATCATGCCATCATCATGCCATCATCATGCCATCATCATGCCATCATCATGCCATCATCATGCCATCATCATGCCATCATCATGCCATCATCATGTCATCATCATGCCATCATCATGCCATCATCATGCCATCATCATGCCATCATCATGCCATCATCATGCCATCATCATGTAATCGTCATCAGTATGGCTACCTACCAAAAAAAAGTCGATCAAAGATGTGCCCCGTTGTGCCGCATTTAGTGCATGTTGAAAGGCAGTTTTACATGATCAACACAATTCCGCTTTGATCGCGACCAACTGGACCACCCTAGCGGCAAATTTCAGGTCTGCGGTAGGTTACACAATTTTAACTGCAGGTCTATGGTAGGGCATAAAAACGAGGATTTTTGGTCTCTGATATAGGGTCAGGTTTTGGAGACCTTGGTCAGGTTTTGTTGTTGACCCAGTATTGTAAAAGCAACTGAGTTTGATTAAAGGAAAGGGAACGCTTAGGAAATACAATGTATAAGTCGGTTCCGAGGTCGCAGAATTACGAAAAACGCATCACCACCGAATGCATTGCTATGCTCCCTCATAATTCAGTGGCGATTGGCGATTCTCAGCAAGGGAATTGTGATGTCAATTTTCTTGAACCAAAAAGTTAATTATTCTAGGCCAGAAAGCCAAAGGAATGCTTAAAATAATTTTGATATACCAAATCGTCTGACGGTGTTTATATCTTGTTGCCACCCAATTCAGATCATGTGATGATTCCTTTGGGTGGATACTTTTGTTAGTTCTGCACTTTTGTTAGTATGCTCGTGCACTGGAACTTGACAATTGTAATGGAACCACCCAAAGGTATCATCACATTATCTGAATTGGGAGAACAACTAGATATAAACACCGTTAGCCGATTTGGTCTATTTGTTGTTTTTACAATCAATGTGGACTCACTGAAGCGTTTTGGTTTGATTGACAGCTAAACATCGCCAATTGCCTATTGCAACATGAATCTAACAGACGAGTAGCAATGCATACAGTGATAAAGAGGGCGCCCATGGCAATAACGTTTCAATATTTGCAACACACTATGTGACGTCATCATGGCTTTCTGCTCTATGCGGTGGGTCGATCAATCAGAGAGTGACCTTACAAATCGTCTTGTTGTTAAAAGAATAGATTCTACAGTGATGACCCATCTATTCTACTCACCTGCTTTGTCGCCATGGTAATAAGTGGGCTGATATCTAGAATACTCCACCATCTACCCACAGGCAATTGTGTTCTTCTCATTATCATATATGCACTGATATGAGTGAACTGTTCTGTACAGTTTTTTGCTGCAGCAAAAAACTGTACAGAACAGTTCACTCATATCAAGTGCATATATGATAATTCCTGTGAAACCCACCTCCTTCGATTGGTAATTCTTGTGAGCGTGCAACTTGTAGGTGAACGTTGTAAACGTTTTCAGTGAGATACATGTATGTCACAGCGTGTGCACACTTTTTCAATTGTGTACATAATAAGGAATCACTGCACACAGATAGCAAATTGGATTCCTTTTTGTTCCCTGTAGTGGGGAATAATAATCTCATCAAATTAATTGGAATATGTAGCGTCACTGTTGACGCTCTCAATCATTTTGAGATCATTCCACAAGGACCTCGCATGACACAGCTTTACATTTAATGACTATTTTTGTTGTTGTTGTTGATGCTTAACTGTAGAAGCTGACACTTCTCAGTGCATTCACCTTGGACCCTCAGGATACACTTTAAGTATGGGGCATCCTTCAGCGTCTTAAACTACTGACATAATAGAGTCACGCGGAGTGATTGTTACAGGAATGCGTGTGAGTGTGTCACGTCAGGTAAATTACTCGCAATTATTAATTTACATTTAACATTACATGGCATGGAAAATACGTGCTGGCTTGGCAATCAAGTCAAGTGTAGATTGCATGCAATAAGGCAACTGATGCAGTAGGCGGTGCAGTGTAATGCAGGTCAGTCGCTGACGATCGCGCAAAATAGCGCATGGGCAGGGCGGGGATACTGGGCAACACTGGACAACACTAGCTAACAAGAGGATTCACATCTTTCTAAAATTCTTTTCTTTGATTTTAAGGCGGCCTCGGTCAGAGTGTCACTGGAGAGTGTGGAAATATTCCAGAAATACGTTGGATTTCCATAGTTTTTGTACGTCTCTTCCATATATTTCCACAGTCTAGAAGAGGTCCAATTTCCATAGTTTTTGTCCCTTCCATAACATTTCCACACTCTAGAAGAGGCTTTGGATAAGTGAGTGGCTAATGAGGCAAAATGAATTGCCCACAGAAAATTATTCTTGTTTGCCCGTTTCTAATATTAACAAATAAAAGAGCGGCCACAAAGCAATATCTAAAATAATAATAAGATGGCCAGCGCTCGCGCCAAAAAACAATTACGTACTTTTAGGGGTTTTAAAAGGGGCTACGAGCTTGAGAACTACCTCTTAAATGTCCAGGCAGTCATGACATGCATATACCTTGGATAGCATTGACGAGTAAGCAACCACTGCTTGTGTGAAAACTAGCACCAGGGAGGTGTTTAAGGCCATACACTCCGCCTGCCTGCCTGCCTGCCTATATAAGCTATAAGCGCGCGATCTTCTTTAATGCCCAAGTCGTGTTTCACAACTACCAGAATGCAGCGCGCGCTTTTTAAACAGTTTGTTCGACAAATGTCCCACATCTACCGACATGCAGCGCGCGCGTGTGTTACAGCCGGAATCGTTCATTTAACGTCCCCAATTTCAGAAAAGGTCAAAAGTAATAATAGCGGAGCCACGTACATAGCTACATGCAGGAGGAAAAGGAAACAACAGAAAGGTGTATACGGTGTATATGTCTCGACCTGGATTTTCATGGACTTCCGATTGTTCGTGCGTCGTCGCACAGGCAACCCACCAGTTTATAGTGGTGCTATAAAAAGTTAGATATCTTGGGAAGAGATGGACCTCAGACAAGCAAACTTGAGTTAGATTATCTGAGTGGCAAGGGGAGGGGGTGCAACTGCTTAGTCACGTGGTATGACGTCATCAAACGAGAACAGGTATATATCTTGAGAAGGGATGAACTTCAGACAATCAAGCTTCTACGGTTAAATTATTAAAGTGGACATTATTTAGTCCTGGTGAATCATAACCTTCTTCACCCTCAACTCTTATAATGACATCGTATTTCCTGGTTAATAATAGATTCGCACTTAATGTGATGTGATTGACTGAATTGTCACGAGCAGGCGACCTTGTATATGCCATCGCATCTTACTGTGTTCCGTGCCCTTTCACGATCATACGAAATATGAAGCACTAAGAATGAATTCTTGGTGTTCACCTCCGGAGACATTTGTTTTATAGCGAGTTATTTCGAACAAAAAAACAATATTCTGAAAGACAACTATGTCTTCAATAGATTTGCCAAGTTTTAGACTGGTATCTTGTATTGCAAGCGAGAGATAAGCGAACGAAATTACTGTAAAATGAATGGCGCCGCAAAGTTGGAGTCCCTCGGAAGAAGGACTCCAACATGGCGGCCAAATTACCAAATGTTCCGTAAGGCCACAATATGAGCTAGCATTTCCAAAATATGATTAACTTGCACTTACTTAGCATGTTTGCTTTCACCGAATGCTCGAAACGGGAAAATTACCTGAAATATGGCGCGAAATCAATGCCTGAAGAAGCGTGACTACTGTTGCGTGACAGAAATTGCAGCACCGATATCTCATGAGCTAAAAACAGGAATCCGATTAAATTTGGTGCGAAGACTCCTATTGGGGACCTGTAACTGGTCTGAAAAGCACAATTTCACAGAGGCCATAGTTTGAAAGTTAGCATTTTGATGACGTCATCTGAACACCATATGCAAGGGAGAGAGCGGATTTCATATGACGGTAGTGAAACCAATCGCAAAGTAATTACACCAGTTCTGAATAAAACCTATAGGTTTTATTACTTTTTAATTACTCACGACAGTCATCTGAGATCCGCTCTATTCAACCAATCATGTTGTGGGAATTCCGTGTTCCATCATTCTTTAGGAAACACGTGATCTCCGTTATGTCCTTATTTCCTCCTCTCAAAAAGTCACAGACTTGAATTGGCATTCTGAAGTTTTATTACCAAATCAAGAAAAGTACACGATGGCAATCATCCCACACTTGCAGACTTCCGGAGACGAATCACAGTGAGCTCACCTTTGCGGTGATATCAAAATATATGTATTATTTTAATGTGTTTTTTCTTCGTTATTTTATCTGTCAATGGGAGTCCTGTGTGCGGTTTTTTTGGTAGTGAAGGTTAATGAATTCCTTTCTTATGGAATAAATGACAGTAGCCAATCAGAAAGTAGCATGGTGTTATCTCGTTCCCTAGTGTCCAAGCAGTAAAACAACGCACAGGACTGCGATTGAAAGATAAAAAAACGGAGAGAAAAAATATATTAAAATAACACATGTATTTTATTTCACCGGGAAAGTTGAGCTCCCTGTGGATGAATCAAAATACGAGGATCTCGATATAGAAATCTCATAATAATTTCTCAAAGACGGCCTTTTCCTGTACCTTCCATTAATCGAGTGAGTTTCATCGGGATTTTGCTTTGCATTCACGAGTTTTTGTGGCACGATAATATTTTATCGAAGATACTATTTACATGCGAAGAAATTATACATGGGTGATTGGTACCAACAATAAAGCTAATGTTGCTTCATTGAAGACGTTTGTTGTTTCTCGTTTTGCTTTTTGATAGTCTGTGACCTGATCTCTTTCTTGTTGGTATTTATACTCCAATAGTACGCTGTTATGATACTGTCCGTAGTCGCGGCGAGTAGGACCATTTGCCATTTCTTTATAACGTATGCTGTCTGCCATAGCAACGATTGTCAGATCCAAAATGACGGTACCGAACTCGATGCTGTTGATTCTTGTGTTAATTCTGTGATCTTGGTCTGTGGTAGATCGGAGCGCAGCTTAAGTCTAAAAATAAAATAAAAACATATATTTCCCCTTAGAGAATCCTGCATTACAAACACAGTGATTTGGCACGTACGCAAACAAGTTATTATTTCCAACATTCAGGCCCCTAATGGCCCTGAGGCTCTATTGAGAAATCTCCAGGGCCTGTTTTGGAGGAGGTTCAAGGTCCAGATGTAATAACTCAAAACAGGAGGGCACCATATAAGGGTGTGTAACAAGCTAGCCTGTGCAGCAGGCGTTTTCGTGGAGTTTTAGGGTCAGAGAAAAGTATGAGAGATTTTCGATGATTGGCTGCGCGAAATATGAGACGAGAGGAGAGGGACGAGAAGAAACGTTTCCTTCCTTCCTCTCCCCTCCCCCCGCAACCAAAACATTGCTCGCACGTTTCTCTGAACTCTGAAACCCACGGGAAACGATTCCTCTACGCGGGCTAGTAACAAGCCTTTCCGTGTTATTTTAAGACAGAGACGACATGGAATTTTCACGAGGTCAAAAATATCGATACTCAAGTAATCACTTTTCCGGGTCTCTGCACTGAACACTACGGAACGCTTGCTACGCATGCTCCAGCTGCAGGTCTCCAAGACCCCCCCCCCCCCTCTCAATGGGGGCCTGAGTATTGGAGTTTAAATTAAAGGTCCGTCGATCTCTTCTCGATATCAGTGGTATGAAATAGTTTGAATTTTTGTCACAGTTGTACTGAACGATCGTGCAATTAGTGTGATTGTGTAACGCATGTATGGAATTGATGTCTTTCATGCTTGTTTGTTAAACGTGACGGTTACTGCTCGTTATTCAGGTAGCGAATGGGATTAACGCATGGATGGAATACATATCTTCCGCGCCTTGATCACCTTGTGTGCCATATAATGGTCACGTGACTCGTGAGTGACTTTCCCATCAGTCGGGCGGAGGATGAGGGTGAGATGACGTCGATGTGGGGTTCCTGTGGTGTTCTCGTCGATTCTAATGGTAACACTTAAAATTACTACGATAGCACATAGCCAATCACGTCACATATACGAACAGAAAGTATGATTGAATGAATCCCGCGAGAGAGAATTTAGGAGCAAAGAGAATCATGCAACAGGAATGATGACAAAAGTAGGACATGCAAAACAAAAGTAGGACATACAAAAGAACATACAAACAGTACAAATTACGGAAAGTACAACATACACACAGTAGAGCAGAAAAACATTAGGACATACGAAAAGAAGCGCATTAAAATAAGGGAGCATCATTGCCGCTTTCATCTGACATATTTCCACATCCAAAGTAGAACATACAACAGTAAAACATACGAAAAGAAGAACATGAAACAGTAAAACATCCGGAACGTACAACATGCAAACAGCAGAACATGCAAACTTTAGATCGTACGGAATGTAGAACATAAAAAACAGAAGAACATACGAAAAGTAGAACAACCTAAAGTAGAACATACTTACAGTACAACATAAAAACAGTAGAGCATACAAACATTAGAACATACGGAAAATAGAACATAGAAATGTAGAACATATGAAACGTTGACCATACAATATAGTACAGTACAATAGGAAAAATTGAACATACGAAAATGACTCACAAATGGCACAGAAAACGAATGGAAAGAAACAAAGGAAGGCCCATAATGTTTTGCAACAGAGTTTCCAACAAACGAGAGAATGGATTGAATGAATGAATGCTTTAATGGGCGAATGGATGAATAATTAGATGAATGACATGTGATTGTCAAATCACATCTCTAACAATAAGGGTTAGCTCGATTATAAACATTAGGATTTTCGCTGTTACAGTTCTAAATGTTGATTTCATACCTTGTCTATTTAACAAATAAAACAAGTTGAATGCGACTGGCATGCAGAACAGTTACGGTTTTTATGTAGAACGCTAACATATTTTAAGTCTTATTTTATATCATGCGTGTACGTCATCCCATGCGCTCGATATTGAGTAGAAATTGCAACTGCCGATGTCGCACCAATTTGATTTATTTGTTAATACTCACATATACATCAACTATATATTGTAACAAATGTGAGTACTCTTATCTGGTAAATCAGTCACCCCTATAACAAAGCTATTTACATGTTCTATATACAACATTAACAACATTATATGGTAATATGCAAAATAATATGAAGCAAAACCTTAAAGTGCCACTAAATGCAGAAGTCAACTACATTTCATCAAAAAGATCCATTATCCAAGAGAACAGTAGCGAAACAAAAATGTGCTTTACGCGCACCGTTAATATTTTATTGATTTTTTAATACTTTCGATTGGCGTTTTTTTTTTCGTTGAACTATGCGCGATGCATCTTGGGGGAGAAGTTCTTCAGAACAATGGTTCCTATGACGCATGAAAAAGACATAGAAAATACAACAAAGAAGGTCTTTGTTCTTCTTTCATTGTCTTCTTCGTGGTCTTTGTTCTACTTTCTATGTCTTCTTCATGCGTCACAGGAACCATTGTTCGCCCCACAGGATGCAGAAACGCATAGTTGAACGAAAAAAAATCGCCAATCGGAAATATTCAAAAATCAATAAAATATTAACGGCGCGCGGCAAACACATTTTTCTTTCGTTACTGTTCCTTTGGATAATGGATTTTTTTTATGTAATAGTGTAGTTGACTTCTGCCTTTAGTGGCACTTTAATAGCGATAATTGAAAGTCTTGTAAAGGCCCAACTGCAATGCATAAATCCACACAATTTGCATGTAATGCGTTTTAAACGTTTCCTTCATTTGATTCAGTGGGCGGTGGAGGTTGTCGATTAACGTTCAGGTTATAGACCTTGGGGGTCTTTGTGATAACGCCAGTAGTTGTTCAGCGAAAAAAACGAATTCCAACAAACAACAAAATGGCCGAACGAGGATCCTCGACCCAGGCCGCGCGGCTGACTATAACACAGCGCTGACCGGTGCCGATAACAAGAACAATAATGCCAATACAAGCGTAAGGCATTTTGAACTACCTCCTAATCCAGGTGGGGGAACTCTCAAACCTTTCGGCTTCTCTAGATGATTCCAGAAAAGTACGGATTTGATTTGAATTAGTGTTCTCAAGTAAGGCCTTTGAAAGGTACCCCGGGGGAAGAGGATTCCTCTACTTTTAGGGGTGGGGGGATGCTCGTCGGGAACTTTCAATTTTACCCCTAAAAGGTACCGAAAAGGGCTTGGCTTAGTTAATTTTGCCACCTTAAAGGTACCAATAACTGTGATATTGGTAAAACCATGTGTTGCTTGATTTGCTAGAACTGACCCCTAATAAGAGGAACCTATCTGGAAATAATTGAAAGTTTTCGCATATTACCCCCTTAAAGTTACCAGAGGGCCCCCCTTAAAGTTACCAGAGGGCCCCCCCCCCTGGGAAAGGTAGAAAAAGGTCTCATGATTTTGACCCCTAAATGGTACGACTGTCACCCAAGACCATAATACCAAAATGCAGGGGGGTTGGCAAGTTGTATTTCAGAGGAACACCAAAGGTACGTGAGAAAATTAAAGCTTTGTTCTTTTAACGATGAGCACAAGAAACAACCCTCGGAAAAAAATTATGAACAACTAGACCTCAATTACCTGAAGGTCGAATGGACCGTTATTCAATAGAAGGTCTGGTAGAAATCAAGACCTAGAGGTCTAAGTGAATCTAGCTATCCCATAAAACATTGTTGGCTTCTATGCTCAATTCTGTTTGTGACACCTTTTTTCTAATTTGCATAAAGAGAAAATGTTGAATATCTCTTGAACCAAAAGAGCTATCAACGCCAAATAAACGCTTTTTCCTTATCAAATAAGCCATTCAATTTTCAACCTTGAGGGGCACTTTAAGGTGGCCCCTGGCTAATTCACTGGTAAACACACCCTGAAAATAATTTACCCGGCCTGTTTGCATTGAAAAAGGCAAAATGTGAGATATTTTTCTGTTGAGGCTACAAAGGGTCCCTTGTACATCAAGCAATTAAACATTGCATTTATTTATAACCAAAAAGTAAAACTATTTCCTGCCGTTTTAAATCATTGGAGGGATCAGTTCAATGCTTGCACCTAAAGAAAAACTGATTTATAATTAAACTTCTGTAACTTTGATAACGTATCAGATCAAATAGGTGCCTGGCGAGAAGAGCCCTTTATATTTTGCCGTTTGGGTGATTTACTTCTATTTTTTGTAATTTTTGTGAATTAGCTACGGGCCACCTTAAACTAAATTATTCCATTGTAAGTTGGGTTTGCGCAGGTTCGTTTGCGATTCACTATTTATATCCAAGGAACCGGCAAATACTAAAATATTTAACTATTCTCTCTGCTCTCATTAGTGGGAATATAAGGCGCACTGACTCATTAGCATATAATCATTTGTTAGCTCTACTCGTGCAGGCGGGGCGCTTCTACCGTCCTGGTACTTTCATTAGTTGTGTTTTTATCTCCTTTGTGCTCACTGGGCCCGCCGCACCTTTTTTCGCTTTCCCACCCACTCTCTCCCAGCTTCGTTTTCGCGCAATCACAATGACTTTCCATAACTTAACTTGAGCACAACGGAGAGCAGAGAGAATTTATTACAATTAGTCGCCGAGCGACGTAAATATCGGCGAATAGTTAGCGAGACGAAGCCGAGGTGACTATTCGATATTTTGTCGCCTTCGGTGACTAATTGCTTTAGTATAATTGCTCAAGTGATTCATAAGGTTTTTAGAAAGAAAAACTTGTTTTTGTTGGATTTTATTACGATCATAACAAAAGTAACGCACGCGCACTCCAAATCCTTTCAATGTTATAATCACCGGTCGGTAGGTCATTATAGCGAGAGAAAACGAATCTCTCGACCAATCAGCGCGCGGTAATTCTTAAATAATACACATGAAAGAAGTCTCTGGATTCTGATTGGCTGAGAGCAGTGCATTTTTTAAGTAGCAAAGTGCCAAAAAAGCCACAAAGTGCAAAAATGGTTAACAAAATGCAAATTTTCTTTTGAAATGCTAAAACGTTTTTAAAACATAGAGCTATGTTATGGAAACTTTGGTTTTTGTCCATGCTCAAATTCTGTCAGGTTTTGGTCCAGATTTCAATCAAAGAAAAATGCGTGCGGCTTGCTCAGTTTGTAAGCAGATTTGTGAATGACTCCTTACAATTTTTTTCATATGTATTATTAAAAGGAAATCATACGACTTTTCTCGTTTAATTTGTACTTTATTTAAACTCGTGGGTGGCTCGTGCAATTTTGACTTTTTGAAAAACCCACTCGTGCAAATAAATTCCAAATTGAACTCGAAATCGTATGATTTCCTATACTAATCACTTGAGTGGTTATACTAACAAGCTCTAGAAACCTGTTGATTCAAAAGTACTAACTACTGTTTTGTTAGCGCGGTCAATAGTAGAAAATTTGGACCTTGAATTCTTGGACACACTCCATCGTCTGAAGGACTGTGCGGATCTCGCTCCACAGCGGCAGAGTTTTAGGAAGCCTCTCCGGAATTGCTCGCTGAATATGCAGTACAGGATGGGGTTTATGCAGCTATTGGCGTACACGAACACTTGACTATAGGACAGCACCACCCAAAAGTACCTGAAGAATTTGAGTTACAAAACAGAAACCCATTATGAGTCAGATTTGCATTCGTCTGTTTTACTTTCTCTTCCAAGACTTACATAGCATTTCTCCTTACTCAAAACAATACACTTCCCCATACACTTGAAGGGAGAATTTGGTGCTACATCTGTTCCTCTTCTCGTATTGAGTGATTCATGAATTTACTTGTTTTATTGACAATGCATTGATATAGTTGGGAGAGAGGTTGATCACCTCTAGGATTGAAAGAGGACCAATGAAAGCATTGCAGAGACGATCGGGCAGTATTTTCATCTAGTAGTGATCACTAAAAACTGCCTGCGTTGCTTATAAACAGTAACATACAAAGGTTTTTCTGAGATATGACCTGTTTCGCAAACGCCTTTTTTATTCGCTCTGATTTGTGGGCCTTTCTTGGGGAAGGGGGGTAGGGGGTTGAGAGGGGGTGGCTTATCAGAAACTCGAGGCCTTACAGGAAGAGGGGGGGAGCTTATTAGAGAGGCAGCTTGTTAGAGCGTTTACGGTAATCTTTGTTGTTACGAATATCCTCTAATGGCCAATGGTAGATGATTTAGTTTTCCCCTCCACATTCCACGTTAAGACCTTATTTGAATACAGGGCGCTCAAAGAAATATCATATATCACATTCACCTGTAGTTTAGGCCGTCTCCGAATTCCCACCATAACATCGTCACTTGATATGGCAGGAAACACAAGAAATAAGCCGCTACCACCACTATGAGCATGCGCACTACTTTGCCTTTCGCTTGTGCAACCTGTTGAGGAGAATAAACACGGATGTTTTACCTTCAAAGAAATGTCTTATTTTTCTTAAAGAGACCTGCATGTGCAGAAGAACTGTATCCGGAATGTGTTTGCATTAAGAGGTTGCATTTCTAAAGCCACAATCCGAAGATGGGAAGCTTTAAATCTTCGTCTTAATGTTAATTTTAGCGTTGTCCCGAGGCTCCTTGTGGATACGCGGATACGTTGTGGTGATTAACGAAATTCAATAATTAGCCCCCCTAAGACTGTTGATGGACGAAACTCAATTAGTCCCCCCCAAACAGGTTTTCTCGAACAAATCTGTTGTGTGCCCATGACTGTACAAGGGGTTGAGGAACGGGTCCACTTGGTGCCTATGTGATAACTGTACAAGGGGGTGAGGAAGAGGTAATAGGTCCGTTGTGTGCTCGTAGTAGTTGGTTCCCACCTTAAACCCCTCTGAGTCGTCGCCTTTGTGTGCTGCTTGCTCCAGCTTGTAGACAACAATAGCGTACATGACGGCGATGAGAGGGAGTGGAATGGCATACGTTAGAAGGAACGTTGCTGTGGTGTACACCTGTAACAATCGGAACGATATGGTCATTCATTATGGTAAGTCGACCGCAGAGAGACAAGACTCAGGAAGTCAAAGTCATAGAAGATTGTAGACATATATGACAGACAGGCTGACAGGCAGGCAGCACATCGTTGCAAACGGACATGCCAAAACAGAACAAAGCAGGAGAGGAGAACAGACAGACCGTCACCAAGGCATCAACTGACAAACTACAGACAGCACATCATTGCAAACGGACATGCCAAAACAGAACAGAACAGGAATGGAGAACAGACAGAGACAGACAGACCGTCACCAAGGCATCAACTGACAAACTACAGACAGCACATCATTGCAAACGGACATGGCAAAACAGAGCAAAACAGGAGAGGAGAACAGACAGAGACAGAGAGACCGTCACCAAGACATCAACTGACAAACTACAGACAGCACATCATTGCAAACGGACATGGCAAAACAGAACAAAACAGGAGAGGAGAACAGACAGACAGACAGACCGTCACCAAGACATCAACTGACAAACTACAGCGGACATGGTAAAACAGAACAGAACAGAACATGGATGAGAAGAGGAGAGGAGAACAAACAGCTGACAGACCAAGAAACCATTCGTATCTCATATGAATATGACACATATACATACATGACAGAAAATGCACAGAACAGAGAATGCACAGAACAGTTCAAACGAAATAAGAATAATGATAGGTGAGAAGAACAAAACAGACAGCTGACTGTTAGACGGGCTTGAGGAACGCAGAACAGACAGCTGGCGGACCAACATGATCTCGAACATAAAATGAGGATTATCATCAATTGTTAAATGTTATTAAAATGAGGATTGTCATCATTTGCGGGACATGAATATATTTCGACTATCTTCGTTCTATTAAAAACCATCAATATACTACCGAAACAGGTAGAGCGTTTATCGGGCTCGACAAAAAGCGCTCGTCTCCAGACAAAAACGTTGGCGAGCCTGATTGCATTCCTTCGCGCGAAATCAATCATGCGTTCAGTCGCTGCCACAGAAAATCGTTCAATTTGGGAAATAACACACTGATTTGTATTTCTTACCTCATAAAATTAGTAGAAAACACGAGCAGATGCCTTTTCTTGTGTTTTAAGTTGAACATTTCCAAATTAAAATATTTGAGTTGCACGCATCGCTGACCTCAGTAAAGGAATTCAAACTAAATCGTGAATGTTTTTGTCTGGAAACGAGTGTTTTTTCTCGAGCCTAATAAACGCTCTACCTGTTTCGGTAGTAAGCAATTGTAAGTGAACATGATCCAAAACAGTCCGAACCAAATAAAAACCTGACCCTACCCACAACACACTACTTCAACCTACAGTCAGGTGGGACACTTGCACATGTAAAATAACCATGCCATCAGATTAAATGGCCTTATTTTAAGGCCATTTAACAAGATGATAATCCTGATTTAAGTTCGGACCATGTTGGGCGGACAGGCACAGTTTGAGATACAAGAGCAATAGATAGTTGTTTCGAAAGTTACACAGTTACCTTTTTGTAAATTTGATTTGTCCAGCTAAACTCATCGCATATTGGCCCAACAGGGTACTGTTTTATGTCCATCACACCTAGCAGTGGTAATCCCACAATGGCCGACAGAATCCAAACACCAGTAACAATGAACTTGACCTTGGAGACGCTAATACGCGCTTCGTATGGGTACGCGATTGAGCGAAAACGATCTGTTTAACAGTAGAAATAACAGTAGTTAAATCACTACCAATGATATCAATTTTATATTCGGCAACTTGTAACTTAGCGTTACACTAAAAATCGGCTTTCATGCCAATAAGGAGGATAGAAGGAAAAACACTGCTGTTTTGAGATCAAGGTGGCGCCAACAATGCAGAGCCGCTCCAGCTTAGATATCTTCCTCGCGTCTCATTTTGGCTTCTTATACCCCATTCACACCGCCGCTTAAACTAGTTTAAAGGTGGTTTAGTTAAACTGGTTTAAATCCTGATCTCCCAAGAGGAGACTGTTCCAAGGACAAAACTGAATACACTGTACTGTACACGTTACCAAGTGATCATTTAGCTAGTAAGAGTTAGAGACAGTATGAAATTTGGAAAGATGTGAGGCAAAGAAAAACCTTGGTTAACTAAACATGGTTTTGGTGTGAATGGGGTATAAGACACTTTGTTTCCTCCAGGAAATAAATTGTACGGGGTTTTTCGGCTCAACCTCTCATCAACCAACTACAGGGTTTCCGTATTGTCGCCCTCTGAGCAGTCCATCAAAACGCGCGTACTATCGTTGCCTATAATAAATGTCTGTACCATTTTGCCGGAAAACATCATACATTGCTCGTTAGAATGAATGGATTCCCAATGCTTTTGCACTAGACTGGTCTGACTAAAATAAACCACCGCTGGTATATCGACTCTCCTGCTGACTATCGGAAAAGTTTGTTTTCGGGGATTGAAACCCGAATAAACTATCGAAATGTTCACTACTTAAGCAATAAAAGTACTTTCCGCGTGCTCTCTGCTTTCTTACAAACACGAGGGGGATGTTGGGAGAACTGATCAAAACTTGAAAGACACGAGCCGAAGGCGAATGTCTTTCAAGTTTTATCAGTTCGACCAACATTCCCCGAGTGTTTGTAAGAAAGCACAGAGCACGCAGAAAGTATTTTTATTGCTTTTAGAAAATAACATACACACACGCGACAGCGTTTCGTGACAATCGTTTCTCAGGTCTCTTACAAACACGCTTTTAAACCAATCAGAATGCGCACATTCACAATACAACATAGGTGCAAGAGTGGATTAACAAGAGTTAGAATCTTTCCCTACTGTATCTGTCCACATCACAGTCAGAAAAGTGTCTATTTTTAGATTTGAGTTTCGCGCGCGAAAGTATTCGAATGCTCAGGCTCGAATGCTCGTATACCCAATACACAACAAAATAGAGAATATCCTACCTTATCTTTGCGATTTTAACGGTTTTTCCATTGATCTGCGATTTAATTTTAGGCTGGATCTCACAACTGTTCGCGTGGCGAGAAAGTGGGAACCCTGTGGATGACGAATTTTCGCGGGCATCCTAGTTCTAAAAATAGACATTTTTCTGACTGTGATTCGGGCGTACATAGTAAATATGACAACTCTTGGTAATCCACTCTTGATAGGTGTTATTTTCTAAAATCGTATAAAACGGTAGAAGTTCGTTTGTCTTACCAAAGCTGATGGCAGAGAGAGTGGCCACAGATGCCATCACAGACATGGCTTGAACTGATGGAATAATTTTACACATCGCGAGGCCAAACGGCCAGTATTTTAGCTCCATTACTGCTAAACTGAATGGAAGACAAAGCAAGCCCACACCAAGGTCTGCCAGAGATAGATTTGAGATGAGGTAGCCAGTTACTGTAAACATAAGAACAGAGTATAAGTTGAGTCATCAAGCTATAAATAAACGCTTTACCTTTCCCAGTATGTTCTGCTCTGTCGCAAGCCTTACACCATTGAAATTAAGTGACTCCATTCTCTTGCGCATGCTCAACCCCCCGGCTCCCCACCTGGCGGGGGAGGCTCTGGTGACATCCATTTCAGGGCCTTCGCATATTGGCTGATTTTGAACATTGGGGCATGCGCAGAAATTTCTCTCTCTCTGTATCAAATCTCGCGTATGCGTCGGTGGCTGTTACGAGCTGGGGAGGTCTGGGTACGAGAATGCAGTGACTCAAGAAATTAATGCAAATGACAGCCATCGGCATCCCTGTTGGTATTTTCAAAACCTTGGTCGATGTCACGGTATTTCATGATCTTGGCCGAGCAGAAGTCGGTAAATAATTTTTACTTCTTTTTGTTTCTAAAACTTCTTTTGAAATTGCAGCATAAAACTTCACCAAGCACATGCGCTACAGAATTCAGGACATCGAGGTTCAGATCGACGTAGGACAGATCTCGAACAAAACAGAGCGTACGATTTGACGGATTCCGGATCGAAAAAAATGGAAATGCCAAATCGACTAAGAAGCGCGAGAGTTTACTCTGAATGTCCCTTAAAAAATAGATTATATAGCCATTTGTCGTGTGCGCGCACGTGCGTAGTGAAGATACATAATATCGAAATGAAATATTAATACGACGTCTGTATTTTTTCAAGCCATAGTTTATATACTAGTTTAATACAATGCTTTCTAGTGGCATACTGCAGAATATCCCACGAGCCTTCAGGCGAGTGTGTATGCTAAGAAAATACAAGTGACAAGTGGGTTGTTCTGCAGTATTCCACGAGAATTCATTGTATAACTATTTTATGCCACGCTACAGAAAATTAAAGCAATGTTTTATCGCAGTGCGCGATGGGAAGGTTGAGTGGAATACCGCCGAATATACGCCATTCCTGCATTCTGATTGGCTGTATTTTCTGTGGGGTGGTATTAAACGCCATTCCTGCATTCTGATTGGGTGTATTTTCTGTGGCGTGGTATTAAACGCCATTCCTTTTTCTGATTGGCTGTATTTTCTGTGGCGTGGAATAAAACGCCATTCCTGCATTTTGATTGGCTGTATTGTTTTGTGACGTGGTATTAAACGCCATTCCTGCATTCTGATTGGCTGTACTTTTTTCTGGTGTGGTATTAAACGCCATTCCTGCATTCTGATTGGCTGTATTGTTTTGTGACGTGGTATTAAACGCCATTCCTGCATTCTGATTGGCTGTATTGTTTTGTGACGTGGTATAAAGGGTGGGCTGGTTATGAAACCTAACACCATGTTATTGTATTATCTCTTTGTTTACTTTATCAGAGGAATCTTTTTGTTTGTGCACCGTCACAGTACATTAGTACCAAAATTCAGCCTGTAAGATTCAGTGTGCACTCCGACATGTATATTTAATTGATGAGAACAAAACAAAAACATGATCCAGCACAAGTAATTGTGCGCATCATTTGAAGTCTTCCGACCTGCGTAACCATTCCACTCAATTGACTTTGTTCAAACTCTTGCCTCTGCTATTATGTTTTGTTGTTATGGTCAATACTGAAAATGAAGAACTTTTATTTATACAACAACACTAGTAAATCGCACGCTCTGATTTGTCGAGAGCCATGTTACTATAAGAGTACAGATACATGGTTGACAAAATTCCCTGTTTGTTGTTGTATAAAACAAATAGATCTCGTTTTTTGTGCGTATGTACTGTAATAGATACACAGAAGACGTCACAGAATGTCATGAACAACAGTCACGCATCTCGACTGCGTCTCGTTGCGTACTATTTGTTCATGGCATTCTATGACGTCATCTGTGTATCTATTACAGTACGCACGCAAAATGATATCTATTTGTTAAGCACATGACAGCCTTGTTGTTTGATAATTCGGCGAGCATGGGTTATATGCATGATTTCTGATGACAAAAATAGTTATTGTCAATGGCAAATAAAATCAACATATTTCTATATATGCGACGTCGAGAAATGTGTCTAGTTGCATGAGGGTTCTCAACGAGCTGCTTCGCCCACTCCTTATTGCATTGCGTGGTTTTTGCTTGATACATCAAACACCTGTTATCGATGTCAGAAGTTTGTGAATTAGGCATACGTCACACCCTCAGATGATGGAAATTCAGATTCATTGGGGAAATGGAAAAGTCTGTAATCTTTTTAAGGATTCTCTTTCCTTAGTTACACAAGACTATAAAGAATTAATGCTATTAATGACTGTTATTATTATTATAATAATTCATAGTATAGTTTCTGACGATTTTTTTTGAGAGACAATTTTTTTATACAATCCTTGTTAAGACAGATTATTACAACTTTGAGCAACATTTGGCCAAAAATACTGTTACTCAATGATTTCTATCCTAATCTGTAGATTTGTGGTCCACATTTCGAAATATCGCAAAAAGCAGAGGACTGGGTTCGCGCCGCCACAGAAATAAGCGTTCAAAAATGGAAAATAATCTATATAGACCATTTTAGGTGCGAAAAATACGTAAATCTGTAAAAACTAAAATTTATTTTCTTAGCTTCCTCTGGAAATAATTTACCGGCGCGATAATACACGAACACTACCATGAAGACCTTTGAAATGAGACTAAATTCAAAACAACAACTTTTTTTATTTCGAGTAACAAGATTTTTTGCCGCTTTCTGGCAAAATGCTCGAAGTTCTAAAAAAATCTGTCTTAAGTATCTATGGACGTGAACCAATGGAGATGTTTCTTCACTTCATCAAAGATCAGACGACTTAAGAGTGATGGTTTTCCTCTTCCATTCCTTCTACGATTCTGACTTATTTCCGCTAACTTGCCCTGATTACTATGATGCACCGGAGAGCGAACTCGTCTATTCACTTTTCAATCAACCGTTTTCACGATGTTGCGAGAACAATATCCTTGAGCCGTTCCGACTCGTTCTGGCGAAGACGGCTTTTGTTATTCAAAACAGACAACCATTGTTTTCGTCCCATTTGTGTTGTGCGCAACATCGTGAAAACTGCTAATTGATCGAAAACGACATACCTTACATTTACACTAACCCGAAAGTAGCAAAAGCTAATCAAAGCTGGGTAGTGTATAAAATAGTAAGTTTGAATCGGGGTAACAAAAAAAGTGAATTAAGCGGAAGAAGTAATTTGTGGCAATTTGCAGAAACTTACTGAAGTCCAAACTAGTGTATGCCAACGAAATCGTCTTCATATGGAGAATTTTAATGGAGAATTGTATTGTTCATTTTTTGCTACATTGGTAGGGAATTTCATATTTTTGCACCAAGTCTCAGGTATTATTCCCACTTTGCTCTGACGAAGGCTAACGCTCGAAAGGTCAGCAGAAAACGTTTCGTAACACGACGTTTATCATGAAGCTCAATCCCTGGTTGTTATAATTTCATGTTTACGTCACGTCGGCGCAGACGACTCAGTTTTTTTTTCAAAACTAGTCCTCTACTAGTAACTTTTTCGGGCAGCAAAATCGCTGTTAAATTCGAAAAATGACCTTCGTTTCCCTAACTGTTCAGACAATACCGTCCTCTGCAATGACATCCGTGAATTCTTTGTCGGAAAGATCTCCAGAATTCGGGATGAGATAGATGCAGTGGTTCTTGATCCCTCGTCGTGTGCTCTTGTACCGGAAGAGACGTGGAATTCCCTAAAGAGGGCGTTGCTCTGAGAGCTTTTCGTAAGCATAGTGAGGACGAAGTGCACTCCTTAATCACGGCGTCTGATAAGAAGTCCTGTGACTTGGACCCTATGCCAACATTTCTGGTCATTAGCTGTCTGGAAGTGCTTCTCCCTGTGATAACCAACATAATAAACTCTTCCTTGCTTAATGGTTACTTTCCAAGGGCCTGGATAGAAGCTCCTTTGAGGCCTTTGTTAAAAAAAGGTGGGCCTTGATGCCGTTTTTAAGAACCTGCGCTCAGTAAGTAACCTCCAGTTTGTCTGCAAGCTAACAGAGCGCGCGGCTCATTGTCAAACATACGATCATCTGATTGTTAACAATCTCCTTCCCGATCTTCAGTCGGCCTACAGAGAGGGTTTAAGCACGGAAACAGCCCTTTTAAAGGTTCAGAACGATATCATTTTAAATATGGACCGCCAACAGGTCACCCTTCTAGTTCCCTTGGATCTTAGTGCCGCCTTTGACACCATAGATCATGGCATCTTACTCCGACGACTAGAAATGTCATTCGGCATCACTGGCAAAGCTCTCGATTGGTCTCGGTCGTACCTGACCGACAGATGCCCAAGGGTGGTCTTTGAGGATGGCACCTCGAAGTACCTCAGGGAGTACCTGAGGATTCTTGTCTCGGGCCTTTGCTTTTCACGCTTTACGCAAGCAAGTTGTTCCATGTCATCAAGGAACACTTGCCCACTGCACATGCACACGCAGAGGACACCCAGCTGATGTATCATTTTCTTACAGCTGGGTGTAGTGCAAGTGAGGTGCACTGTATCGCTGCCATGGAGGCCTATGGCAGTGCACACATGACTGTCGTGAAAACAATTGCAATTGAGCAATAACTAGCCAATCAGAATCGAGAGAAATCACGACTTGCTCCTAAATGGCTTTTTCTCAGCCAATCGCAAGCCGAACCAATTACTAAGTAATTACACAATTGTATTTACTACAGAATTTGATTGGCGGAGAAAAACGAGTAGCCAATGAGAACGCAAAGGAATCGCAATTACATAATAAGTCTTGACAGTCATGTGAAATCCGCTCTATTGACAAGATGAAACTTAATGACAGCAAAACAAAATTTTTAATAATTGGTTCATGGCGCCAGCTAATAAAAGTCAACATTCACAGGTTGTCGATTGGGGATTGCGGTGTGTCGCCCGTGCTGTCCGCCAGAACCCTGGGGTAATTTTGATACCAACATCAACTTCATATCGCACATCCGCCAAACGGGCAAGGCAGCTTTCTTTAATTTGCGCGCTACAAATGTTAAATTATTAATTATTATTACCTGTTTACAAATACTTGTCTGCGTTAGCAGTTCTAAAGGGGAGGACATGGGACGCTTGCTCGATTCAGTTGTTTCTTTTCTCTACTAACTCTGCTATTTAGTAGCTCACTGGTATGAAATTTTATGCATATTTTTCTTCTCAGATTATATGACACAACGTTATGAGATAATCGACTTTTAGTCAATGATATAATCTTGCATGGGCGCGCAACGTTTTGCAGCCCTCACGTGCAGCCACTCACGTAGTGTATTGTCTTAACTTAAGGGTAATACCACTTACAGCTTAGCAATCCTAATGGATAAAAGGTAAAGCAGATAAACTGGAGAATGCTTAGCAAAAAAGAAATCCTTACTTAGAACAGGAGACAGATTTGATAAAGCTGTCGAGTGTAGTACAGAACACCTGCAAAATATTGACCCTTGTGATGTTCATTCCTTCTCGCAATGAACAGTACTATCAGTGCCGCCACATTGGAGAAATGACTTAAAAAAATGAGTAGATGGAATCTAGGCCAAATTGGGAAACAGATAGAACGCACAATTCCATTATGATTTTTTCTCTCTACTTCCAATCTGATTTCTTCTTCTTCAAAACAATGTAATCGAATAATGTAACAAATGTGCAATAACGTTGAAGTGAATTGAATTGAAATTGGTTACAAATAGCGGGGTATTTCGTCATGTGTGGTGACCCTCGCCCCTTTAGAAGTCTTATTAGTCAATGTGCTAATGGTCTTACATTAGAACTAAGACGATAAACGATGTCATGATAATACCTCCGCTATTTTTGTGATGCAATCTCCTTGGGTATGGAGGAGCAACCTTGTTGCCGGTTATTGCGTGGGCTTAATCTCGAGGAAAAAAAAAAATTGTATGACACCATTTAGAAGAGGCTTAATATTACAGATACCCTCTCAGCGAGCACCTTCTTAAGACATGCATTGCTGCGCAGAGAAAATGACGTATTCTTCACCTGCTTTTTATTCGTTCTGTATCATTAAATTAAAAATTATGCAAGCTGGGATGAAAAGAGTTTCCAATTTCTTGAAAGTTGCACTGCTAGACAGAGAAAATCCTGCCTTTCTTACTGATATCATCTGCTTTTCCTTCGTTCTGTTTCTTTTTATTATTTCAAAATGCATTCAGGATAAAAAGTTTTCACTTTCTTGAAAGTTGCACTGCATGCTATAGAACATTTGCATTTTTCACTGCTATCTGTTTTTTCTCCGTTCTTTCTATCATTACAAACATGCTCTCTGCAGTGTTAATAAAGTTTCCGCATTCTCGAAAGTTGCAGTGCTCTACAGAAAGTCGTGCATTTTACAATGCTATCTGTTTTTTCTTCGTCGTCTTTTGTTTTATGAATAGTAGAAATAATATGCTCTCTGGGTTATAAAGTTTTCATTTTTCTTGACCATGCGTTAGTTCATGCATCCATACCTAAATGGTGTTCGTAGTTGTGGTCCGGCATTATATAGAGATATCCTCGTGATTTGGATACTAAAACAAAGAGAAAATCCCGTTTCACTTATAGGAAAACGATCCCGCTACTTAAAATGTTGAAACCCCAAAACAAACACTTCTAAAATCAATGATATTGGCACAAATTAAAAGACCTCGTCGTAATTTCGTAACACCTGCTCGCACAAACAGTAAAGACCTTACATGGTCGAAAATGGATGCAAGAAATCGTTTTTCAAAAGCCTTCTTAATACAGAAACTTCATGCATTAACACAGTACAAAGCAGTATAAAAACGAGCAGTCCAACGCAGGGCATAGTCCAACGCAGAGCGCTGTACAGAGCATATGTACTTTTTATCAACCATAAGAGTACACAAGCATTAGTTTAAATTTATTACATTTCATCATTTCCATAAACAAACAGCTTTCGTTCATGACAAACTGCATTAGCGACAAATGCCGTAAGTTCTGGCTGACTAGCGCGACAAAACGGACAAAAAATAACCGACTACCAATAAAAACGTATCAATTTGTTAAACCGACCTGCGACAATTGAAAAAAGATCTGATCGACAAATCACACTAGAAAGTTTCACTGACAACCGACGCCCCCTCCCTCCCCGCCTCACCAAAAGGATACGTTTGCCCAACGCACTTGTAGACGTGTTTATGTCACACTTCTAGTGAAATAACGACATACGGCGTCACGCGAACAAAACTCTCCCACTTTAAAACGTTTACAACAAGCTTAAAGAGCCTCTGTCAGCCTCCATTTTGTCAGCCTAGCAACATACCGAGACAGAGAAAGCATCCATTTCCATCGGCTGATTTAGGGAATATACTGCATTAGTATATACCAGCTCGGCAACCTCCTAAGAACGAGCATTTTGATTGGTTTAGAATCTCGGAATCTGAGACATTATTTACCTCCGAAACAGTAGATATTGTGTTGGCAAGCAAATTTCATGTAGTGGCGAGGAAAAGTCAGTCAACAAAACTAAAGAAGTAACAAAATTAGATTTCTTTGTCTCAAAATCGGTCTCTCTGGATTTAATAAGCTCACAAATCGTCTGAGCGTTGTTTGTGAAAAACACGCTTGCACTGAAACCCGAGTTGAAAAACTTTAGCTGGCAAAACATGAATGAAAATTATTTTAGCCATGTAATTTCCCTTTATTTTATTAATCTGACAAAAATCAAAACTATAATCTACAATATGTCGAGAAAATACAGTCGAAAGAGCTAATTTTCAAAGTACCTGAGGATAGTTTGTGTCTTGCAACGACTGATCGGCAGCTTTCTTGTAGTTTTTTTTGCGAGCGAACTGTCCGCCACAAAGGAGACGTCTTCTGTTAGTAGTCAGTTTTCCTTCTTCTTGCCTAATGATAACCCCATAAAGCCTTTTCACAAGGTTTCGTGTAGCTGTTTTATCCTGCTAAATCGTTTTTTTTTTTCCCTCAAATATCCAGTGTTTACGGTGTTTGTTCACTCCATTTTTCCAGCAAAGTAAGCTTACTTGTGCAACGAGTGGCTGCCGACAAATAATTTTCATCTCGGAAACTTTTGGCGAATTGCTTACAGATGCTCTTCCATTTGAACCTATATTCCTTCTTGAATTGAAATGATACAATATATTGCTCGCTACATGTCCAATTTGTTGAAAATCCATTGAATTGTCCATTTTTCCCCCCAGCTGTTCGAAGTAAATGCTTGCAAACTTTCTAGAGCTGTCAAAATCGACCAAAACGTGCTTATGCAAATCATCTAAGTTTGCGTGAGTTTTGTCACGCGTGTAGTTTTAAAACGCTAACACAACTTTTTGTATTGTTTTCCGACTAAAAATTCGACAGGTTGCCTTGCTGGTATATACTAAAACACTTATTCTATTTCAATTTCGGTGGATAGTGGCTTTAAGAATATTTACCTCGAGCCTGCGGCTCTCGGTAAATATTCTGCCACTATCCACCTCAATTGAAATAGAATAAGTGCTAAATATTTGCGGTTGAATTCGATAAATGAATAATAAAACTTTGTTTTTGCAATATTTGCGGTTGAATTCGATAAATGAATAATAAAACTTTGTTTTTGCAATATTTGCGGTTGAATTCGATAAATGAATAATAAAACTTTGTTTTTTTTTATGTACGGCTAGGTGGCGCAGTGTGTTTGTGCACGGCACACTGTGCGTACGGTCCTGAGTTCGAATCCTGGATCGACCAACCGTATCGACTTTTCTCTGTTCCGAGTAGCTTGCTTATAGCTTTGAATTCCTTTCACCTGGAGCTCTGATAGAGAAAGGGGGGTAAGTAGTGCACCGTCTCCCCAATTAGTAGTGTACTCGTGCACGGCTAGAAGATTTGAGACGTTAATATAGTTGCTTACTTACTTTACTTACTTACTTGTTTTTAGAAGGCTATTTGAAGATTTCTACACGTAATTCATTGTCTGATATCGACTGAAAACAATAACAGAGTGGCTGACTAGGGCTCTTTAAATCAAGGCAATTTTGTAGAAATAAAGATGTTAACATAATGCGTTAAAAATCCTGAACATTCGTTATTTTCCGACACCTTGCCGTAGTGACGAAATGGTGTTCGCGCTAGTGTGGTCTAGCAGGACGAGGATGTTCGCTTCGCTCAGGCGAATAGAATATTTCTGATTTATATTATAAAATGACGTAACAAGTGGTTACTAGGAGGATCGCACGAGGATCAACGCATGTAGCTGAATTACTGAAAGCGATATGTCAATTTCAAGGTTTCATGGTATGAATTTCAAGGTGTTGAAAAATGGTCATGGGAAAGTGAAACTGAACACTAACATTTTCTATGTAATAAGTCAATATTTTGAAGTGCTTTTGATGCGAACATAACTGGAAAAAAAAACATTGATTGATGAATTGGGACCACCTTGGATGTGGCAAGCTAAGGCATAACACGAGGTTAGAAAAGGGCATGCCTCGGCGAGTAAATTTCCATTATTATTTTAATTTGTGTCAAGGTTGCGGGCTCTAATCATTCTTTGTTCAAGATTCGTTCTTCTTCGGGTTTTTCTAAACTTTGTAATTCCTTTCTTTTCAGTTCAGGTCTGTTTGGTCCAAGCCGAGCAGTCGAACCGTGTCTAGAAGGTCTATCACAGGGAATTTTTGCAGAATTCACCCATCCATGGGAAAAACTGAATTTCCCAAGGCACACGCATGGGAAGTGTTCGGAGTTCGCATGGATAGCCTTGAGAAATCCGAACACTTCCATTCTTCTACCATGGGAAATTCAGCTTTTCCCATGGATGGGTTTCTAACCACAAACATCACTTTTGCAAAAGCTACTGTGTTGCTTAGTTTCCCACAAAAGTGAGAAATCGCTCAAAGACTGGTCAGAGCCAAAATCCCTGCGCCAGCAGTTGTGATTGGCCCACGCGCCTACATGTTGTACTGCTGGCCTAGCGCTGGCTCGCTCTCTCGGCATCCGCCATCTTGTCATCTTGTTGACAGTGCTCTACTTCGGTATTAAAGTTACGGTTATCTCGCTTGTTGTTTTGTGGATCGCTTTTACATTGGCGCTATTGGGAACTAAATGCGCAGTTTTTAACATGATCGTAGCAGGCAATATTTTAAAACTTGACAGGGAACGCTAAATGAAAACACAATAAAACAGTCGATGCAAAGTTCGCAGAATTATCAAAACCTTTAGTAGCACATATGGAACAATTTATTTCGCAATCCAAAATATACCTATTGGCGCAATACGGCTGCAGTATCGATCACTAAAGAAGCGCATCTGGCACTTGCGTCAGAGTGTGAGGTGATGTTTTCATTTAACGCAGAGTGAAGTTTCTAGACATCAGTACGGCGTATATCGTGGGGCACCAAACGATCATTTTCGGTAAAATATCTGTTCGCATGGCGCTACGATAGCTGAAATTTTCGCTCCAGAATTTGAAGTTTTAATTTTCGTATGTAGATTATAAGAACCCCTGGATGTTTCAATTCGAATTGCACAAAAGATGAAATATTACGGGTTTGAGCGTATTTTTACAAAAAGGTCACCTAGAAATGTTGGGATAGAGTTTTACCCCTGGCATTTTGGAAATACTTGATTTCAATCTAAAATTTTCGCATCCCATAACTTTTGGGCTACAAAATCCGAACAGATACGAAATGAGGATTAAAAATCTCAATTTATACAGACATTTGTATACTCAGCAATGACTTATAATGGCACTTAGAGGATATTACACGTTATATCCCAGTGATCAATTTTAACGCGCGATCATTGGTCGAAACGTATCACGTGGTGCATTTTCACAGGACAGATATCAGACGTTAGTATATACCAGCTCGGCAACCTCCTAAGAACGAGCATTTTGATTGGTTTAGAATCTCGGAATCTGAGACATTATTACCTCCGAAACAGTAGATATTGTGTTGGCAAGCAAATTTCATGTAGTGGCGAAGAAAAGTCAGTCAACAAAACTAAAGAAGTAACAAATTAGATTTCTTTGTCTCAAAATCGGTCTCTCTGGATTTAATAAGCTCACAAATCGTCTGAGCGTTGTTTATGAAAAACTCGCTTGCACTGAAACCCGAGTTGAAAAACTTGCTGGCAAAACATGAATGAAAATTATTTTAGCCATGTATTTTCCCTTTATTTTATTAATCTGACAAAAATCAAAACTATAATCTACAATATGTCGAGAAAATACAGTCGAAATAGCTAATTTTCAAAGTACCTGGTTTGTGTCTTGCAACGACTGATCGGCAGCTTTCTTGTAGTTTTTTTGCGAGCGAACTGTCCGCCACAACTAGGAGACTTCCAGGTACTGAGAAGCACGGTTGGTCCAGCGTTACGGCGTTGGGTCTCTCACCGCTGTGTTCCAGGTTCGACTCCTGGCCGGGACAGAGGAAATTTCTTTCTGTTCGGGTCTCGGTCGAAACTGGTCCATATTGTGAGTTGAACTTTGTTCTACTGTGTTTCACGTCTTTCGGATGAGACAATAAACCGAGGTCCCGTCTCGCCTTTCTACCCTTCCCAGTTCCAGGGGGGACGTTAAAGAACCACTGGGGACGTAATAAACCCTTTGGCAGTGACCACCCTCAGTGTCTGTGCTTATGACCGCTTGGCTGCCAGTAGCGCCCTTGGGACCCAACGTAATTCAGCTTACGAGCTGCGAGTTTGGGGAGTCGGTCGCACATACGTTTTTTTTTTTTTTTTTTTAGTAGTTAGTTTTCCTTTTTCTTGCCTAATGATAACCCCATAAAGCCTTTTGCAAGGTTTCGTGTAGTGTTTTATCCTGCTAAATCGTTTTTTCCCTCAAATATCCAGTGTTTACGGTGTTTGCTCACTCCATTTTTCCAGCAAACTACTTGTGCTTGTGCAACGAGTGGCTGCCGACAAATAATTCTCATCTCGGAAACTTTTGGCGAATTGCTTACAAATGCTCTCCAATTTGCAGCTATATTCCTTCGTGAATTGAAATGATGCAATATATTGCTCGCTACATGTCCAAATTTGTTGAAAATCCCTTGAATTGTCCACTTTTTTCCGCAGCTTTTCGAAGTAAATGCTTGCAAACTTTCTAGAGCTGTCAAAATCGACCAAAAACGTGCTTATGCAAATCATCTATAAAGTTTGCGTGAGTTTTGTCACGCACGTAGTTTTAAAACGCTAAAACAACTTTTCTTATTGTTTTCCGACTGAAAATTCCGCAGGTTGCCTTGCTGGTATATACTAAAACACTTATTCTATTTCAATTTCGGTGGATAGTGGCTTTAGGAATATTTACCTCGAGCCTGCGGCTCTCGGTAAATATTCTGCCACTATCCACCTCAATTGAAATAGAATAAGTGCTAAATATTGTCCGTCGGAAGTGATATTCGTCCTGGGAGAAATGTTTAAGCAAAAACTGGATATTTTCTGTTTAAAAAATAACAAGCAACCAAAGCTTTTGTCTAAGAATGTTGATGAAATACTGAAATAGGTGGCTGAGGCGACACCGGAAAACACAAAAAGTCAACACAGACCGTGGATGTTTTGAATGGTTTACAAAGTTGTTAGTTTTTTTGTTGTTGTTTCAATCCAAGTTAATTCGGTTTGACATTCGCGAAAAAAATGAAAGAACTAAACAAAAAAGCGCAAAATGACGACAAAAGAATTGTTTTTAAGCTTACCATTTTGTCGTAGCTTGGCAAATAGAAAAACAACTTGCAATCAGCTCAACCCAAATTCAACCACTACGAGTGTAGTCCAGCAAGCCAACTTCCAAGTTCGATCAGCAGCGCTAAATTTTTACAACTCTGCATTTCACGGCTGTAATTTATACTTCAGTTCACAGCAGAACAATATTAACTGTCCGGCAAGGAATTAGGGACCGGTCATTATTTATCGCCTGGAGGGGGGGGGGGGGGGGGGGGGGATTGAGGATTTTAGGGGGATCACTTCATTTTGGGGCGAGCGAAAGGGGGGATCTCTCAAAGCTTGAAGCCCTGAAAGGGGGGACCACAAGAAATTTTGTAAATAGTTATTCCAGCAACTTCTCTAACATTTGCATTTTTGTACTTCACTTCACTCAATACATAATAAAATTGTTTTGTGAATTCTCTCTGGTTTCTTCTAGCCCCACGTTAGGGTTTGATTGACAGTTTTTGTGTCAACCAATCACAGCTCGAATAAAAATATCTTATCTTAGTTTAATGGTTTTCTCACGTTCACAATGTTTTTTTCTCTCTGGAGTTTTTGAAGTGAAGTCGCTGGGATATCAAATAAATAAACACCTTCTTGGCTTGCTTTTGTTTTTCGTTTTGACCGATATCCTCACTAGCTAGTGAGGATGTGGAAAATATGTCACTCAGGTCCGGGATGTAGCTTCGTACGAGATCTACGAGTGGCGTTATTTCCCAGTAAAACACTCGTATCTATATAATAAAATTAGCTATTTTACACCATTGTGTCGTTGGGTGCCCGTGCTAAATTTCTGCCGGCGTAAAGAAAAATGGACACTTGAATGTGACCCACAGGGAGCAAATTGTTTATTGCACCAGGCGGTCGAATGGCTTTCCGGGGGCGGTGCATTTTGAAGGCTAGACGGGAAACAGTCGAAAGTATGCTGCTTTCGTAGGGGGATAGAATAATTTCGTAATTCTATTTACTTTACATGTGACTTTACATTCCTGGGCTGGGAATCTGTCTTTTGACAAAGTGCTATAAGCTCATATAAAGCTGAGTTTGTTCCAGTTTGTCTTTTGTTTTGTACTGTGGCGCACAGTACATTAAATGTATTTCTGCGCGGTAATGTGACAGAGAGAAGTAACCTTCCCAATATTATTGGAGTTTTAAAGGTTAAAGGGAGGCTGTCACGCAACTGCGCAGCTGTTCTGTGCATCTCAAAACAAAGTATCGTCCCGTAACGATGGCTTGCGAAGGCTGAAAAACACCAAAACAATCCGTTTTAAGCTCGCTAATTCTCGATCCATCCGACCAAATGTTTACGTTTTACATATTCTTCAATAGTTTTTTGATAGGATTGTCTAGATAGTTTTGCTCAGTGATCGTTCCTGGAGCATGCGCGTATTGTGACAGTCTCCCTTTAAAGAAGCCAACCCACACTGTCCATAACGACCATGATGCATTTTGTTTTTATTTACACATGGATTGAATGGATCAGAAACTCTGCAAATCATTTGTATTTTCACGAGCCCTTCGCGTCTGTTTTGCACAATTTGCTAGCATAAAAAATATTTTCTCTGAATGATTGCATCAAATATAGCGGTGAAGTGGTAGATAGGCAAAGTCAGTGGCTCCTATATAATAATATGAGGAAAGTGCTGATACTACAACCTCGTCCCCAAGGTCTTCTCGGTCGTTTTTCAAAATGGTGGTTAGCTTAGAGAAGACCCTGGGGGAGGCTGAGTCACGTGACTATTGTTTGAGGATATGAGAATGAGGTTTGTCCTTTGTTTCGAAATGGTCATGTGACTCAGCCTCCCCCAGGGTCTTCTCTGAGCTAACCGCCATTTTGATAAACGACCGAGAAGACCCTGGGGACGAGGTTGCTGATACTACGCGAAAAATATTAACAGGACTGTGGCATGATAGAATCCATTTGCTCTCCAATAAAGTCGAAACTGCTGCCCACGGTTGCTTATTGGCTTGCAGTTTGGACTTCTTGATTAGATCTTTCAGATCCTACACGTTCAGCAGTTTATCGTCCACGATCATTGCAATTTATTTATAATCCTATAATAAATAGAGGATATTACACGGTGGCGCGAAGATATGAGTTTTATTTTCGAGTGGCAAGAACAATATTTTACGAATGAGCGCAGCGAATGAGTAAAATATTGTTTTTGACACGAGAAAATAAAACTCATATCTTCAAGGCACCGTGTAATTTTCTTTTTATTATATAGAAAAACCAGAAAAAAATATTCCAAATTGATTTCCAAGCACTTTTGTATTGACCGATATCCTCACTAGTGAGGATATGGAAAATATGTCACTGAGGACCGGATGTAGCTTCGTATGAGAACTACGAGTGGCGTATTTCCCAGTAAAATACTCGTGGCTATATAATAACGACTTAAAAAGACAACCCTCGATAAAATAAGGCTAGAAGTCCTCTTCCTGAATACACGATCTCCTAGCGCTAGCTCGAGAGATCGCAATTAACCTGGGATTTACTTCCTGGAAATTACCTGACATCACGCGTATCAAACAATGTTTCCGACGAAACTTGTCTCACGGCCAATACCATACTAGAAAGCGACAGACGACCCTCTTTTGATAAGAACTTCGTCGAAAGTAACAAGAAAAACGGCGCAGAAATTTTGAACGGAACTAGTAGGAGTCACATAGACTCAAGTTTCTCGATCTGTCTGACGATCTCAGACAGTAGAATATGTAGGATATGTCCTATTTTTTTACCACAGTAAGTTATCATGACTAGTAACATAATAAGTGTGAAAAATTGATAGATTTCGACTTGCTTTGAGAACATATGGCAACGATAAGTCTCTAGACCAATCTGATTAAAGAAGAACAAAGGAGTGAGAATCAGCATTTTACGCTAGGTTCCCCACATACAAAGTCTTTACAAATTGCATATCCTGTTTGTGAGTACCACAAGTGCTTATGTCTCCCTAAAAATCCTCAGACAAGTCTTTCTAGCATAGTGAATTTACTGATTTTCATGTCTAAGCCAATGAAATTGCCTATATTTTCAATAGAAATTAATTGCATTCCAGCATGCTTTGCCGTTGGCTTGCCTAGTTCTTATACGGACCATTACTTAAAAGTAATTCATACCTTTTATTTTATAGACCCATTATCAGACAAAATATTAATATATTGTCAACGCTGCGTTCTGATTGGATGAGCTACTAGTAGGCTATAAGTTATAGCCTAGTTGCGAAAAGTGTCGGATTTGAAAGCAAGAAACTGGCAAATGACCAGACCAGAAAACGTTGTTGGCTACATAAATTGACCTACTAGTGTGATTTGAATAAAACAATTATTCCTCTCGCCCTCATGGCCACTGAGTCAATAGTCCATTCGGCCTTCAGCCTCATGGGCTATTGACTCAGAGCCCATTCGGGCTCGAGGAATATTGTTAATTATCACAGTTCATTATTAAAATGAACAAATGAACAGTAATATACCTAGTAGTGTTAATAGTGAATTCTGATTAGAGTCTTAACATAAATATTCGGGGTGATTTCCCATACTAGAGTGAAAAAGCTGAACTTGTTATTCAAAATCCACAAATGAACGGTACTTTCTAGTCTGAGTCACTTCTAAGTAAAAGAAAACATGAATATATAACTTTGTTAAAAAAAAAGTATGAAAGTTAGTGTGAAATGACATTCGCCTGAAAATAATCTTCCTCATGATTCTAGAAAAGATTGTCGATGTAACAAAAGCCATAAATATAACTTTTGTTATATTTTTCTTCCATACCCTGCGAGCATAGCTTTCTTTCTGTCAATCTTTTGTTAGCTAGCAAAGTTGTTCGCTTGTCTGAGAAGAATGACAGAAACCTCTGCTCGCAGGGTATTTCTTCCAATAACTGAATCTGAAAGTGCTAAATGACATTCGCCTGAAAACGATATCGCTAATGATTCTAGCACAGATTGTAAGGAAGTATTGTGGAAATGATTTCGAACCCTTAAGGGTTTTATATCGCCCAACCATCTGGACAAGAACCGAGAAGGTGCACTCGAGGCATGTACATCGTCAGAGATGATCTTCTTTATCCAGAATAATCTCATAATACACTGCATTTGACATATAATGCTACTCGGCTGTTGTATCTCCTAAATAGGTTATGACTTTTTTGTAAGATCCCCTTGCAGCTAAAACCATGTTTTGATCGGGGGCACAAGTAAACCGTTTAACGCTCTTCTAGAGTCATACAAATGTCGCAGAGAGCCGCGGTCATGGAATCAATGAAATATAATATTATAAATATAAGCGTTATTCGATTTTGGTGTTTCACTAGTACAATTTGCTTTTATGTACATATAACTATTTAATATTATGACTTAAATACTGTTATCCAGAAACATGCTAGCATTAAATTTAATAAATTTATCACTTTGTTAAGTTTGTTTATATGTGATCCATTGAAACGAAACGTAAAGGCATGGAGTGCAATTTCCTTTAAAAAAATATTTAATCAAATTACAAAAGAAACATTCGCAAAGCGTAATTCTCTGCTTAAAAAAAACCTCGCCTGTTGGGACAATCTGACGCCAGAACTCCCACTACTGTACGTTTGATAAAATGGTGCAAATGACTGATTTGGTTATCATAAGTACCATTTGGAAAGTGCAATAAGTTCAGAATATAACTTTAGATTCCACCACCAAGGCGCGCTCAGTAGGGTATCTTATTTGTTATTTCAGACGAACCCATTAAATCTTTCAGACTTGATGACTATGGACACTTCTATCCCAACACAACTCATTTTATATTACTTATGTAATCACTCACGCGAACTAAAATTAGCGGCAATTTAAAACACCCACGTTGAGGACGAGTTATCTATGAGGCTCTCTTCAATGTCTATCTTTCACAGGAAATTACTGACCCTGGTTCTAAAACAATCCTCTTTAGTTATTAACGTGCTATGGGGAAGTGAGTACACCATTACTCCCACTTCGGTTGTGGTCAAGGCCTTATCTGTGGCATCGCCTTCCGTTTTTTATTGACCGGGAGAGCTTTCCCCGCCTCCTCTATTGAGGCAACGTAAGTCTCACACAGCCCTTTTATCAAAAAGCTTGACTGCTGTTTGTTATCAAAGATCTGCATCCTCTATCCACGTCAGAGATCTTCTTCATTTTTTTTCGGATTCAGAATTTTAAAGTAAACTCAGGGCCCTTTGTGAAGTACATATAACTAAATTGCTGGTATTAACTGATGCGCTTTAAAAATCGTTAACCCTGTATTAGACACTGCAGTACAGATTACAGTACCAGAGAGAATATAATCATACAGAATGAAAGGTCATGTATGAAAAGTGCGCACAGCGAGCAAAATTTAACCCATATTCTAACTAAAAACAGCTTAACGGACACGGCTTTTAAATCGCACGCGACAGAATAGCAGTTTCGTTTTATACCACAAATAAAGGACAACTCGAATCGAGAATACCCTAGACTCGCCTTTGTTTAATACCAACTTAGCCTGGTAGCGTGCCAAACTATGAGAAGGTCGAGCGGAATCCCAATTGGGACATAAAATGAAGATATTCTTAGCCCAACGGATAATTATTGTCGTTGAATACTTCTTTCTGGAATGTTCGAGGACAGGCGTCAAGTGTATGGTTAGTTTAGTGCCATAGTATTATTAGTGAGTTGCGCACAGCCAAATGCGTGTTCTAACCCAAGTGGGAAAATAGTTTACATTCGAATACCGCATCAAGATAAACTAGAAGGTCACGGATACCTGGATATTGCGCTTAATTTTAGTTTCTTAGTTCAATTGCTTTTGAAGTAATTGATTACTAAAAGCAGAATGTTTGCACAATCTTGTTAAGGAGTTGAAACGCGTAGCTGTCTCTTTTAATAGCCGAAACCGTCATTTGTTATTACCAATACAAACTATCTATGTGGCATACTTTTCCATCTCATTGCGTTCATCTAGAGCGAGATGTTTTTCTGATAGTGGAACCTCTTGAGGTTCGTGATTCTATAATTGAATTATTTCTAAATCATTAGCCTTAACACGTTCAGTCAGACGCCCTGTGGCGACGAAGACTACACTTGAAAGAAGCACGCATTTCATTTAGAAGATGCTCTGAGTGACATTGCTTTTATATGTTTCTCATTACAATTTGCAGGGATTACAAGGCGATTGGTATCGAGAGAAATTGCTCTGATGTTCTGTGAATCGCCCTGAGCAACGAGAGCGAATCAGGATGATCACAAACAAAGTTAATACAGTTGTTAGTAAGGCGAGAAATCATGACAATTGACTTACCGGAATGCAGCTCCCTTGTCTTGAAAACAAAAACGACGACAAATATGTTCCCTAAAATAGTAGTTAAAAAGATGACAGCGAATAGGACGAGTCGAAATACATGCGAGGCCTCTGGTTCCGGTGCATAAAAACCTGGTCCCGCTAGAAGTACTGATCCCTTCGTGGCATTAATTATATCAGTTACGTTTGTGGTGTTACTAGTAATGTTCTCCATCTTTCTTTGCTATTTAGACGTATTGTCATGCGAGATATTCGCGAGTCAATGACCGTCTGCACACCTCACTCCCTTGCGGCAAGATTCTCTTTCTTCTCGATGTTCAAACAAACCAGCAGTGTTGGTAAAAGCAATAGATCAATTAGCCGAACTTGAGATGATATTATCTTGCTTGTAAACTCAACAAAACTTAAATAAAACTGAGTGCCAATTATTTAAAGGAGCGTAGAATAAATAAATGTTCCTTAATATTTCTGGGATCCACTAACGGCGCTTTGTCTCCACGGCTTTTCCACAAAAGGTCGATGTATTTTCCGCTAAACCCTTAGTCCAGTTTCTAGCTTTGAAGAAACCAATGAATTCCAGAAGCGCACACAGCGACGCTCGAATAATAGGAGTGTTGTACTGTTAAAGTAGAACTTCGTTTTCAATGAATGATATGTCGAAGACAGGAGCGCTAAAAATTTGGTTATTCGTCCATCGTCTACCACCCGAGAATGAGACAAGTAATAATGTAGCTATACCTAGCGCATCAGTCATCGAGTGCTCGTAATTGGGCGCAAGTCAACTAGGCAAAGGCGTTTTGCAATAGCGTAAGCCTACATAGGAATGTCTCACTCGCCACTTGACAGCCTCTCGGGAGGTTACAGACCTCTCCTAATTTATACAGCATGAATATAATCCAGGGATATTAATCCTTTTAGCAGGCGCGCGCAGCATTCTTGGCGCGCTCTTGGGGTTTAGTATAAGGTTTACACACACGCGTCAAGTAAACACTGTGCTTTTGTGGTTTAACATGCAGTGTTTAAAAGCAATGTCCAGCCTTGTTGACGAGACATATGGTTAATGCAGCCTAATCTGAAAAGAGACGTGCTGACTTCAAGAAGGAAATTGTATGGAAAAAAGAAGATGAGTTTCGCACGTCAATTTCAGGGATTGGTGGCGCAATGAGGTTTGAGCTAAATGGAGCCATTTTCTAATTATCACGTTTGGTTCCTGAGCGTAATTGCAAACGAGTTAATGTTTGTATTTGTAAACCGCATATTCCGTAAACACGAACTAATTATTTCATAGCCCTTTTATCTTTTTCCCATTGTAAATATTTCATATAAACGCACGTTCATTTCTTATTCTGTTTGTTTTCTGTTTTTCCAAAAACTTTTTGTCTCGGAAGCTAAACGCAGTTACACCTCCAAACATAATTAAATCATAAACCGTTAGGATAATATCCAGCTATGCGAGGGGAAATGGATTTTATAATTTTATTTTATTTAGCGTGAGCTAAAATAAGATTTTATCAGCTAAATAACAAAACTAAACCAATAGTGAAACCTCAAGAATCACAAGATTTCGGTTAAAATGCAGTAATTACGTTCTAGGAAGAAGAGTAGAATGCGGAGAAACACATAAATATAAAATGTACCACAGAGAGAAATTTCAGAGAAATTCATTCGGTTGGGCCCTTACTCGTACGCCGAAAAATATGGGCCACGCCAAGCGAAAAGAGACGTTAATCGCTTTTTTGTCAAATTTCTGTTTTGAATAGTGTTGTAGATATTTCATACGCGTTGAGCAAATTGATTATTAAATTTTCGCACTGCAAACCAGAGATTTGGCAGTGTAAATTTCCCATTTTATAAGGATTTGCATTCCTAACTTGTTTTGCATTTTTCTCGTAGGTATGGAATTCTGTATAACGGCCATTCTCGCTTGTTGGGGCTCATCTTTGCGCGCAGTTTTCAACAAAGGCTAAAGAACTCCCTTTTTTATGCCATTTCCATCCTGGGAACGAGGTTTAGCACAATTACGCATTGCCAAGCGGTTGCTTGCGTATTGTTAGATATCCGTCCAGTAGTAATAGGCTAAATAATGTCTTGACTGTTCGTTATCAGTGATTGTATTTACATGTACTGACTCCCGCGGTATTCAGATTTGTAAATCTGCAAGAGTGGTGAAATAACACTATTACACTATATACTGAACTAAATACTGAACTATTACTATTATTATTATCATAGAAAATCATGAATATCCAAGGAGACCCGTGTCTGGCTTGGACTATTGTTTGTAGATTTAGGTCTCCCGGCCACGTAATACAACGTTTTGCTTTCTACATAAAGTAACTCAAAATAACAAGCATTTCCTACATTGCGTGCCGCATTCACATTTACGTGAGGAATGAGTCATAATATTTCCTGCCCACCCCTCCCCCGGGAATACAATAAATTACAATCGCATCCGATATAACGTCAGTGAATTTAATCTTCCGTGTAATTAACAAATCAGTGTAAATATATCAAATATGCAGCTAATTTGGCGAGTCATTAGGACGATTAGTCTAAGCACACGAGCTTGTACATTGCTTTCGCTAAACATCACGCCAATGGATATGCATGGCTAATCTCGTATAATGGAATGTTTTGTCTTCGCAGATCGGAAAATGATATCCACAATGGATAATTTATGATGTTATCTCTTTGTAAGGGAGTTCCGCAATATTCTTTCTTTAAATATGAACAGTTTTTTGACTGAATGTATCTTTTTATTTAAACTTCCAGGGTGTGTAAACTTAACGGCTTCATGCTAAGCATTTTATGCTAAGCAATTCATGCTAGGTAGGTATTTACAAACTCAAACCATGCGATTTTTCTTATCTTACTTTGATCATGTAGCGTAAAATACCTTTTAATTTTCATTCTAAACTTGAGAAATGGAACATCCAAAATGGCGACCAAAACAGGAGTTCCTCACAGGGAATTTCTACAGAAATCCATCCATGGGAAAAAGCTTATCCATGGTAGAATAATGATTTCCCGTGGCCAGCCATTTGAATACTGAACACTTCCTATGTCTGTGCCTTGGGAAATTAAGCTTTTCCCATGGAAGGGTTTCTGCAGAAGTTCCCTGTGCCTCCCAGCCCTAAAGCTATGACTGACGTCATATGAAAACCAAGGCCCAGGCGATGCACTGGCGTTTTTGAAAACTGGTCAAAACTGCTCTTGTTGACGGTGAGTCAAATTCAGTGGATATCACACACAAGCAGGCACCGGCACCCCATTTATAACTAGAAAACATCCAGATATTCTTTTATGTTGAGGTAATGAAGGGCTCTTTAATGCATATAGTATTTCCAAGAGTGGATTACCAAGAGTTTCACAGTCAGAAAAGTGTCTATTTTTAGAACTAGGATGCCCGAGAAAATTCGTCATCCACAGGTTCCCACTTTCTCGCCACGCGAACAGTTGTGAGATCCAGCCTAAAATTAAATCGCAGATCAATGGAAAAACCGTTAAAATCGCAAAGATAAGGTAGGATATTCTCTATTTGTTGTGTATTTGGTATACGAGCATTCGAGCCTGAGCATTCGAATACTTTCGCGCGCGAAACTCAAATCTAAAAATAGACACTTTTCTGACTGTGATGTGGACAGTGGGGAAAGATTCTAACTCTTGTTAATCCACTCTTGGTATTTCTCATTAAATAAATTGGAAAAGTTGTTCGCCGTTTCATTTGGTATGTATTTTTCCTGTAAAAGGTATCAAATTCCTAACCTTGATTACTCTTTTACAGTGTAATAAATTAGCATAAATACCCCCCTCCCCCCCCCCCCCAAAAAAAAAATCCGTAAACAAAATCTAAGTTGGGAATTTTGAGCTAGTGGCAATGTAAATGTAAGTGCATGCAACAATGTAAGTGCGTGCAACAGCAGATTGGAACAGTTTATCGGACCATGTCATCCTAGAAAACCATGGCCGTTTCGAGAAATTGCTGTGCGATACGACAATACTGTTTACGAGCTAAAATCGTTGCATCGCGACCCGCGTTTTCAAAACATCGATTTGTGTTTGGCTTTTCTGTTCCGCCAGTCTATGAGCCAATCAGATTCTTGCCCTGTTTCGTCTAGTGCAGTCAACTGGCTTTTCTCTGAAATATACCCCAGACAACGTCGCGACGGAAAGCCAGGCAACTGCACTAGGCGACAAAGGAGAAGAATCTGATTTGCTTATAAGATTTGACTGCCGGAACAGAAAAGTCAAAAACAAATCGATGTTTTGAAAACGCGGGTCGCGAAGCAATTATTTTAGCTGTAATACAAGGTTTATCATTATCAATAAAGTGAAGTGAAGTGAACTAGAGGAATCAACCATTGCATTTATAACAAAAAAGTAAAAATTCTGTTGTGCCGTTTTCGAATGAGAGGGTTAGTTTCGTCAATTTTTACACCTTTAGGAAACCGTTTTAAAAATGAAACTGCATAGATATTTTGTGCAAGAGCCCTTTTATCCCGTTCGCATTAAAAATATATCTCACATTTTGCCATCTTCTAAGCAAATAAGGCGATTTACTTTAAGTTAGGTTGTGTCTTTAGTGAATTAGCCATGGGCCACTAAGTACGCTAGTTTCCCGAACCTTCATTTATTTTTTAGCATTCACGTTTCACGAATTTTAGAAGTCTATAGAATTCAATGGTATGAAATCCGACAAAGAACGCCGGATATTTCTGATCAAGTCAAAGGCAATAGATTTCACGCTGGGTTTAACAGTTATTAGAACCATCAAAGGATTATTTTAGCACTCTCGTTGGTAATCGCCACGTGCGAGGTTAAATTATTTGTCATAGATCGACTAGCCGGCGAGCGCTAGTGGCGGCTGCTTACGCAGGCTACAGATCGACAGATGCCACGAATCACGCGGAATAAGGAAACTCAGTTTCTTGCGTATGGAGAAATATTGTTCAGCATTCACGGGTCACAGGCCTGTTCTAACGAACAGTTATTAACGCTTTCTTATTCTGTCTGATCAATCATCCTTACCTTACCTCACCTCTTCGCGCCCTGTTGCGCATAAGGCCTCAACACTACTTCACCATCTGGCCCTGTCCTTAGCAAGGACTCTCACCCTTTCACACGACCTCCAGCCTGCTCCATCCCTTTCTTTCTCTACTGTTCTACGCCAGGTTGTTTTTGGCCTCCCAACTTTTCTCCTTCCTTCTGGTTTCCACGTCAGTGCCGTCACGCAGTGATGGTGCATCTGCATCCTTAGAATATGTCCTAACCATCTCCGCCGTCTTCTTTTAACTACAGTGCTAATCCTTTCACATCCACAACGCTCATTTAATTCATCTATCGATATAATGTACGGCCAAAAATACCCATGATCCTCTTGAGGCATTTATACTGGAAGGAATCCAACTTTTCATTGTCCGATACATTAACTTTCCACGTTTCACAGCCATACAGTAACACGGGTTTGACTAATGTGTCATAGAGTAGAATCTTAATCCTCTTGCCGTACAATTTAGAGCTCCAAATCTTCTTCAGCCTACCAAATGTTGACTTTGCCTTTCCTAATCTGTTCAGCATATCCTTATCTGCTCGCTGACTGTTGCACCAAGATGCACAAAGTCCCTGACTTCCTTTATTTCCTCGCCGCTCCTAAACTTGATCGTGTCTTTCCCTTTGCAGTTGATGTTCAGGATTTTGGTTTTCTTCTTATTGATCCTTAGGCCGACTCTGTTTGCTGTGTCTGCTAATGTATCTGTTTTTCTCTGCATCTGGTTAGTTGTTCTAGAGATTAGAGCTATATCATCAGCGAAATCGAGGTCTTCGAGCCGTTCTGTCATCTTCCATCTGATCCCCGTGTTGTTTTCCTTTGTTGTTCGCCGCATAACCCAGTCGATAGCCAATAAAAAACAGAACCTCGTCATTGGAGCCTCGCTCTGTGAGGATTTCCCGGCCCTCGGACAAAAGCTAATAAATAAATAAATAAATGAAATCCAGACATGACACAGCCCTGCTTCACACCAGTGTTTACCTTGAACCATTGAGAAGTCTGCCCATTATCGAGTACGGCACATTCTAATCCATCGTAGAGTAGTTTAACAATCCTAATAATTTTCTCTGGGATGCCATATGATCTCATTATCCCCCAAAGACTAGCTCTGTGAAGCCAATCGAACGCCTTTTCAAAGTCAATGAATTTGATAACAAGGGGAGCTTGCCATTCGCAAGCCTGCTCGATAATGTTACGCAAAATAAAAAACTTGGTCAGTAGTATTTCTCCCTTTCAGGAATCCTGCTTGTTGTGGTCTAAACTTGATACCTGTGCCTTCTTTCATTCGCCTGATGATTATCTTGCCAAGCACTTTGCTGGCAATTATAAGAAGCGTAATGCCTCCTCAAATTTCGCAGTCCCTTAAGTCACCCTTTTTGGGAATCTTGACAAGTAAACCTTGTAACCATTGATCCATGGGATCACTTATTCCTCCCAAATATACCTGATGATATGAAGTTTGTGTGATGATGTTTCTAAATCCGCCTTCAAGAGCTCGGCCACAATATTATCCACACCGCCTGATTTTCCATCTTTAAGAGACGCGATACCTAACCGTACTTCTTCAATACTAATTGGCTCTGTACTGATACTAGCGATCTCAAGGGTTGTGTCATCATCGAATGCCATGGGATTCTCTGGTGGGACTCTATTGAGAACTTCTTCGAAGTGCTCCTTCCTTCTTCCAGCCTTTTGTTCTCCTCGGTTATGATGTTATTATGCTTATCCCTGACTGCAGCATTACTGTGATGCGTTTCATTACTGATGTTCCTGGTGATCTCATATAAGGTCTTCACATTACCATTGTCAGCTGCTCTTTGGGCTTTGTACATCTGGTTCTCCATCCAAGTTCATTTGTCTGTCTTGAGGCTGGATTTTACTTCCTTGTCTTTGATTCCGTACTTCGCTCTGAGCTGTTGTTGTATTCTATCTGATTTTGCACTTTCTGCCTTGATCTTTAGTTGTTTCCTTTCCTCAACACGTAACCAAGACTCCGCACTTATCCATGGCTTGCTGCTCCTCTTTTTTGTCCTAGAACTTTTTCAGCTGTGGTGTTATATGCTTTGCTGAAACGGTTCCATCTGGAGTTGGCATCTTGATCGTCCTCGATGGCTTCGAGAACTGCAAATCTGTTGCGGGGTTCCACAGAAAAGGTGTTTCTGATTGTTCGATCCTTCAGTTTGTTGATTTCTTATCTACATCGAGAAATAGTGGGCTTGACCGTCTTATTTAACTTCAGTTTGATTTTGGATCTGACAATATGGTGGTCCGATCCAAAATCGGCGCCACGCATTCAGGTAATCGTATCGTTGATCGATTACCTGAACCGCTTGCAAACGAGCATATGGATCGAGGATCACGAACTTTAAAAAAAGAGAAAAGGAACACTAACATACACACATCGGCATCACTCTGGTCAAGACGCATTCTCGTACCCAGAGCTTCCCGGCCATAAGAATTTGTTGCCGGATCTACCACTGCTTATTTTTCATGGGAACCTTCAAAATCACACACATTTTTTTGGGCCAATCATTGCTCGAATCTCTAAAACAACCTGTAAAATATATGTAAAACGTAAACAATTGGTCCGATGGATCGAACAATGGTGAGATTTAAACGATTGTTTTCGAGGTTTTTAGCCTTCACTGGCCATCGTTTACGGGAGGATACTTCTCTGATTTGAGATGCGCAGAACAGCTGGGCAGTTGCGAGACCTGCTCCCTTTAATGTTGAAAGGGACAAGGGCCACTTTTGAGATTACTTAAAAGCACTCACTTCGGAATATGACAAAACACACAATGTTGACAAGGATGGAGTCCCTCTACTAGCATTCCAGTCAGTTTTAAAATAATAGCTACGCCCAGAGTTTCCCCCAACAGACGCCTCCAATCGTCAGTTCAACCAACAGTAAAGGCAACCTCGTACCCAGAGCCCGTCATCTTTTGGCCAGCGGCAAGATTCAGGGTTCTGGGGAATCCGATTTGTGAGCATGCGCGGTAGGTCAAAAACGTAACGAACTTTCATACAACCTTCAAACTGGAAACCCAGAATCTGGGTTTAAAAAAATTGATTCCCCAAGAGCCCTGAATCTTGCCGCTGGCCAAAAGATTACGGGCTCTGTGTACGAGATTGAGAGTAAAGGCTGGTTCTACTGGAACGCAAGCGCATGCGCAAGTATATCAAACTCATACATTTCCCCCATTCTTGTACCCAGAGCTCCCAGGCTTGTCACTTCGCAGGGGAGGCTCTGGTTGCGGCCATTTAAAGGCCTTCGCTGATTTTGAGCCTTGGAGCATGCGCTGAAAGGTCTTTCTCTCTGCAGCTCGGTATTAAATCTCGCGCATGCGTCAGTGGCTGTCACCAGAGCCTCCCCCGCGAGGAGACGAGCCGGGAGCTCTGGCATGGGTTGAGAATTACATTTCCCTTTTTGTGGTTCACATTAGAACGTAAGCAGAACATAATTTGAATGGTTCTTGTGAAGTGTCAGCAGACAGCCTTATTTTGACTCGTTTTTTTCCATTTGCTTTTTCGTCCGCTTCAGGTGATTTTCATATAATTTGCTGACAAAATTATGTTAACCAACGAAAAGGATCGAAAAATATTTGATAATCCCTTCGATGTTTATGTGATTAATGAAAATGATTGAACGGGATCTGGAATATAGAGCATATTATCATCGTCGTCCGCAACTGGTCCCCAACGGTACCGCTTGAAAATAATTTCCAGAATCAAAGCTTTTTTTTTTCATTTATTATAGTTCACAGGCGATGAAACGCTCAATAACGTTGCTACATGAATCATTTATGGACGCACAGGAATTAGGAGAAATTCCAGGTTAACGATGGAGTTAGCAAATTTTGCGATTGTCTTCTGCGCAACAGCCCGATAAACAGTGAAGTTCTTTCTGTGTAATTTTTTTGTAAAACATTTTCTGTGCTATAGATGAAATATCTCAGTCCCACAAAAAGGAAAATAATTCCTTTTTTTTTTCTTCAATCGATTTTTGTCTACGAATGTCGTATCTGCAATGGCAGATTGCCGTGGAATGACGCTGATACGTTTCCATAGAGGGCTCCGACTTTTCCAATGAAGTGTTGAAAGAGTGAAAAAACGCGGGCTTCCTGTGTGCCGTACGCGACCCTAAAAATGGGGGGGGGGGGGGGGGAATTAACAGTATAAGTAAACATCTTTCAATGTAAATAATTATATTTACTGTCCTGATATTCTTACCCTAATCTTGCCTTTACATTTGCACTACAAAGATCAAAGTTTCGTTGCAAAATAAAGTTCACAATTCATTGTATCAATCTCTAACCAGCAATGGTGTACTTACAAAGTACTGGCTTAAAGAGCCTGTGTCAGCCACTCCTTTGTTATTGTTTTCGTTCGATATTATAAGAAGAATTGCGTGTAGAAATCTCTTAATAAACATCTAAAAACAAAGTTTCAGACTTGATTTGCCAAATTCAATCGAGAACATTGTTCCATATTTTCTAAATCAGCCGATGGAAATGGATGCTTTCTCCGACTTGGTATGTTGCTATGCTGTCAAAATGGCGGCTGACACAGGCGCTTTAAGGGACAGATATGTTTCATTTTTTTGCCGATGACATACAACAATTTCTCTGTCGGGACGAAAACCCAGTCGACTGCGCTAAGAGAAGCGAGGCAAGGACCTGATTGGCTTAGATGGTTTGACTGACGCGACGAAAACCCAGTCGACTGCACTTGGCGAAACAGGACAATGACCTGATTGGCTTAGATGGTTTGACTGACGCGACGAAAAACCAGTCGACTGCACTTGGCGAAACAGGACAATGACCTGATTGGCTTAGATGGTTTGACTGGCGCTACAAAAAAACCAGTCGAGCACTTGGCGAAACAGGACAATGACCTGATTGGCTTAGATGGTTTGACTGACGCTACAAAAAAAACAGTCGACTGCACTTGGCGAAACAGGACAATGACCTGATTGGCTTAGATGGTTTGACTAACGCTACAAAAAACCCAGTCGACTGCACTTGGCGAAACAGGACAAGGACCTGATTGGCTTAGATGGTTTGACTGACGCTACGAAAACCCAGTCTACTGCACTTGGCGAAACAGGACAATGACCTGATTGGCTTAGATGGTTTGACTGACGCGACGGAAACCCAGTCTACTGCACTTGGCGAAACAGGACAAGGACCTGATTGGCTTAGATGGTTTGACTAACGCTACAAAAAACCCAGTCGACTGCACTTGGCGAAACAGGACAATGACCTGATTGGCTTAGATGGTTTGACTGACGCGACGGAAACCCAGTCGACTGCACTTGGCGAAACAGGACAAGGACCTGATTGGCTTAGATGGTTTAACTGACGCGACGAAAACCCAGTCTACTGCCCTAGGCGAAACAGGACAATGACCTCATTGGCTTATATATGACTCGACTCACAGGGAATTTCTGCAGAAACCCATCCATGGGAAAAGCTGAATTTCCCATGGTAGAAGAATGGGAAGTGTTCGGATTTCCCATGGCTATCCATATGAGTTCCGAACACTTCCAATGTGTGTGTCTTGGGAAATCCGTTTTTTTTCGATTGATGGGTTTCTGCAGAAATTCCCTGTGTATAAAGCGTTATCGCCCCGTGATTGCGCATGTAATGCAAATGTCCCTACTGCTGGATATAAGGACTAAAAGTATAGGGAAAGGGCTCTTTTGCCAAAAGAGTTGTAATTTCGACATCTTTCAAGCTACGTACGTGTATTATGTCATTCTAAACCGCTTGAATGGTAGAACACAGATGTGATATTTTCTTTTATTATTGATGAATTATTAATAAGGTCAATAATTATTTGTCAAAAACTGATTTTCTCGTTTGACCAAGTTCTAGTCCCCCAGAATTCAATACAACCACCCAGTTTTGTATCATCTTGGATGACCTTAAAGGTCGACTCCAAAAGTGTGCCAGCGATTTTTACAATTTCCCTATGTTCCAATTTTATGACGATTTTCAGTTCGAGCTTTTTCGATTACTATCTAACTTCAAAAAGCAATAAAACCCTAAACATCGAACATAAAAAAATCGCTGGTACACTTTCTTAGTCCACCTTAGTGTCATTAATTCTGCTACAGTTTGGGCTCATTTGCGTAACTAGGGTCTAGATTCAGATTGTTTGAAGGAGCTCGAAAATAATCAGCACTGAATATGAATAGCGGACAGCAAATGAAACCCACCCACTTCAGTTGTAAGGACGTAGTTAAATGTTCATTTTGGTGAAAATATGTGGGTTATTGAGCCGTTTGCCACAAAGCAATCTACTCAATTTTAAAAACCTGCGTAGAGCCCCCAAAACAAACGTAAACGTCAATAAGTTCTTAGAAATAGTAATTATTTCATCTCGCGAACATCTTTATTACATTTTCAAAAGGAAAGAGGTATTTTCAATAGCCTTGAATTTATTGGGTAGCAAGAAGCTCATTAGCCCTCATGTTTTCTGTAAATTGAACTTATCGCCATGCACTCACAATTCGAATGACGAACGTAAAACTTTCTAATTACGCTTCATTTACCAGGCGCTATTGAAATTCAGAACCCTTCTTTTTGTAGCTCCGTCACGCTTGCTGATTTTCACGGATGCTTCGAATATGTAAACATTGACGTCACAATAAATCCGCCTATTGAATTCTAACGGACTAGAATTTGATGAAACGAGAAAATCAGTTTTTGACAAATAATTATTGATTTTGTTAATAATGTATTAATGATTAATAAAAATAACATATTTGTGTTCTTCTCTTCGAAAGCTTTAAAATGATATACGGCTTACTTGTAAAGCAGTATTTCTAGATTGTTAATTGAATGTAATTACCGTGTATAAATAAAGTTATTATTTATTCAATTTATTTATTTTTATATAATACATGTATCTAACTTAAAAACAGACGAAATCACAACTATTTTGCCAGAGGACCCATTGAACCCTTCCCCATACCTTAAATTCGTGAGACCACAGATGATCAAATAGATTTTCTGTATCTCTAAATAGTATCTATAATTTATTATATAGACAGTGTTTCACTGGGAAATACGCCACTCGTAGATCTCATACGAAGCTACATCCGGGTCCTCTATATATAAATCATCTTCAGGGACTTAGAACTAACGTATGCCAACCAGAGAAAACTCACCTAGATTTGAAAAAAAAAATCCAGGCTGAGTGGGATTCGAACCCACGACCTTCGGGTATCTAGACCGCCGCTCTACCAACTAAGCTATCAGCCCGTTGGGTCCTCAGTGACATATTTTCCATATCCTCACTAGTGAGGATATCGGTCAAAACAAAAATGCTTGGAAATCAATGTTGAATAATTTTTTTCTGGTTTGTCTATATAATAAAAAGAAAATTACACGGTGGCTTGAAGATATGAATTGTATTTTCTCGTGTCAAAAGCAATATTTTACTCACTCGCTGCGCTCGTTCGTAAAATATTGCTTTTGCCACTCGAAATTAAAATTCATATCTTCGCGCCACCGTGTAATATCCTCTATATATGCGTTAACGAATAAGTGAATATACGTTGAAATTATGACTACACCTGTATATACATTATATTTTTGTTTCGTGCCAGGGTCATAATGGGAGCCTATTGCTTCGTAACTGTAATTTATATGTACAAGCAGGGATAAAATTCGAATAAAGCCAAGATTTGAAATGCAACGTTACGTCTGGTGAACAAATCGGTGTAAGAGTGAGTGGCCTGTAGAAATAAGGAACACTTTGTGTGTTGTGATTGTGCAATTCACACTTCAAAACACAAGCGCAAACATCAGAAATTACCTCTTGCCTTCTAGTTATACGCAATTATTAGATGACGTTTTAATGAGGCCGTAAGGCCGAGCCTGATTATTTCGCATATCACAAAAACCGAATTTAATAATTGTTTTATTATACATTGATAAAGTAATACAAATACTTTCGCGTTGAACACTTTTTTCTCTCGAAAATGTCATACAATTTCTTTTTTAAGGGAAACCATTCAAGTGCGCTAGGCCCATGATGCATTGCGCGCGTAGAATCAAGAATCAGCTGGCTGATTCTTGAAGACCCTCTTTTTGCATGATTCCCAAAGTAAAGCGCGCGCCCTTAGCCATACAGAAAGAATCGAGATAGCGAGTACAATGTATAATAACACTAATAATCCAATACAAGAGTAAGAATCTCCGATCTCTCCCTATCAGCGTCAGAAAATGCCCATTTTTAGAGACACACACTTGTAGTAAGACCTGCTTCAAACGTCGATCCTTTGCCGTCTACATACATACATAACATTTATTTATACGCGGATTATATATAGTCAGGGGCGTAGCTACCAATACGCAAAGCACGCAGCTGCGTACTACAAAAATGTTTACAAAAAATCATTTATATATACATTGTTTCGACATTGTTTATTCTGGAAATCACAAAAACCTCATCCAATAATTGCTTTATAAAACTATTTTAAAAATATTTCTCAGGCGAAGCCAAAAGCCAAAGCTAATAGCGCATGTATTAATTCAAAATAATATGCTATTTAACGCAGTGCACACTGGAAGATATCTGAGAGGGCTATATCACTTTATGGGTTTTCCCTTCGGCATGATACAATATCCAATAATTTTCTACCTAAACTCTAACCAGAATACTAAACAAACAGGATAATACCGCAGGCATAACCATAACAGAAATAAAAAAACCCTTCCCTGGCCATGACCCTCCAACGCATTAATTCCAACGCGAGTCTTTTGTTTGAGCCTTCTACTTTCTTCTACGATCGCTCCATAACTCCAGCGTACTTGCTTACTAGAGACTATGCCCAAACGGGACCAGGGCGACCAACTTGCATGGCGAGCAACAAAGATTCTTCATACCTCATAATCCACTGTAGACACCGCATCTTGCTTGGAACGCGTACACGGTGGTATTCTGACTCTGTATTACCTGTAGCCACTTTGACTCGGCGCTCGGACGTATTCAACCTTTGTAGTTGGAGATGCAACCGAGTCCTGAAAAGCAATTTCACCCCAATATTATGGGACCTAGTCACAGCGGACCTCTATTAGGGAAGTACGTAATACTAAGTTAATTGGCCGGGTTATATTTCATTGAACAGCCAGAATATCAGTCGTTCCCTTCCCGTATTGTATGTTGTTGTAGGTAAATCTGAAGTCACTGAGACAGGGTTCGTATGCTTTCTGAATGACAGAAATTCAAGATTTTCCAGGAAGTCTTTAGTTTTTTTGCCAGTAGTTTTTATTGGGTAGAAATGCCCTCCCCCCCCCCAAAAAAAAACATGATAAATCTGGATAAATCAGATTCACGAAACTGACTCTTTCAACCACATTTGAGTTTGAAACATTTAATGGGTCGTTCTTGGTGATAAGATACTGTATTTTTGATTGCAGCTATTGTATTGTCCATCTTACTGTTTCGTTCTTACGGTCTTTTGTCTTTTGTTGTCTTGATGCCTCTGGTGCCTTGCAACACCAAGAAAGAGCCAAACATTTTCCCAGGAGTTTTCCAGGATTTTCCTTAAAACTCCAGGACTTCAAGGACTTTCCCGGAAGAAAATGAAAATCCAGGGTATTCCAGGACGCGTACGAACCCTACTGAGAATGGGGGGCAAAACAAAATGGCGACCATAGAGATCGATGTTTCTCGAGTATTTGCAAGTTTTGGTAAATTTTCCTGCTTTTTTCGCTAAGATATGAGGAAAAGCACTTACAGACCTTCCAAATAAGGTAAGGGGAATTTCCTAATAAGGAAGTTTTGCAACGTCAGCAAAACGACAGTTTTTCGCGAAATTTTCTTGATATACCAAATACAAGTGACAGATGAGGATATGCCTAGTACACCGTCTGATTGTTTGTGAAACGCGTCCACCAGAAGAACCACTTCTCAGATCTGGGTAGCGTTAGGCAACCAGAACATGACCTGCTACTCTATTGCGCAGAGGACTCGAGTTTAGTTTAACCGGCTACGCAAGGTATTACCAAGAGGACATTGAAAACCGTTGATTATTTGCTAAAACCTAAACTACGGCTAAACTAGGACACATATAGCTTGTAACATTTGTGTTCTGCATGTTTCCCCGATTGGGAAAACCGAGTGGCAAACTAGGACACATTGTAGCCGGACACATGTTTCCTCCATGTTTCCCGATTTGGCCACGCGAGAAACATTTTTGCGCGCGACGAATTTTGTGGCCTGGACACAAAGAAATGTTTCTTCACAAATCAAGAAACATTTTATGTTTCCGAGAGACACACGTGTGCGATGTTTCCCAGTTTAGGCCACTCGGGGAAACATGCAGGACACAAATGTCGCGCGCTACATGTTTTTGAAAATTTCGAGTTCCTCGATAGGAGGGTACGGCTACTTTTTTGGAACAGCCCATTTGCCTGAGCGATTGTGTGACACAAGCTTTGGGTGAAAATTTGAAACTAAAAAAAAGCTTCACACAGGCTTCATTTTCCAATACGCTGTTGCACTGTGATAACATGGGAGCTGGACGCTCCTAATTGCGCTTCTTCACTAGTGCCAATTCTAACCCCTAAAAATAGGCGAAGCACACCGACACCATCCCGGGAAAATAAATCAGTTGGACCACAAGACGTAGCGCAACAAAAAATACTTTTTTCAACCTACGATTAAACGTTCTTTTGGAGCCTAAATCTGCATTCATTATGCTCCGGGGTATGGGGTGTACTAAGTCTTTAGTCCCTTAAACTTCCAACACGCGACTAACCTACAAGCATTATATCATGATGCAGGAGTCTATGGGTAGGAACTTTCCCCTCTCATGATAAGATAAGAGTGGTTTTCATCCGATAGAAAAGTGAGTAGTGGGCATTAAGAAAGGAATGGGCAATTCAAAATCCTATGGAAACTGTCGCACGTGATTTGAGGTTTAGAAATAAACATTAGGACAGGGAATAAGTAATATTATGGATTTGTTTTTACATTTTTTACCTTTACGGATATTATCTTGCCACAACCGTTTTATAATGGACAATAGAAACTCGTTCGTAAAATAACATGGCCAGTCAAATGCTGCATCGAGAATGCACCACAAATGGAAGATAATACCCATGGGCTTCTGCATGAGACTGTTATCAAATGCAGTTAGTATAGGAAATCATACGACTTTGAGTTCAATTTGGAATTTATTTGCACGAGTGGGTTTTTCAAAAAGGGTTTATCAAAATAAAAAAAAATAAATAAAAAAATCTGGACCAGACAGAATTTGAGCATGAACAAAAACCAAAGTTTCCATAATATATATATACTATTTTAGCATTTCAAAAGAAAATTTGCATTTTGTTAATCATTTATGCACTTTGTTACCTTTTTTGGCACTTTGTTAAAAATTGCACTGCTCTCAGCCAACCAGAATCCAGAGATTTTTTCATGTGTATTATTAGTAAAGTTATCATGCCGTTTAACTGTTATTTTCATCATTTTATGAATTGGGAGTGGTATGATCTGAAGCCATACAGGTTAGCGAAATAGTCTGGGCGTCCATGCAGTTAGCTCCCCAAGAGATTGATCCCATGACGTTCATGGTCCTTATTGTAAGCATGTACTATCCATTTGTCTATCATAGCCAATGTTTTAGGTTGCAAGTTAGTGTCATTTATAGTTATAATTTAATCATGATATATATATATATATATAAATATGTACCTATGCGAGAAACAAGTCAGAGCCTTCATGCATCACCAGACACCATGATGTCACCATTGTAATATGAGGGCGTGGCAGGAGGCGTTAACCGTCATAGAAACATGTGACAAATAATTTTATTCTCGTTTCCTATCGTTCATTTAAGGTAGACAAGGGTGCCATCATTGTATTTGGAGAAATCATGAAAAACTGAGTTATTCACATTGTTGCTTCTCTGCTAGTTGATGCCTCTTTTCTCTGCATTTCACTGGCTGAGGTTCGCGAGGAAAAGAGACCTCTGCGCTGGGTCGAAACTCGCTTTGTTTTGCCGCCGTCCACAACCTTGGACGGTTTGCTGACCGTTTCTTGAGCCCACTATGTGCGCACGCATATCTACAGATGTTTTCCGCTGTTATTATTTGAGCTCCCCCAGCGGAAAACGTTTGTAGATATGCGTGCGCATATAGTGGGCTCAAGAAACGGTCAGCAAACCGTCCAAGGTTGTGGACGGCGGCAAAACAAAGCGAGTTTCGACCCAGCGCAGAGGGCTCTTTTCATCGCGAACCTTAGCCTGCGAAATGCAGAGAAAAGAGGCCTCTGCTAGCAGGGAACATTGTTGTTTCCTCCATCGCATTTTGCAAGTCCTACGCACTCTACCGTTTGTGACTTTTAATGGTCGTTCCTGAATTGCAGGCAGCCCTTGGCCACGCTAGTACCAAGTAGCATGATGCTAGCATGAATGTAAGCCGTTCTTCAGATGAATAAAGTCACAATATTGTCTTCCAGCGGTATAAGACTTTATTACACATTTTGAGACCAAATACAGTGATGTCACCATTGCTACAAGCAAAGTCACCAATGACTGATATCATTCCCGGTATTTGTAATTACTTATGACGAGCCGTGAGATGTCGTGACCACATGATGATGTCACATGACGTCAATTATCACGGTGTTAAAGTCCTGTTGCGTGACTTGTGACGTCGCGTGTTGACACGTCAGGCAAGTGAAGTCACTCGCGTACTCATTGAATTTACCTTGGGCCGCGGTTTAATCCCAATTGCTCTTTTGAAGCCGTTTCTGAACTGATCGCCAAGGAAGGCATAGAGGATGGGGTTCGAGGCGCTGTTTGAATACATGATGAGTTGCACGTAAACCATTATCAGATATATGGTTCCGAATCTGTGGACAGAATATAATGGATTAGAAAACAAAGTAAAATTAAAGAGGTTTCATTTTAACTGGGATTGTAGAGTGGCTTTGTAATCGCTGATGTGCAGCCATTACAGCTAATACACAGCTATTTCAATAAACGTTGTCGGAGCAAACGGGACCACACTACAGGAATGATGGTGTAAGACTGTGAGAGAATAAAAAAAAGAATCAAGAATTAGGTAGTACACGTGTGCTTTGCGATACCAAAAATATTTTTAATTGTTACGTAAGGTGTTTACCCATATTCCCTAGCGGTCTGGGCGCGTACGCTTGAGCGCTAAATAACGACAACGTTTCTTGAAATAGTTGTATCCAAGTGTCCCATATAAACAAAGAATTTAAGAATGTATTCCAGCATCACCAGGAAGGCACCCTGGGTACCAGAGGCTCGAGCTTCACTCGTTTACTGACACGCTTCGCTCGTCGTGCCAAGCAGCCGCTATCGCGGCGTCTTGGCTTAGCGTGTCAGTAAAAACGAGCGAAGCTCTAGCCTCTGGTACCCAGGGTACCAGGAGGCTAACCGAGTAGGCAATGTGCAATGAATGATCGAGGTACCAGAGACTCGAACTCGGGTCACCGGTTTGCGAGGATGACGGTCTCGCCACTCGGCCATTCTGATTCACTTGGGAGGAAGAAACGAATAAACGCGCAAAAGCGATAATGAATGAAAACAAATGAACGAAAATTAAGCGGAAATAAAGCGAAAATAAACTCATTTACAAGTAACCAAGGAAAAAGCAATACAAGCAATACAAAGGACAGAAAAAGTCAATTTCAATATAATGCAAAAGTAATGGTACATAAAATTGCAGTACATCGATGGATAGGAAGGACCATGAAGAAGTATCGGATCAAGACCTAACCCTATAGGATTGATACACCTCAGTGAAAACAATGAAATGGAACGAGAATACAATAGAAAAATGTGGTGCATCGCGCTCTGATTGGTCAGAAAGCAGTGTACGATAACGTACAGTACATGCGCACGAGTGACGTCATAGCGATCGCACACGTTTGCAAAACCGAGTTCGAAACGGGAGCGCTGAATGGACTTCTCATCATGAGAAACACGTTTTTCGTGCGTCTGTATACTGTTAGTAATATACGTACAGATGACGTCATAGCGTGCCATGGACAACAGTCACGGCAAACAGTCACGCAACTTGAACAACAGAACAGTCACGGCACTTTACTGTGTCTGCATAGCTATAACGTGATCTGTTAATCTATTACTGTAGACGCACGAGAAAATCAGATCTATTTGTCAAATAGAAAAGATGAGGAGAGAATACAAGAAGGTAAGGTAAAGACGCTTTGCATCTTTAAACTTATAGCACATCGATACATACATTCATGTTCACTCGAATTTATTACACTACTGCATTCTGTACGCGCGTCCTTCTGTACCATTACAATAGAGACGCACGGAAAAAGGTATATGTTACGAAAAAGAAAACATGTTTCACACGAGATTTGATGCACATTGGACTATTGCACTTACACTGTTTCAGGGGCACCCAATGAGACAACTATGTAATGTAGCCAAAAATGCCATTGTCTTTGCTGAGACAAATGACGGGTTCTCTTCGCTTTCGTAGCTGAAAGTTATGGTATGCGAAAAATTTAGGGATTGACTCAAGTCTTCCGAAAATGCCAGGGAAAAACTATCCGAAAATTCTAGGTGACCTTTTTAACGGCAAAAAAAACTCACGTTTTGTGCAATTCGAAACATACATCCAGGGAGTCTTACAATCTACATAATATCATACATACGAAAATTAAAGCTTAAAATTAACTTACGAACAGATATTTTACCGAAAATGATCGTTGGATGCCCCTGCAGTTTGAGAGGGACACATTGTTTTTTTTTTGCTTCAGCCCTTTCATGTCAATACATATATTATGAAATAAACTAACGATAATGAGCGCGCCTGTCATAACTTTATCCATAAACACTTTTGCGCTTGTATTTGATAGCCTACTAGATGGTATTTCAGGGACTACCGACAGATCAGACTTCCATCCTAGTTTGCATTCCACAGCTGATAAAACACAGGGTCTGTGGGTCACATAGTTGTGGTATAATATTTTGACAAGAGAAAGTCAATGCTTTCACATTGTTCACTACAATGATTACACATACTAGTGCAGAAAAAGAGCCGCAAGTCAGCCTTGATGGTTTGGGTTTTCCCTATCCGCCGCATACACCTATTTCAGAAAAGGTTGCTGCGTCATGGGAGCAAATAGGTGTACCAAAACAGAATCGCGGACACTGTTTTTTTTTAGGATAAATAGAGGATATTACACGGTGGTGCGAAGAGATGAGTTTTATTTTCGAGTGGCAAGAACAATATTTTACGAATGAGCGCAGCGAATGAGTAAAATATTGTTTTTGACACGAGAAAATAAAACTCATATCTTCAAGCCAGCGTGTAATTTTCTTTTTATTATATAGACAAATCAGAAAAAAATTTCCAAATTGATTTTCAAGCACTTTGGGTTTTACCGATATCCTCACTAGTGAGGATATGGAAAATATGTCACTGAGGACCCGGATGTAGCTTCGTATGAGATCTACGAGTGGCGTATTTCCCAGTAAAACACTCGTGTCTATATAATAAGTAGAGAATAATACATGGGCGCGCAGAGATTTATCTTCGAGTGTTCACATTGATATCTAACCAGTGAGCACAGCGAACGACTGAGATATCAAATGTGAACACGAGAAGATAAATTCCATATCTCCAAGCGTCCATGTATCATGCTCCAGTGAAGCACCTTTTATTGGCCACGAGGAAGAAAACATAGTTGGCTGATATTTTCACATGTAAAAATATCGTATTTTCACGCTTTTCTTAGTGGCAGAAATCCCTGTAAAAGACTGATGTTTGTATAATAAATAGTCATACTTATGACACTGCTTATGCCAAATGATTCTATAATACAACGCTCGCAAGAAATTCTATATTGGGTTTACACGACAATTTCGTTCTTCTTAGTTTCTCCCATGGCATTCTCTTACCCAGATCTCCCCCATCTCAGAGGAGGCTCTGGTGAAAGCCACTGGCGCATGCGTATAAGTAAATTAACTTTGTGCCTCATCATTTCATGTAGAGCGTAGAAGTCGGACGCAGAAGTTGAAAAGACGACTAGCAAACGAATGTTGGTGTCATTCAGCCACAGACACGTTTTTCAAAAGCGGGATAAGGCTGGTTCTATTTGCGCATGTGCGCTGTTTCAGCCAATCAGCGATAGTCTTCAAATGGCTGTCACCAGAGCCTCCCCTGGGAGGTGAGGAGCTCGGGAGCTCTGGGTACGAGAATGCTCCCATGTCTACAACAGACAGTCGTGATGGTCCACAACGTTTTGAAATAAGTGTATACTTTACTTAGTTGTAACAAGTGATTCCTTCCGTTTCATGTAAGATCATATTTTCCTCGCTTGGCTAAACAGGTTCTTGTATATTGACAGGATAATTACTGGCAGAGTCGTTGAATTGCGACCCGCCTGAGTTAGAACTTTGTTTTTTTTTAATTCCGAATTCAATATCTTACTCATTGTTCTCTAAATCCGGGTTAACTCCGGTGTAATAACCATTCCCAGAGGACACCTTTGTGTTCAGTTCTTAATTCATCCTGATTCGTTCTACCAAACAAAGGAAGCTTTGTGACGCAGTTCGTGCGCACTCACAGGTTATTACACCGGAGATAAGCCCTAAATCAGCCAATGAAAACGGATGCTTTCATTGACTCTGTATGTTGCTACTTATCATCTTCTAGGTTTTTACCTCTAACTATGCTTATAACTCTACTATTTTCCTAATATAGTTATTCTGCTTCAAATAGTATTTAAACTTTAGATCTAAATGTATGCTGTGTCGAGAGAGAAGGTTGCCGTCTCTTAGGCCGCAATCCGCACGCCTTGCGTAAGCCAGCTTGGAACAGATCCCCCAGGAAAGCGTACAAAATAGGATTTGAGGCGCTGTTGAAGTACATGACCACTTGCACGTAAGCATGGACAATGTTACTGTACCTGACGAGAATATAAGTCATTTTAAGCGTGATAAGTAGATTTAAGTACAACAGAATCATGCAATCACCCATTTATTATTTGCGTCATGCATCATGCTCACTTTTTATTCATTTACATTTCATTGTTTGTTATTAGCTTCTTGTTTGTTTTGTTCATTCCAATGGCGAGATCCGCAACAGGAGCACTAGAAGATGGTAATTTGGAGCGGTAAGAATTGGGATTTAGTATTCCACTTGATCATCACCCTCTTTATTACTGGGAGTTTCTAAAGCCTGGTGCACACTTGCGACATAACGACATAAGTAAAATATCACGCAAACAAATTTAGTGGTTTCAAAACGCTAAAATCACATAAGATTCCTTTGGTGAAGTAATCTAATGATGATCCATGGAAAATATTGATTATTTCCATTATTTTCCCATGCTTTTTTCGTTGCAACATAACATCATTATGTCGTTATGTCGCTAGTGTGCACCGGGCATAATTTAAATGAGGAGGTTCTGATGTCTAAATTGTTTAAAAAAGGCCTGGAAGAGTATTTGCTAGACTTTATTGTCCAAACGAATTGAAGAAGAGATCTTAGGACCCGTTGCGAGTAAGTCGCAACATCTAACTCCTCCAGTTCCTTTTCTCCTTAATTAGGATTCATTCTTACAAACGCTTGCTAATCATGTATCGTTATATTCCTTTACTAGGAACACGGGCACACAACGAGCCCCCCTGGTTAAAATGCGTTTAAATGGCGTATTTCGAGATTTCTACGCGCGTAGAGCACATAAATACATGTTTTAAAAGTTGCTGGCAAAAATATAGCTGTTCCTTTTTGCCAGGAGAGGGTCTCAATTTTTCCCAGCCAGCAGCTGGGTGTTAAAAAAATTTCCCAGCCAGGAGAGTAACATTACCACAGGAAGCCCGAAATAGTATAAAAAATCGGGTATCCTTAAAAACGAGCACTAATAACTAAGTGCATTTTTAAGTGCTGTCACTTAAAATTTCATTTTTCAACATCCATGAGCAACTTGTGTTTCCCAGCAAAGGCGATATGCATAAATTTTTGCCAGGAACGCGAAGGCGATGAATTTTTGCCAGCCAGCAAGAGACCGCGATAAATATTTGCCAGCCAGCAGCGAAAGGGGGTGAGGAACAGCTTTTTTGAGGAACAGCTCCGTTGTGTGCCCGTGTAGGAAGCTAGTAAGTTATGCTGTAGTTTACTTTTTTAAAGGTTGATTGTAGGTGATTAAGCACCGCCAATTTGTTATACTTCGCGATTTATATGATGCGTTTAATGTGAGTTTAGTGTTTAGGACCAAAGGATGATACAATTATCATATTATATGACGACATGGGTGACACTGGTGTTGGCTGTTGTGTGTGAAAGTAAAAAGTAGAAGTGTCCCAAGTGTTAGCTTACCGTTGCTAGGTTGAAGGCGGTGGAGTGTCAAAGAAGTTGTCTAAACCAGATTTCCAGGATATCCCCACGTCTTTTCGCGCACACACAAAATGGACAAGTGAGACAACGTGTGAGTGTTTGTTTTAAAAATGACATCATCAGACAGCTTCTCGTTGTTGGTTTTCATTTGCCTCCAAAAGCAGATTTACGTGACTCCGAAACAATATTGCACTCAATGTTGCATCACGACCCGCGTTTTTAAATATTGATTTATTTTAGGCTTTGCTGTTCCGCTAGTGAAACGTTATGAGCCAATCAGATGCTTGCCCTGTTTCGCCTAGTGCAGTCGCCTGGCTTGAGTCGTGTATGGTTTTTGTTCGGAGGGAAGGCATGTGGTTGCACTAGGCGACACAGGGCCATTTTTGAATGGCTGAATAGCTGAGCCAAACATAATATAGCGATGAAAATGCGGGCTGCGTTGGATCGTTTTAGTTTTCTCTATTGACCGTCGGGACAGAAATAGTTGCTGCCCTTGCTGAATATTTTGCTTTCCGACAAAAAATGTCGCGAATCTTTAAAAGTTGTCGGCAGTTGGTGTTACCTACTAAACTTCTTGCACTCAGCCATGGAAATTTCTTTGGCCTCGGATAAGATCAAGTTTACACTTACGCTTGTCTAACTGTTGGTTCATTTCATATGCATATGAGCAAAAATATGCGAGGAGTATCCGGTGAGAGAAGGAAAGTGTAGCGGCGATAGAGGAGAATAGTTATTGGTTGGTTTCCATGGTGATGTTGAAGATGATGATGGGATGATTGATGACACTGTTCACAAAGACGTCAATACCATTCCATGATTCTACTGATGACAGGCTGAAAATACAGTCCTCAGAGTTTTGGGCGCAAAGGGAAACAAAACGAAACGAGACGAAGAGACGATACAAAACAAAAACAAAACGGAAAACAAAGCAAATTCGTTACTCATGATATAAAGTAGGCAGGAGTACATTACCAGGAGTGACGACGTTTCACATTACGACTATCCGCCAACACTGTTGAATTTGTGCTATTTTTAGCTTAAATTTCCTGTGCTCTTCGGCTAATCTTTATTTCCATCTCAATTATCGTATATACTCCATTTTTTAATAGGACCCGCCAGGCCTTTTTTCCGCTAATGACATGATCAAAATCATTCTGTTCAATTTCTGCTCAACTGATTCAATAATGATTACGTCATGCGTGGAAAACAGCTTGGTGTTCTTGGTGCAACTATAAGCCTCGAGAATGGGAATATCAAAATAAATTGATTTCTAGAGACAAAAGCATTTTTGGAGTCTGTGAGAAATATATTCTATTGATTATTAATGCAAGGGTTTCAGTACTACTAGCACACGTTTTGCTGTGTTGGCAGTAAGGTCAACACTTTAGTAATGGACTCTTTTAAGGTGTCAATACGTTCAATAATCATTTGGTAAAATTGCGATCGCAGGGAAAACATATCTTGAAACGTAGAATATTCATGACTATGTTTTGTTTCTATTTTTCTCCCTTCTCCCTGCTTTACTACCCCAAGATCGATCGGGATTGAACTACTCTATCATCTGAGAAGAAGTATACACCTAATTTAATAAACGTTGCTTTGGGAATTGGTTGTTGAAGCACGGGATACAATGGAATCCCTTGGTTGAGTGACCACCAAATAATGAGGCCGGACGAGCCAAGACCAAACCTCAAAGCAACCTTTTATGAAATAGGTATATATAGAAACAGTTGATCTTATATTATATTAAAAATCCTTAGCGTCTGTCGGAGAAACTTTTGTGATTGGCTGATTTTTTCCCGCCACTTTTGGCGCGCGCGCTGTGACACAGGAAACCCGCAACAAATAATTTGCTGAGCTACGAATTTAAACTTTAAAACTTTTTCGTCACAAGATGACGAGTTATTTTCTGGTTTTACCTATATAATAAGAATACTTTCCGAAAATAGTTCAGAGAACGCTTAACAAGGAATGGCGACGCTTTTACTCTTGTCAGAGTATTTTACAGGGTCCGTGCAGAATCCTCAGTGAAAATTTCCAAAACATTTTCAAAACTTTTCCAAAGCCCGTTGACCCAAATTTCCAAAACCACACTATCAAAACAAACGAGTGGAATTCGCGCGCCGTGAGACAACTTTTTCGCGCGCTTTTTGCGTACAAAGGAATCCCGCGCGCTTAATCAAAAACCCTCATTTAGAACATATATATTTTTTTTTCGGTAGGTTATCAATAAATAATATATAATTATAATCTCAGAAAATTGAGACGAAAAATTTTCCAAAACTTTCCAGGTCCTGGAAAATGGCATTATCAATTTCCAAAACCTGTACGGACCCTGATATTAAGCCCGGTAACATATAATAAAGACGACAAAGGCCCAAATACGCCTAAAAGGAATTAAAGGCCAGACAAAAGCCTTTAGAACTGCCCCTGATTGCCCTGCAAAAATTTTTATTTTGATCTGTCATGGCATAAAATTTTCCATCCTGATTCTAATTCGCTAGGGTGGAGTACGCTTCTTATTTCTATCTTATCAACGTGACGAGTTGTGAAGTTCTTTTGGATGAGAATCACAGCCGGACAAGTCAGGGCTTTCATTTTTCTTCATTTTCTATCCGAAATGAGCTAATATCTCATCAGCTGCAAGAGACACGCCGATTCAAGGCAGCGACGTCTCTGTTTTAGTGTTTTCGAAAGAAATCAGTTAGCAAACAGTTAGATTATGGATATGATATGCCCACCTTGTCTTGTTTAAGGGAAAGTAAATTGTCGCGATTCGAACAGATGAAGGACAAGCTTCATCGGCAAATCGACCTGGCAGAAGACTTGACCCCGTGACGTTGATCAGACTAGAGGAGAAAGTGCCAACGTACTCTAGCGTAGTGGATGAGAATCGGGCTTTTACTTAGACAATTTGTGGTGTAAGATGTTTCAAGCTCTGACCATAAAAATGCATATTTATCACATTGATCTTAACCTATCACATGATAAGTATTAAAGCTGGAATAGGTTGTACTTACTCCATGGGAATATGACTACTGGGGAAAAACCAGGTATGGAAAGGCAAATAGCTCAAGGTATAGCACACGACCACAGCAACCAATGATCTTAACCCATCACATGATAAGTATTAAAATTAGAATAGGTTGTACTTACTCCATGGCAATATAACTACTGAGGAAAAACCAGGTATGGAAAGGCAAATAACACAACGTATAGCACACGACCACGGCAACCAACATGTGGATGATCTTCTTGGTCTGCTGAGCCGCTTGGAAGCCTGGCCGGTCAGCGGCGTCTCGTATAGCCTCTCGTAACTTGAACCCAATACGGATGTAGAGTATGATGATGAGAGGCAGTGGTATGGCGTAGGTTAGCAAGAAACTGAACAAGGGAAAGAGGTCAAGCAAGTTATAATATTGCCATAATTGGTCCCCCCCCCCTCCATCAGAGTCAGGAAGGTGTCTATTTTTAAATTAACAAAATAAATTATCTGTAAATTAAAGGCCCATCACCGACCGGGAGTCTTTGCGCACCGTTTTCTTTTGTTTTCAAATTGATCCATTGTTTTTCGGGTGCTCTGATTGGCTAAGAGTCCGCAAAGGCTCTCGGTTGGTGATGGGCCTTTAAACAGAGATTTGTAGTGAACCAACTTGTAGAGCACTACTATATGTAACATAAGCACTTCCAAGCCATACGAGTGAAATAGAACATCTGCAGGCATTTGGGCCGCGCAAAAATATTAAGAGGGGATTCGCTCGCCCCGTTTTCGCGCGGCCAGAAACTCGCTCGTTGAACTTCTCGCCGCTTTCTCCTCTTTTTCTCTGAGTTTCTTTTCCCTGAAAACACACGGAAACGCTCGCTACACGGGCTACACGGGCTACAATTTCACCGATAAAGTATTCAGTAGTTATATCATATAAGAGCACAATTTTCTTTGGCTTTATCGGCGAAATAGAGCACTTGTCGTTGGGAGAGACACCGGTTCGTTGTAAAAACACTCGCTTGTGGCTTGTGGTTCTCGTTCTCCCAAAATCACGCGTGCTCTATAATTTCGCCTATTAAAGGATGTGCCCTATTGATAACTAGTAACACGCCACAACTTGTATACGAATTATTACCTGACGATAGTGTAGGCAGTTGCTAATTTGCTAAGCGCTGAAACAGGATGGTCCGGCCAATTTTCTTGACATGACGGCTGCCCATTATTATTTGGTTTAATATGCATGACTCCTAACATAGGGAGAGCCGGAAGAAGCGATATGAGCCACGTCAAGGCAATGATGAGCTTCCCCTGAGTGATTGAGATCCTCGGATTGAACGGGTACACTATAGACTGGTGACGATCTGAAATAAATAACATCAACAGTAAACATTATCCACACCATCTACAATGTCGAACAACCCATTGAGTGACTAAAATATCAAGATTTAATATCAAGAACAGTTATTGTAAAAGGGTGATACCATATTCGCAAATTAAAAAATAATCACGTTAATTTAGTTCGCGATAGTTTCCTTTAACGTTAATTTCGACATTATTATTAAAGTTAAACATTAATTTAGGACACACTATTTATACTAGATCCATAGATCACACTAGACGGTAGATTTTGTCTTACTTAGCAGCTGTTAATAAATTTGACTGGATTCAGGGGCGTAGCCAGGGGGGTCCAGTGGGGGCCCGGGCCCCCCCTTTCTCGGAAATTTTCCCATACATTTACTGTTTTTGCTGTAGAAAATTTGCGCATTTTCGTCCCATGTTTTCACTATCCGGCCCCCCTTCAGAAATTCCTGGCTACGCCGCTGGGATTAGTCATTGTTTGCACTTTCAACGTATATTTGTGCTTGATCGATTGAAGATTGAAATGCTTCTTTTCTGCCGTCTTTTTCAATCTCGTTAATCTTCTTTATTTTCTTTTCTTTTTCTTTTTTCTCGGCCAATCAGCGCGCGGAATAACTCGAGTAATTATACTAAAGTGTTTTCTAAGATTTCGGCCATTTCAGTCACGCACGTGTGAAAAATTACGATAATGTCCACTGCGAATTCATTAAATCGAGAAGTTTTCACAAAAAACGTAACATTTGAACACTGGGAGATAAATTCTATATTCCCGCGCTCTCATATATATTTTCTCTATATATCTCTTATAAACTGTTCACAGAATTTCAAAAAAAGCTTTCAGACAAATAATGTGTGACACACTCTCACGGACTATGAAGCGGTCCTTAAGCTATATAGTGGTGCCGTCTTGTGGAATGATCTACCACCTGCGCACCACTTACTCACTGACAAAAATTCAAGATGGGTCTCGAGAATCCTGCTTTCTAGACCCTGATCTCCCACGGCAAACCTGTAAAACAGTTCCGTTCAGTGTATATGTTTAAATGTCATTGTAACTATCTGTACTGAGTGTTTTTACCGTGGTAATAAAGTCCATGTGTATGTACGGCGCACTATTATATGTATGCATGGCTTTGAGGACACTCACCAATGGAGATCGCCATTAGAGTGGCCACTGATGCCATCAAGAAAAGCGGCTGAAGACATGTTAGCTTGCACATAACAGGACCAAAAGGCCAATGTATGGTGCACTGTATGTATGTACGGCGCACTATTATATGTATGTATGGCAGTGAGGACACTCACCAATGGAGATCGCCATTAGAGTGGCCACTGATGCCATCAAGAAAAGCGGCTGAAGACATGTTAGCTTGCACATAACAGGACCAAAAGGCCAATGTATGGTGCACTGTATGTATGTACGGCGCACTATTATATGTATGTATGTATGGCAGTGAGGACACTCACCAATGGAGATCGCCATTAGAGTGGCCACTGATGCCATCAAGAAAAGCGGCTGAAGACATGTTAGCTTGCACATAACAGGACCAAAAGGCCAATGTATGGTGCACTGTATGTATGTACGGCGCACTATTATATGTATGTATGGCAGTTAGGACACTCACCAATGGAGATCGCCATTAGAGTGGCCACTGATGCCATCAAGAAAAGCGGCTGAAGACATGTCAGCTTGCACATAACAGGACCAAAAGGCCAATGTATGGTGCACTGTATGTATGTACGGCGCACTATTATATGTATGTATGGCAGTGAGGACACTCACCAATGGAGATCGCCATTAGAGTGGCCACTGATGCCATCAAGAAAAGCGGCTGAAGACATGTTAGCTTGCACATAACAGGACCAAAAGGCCAATAGAATCCCATCTCGAAAAATATCACAGTCAACGGCATGCATACGAGCCCAACCCCCAAATCAGCTATCGCTAGATTGGCGATAAGGTATCCCGTAACTGAAAATAAAAAGACAGGAAAATAAATTAGATGTTGTGATATGGTTAGAAAGGAGGCTTGTGACTACTTTGTAATCCTTCTATATGTGCAATCACTTTTTGATTGGTTTTAATATTTGCAAAAAAAAAAAATAATAATAAAATCATGTGAAATCCGGGGTGGGTTGTTGTGGAGGGATGCACTCCCTGTTAATAATAATAAAATTTCTTACATAGCGCGCATACATTTCTGTTCTGTGCGCTTTACAATGGTAATAATAATGAAAGTTATGGACTTAATACGGGGATGCTCGGAATAATCGGACAGCATAGAGTCCTGTTATTTGCTAATTATATAGCATCCATGTTCAAACCCAATTTTAGCGTGTGAGCTGTCCAATTAGAGCGCGCGCGATGGAAATTTATAAATTATTGGACGATTAAAAAGAATCGATCTGCCGGTACAATGGGATTTTGAGCTGGCTATATAAGTAAAGTATTAAATACTCGAGAGGTGCTGGTCTGGTATTCTGTGATCTTATCAGCGGGATAGTGCGGGGTCAAACACTACATCAGGCTGTTTTTGCGGGTTTATGTGAAAACCAAAAACTGCATTGCTTGCTAAGCGTGCAAAAGTGTTTGTAAGTTAATATCTTTGCTGCCTGATTGCTAGCATGAAAGAAAATCATGCGCCCACTCTCGGTGACGCGATTTATTATCGAACGAAAAGCGTGCAATGAAAGGAATGCGCACAACGATCTAGAGTAATTCTAATACGTTGCCAAGCAGCTCGAGGCCTCAGAAAACCCGAGGAGTCGAAGTCAAGTGAATCAATGGAGGATAATAATTACAATAGCAATTGACAAACTGTATAAACAATATTCGTGGGAGGTATTAAACGTCCTCGAACAAGAGACAACAACTGCTGGCCCACTATTCCCATCACAATAGACCACACACACAGACAGCTGTTTGTTATGCTAATATTGAACATAATTTCAATTAACGTGCAGTAACGTGAAAGTGTGAACGCTCAAAAAAGCCAATACGGTGTTATGGGATCCGAGTTTCTTGCACTTGATCCAAGGGGAAGGGAGACTGTTCCGGGGAGGGCGAATTTATTTTTTACGCCCACTTCAAGATGGCGGCTAGCTAGTATAAATATTCATTATGATTCACATATTCTCGTTCTATGAGTGAATTAAAAGGAGGATGTTAACCTGCGAACTCTCTCGTAGCTCATGTGTAAGATGTTGGGTTATGAATATGTAATTTGCACAGGTTTGAGGGTTCGCAACACCATGAATACTTTTTCCTTTTTTTTCTCAATAACTTGCCTTGAAGTGGGAGTAAATAAAAAAATCGCCCGGGGATGTGGGAAAAATTCATTTCAAATTCGGACTTTGGGGATCCAAAATTTCGATTGGGAATGTTTTCCTTTGCACTATTTAAGGTGACTCAATCGGCACAATAATCTTAATGCCTCATCCCCCCCCCTCCCCCGTCGTCCTGTCTTAAATTTAGCGGCTATGGTTGTTGCGCTGGTTTCCACAGGGTGTGGATGGGGTGTAATCCAGACCCTGTTGCCAGAGATTCACTTTTCGGTCTTATAACTGCTTAAATATATGGCGTTTTGAACTGTTGGCTGGTCCAAGCAAGGCAAATAGCTACAGTTAGCAAAGCTCTGTTTTTGAGGGTTGCTTTAATCTGAGTTTACCCTGCGAGCAGTGATTTCCTCCTCTCTTAGGCCGGCGGCTAGCGAGCCTAAAGAGGAGAAAATCACTGCTCGCAGGGTAATCTGAGTTATATTTTAAGATACGAAAGAATATCGTGCACAAAAGCTCAATTGTTCAGATTTTGGCAAATCAATCATTTGACACCTAGCGTGTGCTGGTTTTAACGCCAAACTCCCTTGAGTAACAATAGTTTCCTAGCTTAAATACTGTCCTTGCTGTGAGCTCAGCAGGCGCAAAAATATTGTCCATGGATGACTGTACTGATTGCTCAAAATATAACGTGTAATTAAGGCCTAATTCATACGTCGATTTTTTGTCGCGTCAATTCTAATTATTTGTAATAAGCGTATGAGAAGATCGACGTATGAATCAGCCACTGAATTAAGAGCGACGCCAAGATGAAAACGACCGCTTGTGTCGCTCGAAACGACTAAAGATCGGCGTTGATTCAAACACAGCTCTTCTTCATGCGTCAATTCTAATCCAGTGTTCACTACACACGTACCTTATCTTGTGCGGTACGCCGCTGATCTACTGCTTATAGGCTCAATTTTATTTATTGAGATCGGCAGATTACGATCGACGTCTGAATCGGAGACGATTCTATTAAATTTAAGTCGACCTTATATCAAAATTAGAATTGACGCGGCAAAGGATCGACGTATGAATAAGGCCTAAGTCTGACCCAATCAAAACACCCGATCAAATTTTCAAGCAAACTGTGTACTCCGCACGAGCACGAGAGAGCCTCGTGCGAAGTTCACATTTCGCGCGAAAATGACTCTTAAACGAAGCCAGCCGGCCAAGGTTACTTATTTCAAAACTTCTTTGAAAATTACTTTCCTCTATACACAAAATCTGATTGGGCTGCCCGTGTGATCATAAACACATTAACACTTTAAATCGTTCATCGGAAGCTTCAAGCAAAACATTTTTATATATGAACCAGCTTTCAAAATTTATTTCTCTGTAATGGTACCGCATGCTTATAGCAAAAAACACTGTTTCGCGCTAAGAATTTCCAAAGCGTGGTTTGATTTTACTTTTTCTGTTACGCCAGTCATATAATAATAATAATAATACGTTCTAGGAGCATTATACAAGCTCAATGCTCTTACAACAAAATACAAATTTCTAAGTAAGCTATAATATATAGATAAGATAAAAAATAATAAAATAATTAGGACAATTTCGTAAATTGTTTAAATATAAAAGTCTTAAGTTTTGATTTGAATGTGGCAATGTTGTTAGCGTTATTGCAGGGCATGGAGTTCCAAAGCTTAGGAGCACAGATAGAAAAAGCTCTATCATATCAAGAAGTTAGTAGTCTATTGGCGTAAAGTGGCTTTTCTCCACTTCCAAATATGAAATATATACATACCATATTTGGAATCCTAGTAACGTTTTTGAACGTTCTATTGACTTAGAAGGTTGCAAAATCTATCAGAACTAACACACATTCGAGAAATAATACTGTTTCGACTTTTTTCATAATTTTTTCACGGTAGAGACCCTAGAAACAAGATACAAGAAACAAGATACGGAAGCCCACATAATCACACCCAAAACAACACAGTTTTCTTGATAAGCAGACCATCTAAGTCAATTGCAATCAGGTTCTTACTTTGTTTTGCCAGTACAGTCGACTGGGTTTTAGCTCAAATCCAAAACCCAAAGCGACGTTTTGAAAATGTGCACCGCGAAAGAACGGATTACACAGGGAATTTCTGCAGAAACTCATCCATTGGAAAAGCTAAATTTCCCATGGTAGAAAAATGGGAATTGTTTGGATTTCCCATGGCTATCCATGTGAATTCCGAACACTTCCCATTCTTCGCCATGGGAAATTCAGGTTTTCCAATGGATGGGCTTGAGCAGAAATTCCTGATGTTAGCTGTAAAATGTTTAATAACACAATTAAGATAGTTCGCGCGCTCTGATTGGTCGAGAGCTGTGTTTCAAAACTCTATGAAGGTCATAGAAATGACGCCATAACTTCGCTATTGCAACTTCTCCTCCCGCATATGATTATTACTCTCGCTTTAGAAATTATATTATAAAAGAATAAAAACATTTAGTTCTCTGCCTTCATAGAGTTTTGAAAACCTCGGCTTTTCAAAACTCATGAAAAACTCGACTTCATCTCGTGCTTCATTATCTGCTCTCGAATTCTCCCGAACAACGCCTCTATGAAGGCACAGAAAAATGAAAAAGAAAACGCGCCGTTTACTCTAAAGGCACTATTATTACACCAGTTTACAGAAACAAGCAGAACAAACATATGAAGAAATAAAAAATAGACAGAAACAATTATCCCGCCATGGCGTGCACCTCAGGGCAAACACATATATAAACTTTGATTGTACACTTATGTCAAAGCACATAATGTACACAGTGCCACAGACAATGTAATTATATGCCGTATAATTATGTTTATTTTGTGCCAATCATCGTTTTCAATCGGGCAAGAATCGATGAGTCAAGAGTCAATCAAAAATTTTAATGATTGTCAATGTTATTTCTTAATTGGTGATTTACCGATGTATCTTACTTGGATATAAGGTGAATTAAATTATCATTATCAACGTTAAACATGATTAAACATTCCTCCAATGTGCGCAATCAGCAACGCATCCATGGTAGGGTCAGATAAATTATGCTCGAAAATTTGAGTATTATGCTTTTGAGGATTGCTCCCAAAAACATAGCATTATGCTCAAAATTATGCTCGAAAAAAAACATTATTGACTAGACGTATTATTTATTTTCGACGCACTTTCCCCTGCCCTTTTATAAAAAATAAACCTGGGCAACCAGGTACCAGTAGCAGCCAAAGCCTTTGAAACATAAAATCCTGTCTCGGAATGATCAAAACAGACTGCACTCACTAATGTTGCATGAAATGTTGGTTTTCTTTTAAAACAGAGAACAGAAAATGATACATCAGAAGCACGCTCGATCACAGCGGAAGTCGTCAGTGCTATTTTAGTATTTTTTTTTTCAGAAAAACATGAGCATTATGCCGGCATTATGCTCGATGCTCCGACTATAGTATTATGCTCAAAATTATGCCGGCATAATTTATCTGAGCCTAATCCATGGCGTCTATGGCAATGTCACGTGACACGGGTAAATACATGCAGGAAGTGAGAGAAAAACCCGATAGAAATGACATTTCCATAGTCAATCAGACGGTCCAGAATGCATCGACTATCAGTCATGAAGTGGCGTCTATTTGTCGATATTCACCGAGATTAAGGCGACTCATATCAAGAAAATCCTGTCCCTTTTCAGGAATATGCGCGGGCTGTTGCATTTTTAAACTCTCGACCAGTCCTAAGGCCTTGGAAAAACACAATTCCGACCAAAAGAAAGATTTCTCGAACATCTGCAAGTTTTGGTGATCATGTTTTTTTCTGCTACATTCCCAGTTTTTGGCGAAATCTTCACCAAACAAACCCCAGAACACGTTTTCTTTTGCTTGCGTGCTTGTTCTTAATCATTAAAAAATACTCGCGCCTTCCAAATGTTCAATGTTATAGTCACCTGTATAGGTGCAAGAGAAAGAAACTCTCGACCAACCAATCAGCGCGCGGGAATTCTTAAAGACACTTGAGTAACTAGGCTAAAGCTTATGAATGTTGCAAAATCAATTATCTATGCGATCTGCATTGCATTGGACAGTCGAAGTCCAACTCGAATGGCGGATTTGTATTTTTGTACTCGTAGAAGTTAAAAGTAAATTGCCATTGAACATGCGAGAAAAAAGGAGGAAATGCTGTGACTTGCGGAACAAAATAGACGATTGATAAAGGGAAAATGCACCGTTTTCAATATAAAGCACTGAAAATGGATGACGTGAAAATCGATCCGACACTTGGCGAGACCTTGGGAGCAAGAAGATTTAGGCGATGACAGGCGCAACGGTGACCACAACACGGCACACGCAGAGAGTTGCCAACTTCCTTTTCTGTCTAGGCCTAGCCTGTGTAAGAGCATAGTATCATAACACGCATCATACTCGCCACTTAGTCCAATAAAATGGAGTCGATCTAGTTTGCAACTTATTTCAGTATAAAAACTGCACAGAAGCATTAATCCACTTAAGTATTTCCAATGTTTTTTTTTTGAAAAAAATAAGCGTTATTGTGTGATATACCTCAATTGCAACTTATTTTATGATATAAATTACATAGAAGTGATAATCATTCCAATTGCTGTCTTGTTTAGGGAAAAAATGACATCAATGAATTATATGAGAAATCACTCATAGGTCGGGACTAGTAACGTCGTAGCGAGGTTGTTGAGGTAAAAGGCCTACGGCATGACATACGCTAGTCTAGTCATGAGCCGTTCGTAATGCAAAAGAGGAAAATCTATTGTCTAAGTTCATTTGTATTAGGAACGGCTCATGATGACACCAGCGTACTAGGCCCGATATATCGGGTAGATCATTCATATATGGTACACTATAGTGTCGTCCGTATAAATATCTCCCATGTCTTATAGAACGAAGATATACACAAGGACACTAATGTGTACTATATGAAGGATCTAGGAAAGTCGCTGTGCACGAGAGGAGAATTCCACATGTATGTTCTATCTATCTCGTGATCTTTCGAATTAATTTTACCTTCAGCACATGTGCAGCCGTGGTAAAGAGGTTTGTGGGTGAATTTGTTGAGGTGGAGGCATCTCCAATAGGATTATAAACTGTCAATTGTGTGTCAAAGTGACTTTAGTTCCGTGTGGTATCACACTATCACGTAAATGTAATAGAACTGCAATGATTAGCCGTTTGATCTTTTCAATATTTTGGTTTTGGCTTTATAGGGTCTTTATAGCACCGACTAAATGTTACATTGTAATATCGGTCGACAGCTATTGCGGTATTCGGCTCTGGTTATCAGTGTAGGGACGCGGACAACTGGGTGCCCATGCCGTATCAATTCGTTACGGTGAAACAAAATTCAGAAATATTTTACGAGGATTTCGAGCAGTTTTAGCCAAAAGTGGCCAAAATAATCGAGTTATTTATGGTGCGACTACGTCAACCGGGCCATTTTGTAAGAAGTTAGTTAATCAGATAGCGAGTACAGAACAAAGGATCTTGACTTTCCTGAGATATCAGGCATCGGAATATTAGCTTTTCTCTAAAAAACATTCCTTAAAATGGTTTGAATCTCTGAATGACAAACTTGTTGCGGGATGGCCCGGTTGACGTATTCGCACAGTAAAAATTGTGATCCTCTTGCGTTGATTTTGTTATGTTTTGGAAGAACTACTTGTAAGCATTTACTTGGGTTTGTCAAGAATGAAAGGCCAATGGAAAGTTGGAGAAATTAAATTTAAAATTTCACCACTAGGAGTACTACAATACAAAAATTCATGTCAACCGTGCAATTCATTGTATACAAACTTTGAAATTCAATTTCCTAGGTTTCCATTAATATTATTAACGGGACTAACACTCTACCTACAGGTCATGCAAACCTTTCATAAGATGCTCAAACAAAACCATAGGTTTCATACTTTCTAGTAACCTGATTGTTGGCCATACGTTGCTCGAATCACTAGAAAAAATCTCTCTTAAATGAAATGAAGACAGTCCGGGAGACAATGTCACGCCAAAAAGATAATTATAGCGCAAACGAGTAGCATGACAAACTTGTATTTCATGGTTATTGAATTCCCTCTTGTGGGATTATACAGTACAATATGAATAGCGTCCAAGCCGCATAATATCATTGCCAAATCATGTAGATGGGCGAGCTTCCTTAGTAATCGAGACTACAGAGGAAGTAATTTTCTTACACATACAAAGATTTGACAGCCAAACTGAGCGTCGATGAACGCAAGGATAATTTATAGTATTCGATTCCGCTTTTGCCCATTGGAAAACGCATTATCGGCGAGCATTTGTCAGTTAGCACATATATGAGCATAAAGAAAAGGCGCCTCAGTCATCACCCATAATATCTCTGAGCGTAAAATAAGCAAATCTACGGAAGGAGATAGAGGGTTTTGACGTGAGACTTCCCTGTGAAGTGGGAATTCGAAAAACAGTGCACGAAATTCATCGCGCTTTTCAATTTGCTACAGCTTCTCCTCCGGAAAACCACAAACAGCATTTCTAGACGATGGTATTTAAACCATAGCTGCCTCTAGCTCACGTAGTGTTAATAATTGGGAGAACATTATTTTCTAAGCTGTGATAACACTAGACGAGAAAGAGATGCTATCTGTGGGACTTGGATTGCAATAGGAGCTATTCCTACGATAGCCGGTGGTTATCGCTAGTATTTCCATGGACTTTGTCGGAATGCTTTAATGACGTGGTGATAGAGGAACCGATATGATTTTGCACCTTGGGTGTGAGGCACAATAAAAACCACTTGAATACTCAATATGAGCTTCACACTAATAAAATGCTTCAACAACCAAATTCATCGAGATCGGGAGAAAGATATGGAGTTCAATAACATGACGATGACACTAATAAGGCACTTAAGAGACCTTTCACATAAAGCAAACTTGTAGAACATACTGGAAATGCTTAATATTCACATATATAACCTAAAATTACTTTTACAGAATTTGTTCATTTGAGATACAAGTCCTTGTTTACTAATGTAAAAGTCGTACCAGAAATGCATATGAATTCATTAAGTATAATAGCTATTGTGCGAATAGTGTTTACTTGACTAACTTTATTGACTAAGCCTATTTCTTTTGTGGTCCAAAGTTAATCAGTGAATAAAGTTCGTAAGTAAGTAATCATAAATACCGTATTAAAGGAAACTGACCAAGAAATTTAAGCAAAGGCGAGGTAAAATATATTTGTCGTTGAGCACGTCATGTTGAATAAACTTTCACCTCATTTTGGCATATAACATACGGCATGTGTACAAAACTAGGCAACAAAATGTAAAGAAAAAGTTGATTTTGTCGGCATGTTTGCAGAAGAGGGTTGGTAGTTTTGACCTATAGGTAGACTCAGTACAAGGCCAGGAGCTTATTACCTAAATGCTCGCAAATAAAATAATCAATTGGGTAAATATCGGATTTTAAATGCTCCAAGTTCCTAGGTGAACTCTTTGGTTTTAAAAACATTCCAGTAATCTCCGTAATCACACGATCTACTTCTCAACCACATACAACGGTAATTGAATGTAATGCCACTATAACTTAGAAGTACCTTTTATCCAGAACAAAAAGGAATTTCTGAGCTAGCAACTGTGTTTTGTCGTTGTGATTTTACCGTAAACTGATCATATGGTACTCATCAGAACCGTGCTAGTTCACCTATGCATGAGGATCATTTATTGTTGAAAAGTGCCCTCAGATTAAAGCCTCGGTTATCATGCAAAAAATAACTCACCGGTATGGAGTTCCCTTGTTTTGTACACCACGAAGATTACCAGAGCATTACCAACCGTGGCAATAAGGAAGATGATAATATAAATAGCCAATCGCACCACTCGCATGCCAAACGGTTCCGAGCTCATTGGCCCTGCTTCTGCGAAAGGCAGCGTTTGGTTAATTGGCGCGATCGTAGAATTCATTTCTGCAGTTCTTGGTAGCGCGCGAGTTGTTCCTCTTCCCTTGGAGTCCCTCTAAGAGGCACGTACTTCTCGTGGAAGACCACCTTATCTCTGAATCTCAATGGAGTAGTTTTCCTACAACGTAAAATGACAGATGAGGTTTTGCTTTGAGTTAATCTAAGCGCAATTCTGTCTTCTCCCTACTAATGAAACCCAATCTGAGTTTATAAACTAAACAACTCACTCTCTATTAGGCAAGGCGGTGGATCGGGTTTCGTAGGTAAATAGTTCTAAAGGTATTTGGCGGCATTTACGTGCTTCAATTGCTGTATATCATCACACTTTGCGCACTAGCCTCACACGTCAAGAGCTTTGCTGTCATGAGTCGCGGACAAGAGAAGGAAGCAGGCTTTAAATGAAAAGCTGTCAGCAGAAGTTATGAGTATTCATTGCGCCGCGAGCGTTATGATGAGAAAACAAATAGGACAAAGGAAAGGGAGGGTGGATGTCCTGTCATGCGTTGCCCTATTGTTTTTAGCAAACCCCAGCAAAATGAGCTTAGTGATGTGATGTTTCAAAATAGACGACGAATCAGGACGATGATCAGCTTTAAGGGACAAGGCTGTATCGGTACAGAATTGAAGGTACAATGGAACTGGGGAATACGTTGTATTTGGTATACAGAATTGAGTGAACCATGGCACAAGGGAAACCTTTCCAAATATTAACACAAACGGGTGTGGTATTAAGAGAAAAGAACATGCAACACTGTCAGGCTAAAATGAAGATTAGAAACTTTAGTGATCTACTTTAGCAACTCGCAATGCATGCGTACTAAAGCAGAGTGGTGATGTCATGCATAGCAAAGCGAGAAGAACTGATTTTATTCTTCTAAAACACTAAGATAGTTATCTGCTTCTTGCGTTCGTGGTACTTTAATAGAAACACTGGAGGCGTCACATTTGTCACGTTAATCACGCGGAACCTGCTTATTGCATGCTGTGTTTTCTGTGCAATTTGTTCGAGTGCTTGTAGCGGCACGTGAGTTGAACAGAATCAAATGCAGTGCAACTAATCAATGTAAAACTCTACAAGTGACAACGAGCCCTACAAATGTTTTTGGCGCGCCAGTATCTCGCGCATTGATTTCCGTACGCCGCTCTTCGCGTTGGTCAGTAAACGTCACGCTCTGAGTGCGTGACTGCGTCACAGATTCAGGTCTGCGTTGGTGACGTAAAAATGTGTTATCTTTATATTCAATCACTATAGCCTCACGACTTACATGTAAACATAAATACCACGTATTAGAAACTCTAAGCAAGACCGCCATTGAATATGCGGCGGTATTCCATTGACTCAGTGAATGAGGCATGGCGCCTTATCATTCACCTAAAATACCGTCATTACTGGTCATTACTATTACATGCGAGGTACAATATAGTTATCGGCTGAATACAATGCAGCACACATCTATACTCTGCATACAATCTGTTATACACTGCGCGCGACCATCGCATTTATCACTTTCTAGAGTGTAGACACACAACTAAAGCTCGCGATGCTAGAAAACGGTGGGTATACTTTGTTCCGCGATGTTACGCGAAAGAAGACATTTTAGACATTATAACGTGCGTGCAAGGTTCTTAAAATAGTATCTGGTAGCTATATTTACGGATTCGCATTTTTATATAAATTATTATTTGGATTTCACTTCTAAGAGTTAAAAAACGGATACAGATTATTGCTAAGCTTATCAAAGTTTATCTGCATCAGCTGAATTATAAATGTTTATTGTACGTGTAGTATGGTTATTCATTACACGTACGGCCATCGGTCTCATCTGCGCGAAATGTCTCCGAGTGGGCGAAATACAATCGAGCTATTTTTAGAAACAGCTATAGTAATGAGCCTATTTAGAAATACAGTATTACCACTGTATGCATTGTGCTACGCGACCTCAAAATTCACTGTTGCGATGGGCGATTGGCGATTTTTAGCCGTCAATCAAAACTAAAACGTTGGATTCGGCTACTTCGGTGGGTCGACATTAATTGTAAAATCAATTAAAATAATTGTAAGCTATCCTTTGGCTTTCTGTCCTAGAGTTATGAACTTTCTGACTCAAGAAAATTGACATTACAATTCCTTTGCTGAGAATCGCCAATCGCAACCGTGAATTTTGAGGTCGCGTAGCAATGCATACAGTGGTAAAGCAAAAATATTTTGTTTTCTAGGAAATTGAGATTTGAAAAATCAAATCATACCGTTGATCTGCGCGTGCGCAGACATGATATCTCTGTTGTTGTATCCCTGTGCCAGCCGCCATTTTTACAGCATAGCAACATACCAAGTCAGAGAAAGCATCTATTTCCATCGGCTGATTTATAGAATATAGAACAGTGTTCTCGATTGAATTTGGTAAATGAAATAGGAAGCTTTGTTTTTGGATGTTTATTAAGAGATTTCCACACGTAATTCGTCTTCTAATATCGAACAACAAATAACAAGGGTGGATAGGCGGACACATGCTCATAAGATTTGAGTACGCGCTACTATTTGGCAAAAAACATGTCAATTCCAATAAAAGGGACGTTACCCTGGCCGATACAGTGACAATTTATGGGCGTTATACAACAATTTAAGAAATGTTGTATTTACTGCCTAAGCTTTTAGTCCTTTACGTCAAACCCGTGTTAGCACAAATAGCGGAGCTCCTTAGCGGCCAAAGGCCGCACAGCGGAGCACCATAGATATCGCAGGAAAAATACAATAGCTCAAAGTATGAGCTAACTGAGACATACGATCCACTTCGTTTCTCATGGTTCAGCGGTATTCCCATGAGAACCGCGCGTGCGTGCGTGCGTGTCTGCCTGACCTATATACCACAGGCAACCCACAAACCGTCTGTCATTTTGGCGGGAAAACAATGCGCGCCTGTGACAAACATGTAACCGGGAGCTCCGCTTTTAGCCAGTGGCTAAATCAATATATTATTCGTCTCACTTTTCAATAGCACGCGCGTGCGTCAAGTGGTACTTGATAGGCCGTCATGTCATGTCGATCTAACATCCGTTATCGACCATACGCTTCTGTATCAGCTGAATGAAAATCCTGCTATCATAAACTAGTTATCCGTGGCACTCATATATTCGTGCTTGAATGCCAATTATGAAATGATAGGTAGTACTTCCTGTAGCCTTTATGCCAGGATCAACACCTTTGGTGTTGAACTTCTTTGAAACATTTCCGATAACAATCACATTGAATGTAAGTGGAACTTTATTATTATAGTGTTCATTTTCACGAATCAATGTTCAACATTGTTCAATGGAAAATGTCAAATCGGTTTGACCCGTGAGTTATAATTATAGTACAATCCCATTACTTCGGCTCGAAAGGCCAGACACTCTTGATAAAGCGACTGAGAAACTATTCGAGAGCGAGGAGTTCGAGATTAAATTCATTAGGTGCAAAGTGGGTGGGAAAGGGTTTTATTCAAGATAATCACGATTGAATAAATGGGTTAGGAACGCATTCGATACTGACTCGAACCTCCTGCCGAAAACGATTAAACGTTAAAGCATTAAAAGAAGCGTTAATCAATTTACTTCTTTGGGCACATAACGAACAGGAAGCACATTTAAAGAAATGAATAGAGGGTAGCCAGCAAAGCTTGCTCTTGGGCTGTTTTGGAGAGAAAATGTCCGCCAGCGCTCGTCGAAGGCGTTCCGAAGCCGAGCCCGATCGATCCGATTCAATTTTTTATTTACAATGTTTTATGCACAGAAAACGGCTAATATATACAGGAAGGAAGATGCTATGGTGTGCGGTGGCCAGAGGGGCATAGCTTTCGAGCTGGCCACCGCAGTATGAAAAATAAGTAGTAGTTGAAATGTTGGTGTCATGGTCGGTTCAATTTATTTACGCAAATTTATCGCCGGGTAGATTTCAATTTGTTCTAAAGCTTTGATAACAGAGCATTTAAAAGGAATGATTCGTGCTGTTTTCTAAACTGATTAAAGAGAGCCTGTCATGATACGCGCATGGTCCAGGAGCGATAACTGAATTATCAGCAAAAACTAATAAGACCATCCTATCATATAACTATCTAAGAATATGTAAAGCTAAAAAGCATGGTCGGATGGATTAAGAAGTAACGACATTATACACGATTTGTTATCGGGGTTTGTAGTCTTCGCTGACCATGTTACGGACGATGTTGTATACTTCTTCGATTTGAGATGCGCGGAACAGCTGCGCAGTTGCGTGACAGGCTCAATTTAAATTTAGTGTTTCTTTCTATAGCAGAGGAATTTCTTAATTCACTTTTCAAAGATTTAATTTAAAAGTGTATTTTATAAAAATAATAATAATAATTTAGTTCGAAGCCTAGTGAGCCGCACAGACTATTATAAGAGAAAAAGATCTTCAGGTGTCGTCTTAGTTGAAGTGAATATTTCAACACATCCATGAGAGGTCGCACCCTCTGCGTACTGCTACTCGATAAAGGAATTTTGAAACAGTTTCAATTTTATGTGTGGTTAATTACCGGTCAGACTAACCTCGGTATTCTAATATCGTCGCACGTTGCTTATTGAGTTCACTACGAGACCCTACGATGAAATAAACCACTTTATGTGATACTTTCATCTGGCCTTAGTAATTATGTTCAGACAAATCTCCCAAATCAGCCTGCGTATTGGAACCACAAGTTGAGAGGGATAAGCAACAGGAAAACTGTGTCAGGCCACCTTAAGCATCCTCTGCAAAAGGCTCCGGCGACGTTGTTTGGCGCATTATTGTTGTTACTTATTTTAACAGGTAATTCCCAGAGCTCCCCGGCGTCGTCATCTCGCGGGGGAGCCCCTGGTGACAGCCACTGACGCATGCGCGAGATTTGATACAGAGCCATTGAGAGAAATATTTTTCAGCCCATGCACCAACGTTCAAAATCAGCCAATCAGCAAAGGTCCTCAAATGGTCGCCACCAGAGCCTTCCCCGCGAGGTGACGTGCCGGGGAGCTCTGGGTACGAGAATGGTAATTCTATTGTAATATCGCTGAAAGACATTTTACTCCAATCTTATAGTTGGTCTAGCCAAATGCACAGAGCATCACCAGCAGTCTCCATCTACTCCACTAGGTCTAACAAGGAGCCTATCAACAGGAGCCTCCATCTACTCCGCTAGGTCTAACAAGGAGCCTATCAACAGCAGCCTTCATCTACTCCACTAGGTCTAACAAGGAGCCTATCAACAGGAGCCTCCATCTACTCCACTGCCTAGCCATATTCACAGGGAGCCCATATACAGGAGCCTCATCTACTCCTCTAGGTCTAGCCATATGCACAGTAGCCCATCAACAAAGCCCTCATCTACTCCACTAGGTCTAGCCATATGCACAGGAGCCCATCAACAGGAGTCTCCATCTACTCCACTAGGTGTAGCCATATGTACATAGAGTCCATCAACAGGAGCCTCCATCTACTCCACTAGGTCCAGCCATATGTACAGGGAGCCCATCAACAGGAGTCTCCATCTTCTCCACTAGGTCTAGCCATATGCACAGGGAGCCCATCAACAGGAGTCTCCATCTTCTCCACTAGGTCTAGCCATATGGACAGGGAACCCATCAACAGGACCACCATCTACTCCACTAGGTCTAGCCATATGCACAGGGAGCCCATCAACACTAGGAGCCTCCATCTACACCACTAGGTCTAGCTATATGTACAGGGAGCCCATCAACAGGAGTCTCCATCTACTCTACTATGGTCTAACAAGGAGCCTATCGACAGAAGCATCCATCTACTCCACTAAGTCTAGTGATATGCACATGAGCCCATCAACACTAGGGGCCTCCATCTATTCGACTAGGTCTAGCTATATGCACAGGGAGCCCATCAACAGAGGCCTTCTCCTACTTCATATGCAGAGAATTAGGAGAGTCAATTGTTAGACTGTGGATTTGAAATGGAAACAGGAAAAAGGTACGATTGGGGACAAGGACCCTGGAAAATTCAAGGGGGAGGGGTCTATCTAAGTCCTGGAAATTCCAAGGGGAGGGGGTCTATCCGGACCCTGGAAATTCCTAGGGGGAGGGGTCTAGGATCCCTGGAAATTCCAGGGGAGAGGGTCTGTCTAAGCTGTAGACAAGAGGGTGTTTAGGCAACCTAGAAATTCCAAGGGAGGGGTTGTTCAAATTCCAGGGGAGGGGGTGCTTAGGCCCCCTGGAAATTCCTGGGAAGAGGGGTCTTGAAATGGTAGTGTCCTCGACTCCTGGGTGTGGAAAAAAAATGCGATCAGCCACTGCTAACCATGACAACTAATTCAAGCGGGATTTAAAATCTACAATCTAAAGATAGATTCATCTACTCCTGTGCCTCGGACTAATAGGTGATGGACGCACCTGCTGATGGGTTCCTGGTCCACATACCATACTAAAAGAACATCCAAAACCTCCGTTTCAAAAAGATACGCGTCCATTTATTTCCGTTCTCCAGCGTTCGTTCTCCTTTGCTAATACCGACAGGGTTTTGACATTAACAGTGCTTTGTAATTTATTCGGGAGGCCAATGCAACCGGATAAAAAATTATCTGTTTTTGAAAATTTATTGGTTAGGATGAAAGCCGTCTCACTTTTCTCATACCGAAGGATACAGAACCGGTAAACACGAGCATAGGCGTCTTCACGGTTTCCGCCGCCATTTTGTTCAGTAAGGCAACCATGCAAAATCCCACATAAACTCTGCAAACGCGAAGTGAAATCGTTGCGAAAATATCAATATGAATCGTAGCATTGAGATGGCTGAAACAGTTTAACTACGAGAGCGTAGGAAGCTGAAATTTAGCAGAGTGATTGTTTGGCCAAGTGGAATTACTTTGCGCTAAGTATTAAGACGTGCAATGTTTTGGCAACGATTTCACTTCGCGTATGTAGAGTTTATGTGGAGTTTTGCACGGCTTGCCGACTGAACAAAATGGCGGCGGAAACAGTGAAAAGCTCTATTACATATACTGTGGTATTGCAGGGGCACCCAACGAAACAATGGTATAAAATAACTACAATGCCATTATAAGTCAGCTGAGTATAAAATTACTGTACATTGGGTATTTTTAATCCCTGCAAATTTTGTATCTGTTCGGATTTTGAAAGTTATGGGATGCAAAAATTTCAGGGATTGAAATCAAGTCTTCCGAAAATACAAGGGGATTCAGGGCATCTTAAAATCTATACGAAAATTAAAGCTTCAAATTCTGTAGCGAAAATAGTTCATCTCGTCAAAGCGCCATCGGGCAGATATTTTACCGAAAATGATCGTTGGGTGGCGGAAGCATATTTCTACAAACAAACAATAATATTACACACCGACAGTTTGCATGATGCTGAGATTATTGGTTAGAGATTAATCCTGGATTTTCATATCCGATGGAAACAACAACATTAGATATTATCAGATGCCTGTGGTAATGACGAACAAAGGGATCCCGATAACAACCCAGGAGGGTGAAAAATAACTGAAGGGTAGTCAGGTCTGAAATACCTTGGAAACAAATCTACATACAAATGAGACCCAGCTCATGAAAATGATGTACACCTATTTCAGAAAAGGTTTGCACCATCGCAGCTGTTGTTGTAGCCCGCGATGCATCATGAGAGAAACTATGAAGAACGGAATTTTCGTGCTAACCCTGTACAAACTTTCTTGCAAGCGATGCATTTTACAGTCATTTGACAGAAACAGGGTGAGAATTATGTTTTTTTTATTATATACTGTGACCAGATACCATGTGATAACACCAGTGAATAAAAATCGTATCAGTGAATGATACGATATCATTCACGGCACGAATAAAATGCAATTATTCTTTTTTTTTTTTTTGCTATTTTATCAGACTCAGAGTATTTAATAATCAAATTATGACATGGCAAGAGCTTGATATCGTATTATTCGGCTCATCTCCAGTGTAAGAACTCACCACTCTGTGCGTCACAAAGCTTTCTTTGTTGGTAGAACGAAGGTTGAACCAATCATGATTAAATAGTAACTAAACACAAAGGTGTCCTCAGGGAATGGTTCTTACACTGGAGATGACCCTATTATTCACGAGTTTTCGTAGTATGACACGATATCAAGTTCTTACCATGTAATAATCTCTATGTATGCTAAAAAAACAGTGTCCATGATTCTGTTTTAGTATACCTATTTACTCCCATGACGCATCGCGGGCTATAACAGCCAGTTGTGACGGTGCAACCTTTTCTGAATGGGTGTATGTATAGGTTTCAAACATTTCCCAGTCAACTCACGAATTGTTGTGCATTAAAAAAAAATAGTGAGTATTTATAGTCAGGATAACAATATCTAAAATACGACGCACTATAAATAATGATGTATTCAATCCCATGTCGAGAACGGCAAAATAGCGAAAACGGAATAACAAACCTGGTTTGAGGGTGATCCTAAAGATAGTACTTTAAGTGAATTAAAAACTGGAGATGACAGCATAGATAATTCATAGCACAAATGGATACATCCTTCACGCTGGAAATTAACTAAAGAGCAAGAAAACTTTGGGATAATGGCAAAATAATGATACGTCTTTGACCACAAATTACAAGAAATCAAGACTGACAAACCACGGGCACTATTATATAATTTAAAGGCCCATCACCAACCGGGAGCCTTTGCGCCCCGTTTTCTTTTGTTTTCAAATTGATCCATTGTTTTTCAGCTGCTCTGATTGGCTAATAGTCCGCAAAGGCTCTCGGTTGGTGATGGGCCTTTAAACGTTGCTACGAGTAAGGTGTTTCGTGCGTAATTTACAGTTATATACCTGCATTCGGCATTCAGATCAAACGTGCAAGTGTAAACGTCGGCCTTTAGTGAATAGGTTACACGCAAACCAAAGTCCCGCCTCGTTCGACTATAAGCACAGTTAAGTACAACTATAAAGATAACGTGGTGCGGGATGAACATGTGGTATTAACCGCGGTTTCTTTATAAGTGGCCGTATTGTGGCCACTTGGTCAACCTGGCGGCATCGGAAATTTCAGTCCATACCCGCTTCGTACAAGTTGCAAAATAATGCCCCCCACCCCCAACAACCAACAATGTTCTGCTGTTGAAAACAACCACTGATCATTTGCTTTAACGACCAGAGCTTAACTGTGTCCAGCGCTAAATGTTTGACCGAGCTATTCGTTGGAAATGTATTGGACATTGGACGAAGGTAGAGCGAGTGTATTGGACCGAACGTCGTTGGAAATTTAATTGAAAATTTCGATATCGATTTTTTTTTTCCTGCTTCACTACCCGCCTTTCTCGTCTCAGCAAAAAATGTATCAATTCAAGAAGATAGTATATAGCAGATAGTATATAGAGCAGGTAGTATATAGTATAAAGCGTATAGCAGATATTATATAGTAGATAGTATATAGCAGATAGTAGATAGCTGATACCTGTTGTATGTTCAAAGAGCTTGAATGCGAAAAAGCATTGAAGCGAAAGCGGCGTAAGAGAACTTACAATGCTTGTCGGAACTGGAAAAAACCGCAAAGATCATTTACTTCATCCCACATGGATCGGATCATAAGCATTGTATTTAACAAATAAGATCAAATGATAAGGCTCTAAAACAAAAGTGGCAGACAACAGCAGAAGATTGCCGCATATTGGTCTGGTCATAGCGAGAGAGATGTGGTTTATTTTGGTCAAACCGCTCTAAAGAAGCAAATTCCCGTGTTAATGCCACTTAAAAAGCTTTCTATTCTATAATCTTATTGATGCAAGAATTACGTGTTTTCTAAGCGATTAACTGAATATTTTTATTTGCTGAATGATCCTAAAAATGCGCGACGAAAATAACGAAGCAGTGAAAGAACACTGAATAACATATGTCCCATAAAGGCAAAAATATTTTTTATTCATTTCCAAACATAAAATGTTGGCGTTTTGATCATGAGGTTAACGAACTAATATCTAAATCTATTTATGAATATAATTTGACGCAATGCAGTGTTGGCAGAAGATTTTCATTAGTTGTAAATTTGAACTACGAGCAAGTACCCTTAGGAACGTAAAGACCTGTCTTAGGCGACGCGATAAATTGACCTTTTTTTTTTACAGACCGTCGATTATTTTGGAACACAATAAAATGTATTTAAGCGTTAATACCTGTTTTATCCTAAAGCCTCAATTCAAGGCAATCAACTAAGTTCAAATCGGTCGTTAGAATAACTCACAGGACTTACCTTATCCATCAGATCGACAATGCTTCATGTGTTACTCGGTAGATGATTTTAGAACTCTTTGCAGGACTGTCGAAAAGTAGATGAGTGTGACACTAAAAGCGTGTCTCCCGTGATTTCCTTAATGCTTAATATTTCCTATGATAAACAAAATTCGATCGGACCAACGCTTGAGCCTTATTAACAAGGGAGGTCATACTACTCGCCCTTAATAACACCACAAATATTTTACTACGCAAGTCGAGTAACTGCAACCAACAATGCAAAGGATCGAGCTAGGGGCACAATTATAATAAATTATGGACGCCAAAGGTGTCCTTCACATATTTATTAATGCAAATCCTTGACGAAGCTTCCTATTCTTTTGATGTCCCCTATTCTTACAAGTCAACAACATAAGATGCGTTCTTTCTAATGGTTGTAACTTTACGTGGCTCTGGTGGTTTCGCTCGAGTAGCCCCATAGTAGAGCTGAGGCATAGAGGGTTCATACGCTCAGAAATTGGACAAAATCCAGGAATTTTAAGGAGCTGTTTCGAATTTTTTCAGGAGCTGGATAATTTTCAACCTTGTCTGTCCATTTTCGATAACGTTTCAAGCTTGAAAACGATTTTGAGAATGATTACGTTCTTGATTTTGTGAATGATGAAATTTGTTTCATTTTTCCAGGAGTTTTCCAGGAGTTTGTTCGAAATTTCAAGGACTTTCCCAGGAGTACAATAAAACTCCGGGACTTTCCAGGTTTTCCAGGAACCGTAAAAACCCTGTAACAAGGGACAATTCCCAGTTGATAAAACCAACAAGCATCAACTTGCTATATCGGCTGCTTATGACAAAACAAGGGTGAAAGGAGGTCGTGGGTTCGAATCCCTCTCGGGGTCAGAGATTTTTTCTCTTTCTCCGCTTACTAGGGCTAACGCTCATAAGCACACATGGGACCATTTCATTACCACGTTAGCTTTCACACAAGGTTAATTCCTTATCTCCACTCTGTTGAACTTAGTGCTACGCGGCCACAGGCTTGCCTGAACATCTACAAGAGTGAAACAATGTTAGGGTTTTCAAGCAATCTAATATGATCGGCTTTCGACACATCTCGAGTATTATATCGGTACGTTTTGAAGTCGATGGAATTCACCGATCCCTAGTTACTGTTGCTACGTTGGACAAGCCAAAATAATTCTTTGGCATTGAACATGGAAAAGACACTGATTGCAGGAAGGTGTTGGGCGTTGCCTCATGTTATACGTGTTTGATATTTTTATCAGGAAAAGCTGAAGAACTCATTGAAAATCATCGAGTTTAGGGTATGATGATCGGACATTGAGAATTCAGGGAAACACTGATGCCTGTAGTTTGCGATTAGTCAAGTAAAGACGGGATTGGTCAGTATTTTATTTACTTTCTTACCAAGCTGAACAGTTTTCAAACTTGGACATATCAAAGCGAAAGCTTTCAAATCTTACTAAAAGAATGGCTATATTTTGCAAATGTCCGTTTCTTTTTCTTTCGTAAACTCATTTTGAAATTTGTAAATAGGTTATTTATGTCCCCCTCGTCAAATAAATATTATTGTGTTGTACTGTATATTGTCTAGCTTCTTTGACATACTCCTAATCGAATTGCAAAACGATATATTCCTGCATTACCAAACAGAAGCCATGATTGCTGCATGTAGCACCGGTACCATTAGAGCTAAAGACTTTTCTTATCAAGACAAGGGAAGACAATTAATTAATCTCTGAGCCGTTAATTTGATGAAAGAATGCTCTGTGTACTGTGTGGCCCCTGGAGGCTTTTATAATCCAACATGGCGTCAACAAGGCCTGATTTGCGTGTAAAAAGTTTGCTTTAATCTTGAATAATAAATATCGTACTGGCAAGAAATAATTGTATTAGTGAGTCTGAATAGAACAATGTTGAGATGGGTCGCCTCCGTTATGGGGGGATGGGTTTCATTTGGCATAACACGATAGCTGTAGGTAGAATATAGTCGAACAGATTTTCGACACTTTTTCGCCTAAAATCGTGAGAAACAATGAATTAAATGTAGCGTAGGCAAGTGTGTTTTTGACTAGAGTTAGCTGCGCCACTGCTTTTATGCTATGTCCTTGCAGTTGTTGAAGACGAAATGCAAGCTGAGGGGCTACAATAATAAAAATGCTATAGTTTTAAGGCCCACATGTCAACGTTGAAAAAACTGAGGCGGTGCAATTTAACCCCCCTCCCCTTCACACCCGATTAACTTGAAGGCGAGGTAATATTTGTAAATAATGACTTTACAGGATCCATCTCATCCTGCCCATAATGCATTGCTTCGCTCTTGTTCACAATACATGACCATCATGGGAGAGATGGATCCTCTTAAGTTCTTGGTTCTTGGGCTAATGCATAACCTCCACAGAGAAGACTGCGAAAAGAACTTGGCGTGCGCTCCAAAAGATGAAACATATCTTCATGGGTTGAAAAGGCGCATCTTTGAAACCTCAGTGGAATCAATTCTTGTTTGAAACGTGGATGCTAACAGTCAGCAGTCAGAGACGAGGAAAGACCGTACGGCTGCTGCACTCGAATGCTCCGTAATGTCTGCGGCGTAACCTAATATATATATTAAGGCATTGCCTGAAAGCGAAGCTCCTAGTGATAAAGGTATAAAGGTTTAGAACATTTTTTTTTTGCAATCTGAATGATATCGCTACAATCCTGGCCAGTTTGATATGGGACACAGGCTTCCCACGTTCAGCTTTTGCTTCGCGAGCGCGCACGCTAAACTACTTGCATTTTTGAACTCCTGTAACGCTAAAGCCACTGCAGTCTGACCCCTCCAAACGTTTAATACCCCTAGCACTAGTATCTGTCTGCAATATAAACTTTCATATGCAAACTCTGAAACAATTATTACTCACATTTGATTGCCTAAACACAATGTCCCTCGATTTAAAATCGCCCGCTTCAATTTTTCTTTCGCGCGCCCTCCCTCCCCCTCCCCCTCCCCCTCCCCCTCCCCCCTCCCCCTCCCCCTCCCCCTCCCCCTCCCCCCCCCCATACAATGTTGGATCCATTCCAAATTGTAGGCAATCATTTTGGTCATATCGCTAGGAGGACTATAACAACATTGTATGGGGGAGGGGGAGGGGGGAGGGGGCAGCGCATTAAGGGGCGAGAATAATGGATTAAATAGTCGAGTACGCGGTATTCCCCTAAATATTCACCGGTGATAATATCCAAATCACTAAGCCGTCCTGATAATTTAGGCCACGATTGTAGTACGATTGCATCTCATATGAAGTGCTTTAGGAAATATGCAACAGCTCTCGTCAAAAATCAGAACAAAGAGATCATGGCTAGCGGGGCACTACATTCATCATTGGTTATTTATATAATCAAACTGTTAGGAACTGTTACAAATATTATCCAGTGGTTAGACTAATCGGGGTAAGGTAATTCCTTATTAGCCAAAGCACTCGTCAGAGAAAAACATATCTAAAAAAGACTTTTATTTTATGTTCGCGTGATCCCAATGGCGTAGAGTAAGCACAAAGGCGGAGGGAGTTAAAATAAAAAAACGTGTATATATACCATGCATAAAAAACGTGAAACAAAATTAGCAACATTCTCCACAAAACCTCCTCGATAATAAGATTATATGTTTAAAGGCAAATATTAGGGAGGAAACTTTAGCCTGAAAAACTTCCAGGAAACACTTAAGGAAAAAGCTTATAGAGGCGACTTGGAGGCGCTTTCATTCTTTATCTGAAGCAAACTTTGACGTCAGACGACTAAGAATATCGATAACGCGTTAGTTTCCTTTAGGATTATTCTTTACCTGACTATGTACCCTGTAAATCTTCCTTAATGCCCAAAGCACCTGTAAAAATATGCTCCTGCTTATTCTTTTACGTATATATTAGTATATATTAGTTGTTTATTTTCATTTTCATTTCATTTTATTGAGCTTATTCTCAAATGAGCAAGGCCGTGACTTCAGCGCACTCTTGGTGATGTAAAAACCACCCAACTAACTGGTGGATAGTCAAAATACTTGTTAAAAAGCCCTTTGACTACAAAGTTGTCATGATTTTAGGTTTCATGGACCTATTGCAGAGCGGATGGAAACGGATTTGGAACAATGATTTTTGAAATCTTGTTGGGATGAACAGGTTTTCAAAGTTTGACATTAGATCAAAATTATTACGAAAATCGGCAGTCTTATCGCTAAAACTTACCTACATTGCATATTAGCCTTATATCAAGTGATAGAAGTGATCTGGGGGTGATTAGCCAACACATTTAGCGGCTCTGTATTTACGATTTTTTCAAATAACAGTGACACAGTTTCTTTAAGCCTCTTGCTAATACTTGATAAGCCTCTTGGGAGTAGAGAGCCATTTTCACTTAGTAACTAGATACTTCGTTGCGTTCGTGTTTTCTCTCTGGACTCTATCAAACATTATCAATATCAATTTGAAAAGAACATTAAGAAGGGAATAATAATGTTTAAATTATCATCATAGTGGCGGATGCACAAAGGACACGACAACCCACACACCATAGGGTGTCGTGACAGGCTTATAGATGGCCTTTGTACCTGGCTGATAGTTAGACTTCGTACAAGGCTTATAGTTGCCTTTGTACAAGGCTGATAGTCAGCCTTTGTACCTGGCTGATAACTTGCTTTTCTACCAGGCTGATAGGTAGCCTTTGTTGGCCTTCGTAACAGGATCATAGTTGGCCTTTGCAACAAGATGATAGTTGGCCTTTGTGGTTGGCCTTTGTATGAAGCTGATAGATGGCCTTGTACAAGGCTGATAGATTTGTAACATACTGATAGTTGGCCTTTGTAACATACTGATAGTTGGCCTTTGTAACATGCTGATAGTTGGCCTTTGTAACATGCTGATAGATGGCCTTTGTGACATGCTGATAGTTGGCCTTTGTAGCTTTTGTAACATGCTGATGGTTTTGGCCTTTGTTCCGGCTGATAGTTGGCCTTTGTAACATGATCACAGATTGACATTGTAAGATGATAGTTGGCCTTTGTAACATGCTGATAGTTGGCCACTGTAAAATGCTGATAGTTGACCTTTGTAACATGCTGATAGTTGGCCTTTGTACCGGCTGATAGTTGACCTTTGTAACATGATCATAGATTGCCTTTGTAACGTGCTGATAGTTGGCCCTTGTAACATGCTGATAGTTGGCCTTTGTACCGGCTGATAGTTGGCCTTTGTAACATGATCATAGATTGCCTTTCTTAAGATGATAGTTGGCCTTTGTAACATGCTGATAGTTGACCTTTGTAACATGCTGATAGTTGGCCTTTGTAACATGATCATCGATTGCCGCCTTTGTAACATGCTGATAGTTGGCCCTTGTAACATACTGATAGTTGGCCTTTGTACCGGTTCATAGTTGATCTTTGTAACATGATCATAGCTTGCCTTTGTAACAAGATGATAGTTGACATTTGTGGTTGCCCTTTGTGCAAAGCTGATAGATTGCCTTTGTACCAGGCTGATAGATGGCCTTTGTACCAAGGTGATAGTTAGCCTTTATACCAGGCTGATAGATGGCCTTTGTACCAAGGGGCCTTTGTACCAAGGTGATAGCTTGTGTTTGTACCATCTGATAGCTGGCTTTTCTATCAGGCTGATAGCTGCCCTTTGCATCAGGATGATAGTTGGCGTTTGTACCAGCCTCATAGATGGCCTTTTAGCCTGCGGGCTTGATCTCCAGTGGGATTTCTCGGCCCGCGCGAAAGGAATCCCGAGCAACAAAAAAATAAATCATAAAATATCCGAAAAACCCACTGGAGAGCTGGCTTGCAGGCCATTGGCTTTTGTAACAGCATGTTGGTTAGGATGATAGTTCCAACAATTTCAAAAAGTTGGAAGAGAGTAGACTAAGTGAGTCGCACTGATAGGAATACCGTTTAGTAAAGCTGAGCAAAGTTAACGGAGACGGAAACGTAAAGACGCTTAACTATTTTCGTGTAAAAATTTAATGAGGGACACGGAGGCGTAAGCGTCTTCTTCGCTGTCTGTGTCGCTTGCATTCCAGTGAAAATTGAATTGACGGCAGCGGAGAGGGAGATGAACGAATGACCTACTGAAAAGGTATTCAACACGGAACAAATGACCTACTGAAAAGGTATTCAACACGGAACGAATGACCTACTGAAAAGGTATTCAACACGGAACGAATGACCTACTGAAAAGGTATTCAACACGGAACTAATGACCTACTGAAAAGGTATTCAACACGGAACGAATGACCTGCTGAAAACGTATTCAACACGGAACGAATGAGCTACTGAAAAGGTATTCAACACGGAACGAATGACCTGCTCAAAAGGTATTCAACACGGAACGAATAACCTATCGAAAAGGTACTCAACACGGAACGAATGACCTATCGAAAAGGTATTCAACACGGAACGAATGACCTAGTAAAAATGTATTCAACACGGAACGAATGACCTACTGAAAAGGTATTCAACACGGATCGAATAACCCATCGAAAAGGTATTCAACACGGAACGAATGACCTAGTGAAAGGTATTCAAAACGGAACGAATGACCTAGTGAAAGGTATTCAACACGGAACGAATGACCTAGTGAAAGGTATTCAACACGGAACGAATGACTTGCTGAAAAGGTATTCAACACGGAACGAATAACCTATCGAAAAGGTATTCAACACGGAACGAATGACCTAGTAAAAATGTATTCAACACGGAACGAATGACCTACTGAAAAGGTATTCAACACGAAACGAATGACCTAGTGAAAGGTATTCAACACGGAACGAATGACCTGCTGAAAAGGTATTCAACACGGAACGAATTACCTACTGGAAAGGTATTCACTTTGTACACACACTGGGTGCCAGTTCTCTTACTGCGCTAAAAACACATCGAAGCGACACATCGAAGCGAACGGGGCTTACGCTTCCGTCTCAATAGACCAAATCGGCTAACGGTGTTTACATCTTGTTGCCAGACAATTCAGATGAGGGTATGATTCCTTTGGGTGGTTACAAATATTGTGCAATTTCTTACACACGACCGAGTGCATGCCAGCATGTATAAGATGAATAATTGTAACCACTCAAAGGAATAATCACATGATCTGGATTGGGTGGCAACAAGATGTAAACACCGTTAGCCGATTTGGTCTATCATTGAACTTTCACACAAAAGTAAGAGCTTGCGTCTCCGTCTCATTTTCCTTCTCCGCGCACTTCACTAATGTAGAGCAGGCTTAAGAGGATTTAACTAAAAACAAAGGTTGTTGCTTGGTAACAAGAGAGTTCTTTCAAAGCCCTCTTCGCTTAGCGTATTTTATTTCCCATTAATCACGATTAAGGCGATCTTTTCCCTAAACCCTAGCTGATTAGCGTTAATCCTCTCATAGTGCTGCGTATCCATCTTATTTCTTAAGCAACTCAAGAGAAACGCTAGCAATATTATGGTTTGCGAAAAGAGTAGACCTTTGAGATGGATAGGAAAATAAGGCCAAGTGCAAACGTCCAACCTCAGTCGAACTTCTTCTGTCCAACCTTTCCTTCTCCAAATGATGCCGCTTCATTAGACTTTGTAATAGAATACTTTCTATTGTTTCGGACTGGAACGGCGCGACGCTTGTACGGCCAAAATTGGACTAAATTTTATATTTGAACTCTACCCACTCCCACTTGGAGTTGCTGTGCCCGCTCCCATTTTGAAGCTATAAAGATATGTATCAAAAGGTGACACTTGGGGGGTCGTCCCTTTCATCAGCATGTTTTCGAGATCATAACAAACAATAAATAATATATTTTTCTGCCGATTGCAAACCCACGGAATGAGCCGGGCGCAAATAGCTGTCTTTCAGACGTGGACGGAAGAAAAGGAAAACAAAATGTTACTTTAAAATCTCATTGAAGCAATTTACTTTTATCGAAATGAAAAGAATGTAAACGCAGTCATCTTACTTAACCCCTGGCACTCAGTCCTGTTCTACCCTGTGTGTGAATAACAGACTGCACATTTCATATATTTAGAGAGAATTTATGAACGACAGTGCCTATTCGGATCTACAACGCTTACCTATTTCCTCGCTAATTATTTCCTCGCAATTTGAAACAATTAAAACGAACCGTACGAGTTTAGCCTCCCACTCGGAAAAAGAAAGCGAAAAGAAAATCAAAGGCTGGCATGGCTGAGGTGAATTCGGGGAAAGAAGATAACAATCAGAAAAAAGAAATAATTAGTAAATAGTTTGATACAAGGAATATAAAATACAGCGAGCAGCACAATGAGCATTATTGAAGAAAAAACGACTGTGTTTGCTATTAAAACTTATTAGAATTTTCTGGAATATAGTTTTCATACGTTATCAAGTCCTGAAATCGTAATTATCAAAATCTCAAGCGGTATCATTGCTTACCAGAGGTGAGAACTGTCATTTCCCAACACAAGCCTCTTCTAGCCTCAAACAATCAACCTGATATTGTCTTGCCCTGAAATGTCAGTGAAAGATGCAGATTAACAAGTGGAATTGAAGATACACATAACAAGGCAGAGTGGCTGTGAAATTATACATATGCACGGAAGCGTGTTTGAATATATGATTTATTAACCAATCAAAATATAACACTCAGTATGTAGAGAAGATCGCCTTTTTTGCTTTCTAAACCACGACATTTTACGCACTCAAATGAAGGTAAAGTAACTCATGAAAAGAATAAACAAAAAATAGCAAAGATACCTAGAATGAAAGCATCTTTGGAACAAACACAAAAAAACATCACCAATGTGACATTAATAACGTGAAACTCGAATGGAAACCTAAAGGCGCAAGACAATTTGGAGAACTATTCTATAAAGGGTCTTCTTTCTCACCTGGGTGTCGGAAAACAATACTAATAAAGGAAATTGCATGACCATAAACATAGCTCAGTTCTGCCGTTTCAACTCATCTGCTAACAAGATTTCTTCATTGAATACCAGCGCGTTTAAATTAAGTGCTAAAATGTGACACCAAAGGAAATGCTACTCAGAAGACAATGTGGTGAGATTTGTTGCATTTGATTCAGAACGTACCAATTGAGTTGTCAGGTGTATTGGACCTCTATACATTCGAGCACATGCAAGGCTCGCACCCTCTCTATGTCGCAAAATATGTTTTTCACTTCAAAATAATTATTTATGACAGCGAAACAAATTTAGAGCTTTGCCCGCATTTTCACATTTCCCATTTTCACATTTATCACAATCACACTACTGAATGACAATTCCCCCCGTGCCTTCGCTTGGGTTAAGTGTCACTTCATTTCATTGGCTGACCCTATATGACCGCTCTCTATGGCTTTGATAGCTCAGCTGGTAGAGCATCGCACCATGGCACAGGTCTTGAGTTCAGATCCAATTCAAAGCCTGATTTCTTTCTCGGGGTTTTCCAGTGTTGTAGGGCCGCATCTCCTTTCTAGTTTTGTAGTAAGAAAGAGGTGCAGCTGCCTCAGGAATGCCGGGTTTTCATCATAACTTTCCTGCATCTTTTTCACAAGGAATTTCCTCAAGTACTGAATCAATTTAAAATAAGTAAACTCAGAGAGATGTCTCCCAGATTAAAATTGCAATTTCTGATACAGTGCGCTGACGTCAAGAAAGCAGTATTGATGCTTAATTGTGTTTATGTTTTATATTTACTCATCACTTAGATGTGCATGCCCTCATGTTGGACAATTAGCATAAAGCAGAGTTCAGTCAAGATGTGAGCAAACCATGTTGGTTTAAAATTTAATCAATTTTTTTTTTCTAAAAAATCTCAAAACATTCACCTCCAGTTAACTTATACTTTTCCGTGTATATTCAATTGTCAGAAAATTCCGTCGAGTTTCTAGCCCAGAGCGGTAATCACTGCCGGTCATCAGTCATTGTGAGATCAAAATCGGCAAATGTCTGACCAAAATTATAGTGATTTCGTCCGTCGTAATGTCCGTCCAATAGAGGTTTTTCTCTGTTTAAGTTTGCGGTGACAACTGAGAATATAATATCAGAGAAATAATGTGAACTCTCGATTTATCTCCAAACACTAGCAGACATTTTTTCAAAATACTCAAGACAATATCAGAAAGAAATTTCATAAAAGCGCAATAAACAAGCGTTACTTTCCGCCACTGTTATTTCTTTTCAAATAATTGACATTTTCCAAATACATAAATAAATCAACGGTTTTCTAATTTGTTAAATTTATTTATTTATTTTCCGTTACAGCCATCCCTCATTATTATTCAGCACATCGATGCACTGTCCAAATATGGTCATTGGAACGCCAATAGCTGTCTTCTGTACATGACAGCTATCCTGCGATATCCGTCTCTGAGGAAAATGTGATGTTTTGAGCTCGTAAATAATACACAAAAGTCACTTTTTTCGGGGGTTTTTGTGCTATCGATGTGCTGAATAATAAAACCATTATCCTGCTCGATTTTGCAGAATATCGTCTGATTTTAGCCAACTCGGGACTTCGTCCCTCGTCGGCTAAGTATCAGACGATATTCTGCGCAATCTCGCAGGATAATGGTTAAATAGAGGATTATCGGCCGATTCTTGGACACAGTATAACATTATATAAATTAAGTCAATTTTGCCGCCATAAAAAATACGGACTAGTAACATACCGAGCAATCAATACTTTTCGTAACGTTTGCCGGAGGGTGGATGGTTTTTATCGCGGAAAACCCGATCCGTTCGCTGATCGGGCGCCCTTCGCTCGATTTTTGCGCTCACCCCCTGGACTGCGCGCGCATCAAAATTCCGAGATGGCGCCCGATCAGCGAAAGGACCGGGTTTTCGCGATAAAAACACCAAGTTCCTCACCCCCGGCAAACGTTACGAAAAGTATTGGGTACTCGGTGCAGGCTAGGAGGGGGGGGGGGGGGGGGGGGGGGGGGGGGGGGGGGTTAGGGCTACTACAAATAAATGTTTACCCAGAAAGCGCAGTATCTCGATTCTGATTGGTTCTCAGAGCGGCCAGGATTCCTATCTTGACTGAGAAAACGGAAACTACTAGAACATTGAAGTTTTTCATCAGATCTTTCAGCCACTATATTCAACAGCAAACACGTAATTATTGGAAATCCAAGCAGCTGTTCTGGTTTCTGTTTCTGAGTGAGACCAGCCGATATCACCACCGTTTTTTATTTAAAAATCACTGGCAGACACTGCTACCCTGTGATTGGGTAGATTCTCCGGAAGGATGAGCGCGCAATTTGAAAATAAGATGGCTCAGTACACAAAATCCCTGGAAATAAACTGCAAATACCTGGAATGTTATCTAAGTGCTTATCTAACATATCCCGTTTGTAGCAATACAATACAATATAATACAATAAACTCTATTTCACGAGGGTTTCATAATAACCATACAGGACAGTTTGAGCACGTTTTGAGCGAGACAAGCAGCTTTGAATAATTTTGCCTGAATAAAAATCCTCTAACATCCAAAATTTCACTCTTTCGTGGGGAACTAAATGTTTACAGAACCTAGTCTGTTTCTTCACTCACTCCCACACACGACTCGATGACACAAGTAGCTTGTGCTATAGGCAGTAGCCACTAAAATATATCTGATTCCTACAAGTCTACCTTTAACATATCGCTCAATCACACAATACTGCTTTAATCATTATCTATTTAATCAGAAAAATGCACCAGAATGAGCCAAGGGCGACACTTGAAAGAACATTGATCCCAAGGGATGCGGAACCTTGTCTGCCGTCATACAATAGACCTCCTCGGCTTGGGTGTAATGATTTGCCCATTTCAGATCACGTGGCATTCCCATGAGTATTCTCTCTTTCTTTTCTGCTACGCATCGAAGGATATATGAATATGGAAGCATTCCAAGCAAAGAGAGAATACTCATTGGAATGCCACGTGATCTGAAATGGGCAAAACATTACGCCCAAGCCGAGGAGGTCTATTGGTCTTCATCCATACACAGATCTATTAGTCATGATGTAGATTTACTGACTTCAGTATCTAGAGTTTTGCCTAACGATTTTCTATCCTAGGGCTATATACGAGGTACTCGATCGTGAAAACTGGAGGTAGTGGGGAAAAATAAAACACAAAAAGCCAAAAAGTAATGAGATGAACTTGATATTATCAATAACTTCCATTTTAAACGAAAACAAATCCGAATCATTTTGCCTGATAACTATGAATGTTTATACCCAAGGAAAGGTGCGGCAAGCCATTACCATGGAAACGAAGACAATATAAATGGTCCGCTTTCGTAATAGACGTAGAAAGGAATACATGTCGAAAAAATACCGATAAGATACCGTTTTCCCATTATTCATTTTTTTATATTTCAACTATTCTATTTCAAATCAATAAATAGAAACTGTGCAATTTTATGGCCCTAATGATAAGTCCACATTCAACAAAAAGACTCCTTTTTAATTATTAATTTTTTATTCATAACATTTGGATTAAATATGCATCCTTCAGTATATATTAGGGAGCAAGTCTAAGATATTTACATCGAAACTGAGTTGCGAATTTTATTTATGCAAAACTGTGCTAAAAATATATATCGCACTGTGCGAAATGTTAGGGAATCCGGAAGTTTTGGAATCCGGAATCGAGGTCTTTGGTCATTGGAATTCAGAATCCAGGATCGGATTCCAAGACAGTTTGGAATCCGTTATGCAGGGTCATAGAATCCGGAATCCGGAGGCTCGCTTACGTTATGGAGCAATCAAGGCCCCGTTCACACTAGACCGGTACAAAAGCACATTTATTTACTGCGTTTTGGCTTGCGTCCATCAAGCCGTTTAAAGAGTCTCTGTCCGCCTCCATTTTGTCATCCTAGCAACATACCGAGACAGAGAAAGCATACATTTCCATCGGCAGATTTAGGGAATGTAGTGCAATATTTGCGATTGAATTCGATGAATGAATAATAAAACTTTGTTTTTTGAAGACTATTTCAAGATTTCTACGCGTAATTCGTTGTCTGATATCGACAGAAAACAATAAGAAAGGAGTGGCTGACTAGGACTCTTTAAGACTGGCACTTGGACTTTTTCGTGTCCAATTTTTTGTGTAAATTTCGCTTTGAAGTCCTCTGTAGTTTAAAAAAATCTCAATGGCTGTGAATCACACAAGCTGTTCACTCGTCTGATTGACAGTAGTGACGGACGCCAATCCACGGTTTGTTAGTTGACGTAGAGTTCGCAAAATTATGAAAACGGCAGTAGGCGATGGTCATATAATATGGTCATATTCGTCGTTTTGCGTGTAGGACGTATTTCTTCATCAAGTTCGAACGTTATTTATGTATTAAAAAGCTCAATCATCTGAGCTTGCATCGGAAGGACCAGCTTGTTTCTTATTTGCTTTCTTAAATGGAATAGAAGTGCAAACAGAACGTCGCCATTTTTAACATTGAATAAAGCCATATGTTTTTGTACGCGTTTTGCATGTAGAACAACCATGTTCCTTCGACAAGTTACAAAGTTCTTTCTTGCATTGTGAGGGAAAGCTCACTTCTTCGTTTTTACCTTTGGAAATGCAAACAGAAAATCGCCATTTTTACGTTCAATAAACCATAGCACATCATGCACTTTTTCGCATTCTGACTATGATCAAAATATAAACCTTTGAATAATCTTATAGCTAATTCTCCTAAAAACATTATTCTGTGCGAAAATGAAAAGTAGTCAATTTGGATAACAAAGTTTTTTTTTCACCAAATCACGAAAAAAGAAGTTTTTACTGCTATTGTCGCGTGCTACACAATATTTTCATTATATCTGCATTGCCTATTGCTGCACGGACCTTGTTCCCTCATACAGCTATGGCATAAACCGAGGTCCCGTCTCTCATTACGCTGCACCTACCTGTATACGAGGACGTTAAAAAACGTACTACAGAACTTACTACACTATGACAAATAATCCCACTCACGATTGTATACTGCAGTATGAATCTTAGAGATCAGACACCTCACAAATGTAAACCGCATTTGATCATATACATAATGTTTATTTGCGGTGTACAAATTTATTTTTATTTTATAGAAAAGTTCAATTTCCAAAAAACTATCCTAGCAAGTGCTATTTTCTCCAAGAGAATAAGGTATCATAATCCTATGTCTATAGCTTACCTGGTAAACAGTGCAGCGACTCCTCCAAAGAAAAGCAGCTTTGTGAGCTATATTCTGGGCGGGTAAACACACTTCTTACACTTAAAACATCCTACCCACCTTGCTACAACTTTATAAAACAGCTTTAGGGGAAACGACGCTAAACTCTCCAATGTCGATAGCTCGAAATTGCGATATCAAATTGGATTAATTAGCGCCCCGTTTAGAAAATCAAACTTTTTAGTATTATAACGTGACATAGATAATCTAAGCTGCATTAACAGGTAAATATTATCCATGAGAGAAAGGCGGCGGTATTACACATGCTATAGACTTGGGGTTTTAGACTGACAGTCTTGAATATGCCTTATAGCGTATGTCAACACACATCATGATTTCTGTTGTTTAGGAATTCCAGTATCCGGTAATCTTCCGATTAAATTTGCATGGAGAAAGTGCAGTTCGATCTTTAAACACGAGAAACTCAGAATAGGAATTAATCTATAAATACTTTATCTATATAAGTACTTAAAGTATTTACAAAACTTTACTTGTAGCCAACGCATCCCTATAATGCGCTCCAGTTATTTAAAATAATATATATTTAGAAAAAAATGAAGAAATTCTTATCGATAGACTCATGGCGGTTGTCTCGATATTGATCTTTCAATTTCAATGCGTTTACTTTAGGCTTGTACATTTGTAAGTTATTGTTAATTAACAATTATAAGTTGTTTCCCCACGAGTGGGCGTACTCTCCAACGAATGGAAAACACGATTTTCCTGTTTTAGGATTTCATTTAAATTTGGCACATACTTTGTCTAGAAAGAAAAATAAAATCATTTCGCAAACAATATTTTTAGTTATTTTTATTACTGCGATTTTCATAATTCTGCGAACTCCCACTTGACATTTCCGAACGTCAAACTTCGTTTTGTCTTCCGTCAATCAAACCTTGTAAGTCAAGTCCACGCATGTTTTCTGAGTTTGGTTTGCATTTACGGTGAAAAATTGTGTTTTGAAGCCTAGCTAGCCCTATCAGTTCTAAAAGATCTATCAAAGCCTCCGTGAAATCACCCAGAGCTGTTCACTCGTTTGATTGACGGAAGCCAAACCGTGATTTGTTGATCCGGTGTGAGTTCGCAGAATTTTGAAAATCGTAGTAAAATTGAAAGGTACAAATATCAAACAGCTCTGTGACTTAGTAACTATAGGCGGTATCGCTAAAGTGGACAATTTTCGGTAAAATACATGTCCGATGGCATTCTCGGAAGCTGCAAATTTCGCAAACTTAGTCCGTGATGTTTGTTCCGTCTCTGAAATTTCTGACACTTTAATTGGCAATATTTACACGTAAATAGGTCGCGTAGAATTTTCGGGCTTCGAATTTTGCCCGACATTTTCTGGAAACTTCATTTGTATCCCTAGAATTTCCAATCTCACCTGGGAAATACGTACATAAACAGATGAAAAAAGCTCTAGGGAATAAAAAGAATATCTTGGGTTGCAAGTGACGTCACTGGGGATCAAACTGGTGGTATACAACAAAAGAAAGTTCGTTAGCTCCCATTGTTCAGGGCACCAGCATGGCCGCCGCGCTTTTGTAGTTTAATTCCCAAAGGAATGGTTGCAACCCAAGAATTAACCTTGTCTGTCGTTTACATACACTGACGTGATGTTATTTTATGTTGGTTCGTGATTAGTACCAATGTATAGTCTATTTCTACAGCCCAAACACCCCTCGAGCTGTGGAAGGGAACAGTCTGTAGGCAAGGCTAAAACAGTCAAATTGTATATTTAAAAGTCATTAATGTGAAATGAAGGTTTTTGCAGCTGTGTGAAAAAAGATATAAAGCCATCAAATATGGTATGCTGTATCTTTTTACGATTTGCGATATACTCTTTTTTATAACGTCTAATTTTCAGTTGAGGCTGGGCCGTTCTTATTTTTGAAGCAGTTTAAGGCTGGAAATGTTCTTACGGATGTTCTTAAATTTGAGTAACGTCGCAACCTGAAATGTGATAGATCTCATGGCAGGATACTTACCAATGAGTATTAAAAAGAGTTTTAAACAACTTATAAATTACGAATTGAAGGTCGTTATTATAACACATTTGATTATGGATTTTAGCATCACCGAAAAATTTTTTTTTTTTGCTCCTATCTGAGCCTCGGGCATGTTCTTAGCATGTTCTTAAAATTTGGGTAAATTTCAGGCTGAACGTTCACCTTTTTCTAGAAAACTTTCTCGCGGGTTTAGGGAGAGAAAAGATAAACATTATGTAGTTATATTGAAACGTGCATACACACAGTTTTACCGGAGATGATATCCTTTGACACCCTCCAATAGATAGATAGGAACTAATAGAATAGGAAAGAGAGTGGCACTAAATAGTGTAAAACACTAATAAACTTGTGGCCCTCATATAAAATACAATAAAACTAATATATAATAAAAATATACAATTAAAGTGATCTATATACAATATATAAATTACAATAAAACTATGTAATTGAATGGTGCTCCAAGCCAGGAGCCCATCAGTAGGAACCTCCAATTTGCTTATAAAATTGAAGCACCGTTTTTCCTGAACTATTTATTTTTTTAGAATAGAGTTGCTGGGTTAATATTTTGTTTGCTGGTTACGCTAGAGTGCATACATAGATTATGATGAAATTAGAACAATGGGAGGTATTCACATGTAAATTGTATTTATGCCGTGAAGTGTTCTAAGAAAAGATCGGTTACTAAAAACGCTGCCTCATGGACCCTATATGGGAGATGTTCCTACTCATTGGCTCCTGTGCAAGCTAATAATAATAATAATAGGCATTTATATGGCGCTATTGCTACTATGAATCCAATCGCGCTATTTAAAAACAACATAAAAATAGTAAAAATGAAAATGAAATACATTAACCATTTTTACAATAGGATAAAAATGATAAAATAATAATAATAGAAAAAAATTACATGAATAAAAAATAAATAGCAACTCGACTTATAAAAATACGAATTTGTGAGCATTCATACTAAGTAGCCTGCTAGCCCGCTAGCCGCTCTCCCGTCGTTTTATTCGGAAATGCTTATTGTCGGGCTACGCGCCCCAGGAATCCTGAAACCTGAAAACAGACATTTCCGAATAAAAACAAAGGAGAGAGTGCTAGCAGGCGATATACTAGGCAATACCTAATACAAATAATCGTTTGCAATTTTCACGAGGTATTACTCATTTTCCTCTACATTATCGTCAATTAGTGTAATAAGAACTCACTCACTTAGAATTGTAGATATATTTAGTACGGAATTGCGGGTGAATAGGCTATGCAATTTCCTTATCGTAAGCTAATACACTATGGTAATAAAAATGTGTTGGTGGGTTACCTTTATTGCTGCGAAGCTTCCAGAAGCTCGTCCCTATACTATACAATTCACCGTATACTGTGAATGATCAGGAAATAACATGATCATCAAACACGGATTCGTATCAAAATTACAAGCTAATTGCAGCCTGTCGAATACCAAGAACAATCTGGAAGTAGGCGTTCATTATGGTCAAGGCACAATTTCCTGACGGAACACCAGACGATGAGAAGTACTACTGAGAGGTGATGACTGAGGTAGGGTGGTCCCTCTGACCGCATCTAATAATAAGCGAAGTGTGAAGTCGCGAGCAAGTAACAGGCTCTCGAGTAGCTGTCTTATAAGGTAGATGACCCGTCTATAAGTAGTTCGATCAGTAGTTATGCTACGGGTACTGAACGAAATTAACTTGAAATTAAAGGATCTGTTAGGGATGGAAGGAAAGGAAAATCGAGGTTGCAGATGCCCAGATCGAAAGGTCACTAAAACAGCGGCAGGACAGGGTGTAAATCAGAGTTACGGTTTCTACACGTTCCTACTGCACTGGTTGAGGTCTTGAGACTTTGTTTAGTCAGCCAATCAGAATGCGAAGAAAAAACTAAACGTCCTTAAGTCGTCCTTACTTTGTCCTCTGATTGGTCAGTTGTTGAATGGGTTCCACTCCTGATTGGCTAAGTGTATTTACTTTGAGTTTAGTTTTCGACACTCATCTGAAATTTCAACTTGAGAGCCCGCGTCAGCCACTCCATTGTTATTGTTTTCCTTCGATATTTGAAGACGAATTACATGCAGAAATCTCTTAATCAACATCTAAAAACGTTTCAGATTTGATTTATAAATTTCAATCGAGAAAATTGCTGTATATTCTCTAAATCAACCGATGGAAATTGATGCTTTCCTTGATGCATTGCTATGCTGTCAAAATGGCGGCTGACACAGGCTATTTAACAATGCAGCTTGGTCTCGCCACGATACGTGAGCGTTCATGAGAACGACACTAAGACCCCGGTTACACGGGTCCGGAGAAATATTTGACCGGGCGAATTCTGGCCCACTTATGGCTTCTGTTCACACGGGTCCGGCGGAACTGGACCAATTTTTGCACGGCAAAGTGAGCAAGTTTGGGACCTGCAAAAAGCAGGTACAACTTTTGACCGGTACGGTTCCGTTTTCGTACCGGACCCGTGTAAACACCGGCACCGTGCAAGCTTTTGCACACTTCCACGGTAATGGCCTGGAAACTAGCCCTCTTCAGGTGTGGATGCTAAGCTTTTATTCAACCTTCAACCAATCAGAGAACGAGACTGAAGAAGCCATGTTAGTGTTAGTTAAGTTGCACGGACCCGTGTAAACACCTCTGCAATGTGGAACAAAACTTGCACGGTACCGTGTATACAGGTGTTCCAGGTACAAAATTCGCCCGGTCAAAAATTCGTCCGGACCCGTGTTACCGGGTCTAACCTTCATTGTTCTTAAGAATCCCCGTTTAAAAGTGACATTGTCATATTACAAGTGCTGTCATTTTTTAACATCCAAACGGGCTTCCTGTGCTTTTTCAAAATCCTCACCAGGCCTAGACTCCTTACAGTCCCTTCTTTGGCGAACGTCCGTCAAAACGACGTGAAAAGGAGCGCATGCGCGCGTTCTCGCGCCTTCGGCTCTCGCTCCAATCTCGTTCCCAGAGCCCGCGTATCTTTTAGGCCAGCGCCAAGAAAAAATTGATTATTCCAGAGCCCTGTATCTTGCCTCTGGCTCAAAGATGCACGGGCTCTGGGTACGAGATTGCTCTCGCTCATGCCATCGGTACTTCAAGCCATCGGCTCTCGTTTTTTTCACGCAATCGTTTTCACGGAAGTTCGCCAAAGAAGAGCCTGCAAGCAGTCCACACAAGGCCCTATGGCCTAGAAAAAATTACATGGCGATGTTTTTCGAAAATCTGCAAATTCTAGTGAATTTCCCTGTTTTAGCTACGATATGAGGAAAATACTTACATACATTCCAGTTAAAGTATGAGAACACTTTGCAACGTCGCAGAAAAAAATAGTTATGTCTTACCATATTTTTAATTATATGAGTTTTCCTGTTGCTGCTTTTTTCCTACTCTAGATTGCGGAAAAAAATCCACAACTTTGGCAGATTTTGGAGAGAAACGTTGCTCGTTTCGGGTTTCGACCCCACTTATCTCCGCGTTACAGCTGTTTTGAGTATTCTGCGAACTCTCGCGTTCGACTTCCAATGGCGTTCTGGCTTCCGTCAATCAAACTCTCAGGTCTAATTTGAGTCTTAGCCGACCGTAAGTTAGGTCATTTGTTTAGAAAAAGATGGTAAAATATGCTGGGTGTTGGGGCATTTCACTAGGATGGGGACTAACTGAATTTTATGTATTCCAAAGAATTTCAAAGTTTGATTGACGGAAGCCAGAAAGTGGTTTGACGGTTGGAAATCGACCGCGAGAGTTCGCAGAATACTAAAAACAGCTGTAAATTCGTGGAGCATGGAGGATTGACGAAAACTAAACACTGTATATATTTTCTTGATATGAAATAAAACATCAAAATGTGTACATGGGCAACCTTTTTATCCACTTCCGGGTTTTCTAAGTCCCTTATTCCATAACCGGTCCATGTAGTGCGTTTTGTGATATCATCATCATCTGATAATCTTATAACAGGAGACAGTAATTACTCAAAGTGCATTTGTGAGAAAAAGAGCTACTCTGTTGTATTAAAGTGAACAATGAATGTACTTTGACATTTAATCAATTTGTCGGTTTTGTGTAGGAAAAGAACGTCACGCGACAGAGGTAATAAGGGGAACCTTAAGGGACCCTTTGCGAGAGATTGATGTCATTCTAGGAATCTATCCTGTTGAGAAGGATATCTTACTGCATCTTACTGCTGATTGCGAAACAATTCATTCATAGAAAGATGTTGAGCAAGTTTTCAAGTTGGAAAGTATTGTTGCTAAGTTGGAAAGTATTGTTGCTCGTGAAAGAGGAAAGTTACAATTTCATTTTGATAAATGGGCTAAGCTCCCGCCCAATTTCTTATAATGTAAAAACTTTTCGAATTTTGTTTCTAAGTTTACACAGTGTTTTGTATGTCAATCTTGCATGTATTAATGGAAAAAATCGATCAAAAAAAGTCCGCTCATATATATGTAATATAACCTACTTTCTAAATAATATTCTAAAACTCATGAATAGTCAATCAGGCACACACAATGGAAATCAGGACCATGAAGGCCGTTTATATACCCCGATAGAAATTAGCATTTTGGGGAGTCCATGAATATTTTCAGGGAACAGCTGTTCTGAATGGTTGCCATATCATAATGGTGCTCAATCAGCCAGAAACCGATATAGAACTGCTGCGCACTGAACTGAATCTGATATAGAACTCCGGTGACGTCAGAGTTCTATATCAGATCCAGTTCAGTGAGCACAGTTCTCTATCAAGTTTGGCTCACTGAGCATCAGTAATGATAGGACAACTCACCAGAACAGCATGTTTCCCGATAATATTCATGGAGACCCATCTCTTACAAACGCTCTGTGGTCATGATTTCCACCTTTTCCCGTAACCTACGAAAAAAAGAACGCATGTTAGAAATGAATACGTGCATTTTGTAAAACGATAGTTCATTTATCACATTTATTAATTTTCGGTGGCCATGATTTAAACATCCCACAACGACTCGGGCAGTGCCGACCACCCTTCTGCGAACATTTCGTGAAACGAGCCAAAACGGACATCTTTGACAATTATTTGGCAATACTTGAGTTGAATTGGGCTCAAAATCATGCACAGATAAACGAATTTAACTCACCCGTCCAAGTTACTCTACTTGGCGAGTCCGTACGAACCGCACTGCTTTGTTAACCGAGAATGAATGGGCAAATTGCATATGATGCATTACGCGCATGACAAAGACAATTTCGTCAAAGAAATTTGAATCATAAAAAGAATAAAAAACAATAGGAAACACTGCCCCAAAAACTAATGACATAGCACTTTCTTTACAAAAGCCAATCAGAAAGCCCTAGCATTATTATAGGTATCGCTGGTATCGCTGGTATCGCTAATACATTCATTTCTTTTCTATGACATTTGAACGGCATTTCTTTGCTCATCATAATTATAGGTAAAAAAGTGACAGCTATTCCAAAGGGAGTTCTTCTCTTTTTGAAAGTCATGTAATTATGAACAGACCTTTTGTCCCAACACAGAAGATATGTCAATTATTCGGAACGCCTCTCTAAATACACTATTCGTAATGAAAAGCTCTCGTTGTCGATCTTTTGTTTGCCATTTCAAAATAGCTAAACAATGCAACTTGAAGCCAGTCTATATCAGATTTCTTATTCTCGATTTCAATGAAGTAGTTCTCACAAATTTATTTCCTTTTTTTTAACTAGCTTGGAATTATGAATTATTACTGGCAACCGTTTTAGAAGTAGTTTACAAAACTCGCTGTCGTGTTTTATCAGCAGATAGAATCACTCGGCTTCGCCTCGTGTTTCGTGATAAAACACTCCAGCTCGTTTTGTAAACATTACATAAAAATACAAATTAGGGAAACAAACGCTCTTAGTACATCGCTCTATGGTTTATATATATTCACCTGGTTTATATATAAGTATTGATAATTAGTATATACTACACGGGAACCTCCATAGATCGCGCGTTTTGATTGGTTCGCTATCTCGGGATAATGCAACAATATTCCGAGATCGAAAGCATTATCCCGAGATTGAGAAGCCCGAGTGCAAGTGGTTCGGATATTTTTACTTTCTAAAGGAACTATCTGATTCGAAATGCAACGGAAAAATCCTTCTCAATAATAACTTATGTTGTCTCTTTAGTTTTTCAAGGTGAATCAGAGAGAGAATGTATTTCTTGAACTTCGAAAATGTGCTGTTCTTGTTTTTCAGTTCTTCGGAATCACAGAGATCGATGATTCGTTCACGGCACTTTTGAGAGACGAATTACATTCACAACAACATATTAATTAAGGCAATTTTGTCGAAAACATATCTACTTTGCCGAACATTTACATGTACCTGTAGGTTGGAAGGGACAGTAAATCGTACAAGCCAGTCATTGAGTGCAGTTTAAGAGAGAATTTCAGTTAGCTTGCCGTCGACTTCTTGATTCGCTTGTTATCCGACATCAAACGTATTTAAAGTGCTCTCTCTTTTTATGAACAAGGTCTTCCTCGTTGTCCCAGAGTTTGAAGAGGTTAATTTCCCAAATTTCTGTTTGAATATTCCAAACGAATCTTGAATTTCTCTGCCAGCAGGTTGAAAAATATAGTCATCCATCGGTGGTGAAATGGCGACCAAAAAGGCAAAGTGTTTTCAGCGAAGCAGTTTCACAATCCATAATCCAAGGCACAAAATGCGAATTTATCCCTTGAATCCATCCTTGCAACCTTCTAAAAACTTAAATCGTTTACCGTAGTCGATATTAAGGTTTTAAAACAAGTGTTTTCTAGCGTTTTTGCTTCTCTAAAACAGCAGCAAGTTTCCACCATGTGTTCAGTAGCCGAATGCTTGTAGTGAAGTCTGACGTAATGTCACGTGTGTGACAAACGTCACGCATACAGAAAGAGGCTACAAAATGTCGGCAAATGCCACATTTAGTGTCGTTCGGATATTTTTTGGAGTGTTCCCGCGTAGTATATACTAAAACAATTATTCTCCTCAGGCTCAGTGAATAGTGGCGAATAGTCCCCTCGACCTCCGGTCTCGGGGACTATTCGCCACTATTCACTTCGCCTTCGGCGAATAATTGTTAATTAGTATATACTACACGGGAACCTCCATAGATCGCACGTTTTGATTGGTTCGCTATCTCGGGATAATGCCACAATATTCCGAGATCGAAAGCATTATCCCGAGATTGAGAAGCCCGAGTGCAAGTGGTTCGGATATTTTTACTTTCTAAAGGAACTATCTGATTCGAAATGCAACGGAAAAATCTTTCTCGATTAACTTATGTTGTCTCTTTAGTTTTTCAAGGTGAATCAGAGAGAGAATGTATTTCTTGAACTTCGAAAATGTGCTGTTCTTGTTTTTCAGTTCTTCGGAGTCACAGAGATCGATGATTCGTTCACGGCACTTTACGAATTACATTCACAACAACATATTAATTAAGGCAATTTTGTCAAAAACATATCTACTTTGCCGAACATTTACATGTACCTGTAGGTTGGAAGGGACAGTAAATCGTAGAAGCCAGTCATTGAGTGCAGTTTAAGAGAGAATTTCAGTTAAGCTTACCGTCGACTTGTTGATTCGCTTGATCACGAGCCATCCGACATCAAACGTATTTAACGTCTCTCTTTTTATGAACAAGGTCTTCCTCGTTGTCCCAGAGTTTGAAGAGGTTAATTTCCCAAATTTCTGTTTGAATATTCCAAACGAATTTTGAATTTCTCTGCCAGCAGGTTGAAAAATATAGTCATCCATCGGTGGTGAAATGGCGACCAAAGGCAAAGTGTTTTCAGCGAAGCAACTCTGCAGTTTCACAATCCATAATCCAAGGCACAAAATGCGAATTTATCCCTTGAATCCATCCTTGCAACCTTCTAAAAACTTGAATCGTTTATCGTAGTCGATATTAAGGTTTTAAAACAAGTGTTTTCTAGCGTTTTTGCTTCTCTAAAACAGCAGCAAGTTTCCACCATGTGTTCAGTAGCCGAATGCTTGTAGTGAAGTCTGACGTAATGTCACGTGCGTGACAAACGTCACGCATACAGAAAGAGGCTACAAAATGTCGGCAAACGCCACATTTAGTGTCGTTCGGATATTTTTTGGAGTGTTCCCGTGTAGTATATACTAAAACAATTATTCTCCTCATGCTCAGTGAATAGTGGCGAATAGTCCCCTCGACCTCCGGTCTCGGGGACTATTCGCCACTATTCACTTCGCCTTCGGCGAATAATTGTTAAGTATGCGCCTCGCCAAGTGAAAAGGGACCTTATACAGTATTCTGTCAAAGTTCTGTTTTGAAAGGTTTTAGGGACACAGCTGAAGTATCTAGACACTGAGCTTATTAGCCATCTAAATTTCGCACGGCACATATCAAGAAAATGTCGCCAAAAGCTGTCGTTTTGCCGACGTTGCAAAACTTCCTTATTAGGAAATCCCCCCTTACCTTATTTGGAAGGTCTGTAAGTACTTTTCCTCATATCTTAGCAAAAAAAAGCATGAAAATTGACCAAAACTTGCAGATACTCGAGAAACATCCTTCTCTTGGTCGCCATTTTGTTTTTACCCCCCGCCGAGGGGCCTGGGTCACGCTTTGAACACCACAGGCAACCCGCGCGGATTTGGCATAAAAACGACAGCACTTTCTTGATATGAAGTGGAGATTTGGCAGTTTAAATTTCCAATTTTATAATAGTTTGTTGGGAATTCTGAACTTCTATCGCTTTTGTCTCGAACGTACGAAATCCTGTACAAGGGCCCTTTTCTCTTAGCGAGATTCATATCACTTTATTCATGAGATGAAAACACAAATTGTTGATGAAAACACAAATTGTTGATGTAAAAAATGACTGGGGCTAGAATCGTTATAATCATAAATCAGATCCCTATTTGCATAACATGGCGGCGTTCTGCATAAAAAGGAATACTAAGCTGAGGAAATCTCCCTCAGAAGCCGTTTCATTTGGCATGGATTAAACTATTTAGATTTTGCAGACAAGGCAAAGCGGCACCTTAGAACAAGACGCAGCTAATCATACAAGGGTCTTAGCGTATTACTTGTGCCTAAACTACTCGTCTTGCCATGTGAAAACATGAATCACATCCACGCCTTACTCTTGAAACAACCAAAAGGCATTCCACGTCTGATCTGCCAATGCATCGTAAAACTAAATTACAGAGAAAAACAAACTTTTGCAAAGTAACACGCTTCGATGGCAGTGATTACAGAGATTTCACCAGGATTTCGAGCAATTTTGTCAAAAAGTGACCAAAAATCCAGTTACTCAAAAGTTTAAAACCTCTCGGTTTGATTTTGGTTTGTAATGGAAGAACTAAATGCAATAATTCACTTTGATTCGTCCCACCATGAAATACTCATTTAAACATGCTTTATTTTAATGGTTTTCATGCATGAAATAATTCGAGATAAGAAATATTGATGGCAAAATACATTACAAATGAAAAAAAGAAAGAAGGAAAGTGAAACGGTCGTTCCCCACGATCTATTTCAAGAACTACTTAACTTTGCAGCTATGAAGTGATAAACCTGAGTGTACAAATTATCGCGCAATTTAACACGTTAAAAAACAATCATTTCTTTTTCTACCGTGATGTTAAAAAAACAATACTTGGCGATCAAAAAGTATATCAAGCAATACTATTACATCTATTCGGTAAATGATATTTGTAGCCTAAACAAAGACTTTGCGGTCCTGAAAAGGCGGAGAAAATAGGAATACATGATCTATTATTTATGAATAGGGAGTGTATAAAAGACGCTAACTTTGTAAAAAAGATAGCACTAGAATATACACTAATTCCTTTCCCTTCTTTTCTAAAAGCAGATTCCAATTAACAAACCGTATGGCGAAAATGTATTATTTGTACATTATCTAGAGCACGCTGAGCGTCTGAAATAACGAATGTTGATTGAGACAATCACTCATTCAAACATTCATTCGTTTCAAGGAAAATAAAGGCGTTATATTGATATAGAGGTGATGAAATATTTGCGATCAGTCACTCTTGAGACTAGTTTTTTTGATTTCCTATCTCACTTACGCTTTACTTTGCCTTGATTCTTCTTGTTCCTCTAAGAACTGAGAAATCCTCGTCTAGACCAAAGGTGTGAGAGTTTTATTTACGTAAATCAAGTATCGATGAATACCCACAAGGGGCTTAATATGTTTAAGCTTTCCTGACAGCATGAGAGAAAGCGATATTGAAAAGAAATCCTTTGGCTAACGACAGTCCATTTTTGGGACAAGAGAAAAGGTTTCTAGGTATCAACTGCAAATGAATCGGTTATTACTAGTCTTGCAGCACCATGCACGAAAAAACACCAGCAATCTACGCAATGTATATTTCTAAGACTAAAAATAATCGTTGATACATTCGCAAAACTAAGAATATATTTTAACAAAAATTAGCTATTGTTCTAACCAAGGTGTACGGTAGCCCCTACAGCGGTCGTCCACTAATTTGTTGCACAACTTTCTGACACATAGATCGGATGCAGGGGATCCATAGATGAAGGGAAAATTTTGTTAGAAAACAATGTATGGAGCCAAAGTGATCGTGAATCGTTTCATAAGCATATACAATTATCATATATATTATATAAGCATATTATACGTTGTGCACACTAGAGAAGCTTAGTGATGTGACACTACTGCTACTTAGTTCTGAAACTAAACTTTATACTAGACTTGATAGAAGAAGAAAAAAACAAGCCGAGAAGGATGGGCCAAAATGCATGTCAGGCAGACCAGGATGGTAAAAAAAGGCAGACAAACAAACAAACAAACAAAGCGACATATAAACAGGTAAATTAACAAGCAAACAAGGGGCAGGAAAAAAAGAGAAAAAAAAAGCTCCTCACAATCAGGGACGCGTCTTTCTGTGTCTGAATCCTTGTTATAAACATGATAAGTAACGCGAGCTTGTCTTTCTTTGAAAACATAGCTTAGTTAGTACTAAAGTTAGAAGTGCCGCAGACAATTTTTAATCCGAATTCCTCAAATTCACTTGGATGTTATTCTTATATTATTTGTTGTTTCTCCGACATCGATTATTATTTTCTGTTGATTTTCCCTTGATGTACACACTTAGTACAGGATTTTCAAGATAACCCACTCAGTCCAGTAATTCCGTGAGTTGACTAGGAATAAATCAGTACAACAGAAGCTTTCTTGTCGAAAATATTTGAGAATGCATACTAAAAGTCCCATGCAGCAAGGAAATGAATGTACAGGTGCAGTTAAATAAACCTCGTTTTTCGACAATGTCCCCCTAATGAATTCTTGGGAACGTTTTGTATGTTTGAAAACAATACTGCAGGCTTCAAGAAGAATAAGTAGACTAACTTTAAACAATAAAAAAGTGTTAACACGATTGAAAAAAAGAATAAAAAAATCCGACCAGACTGAAATATTTTTTGTTCTTCAAGGGAATTCGTCTTGTAACAAACAATATAACACTTCTTCTAAAAATTAGCCAGGTCAGTTAAATTGTTTCCTTGTATTTAAGCATTCGAGCACAACTTTCTATGACTTTATCGTCGCAATAGAGCCCGCGTGATGTTGGGAGAGACACGAGAACGTTGTAAAATCACGAGCCGCAAGCGAGTGTCCCTCTCGACATCACAAGTGCTCTATTCGCCGATAAAGTCATAGAAAATTGTGCTCTAATGCTTTAATAATAAAGCAGAGGAGAACCATTACTTTATCGGTGAAAAAGAGCATATATTTGGGCCAATCACAGCGCGCGTTACATCGTAGCTATATTTTAAATCCGTGTATGAGAGAGGGCAACTCCTACCCATGGACCTCTAACGGTGTACAACTAAAATTAAACGGTCTTTGAATTCACTTTCTAAGTAACATATAGACTTAAATAATCACTTTATATACAATCCGAATGTGGTTGCGATTAAATACGTACCCGAAAAGCGATGCAATCAAATTTATATTTTCATCTTATAGTTAAATTGTAGGGGTCGGCAGGTTCTGAGACTAATATTTAATCAGGCAACGATAACGTTTGTTTTCACAACAACGCTCAAGAAAGTAGTAATAATTTAGGTAACTCACCAGATCAAACAATCTTAATAAGTACTAAAGGTTTGCAGTTTAATGGCTTGAAATAAGAACAAACTGTTTAATGGCGCCAAAGACGAAACTTGCTCTCAAGACGGTTCTAAACTGTGAATTACTAGCCCTAGCCTTATTCCACTTCAATGTGACAATCTGACGAAAATGCCACTCACTCAATTATTTACCCAATATCGAAATGACAGAAATTCTCTACAGGGACAATATTTTAGTTAAACTAATTTGAATAGGATTTATCCTGCAATATGACTGCAATTTAACAAATAATGACTCGATATGTTTTTTTTATATCCCCGTTTCAGAATTTAAAAGTCCGAAATGGTCGAGGACATAGATAGCGCGCCGCCTAAGGCTTTTTCATTAGGAGGGCACGATTAGCGTCTTTTGTCTTTTTGTTTCACCGAGGAAATGGACAATTGAAATGTTTTCATTTTTTGTCAGTTAAACTCACCTTAGGAAGAAGTGACATTCTTTGGGAGTCCAAACTGCTTAATACCCCAATGTCGAACAATGTCACATATAAGAGTGCTCGCGATTGCTTCCTGCAATCTATGTAATCACATGACGAGTTCGCGAAACAAAAAGGGATTCTAAACGGTAGTCGAATAATGAAGAGAAACGGAGATTCAAACTCTCTCTCATTGGCTCGCTAAAGAAAACAAATGGACATATCCGAATCTTTGTTAAGAAGGTGATATATTTATCTGGGTGAATTAGCTAAAGCATTTATAGTGAGATGTTGTTTATATAAAGCTTCGGCACATCTGAGACTTTTGAATAAGTGCTTTTAGCAAAGAGCGATCTATTGAATCTGAAATCGCCTTTCCAAAAAGATTCACATGGTCCCATTTCTGACACCAATTCTATCAATGATTGAAAAAGGCTTAGCTTCCAATAAATTTCATTTCTAAGATTTCGAAAAAGGATTACCATTTCAAATATTAGGGATAAAGAGGAAAAGTATTCATTTCTAAAACGATATGAAGTGCATTAATAAATTGCAACGTTTGTTTAGTAAATTACATGTCCCGAAGAAAAAACTGAAAAAAGGAATTAACATTTTCTGTGGTGTTTGGAAACGAGCTTTTTTTCAAATCCTCGAGAATTCATTAAGAGTCTTCAATTGCATATCCGAAATGCATTATGCATTACGCAAAATATCTGTCTATATATCTTTATATATATTTTAGATTGCCGAATAGATTATATAATTAGGAAGCATGTTTGGCCTGATGTTACATATGCTTATTGCTAACGATTCTGCTACTCTCACATCGTCAGATTTCGAGCCCAGCTTCAATAGCTGTAGCACAGAAATCCTCTTACGTGAGCTAAGTGGGCACTGTTGTACGTGTTCCAGCTAGAAAAAACAATATTAAGTTCGTGTTAAAGTACATGGTTACATCAGGTACGAACAAAGCTACAATGGACGTGATCGGACCACATACACCACGCGATATCAAATAAGACAAAACAAGATGCTTCTCTAATATGTCTCTGCTTATGGCTTCTTTTGTCAGCCTTTGCAATATAAATATAGCGAGTCGGAGAAAGCATCCATTTCCATCGGCTGATTTAGGGAATGTAGTGCAATATTATTTAACGTATTCGGTACATTAACTATGAAACTTTGTTTGTAGATGGTTATTTCGATATTTTTATACGCAATTATTTTCCTAACAATAACATACAAGTGGTTGACGAGGCCTTATCTTTCCTGTTGACTCTGGTCGACACACGTCCTGATTACGGTGTAACCCATTTCTTTATTTTGGAAAACTAAATTTCCACTATAATAATCTACTTACATTCTAGAGTTAAGGCTTTAAGGAAATTACTTTCAAATCAAGCCTACGTTAATAGTTGGAAATACTTTGAAATAAAATTCCATTTTTTCATACATTAGCAATGCGTTTCCAGTGTTTATAGGAAATACGGGACTTTTATTCAAATATCGTAAACGCTCGGATTAGAAACGGTGGCTTATTTCATTCCAGGACCCCTAAAGGGGGGACTACATAGAATTCATCTATCTTTAGATTGTGGATTTTGAATATTCTGCGAAATTTAGTACTGAATATGAGGCTCAACGCGCGCATTGCGATGGCGGCGCTGACTTCCGACATCTTTAGTTCGTCATTTGTAACCATGGCAACATTTTTTGCGGAAAATCATAGATTAATTTAAAAAAAATGACATAGGTTTACTATGGAAAAAGTTACACAAAGTATTGGATTTTTGCGGTAAATTTGATTAACTCAACCCTATAATAAATGAAATGACTGATTTATTACACTCGGTACTTTTTTTCTTATTAGAAAGCGGTCGAGAGAACCATTCATAATAGTATTGCTGCAGAAACATATAAGTGAGTTGAAACGTGTAACACACATACATTGCTTTAGTGCCAAGCTGCGGAATATTCGCAGAATAAACAATTGAACTGATTTTGAAAATAATGTTGTTGAAAGACTTCAAGATGTTAAATGTTAGTATATTATCACTTTCCACTGTTGCTCTACTTTATTTAAGCGAAAAATGAAATATTATGCAAAGAAAACCTGATTGGGTTAGCAGTTGAGAGTTCATTATTGACCAAATATGGTCATAAACTCGATACGAATAATCCGAAGCTTGGTTCACCGTTACATGTTTCAACTAAGTTATATGTTTCTGATTGCTGTTAATCACTTTGAAATTGTCTGATTGACCTCCTGCATACAAAGTAACAATAATGAGTGTAATAATAAGTTAATTTAGCATTTATTGTGATTTATAGTGAGCGTCACTATAAATCAGAAGCCGTAAACTTGATCCGGTATTACCTAGTGGTCGGCATCTGAAGCGCAGGATTATATATATTTATTTTAGTATAAATCAATTAATGGTCTATTACAAATCCTGCATTCTGATTGGCTGAGCTACTAATGGTCTATTAGTGATAGACCGTATCTGGCAAAACCACCACCTTTCTTTGCAAGAAAACTTGATTTTTTCAACATAAAATAATGGAATTCATTGCCAAAACTGACCAACTAGCTGGTTTATACTAAAACAATTAGACCTCTCGTCCTCATGTGCTATGATATCGATAGACCATTCGGTCTTCGGCCTCATGGTCTATTCATCATAGCACATTCGGCCTCGACGTCTAATTGTTAAATATTAACTATAATGTTTTATCATGATTTTGGCCACTGAGAAATATCGTAATTCGCACGTGTGAAAAATTACGCTAATGGTCGCGAAATTCATCGAATCGACATTTTTCACAAATAAACCGTTTATATAATAAACAGAATAATACATGGGCCCTTGGAGGTATGTATCTTCTCGTGTTCAAATTTGATATATCACTCGTTCGCTGCGCTCACTCGTGAGATATCAAAATTTGAACACTCAAAGATAAATTCCATATCCCCGCGCGCCCATGTGTTATTCTCTCTATATTTTTTCAGTAAAAAAAAATTTTGAGTTCATATATTTTGAATCCCTGTATACATGTATAGGTATAGACTAGCTCATAAGTCTCGTTTTACCTTTAAGAACAATTAAGTTGTTTAAGCCACTTGGGGAAAAGAGCGCGTGATAATAGAATAATGTTTATCCCTTTTCACAATTATTCTAAAGGGGAAATATTTACTTTAATACAATATAATTATTTTATTGTATTGCATTGCATAGATAACAGGATTATCCCAACGAAAATAATTTGCCCTGGAATAAACAGTGTATAACAGAGAAGATAAAATTCGTATCTCCAAGCGGCCATGTAATATTCTTTTTATTTTATAAACATCATTGAAATACCAAATCGTTATTTATACACCTTTTCAATTAACGTTGCTCTTTAAAACGTAAAACCATGAACCATGCATCATAATGAAGACGCTATTTCTCGCATTTTCCACGAATTTGGCAAACCAAACTAAACTAAATCCACCCAATGGCACTTTGTTTACTACTTTGAGACTTCGTTTTAGGCAGGAATTACCATTACGACTTATGAAGCATGGTTCATGGTTTTACGTTTTGCAGAGCAACGTTAATTGAAACAGGTGTATTATCATTTGACCTAAAGTTCATCAAGGTTAAACAAAGAAAAACATGAGATTGAAGGTTTGGATTCACGAACTTAATTTGCATTAATTTTTGAGATCTTATTGCTTCCTTTTCTCATCATCATCATTTTTATTCACATTTCATATCGCTTTTTACGCTGTGTCGAAAGGAAACGCCAAGCCAGTTTCTTGTTTAATTTGTGTTCCCCAAATATTCGACAAACAAGTGACAAGAATGGAAGTTGAATATGCAAATCAATACATACCTTTATCAGTGTTATCGTTTTTTTTCATGAAACAAATGCTCAATATCTTTAATGAAGATATTCAATTGATGCGAAAGAAGAATAGTTTACCTTATTGGTTCCTTTTGCTTGCTTGGTCCCACGGTACGGCAAATATCCTAATAGGAGAGTGAGCGAGCTGGGAATAAAGGCAAACCGTTAGTTTAGAGAACGCCTCTCAAAGGATCCGTTTAAAGGTCCATCACCAACCGAGAGCCTTTGCGGACTCTTAGCCAATCAGAGCAGCCGAAAAACAATGGATCAATTCGAAAACAAAAAGGATCCGTTTAACCCTTCCATAATGCACTGCTTAAGCCTGGTGCACACTTGCGACATAACGTAATAAGAAAAATGTCACGCGAACAAAATTTAGTGGTTTCAAGAAGTTGAAGTCGACAAAAAATAACATAAGATTGCTTTGGTGAAGTAATCTAACGAAGATCCATAAAAATATTGATTGTTTCAATTATTTTCCCGTGCTTTTTTCGTTGCAACATAAGGTCCTTATGTCGTTATGTCGCAAGTGTGCACCGGGCTTAACCCGCCATTCTCGATATCAGAGACTTAACAAGTGTTGTGTTCAGGTTAGAGCATTTGTCTCGCGCGAGAAAGCCCTTAATAGTAAAATTCCTTAGAGTTTCTGATGCAATGAATCATAGAAACTGAAACGGTCAGGATGAAACGGATCCTTTATAACAAGATAAACATGAACCGTATCCTAATAAGCCAAATCAGGGTTTAAGAAAAACCGCGAGAGTCCTGGGTCGAGGGGGAAAAAACCTCACCGGAAGTAATTTTCCTCCATATGTTTTACTGTAAAAGAGCTCGGTTTTAGGCTCGATTAGTTGTGCTCTGGCGTTGTGATTCGCAGCTTTATACGAAAATATCGAGCACAGGATATTAGTTTAATCCTTTCTTCGCTAGAATCAAGGCAGTTTTGATCCTGAAATTATTTTCTGTTCAAGAAAACGGAGAAACGAAACTCGAGGTAAGTCACCTCTCCGTCAGTGTTCTCTACCGAATGACAAACACGAGTTGATATGCTCTTGTTTCCTTCAAAGGACTATTAATACTCTTTTAATTTTACAAATAAATCCGTTCTTTTTTTTGAATTTTCAAGATTTTACTCAGAATGTATTGGATTTTGGTCACGTGACCCAGTTAGTGCAATTGGCCTACTGCCAAGAACGGCCGACAGAACGCCGCACTAAATCAGGGGAGCTTAAAGGGGGCTATGTCACGGTTGTTTCAACTAAATGTTAGAAAAAAAAAAGATCTGTGGTCTATTGAAACGACAATACTATAAAATACACTTCAGAATGGTGGCAGAAAGAAAGAGAAACTGTAATTTACATTCTATAGTAAGATGTGATAGATCTAGCTATGAAATTTCCAAGTTTGAAAACTGTCCAATCCAATTCCATCCGCACCCATTCTCCACATTGTACTGCACATTTGTCAGCTTTGCGAAAAATACATGTTCAAACAGAACAAAGCTCATCTAAAATACTTTTGAATAAGAGCACGACCAATCAAGATTCTACTGGAATTAGTTGAATGAAAGTTGTCATAATCTCAAAAACACAAGCGCAAGCATATTGGTTTACTGATTAAATGCTACCCCTGTTGAAGGGTTATTAACATCGTGGTAATTTCAATATCAACACATCCTGAAAGATTCCTCAGAATAAGTGGCTCCTGTGAGTTATTTTGTACTGGTCCGTCAGACAAATTGGCTACAGTGGATTACCAGATAATTTAATCCTGACAGCAACTGACAAAACTAAAGGTTTTTTTTTACAATTGGCAAACATAGTGATAGGTCCGACTATGAAAATCTGGGGGAATGATGATATAATACCATTCGCGTTCATACGCGACGACTTTTTCGCGTAGGTTTACGTTTCAAACGTGCACGTTTTGTTGAGAAAGAGTCGCGTTTCTCGCACTCTAATTGGCTGAAAAATACCAATCAAAACAGCAGCCAATCAGCGAGCCATAAACGCGATAACTTCTCGACAAAACGTGCACGCTTGAAACGTAAACCTACGCGAAAAAATCGTCAAGCTTCCGGGTTGAACCCAAATGGTAGTAACTTCGCATTCAAAGAATTGAAGTTTGAGCGAAAATCTCCTTCTTTCTTCTCACCTAACATCAATAATAATAACAATAATAATAAACATAATTAGAAAACTTTATCAATTTGAACGCCTTTTTTTATCTGTTTATGATTTCTCACAACGTATTTAGATTACGACGGAATCTACCACTGTCGTTTACACACTCGTGTACACTGGAGTAACAGGAGCGCGCGCTTTGCGATCAATCGCGCGCACGGTTCGCAGATGTTTCTTTCCTTGCTCATCGGATGTTCGCGATATCAAAGGGATTTGTTTTTCAGTCTAGTTTTGCTTGGGATCTTCAATTTCACCACCCTAAGACTTTGTCAAAGCCAAGAACGCACTCAGACAAAATCAGGATTCTTTTTAGAGGAAATGCTGAGATAATCTAAAGGATTATCGTCATCATTAAATGTAATTTACCTGTAAACAGAAACAAGAGAGATTAGAAAAAAAGGGAAAAAACTGCACAATTTTGCTTAATGTTAAACAATTACTGCTTTAAATCCAAGCTCCAAAACAGGAACGTGACTCCGATTTAGCGGAATTTAATAAAACGGAACAGAGGAATAATGATTAAAAGGAAATACATTTATACTCCAACATTGTATAGCTTCTGACGAGCTTATTAACCAATGGAAAATTATGATAGCCAATTCGCCTCTTGCGTAAAACTTTCTTCTTTTGTTCTTACATTGTTCTAGCAAATGGGTATGGACTGTACGATATAAGAAGCTATTAGGCACTGCTTATCACACTCTACGTCCTGCACCCTTTGGCAAACGAGTTGAGCTACAATATCCGTAATGGTTAATTAAACATATGACGTCAACCATGGATAAATCGTTACATTATTGTTACACTTCATCAATCAGCACATCGATGTACGGGCCAAATAGCGCTATTCACTGTATATCAACATTGCCATTGTAATGCTAATGTGCCAACCGTAGATTGAATAGAGCCCTTTGTTCTGTGAACCAATCGATCTCTGGTTGGCACATTAAAAACAATGGATGACGTCAGCGTGAACAGCGCTATATGGTCATTGTAATGCCAATATCTGTCTTCTGCACATGACATATATTCTGCGATAACCGTCATCTGAGTTAAATTTGACATTTTAAACTAGTAAAAAGTGTGCAAAAGTAAATATTTTTTGTGTTCTTGCTATCGATGTACTGAATAATAAAACCATTATCCAGCTCGACTTTTCAGAATATCGTCTCATTTAGCCAAATCGGGACTGCGCCCCTCTTCGGCTAAGTATCAGACGATATTCTGCGTCATCTCGCAGGATAATGGTTGATCATTAAACATTGAAGTCACTATCGCAAATCTGATTGGTCGAGAGCAAACAATCAATTCTCAATGTCGCGTGAACTTGACATGCTAAATGCAATATCTGCAGCAGATATTGCTTTTAGCATGCAAAATCGCTTACTATACAGCTTAATAATGTTTACGCTTCATACAAATTTGAGCGTTTCAACTTCCAAGCGTTCGTCGAGTGTCATTTTACGGCTCTGTACGGCGCTCATGTCATTTTACGATGCTCGAACATACTGCGCCTTTCATAATTCTGCGAACTCCCACTTCACATTTCCGAACGCCAAATTGCGTTTTGGCTTCCGTCAATCACATATTAAACCTTTTAAGGCATGTCCACGCATGTTTTCTGAGTTTGGATTGCATTTTACAGTGAAAAATTGTGTTTTGAAGCCAAGCTAGCCTCTATATGAGATCACAAGATCTATCAAAACCTCCGTGAAATCATCCAGAGTTGTTCACTCGTTTCATTGGTGAAAGCCAAACCGTGGTTTGTTGGTCGGTGTAGAGTTCGCAGAATTATGAAATTCGCAGTAATGTCACTCAGTTATATGGTCTAGATGCGAAACTAGTGTATTCAGAGCTAACAACTCTCATTCTACTGAAGATGAAAAATAAATCTATAAAGGGCGCCGTTTGTTTATTATGTATAAAAAGTAAAAAAAGTTGGATTGATGTGAAACGGTTTTTCCTCGTGTTTCTCATTCTCGCATTGGTTTTCATAGTTGTCTAAAACTTTAACGAAATTTTGTCAAATCCATTTCGTAAGGGTCGACACAAAGTCCAGAATCAATAATCTCCATGAATCCACTAGAAGCTCGATGGTGTTTCGTGGACCACTTGATACAAGGTCCTGCACATTTCCTACCCATACTTTGTGACACTTCACTTATAATAATACAGGTATTGCTCTGTTCTTACACGGCAAGTAATGTTATTCAATTAAGACAGGTTATTTTACAACTTGGAGCAACGTTTGACCAAAAACACTGTTACTCAGTTATTTCTATCCTAATTTGTAGATTTGTGGTCCACATTTCGAACTATCACAAAAGGCAGAGGACTGGGTTCGCGCCGCCACATGAAATAGGCGTTCAAAAATGGAAAAATTCTATAGAATCTATATAGGCTGTGATTGACATCACCATTTTAAGTGCGAAAAATATGTCTATCTGTGAAAACTAAAATTTATTTTCTCAGCTTCCTCTGGAAATTTTTTACCGGCGCGATAATACACGAACACTACCATGAAAACCTTTGAAATGAGACAAAATTCAAAGCAACAACTTTTTTTAGTTCGAGTAACAAGATTTTTTGCCACTTTCTGGCAAAATTGCTCGACGTTCTAAAAACATGTGTCTTAATACTTTGATAAAGTAGTCGCCTTTCTTGTAATATTAAGTGAGCTTTGATACTATAGCGTCATATCATACCACAGTAACTTGTTTCAAGTATATTATATAGTACTTTATAAGCGTGCATTAGAAAATAGCCAGAAGGGACCATAGGTAGTTTGAATACATCTTCCGGGCAAAAATATCACTGAATATTGAGCTTGCCGTGAAGATCACCGTGAATCCACTTGGTAAATCAAAAGACCAGCTGTTATAGAGAGCATTTAGCGCTCGTTTATAGGGTACAATATCATGCTCTAAGAGATGATAAGAGTTGATAAGGATTTCTCTCCTCACGCACGTTTGATCGCATTAGTTCCCGCATGCATTCTCATGTACTCCCTGTCACTTTGAACATGTTCAATTTCGACATGAGAGTTGCTGAGAGCTATTCCGAGTAAACATAACCTTATGAGAGCATGTGAGAGTGAATGGTAGTCAACTCTTAACAACTGTGATCACCATTTGATCCCTGTTTAACACTCAAATAAAGGATATGGATATCCTGAGAACAATAATTCGTGCGTTCTGGTTTACTGCCTTAGCTGTGCGTTTTGAAAACTCTATGTAAATAAAAAGAAACTATATATATACTCTAAATTATGTATAAAAAGAAACAGTCTAGGAGTCTATCAAACATTGGTTGTAAAGTGCAGCTCAAAATATAGGAGCTAGATTTTATCGCGCTCTCAAAATACAGCAATGAACTCCCAAAATACATTTATTTACTGACCTATTCACACCTTCGTAGTAGCTCGATTGTTCAACCAGCCAGGCACTAAGCTTCGTGTTTTCTTCTTGGATTGTAACTATGAACGAAGCAGTTGTTTAGTTGCCTCATTTATATGTTTTATAAACAAGGCAGCTCACCTGGGAATATCATGTATAAGTATTGGAACAGACCTAATAGTCCAGCATGGCAGTCAGTACTCAAGCTCAGAATGCCAAAGCTGCTAGCTTTGCGTCTCCGTTAAATCCGTTAATGGTATGTAAATAACTGTATAACAGTGTTAAAAGTACTAAAGGAAGACTGAGAGATGTTACCGCAGGCTATAAGAGGACAAGATATCTATCACTTTCTGACATCGGTACAGTTAGCATTCATGTAACACTGATTTACCTGATATCCTAGCAGTGGGGTCACGGACACCTTTACGTAATACGGTTGGCAGGAGGAAACCGTCAAATCTAGCGGACGGAGTAACTTGTCTATTGTTTGGTATTGCTACGTTTAAATACATTTTTTCTTACGACACGTTTTCAGAGATTCAGCTAGGTTGACCACCTACAATTGTAGCATGAGGGGGAGACTTAAAAAATATCATGTAACAAAAATTACACTGAACTCTGTTTAGTGCAACAAACTTGAAGATACTCGAAGTTAAATACTTACATACATGCACAATAATGGTGGTGTATATATACACATATATACCGTCATCAGTGTAAATTCATACTGACGAAGGAGCAGAAGTTCTGAAACGTACATTTAAAACTATTCAACTTCGAGTAGCTTTGAGAGAGATACCTGAGTTGTAATTAATTGTTTACGCGCTTTCGTATTCTGACGCTTAGTTTACATGTATATGGAATATAGATAGAGGAGATTACACGGTGGCGCGAATATATGGATTTTATTTACGAGTGGCAAGAACGAGCGCAGCGAGTGAGTAAAATATTGCTTTTGACACGAGAAAATAAAATCCATATCTTCAAGCCACCGTGTAATGTTCTTTTTATTATATGGTTAAGAATTGACATAACGGCAAAATATAACAAATTGAACAATTCACTTGGTAAAGTCGAAAGTGTTTATTTGTGAAATGCTCCCTCAATCTTTCTGATTCCCAGTGTCGTTAAGAACTAATTTCCCTTTTTGTGTTGCTCTAGCTTTCTCTGTCATAGTTGAAATAAGGTTTTTCTCGTTAGAACTGGAACAAAACTTAGTTTTGTGGCTTAAAACTCGAGTGACCGAGCGAGATTTCACTGCAGACGAAAGTGAGGAAAATAACACTGCAAACGTGCACATCCGGGACACTCGGTACATAACTTTTTCATATTTTCACTAGTGAAGATATGGAAAATACGAGTGTTTTAGTTTCCGGTAAAACACTGGAATCCATATAATAAATAAATAGAGGATATTACACGGTGGGGCGAAGTGCGCTCGTTTTAAAATATTGTTGTTGCCACTCGAAAATAAAATCCATATCTTCAAGCCACAGTGTAATGTTCTTTTTATCATATAGATAGGAATTGACATATAATTCATAGCAAAACAAAATAAATTGAACAACTCAATTGGCAAAGTCAAAAGTGCTTGTTTGTGAAATTCTCCCTGAATCTTTCTGATTCCCAGTGTTGTTAAGATCTAAGTTCCCTTTTTCTTGATGTAGCTTTCTCTGCTATTAAGTTGAATTACCGTTTTTCTCTTTAAAAATAGAACGAAATTTCGTCGCTTAAAACTCGAGTGACCGAACGAGATTTCACTGCAGACGAAGTGAGGAAAACACCACTGCAAGATTGGCGGAAATAGTGTAAGCGCGCGAACACATCCGGGACATTCGGTACATAACTTTTTTAGATTTTTACTAATGAAGATATGGAAAATAGGAGTGTTTCAGTTTCCGGTAAAACACTGGCATCCATATAATGAAAATAATTATATACTACAAAGTTTACACATACTTTTCCATGTTTTCATTTTACGCATTTAGGCTTTGAAAATTGGATTTTTTCGTGCCATCACTATGATAAATATCTTGTCTAAGTTATTACTGGAACACAATGAGACAGCTTTTGCTGATTTAACTGTACGTTTAACTGTACATTATGCCACACCCCTTCAGCGACGCGAGCTTTATTTTATGGAATTAATGGAATAATGGCCCCACGACAATCCAAAAGAGAACAAAGGATGTAGGACGCGATGTTTAAATATGTTTTTTAACCTAAACGAGCAACATCTTTACGGTAAATCATTGTATAGAATGAGTTCTTCCCTGACGACCAACGCCTCCCGAAAAAAAAAAATCGAGCGCAACGATGTTAGAAAAACAGGAAGGACTTATTCAAACACGAGGTAAGGATTTCGTCAAATCTAAAAGATCTTCCGAAAGATAAATTTAACTAGGCGCGAAGAGGAAATAACGTTTGTTTACTTCTGCGGGCGGATTTATCTCTCCTATCTCTACCCTTGCGGGTTGGATTACTCACTTCACGGCTATATGAGGAATTAATTAGATGCCTATCTTATGTCATTTACTGATTGTAATTCAGATTGTAGTTTTACTGTTTACCAAGAACGTATTCGGACTCAGTATTCGGACTTGCTGATACCCATTGCTCCTTTTTGCTTAACAATTGCTGCATCATTCTTTATATACATATTTTAATTTTACTGATCCGCCACGATTAACTAAGCTATTTGCGGATCAGTTCAATATGATAAGTAATATTTATATAATTTGTAATAATAAAGTCTGAGATCTGAAGTCTCAAGTATATATTCACTTGGTGTGGAAACTTGTCTTACCTTCCGTTATCTGGAAGTCACAGAATAGAAACCAACAGTTTGTTTTTAAGGTAGGAACGAACCTAAATAACACAAAAATGAGTCATGATGTTGCTTATGCCTATGATTTTTTTTTATCAAAATAGTCTCACCACGCCCACTCAACGGTAACCTCCAATGGTAAATGATACGACACAAGTGAAAGAAATATATAATTGAAGCTTAAAAGTCATTGTCTTGTGACATTCCGGCTTCAAAAACACCGTTGGGAATAACACTGAAATGGAAATTACGGGATCTCGTGTTATATTCATTCCCCGATTTAACAGAGTGCGGGCCTTGGCCTAATATATTTTGACTATTAAAGTAAAAAATGCTTGAGGCATATGATATCAGAATGGTTTATATTAGGCAAAATGTCTTTCAAAGCTAAGCATGACACATTAGAAATATAGGAATTAATTCATTTGTATTTTTAAACGAGTAAATCGACGTGATCTTATAAAGATTTAGTGGTAATATCTTACCTTGGGTGTTTATGCATCAGAAGTTTCGAGATTGAACATACTGAGCAGCCTATATGGAAACAAAGGAGAATTTAAAAGAAAGCCTTACTTTTCCGTAAAATGAGAATGATAAATAATAGGGGGGCATGCAGGGCGCGATCGTAGCTTAGAAAATAATAAAGAAATAAAAGATGAAAACAATCAATTAATTTAAATTCTTTGACCTCAATTATTACCGCCTTTTAAAAAAACATTCATTCATTTACAAGAACAGCCTGGCAAATTAGGGTGGATCGGCACGTCGCTCGAAGACGACTCATCCAGTAGATCAAGGGAATACTTTTTTAACCTTCAATTTCTTCTACAAACAATGCAAATCTCGTTCAAAGCAGTAATGATACAGCTACTCGTAAGATCTTGTGTGATTGGATAGGCAGAACAAAGCATCCCATTGTTTCCTCGTTCTATTATATGACCCTCTATTGTTTTGCACTGAGGGTATCAATCCAAAGGCAAAAGGCTTAGATCTTAGGAGAGCTGTATCATGACCCGTTCAAAGAGCCTAACGGTTTTTAACCGTTACTGGGCTCTGGAATCAGGCGGCCAAGAGGCGAATCTGAATAAATCCCCTTAAAAAACACTCGAAAAATAATGCACATTAGTCCTATTGTGCCTATCTAAGACCTCGTCCACACTAACGCGTTTTCGTTTGAATCCGTATACTTTTTGATACGTTTAAGCCTTCCGTCCACACTAGCACACTGATCGTTTTCATCAAATCCGTATAAGTTTGAAAACGCCGAGACCCCGTCCACACTAACGCATTTTCGTTTAAATCCGTACACTTTTTGATACGTTTAGGCCTTCTGTCCACACTAGCACGCTGATCGTTTTCATCGAATCCGTATACGTTTGAAAACGCTGAGACACCGTCCACACTAAACGCGTTTTCGTTTGAATCCGTATACTTTTCGATACGTTTAGGCCTTCTGTCCACACTGGCACGCTGATCATTTTCATCGAATCCGTATAAGTTTGAAAACGCTGAGACCCCGTCCACACTAACGCGTTTTCGTTTGAATCCGTATACTTTTTGATACGTTTAGGCCTTCCGTCCACACTAACACGCTGATCGTTTTCATCGAATCCGCATACGTTTGAAAACGCTCTCGATAGTGAATAAAAACTAATCCGTATACATATCGTTTTAGTGTGGACGGTCGAGTCCGGATAAAAATGAAAACGATAACGTCAACTCTGCCATTAATTTGAGACTGTCCTTGCACATGCCAACATCAAATAAAAACTGATCGCTTGTCCACACTAACACGCTGCGAATCCGTATAAGTTTTAAGTTTGAAAACGAATACTTTTGAAAACGCGTTAGTGTGGAAAGGGCCTATGGCTTACGGCAACCGTCAAACTTCTTCTGTCGAACCATTCCTTTTTCAAAGGAAGCCGCTTCATCAGCTTTGGATTGGAACGGCGCGACTCTGGCACGACGTTTACCGTAAGTTATTGGAAGGAAACCTGGCGAGCCCAGTGATTGCGTGAAAAACGAAGCTGAGAAAGGGTGGCTGGGAACAGCGAAAAAAGGTCGCCAGACCCGGGAGCACAAATATATGAAAACACAACTAATGAAAGCGCCCCGCCTGCACGAGTAGAGGAAGCAATGGTGAATATGCTAATGAGTCAGTGCCTTATAATCGCACTAATGAGACCAGTGAGAATAGTCTCAGATTCTGGGACCAGAAATTTGTCTACCAAAGAGTCTGTCAGTAATACACTACTTGCACCTACTTGCCATGGATTGGATTATGCGTAACGCCACATCAGACAAACCTATAGGCATCCAATGGACTCTAACCTCACAGCTAGAAGATCTCGATTTTGCCGATGATCTAGCCGTTTTGTCTTAGAGTCGTCACCATCTGCAAGAAATGACTGATAGATTGCTGCATTGATTTGCTAAACAGACCGGCGTAAACATTAATACCAGCAAAACGGAAACCATGTACATCAACCCAACTGCAGCTGCTCCCATCACATTGGACGGTGGGACACTCAGAGGGTAGACACATTTACTTACCTTGATAGCATTGTGAGCTCCGATAATGCAGCGGGCAAAGATATCGCCGCACGCCTTGCTAAGGCGCAATGTGTTTTTGCTGCATCGTCCCATCTGGAGATCCAAACAGTATAGCTTACGCACTAAGGTACGCCTTTATAACAGTAATGTCAAGTCAGTTCTCTTATATGGCTCAGAATGCTGGAGAGTGATACGGAGTGACATGAAGAAAGTTGATGCATTTCACAAGATGTCTTAGAAGGATGTGCGGTATATTTTGGCCAGCGATCATCTCTAATCAAGAGCTTTATATATAAGACAGAAGCCGAAGCGTGGTAGAAGAAATCAAGTGTCGACGTATGAGATGGATATGCCACGCTCTTAGAATGGACCAGCGACCTACAGGTGATTATAACATTGATAGGATTGGGATTGCGCGCGCGAGTTTTGTTATGATCGTGAAAAAGTCCAACAAAAACAAGTTTTTCTGTCTACAAACCTTATGAATCACTTGAGCAATTATACTAAAACGTCTCGGTGACTATTCGCCGATAATCACGTCGCTTGAGGCGACTAATTGTTAAATAGTCGCCCGCGGGTATTATCTGTGGCACGTGACCACTCTCGACCAATGAAAATGGGCCGAAATAAGGCGAAGTGCATAACCAGGAACTGGGGAGGCAATTTTCATACATGTTATTGTATTTCATTGTATTTCATACATTCTCATTCGCCACATGTAACTCTAGTCTTTAGACGTCAGAAGATACCTATGTAAATGTGGTCGCGTAGGCAGAGCGGAAATGACCTGCTTAGACCACTAAATTTCAAATAATAAGGTCAGGTTAGCTCAGAGAAGCTTGATTTTTTGCATACAGACTCCTTGTCTGATTAAAAAAAAAAAAATATCAAAAATGACTTTTTTCTAATGGATCCGTCTTGAGATATTAGGCTTTAAACATTGGTTTCTGTGCCATTTTATGGGAGAATTAGTACTTTGATCAGGAATTATGCAAACTTTGCTCAATCATATCTAAAATTCATGTTCTTCAATTTTCTTAAAAATTGGAATTAAGCTTTTAGCCATAGAAACTCTTTGTATACGGAATCTTGAGCTTATATATTGAAATATGGCAAAGTTAGACATTTCATTTTTGGTCATTTCCGCTCTGTCGGTCGCGTAGCACTAAGTACAGGAATGGAGATAAGGAATTAACCTTGTATGTTAGCTAAACTGCTAAAGAAATATTCCATGTGTGATTCTGCGAGTTAGCCCTAGTAAGCGGAGAAAGACAAAAAATCATCTGACCCCGAGAGGGATTCGAACCCACGATCTCCGGAAGATACCACTCAAAAACAAATGGAGCCCCGATTTTATTAACTTGAGACATATTTTACAACCCGCGTTTAAGTAGCGACAGGACATTACAGTTGGAAGGGCTGGAAGGAACGTGTTTACATTAACCATAAACCAATGCGAATAAAGTAGTAAACCAGTTAGGATCTGTACATTTTGCTTTACAAAAGCACTCATTAATATTATACATCTTTGTATTTACATACCGTTTAGATGAGAAGTTTAGTCTCCTGGATTATAAACAGTTCCACTGAAAGTATTTTGCGTGAGTTACACGGTTAATTCACAATGAGAACATTGTTATCTAATAAACAACATTATTGGGTATCTTGCGGACTAAAATGGAGGATTTAGCGGGATAGAATTCATGTACGTTTAGCCGGCTGCTGAGCCAATCAAGACTCAATCAAGGCTCGCTCAAGTGTCGTTGATTCAGTGACTGAATTTCCTTTAAAATTTTCATAAATAGTAATAGAGCGAATTTCAGATGACTATCGAAAGACTTCCTTTGTCTATGCGTGTTCCTATTGGCTGAGGTTTTGAGTCTTTGTTTAGTCAGCCAATCAGAATGCGAAGAGAAAACACAGTGATTCGTGTTTTCTTGGGCCATTAGAGCGGCATTCATGACTACACCAATTCTGAATAAAACCTATACGAGTAATTACAAAGTAATTGCGAATTACTCACGACAGTCACTGAAATCCGCTCTAAACGCTAAACGTAATTACGTCCTCTGATTGGTTGGTGTTGAATTTTTTTCTTTTGTGATTGGCTAATTGTATTTACCCGAGGGGAGGGTACTCCCTATATTCGGATGGTAGGTATGACCGTCGTTTTATAGGGGTTAAAATCGGTGATCAGGTATTTTTAGGGGTTCTTTGAACGAAAACGGTGCGCTAAAGAAAATCCGTTTTTTTGGTAGAGGATCTTTGAACCAAAACGGTACGCTGAAGAAGGAGTACAGTAAAAACCCGCATAAAAGAACAAGTGGATTAAAAACACTAGACTTAAACATTAGACTTAAGAACACTAGACTTAAACATTAGACTTAAGAACACATGCAGCCTGAAAAATGAAAATTGTTCTTGTATAAAACAAATACCTTGCTGCCATATGGGTTTGAGTACAGTAAGCCGCTGTGGTAGAGTACTGAGTAGATCAATATCATGTGTAGACCATTGCACACAGAGTTCTACAACAGGTACCGGTACTGTATGGGGAATTCCAGGGTGCATTTAGCAATTGTTTTTAGACTTGATATTTTTTATTTGACTGTTGGTAGTGTATGCAGAAACAATTTAAAGAACACACCTTAAGAACATTTTCAGGCTGATTTTACAGAAAACACCCAATGTACAAGAACAAAATCAGCCTCAATCCCCAAAACACCTGTTCTTTTATGCAGGTTTTTACTGTATTTTTCTTTGGTGGAAATTTTTCTGATCAGGTATTTTTAGGGTGGAAATTCGAGCTTCCCGACAGTCATCCCTACCATTTTTACCTCCAAGTACCCCATCCGGGGTTAGTTTTCGACACTCATCTGAAATTCGCTATTTAACAATTAGATAACGAGCTCGAGATTTCTATGAGCTCATAGAAATCAAGAGCGAGTAATCTAGTTGTTTTAGTAAAATCACACTCGCACACTACCTTCGAATAATGAAACTTTTAAGAGGCCGCCATTGTTTTGTTTTTGTTCAAAACGCCGGCCTTTTCAAAACTCACTAACTATGACTCAATAGACAGTGAGTTTTGAGCCAATCAGAAAGCAGGATTCGTGATAGTGTGTGAGTGTGATTTCACTAATACTATTATAGTTGATATTCTTGGGCGTAAATATGCCGCCAGCTCGGGCTAAAAAGATGCACGAGTCGCATATTTACGTCCACGAAAGTCAAATATATTGTTTAATAATACACAAGAAAAAAATTCTGGATTCTGATTGGCCGAGAGCAGTGCAGTTTTTAGGTAACAAAGTACCGAAAAAAGGTAACAAAGTGCAAAAATGGTTAACAAAATGCAACTTTTCTTTCGAAATGCTAATAGGTTTACAAAATATTTTGAGAATTTTGCTCAAATTCCGTCAGGTTTTGGTCCAGATTTCAATCAAGAAAAAATGCGTGCGGCTTTGTTCAGTTTGTAAATTTTTTTTCATGTGTATTATTAAAAGGAAATCATACGACTTTTCTCGTTCAATTTGGAATTTATTTACACTCGTGGGTTTTTCAAGAAAGCTCAAATTGCACTCGCCTGCGGCTCGTGCAATTTTGATACTTTTTGAAAAACCCACTCGTGCAAATAAATTCCAAATTGAACTCGAAGTCGTATGATTTCCTATACTTATCATACACTAGCACAGCATTACAGTATATATACAACGCGCACTGTCATGCATCTGTTATATACAATGCAAATATATACAACTGGATGCCGTTTTTGGTAATTCTATGGTGATAGAGTTGCATCATCAGGTACGAGGACCCTTAATTTTCTTTAAATATTTTCCTTGGTTTGACCAAGGTTCGAGAGCAGTCAAATGACCCCACAGATTGTCCAGACAATATGCGTGACTGAAACACAAAACTGAAGTAGTACTAAAGGCGAGTTCAGACTTCCTTCGTAACATCACAGGCAAAACAACGACAATTTTGCCTACAATTCACGTAATAAAAGGCCTAATACAGTAAATGAGTGACGCGAGAGATTTAAAAACACACACTTCACATTTCGACTTTTAAAGTAAACTTCCATTTAAATATTTCTCCAAGACTCGATCATATTATGTGAGATTATTTTCCTCGACAACGCCACACGTTTCAGTCGCCATAGTTCTAGTTGTACCTCTATATTGTTTACTTTTTGTCACAGTATTGTATGGGCTATGTGTAGTTTGCTGTAAGATTCTTTAAGACCGTTTTCTCTCCAGGGCAGATTTCATGATGTGGAAATTGGTAACAAGCAGCAATCATTCGCCTTTGTTACACAAGCGCCATCTTGAAATTTTCAGTCGATTTATCCAGCATGGAAACGAGGCCAAGCAGGGCGCGGGTTTTGCTAAAGAATGACCTTATATCGTACTGGGCTATGAATATAAAATTAATCATAGCCCAGTACGATATTTTAGTTTGTAAATGCTACACTACAGCATCCACTTTGTATGCGCCCAAAGCTAGTAAAGTTATTTATTTCCAAAATTAATTAAATAACTTTACTAGCTAAAATACCAACGCCGGAAAATCTATACCCATTTAGCAAGCATCATCAAGAGCTGAACAAATGTTACATTAACGATAAATCAGAACTATAATTTGCCATGTAAATGTACGACTGTTTTGTATATTTCTTGCAGTTATTTCGCAGCAGCAATACAGAGCAAAATGATAAAGAAATATAAGGAGAGGAGCGTTTTCCAAAAAGGATTTTTACATTGTACTTCCCAGATGAGAACATTTGTCGAATGACCACGCGATTGTTTACTACTTGTACATTGGTATACTCCTTCCTTATTGCCCGCCACCCAACCACACAGAGACATTTCATGTTGAAACATGTAAGAACGTATGAGCTGTTTTCAAAACAGTCTAACGGAATAGACCTCTTTTAAGGTGGATCGACCCAGTAATTTTGTACCCATGTCAACCAATTTTGAACCTCTCATATAAAAACAGGTTGATTTCTATCGCGCAGCCAATATAACACACATACTACACATAGACTGAAATACATGTCAGTACAAAAGTTGGGGAGATCGGAGTTAGTATCACGTGACAATCGGGCCACGCCTATTTCTACTGTCAGCCCAATTTCAAGCTGTAACGACATTTTCTCGAAAAATGCTCTACGGTACCTCGAGATTGACTGATTGCTTAGGTGTAACCGAAGTTTGATTTAATTCTACAATACCGATTTGAAGATATTTTAGGATTTATAAATAATGGCTATAATTTATGTAAAATTCAGTGAAGTGAATAAATATGTCAGAGTTTGATAATTCATGGTTATAAATTGAAGGCTTTTATAGCCCAATCTATTTGTAATTGTTCAAGGAAGGTCATGCTTTTGATTAAAATTAAATATTATTTTGCGATTTCGAAAAATACAGAAATGTACCTATCAACATAATTAGTCCACGCATCGGCTCAACGCGAAATTTGGGCCTACTTTCACGAAATTTGGTCTGATTAAAAAAATCGTAGTTTTTTTCGCTCCAAAATTTTGGACGACTCCAATTGATCAATGTAAAGTTTGTCTCCAACGTTTCATATCAATTGAAATCCTTTAAGGCTGTCAACTGGGGACGCAAAGATCGGTAAATAATGGATAAATTTCTGTAGTTTTTACTCTGGGATTTGCTTTTGTTCCCAATTCGGCACAAAATCGAATTCCAATGGAGCGCACGTGGGCTTGTCCTTGCTTGGCTGGTCTCCGATGTATGATAATTTTCTTAGGTTTTTTGGTCTTTTGTTATGGATTTATTACCATATGTCGGGGACGATTCGGAGAGCAGTCACCCGCGAATATCAACGTGTGCCGCATTGGAAGAACAAAAGCAAGTCCCTGAGCGGAAACTACACGAATCCATCCAATATTTACCGATCTTTGCGTCCACAGTTGATGACCATAGAAGATTTCAATTGATATGAAACGTTGGACACAAACTTTAAATTGATCGATTAAGGTCGTCCAAAATTTTGGAGCGAAAAAAACTTCGATTTTTTAAATCAGACCAAATTTCGTGAAAGTAGGCCCAAATTTCGTGTTGAGTCGATGCGTGGAGGAATTATGTTGATACGTACATTTCTATATTTTTCAAAATCGCAAAATAATACTTAATTTTCATCAAAAGCATGACCTTCCTTGAACAATTACAAAGAGATTGGGCTATAAAAGCCTTCAATTTATAACCATGAAGTACCAAACTCTGTCATGTTAATTCATAACACTGGATTTTACATAAATTATAGCCCTGATTTATAAATCCTAAAATATCTTCAGATCGGTCTTGTAGAATTTAGTCAAACTTCGGTTACACCTAGGCAATCAGTCAATCTCGAGGTACCGTAGAGCATTTTTCGAAAAAATGTCGTTACAGCCTGAAACTGGGGTGAGAGTGGAAATAGGCGTGGCCCGATTGTCACGTGATACTAACTCCGATCTCCCCAACTTTTGTACTGGCATGTATTTCAGTCTATGGTAGTATGTGTGTTATATTGCCTGCGCGATAGAAATCAACCTGCTTTTATATGAGAGGTTCAAAATTGGTTGGCATGGTTGCAAAATTACTGGGTCGATCCACCTTAATACCTTGGTCGTAATGTTGTCACCATTTCAGATCACGTGGCATTCCCATGAGTATTCTTTCTTTGTTTTTCTCTACGCACCGAAGGATATACGGATATGGAAGAAACCCAAACAAAAAAATATTCAAATGAATGCCACGTGATCTGAAATGGGCCAACATTACGCCCAAGGTAAAGAGGTCTATTGGAAGGCCGACTATAGAACCCGGCAATTCATTGTGTGTTATGATGCAAGAAAGTAAAACTATTAAATAACCTGTTTAACTTGATCCAGGCCAAACGTGTTATGGTTGGTTTACACGCTGTAAAAATGACATGTTGCATTGTCACAGATTTTTGAGTGTCGGCCAACACACAAGACATCGGCCTGACAAATTGCAATGTCATTGTGTAAAACACCATTAGACTTCTTCCTCGTTGTTTCCACTCCCTCCCTCCCTAACTGCTTCCGCCATTTGCTGCCTAGCTCGTACACGGAGGTGCGAGGGAAGAGTTCTGTTACTGAGGTGCTTATACAAGTCCAAGATTTCTCGTTGGAACTCAGTCGCTATCAGCTTTGGATCGCACACCAGCTTTTGATGGACAACAAGGCAAAGTCTTACCTCATTTCCATGTGTGACTAGTGACATCGAGATTCCTGAGGCAAGTAAATACATTGATTAACAAACAAATAAAGTAAACAAAACAAAAGCAAACATACAAACAAATACTAAATAAATAAATTATATGTATGTTGTTTTGTTTGCCGAGTCTGTATGTATGCACTTATTTCAGAAGAGATTGCAACCTGTGTGATTCTTGGACCAAGGGAAACGGTGTGTTCTGTGATAGATCCTTCATACACACTGGGAAAAAATCCTCAAAAACGCCACATATTAATAACTTTTGGAATTCCATTCCAATCACCGTCAAATTTGGCAAGTGTGGAGAACATACACCACTAAAAATTCGTATGGTTTAAAATGTTTCAAATTAACGATTTTTGACGTCATGCTGACGTCATCAATATCAACCTAAAATTTCAAAATTGATTTTAGACATCGTAACTAGCTCTGTTAGAAAAAGCTTGTTAAGACAACAACAAAACTGCATAAAATATCGAAATTGGATTTACCCTTCACTTAACAAATGTACTCTGATGTCCTCTTATATAGAGGTTCATCGGTCGGTCGATTCCACTTACGTAACTGATGAATTAGTTATACAGCTTCAGTAAGAACCCGCGTATAAGAACCTTGATTTTTTTAATTTAGTCTAAACAGGTTCTTATATTAATTATATAGCCAGCTCGAAATTCCATTGTGCCGGCAGATCGATTTTTCTGGAATCGTCCAATTATTTTTTAATTGGATCGCGCGCGCTCTAATTGGACAGTTCGCGCTAAAATTGGACAGTTTGGGTTTGAACATTGATGTTATATAATTAATAAATAACAGGACTCCATGCTTGTCCAATTAAGAAAAAAATGGATGATTCCTCGGAACTCCAAATTGGACTCGGCCTGCGGCCTCGTCCAATTTGGAGTTCCTCTGAATCATCCAATTTTTTCTTAATTGTACAGCATGGAGTCCTATTATATATACAAATGGTACTTAAAGCACATTTAGGATACAAAGGTTCTTAAAATAGGTTCTTAAATTTTCATATGAACTTCACTTAAATATATTTCAAATTAATTTAAGGAATCATTTGAATTGTTAACAAAATAGGCAAAATATGTTATGTCAAGTTTCTTTTAAATGTAATCAGATGATGATCTTGATAGCAGTTTCTATACCTATACTCCTTACAGCAACTCCACTGATAAGAACCTTAAAATTTCAGTCTTAATTGGTTCTTATGTGGAGGGGGCTTCAAATGAAAATTTTAGCCTAACGGGTTCTTTAAACCCAGGTTCTTATACACGGGTTTTTATATAGGTTCATCGGTCGGTCGATTCCACTTACGTAACTGATGAATTAGTTATACAGCTATTTTAAAAAGCTTGTCGGCCTTGTGAGCGCTCAAGTCCACGCACCAAGAGTGCAAGGCCATATGGGTAGAAATAAAGTATCCTGTTTTCACTGATATCACACGGGTCTGGCTGCTACATTTATAGAAAGACCTTTGTTTAAAGGCCCATGAGTACCCAAGTCGCTTTGCAGGCTCACAGAGAATAAAACGCAGTTGAAAACTCTATGCAAATTTGCAGTTTGAACTTTTGAAATGTGAAGAACAATAGGAACCCCTTGGGACCTACTGTGTCAGCCAATCACAGCTGTTGAATGACAATAGATCCAAATGAAAACAAAGCGCAAAGGTTCCCGGTCGCGTATGGGCCTTTAAAGGTACAAATGCCCGGTACTTAAAGTGCATATCACTTACCTGAGCGCACTTACAAATGTCGCTCGTTCTGTGCGTTTATCGCTTTTCAATCCAAAGTTATTTGATCACAAAGCGTTATGCTAATTTTGTAAGTGATGACGTCGAAACAGGCTAATTATAAATTTAACTCCATATCTCCCCAACAAAAGACCTACGAGCAAAATTTTGACCTACGAGCAAACTGGGGCTCCGAAAAAGGCTAACCTGACGTCATCAAATTTGCATGAAGTCAAAAATGGCTGTATTTCTTGGACAGGTTATGATACTAAAACTAGAGAAACGGCATTCTTATTCACTCAACCCATACTTCTTACCCTTTCACTTTCATGTTTAGGGTGATATGCACTTGAACTAGTAACTCGCGTACCCAAACAGTGAGCCGATTCAAGACCTTCTACCCACACAACTTTGCGATCTGGGCGCGTAGGCCTTCCGACAAGGTTTCTTAAGGCCCGTCTACACTTGCAATTTTTGACGCGCGAGTCGCGGCGATTTTTCTCGCATTTACACGTCAACTCAAAATCACTAATGTAAACTAGGCGCAACTCGGCGTGATCTGCCGCGATTTTTGTCGCGTGATGTCGCGGAGATTTCAAACATGTTCGAAACTCTTTGCAACTTCATGCGATTTGAAGAAAAGAGAGCATAGAAATCGCACCGGATTTGCATCTTGTTTACACTAGAGAGTTGGAATTGCAACTCCGCGCGAGAAAAATCGCCGCGACAAATGCAACAAAAATCGCATGTGTAAACCGGCCTTAAAATAGCAGTAATTACCTCTGGATGTGCTCCTCGGTGCCCATGAGGTCATGCATTTCGCCATATTTCCATTCAAATAAGCAGGCGTGTTTGGGCCTGGAATATATGTCACGGTACACGAGGACTTGTTAGCAAGATAGTCCACCAGGCGGCGTGCGAACGACAAGGGGAACAGGAGCAGGACAAGCTTCAGGAAACCATAAAGCGCGTAACGCTCAATGATCCCAGAAAACGTGTCCATCCGGCGACGCATTTCCCACAGTCTTGGAACAGCTCCTTTGAGGAAAAAGAAATTGTGATTAGTAGCCTATCAGAACGGTGTTTGTTACATCGCCGTGTGGTCTCAATAGAGCAGACCCCTAAAGTAAAAAAAGTAAAGTAAGTTATTATATAGCGCATATCCTCAAAGCACTAAGCGGTTTAGATTTTTGGATAACTCATCCTATAGAAACCAGTTTAGAATAATGAGTGTATGTTAGTGTGGCGAGTTCTGTGACACAGAGGTTGGGCAACTTCCGACGGTCCTCGTGGTCCTTTAACGTCCCTCTGGTTCCGGCTAGTGTAGTGTATGTGAGAGACGGGACCTACGGGTCCTTAGCCGAGAAGACGCGAAGGTCTAACCATTCGCAGGTATTAGAGCAAAGGCAGCACCTTCTCCTCAATTATTTAGAAAAGACCCTGAGTGGTGGTCCGGCCGGGGTTTGAACTCCCAACCTCCCGCACAAAAGCCCCAGGCGCTCTACCACTGCGCTAACCGGTCGTCGGTCGTCGACGCACAGGGATCCCATAAGTATAGCCTCGTTTCAAGGTAAGCCAGTCCATATGGCTTCCCTTTCTGTCATTTATTTGTGTTACATCAGCACCGCGTTCCAAACAGATTGCAAGAAAATATTGCAAATAAATCGTGCGTTTAGTTATGCATACGTAGGGTTGGCTGAGTTTACACTATCAATAACAGTTCAGTTGCCTATATTTCACAGTCGTGGAATGGAAAACTTTAGCTTCCTAATTCATCGAACCCGGACGAAACACGCTCAAACTTACTCAGGTAGTTTACTAATTGTTATTTTCCGTTGCAATAGAGAGGGAGGGCTTAGAATGACGTTTTCGGCTCGCATGAGTAAAATGTTAATTGACCTTAGGAAATCGAATAATTTGGCGATAAATTTGTATCTCTACAAACCATGTTCCTGTCCCATCGCCTTCGCCTTATCCATTTTAACACGTCCATAATGAATTGGGAAGAATTGGACTATTGTATGGTGAGTATTGATTTTGACCTCAACATCTTACATATTCATAAGCTCAAAATTTCTTGGTTATAAATTGTCTTTTGATTTTCCCAATAGATGCAAGGTCCCAATTCGGCAATACGTTTGTCAGATGAGAGTTCAATTAACAATGACCACATCCACGCAAAATGCAGTGGTTTGCAACTTTAGTATTTTAGAAATTGTACCGAAAACCCAAAAACGAGGTTTTGTTTGCACGTGCATCGTACCTGCCTAATTATAAATATCTAATATTTGTTTCAATATTCATATTGATGATTATATGCGTTTCACAACAGATCGGTCGGATGTTTGCGAGGGGCTTAAAATATGATTTCAAAATGAATGTATTTTTTGAAATAATTACCCGCGGGCCACCTTAACCACAAAACACACACAGACAAAAACCTTCATATGCCTGAAGCCGAAGGCATGTGTCCAGTACTCTGCCCTGCTAGCAGATACCTATTTTTTTCTGTATTTCGCTGGGCTATGGGTCGCGATGAAAAGAGACCTCTATGCTGGGTCGAAACTCGCTTTGATTCAACCGCCGTTCACGATCCTGGACTGACCGTCTTTTGAACCTGCTGTGCACAGCGCATGCTTTACATATGTATCCGCCGCATGTTTCTGAGTTTGCGCAGTTGAAAAGGAGTGACAGCTGTCATACGGGGCAGCCAAGTGACTGACATTCTCGTACCCAGAGCTCCCCGTCTCGTCTGCTCGCAGGGGAGTCTCGGGGGACATCCATTTGAGGACCGTCGCTGATTGGCTGATTTTGAACGTTGACGCATGCGCAGAAAGTTGTCAGCGGCTCTGTATCAAATCTCGCGCATGCGTCAATGGTTGTCACCAGAGCTTCCCCGAGAGGAGACGAGCCGGAGAGCTCTGGGTTCCAGAATTGAGTGGCTGCGGTCGCATGCTCAAAAAAGCATGTTTCATCCAGAGGTCTCTTTTTCTCGGGAAAATTTTGTTTAATAAGAACACTCCTTACCCTCAGTGCCTGACGGTAGGTCCACAAACATATCTGATAACTTGTTGTCGAGTTGCAGCTTAGCGTGCTGAGGTCTGATGTCCATTGGTACACACGCGCGCACGTCTGTGGGGTGGTCCTCGCCACACTTGTACAGAAAGGACCGGAGAGCACCAGCTAGGCACGACATTAGCACTATGTTAACTGTAAAAAAAAATTGACATAACGTTATAGAGCGAATTTCACATGACTGTTGTGAAACCAATCTCAAAAGGATTATACCAATTCGATATAAAACCTATAGGAGTGATTACAAAGTTTGTGAATTGCGAATTACTCATGACAGTCATCTGAAAGCCGCTCTAACAAACCTTAATGACACTGCCTTATTTAAAGCAAACAAGCTTGGGATAAACAAATTATGGACATTATGGCCACAGGCCTTAGAGAACAACAGCAGCATTTTCTGTAAAAAAAAAAAACCGCTTGGATTTTATTCACTGAAGCAGAACTCTTAACTTCGATCTAGACTGAACCAATAATGACGTTTTCCTTTCAATAGCACTCTAGAAAGGAGCACCTACAAATCATGGCTTTACGACAACTTAGTTTCACCTCAGCTTTTGACGACGTAAAAAAGCTAATATCAAGAGTAAGGCTTGTCATCGCCATGGAATTACACATTAAAATATTTTGGTACATTGTTTTTTTTTAACCCGACCGCAATTTAAAAGAAAAAAATGCGAATGGATATAGAGGTAGAAAAGATGCATTGAGAAAGTTAAAAGTTAATGATCAAAGGCTTCCTGCAAGAGATAGTTGTTAATAGAGAAATGTCGGTGGCGGAGAGGCCTTTAGGGGAAGGATGGATAGGTATATAATAGTAAGAGCATAATGCGAAAAATGTAGGTTCTTGCACGCAAGTTTTAACTGTACCTCCCTAGTTACTGTTGCTAGGTCGTACAAGCCAAGTCGTTTCTTTGACATAATGCTTGGAACGGAAATTTGTTAGCAGCTGTTTAGAAAAATGTATTTCATATGATCATTATATAACAAAATTCATTTAAAACATTCGAGTTTTAATGTATCTGGAATCCTTCCTTCTTCCATCAAGAACTCGTCAGTATTTTCTTCGTTTAAAGAATCCCTTTCAAAGTTTTTGGTGTACAGGCGCACAGAGCAATGGGGAGTTTGCAGGTGTTGCGTGACAATTTGAATTTTGATCCCAGCAAAATAAAAATACCAAATTTGAAAAGAGTTTACCGAAATATGTGAAATCCTAAAATTTGAGGTGGTTTCGATAAATATACAGAAGTTATGAGCGTCAGAAGTTGGTCGTTTTCCTATAGGTTTAATGTTGTGGTTGGTAAAAGTTGCCCACCACAACATTAAACGTATAGAGAAACAGCCTACTTCGGGCGCCAATAACTTTTCTAATATTTACCCAAATCAACTCAAAGTTTCGGCTTTTTCTAATTTCGGCAAGCTCTTTTCAAATATGGTATTTCATTTTATTAGGATCAAGTTTTAAAATGTCACACCTGCAAACTCCCCATTGCTCTATGCGCCTGTACACCAAAAACTTTAAAAGAAATTATTTAAACGAAGAAAATACTGACGAGTTCTTGATGGAAGAAGGAAGGCTTCCAGATACATTAAAACTCGAATGTTTTAAATGAATTTTGTTATTTAATGATCATATGAAATACATTTTTCTAAACAGCTGCTAACAAATTTCCGTTCCAAGCATTATGTCAAAGAAACAGTTTTGGCTTGTACGACCTAGCAACAGTAACTAGGGGGAGGTACAGTAAAAACCTGCGTGCAAGAACCTACATTTTTCGAAGTTTTGTAAAATAGGTTCTTATATTTCGGGGTAGTTATTGGCAGTTTAGGTTAAATAGGTTCTTAACACGGTTTTTAATTTCTATGGAGGAGACAGAAGAATGTTGGCTTACCAGAAAACAGTGAGAATGTGGTTTGTCCTTCATTATAAGCGTTTTAGTCACATCAATTTGCAAAAGTATAACAAAAATTACTAAACAATGGATAAACAATGTATCTTTTCAACAAGAGATGCATAATAACAAAACAAAAAGGAATGAAATAGATGAAAAATGCAAAAAGTAGTACATCACATATACAGGTATGTGTGAAGAGAGAACCTGATCTGAACTTGCTTAGCTAAACAGGTTTCAGTATTTTGGAGTATTAAAATGGCAAATTTCTGTCAGCAGGTTTCTAAAATCCACACATATCAATTACTCATTGTCGTTTTTGCCGAATGCATTTGGGAGGACTGGGTCGAGTCGCGCGCGGGCTAGTGTGGGTATTTTAACGTGGTTACCAAGCCAAAATCAATGGTGGCCAGATCGAGAATTAATGCTTCCAACGGAACGCAGTGTAGTTGGGAAGCTTTTTCATTTTGGCTTGTAGCTATTTGTATTCATAGTTCCGATCAAACAATGAAGGCATTTCACGCTATCTGGAGATACCAATCAGCGATGGAAAGCTTCTCCCGCGGGAACTGATCGTGTCCCAAGACATGAGCTATTCAAAAAGACATGAGCTATTCAAAAAGAAAATCGAATCAAAAAAGCCATACGTTCCTAGTATAAGGAGCCTACGTGACTCTGAAACCATCAGAGACCAATACAGTGAGAGACTGTAAGAGATATTGACGCAAGAACCTCCATCTGACCAGGTCGATAACATTGATCGGCAAGTTGTAGATGCTGTTGCAAGAGCCTCGTCAGAGGTCATTCCAGAAAGAAAAAAAGAACGCGAAACTAAACCATGGGTCAATGACGAGTTTCTTGGACTGATTGTGGAATGCAATAAATCATGTGGTCCCGAGGAAAAAAGGAGATATCCAAGCGAATCAGGAAGATGCGCATAGCGCTGAAAAACAGGTACTTCGGAGAGAAGGCACACAAAATCAATACTGCTAGTGTACAAAGGAATGTGGAAGACGAATTTCGTCTGTCAAAGACCTACTCTTCACTGCCAAGAAAGAACATGAAAGTCATTGACCAGCAGAAGTTAGAGAAGCATTTCACCCAGCACTTAGGCCTGCGACCATTCCAACTTCAGCCTGAGCTGACCAAGCCGGAGGAATTCCCGTATGTCTTGCCATCTGAGGATATACAACCCATAGATGAAAGCCCACCTGATGCGGTCGAGATAGAGCATTGCCTCAAGAGATTCAACAACGGAAAATGCCAAGGGACTGATGGCATCTATGCGGAACAGCTGAAGTATTCCCAATCCCCAACTCTTATCCATTACCTAGTCATCCTACTCAACATAGTATGGACGTGCCTCAAGGTTCCGTGTGTATGGCTATTATCAGCAATAACGTGCCTGCACAAAAAGGGATCCAAGTGTCTGGCCGAGAACTATCGTGGTATTTCCATCATTGCAACGATGTCGAAGATCCTAGCAAGCATTGTCGTTGAGAGAATAAGACCAGTCTATGAAACCATTCTTATGAAGACGCAATTTGGCTTCAGAAAAAATCGATCGACATGCGATGCTATATACATTACACGGCATATACTGGAAAAGGAAAAAGGTCCACTGTTCATCTGCTTTATTGATCTCAAGGCGGCATATGACTGGGTGCCTCGTGAAGCTCTATTTCGTGTACTAGATATCCGTCTACGATGCCCCAAACTGGTTTCAGTACTGCGGACACTGTATACTGGCACTAAGGCTTGCATTAAGGGAGCCAAACAGTATTTCCACACGAATGTGGGCTGCCGCCAAGGCGCCCTCGAAAGTCCACCAATATTAACATCTATATGGACTTTGTAATGCGCTGCGCGAAGTACCAAATTCTGAAAGAATGTCCAGGTACAGGAGCTCGTGTAGAGTTCTGTCTTCCAAACGAAGTGTCACCGCGGGAGTATCGAAGACGGGCCCAACACATGGCTGGATAAATGTTACAGAGTTACTCTATGCTGATGATGTGATAGTCTTCACAAAAAGTGTGGAGGAGCTAAACAAGGTCCTAACTATATATGACAACACATTCACGCGATTTGGACTCCAGATGTCCTATAGCAAGACCGAGACGATGGCCTTTAACGTAGATGAGACCATTAAGGATCGGAAGACTCTTGTATCAGTGAATGGGGTGAACATCAAGAATGTCCGGTCATTCCGATACTTGGGGCACTTAATCACCAACACCAACAATTCAACAGCGGCATTGCATGCCAATATCGCATCTGCTTTTAAAAAGTGGGATGAACTGAAGAACTGTTTGACGGACAAAGACATTTTCCTATCCACTCGCATGAAGATTCTCACTTCCTGTGTCAGATCCCGTTGCTGTATGGCATTCAGGCATGTTTCCTGTCTGCTTCAGAGTTGAAGAAGGTTGAGAGTGTGTGGAACGGTTTTCTAAGGAAGATGGTATCAGGAGGCTATGCTAGAAAAAATGTTCCTCCCCGTGACAAGCGCAAGAAGGGAGTTGATCCAGCTACCATGGTGGAAGGACAACTGGACTGGGCATTCAAGATATCCAACGAGCGACTGCGTGAAATAACAAAATCAAATTCGATCCAAGATTATTGCCATGTCCAACATCTAAAATACATGGCTCATGTCTGTCGCATGGAGAATGACGCCCTCCAGAAGCAAGTACTATTCGATAAAAGATCTACGAACAGAGCTTGGAAACGGGTAGAGGATCTCCTTAACATTGATTCAATGCAGGCTAGAAGATTGATGATGGACAAATCGAAGTTCTATCGTCTGCTCCAAGGACGCTTCCCGGAGCAGATGTGTCCTAAGGCCAAGGACTGGCCAACAGGGAAGACATGATGATGATGATGTCCCACAAACAGTATTTCAGGACTTCCGAAATCAGTCGATTTGCAGCACTTTTTTGCCTTTTATGACAGTGTAAACTGAGATGATCCGAAGATAGAGTTATCTGGTAAACCTTAGCGGGATCGGAATATTTTTGGCCTTTTTTTAAAGGAAAACCCTGGTTTGTTTGTGGGACATAGCAACAGTAACTATGGCTTTGAATGACAGGTCGGAACTATGAATTGTCAATTGACAGTACTTGCATTCCACGATTTCATATGCATGAATCTGATTGGCAGTTGCATCTGAATAATTTATTCAGGATGCTTTAAATACATTTTGTGGTCGTTGTACTTCACTCTCGCCAGAAATCGACAGCAAGTGCTGTCAAACTTAGATATTCTTTAAACTATTATCATTATTACTAAGTATATAATATAAAATCGATGTAATGGGAAACAATAAACCTTGCTGTTCAACCCTGGCAATAGCAATATACTCCAATGAGTGGTAGTGTATTTTCTTTTGCACGCATGAATATGCTTTGCTATAGCGCAAAATAGAAATGAACCCGAGTCTCTGTGATTCCTGCAAGTTTTTATTCAAAATTTCCTCAGTTTTCATGCTACATATGCCGACATTCTTATCAATCGAGGATCTCCTGTCACTTCCTTATAATGTAAATGATTCCAAATATGGTTTTGGCCGTGAGGTGTTGGAGATTGTTTCATATGGGTTCTTACAAGCATCTTTTTGCTGTAGTACATTCGCAGTATACGGCTTATCTCCAAATATGTATAGAGGGAATGCCACCAGACTTAAGTCCATGTATACGTAACGTCGAGTTCGGACTATTGCAACAGTATTGTATATGGACTGCCCAAGTACCAGCTATCCAATTTAAAACGCGTCCAGAATACGGCAGCCAGATTAACTACAGACACCAATAAATATTTTGTAATGTAAAGCGCTTTTGGTAACTAAAGCCTGGTGCACACTTGCGACATAACAAAAATATCACGCGAACCAAATTTAGTGGTTTCAAAAAGGTTTAATGTGAACAAAAATCACATAAGACTGCTTTGGTGATGTAGCCTAGCGGTGCGTAGTGAGAAAAACTAAGAATAACGAAATCTTCGTGTTAACCTCGGGGGAGGGGGGCGGGGGTTCTCCCTCATATATGGTATACGGGTATGCGCCGCCCTATAGGGTATGGTTTTTGGGCTCCTGAGGTCTACGGTAGGGTATCGTTTTTCGCTTGTTTGGTTATGTATTTCAGTATGGCTACATAAGTGCAAACAAATTTCGATCAAAGTTGTGCCGCAATTTGAAAGGTGGTTTATTTTGAAACCTTCTCATGACTATCGAAATACCGCTTTGATTGCGACCAATTGGACCACCCTGGTGACTAACTTCAGGTCTACGGTAGGGTATACAACTTTGTCCGTAGGTCTACGGTAGAGGGTATAAGAAACGATGAGTTTGGGTATCTGATAGGGACTGATTTTGGAGATCTTGGCGGCGCACCCCTACCCAAGTGTATACAACATAGACACGAATATTGTAAAGTACTTATGATATTCTACTTTTGTACTTATATAAAACAACATATAGTCTCTCAGGTGAAACTTCTTTTTAGGTACTGCTCTACGAGAGAAGACCATACTTGGACTTCACTAGAGCGGTCCCCTTCAGCCTTTGGACAGTAGGGGATATTTGTTATTTGAAACAAATATCCAACTGTTCAAAGACTGAGGGCTGCACTGGAAGGTGTCCTATACAGAATAGTAATTGGTCTAATTAGTATTCTGTATCAGACACCTAGCCTTGTGGTATCGGGGGTTACAAGTAGTGTCACCTGATCCGAATCCAGTGCAGAGATTGGATGAGCATCCTATGAATAATGGATTAATATTATAAGTTCCAGTAAGCGACCAACACCTATTGTTCAAGTAGGAAGCCGCTTGGTGGTCGCTTATGAGAGCCGTTCTCGTAAGCGACCAGCTCCGTTAACGACCGCAATTTTCAGTTCCGAGGTGGTCGCTTACGAGAGCTTCGGGGGTTGCTATTTTGCGAGCCACCGAGCCCCGAGCCTTTCGATGTATTTCTTGCCACTTTTTTATTGAATTTAAAATAATGCTAACTCAGTAAGGCAAGGTTGGTCCCCCTTCTCGGCATGAAGTTTATACAAGTTTTTATTATGTTTTTCAAAGACTCGCCTTAAATAGCCTCCGGGCACGCCAGGAGGCTCGAAACTGTGGAATGGCCTTTGTTTGCGTTAGGAAATCTGTTAGGGGTCTGTTAGGTTACGCCTCTGAAGTTTTAATTGCATCTTCAGAGGAAAGTTACATTTAAACTATTGTAAAATATATATATACTTCGAAAGCGTGCGGCTGTAATTGTATAGCTCATTTCAAAATTCATCGAATGGAATCGAAGGGGAGCGAGGAGCGTGGAAAAATGGGTCAATCTCCATGACTGCCTACCATGCTGGATAAACCAGTAAGAGAAGAGGAAGGCTAGAGCTACGTGGTAACCAGTTTATGAGCCATGGTATTCATGATAATTTTGAAGGAGCTGAGATTTGTTTGCTATTTGCATTTTTTAGTTAGACTAATATTGTCGAATAGAGGGGAATATGAATCCTTGATATCCGTTTAAAATGACCACCGTATTATTTGTCTGCTATTTTTTTCTAGTTTTTATTGTGTTTTTCAAAGCTCGCCAGAAAAGGCTCGGGGCTCGCTAAGAGGCTCGCGGCTCGCAAATTAGACAACCTCAGAGCTTCGACTGTACACCTCATTCAGAAAAAGTTGCTTTGGTCATTGAACGCCTTTGTTCCGTGGTCACTGAAGCAAATAATTCCTTTGTTTCGCGCTATAATTGAAAGACCAAAGACCAAAGACCAAAGCAACCTTTTTTTAATTAAGTGCATAAAGTGAATGAACTATTATCATTACAAGGAAACCGGGGTCGGTGAATTCCATTAAAATTCTCGTAACAATGATTGACATTCAAGCGTTATTATGCAAATGAATCTTTAAGGAGGTATACATTTAGATGCCCTAAGGGACAACATATTAGACTCTTGCTGGCTGATGGGTGATGTTAAAAATATATCCCCTGCACGGCAAGGAAGGCAGGAAAAGATCCCGCAGATGAAATGACAAACACGAGTTAGTAAATTACACTAAGAAAAGCGTCATCCAAATGCGAAAAACGAATAACCTACATCACATTCGGCGAATAATAATAATAATAATAATAATATTTTTAAATAATAATTTGTACACTATTAAAAAACATATAATGCTTACAAACGGTAATAATAATAATAATAATAAAAATGTGTAATGTATTCTGTAATGTATAATAATAATAATACGTTATGTCATGCCACTCGCACGCAGAAAATAAACAGCTATTTAACAAATAGATCTCGACTGCGTCTCGTTGCGTACTTTTTTGTTCATCATTCTGTGACGTCATCTGTGTATCTATTACAGTACATACGCACAAAAAACGAGATCTATTTGTTTTATACAACAACAAACAGGGATTTTTGTCAACCGTGTATCTGTACTCTTATAGCAACATGGCTCTCGACCAATCAGAGCGTGCGATTTACTAGTGTTGTTTTATATATATTAAAATGTAAAGTCAGAAAAAAACATGTCAATCCATCACTTCAATCAGACGGATATCTTACGTAAGGCAAATACAGCAGTCTAGTCTTAAAGGTACCATCAAGGAATGGTAACAATCTTCAGTTTGATGTTCACTTGAGCTCTTTTTTATAACGTGCTATAGTGGGTTTAAGTGAGGTCACCTTTTTTAATAAAACGAACGTCAATAAGGTATGCGAAATATTCAGAAGTACATGTACATGCACTCAGGGGCACGCTATCAGAAACTAGCGAATATGTATTCAGTCAGCTCTCGATGTGCCATCCGAACAGATATTTTACCGAAAATGATCGCTAGCTGAGCCTGGCCTATGGATATGCAACATCATTAAATGACGAATACCAACCAATATACTAATCACAAAGTATCACAAAGAGTAAACAGCTGATAATTACGCATTTTGTGTCAGGTCATGAAAACGCTAAAACCCTCCTCTTATAGCGGCCTCATGTCATCTTGACAAACTGTTAATTTTGCCATCCACTCGAACACACTTCACAGACAGCGTGAGTGAATTCATTCACGGGTAACAGGGCTGGAAATTAACTTGTTTTCTTAGTTACCAGCTGATGATCAAGTGCACAAAACTGATCGCCTGAACATAACTTTTGGTCGCCAGGTGGCATCAAGCTTGAAAAGGGCAACAAAATATTTGGTGGTCAGCAGGCGCCTAAGGGGCCGCTCATTTTTTATCAGGGAGAGGGGGCTGGTGGAAATGAAGGGGGGTCACCCCAAAAAAATATAGCCTCAAAGGGGGGTCACCAAAAAAACAAAGGCACCACCTGGTCACAATTTCCAGCCTGGGTAATCAACTAATGTCTATTTATCTCTTAAACCTGGAAAAAAACAAATAAAAATTTCCTATAACAAAAACGGGCGCAAATTGTTATATTCTGAGTTGGAGGTGAGTTTATTATGTCACTTGTTCACCATCTCAAGTCGCTTATAAAAAAAACGATTTAATTTCGAAGCTTGTGAAAAGTATGTGTGGTTGACTGGTACAATCATTAATGATCCATTAATATGCCAAGAGAAGGGAACTTGGAATAATAATAATAATAATTTATAATAATGATAAATTAGATAATTATACATTAGAGTAATAATACATTTGTATTACTATTATTTTTTCAATTACTATTACAACATAAAAAATTATATTGCACCATTCCTTTAGATATTAGTGAATGCTATCTACTCTGCTATTTAAGCAATAAAAGTACTTTCCGCGTGCTCTCTGCTTTCTTACAAACACGAGGGAGATGTTGGGAGAACTGATCAAAACTTGAAAGACACGAGCCGAAGGCGAGTGTCTTTCAAGTTTTATCAGTTCGACCAACATTCCCCGAGTGTTTGTAAGAAACCAGAGAGCACGCAGAAAGTATTTTTATTGCTTTTAGAAAATAACATACACACGCGCGACAGCGTTGCGTGACAATCGTGTTTCTCAGGTCTCTTACAAACACGCTTTTTAACCAATCAGAATGCGCACATTCGCAATACAACATAGGTGTTATTTTCTAAAGTTTATTATTACATGTAATTGTATTTCTTCATATAGAAGTTCTTTTTATTCCACTTACACATTTATCTATATCTGGCACAGTTTTGAAGGAAAACAGGTGCACTCTGCTGATAAAAATTCATTGGTAAATAAAGCTATATGTATGTAGTTTTTAAAGTCATTTTATCTCTCCATGACACAACTCATGTTTGCCAGTACACCAATAAATTGCTGTGGGGGGGGGGGGGGGCAACCCACTTTACTATCTGTTCTGTATCTAACTGGCTGTCTGCCTGTCTATCTATCTATCTATTTATATATTTATCAACACAGTACTCAAACCCATCAAAAAGGATTACCAGCAGGGAGTCACAGGCAGACTAGCTTTAAAGCCCTGTGTTCAGTTAAACACAACTTTAATCTGGTATACGAGGAATACAATAAATTGCCATGAAATATGAGAAATGTGAAGAGTTGAATTTACAAGAAATGTGAAATGAAATGCGAAGTTGTACGAGTTGTGCGAATTACAATCCATAAACATGGCTGCACTGATAGTCACAAAGTTCATATCCGGGACTTACATACAGGTCCAGTCGCTTGACCGGGCAACACACCAGGCGGCCCGACCGAGTGCGGTGGGCTCGAACACCCTACGACTATACTAATGGAAGTGGGTCCCTGGCAGCTTTTATGCAGCACCACACTTGGCACATTGCCCTGCTTATAAAGATAAACGTGAAGAGCTTGTTAAATTTATTGAGAAAACAGAGGGTTAAATTAAAAACAAAATGTTTACTGAAAATGCTTTTGTTATTAATTATTCAAGGAAGAATATTCAAACTCAAAGAGAAATTGCAAAATTTATAGAGTGCTTCTCTCTCCAGAAATAAATTATGACATTATAGAATGGGAAAATATGCTTTTCTTTTTATTTAAATTGATTTGGGTTTATGTACAATTTTTTATATGATTCCAAATAAAAATGTCTGTCTGTTTGTGACACTGAAATAATACTAGTCCCATCTTGAAATGTCTCTCTACTGCTGAATACACATCACAAATTAATAAAATATGGGTATGAACAGACCTAGAAGTGAATGGGCACATATGAGACAGTGAAATGGCAAAGTTGGGTAGCTAAGCAGAAAACATATAGAAATCACCTTGAAATTGTTGTTGCTGCTGTTTTTTTTTTTTTGTTTTTTTTTTTTTTGGGGGGGGGGGTCTAAAACAGCACTGGTTCTGTCATCCCATCTGCCTCAATCTGCAGCCAAAGCAGTTGCTCATCAATGGGTCCACAGAGTAACCTCAAGTTTTCCTATTGTCTACAGTACATATATGGACTTTACTGTATTCACATGCCCTTGATAAAAACTGGACTTTCCTGATATCATAAATGCATTCAGGGTGAGTCTAAACTAGGTGGGCCTTATATTTTTCCCTTGGTTACTGTTTGTATGTACCTAGATGGTAGACTATACATGAGCACCCTATATTTATAAAATTAATTGTAATAAGTCTAGACTATGCTAAAAAATAGACTCTGTTTGCACTGTTTATGACAATATACCTGGAACAATTAGTATTAACTTAAGATATGTGCCCTATTCAAAATATAACATAACATTTTTCTAACAAAATAAATGGGCAGTTAAAGAAAATGCAAAGCTTAGTAAGCCATAGGCGATACTTTCCATTATCACTGTAAGTACACCTTGTCAACCTTGTAATTTATGACAGAACTGTCTGGTAGGCTAGAGAGTTGGCAATGACTTTGTATGTATACAGCTGTATGTAACGGCAGGCTAAGAAGCTATATCCCTGAAATCATACTAGCCTGATAGGCAGAAAATGTAAGTTCATCATTACAGTGCAGAAAAAGAAATTGCCAAGTCAAAGATTCAAATATTCGAAGACATCATTTGCAACGTTTTACAATTTAACTTGGTACACTTCTTTACTCCTTTTTTAATTGCAATGCCTCATGAAAATAACAAATACAAAAAAAAACATAAATAAAGACATGAAAATTATTCCCTTTTCACAAATATTTCCATCTCAATCGAAGGATAAACAATAGCTCTGAAGCAAATACTAATTTCAGTTCAATAAACTATTTTCCTTTGTACATTATTCACTCACTTTAAAATATATACACTTAAATAATAAATAGTTTTAAATAAACTTTTTGTACATCCTTGTTTGTAATTCACTTTATAGAGGCATTTTTTCAGAATAAATGAAAATGTCAGTTAAAAAATGCTTTGTTATGCAATCGCATTACTATGCAAATATGTTTGCAGAGCAATGTACACAAACATGGGAAGCCATTGAAGTGCCGCAGGGAAGCTAGTTGACAAAAACTATCTTAATACAGACCTTTTCGTCTGCCATTATTCAAAGGTTACATTTATGGCTGATAAAACACAAACTCCCAATAAAGGGAAAACTTAAAATATTGTTATTGCAGAGTTCTCATTTCCATATAGAATATCAGTGGCATCTGCGGAATTAATTTGGCAATGTACCATCGAGACCTCGAAGTTTAATACGGGTAAACACTATGAATATATAATCAGATCTTGCAATGAGCGCTAACGGGAGTCGTCATCGAACACTTGAAGAGTTTTATAGATGTAAGACGTAATGACAAACGAACAACCAAAAGACAAGATCTTCCAATTAATTATCATAGACCAAAGCAGGGGCTTATCTTCGGCACGCGACTCAGGGCTGCCTCCAATAAAACACAGAATCTGAGCTCGCGCGTGACGAGTTTAAAGGGGCTGCAAAATTCTAATCGTGTAATTTCACTCGCTACCCGTCTAACTAGAATTACAAACAAAACAAAGCAGCACTCACCTTTGGTTCTTGTTATATCTTTTATTTTCTTGACAAATTTAAAGTCAATCGGATCTGACCACAGGACAGTTTTTTCACTCCCGCAGACTGTGGAGTGAACAACAGAAGCACGATCGAGTCCACATTTCGGTCGAGGTAGAATAATTCTTTGAAGTACTTGTAAAGGTCCTGCAAACAGAGTACTTAGATATAAACAGCTTTGCTGCATCGGGTAGCAGCGATCTCTTAAATAGACTGTCTTATAGCCCAAAGACTCCAGTGTTAATCTCGAGAAAGAGAATATATCCCCTAGAGAGGAGTGCATCTGAAATAGCAGCCCCGTGTCCTCGGATTCCAAATATTTTGGCAAAATAGTAACTTTCCATAACTGTTGTGTTCCAGGCTCCAAGTCGTGGGGTCTGGAGAAGTTCGGCTGTTCAAAGCTCTCTGTGCTCCCGAGGAATAACTTGTCCTTATCTGTTAAAATAGAAACATGATTGCCAGGTTGAAAACTTGCGCTGGGTTTCCAAGCGAACCCCGAACAAATCTTCACGACGAATTCGCGAAATTTCGGGAATCGAAAATTCTTTCTATTACCACAGTAATATAACCATTTTTCACTTAAAAAGTCACAGACTTCTTCTTTGGAAATGTGTCCCTCCATTAAAAAGAATATGCTAGAGACCGAGGCATTGTTTACATTAGAATTTGGCAGCAACCAGATCGCATCTAGCGAGTTCACTTGACGGAGTTTTTCGTTTAGAAGTCTGCTGTTATATCGCACACAGCATGCACTTATGAGTTTTCGTACTAAAAGCACAACCGGGACGAGAGTACAGAATAATCCCAAGCAAATACAGAACAGCAGTACGTTTAGAGTGAAGACGGTAAGAAATTGAATAAACTTGAGCAGTAGGTAGGATTCAGTTGGGTGTCGAATACGCTTGATCTTGGCTTTCCGATGTTTTGGGATTTTCTGTATTGTTGTTATTATTGCGGGTTCTTGGTTAAAATTACCGTCGCGTTGTGGATCTGAGATTCTTGGCGAGGCCCAAGCATTGGAATAACCCGAAGACATGCTATGTGAGCCATTCAGCCATCGACAACGACAGGTCCCAGCTATATCCCTTTAAGATTCATCTTCAATTCGTCAAATACAAAATCATGTACTCAGGATACCGAGAGAATTGGCCAGCAATTCCTCTTAAGTTTTGTCTTCATGATCGGTGTTTCACTGCAATAGATCGCTTCACTAAGGTGGAAAGGCTTTCGGCGTCCCAACTACGGTGGCCTTGCATATTTACTTAGTCTTTTTGGCGAAAACCAAGTGATTCAAAGAGAAACTAATTTACGCTCGTCGCTGGGTTACATAAATCCGCCATTACTGTGAGCGGTGTGTAATAAAAATAGTCGCATTTGATTGGTAGGCTCTTGGCATACTGAACTCTGATTGGTGGACATCCTCTTACAATACAAATAAAAATAGAAAGCGGGCAATGCACAGCTGAAAACTTCAGCGAAAGATTGGCACTTTCCTCGCGGTTTTCCTTTTACCCAGTCTGTTTATTTTTGTGCAAGAATACAAATGCTCAAAATAAGTTTATATTGTGTTTATTCAACAGTCGCAAAGGGTATCCTTTTCTTGTGTTATAAAATCCGAAAGATGTAAGAAAAAAATCACCCACTGGTGAAGTACTTCAGGAAGTAAAAATTAACAACTCGAATGTTTCAATTTTGACGCTGGGAATCAAAGAACTATATCGGGCAGATTTCGAGTAATCGCACTGCAGATCAAAATCGGCGCGATGAAAATTTTAACACAATCGACAGAACATTAGGAAATTAAGTGAATATCGCCTTTTTGTAGGGAATTATTTTTTATTGCTATCAATAAAACCAAGTAACAAATTAGTGGTAAATCGGTATTAGTGAAGAAGAAGAAACACCCATAAGTAATATGGTATTGTTTTCTCTGCTGAGGTAAAACCTTAATATCAGTCCCGTGCTTACCAACGTATCTACTGCCAGGGGGTCGATTTATTGGTGACAATTCGTCGCCAACTTTTTAGTCTCCATCAATGAGAAATCTGTTCTGCCGGTTTTTAGGAGGGATATCTTTAATTATAATAATTAATTTTGATGGTAAGCTGAAATTTTAAATTATTAAAATTATAAGGGAGCATAACAACAGACAACGCAGCTGTATGAAAAAGGGGATTATTCGGAATGGAATGCACCAATTTTGCCAACGACATGAACAGTCATGGTTTCAAAACGGGAGAGCAAGGGAGTTCCCGTACGACATAGTCAAGCTTGACGTCACTGATAAAGGACTGAATACGTACACCATCACGCAGAACTGGAGGGATCGACGTACATGTATCTTTGTAATAACTTAACCGCCACTTTGTAGGACAGATATAGAAATGTACACTGGGGAACACGGCACAAACTGGAACCATAAGGGGGTTCATTGGCTTCTGCGGCAATAAATATAGGTTGAACATCGTTTTCGCTTCGCACAATTTTCTTGCGCACCCCTTCCCCCCACCTGCTTGAACCCCGTATAAGTAGTTATTTCGATGTTTGTTCAAGGAATGCTATCTGTAATAGTAATAAACAAGAGAGAATAAGAAAGCGGTTGTCTAAAACGTCATGTACGGGTTCCATTTCAATCATCTTTTTTGGAAAACCTCCAAGTCTGTTAGAATAACACAGTATCCTTTTGGTTATATATTACAGAAATTTAGCGTACCTTACAGATTTGTATTTTCTATAATACAAATAAACAAATCGCATTCGTAATTGACCGATCACCGCATTTTAGCAGTTTTTTAAAGTTCAAATATCTTATGCTATAATTAGAATAGCTCAAAACTAAGATATTCTGGACGTTTTGGAGAAATACGATAATTTGGAGCGAAGTTATAGGCCTCTGAAGTTGCATATATCTATAGCATATATCTATACTGATTGTTCCCAAGCCTATCATACAAGGTCTCTAAAAAATAGGGAACTTTGGTGGCCTATAACTTTGCTATTTCAATACTCCGAAATCATCAGGATTTCTTAGATTTTCCAGTTTTCGAGTATTCTTTTCTAGAGCATAAAAAATTAAGCGGGCATACCAAAACATTGCCTAACTGCTAAATTGCGGGGATCGGCCAATTAAGGAAATTGCGCTCTTAGATTTGTCAAATGATTTATCACTGATTATCTATACAGATTATGTACGAAATTTCTAGATACAACAAGGGAGGTATTATCTCATTTATAGAAATGTGCATGGCTGTCAGGGATAATCGTTAAACTAAGATCGAAGCTGTTTGAAACATCATATTCACTGCTAATGGACATATTCATATTTAAAACACAGCAGGAAATACTAATAAATATAAATTGAGTTCGCAGGTACTAAAGTACAGTGAATGCAGCACCTCATTGTTTCCGTTATTGCGATGAAATTGCCTCGCGCTCTACGCAGCTGAAGTAAACATAAAGTAAAGGATGCACATTTTAATTTTACGATACGCGGTGACGTCAATCAAGCCGGCAAAACAATCATTTCACTGTCACATTATATACTTAATGTAAAGTGAACTGACTGTATTATACAATCTTCGTCCCCTTGACAAAATCCGCGCATCCTATTGGTTAAAATTGAGTTTCCGTGAGTTTCCATTACCTGGCGATCAAAGCAATGGCGAGTGCGTTATTGGCAGTGCACCCCCCCCCCCCCCCCCCCCCTGGAAATTTTAGATTAACCCTACCCACCTGGAATTCCAGAGAATTTTCTCAATACCACGCTTGAAATTATGTTTACCCACCCTGGAATTCCATATTTTAGACACCCACCCTGGAATTTTGCTCAAGTACTAGGGTACCCACTCTGAAATTCTAGGCGGTCCTAGGACCACCCATCCTGGAATTCCACAGGTCCTCAACAGGGGGGTGCGTATATATTTTTTTCAAAATCTGAAAACCGCAAAATACGTACGTGCGTTTGAAAAGAAAACACTCAATAAAAGTACGAATCGTTAACACAAGAGATGAAGATCGTCAAGCGATTCGAACTCCTGTTCACACCTGCAACACAATATCTCATTTGAGAAAATTAGCATGTTTTCGCAGAGCTTCAACTGACTTTCACGATGGTGCGCACGCAACATAAATGGGATGAGAACGATGCTTGTTTGTTTTGAATAACAAAAGCCGTTCCGCCAGAAAGAGTTGGAACGGCTCAAGGGTATTGTTCTCACAACATCGTTAAAATGATCAATTTCTCTTACACTAACAATCAATCAACCTCAGAATTGAGGAACTTCGTAACAAATGCCATGCGCGAGAAGCACAAAATGCATTACGCAAGAGAGTCGCACAACACCGGTACAAACCCGTGCACAAACTGCGTGACAGACGCACATCAAACGCGCACGTGTACAAACACTGGCGAACAAACTGCGAGACAGACGCACATCAAACGTGCACGTGTACAAACACTGGCGAACAAACTGCGTGACAGACGCACATCAAACGTGCACGTGTACAAACACTGGCGAACAAACTGCGTGACAGACGCACATCAAACGCGCACGTGTACAAATACTGGCGCACAAACTGCGTGACAGACGCACATCAAACGTGCACGTGTACAAACACTAGCGCACAAACTGCGTGACAGACGCACATCAAACGCGCACGTGTACAAACACTGCCGCACAAACTGCGTGACAGACGCACATCAAACGCGCACGTGTACAAACACTGGCGCACAAACTGCGTGACAGACGCACATCAAACGCGCACGTGTACAAACACTGCCGCATAAACTGCGTGACAGACGCACATCAAACGCGCACGTGTACAAACACTGGCGCACAAACTGCGTGACAGACGCACATCAAACGCGCACGTGTACAAACACTGGCGAACAAACTGCGTGACAAACACACATCAAACGCACACGTGTACAAATACTGGCGCACAAACTGCGTGACAGACGGACATCAAACGCACACGTGTACAAATACTGGCGCACAAACTGCGTGACAGACGCACATCAAACGCGCACGTGTACAAACACTGCCGCACAAACTGTGTGACAGAGTCGCACACCACAGGCGTACAACACCGTGTACAAATGGCGCACAAACTGCGTGACAGAGAAGCACGTCACACGCGCACAATACCCCGTGTATAAATTCTGACGCACAAACTACGTGACAGAGACGCACGTCACACGCGTACAATACCCCGTGTACAAATGCTGGCGCATAAGCAGCGCGACAGAGACGCACATCACGCGTACAATACCCCGTGTACAAATGCTGGCGCATAAACAGCGTGACAGAGACGCACATCACGCGTACAATACCCCTTGTACAAATGCTGGCGCATAAACAGCGTGACAGAGACGCACATCACCGGCGTACAATACCTCTTTAGTGTCTGCCACGTTGTATACGCCTAATTCAGAAAAGGTTGCTTTGGTCATTGGTCATTGAACGCCTTTGTTTCGTGGTCACTGAAGCAAATAATTCCTTTGTTTCGTGCTATAATTGAAAGACCAAACACCAAAGCAACCTTTCTTGAATTAGGTGTATGCAATTCGGGCCGACCCAAATACCAAGTAAGAACGGCTCGTGATTAGACCTGCGTACGTACTGCGCCCTTAAGCTCCATTCGATGACGGCCCAAAACTGAGAAATCTGTGGCATCACATCAGATTGTTTGGTTTCGGACCCGATTTTTCTTCGACAAATCATGGCTCAAAAAAACAGTCGGCCCGACAAATAGCAGCTTGTAACTCAGACATAAATAAGCAATATTCATCTTGTATCTTACAACTCTCTTAGCGAGCCCCGAGCCTTTTTTGGCAAACTAGAAAAAAAAGCAGACATGTAATACGGTGGTCATTTACAAGATACGAAGGATTAAATATTCCACTCCATTCGACAATATTAGTTTAACGAAGAAATGCAAAAAGCAATACATTTCAATTCTTTCAAAATCATCAATTATACCATGGCTCATAAATTGGTTACGTAGCTTTAGCCTGCAACTTCTCTTACTCGGTGTACCTAGCATGATAGGCAGTCTTGGAGATTGACCGATTTTTCCACGCTCCTCGCTCCCCTTCAATTCCATTCGCAACTCCCGCCCAACCGACAAATAGCGATTCAGCTTCCGTCTTTCAAGAGATGAATTTTAAAATGAGCTATACAATTACAGCCGCACGCTTTAAAAAAAATATATTTTTTGATAGTTTATAAAAACGTAGCTTTCCCCTGATGCAATTAAAACTTGAAAGAGTTGTAACTCTTGGCGAGCCCGGAGGCTATTTAAGGCGAGTCTTTGAGAAATGTAACAAAAACTTGAAAAAATATGTCGATAAGTTTGCAACCTTGCCTTATTGGGTCACTCATTATTTGTTAATGAAAAATGGCAAGAAATACATCAAAAGGCTCTCGGAGCTCGCCCCAAATCGATCGGGGCTCGGTGGCTCGCAAAATAGCAACCCCCCGTGAGCGTTCACAACTGTCTTAATAGGCCCTTCTCACGTCAATATTGATTAATAATATTTATAAAACAGCTAAGATAGTACGCGCGCTCTGATTGGTTGAGAGCTCTGCATTCTCACATTAAAAACGCACGGCAGATGCAATGCTATTTTATAATATAGATATAAAGAGCGGATTTCTGTGATTTATTTAAGTAATAAAAAGTGAATTTCCGTGGTTTATGTGAGAAACGCACTTTGCACACTTTTGCACTTTGTTACCTTTTTTTGGCACTTTGTTACCTAAAAACTGCACTGCTCTCAGCCAATCAGAATCCATAGATTTTTTCATGTGTTTTATTAAATGTGATAAACGCACTCAAACTGTTCTCGTGTTTTTTTCCAGCATCCCTCGTGCCTTTCTCACATTATAAACCACGGAAATCCGCTTTTTATTGCTTATATTAAATAATGGTTATCAAATGGAACCCAGTATTCAATTCTACACATCCATATTAGTAACTTTTGCAAAGTTTGGTGAAGATGCTCGGATACTGGCTTAGATATGAATTTTCAAAGCTTCATAATCTGCATGGCTTACTTTTTACGAAGAAAAGTCAAAGCTGGACGGGCGGGCGTCAATGACCGTCCAGCCTCGTTTTGATGCATTTGTCTATACATTTCTTTGTAAAAAAAATATCCAGTTCGAAGTTTTGAAAATTTATATCTCAGCCAGTATTCAAGCCATTCTTTGGAAACTTTGCAGTTTTACTAATCCCTAAGCATTTCTAGAATTGAATATACCGGGTTCCGTTTCCTGATAAAGATTACATATTATTAATCAATATTACCGTGAGAAGGGCCTTTAATGTCGCTTGATCAATCTGATCAACTATGAGGGTCTTAGCGAGAGCCAATCTATGCGAGGTTTGAACAAAGCAAATCAAAAATAACGTGTTCTCGGAAATCCTTGGCCGGTCAATGATGATTTTGATTTTGATAACGGGAACAAGAACTCTTGCGTCCGTAGCCAACAAAGAGCAACAAAATATTAAGTAGACGAATCATATCAGTGTGCTTCATTGTTTTTCTAGACCACTATAGTTTTGGTGGGGTGTTACAGAACGTGCAAATTAGATAACTGAGTGAAAATGTTGTAAAATTGTAGGTACTACAGGGTCACCTTATCCAGTGATTGGCCAGATGGTCAGTGAAGTTGTGTGTATTATTGTCGCCGTGTGAGTTCCGCTTTTAGGCAGTGCCTAAATCTATATATTATCAGTGTGCTTCATTGTTTTTCTAGGTAGATGACCAACTTTCAGCTGCCAAGGTTCGCACGAACTCTATTGTTGTCAAGACGAAGCCACAAAGTGAGCGATTGCTCATCATTTTCTCTCGTTATCGCCACATTTTCTCAATTATTACAGCAACAAAGCAGTTGAAATATGTTAAGGGCACTAAACAATTGAAGACCCAAGGAAATCTCACATTGTTTTGATAACTGCTGGTGGAGACGTTCGGCTTTAAATAGTACTCAATATGCAATTAATTTTAGAATTTGACGGCTTGAAGAAATCGCGTTACCTTGATCGAAATTTAGATAGGCGTTTTCCCTTCGCCGTTTGCATTTATTTTCGAAAATTGTACAGAATGACGTGTGATCTCCGCTTAACTAGATTGAACTTTTACTTTTGTCAAGTTTCTGCAAAATCCAATAACTTTCAACAGGCCTAAGTAAAATAAAAGAAACACAGTTCACTTGCCTCACAGCTGTCCAAAATACATTTAGCTAAGTTGCGACGGCTGCACTACACCATAGCCACTAAATAACCTTTTTTCACATAAAATGATTTTTAAATTGACGACAAGTAAAACAACTCATAAACAAATGAGCCGGCCCGTGGATAAAAGGTACAAATGCAACTGAAAAAAGACGACTTGTAAAATGTTTCATGGCAGCTAAAATAAATTATGCTTTATATGAGGCTGACCAAAACCCAACACCAACAGGAAGCAACTGCACTGCTACAAAAATACATTTCGAAAACGGTCAATTTATCCCATTTATGTTCCTCGGTCAGCTATTCTCGGATTAGGAATAATTCCTGATTATTTATTTTTATTTTTTGATGCCGTGACATTTGTTTCCAAGATCTTCGTAAAAAAAAACAGTGGATATACTTATAATTACTGGTTACAAAGGGAAGGAAGAAATACAGTTAAAATCGGCATATAAGAACTTAGATTTTGAGAATATGTTAAGGTTGGATTATGCATGTCAAATCAAATAAGAATCTGCATTAGGCTTACTCCAGGCTCTCATACGTGGGTTTTTACTGTATAAGAAAAATAGATAATAATAACAGCTAATGGATTGGGAAAAGGAACAATATAGAAATGGGTGTAGTTTTTAGTTCAATTATATTGAGCATCAGTGAGCTGGGTGACAAGTTAGAATGGAAAGAATTTTAAGCAGTTTTTCCCACAAACACACGACATTGTAAACATTGAGCAACTGCCACCTAAATATGAAATAATTTGCGTGGTTAAATTATGTTTTTTTTAAAGCAGCGGAAATTGCACGTCGAAGCGGCCTGCGAAATGTTAGATTTAATGACTATTTTATCATTAACGTCATATGCATGCAATAGAGGCTATTTAAAATTAATTCCATTCCATGATTCAAAGAGACACACTGCCTAGATTTGCGCAAGATAATACGGAAAGCGTTCATAATAAAACCGAATAACAGCCTTTCAAGGTCCATATTTAGAATTCCCTTTTTTGGAACAGCTGAGCACAATCCGTGTGAAAAGTCCTACCTTCAGACTAGAAAGTCTTTTTAAATGATTCTTCTCATTATCATAGCCTTTATTCCTTTTATAACTTCGCTTTATAAACAAATAATAACGTGTGAATCTTAGGTAGCACAGTGACCTAATGCTTGGCGAGGAGAATTAGCTATTGAAATAGATTGCTATTTGTAAGCAGATAAGTGGAGATATTCTGAGGATACCCCAGTTTTCCTAGAGTCACAAGTTCATATTGTTGCTACAACAAATGGTACCAGTTTTATGGATTGCACTGTCTGTGCTATTTGAATAATTATCTGTTTTTATGCTTCCTAAATTTTATCGGCAGGTGGAATGCAAAACGCCATGCTCTATCTCCAACCAATGCGTTAATATCGCGAGATAAGTAGGAGTAATAAAGGCTCTAGGCCGTACAAGAAACCAATAGTTTCTATCGGAGATGTTATCGCACGGGTTATTGGGCTACACGGGGTGATTATATTCCTGCAGCAAATTCATTTAACTCTACTTAGGGTCTCGTTAGTCTGGGTTCGGGGCTGGGTTTGTTAGATAAACGCTGAATAATATATGACAAGTGAAAGAAAAACTCGTAGCATACAGGTTACGATTGTGAATGATAGAAAAACAATCAAAGCTAAAAATAATTTAAACGACACCAGAAAAAAAAAGTGCTATATTACTTGTTATATTGTCTATCTAAGTTTAAATAATTTCCTGCAGGAGATAAATTTACATTTCGAATTTCCATGTCGGTTATTCAAAACTGTTAGGTCCTTTAAAGAAATTGAGAAGAGTTGACAAAGATTGTTTTGGGACAATTGACACATTGTTATCATTTATGAGCCAATGAAAGGGCAGTGTTTTCCAGATGTTTGGCTTAATGGCTAAGAAAGGAATCGCCTCGCGCTCACTGGTACCATATGGACTAAGAATAAAGATTTCACAGGCAAGAACATAAAACACGAAACGTGCTCACAGATACTTATTCCTCTAACACGCTGAGCTTGTGGTACTACGCTAGGGAGCGAGCCGTTGACACTCCTGGTCCCATCTACTGGAATATTATTTCTACTTCTCGCAACAAGACTTTCAAATTCGAATGCGGTAACTCTTTAGAGCACTAACAGTAAGCGCAAAAAAATCGTACAGGGTAAAGGCACCGTACAGTAAAAACGGACGGATATCCCCAGGTCGCTGGGATAACCTCAGGATCTTCGATACTGTGACTCGTAAGAGACTAAATATAAAAAGAGGAAAGCTGAGACAGCAAGATTATCACAAGATCATACTGGTTTGCGAGAAGTGTTACATTTGGGGTAAAGTTGTGACTTATGGTCAATTATAAAGGAAGGAAAGGCATATAACAGAATAACGTGCAATTCTTCTTGTCGCCTCATAGAGGAAGTCGACACATCACCATATTGACTCCAGTGGTTAATAACGATTGATATTTTACGAATTCAGGGTGAATATTATTCGAGTATGGCTTTTCAATTTGGGAGTACGACTAGATTAAGGCATATTGACTACCCGGAGAATCAGAACAGAGTGCACTGGGAACAACCAGCACAGTCCTTAGTGCAAGGGAGGGAAGTATCAGGACTAAAAAGCCCGCCATTTTCCTGCGAAGGAAATGACGAGTCGAGAACCACGGAAAAGGGAAATCGCGGGAACGCAATTTCTCGTAAGGACAGCGGCGCGCCACCGGTTGTAGTGACAAGTTTATACCGCAATAATGAGACACTGAACAATGCCAAGAATAATAATAACAATCTCGCTTTACAAACGAACTATTCAGCCGCACACTCTAGTTTACGGAATGGTGTAGTGGGGAATAATAGTACGACGGGTGTTTCTATAGAGTGGGACGTAATCGAGTCGTTCACAGAATTCGCGGCGTATTTGGAACTACAAAATCCTATTTGCCCGGCAGAACTTCTAGATACTCCGGAGAAGCTAATGAGCGTACTTGCTTGGGACGTGTGTGTTTAGCAGGAACAGCGAACTGCGGGGGAGATTAGTTTGAGTAGGCGTTTAAAGGGTCGAATGAAGGAACAAGAATATCATTCTCTACCGAAATAAATGCAGTATAGTACTCTAGCGCGATCTCAGCGATCGTGTACAAGTACGTGGTCAGGCCAAAGAGAAAAAGACAAAAAAACATTTATCTTTTACAGTAATTAGTTGGACGCGAAACAGAGCTGCGTATCTGATTGCTAGGCGTATTTTTCTAAGAAGCTTATTTTAAGCAGTTGAATTTGATATCAGCATTATATTGAGTGCCGCTAAATACTGACTCTTTAACAGATCTCTTCGAGATCCAACAAAATCGAAAAAAACGATTTTATTAATGTTAACGATACAAGGTTACAGACCAAAAAACTAAAGGTTTCAAACGCATATTAAATATTAACGATAAAACCTCGTGTTCTTATACTCGAAAGGCTAATATGCTAATGTTTTTACTAAGAAACCTTGGGCGCTTTATCATTCGTTGTAAAAAGAAAATACTTCTACGCTAAATAGTTTCGGGGAAAATAAATAAAACTATATTCTACTAGAATCTGGGTTGCATGATTTGTGAAAAATTACAAATTAACGTTCGAATGCATTATTTCATATACCAGTTTCAATTTATTTATGACACTATTACTTATCATGTTCACATCTACAGATTGCGTGCCACCGACATAAAAATACTAATTTTCAACTAGACTCAGAATGTAACTATTTTTTATGTCTGTTTGGAAAAACAAAATAATGATCTGTATACTTTGCATCTTTTCGCCGTTTTATGCAAATCACTCTAAAACCGTCCAAAAGTGAATATCAATAAAGTGAGTATTTCACTCCGAAGGCCACCTGTAACACAATTGTTTACGCAAAAATAATTTCTGTTCAAATCTTTTTAAGACGGACAATGCAGGTTGTTGAAGCTGCCAGCGAGGACCTCTTACTCCTCTATAATCTCTTTAATTCTTATCACTCCAGTCTTTTGATGTTAAGTGCAGGGAGAATAATAAGGGAAAACAAGTTCTAGATATCCGGTTTCACGCCAAAACAAAGAAAGACATGTTATGCAGCAAAGAAACCATCTGATTTTTTATGGACTTAGTTTTGTACTATCCTATAGATCTGAAATTAATCTCGGCCTTTTCTTATAAAGGTTGACTCTTAAATGCTCAGAAAAGAACGATCGGAAAGCTTATTACTATGTGCTATAATGATTATAGTTTCAAAAAGAAATAAAACAAAACACAACCAGGGAAGCGCACTTCCCTGATACAACATATGAATAAATTCGCGCCAAACTGCTGCGCTCGAAAAAATACACTTTCAAGACTTATTTGCCAAAAATCATGAAATTAAGAAGTCACTATGTAAATGAAACTATAGAAGACACTATTTGAAATACTTTACACTTAGCTGGTACATTTTAAGCGTTCGATTTATTTTATAGCATTAAATGCTTTAGGGGTCAACGAAGTACTAGTTCTAGTACTGTTTTATATGTGCATAAGTCAACGATTATAGGTAGGTTCTAATACAGCATTTAAAACGCAATCTTGAGGATGACATCGCCAGATTACTTGAACCAATATTTCTTACTAGAACACAAACACGATTTCGAGTATAGAAACAAACTATAACCAAAACAAATCGTGTGTCTTAATTCTCTCAAAAGCACTTTATATCGTCCGAGGTAGTAGTTATCACATTGATTTAAAAGCAGATCGAAATGATAAGCATTATGTACTTAGATAGCGACAAGTGGTGAATCATCCACTCACTACTATTTGTGAATACACTGAGAACTATTCCATTTTAGACGCCATTTTCTCAACGGCCGAAAAAAAAGTATGCCGAGATATGACTAGTGAAAACACAACTGAGGGGTGGACCATTACAAATTTTTTTTTTTTTGGGGGGGGGGGGGATCTTGCAGAGATCCGAGCTAAGACATCATAAAAAAGATCCGAAACAAATATATTGCACGACCTGATCCCAGAAAAAAAAAATCATGCCCAAAAAAATCTCGATATCAGGAACTAAAACTCGCCTATTCGTGCCTGTTATCGCCTCTTCCCGCTAATACCTCAAACGCAACGTTTACGCTAATTTCATCTCTTCCCGCCCACCTTTGACAATTTTCTATTTTCACCTAGTGTTGCCTTTTCTTTCCCTTTCTAGTTGGCAAACATTCTGTATCACAGGGAATTTCTTAGAAACACATCAATGGGAAAAGCTTAATTTCCCAAGGCACACGCAAGGGCAGTGTTTGGAATTCACATGTACAGCCATGGGAAATCCGTACACTTCCCATCCTTCTACCACGGGAAATTCAGCTTTTCACATGGATGGGTTTCTGCAGAAATTCCTTGTGTATTCTCGTCAGTATTGCTTCCCTGGCGTTTATATTTTCTTATGATATTTTCTATACATGCAGCGCGAATAGGCTAGTTTTGCCCAATATCTTTTGCACCATCCTGAGCATAATGCTATCCTAATTTCTCAATCCAACCGCAAAAACAAACAAACAACAACAACAAATAACTGAACTTCAAATATTTGAAACTGAAAATATATTTTGACAGATCACACTCAAGTTAAGAACAAGCCGTTGTTCTGTGTCTATTAAAGGTGTATTTAATTACGTATAATATTTTATCTATGCTACACTAAGTAATTTCTACTTTGAAATTATTTACTTTAGTAGTCTTAAGATGTTCTTTAGTTTTTAGAACTGGGAGCATGATTATGCTTGACTTGGTTTTGCCTGCAGGAAACCAATATGTGTTAAATATCCCCAATTCCAACTTATAGAGTAAACGGAGTAGGGAGTAGTAAATGTGATTTCCCAGTTTTCTAATTCAGAAATAGTTTAAAAAATATTCTCAGAATGTTCGCTTCATGAGCTGTGACTGTTAAGCTTGATCTGCACGCTTCAGTCGGACAACGTTTCTTGAAATTCTATACACCCACTTCTAAAAAAAAACCGTTGCTCTCAACAAGATACTTAAAACATGCCACTAGAGCCTCACGGGAAATACAAAGTTTGAGATTGCGAGATAGAGGGAACAAAACGCAATAGGTAACTTATTCCGACCAACGGCTGTATACGAAACAGATGAGTAATACTTGCAGACGATCGTCTCTAGATAGGGTTAAAGCACTTCCTCATACTGCTTCCCACTGATAAGCCTGTACTAAATATCATACTAAGGCAGACCATAATATGTCCACGTTCTACAATTAAGACTCCCTAAGATCTTCCTCTAAAGCTTCATTCCTGTATGTTATCTGATTTATTTTCTGAAAGCTATCGCCGTTAATTGCAAGGAAGTATTTATATAAGAGCTTTTAGGGCAGACTCATAACGTTCGATAATATTATTTTGTTAATTCAACGCAACGTTTATGATAAAAGCTGCTGATGTATTTTGGACCGGCATGAATTGTCTTGCACGTTCGATGATTCTCAAACCTGGTGGTGGAAAACTCAGTAAAATTCAGAACACGCTTTTAAAACTACCTCACGTTATGATGTCGTCCCCTGGTAATGCACAGGGTAACTCTTTGAGAGCCCGTATCAGCTACTCCTTTGTCATTTTCGTTCGTCGATATCAGAGAGAAATCTCTTGAATAACATCCAAAAACAAAGTTTCAGATTTGATTTACCAAATTCAATCGAGAACACTGCTCTATATTCTCTAAATCAGCCGATGGAAATGGATGCTTCTCCGACTTGGTATGTTGCTATGCTGTCAAAATGGCGGTACAAAATACAAATAAATATCCTGGAAAAGGGCAGAGACTGGCTAACGGTAAAAATACCTTTCTGGAGAAAATGCGTGTTACTTTCTAGCCTTTACCAAGAGACGGTTATTTTCTGCCCAAAATACCTTTCGGTCCACGCTTTGCATGCTCTCACAAGCATTTGATCTTTGCCTTTTAGCACCGACGTTTTTAACAGGCCATAATCTTCCTGTAGACAAGACAGAAACTTTAAAATATACAGACGTGGTGCAAACACATATACAGTGGAACCCCGATTTTACGATCCTCGATTTAACGATACCCCGATTTTACGATGACTTTTCTTGGTCCCGGCAACAATACCTCGCCTTTAAATCCTTACATCTAGAGTTCGTTTACAACGATACCCGATTTTACGATGCAATTTCGCTGCTCCCTTGGGGTATCGTAAAATCGGGGTTCCACTGTACAATTTAAAGGACCATCGTGACACACATGGTCACGTAAACATAGTTCTCTTTTTAAAGAGCTACATCCTAATATATATATTTAGCCACTGGCTAAAAGCGGAGCTCCCGGTTACATATTTTTCTGTGTTAATGAGACAAAAGGCAGCCATTGTACATAGCCTGTCATCATCATACCACGTGACCAAACACTACCATCAACCTTGCCACTTAGATAATTTCACCAAAGCTTGGTTCTGTGCGAGGTTCATCCCTTTCCAAGATTTATACATTTTCTGGTTTTATGACGTCATCGATGACGTCATACCACGTGATCATGCCATCGTACCCCCCTTACTTCACCCAAGATTGGTTGTCTGAGGTTCATCCCTTCCAAAGATATAAGCCTTTTCTCGTGTGATGACGTCATTGATGACGTCATACCACGTGATCACGCCATCTCACCCCCCTTGCCACTTAAACAACTTCACCCAAGTTTGATTGTCTGAGGTTCATCCCTTCCAAAGACATAAGCCTTTTCTCGTTTGATGACGTCATCAATGACGTCATACCACGTGACTATGGCATTACACCCCCCTTGCCACTCAAACAGCTTCACCCAAGTTTGGTTGTCCGAGGTTCATCCCTTCCAAATATATAAACCTTTACGCGTTTGATGACGTCATACCACGTGACTATGCCATCGCACTCCCATTGCCACTTAGACAACTTCACCCAAGTTTGGTTGTCTGAGTTTCATCCCTTCCCAAGATATAAACCTTTTTACTTCCGCTGTGGACGGAAGTAAATAAACCGGAAGTCCATCACAAAACAGGTCGATGCATATATAGTGGGGCGGATATGTGCAGAAATTTAGGTGAATTGTTCGCTTTTGGGTAAAAATCACCAAACTTTGACAATATGTGCAGTTTGATATGTTAGTTCAAAATTTCAAATGGGGCCATCGTGAATTTGCTGTCAACTCTTGTTAAATTTGGTTAAATTTGAGGGGGGTGGGGTGAGAAAGCCTTCGCTCTTCTTTATAATAAGAAAAGCCAAAAAGTCATATCTTTCTATAGCATGGATCGAATGAGTTGATATTAGGATGTGCTTTAACTTGCCACAAGAGCTCTCTTTTCGAATAGGTTTCAGTTGGATTTTCGTTACCATAGCAACGGTTGCCAGGGAAAGTAATATTAAAAATATATAGCAATTGTTAAAAACAGTTACAACTGCTATCTTAAGCCAACACTTTATTTTGCCAACATTGCCAATACATTTTTTCAAGTTTAATTCATTATTAAGATGAAACCGTTAAAAAAATGTCTAATATGAGCACATGTCCCCCTTAAAATAGCCAAACAAGTTCAGCATAGCACGTGTTCTCTCAGTCCTCAGCACTGCTATTAGATATCGCTGAAAACAATTGTGTGGTTAAATGAATGTGATATAGAGAAATAAATGATCTGGGTACTCAGTGGGGCTTGGCGGATTTGTATGCGTTATTTCAAATTATGTCGTTGCTATGGTAACAGTTGCCATGAAATTCGATAATTTAAAAAATATCGCTATTGTAGAATTGAAAAGTAAAAACTTGCATATAGGGCATTTTCTGTGCAATTTTAGATATATGCTAAAAAAGAAGCATAATTGGGAATTCGCTCTCCTTCATTGTATAGATACCTTAAAATGGCTCTATGCACCTTTTTCAATTAACGTTGCTCCGTAAAACGTAAAACCACGAACCATGCATCATAATGAAGACGACATTTCTCGTATTTTCCTTGAATTTGAATTTTTTTTTTTCAAACTAGATTAAAACCACCAAATGGCCCTTTGTTTACTACTTGAGACACAATTTGACAGCTGCTTCGTTTTAGGCAGGAATCATCATTGCGACTTATGATACACGGTTCACGATACACGGTTTAACGAGCAACCTTAGTCGAAACAGGTGTATACATTTCAATGTGGGATAAAAGGTTTGATAGTGGAATAGGAAAGAAAACTCGATTTCTTGTAAAAAGAAATACACGAGGTCAAATAGGGGAAATTGGAGGGAAGGCCAGGCCAGGGAAGTTGCCTGGCTCGGTCAAATCGTCATAAAACATCATTAATACAAAGATTATTTATGCCTCCCAGCAAAGGATTTGATTTGATATTTCAAGAGCGAGTGCAGCGAACGAGTGCAAAATCAAATGAAAACGAGAAGATAAATCCATATCTCCATATCTTTACGTGTGCTCATATATGGTATACGGGTATGCACCGCCTTATAGGGTATGGTTTGGGCTCCTGAGGTCTACGGTAGGGTTTTGTTGTTTGTTTGTTTGGTCGCTGATAGGGTATGTATTTTAGTATGGCCAATGCAAACAGATTTTGATAAAAGTTGTGCCGCAATTAGTGGAAAGACAGTTTATTTTAAAATAAACTGATTAACAAAATGAACATGATTCCGCTTTGATTGCGACCAATTGGACCACCCTGGTGACTAACTTCAGGTCTCCGGGTATACAATTTTGACCGTAGGTCTACGGTAGGGAATAGGGTCAGGTTTTGGAGACCTTCGCGGCACACCCCTACCCAAAAATCAGCGGGGCTGAGATACCATGGCTTCTCTGCTTGTGCAGTTGGCTTCCTCTAAGACGCTGTTGTTCGCTCGGTGATCCATCCAATTAATGCATAGAATGCGGCGCAGACAGCGCTGATTGTACTTTTTAATGATTTTTAAGTAGCGCATGTAGGTGGTCCAGGATACCTTGGATAGCTGCCTAGCCGTAAAGATCATATCATTCGTTCCTCTGTTGACTCCAGACGAAACGGTTCGGCTTTTATCTTACCTGCGACAGCATGCCGAACCGACAATGCCGACAATAGCCGCGTCTCGTAGGTCGCGGCACTAGTTCCTCTTTTTTCCAAATAAGAAGGATTAGTTTGTGGATGCAACACTTTAGCTCAAACCCTACGTGGATAAATATATTTGCTTGAATTCCGCCGATACCTGGAGCTTTGCCGTTTTTCATTCTTTTTCATCTGTGTGACAGCGGTTCCTATCTCGGCGGGCCTGCGTTCACTCCTGAGTTCAACAGAGAGTTGCTCTAACTCGCATCATACGGACTTGTCGACAGAGGAATAACGGTTCAGGAGCTCCTGGAAGTGAGAGCGGCGGTTAATGCTTTTGGGATCTTTCAAGAGAGTCCGTCACTATCCTTGATTGCAGTTAAGCCACATGGGGTGGGACATAGACTGTGGGTGTCACCCTTTTCATCAAGGCATCTCACGTGCCTTATTTGCCCACCACTCATCCTCGAATTCGCCTCGGGACTTCATCAGCTTTGATAGTGTGATACGTCTTTCTCTTGCTCTCATTCGAAGAATCACGCTGCCTCAATCAAAGAGGACTTAGTTTTCTTATCAGCTGCGTGATCACACGGTCATTCTCATCAAACCAGTCCTGGTGTTCTTCGCTGTAACTCGAATGAGTCGCTGATCGGTCCGGCAGTTGTCCACACTTACCATCGCCTTCGTTATTCTGACCTCCCTCGGGGTCACGTGCGCGAATGTCAATGTCTATGTCTATGTCTAGCATAGTCAACCAATGTTTCGACCTGGGATGCTGCCAAGTTGTTTAAATTGGTTCCTCTGGCGGAATAGTGTTGGTAATGACCAGCTGATGCTCGGCGCATAACCAGGGGTGGGTACTCAAGAAAAACATGACGGGGGGGGGGGGGGGGGGGGGGGGATTGGAGGGTTCGACGGAGCTTCATTTTGCCAAGCCAAAAAAATCCACAAGCCCAAAATTTCATATCCCAAAAAATACCTGGCTACAAATTTCGTACCCAACAAATACCACACATATTAAATAGCTAAAAGATCATTGTTTATATAAAATGGTCTCATGATCTGCTCAAGATTTTTAGGCCCCAAAAATACGCTGCAGATTTCTTGACCCCCAAAAATACGTGTAAATTTGAACCCCTCAAAAAATCTGTCGGGCCACCCCTCCCCCCGTCATGTTTGCTTATTTTTTGAGTACCCCACTGCATGTAACAAACCGTTGGCATTGCACTTCCCAACACCGTCTATACTGAATCGTACTCTTCCAAAAGCTCGCTATTCCTGCCCACCTTCGCATTAAAGTCGCCAAGGAGAACAATTCCCAACACCGTCTATACTGAATCGTACTCTTCCATAAGCTCGCTATTCCTGCCCACCTTCGCATTAAAGTCGCGAAGGAGAACAATTCCCAACACCGTCTATACTGAATCGTACTCTTCCATAAGCTCGCTATTCCTGCCCACCTTCGCATTAAAGTCGCCAAGGAGAACAATTCCCAACACCGTCTATACTGAATCGTACTCTTCCATAAGCTCGCTATTCCTGCCCACCTTCGCATTGTAGTCGCGAAGGAGAACAATTCCCAACACCGTCTATACTGAATCGTACTCTTCCAAAAGCTCGCTATTCCTGCCCACCTTCGCATTAAAGTCGCCAAGGAGAACAATTCCCAACACCGTCTATACTGAATCGTACTCTTCCATAAGCTCGCTATTCCTGCCCACCTTCGCATTGTAGTCGCGAAGGAGAACAATTTTATCATACTAATGAAGAAGCGAGCATGAAAGAAGTGAGCACGACAAGCGATATATTGCCCCGCACCTTTAAAGGAGCAGTTTCAGGAGCCGCATTACGCCGCCGATTAAATGTGAAAACGGCTAACTATTTTGAGGGTTGTGCCTTCCGTCCAAAATACACTGGCTAAATTTCCCACCGAAAACGGAACTTTTTCGAAACGCTGCCGAAGGTGGATAAATTGAGAATGCCGGGTACGCGTTTTATACAGTCAACTTTTAGCCCCCTTTTCCCGAAGCAAATTAGCCGTTTTCAAATTTAGCCGGCGTAGTGTGGACGGTCCCTGAAAAATGTTGACTTGTTTACTAAGGCACCGTCGACATTACGCCGGCTAAAGAACAGCAAAACGAGAGCCGGCGGTCATAAATCACAATATGAAAACCACGAAATTCACCCTTAAACTTGTTCAAATAGTTCGAATTTCCTGTGACAGCATTCAAAACTTACAACGAGATTTTTGGCCTTTTGGTATTTTACTTCCGTTCATAATTAGTTTGTTTTTTAATTTCTTATGATTTATTTTTAAAAGAATGCTCAGAAAGAAACATCACAGCAAATCAACTAGTTGAAATGTTATGTTAGCCGAATGTTTGCCTGTTTGTTAACACCGCTTTTAAAAGTCGACTAATAGTCGCTAATACAACAAGTAATTCCGTAGTTTCCCCGGCAAAACTTCACTTCCGGTTTGTTAATATTTCACTTCCGGTTCCTGTTAAATGACATTTTAAAAAGATATTCATGCATGGAAAAGGTTCAAAACACACATAAACTGTCTTGCAACGTACATTTGTAATACTTCGGGGTAATTGAATAACAAAAGCTTGTCTTTCGGGGGTATTTTACTTCCGGTTCAAAATGGCGGTAATTTATACATGAAATACCTAAAAACGAATAGTTTCAGCACATAACCAAGAGCTACATTGTAATACTAGCCGAAACAATGCTTGCCTCCTTGCTAATTCCGTTCATGGCCGATAAAAACGCGACATTTACGAAGTTTTTTAGTTAGAATTGTTTACTTCCGGTTTGGCAAGATTTCACTTCCGGTTATCGTTAAGTATGCGGATTTTAAAGGTACTGATGCAGCAAACAGGGTCAGGAACATGTAACAATGGTCGTGAAACGTAATTATATCGTTTTGAAATAATTTAGAACTATATACAATCGATAAATTCATTTTCCATTTCACTTCCGGTTTGAAATTGGCGGCCATTTTGGAAATAGCCCTTAAGTCGCCAAATTTGAAATTTCATGGTGGCCCCATTTTCTAAAACTTTTTTGCTCGCAAAAAGGTATCTTTCTGCAAAATGTGATGATTTTTACCTAAAAGCGAACAATTCATGCACATATCCGCCCCACTAATACACTTTTGTGTTGTTTCCTTTCCTCCTGCATGTAGCTATGGGGCTCCGCTACGCGGGCGCCTTCGGCGCCCGCGGGAGCTCCGCTATAAAGCTCGAGTGACTGCAGGGACAAGTGCACAGTCAAGCGTGACTAAATTCATGATGGGACGAAACTAGACGAAAAACAGATCACCATACGCTGCAAATAAGAGCATGCAAATACGGTATTCATCCATTTGTTTCGCGTTTACTGTAGTTTACACCATATTTGGCCAGGTTTACTCACATAGCAAACTTGAGTTTTTGTTTCGTCCAGCGCCTGAAGCAAATAAGAAATAACGGCACCCAGGCGCGGATCCAAGGGGGGGAGGGGGATGGTTCATCAGGTGCAAATACGCGCGACAAGGCAACAAGTTGAGAACGTTTCGGAAATTCAAGCTCTTACACAACTATGAAAGTTATCTCACGAACGTCACGAATGACGAACGTAGAATCGCCCTAACAAAATTTCGACTAAGCAACCACCCCTTAGCAATCGAAACGGGGCGATATGCAAAACCCTATCAAGCTCTAAAAGACAGAGTCTGTCAAATTTGCAACACAGTAGCCGTAGAAGACGAAGAACATTTTGTAGTAAAATGCATAGCTTTCAAGCCATACAGAATAAATTGTTCGAATACCTCGAAAAGGAAGCAAAGGTCGCCCTCAATGGTTTACCCCCAGCGACTATATTCCAAAAAAATTATAAAACTAAATCAAAACGGAAGTACCCCAAAACAAATCGCGAAATTTATATGGGAAAGTATGTCAGAAAGAAAAAAAAAACACATTAAAGGCTGAACAGTAATGGCATCGCCTCGCCCCGCCGGACAAAATTTTATCTGTATTTTTGTTTTTAACTACACATTTATTGGAGCCTAACGCCTATGTATTTTTATGTACACGGTATCAATAAACCATGTCTATGTCTATGAGCCCCCTCTCCCAACGAACCGACTTTTTTGGGGTCGGTTCGCTAAAGACCTTTTGTCATTTCAGAGTGGTTATTTTCTTTGTATGTGACCCAATGTATACCAGTATATTAAATTCATGATATAGCAACCACGATGTCGCCTCGTGAGAGGGCCACGGACAGGATTGGTATAGAATGTTCCCTCGTACGTTGCAAAAATGAACCCCCTCTCTTAAAATCATGGATCCGCCACTGGCACCGTATGCATGTGCCGGCTAAACAAGCAACAAGTCCTTAAAACTAGTTCCACGTAGCAAGCCAGTTTAATCCTAATCCTACCATCCTAATTTTTGCATCACGAGCTACTTGAGGTTACGGACTACCTTCGTGGTAATGGCATAATGTCTCGACAAGTGACACCTCATTTTAAAGCTCATTTCTTCACTTCAACTATGAAAACTAAAACTTTACTTCTTAAGAGATGTGTTTAGTGAGTTCCCTTTTCGGTGCATCAGTTCAACTTTTGAGAGTTCCATGCATGCGAATATACAATGCTTTCGTTCTTTAAGGACATTTTACTATGGGTTTTTGAAATTTTAAGAAGTGCCGATTTTAGAGCCAATCTGAAAAACAAACTCTTTAAAAAATCATAACTTCAAAATAAAATCGAATTTCCAAAATCCCCGACCCAGTTTTCGATTATTGTATATTCCCGAGGGTGGAACTTTCATAAGCTGAACTGATGCACCGGAAAGGGAACTCCGTAAAAAATCTGGGTTTTGTAAAATTGAACAAAATTATATACCATAGTTTAGCCCACGAAATACGCTTTAAAATGACGATGTATCACTTGTCAAGATAGGACTTTTTTTTTCAATTATGCCATTTTAACGAAAAAGTACCCCGAAGTAGTCCGTAACCTAATAAGTCACCACTTTTGCTTCCCCGAGAAAGTCATGTCTTGTCGTCAAGCACTATCGCGGCTAATCGATTCACCTGCATAATCGCCCATGCTTTGCTCAAAACCTGCTTCCTGTTCTGTTATCGACATAGTGGATGGATCTTTTTGTCAGCTAAACCAGCTGGTTTTCTTATCGCAAACATCAGTAATTACTCCTTCCACAAAGAACAACCCAATATTCCAAAACAGAATATTGAACAAAACTGTCTTAGAAATAACTCTTGGATTTTAGCTGGCCTATTCACTTTATAGGAAAAAAGGTAAAGGTAAAGGTAAAAAAAAGAGATAAAAATTTATATATAAATGATAACAATCATGGTCTTCAGATTAAATGATAACAGTGTTAATAAAAGCAATACGATGTAGAAGTAACAAGTGTTGATATCGCAAGTGAACTCTTAAAATCTTCCACAACAGCAACGCGTTGTTCTACTGCACTGAGTAATATTGGCAGACATGATGGACAAGTGCTTTGATCTTGGTCCTCACTTGCAAGACTCGAGTTCATGAATACAAATGGTATATAAGGCAGTATCACAATTTTGGGGCTAAATTTAGCTAGCTGAAATGCCTCGTTCACTAGAAATAAGCAAAATAATCGACCAGGTTTGTTAAAAGATCCTTTAAAAAACTGTCAGATAAGTACAAATAGGGAGTATTAATTTTATACATCTATGGAGCGAATGGAATTCGATTACAAAATGGCCTTTTTGATTTTACGTTGGCCTCGTGGAAATCTGATTAAAAGCTTTTAAATACAACATAAGAATGGCTATATCATGCAAATATCAGTTCCCTTTTCTTTTTTTTACACCACGTTGAAGTTTAATATTTAATCTGTTTTTAGAACATTTTTGTCCAAACAACCGTGAAACGGACCCTTTGATCAATTCATAGAACGCAAGCTCTGCAAACAAAATAGGAAATGTTGTGAGAAATACAATATATCACGATTTTCTCGATGTAGAAGTAAAAAAAAAAGATTAAAAAGTGAGTCTGTTTTCATAAGTTGGCAGATAGACACAAGCTGTTTTATTTTCTTGTACTTTCTGTAGTGTGGCAATGCTTTAAATATAGTTACGTGAAATATTGCTGTTACTTAGGATATAAAAGGAAAGAAATAGAATCGAGTCTTGAATATAATTTTGTAATCAAATTAGCATAACGTGTTCGCTATTATCTAGGAAACATAAAAAAATTGATATATTTTAAAAGGCAGTCCATACACCAACTTCAGCCATGAAAGTGTCTAGAGTAACATTTAGACTGAACATTTAGTGGTAAAATATGCTTACTTTGTTACCTAGATATAGAATTAAAGCCATGCCAACACTATTATGTGATTAATATTCTAGAAAGGAGGCCATTATCAATATGAAACAAAGATATCGTTACAACTGAAAAAACAAACGCAAATTCTTGAGCGAAAAACAAATAGCAACGACGAGTAAACGGAAAAATGGAAGCCGACAAAAAAACATGATTCATCTTCCCTTCCAAATGTATCAATAACTGCTTTTTAAAGGAAGCGGACATTTGAGTAAAATAAAAACATTTCCTTTTTTTTAAATGTAAACTTAGAATTCATAATGTACATGGTTCAAGAGGAAAAGTGAAGAATAAGCAATATCAGACCATTTGGAAGAGCCCATTACGATAGACGTTATATTCACTGCCTGGAAGAGAATTTTTAATTCCTTTTGAGAGAAAAGGAACTCATTGGTCTAAAACAAAAATCTCATTTCAAAGTTAATTCTATTTTCAAAATTGCTTCCGGGAGACGGGCGTTCGCTAATTAAACTAGAATATAATATTTTAGAAAATAACACCTATGTTGTATTGTGAATGTGCGCATTCTGATTGGTTAAAAAGCGTGTTTGTAAGAGACCTGAGAAACACGATTGTCACGCCAACGTTGTCGCGCGTGTGTATGTTATTTTCTAAAAGCAATAAAAATACTTTCTGCGTGCTCTCTGGTTTCTTACAAACACTCGGGGAATGTTGGTCGAACTGATAAAACTTGAAAGACACTCGCCTTCGGCTCTTTCAAGTTTTGATCAGTTCTCCCAACATCCCCCTCGTGTTTGTAAGAAAGCAGAGAGCACGCGGAAAGTACTTTTATTGCTTAAATAGGAGACCTCTCGCCTTATCTATTGTACATTTGTGATAGTCTGACGCACAAGCTAGTCGCCTTTGTAACACTGTTATGATGGTCGCACGTCGAACTACGGTCACTGGCTTGGTATTCACCGCAATTATTATTGAACAGTGATGATAAAGTTTGAGATTTCTTGCCCGGCAACTCTGTGTCCATTCCAGCGAATTGTGGTTAGAGAGATCTAAATTGTTATCATTTTTTACTAGCTTTACCTCTGCTGGCAGGAACCCACAACAGCGGAGCCATTTACAGTGGGTCCTTAATAAATAAATAATAATAATAATAAACTAATCAATGAATAAGAACACAAATACACCGAATAAGAATACAATTAGCTCATTGTATTCAATTAATTTTGATGTACGAAATAAAATACATTACAAAAGTTTTGAAATCATGATTACAGCTATTGCACGTGTAACACCGCGTCAAAATAACGTTAACATCAATAACAAAAACAACAACAACAATACCAATGAACAACAATGGGCCGTTATCACGCAAAATTGATTAATAATATTTAATATTAATCAGAAAATGAAATCCAGCATTCAATTCTACACATCCATATTAGTAAAACTGCAAAGTTTCAAAAGAATTACTTAAAAACTGGCTGAGATATGAATTTTCAAAACTTCGTATTCTTTTTACAAAGAAATGTATGGGAAAATACGTCAAGTCGAGGCTGGCATGGCCAGCCAGTCAGTATTCAAGCAATCTTCACCAAACTTTGCAATTTTACTAATGTGGATGTGTAGAATTGAATAAACAGCAAGAACAATACAATTTAAAGCGATAATAATAAGACTTCTTCGGCAGCCATTCCATGAACTATATAATTATTTCTTACGCTAAACAATGGGTCGCACGGAGGTTTTAATTGTTTTATTATTTGGATGAAAAGCGTTCAATTCCTATTATATATATGCAAATTTCTTTTGATACCAAACATAGATATTCATTTACACTTCAAGTGCTCAAGTTGATAGCAAAATTTCCTGAAATGACATCAGAATTGCGGAGCCTGTCGATAGTGAGAGAATTTGCCTCTGTTTGATTGACAAGGAGAAAGGGAACGATGTCGTTAATCTCCATAGCAACGCCCTCTCCATAAGCGAGGAAAGACATCGATGATACTTTAGCATCGGGTGTGAAAACTGTTAACAGGGAAATCCGCTGGTCACTTATCTGCCACAGTCGCACTGAGCGGTCTTTTGAGTCAAGTCCACCTGCTGTTGTCATGACAACATCACGTCTATCGCTTGAAAAAATTCGATGCACGCCGCCCATGTGCGCGCGCACACTATGCAATAACGTGCCGCTGGCCAAGTGGTGCAACTGTAGTTCACCGTTTGTGAATCCAAGGAGAAAATAGAGAGAGTCTTCAGTGAATGCAGCTTCATGGACATGGGACTGGGACTCCGAAATGTGGACGATAGCACCTGATGTAGCGTCATACACTCTAGCTTGATATAGATGGCACGATTCATTGAATATCACGTCTATCACGTAGCGGCCATCTCTAGATACTTGCAGGTCTACAAGAAATGCATACAACCAGTTATGAAGTGGCAAGCACAAGATACATCATTCTATCATTCTATTCCAAAAATTACAACATGCTATGGTTGAGGCATGTTGTTCAAGGTTGACACATTGGCATTGCATTCCCCTCTCGATGGAGGCTTCTGGAGTTCATGGGAGGCATGAATTCGCGGATGGGTACCTAACAGTTATACTTATTGCGTTTCCGACGAAGGAGGAAACGCCACCTATTCGGGGAGTTTTCGGCTGGATGCTATGCCATTTTATCTTCGAGACTTTGAGGAATGGCCTCGTTTTCATGCCAGAGAAGTGACGTAATATTTTAGCACCAATGACGTTCCTAGACCCCTAGATCGTTTTGGGACGACCGTTTGCGCATGTCATATATATCACGAGCTCAGAAGCATGCCTCGTTTTCGTGCAGAGACATGCACTTTCACGGGAAGGCTGTTTTTATACCTCGAGGTGAACGGCGGGTCTCATTTGCAGGTCGCAGGTCGCAGGTCGCAGGTCGCAGGTCGCAGGTCGCAGGTCGCAGTTCACAGGTCGCAGGTCGCAGGTCGCAGGTCGCAGTCCGAGATATAAAAGAGATAACAAGTTTCCGAGATAAGAAGTTTCCGAGATCACGCAGACTCCTGTAGTGGTTCTACCATTTTCTTCGAGCCGTATTCATGAAGCCGTATTCACGGACTGATAGAAACTTTTATTAAACTGCATTTCACTTTCTTTTAGCGAATTAACATTTGTCTCTGGGAACGGGAAAATTTACGCGCGAATATCAATATGTTGCTGATGTATGTATTTTATGTGTTATATAAATTCAATTGCGACATGTTTGATCTCTAAGATGCGGACTGTAGTTTTGGCAATGCAGTTTAGAACCAGGAGTGGGTTTATCTTTATCTTAAAGATGCTTAGAACCTGAGCGACGAATTAATAATCGTATCTATTTTTGTGAGTGTTTTACGAAGGTACAAAACTTTTACTTCTATTTTTGGCAAACATATGCTATGTAATGCTAATTATCGTGGGATCGCTCCATTTCTATTGGCCGTTTCACAGACTGTCAATCACGTGCTGCACAAACGAAACTCTCTGTTCTGTTTTCTTCGATCTTGAACATGATCGAGTTGAAAACTGGAAATCACAATCTTATAGAAGACTTGATACTTATTGGGGGAATTAAGTTATACACAGAGATGTAAACGCTCCCGCATTTTGCGGGAGATTCACGCATTTTATCTTCATTTCCCGCATTATATTTTAATCGCTTCTGATACCTTTGCTGTATTTCGCAATTGAATTTATATAAACACATAAAATACATACATCAGCAACATATTAATATTCGCGCGTAAATTTTCGCGTTCCCAAAGACAAATGTGAATTCGCTCAAAAGAAAGTGAAATGCAGTTTAATAAAAGTTTCTATCAGTCCGTGAATACGGCTTTATCAATACGGCTCGAAGAAAATGGTAGAACCACTACAGGAGTCTGCGTGATCTCGGAAACTTGTAAAAAATATTTTATATCTCGGACTGCGACCTGTGACCTGTAACCTGCGACCTGTGACCTGCGGCCTGCGGCCTGCGGCCTGCGACCTGTGACCTGCGACTTGTGACCTGCGACCTGCGACCTGTGACCTGCAAATGAGACCCGCCGCGAGGTGAAATGTTGACGACTCACTGAGCGCATGGTAAGAGACAAGAAGTTCTTCACAGTTCATGTGCGTTTATTTTTTGACTTGTGCTTGGACAAAAGACTCAACGAAAGGTACGGGACATTGATCACAACATCAAATCACTCTGCAGTACATTTTTGGCTAAAAAAACGGCGTTATATTTCTCTCTGAGCGTGAAATCCATCCAAGTTTTTACGGCAAAACGATCTTCGCCACGCGGGTGCATGTCTTCGACCGAATGTCAGATGAACACAGGGAGCAGAAATTCAAGTTTCTTCGCTGGGTTGCCTGATTTGAGTTTGAAAGTTAACACAATTCCAGTAGTTACTTCGCTGGGTTGCCTTATCTTGGTCTCAACGACAACACGAATCCCAGTTTCTTCGCTTGGTGACCTGATTTGGGTCTGAACGTCAACACAAATCCCAGTTGTCACAGTTGCTTCGCTGGGTGGCCTGATTTGGGTCTGAGTCAACACAAATCCCCGTTGCTTCGCTGGGTGACCTGTTTTGGGTCTGAAAGTCAACTCAAATCCCAGCTTCGATTTGTGCCAAATGTCAGTTTTCCATGATCAGACTTTCAATACAATTCCTACTTACTTGTCAGAATGGACAGTTCACAGCCCTACATATAGCTTTTCACATGTATTTTCAAAACTTAATCATGGAACCCTGTATGACTTTAATTATGTTGTATGTGGCAGAGCTTCTGACATTGTGATCAATGTTTCCAGAAAAGAAAAAAAGTTATGCTTCTGATGAACTTGACAGTTGGCAATGCAATGCATAATATTAGAAAAGCAGTAAAGAGTCCTACTAGAAACAGCAAACTAAAGAGAATTGACAAAGAGCCATCAAGAGTCTGTCTGAGCCAGGACCAAAATATTCCTCGAAAAATACATGCAACATGCATAAAAAAGCTCAAAAGCAATTGCATTCTAATGATCTCAGTCTTGTTACAATTGTTAACAGTTCAGGGAAACGCACTTATTAATCTTAGATTATTTCTAGTATATTATTCTAAATTTCCAAAACTGTTAAAGGGAGGCTGTCACGATACGCGCATGCTCCAGGAACGATCACTAAACAAAACCATTTAGACCATCCTATCAGAAAACAATTGAAGAATATGCAAAACGTAAACATTTGGTCGGATGGATCGAGAAATAGCGAGACTAAAACGGATTGTTTTTGTGTTTTTCAGCCTTCGCTGGCCATCGTTACGGGACGATACTTCTTTGTTTTGAGATGCGCAGAACAGCTGCGCAGTTGCGTGACACGCTCCCTTTCAGCAATAACTCGATGATCATAACAGTGGGATCCCTCATAATTTCTCATAAATCACTGGGGCCCTTTACAGTGTGCACTGAGTGGAGTACTGGGCGTTGTTTCTGATGAACACGCCCGATGTGTGTTCTTCAATAACTCGATGGTGATCATAACAGTGGGATCCCTCATAATTTCTCATAACTCAATGGGGCCCTTTACAGTGTGCACTGAGTGGACTACTGGGCTTTGTTTCTGACGAACACGCCCGATGTGTGTTCCTCAATAACTCGATGGTGATCATAACAGTGGGATCCCTCATAATTTCTCATAACTCACTGGGGCCCTTTACAGTGTGCACTGAGTGGAGTACTGGGCTTTGTTTCTGATGAACACGCCCGATTTGTGTTCCTCAATAACTCGATGGTGATCATAACAGTGGGATCCCTCATAATTTCTCATAACTCCTTGGGGCCCTTTACAGTGTACACTGAATGGACTACTGGGCTTTGTTTCTGGTGAACACGCCCGATGTGTGTTCCTCAATAACTCGATCGTGATCATAACAGTGGGATCCCTCATAATTTATCATAACTCACTGGGGCCCATTACAGTGTCCACTGAATGGACTACTGGGCTTTGTTTCTGATGAACACGCCCGATGTGTGTACCTCAATAACTCGATCGTGATCATAACAGTGGGATCCCTCATAATTTCTCATAACTCACTGGGGCCCATTACAGTGTCCACTGAATGGACTACTGGGCTTTGTTTCTGATGAACACGCCCGATGTGTGTACCTCAATAACTCGATCGTGATCATAACAGTGGGATCCCTCATAATTTCTCATAACTCACTAGGGCCCATTACAGTGTCCACTGAATGGACTACTGGGCTTTGTTTCTGATGAACACGCCCGATGTGTGTTCCTCAATAACTCGATGGTGATCATAACAGTGGGATCCCTCATAATTTATCATAACTCGCTGGGGCCCATTACAGTGTGCACTGAATGGACTACTGGGCTTTGTCTCTGGTGAACACGCCCGATGTGTGTACCTCAAATCTAGAGAAGTTGTCTAGCCTTTTTTTTCCTTTTTCCGTAGCCATACCTTGGAATTCAGTCAGCCCTTCCCCATGTTTGCACTTGATCGTTTGTTTAGACGTCTTGCGCTGAGCGTCCCATACGATATATCCATAAAACTCTTGTGGATCGCTAGTCGTGTAATAAGCGGCAACAAAGTAGCGACCCCCAGAACAGTGGGAAAACCTGACAAGTTTACATATAGATCGAGAAAGTGTTGGTGTTATTTTTTTAATTGGCAAGATAATTCATGGGTTAAAATAAGCAGATGGAATATTTGCCAGGATTGCGCACTATAGATATTTGAAAATTATTCTCGGGCCCGAAACTGTTCTGTGTCATTAGAGACCGAAAGGGCTATTGAGGGAAAGAAATAACTGTTTTAGTAAAATCTAAGTTAAGTAGTTATTTTTCTAGCCAAAAACAAGTTATACAACTGGTCACTTGTTTGCCATTTTGGAGGTTTCCAACCAGATACGTTTCGCAGCAATTATGTAACACTAGTGGAATTAGGCTGAATGGGCCATTATTGACTGTTGCCAATGCTGCTTTTTGATTGGTTACGCTACTAGGGGACTATTATCAATAGACCTCTAGTAGCGAAAGCGCCGACTTTGAACATGAAAACATTGGCGGCCGCTTCTTGTTTGTCGAGGTTTCTGGTGATTTTGTAGACAATTTTTCACTAGTTTTCGTCCAACTAGTTGTGTGATACTAAAACAATTAGACCTCTCGCCCTCAAGGGCCACTCATGGGCTATTGGCCCGTAGCCCTTTCGGGCTCGAGATCTAATTGTTAAATAGACACGATGCCACAGCCCGAATGGCCTATTAGAAATCATGGCCAATGAGGCAGACATCAAGTCAAGTCAAGTTTATTTGCCATCATCAGGATTAAATACAGTCAGTACATACAGAAGAATATAGAGGCGAGAGGGCCTCAAAAAACCACCAGGCTTGTGCGAGGAGGCCCCCTCTTTACAGTTAAATAATTATATTAAAATATTCAAGCACGAAACTGACAAATAAAGATTACAAGAAAAAAGAACGAGAAAGCAAAAATTCAGCGAGTTTCTTTTTAAACGATGAAATGTTAACAGATGACGCGACAGATAATGGTAGGGAGTTCCAGATTTTTGGGCCTTGAAAAAGAATAGTAAATTTTTTAATGTTTGTGCGACAAGCGTGGGAACGATAATGATCAGAGTTTCTAGTGTTATAATCATGGAGCTGACGGCTAGTTTTGAAAAGATTGGGGGCAAAAGTTGGTGGTAATAAGAAAACATAAATTTCGCAACATGGAAGGAATTAATTTTGTAAATATCTAATAAATTTAGTTGTCGGAATAAAGGAGTAGAATGACATGTCTAATTGTTTTATTATAAATAAATTAGATGGTCCATCACAGAAAATGAAATATTTCCGCCATTTTTTTTTCTCCACCGGAAAAACAGCTGCAAAATCACCAACTTTCTTAGCAAGGTCTATCTTAACAGATCATTTGTGACGTGACCAATAGAAATGCAGGATCTGTTATAGACCTCTAGTTGGTTTATACTAGCACGTTATCACAAGCACAGTCGATGTTAATGCATTGTGTCTCATAGATTTGTAACACAAACTGATGACAAAGAAGCGAAACATTTGGCTACTCACCCAACAATACGAAGACCTACGCTATCTTCTGCTAAATGGGCAACCCTATGCCCAGATGTTATGTCATAAACATCGAGAGACCTCAAATCTTCCGACAGAACAATCAGTTCCGACTCTTGAAAGACGAAAAAGCTTTTAAGCCAATCAGATCGTGTCTTTCCATCGAATTTCAACAGAAGTTCTCGCTTTGCTATGTCATATAGAAACAGGTCTCCGTCGTTTGTAACTACGATGCGTCTGTCATCCACGATTTGGAGTTGAGGAGCTTTTCCAGATGTGAGCTTTAAAACGCTGCCGGTCCAAGCGTTCATGACCCCCACCATCTCTGGACCAAAGAAGGCAATCAAGTTACCGTGAGTTGCATGGATCTCCAACTCTTCCGTTTCATTGTCTTGCTCTAGGTACTTTGGATTTCTTTGCAAGTCCCATAAACGCACTATTTTGTCATTGGAAGAGGTTATAAAATAATTGTCATCGAGATAGGCGATAAAATTGATATTGCTTGGATACCTAAGAATGTTTTCTTTCGAATCTCCTGAGCACAGGTTGATTATTTTGACAGTCCCTTGGAAAACGTTGGCATGATCAAGGAAATTGATCCCGCAAAGTAAAATTACGGTAGTTCTGTCGTTTGAGAGTGAGAAACAGCGTACCCTGTCGCCATGGTTACATAGCCTACGTAAGCGCGAGCGCGTGTCAAGGCTCCACACTTCTAACAATGTATGACCGGCACTGCTGCTTCTCTTGCGACCACGGCGGTTTTTCGATAACAGCACGTCTCCGTATGCTGTTATACCAACGAGCTCGTTCATCGACTCACCATCCCGTCCTAAAGGCAGGACACTAGTTATCTCACCGGTATTTACATCCAACGACTTGACCCAACTGCCAACTTCTCTGAATAGGCTTGTTTCGGTATACATCAATGAGCTACTCGATTCACAATTCGCCATAAAGACTTGCGCGCCGGAGTCGAAACTGCTATCTGACAAAGAACTGTCATTAAATTTCCTATAAACCATTCCAGTTTCCAAGTCAACAAGTTTGATATATGGCGCCGTAATTAAGGCAAGAAAGGTCTTGTTATCCAAGGATACAGTACAAATAGGTGCGCAGGAGAGATGGCCGTCTAATATGAAAAGGCGCTGACCTGTAGATATTCTCCAAGCAGATACACATCCGGGGCATGATGTGATGAGCAGCGAGTTGTCAGGGGTGATGAGAACAGACAAAATATCTTCACCTGCAGTGGAAACGAATACAACATAAGAGTAACATTAGGGTACACTGGACTCAATGGTGCAAGCTAAAATTGAAAAAAAAAAATAATAACGCTCCCGTGTCTTTGTTATTGTTTTCGTTCGATATTAGAAGACGAATAACGTGTAGAAATATATTGATAAACATCTTCAAACAAAGTTTCAGATTTGATTTATCAAATTCAATCGAGGACATTCTCCTATGTTCTCTAAACCGGCTGATGGAAATCCTTTCTTCGTATGTTACTATGCTGTCGAAATGGCGGCTGGCACAGGCTCTTTAAGATGTACACGCAAGGAGTCTTTGGTCTTATAAAACGCGCGTTCTGATTGGCCCAGAACAGCACTGTGAACAGTACTGTTCGTACAAGCATTCGTCATGTTCTCCCGCGTGCGTTCATCAAATTTTAGTTCAAACATTCCGATTCCAGTAACTGGGAAACGGCAATAGAAAGCCAAGTGCGTCTGTCTCGGCATATTTCCAACCGAGACAATGCGCTCAGCCAAAGGGTAGCATTTTATCACGCCCTATAATTCGAATTTGCAGTTCGTTTCTCTAGCGCAGGGGATGACATTTTGCCAGTTCCTGTAGAGTTACTGGGTCAAGAGCATGTCTCCCGCTTCGTTGGTGGCTGGTGTTTTGGAACAGAAGTTATTTATCTTACCTGCGTCTTCGATGGTCCTTACCAGTCTCCCAGTAGAGACTTTCCACAGGGAAACTGAAGTGTCAGCAGAGGCACTGGATACCAGTTTCCCGTCGTCACTCAGAGCCAGCGCGGTAGTGGGTCTAGTCTGACCTGTCATTGCGTGCACCATAGGACCCCCTGGTGACGTCAGACAACACGTGGCAGGCACGAGGCTAGCACGTGAACAGTGGACGGCCTGCTCCAGCAGCGATTGCAGATATCGGGACTCCTCCTTTTTGATGCGGCCTGCAATGTACCAAGAAATTAGAAATGTATGAAGGGAATGCTAGAATGGATTTTCGTCATAGACCTCCTTACCTTGGGCGTAAAGATGTCCCATTTCAGATCATGTGGTATTCCCATGAGTAGTAGTATGAATATGGAATATGGTTTGAAGTAGAAAACGTTGTGAATACCAACGAGAAACTGATAAAGCTTGAATGAAGACAATAGGCAAAACTTCTTGGACTCGTTGGTATTCGCAACTTTCGGGTTCAAATCGAGGCTCCCACTGTATTTATGCGCCGTTGATGCCTATCCAGTGTTAGATTAGAGAATTCGAAACTCGACTATTCCACTTTGGGTCTGTTTCAAGAGAATCATCCCAGGGTTGGGTAGTGGCATTCCTCGCATCTAAACTTATTTTAGTTGATACGTAGGTGCAACTGAGGTCTTCACAAGGGAAGTTGCAGATGTTATTAGGGAAGGTCAATTTTTAATCCTCAAATCGAGAACATCATTGAGGCAACGATTGTTACATTTCAAAGGATCCGTCTCACCCTACCCATGATGCACTGCTTCGCCGCCATTTTCGATATCAGACTAAAACTCAACAAAAAGTGCTCAGTTTAGAACATTTGACTGTACAACCACAAGAAAACTTGTAATATCAGAATCCTTTGCATTAAGTCAGATTTTCTGATGTAATGAATCATATAAACAAAAGGGGAGCAATGCATTATGGACAGGATATTTTTACAGAACTTTGCCGAAAGAGCGCGAAGATTTGGTTCACTCAAAAAAGACTTCCGTGTCTTAATTCACTAAAAACCGTGGCTTACAAGTCGAAAATAAGAGCCTGTCTAATGGTGGGACTATGTTATAAAAACAATGGTCCATGCTTAGCTTTATCACATTCTCATTGGTTACACCTGTAACTCAGACCAATTACATGCCCGGCGTGTAATGTAATGCTAATTCCGTTTAGTATCACCCAACTAGTGGACTATTGCCAATGTTGCATTCTGATTGGCTACGCTACTAGGGGACTATAATCAATAGACCTCTAGTAGCGAAAGCGCCGATTTTGAACGTGAAAAGAATGGCGGCCGCTTCTCGTTTTGTCGAGGTTTCTGGTGATTTTTCAACACAATTTTTCACTTTTTTTGTTCAACTAGTTGGGTGATACTAAGCAATTATTGGATGAGGTTTTTGTGATTTCCAGAATAAACAATGTCGAGACAAGTGGAATCAGGCGAGGCCGTAAGGCCGAGCCTGATTCCACTTGGCGAGACATTGTTTATTCTGGAAATCACAAAAAAACGAATTCCATAATTGTTTTATTATACATTGATTGAGTAAAAATACTTTTTTTTCTGTCAAGCAATTTCTTTTACACAAGCGCCTTGTTAGATAGGGAAAACGTTCAAGTGCTCTAGTCCCATTATGCATTGCGCGCGTAGGATCAAGAATCAGCATGCTGATTCTTGGAGACCCTCAAAGTGCGCGATTCCCAAAGTAAAGCGCGCGCTTTTAGCCAATCAGAATCGAGATAGTGAGTACAATGTATAATAATAAACATATAGACCTCTCGCCCTCAAGGGCCACGGGACAATAGCCCATTCGGACTGCGGCCAGCCCTTCTCCAAAAATCCCCGACACCAATTGTCATGCGCCCGCCACCCTACTCACTAACCTAACAACTGGGATGGCAGCTGCCCGGGGTATTGCCCGAGTGCGTATGTAGAGAGTTGTAGAGTCTCCTTCACTAGTCTGATATCGATATCGTCAGGCCAAGCCTGCAGCGCGAAGTCGTAGTCGTCAAGTACATCCCTCAGGGAGGACGCCTCCAGATTGGTCATCAAGAACTCAAAATTACACAACACCTCGTCCTAATGGAAACATTACGAGAATGTTATTACAACCCAAATCGTTGTTTCGGGAATTAGCAAAGCATGGTTTGATTTCCGGTTTTCTGTACCGCCAGTCAAACAATAGTCGCCAGCGGGGGACCGAGTGCAACAAACTGCTTGTCTGAACATAACTTTTGGTCGCCTGGTGGCACCAAGCCTGAAAAGAGTACCAAAATATTTGGTCGCCAGCTGGCACCTAGGTCCAAATAATCGCCTAGCCCTGCTCTGTGGTCGCCAGCGGGCGGCCGAGTGCAACAAACTGCTTGTCTGAACATAACTTTTGGTCGCCTGGTGGCACCAAGCCTGAAAAGAGTACCAAAATATTTGGTCGCCAGCTGGCACCTAGGTCCAAATAATCGCCTAGCCCTGCTCTGTGGTCGCCAGCGGGCGGCCGAGTGCAACAAACTGCTTGTCTGAACATAACTTTTGGTCGCCTGGTGGCACCAAGCCTGAAAAGAGTACCAAAATATTTGGTCGCCAGCTGGCACCTAGGTCCAAATAATCGCCTAGCCCTGCTCTGTGGTCGCCAGCGGGCGGCCGAGTGCAACAAACTGCTTGTCTGAACATAACTTTTGGTCACCAGGTGGCATCAAGCTTGAAAAGAGTACCAAAATATTTGGTCGCCAGCTGGCACCTAGGTCCAAATAGTCGCCTAGCCCTGCTCTGTGGTCGCCAGCGGGGGACCGAGTGCAACAAACTGCTTGTCTGAACATAACTTTTGGTCACCAGGTGGCATCAAGCTTGAAAAGAGTACCAAAATGTTTGGTCGCCAGGTGGCACCAAACTTGAAAAGAATACCAAAACATTTGGTATATAATAATAAAGCCTTGATTTATACACGGGGGGCCTATCCCTAAAAAGTGTTCTTCCAAGGAACCGTGTAACTATAATATCTACAACAATAGTAACTAGTTGATTGCCCGTGAATAAATTCAATCATTCTGTCTTTCAAGGGTGTTCGAGCTGATGGCAAAACAAATTGTTAACGATTTTTACTGAAAACCCATAACAACGACTTCGGTTTGTTGTTTTTTCTCTTTTTCTCGGTTTGTTGTTTTTTTCACCAAGAAAAACTGCATTGTGATGTTTGGGCGTAAAGACCCATGATTAAGCTTTTAGAATGCAGTTTGAATACATTTCAAGAACGCTTTTTACAAAAAAAGTGAGTTTTATAATATTTCAAAGTGAATATTTGACTTTCCTGCATATTGAGCTATGTGATTCTTACCTTAAGTGTATCTAGCTGCCGCGCACACACCAGGTGATGGGGCAACTCGCTCAGCTTTCTATAATTATATGTCGGGTTTCCTGTGGATGACTCATACAGCAAGGGTTGAGGGGTAACCAGCCGGTCAGCGAACGCCTCAATCCCGTCAGAGGAGGTGTAAGGTTTTTTGTCCCTACCCATCGCTCTCGAAAGTAGTCGCTCACATTGCTGTGGAGAAGCCGGGTTTTGTTGTCATCTTTGAGATACCTGAAACAATAATTATTTAATTAGTTATAACTAACTACTTACTAACCGAGAGTGAGGGCATTACGTGAAATATCAAACTGAGGTTTTGGCGTATCGACCGAGCGATAGCGAGGTTGATACGCCAAAACCGAGGTTTGATATTTCACGTAATGCCCGAACGGTCGAGGTTAGTAAGTTGTTTATTATATGGCACTTTTTCTACAAACTTTTTACGAACCGGAAGTCGCCACATTCATTTTCCCGCCGAAATAACTCAGACACGCGCCCGCGTCGCGCTCGAGTTCATTCAGAGTTTTTTCTGAGTCAAATTGATAGAACAAACCCGTGGGTGAAAACCACGCCAGACTTGATCTAAAGTAATCAATCTCTTATGGATATCAAATACTTCGGAATCCTTTCTTTTACAGATATTTTATAATGTTGTTTAGTCATTTGTGAGAAACTTTTGAGGGAGTTAACAAAAGTTTCAAACGGCAAGCAACCGGGAAGCAAGTCTTCGACGTCAGCTCTTTTTTTTAGCACCATTGGGGAAAACATTGCTCCTTTTGCACTAGGAAACGGCTTTTAATAAATACGGAAGAAGAGTTAAACCTGAAGAAGATATTTCACAAGCTATCCTCCAGAAAATTGCAATGGTTATTTTATTTGTGCAAAAGCAAACGTAAAAGTAAGAATGAATTTAACTCGAGGAGATGGAGAGAGAAAAGAAATCAACGACTTCACTATCAGTTATCGGTAAGCACAAAGTTTAACCTGGCTTTCTGTTATGATTCTTAGCTCTCAAGTTTCTTGAATTCCCAATAAATTTTGACTTTACATGTGGCTTTTACCTTTTGCTGCTATTTTGACTCCCTTAAGTTATCCTTTTCTCCGGATAGACTCAAATTTCTTAGTAGAGTAACTTTTTGGCTCTGCTTTTGCTATTGTAAACAGGTCATTTCTGCTATTCAGGCCTTTATTTTCCTCTTGTCACTACAAGTTAGGTTTGTGTTATACTGTGTCAAGTATTCCTTGTTGTGAATTTCGCTGAAAATCTTTTTGAATTTGTGTTATTTCAAGGAGATGATTTTTTGTCAGTCTTGAACTGCGAGCGGGCATTAAGAATTTCCACAATGCCCGTGGGCATTACGGAGAGTTACGCCCGCTCGTTAGCCAATCAGAGCCCGCGTACTATTGTTGCCATATAATAATAGATTATTATAATCATTAATACTGGAGAAGCGTGCTCTCCGCATTATTTTTCCTTACTGTGGGTACGATTATGCCCTTAGGTTGGCATCGTGCTTTGGTGATCGAAGGCTGGACGTATGTCGTAAAACTTTTGCCAAGGCTTGCGATCCTCTTTCTCATCTGCACCATCTTGTTCCAATCACGCGAAAGAATGCTCATGGCCGCAATTTGCGCAGCAATAACCGCTTCTCTCTTCCAAAATGTCGGCCAGACCGCTTTAGACGCAGCGTTTTTTCCTTTTTTGTATAGTTTTTTTATTATAATATTATAATTGTATGTCCAATTTGTCTTCCTAGAGAGCTCGACATGTAATATTGCGAGGAGCCTAAATATTCAAAGAAAATGGATAAACACAAAGTTAAGCCTACAGGCCTGTTTCGTGGGCAGTTCCCAAGCAACCTTTCAAGAAGCAGGCGTACCGGAACCAAACGGAACTGAGTAAATATGTGTGGAACTTAAAGGACGCTAATAAGGAGTTTAGTATCACATGGTGCATTCTAGGTAGAGCCCAGGGATACTCAAACGCAACGAAGCGGTGTAATTTATGCAACCTCGAGAAGTTCTTTATCATTTGTCATAGCGACCAAGCCACGCTCAATAGAAGAACAGAGCTGGTTAGCACATGTAGGCATGCAAGCAAATTTCTCTTAAAGAATACATGTAATTAGAGCCCCGTGTATAAATAGAAATGGCGGGATGGAGTAATAATAAACCCTGAGGAGTGGGAACTGCCCACGAAACAGGCCTGTAGGCTTAACTTTGTGTTTATCCATTTTCTTTGAATAGTTTTTTTTATTATATATTTTATATACAACAATAAATATACAATATTCCACATAAAACAAAAAAGGGACATAAAAAAACATCAGTACAAGAGAAAAAAATAAACACATAGCAGACGGTTACCTTCCTTAGCAAACTCCCATTTTTGAATTAACACAGAATATCTTTCAAATGCTTCCATTTTTTATGATGTAAATCTAGAAGGCCTTTTTCACTCGCTAAATGTTGTTCCGTTACATACGTCCTCTTTAGCTTTTTAAGCAATAAATTTAAAGAAGGAAAAAATTATTTTTGTTTTCCTTGAAATATTAGATGTTTCCATTCGAGAAGAATATAATTTTCAAGAGTTAGACTTGAACGGCGTGACTCTGTCACGGCGTTTGGTGTAGACCTAATATTTATGATGCTCGTTTATGTGATATTCTCAACGAACGAAACGGCTCTCCAAGAAATAAGCCGTGGTTAAAAATGGCGCTGATATTTTCCGTTTGAAAACGTAAACAGAATAGGGGAGCGTTAAACGGTACATACAGTCGAAGCTCTCTGTGCGACCGCTCTCGTAAGCGACCAGCTCCCATAACGACCAATTTTCCGAAACCCCGTTTGAAATGTCACATAAACTCTGTTATTTCAAGCTCTCGTAAGCGACCGCCTTATCGATGCGACCAGCTCCGTTAGCGACCACAATTTCAAATCACCAACAGAGATTTTCTATTGTTTTTAAGCGCTCGTAAGCGACCACAGTAGTTTTTGTCTTTAAAACATCAGTCATCACCTCATAAATATCTAAACTGATACAAGCTGCACCGATGAAATGCTATTTTCTATGTACATATTTGCGGTTATCTTTTCTTAATTAAAGTCGGGAAATAAATCAAACTATTTTAAGCATTAGTATCACATGAAATTTTCTAGATTTATTGTACTAAGCTCTCGTAAGCGACCAACACCTATTGTTCAAGTAGGAAGCCGCTTGGTGGTCGCTTACAAGAGCCGTTCTCGTAAGCGACCAGCTCCGTTAACGACCGCAATTTTCAGTTCCCGAGGTGGTCGCTTACGAGAGCTTCGACTGTAGTCACAAGAAACATTCGCAGAAACGTCAAAGTTTGCAATAGGCCATGTTCGAATTACGCTCCAATGCCTACAAACAATAACCTCGTAATTGGAGCCTCGCTCTGTGAAGATTTCCCGGCCCTCGGGCAAATCTAATAAACTACACCTCAAGTCGAGGCTTTCTTCTGAAATTACTGAGAAACTTTGAGAAAGCCTCGGTTTGAAGCTTTTGTCCTGTGACCATTGGAGTGTAATTCGAACCTGGGCTATTGCCGAATTTAGTTCTAGATACCTGTCTTGCGCAGCCTCGATGAACTGCCTGTGGTACCACGTGATGACGCGCGCACCGTCAGCCCCCCTGGTAACCAGATAACTCTCCAGATCCTTCCTAATCCTGACCCAAAGCAAGGGGGGTATCCGCCTGACTGGTGGAGTCCAATACTGGTACACATCATCAAGCACATGATCATCACAAGACAGCAAGTCCTCGAGCTCGTTTTCTGTAAGTCCACTCTTAGCTGCTGTCACGTAACCCAGTGCACGAGACACTAACAGATGGCCATGTTGACGCTCTACTCGCTCAAACAACGCGTTAATGGCACCTAACGAAACAATAAGAAAACATATAGCAGGGTTGGAAATAGACCTCCTCGGCTTGGGCGTAATGTTTTGCCCATTTCAGATCACGTGGCATTCCCATGAGTATTCTTTCTTTGTTTTTCTGCTACGCACCAAAGGGTATATATGAATATGAAAGCATTCCAAACCAAGAGAGAATACTCATGGGAATGCAACGTGATCTAAAATGGGCAAAACATTACGCCAAGCCGAGGAGGTCTATTGCCACAAATCAGGGAACCCTCGCGGCTTTTAAAAAATATTCCTCGCGTCTCGGGGAAATTTGATCCCTAATTTCCCCCGGTGCCATGGTATTACTTATGATAAACATAAGTACACGTCCATGGTAGTGCACTCTGTTCCATACCAGTAGTGCTACTACTACGTAGTTAAAATTAGTATCGACCTTCCACTTTGTGTAGTTGAAATGGGCTGTTCCATATTATATCCGTTAGCCCTCTATCCAGGAACCTGGAATTTCCACAGGGGTTGTTGTGTTTGACCCTGGAATTTCCACAGGGTTTGTTGATTTTGACCCTGGAATTTCCCCAGTGTCATTCATTTTACTCCAGAATTTCCACAGGGTATTCATCTGCAACAGTGGAATTTCCACAGGCCCACAAGAGAATGAGGAATTTCCACAGAGGTACGACTATTTTTTGGAACAGCCCAATTTGTGTCTAGATTTCAAACCCTCCTTGGGTTTTAGTTCCCCATGATTATATACCTCTGACGGTGTGTTCTAGCACGGTCTCGTGTCGTGGTGAGTATTACGTCATCGATGACGTCATCAAAACTAGAAAAGTCGATACTGCGATGACAGTAATGCTGGTATGTCAGTAATTATTCGAACTCCGCTTTTAGGCATTGCCTAAATCTATATATTATACCTCTGACAGTGTGTTCTAGCACGGTCTCGTGTCGTGGTGAGTAAGACTTCCATCTGATCGCCTCGTCAAACGCCACTCTCACGAATATCGGCAAGGAACATTCCCTCAGCGCCTGCTGTACTATCACCTTTTGATCAGCGGTTAAGGTGCGGTTCTCCATGCGCAGGTAATTGGTCACAATCTGAGCCGCGTCCTCTTGTGGGAGTCTGGGAACCTCTACGAAACATTCCATTGCTAGAAATGCCTACATAGCAATGCGGAATAAAATGATGTAAATAAATGTTCAAAAAACAAAACACAGCAGCTAGTGAAACATAACTCGTCTATTCCCGCTGTAAGAATAGGCGAGAATAGAAATTTCAGCTGTCGAGCAAGTTTGAGGAAGGGCAAGTAAATTCTCAGCGAGCCAAACGGCTCTCCAAGAAATCAGCAGATATTTTCCTTGTCAAAACATAAATCATTCTCGAACCCAGAGCTCCCCGGCTCGTCACCTTGCTGGGGAGGCTCTGATGACAGCCATTGACGCATGCGCGAGATATGATACAGAGCCGGTCCTATCGTTTGTTTCCCCAACTGGCACTCAAGCGAACGAAAACTTTTGTTTTTTTTTCCCTTAACGCACGAGCAAGCTCTTTAATATTGATGTGACGAAACAAATAAATTGTTTTGCATGAGTGACAGTTAGGGAAACAAACCACAGAACCCCCACTCAAGCGGAAAAACTCTATTCTAACTCCAATATACATTATTGTATACTGTATCACCCTTATTGCGTCTTTCAAAAGAACGAGAGGAAAACATTAAAAGGAAGGAAAACATGACTTGCATCCAACAACTACCTTGAGGACGGGAAAGCATTCATACTGCTGGCCAGGGATTGTGGAAACTACTAGACACACGTGATCAGGAAGCGTCATTGGTAACCATGACAACTGACGCGCGCCATCCTCTGCGCCTAGCTGATCCAGCGAGTCTAGCAGCAATAGCAGCGGTCGTCCAGCTGTAGCCATGTGCAAACACCGGAGGAAGTCTTCGCGAAGTTCCTTGATGTCCTGCAAGAACAGCACAAACATTTCACAAGAGACACCCAGGGCGTCCTCCTTCCCCATGCACCTCATTCCTCGGGGAAGCTCTCGCTGATGGCAGAGCGGAAATGTCATCTGGTTATTTGTTTTCTTTTTAATTTTACTTAGCTGTAGTTATTTATCAAACATGCATGCAAAAAAACAACGTTTCTTAGCTTCCCTTGCACAATTTACCAATGTTCTACCCCGTCTGCTGGGTAAAATTCACTGCTATGTTAACTCATAGAAACCTCGTTTCCATTCTGTCCTCATTGATACTACCAGGATGTTCAAATCGAAATTTTATCCTTCGGCATCCTTGGATTGCAGTCATTCTTCAACCACGCACTCATTATTCAAGGGAATAATATAACAAAAGCGTGGCAGCCATGTTGGTGCTAGGAACTAACGAACCAACATGGTATTTCAGCCAATCAAACTGAGAACTATCAAAACGCGACTTTGCTCACGTCATGACTACATGCAAGTCTGACTTACTTCGCCTCCTAATAGACCTCCTCGGCTTGGGCGTAATGTTTTCCCATTTCAGATCACGTGGCATTCCCATGAGTATTCTCTCTTTCTTTTTCTGCTACGCACCGAAGGAAGCATTCCAAACAAAGAGAGAATACTCATGGGAATGCCACGTGATCTGTAATGGGCAAAACATTACGCCCAAGCCGAGGAGGTCTATTGGTTTGTTGTTGAATGGCTTGATTGGTTAGTGGTTTTGTATTTGCGTTTTTGTTTCGACAGTCATCTGAAATCTGCTCTATTATTATGTACTCACGTTTCTAATAAACGAGGTGTCCTGTCCATAAATGGCACAGATCTGGCGGCACACACTCCTTAGCAGCAGACGGATCAGAGACGAGTCCGGCGTGGTGCCTATATACCGGATAATAATACTGATGTTGCTCCCCAACCAGTCACGTGCCTTCATGGCTACCATGGAAACCACTGACGTCTTACCACAACCTGACTCTCCGTGGATGACAAGAGGTTTGTTCAATGAATTTTCTAGCAAGTTGCAAGTGCCCAAGTCATGTATAAGATTGTCATGGCTTGGCGTCGCGGGCTCGCGTATTTCAGGGTGGACCTTAACTTTGCCAGAATGAATTCTCTTGCTCCCCTTCGAGAGCATTTGCTCATTGACATCTTGCTTTTCTTCAGGCAATCCTCCATTCTGATGACTACCGTTCATAATCTTCATCCGGGATTGAGCTTCCTTTCCATATACAAGTATCTCCTTACACTTGTTTAAAATGTCGTCTCTTCCATAGAATTTCTCACACTTTGATTGACAGAAAGCGAGGTGCTGAAGGGCTTCCTCGTACATGGGGTCGCTCACTTCTGAAGACACACGTCTCTCTATGGCTGTGGTTATAAGCTCCTCAAGTAAACGCCGCACGTCTGCGCACATTGTTTCAATATAGACCTAAAAGAAAAGGCAAACTAGTTATCTCTTCTCACCTGGTCTCATTGCGCTCTTAAAGGGGCACTCGCGCGCTTAATTTTTGTACAACCTGTCAAAAAATAAGTCTAACTCTAATCACCAAAAATACATTTAAGTTTACTGGGAATAACCAAAATAATGGTGCAGGTTTGTTAAATGATCTTTATACTGTTAAATCAATGTAAATATATAGCGTTTTTATCTATTATCAAGAGGATGGAATTGGATTGCGATATGAATTGTTTGCTCGGCAGGCAAGCGTGCGAGAGCCCCTTTAAAGGATCCGTCTTACCCTACCCATAATGCACTGCTTCGCCGCCATTTTCGAGTATCAGAGACTCGACAAAAAGTGTCCAGGTTAGAGCATTTTACTTTACAAACGCAAGAAAACTCGTAATAGTAGAATTCATTTGCAATTTAATTTTAACTCTGACTTACAAGTAAGAGTTCCTGATGGTAATGAATCATGTGAACTTAAACAAAACAATGCATTATTTGCAGGTGAGACGGGTCCTTTAATTAAGTTACGGGACGGAGACCTGGCAAGCTCAGTCATTGCGTGAAAAACGAAGCTGGGGGAGGATGGGTGGGAAACGTGCAAAGGGCGTCGCCAGGGGCCCGGGAGCACAACGAGATAAAAAAAAGCCAATGTGAGTAACAAGACGGTAAAAGCGCCCTGCCTGCGCGAGGATAGAGCAAAATAATTCCAGTGGGAATACTTAACAATTAGACTACGAGTTCAAGTTTTCAATGGGTAAAAAGATAGTAAATGAGGCGCGTAGCGCCGAGTTTACTATTTGACTTATAGAAAACGAGAACGAGTAATCTAATTGTTTTAGTAGAAACCTACTAGCATATTACCCTCGATTTGTTGCTTAAACGTATTTAATTCAATGGTTTTAGAGTTTTACGCTAGCGATTTCGCTACTCACTATCTATTACGTGATAGATATTGAGTAGCGTAGCCAATCAGATTACAGGTTTCGTGATAGTATGCGAATGACGCACAGGTAGGAATCGGGCGGCTTCGATTATATCGCAGACATATTTGGCGTTATTTGGGGTCCTATCTGAGGAAACGCGGGCTGAGCAATTCCACAGACATAATGCCGACGCAAAATTACAATAAAGACACGACGACTAGTATTACTAGTCCTGGGCCATAATTTTCTCGTTAGTCCAGGAATACCCTTGTCGATTTGACAGCATCATTATGTCTTACCGGCACTCACTTCTCACAAACCGGCAATGGACGATTCCAGCTATAAGCTCGCGCGCTCTTTTTATTCAGAAATGCCCCAGCCGTGTCCCACAACTACCAGAATGCGCGCGCTCTTTTTATTCAGAAATGCCCCAGCCGTGTCCCACAACTACCAGAATGCGCGCGCTCTTTTTATTCAGAAATGCCCCAGCCGTGTCCCACAACTACCAGAATGCGCGCGCTCTTTTTATTCAGAAATGCCCCAGCCGTGTCCCACAACTACCAGAATGCTGCGCGCGCTTTTTAACAGTTTGTTCGACAAATTTCCCACATTTACCAACGTGCAGCGTGCGTGTGTGTTATATCTCGAAGACGCTTAACACCCTAATTTAACGCGGAAACATGAAATGAAGAATATCATAAAAGGTATTCGAGAATGCGGGCTGAATTCAAGAATCTACCAAAACACTTATTTTCGGAGCTTGTACTGTTAGCATACCTCATGATCTGGCGATTCCTTCGGGTTGAGTCCTCCTGTCGTCCACTCCACGTCATAGGTTCGAATGTTACTGGCAGGCAGGTACCGAGATACAAGGTCGTTCTTTAAATCCCCCAGCATACGCTGCGCCTCCTCATCTACCTTGCCATCTTTAATGTCGATATACAGATGTGCATTGTCATCAGTCACGTGATCTGCCATGTCTGTTATGTTGCGGCCGAACCAACAGCATTCTGCTAAGGGACTCGAGGAAGAGAAAATGCCTTGGCGAATCTCACTTTCTGTCACTAGAAGAAAGCACATGTTGTTTCACTAGAAGAAAGCATGTTGTTTTTTAATCATCTATTTACTACTTCTATTATTTTCATGTCATGCTATATTACTTTTTTCGCTTGGCTCCTCGGGCATTACACCAAATCGGCTAACGGTGTTTACATCGCGTTGCCACCCAATCCAAATCATTTGATGATTCCTTTGGGTGGAAACGTTTGTTAGTTCTGCACATACACTCGTTCAAACATTCAGTTCATTCAATCGGTCAGGCGAGAAAAGATTGACAATTGTAACCACCCAAATGAATCATCGCATGATCTGAATTGGATGGCAACAAGGTGTAAACACCGTTAGCCGACTAATTCGGTCGTCGATGGTGACATTATCGTTTCGATGGCATGTGCAATCTGATGTCAGCAGTCTGTAATTTAATGACGCATGGCTCTCGGCCAGCCTTTCTATTGTATTCCTTTTTCAGGAATACAATACAAAATAAGGACTCGCTGCCGACCTACAAATGCGAATCAAGTGTCTTACATTAGATATTTGCAATTTAATCAAGTATCGGAACATTCTAACTGTTAAAGGGGCAGTGTCACGATTTTCAGGCAAATTTAGGTCGCTTAAATGTAGTTAAATTCAAACGAAATGAGCAAAATAATCTAGGTTTGCTAAATAACCTTTCAACTGCTAGGTGAGCACAAATTTGAAGTATTTTCGTGTGTTATCGAGCGGATGGAATTGGATTACGAAATGACATTTTTGATTCTGTTCAGGCTGAAGAGTTTTCAAACTTGGAAATTTGATAGCGAAAGCTATAGTAAACTTACGTAAAATGATGCCCATATAATGCAAGTTTCAGTTCCTTTTTCTTTATAACACTAAATGATAGTATAATGAAGGATTCTGAGATGTTTATGTCGATCACTGTCTTATTTGATAAAATGTTGTTGAATCAACCGTGACACAGCCCCTTTATTTTTATTTATTTATTTATTTATTATGCTTCGTCTACAAAATAGGAAATAATACAGGAAAGAAAAAAAAAACATCGTGCGAGGAGAAAAACAAGACAAAATTGACACGACATGTAGACAGGGACACCACAACAGCAAAGCCAATTACTGTGGGCCCTTGGAAAAAAAATTATCATTGCGACTTATGAAGCATGGTAATTATGCAGTTTACGTGTTACGAAGCAACGTTAATTGAAATAGGTGTATACCCCAGTTTTGCTCTCTCATCGTCTGTTCGTCTTTGTCACACGGCAGCCATCTTGCATTTTCTAATACAGCGAAGCAGGAATGAAAGCGAGGCCAAGCATGTAAGCTCACCCAGACATAGTCATTACCGTAAGAAAAAATCCAAGATGGCTGCCATGTGACAAAGGCGAATTGAGAAAAGAGAGGATGTACAGTGCGAGATACTTACCAGACATGAAGTACTTGTGCACAAGCTCTTTGCTCTTCAATGCTTCACTAGCCGCTTTCCTCAGCACTTGTTGTAACTTGAAGAACACGTTATGCCATTCCAACCAAGCTTTTTGTCTCTTGTCGAGGTTTTCACTAAGAAAATCCGGTATGCAGGAACTGATTGGCTGCGTGAAGATAATTTATAATAAGTGTTGGACAGGATACAAACTGAGATTTCAAGTCGACAGGACCAACACATAGTTGATACCTTTATTATCACTATAGTTCCCTCTTTTCTGAGCGCTCTCGTTTTGTTTTCTGTTCAATAACTTCTCTTTCTGTTGCTTGAATAAAATATTTAAGTTTGGACGAATAACATGTTTGTTTGCAGAGTTATTGATCAAAGTATCATCTACCCTAATGTTTACATCCTCTTTTTTCAAAATCATTTTTGAAAAAAAAATCCTCCGCGAACACCTCATTTTCAAACAAGAAACCGTTGTGTATATGGCGACTGAGATTTTCCCGCGCTTTTTGAACGCGCGCGCGTCCGCCACAGGGAACCCGACAAATAGCAATAACGTCATGTGAGAACAATACTTTCAAGCTTTTCGGGTGTTCTCCCAAAATCACAAGTGCGGTTATTACATCATAACCAAAACTACAATATACACTTAATGACTGCTTCCGAGGGAAACAGCGAGTTTTGTTTTCCCTCGAATCTCGATGTTTCCCTCGACATAGCAAAAAGAAAATACGGTAAACATGGGTAAAAATAGTCCGCCGAAATTTCTCGCTCTAGCGATGTCGCCCGCGCGGGCAACAATTTTTTAATTGTAGCCCGCGCGGGCTACATTGAATTTGTAGCCCGCCACGTGACCATGATAGAACCAATCAGAGCGCGCGCTTTGATCGAATAAACACGAGCTATATAATAATGTGTTTTATTGCTTTTATGAAATAGTTGTGTTTTCCATGCGTTTATAACAAAATAAATCACAGTTCGCGGCCAATCAAAGCGCGCATTTTATCGACGCTATTGTATAACACTTAAATACCTGTAAAATATATGTGGGCGGTACAGAATTCTCATCACAGGTAAACCACTTCGCTATGAGTTCGCTGTCTTCCTCATTTTCGATCTCCAATTTCAGGTGGTAGAATTCATCCTCAGAAATGCGAGGTGGAAAAGGACGGAATCCGTACTTTTGTCCAACGAATGTCTGTCCAAGATTGAAGAAAGAACGTAAGTAGCGCTACTTGTTATTTGCCAGGCAGTTTTGAGATGTATACTTTTAGTAAAGTATCCATACTAGTTATACAATGCTTTCGAGTGGCATACAGCAGAATATCCAACGCGTCACTTGTATTTTCTGGTATACACACGAGCCTTCAGGCGAGACCAGTCCTCTTTACCTTTTTTCTCGCGATGCAGAGTGGACTCCCCATTCCAGGTAGTGTCCAACCAGCTGACAGCAGAACGCGCGCTAACCACCAATTCAAGTTTAGATTAATATCAAATCCTAACATCAATGCCTATAAGCACTCGTACTTCCCTAGGGTTATCCCATTGTGGAATTATTTACCCTACAGTTCAGTTAACGCTGATACTGTAGACGGTTTTCTGGCTCTCGCCCAGCCGGCTATCGCTGCCCTTTACTAGTTTTTTTTTTTGTGTGTCTTTGTTTTGTTTTCGTAATCCCAGTGTTTCTATGCTTATTATAAGCTAATTATTTTAACATCCTGCATAGTCTACGACTCAAAGGATTAATAAAAATGAGAAAAAATGATGAGTGAGCTTCGTTTTTTTTGTCAGTTTAGAGTATTTCACCGTACAAACGCGATGATTATTCTTAACAGTAGAATGGGGAGTTTGCAGGTGTTGCGTGACATTTTGAATCTTGATCCTAACAAAATGAAAATACCATATTTGAAAAGAGCTTGCCGAAATTGGAAAAAGCCGAAAATTTGAGTTGATTTTGGATAAATATTAGCAAAGTTATTGGCGCCTGAAGTAGGCTGTTTCTCTATACGTTTAATGTTGTGGTGGGCAACACCACAACATTAAACCTATAGGAAAACAACCAACTTCCGACGCTCATAACTTCTGTGTTATTTGTCGAAATAACCTCAAATTTGAGGATTTCACACATTTCGGTGAGCTCTTTTCAAATATGGTGATTTTATTTTGCAAGGATCAAAATTCAAAATGTCACGCAACACCTGCAAACTCCCCATTGCACCAAGTCAGAGTCTCAGATGCAATGATTAATCATGTAAACAAAAACACAGCCATGCATTATGGACAGGGTAAGTTGGGCCCTTGAAAGTAACTCACCACAAAGTAAGGTCCAGTTGACACCTGCTGACAAGCTTTGAGCTCCTTTAGACACAAATCCATGATGGTATGATCATCTGCGGACTGTTCCCGAACGCCCCACCTCATGTCCACAACCTACAGCACAATTATCATTAACATTGCCGGCAATGTGCGGAGGGAGGAGGTCAAAACAATGCTACTACGGACGCATCCAGTTTATTCAGAGGTAATTTTGCCTCGGTACTACCACCTCCTGATTCACTACCCTTTTTTCCTCAAAGCACGCATTTGATTGCATGAATATGTTGCACTATCACATGGATATCTGAATAGTCAAGTTTCGATCTCTTTGCTCTACCGCTGAATAGGCATCAGCGGCGCATAATTGCAGTGGGAGCCCAAGTTTGAAGTAGAAAAGTTAAAATTACCGACGAGAAACTGATGAGGCTTGGATTAAGACAATAGACAAACTTGAGGAAACTTTTCGGACTCGTTGGTATTCACAACTTTTTCAACTTCAAACTGAGGCTCCCACTGTATTTATGAGCCGTCGATGCCTATTCAGCGGTACAGAGAAAGGTATATTTATTTTCTTGGGAACAAGATGTAAACATCATTAGCCGATTTTGTCTATAAGAAGACGATGCATGGCCATTCATTCTGTTTACATTGTCATTCAATAGAACGTCAAAACAAAGCTTGTTATCTTACTTGGAACTCGTAACCCTTTTCTTGGCAGAACAATTTCAGTTTGGGGATGACGTTTATCATCAAAGCGTTTCGCTCGACCTCAGTGTCTGAAAAAAAGGATCCGTGTACTATTTCATTATTATTATAGCTCATAGATATTAGTCACGGTCAGACCTAGGAAAAAGAGTCAAGAATAGTACATGGGGACGCGGAGATCGCAAATAAGACCCCCTGTTATGAACAGTTAGGGTGTTTTAGTTAGATATTTTAAAGACAGGGTACAATTTAGACCCATCATGGTTTAAGTGGGGCACACCAAGAAACGAAAAATAGATCTGCTATCAAGGCCGCAAAATACCAACTTCATTTTAACGTAATACAAAAGTATCAGGAGAGTGCAAAATTACATGCTATCTACTACTTGAATGCTGAAAGAATGCCTGTCGACCGTCATGCAACGCGGCCGTGTTATATATTTTCGTATGATACGAAAATACTTTGGAACCACTTTTTTTTTGGAAACACTTTGTGAGCGTTTGAAGTTCATCATTTTCTTAGCACATTTAGACATACTTCACTGCGGTACGTGTTGACTGCCATTGTGGACATTCTTCGAGTTTGCACGCAACGGGACAGGGAAAAGCGAGGAACGCCTTGCACATTTGGTTTTCTTTATCACGGCCGCGTTGCATGACGGTCCACAGGCATTCTTGAATGTGGCGGAATTTCAGGTCAAATTTAGTTCTGTTGACACTTAACTGCCCATGTTCATTATTCTGCGAACTACATACTGTAAACGCCAACTCAACTAACAAACCGCCGATTGTCTCAACCAAGCGAGTGAACAGCTCTGGGTGATTTCATACAGACTTTGAGAGTTTTTGAACTAATAAGGACCAGCTATGCTCCAAATTCAACATTCCACCATGAGATGCAAACACAATTTCGAAAAAGTACATGCGCCTGTCTTCAAACGTTTGATTGACGAAAGCCAAAACGCAGTTTGGCGTTCGGAAATGTAAAGTTGGAGTTCGCAGTATTATAATAAAACTGGTAATAATTCGACTGATTCTAGTGGGAACCCAGTTAAACACGAGGTTCCGGTATAAAAGGGATAACTCCTCCCACCCCGGGGCTCGAGAACAATCAGTTATTAATCAGCTGTCAAATAGTGAACATCTCACTTCGTCTCTCTGTACCGCGAAATTCAAAATTTAGAATTCAAAATGCGAGCAAAAACGGCAACAAATGATTTCCTACCTGTTTAAATTTGTATTCCTTCTCATTTCTTGCAAAATAATTTTATTCGAACCTGATTTGGTTCGGATAAAAACGCTTTTCTTCGCAGCACAGAATATTATTCGCTCTTTTGAATACTAATTAGTCTCGCTCTCCGCTGAGAATAAAACATCGCTTTTGTTCGGTCAGAAATAGGTTCGAATAAAATTATTTTGCAATAAATGAAAAGGCACATTGGTTTAAAGAGCTAGGAAATTATTTATTTGTACTTTTGCATCGGTTTTGAATTCTAAATTTTGAATTTCGCGGTACAGAGAGATGAAGTGAGATGTTCACTCGTTGACAGCTGATTGATAACTGATTGTTCTCGGGCCCCGGGGTTATCCCTTTTATACCGGAACCTCGTGTTTAAAGGCCCTTTGTATCCACCGACGGCCTTTGCGGGCTATTAGCCAATCAGAGCAGCCGAAAAACAATGGATCAATTTGAGAACGAAAGAAAATGGGGCGTAAGGCTACCGGTTGATGATGATGGGCGTCACACGGCGCGATTTCAGGTGCGATTTTTGCACGGCGATCGTCGACGTCATGTCGCGGTGGTGTGAACGGCCGGCGATTTGGCTCTGCGATATTTGCCAGTTTGTTGGCGATCTCAGGATATCGCACCCGCATCGCAGTGGAAATTGAACATGTTTAAAGCGCCTGCGACGTCACGGCGAAATCGCAAGTGAAATCTCCATAAGATCGCCGGGCGTTCACACCACGCGATATGACATCGCCATGGGATCGACACAGAAATCGCACCTGAAATCGCGCCGTGGGAACGGGCCTAAAGATTATCCTTACCTGTAAAGGTGGAGCTAGTAAAAATCCTAACCACTTTAGGCTTGGCTGCAAAGCTTGTGTCGAGGTCCCCACAAACCACTCGTCGGTATCGTCCATCCAGCTCAGGAGAGTGCTGAGTAGTGTTTTGTAATGGAGTGGGTGTGACGTCATCCAGAATGACCTGCCCTTGAGATATCGAAGACTTGTCATCACTATACACCCCGGTGACGCGTGGTGGCAGGTCAGTCCGTCTGGTTTTCCTATCATTCATAAAACAAAATCACGTTTACATGGTAAAAGGCCATGTTCAAATTACAATCCAATGCCTACAAACAATACCCTCAAGTTGAGGCTCTTTTATAATTACTGTAAATGTATTGGAACTAAGAGACAGCCTCGATTTGAAGCTTTTGTCTCGTGAACATTGAAGCGTAATAGCCCAGGTTCGAATTACGCTCCAATGCTCACAAGAAAAAAGCTTCAAATCGAGGCTTTCTCCAAGTTCTAATACATTTACAGTAAAAGCCTCGAATGGGGGTTATTGTTTGTAGGCATCGGAGCGTAATTCGAACATGGCCTATTCGAAAGTGTGGCATTCCAACCTTCAATTCAATTCAACTTTAGTACACATTCGTTATATCAGATTACATTGCTTAGAAGAACATATAAATAAAAAAAGAAGAAATCAGATAGGAAGTAGAAAGAAAAAGACATTATGGAATTGTGCATGGTGGCCAAAGTAGCACAAGCTTTGGAGATGGCCACCACGACTAGTCAGAAATAAATGATGTTTTAGAGTATTTATATATCAAATATTAATTTAAGGTTTCAAATAATGTGCAATTGTAATAACTTAATAGAATTATGAAAGAGAAGAGAAAAAAGTAATATTAGCTTGGTGAATAATAAACCCTATAATGAACCCTTGTCATAGCCGCCACCATAAAAACTCCTTGCCTGGAGTTCCCAACTTCGCAGTCTATGGAAATATTACTTCAATATTTTCCCATTTTGATTGAAGTGGCGGATATGGTCTTAAGATATCAAAGAGCCCGTGTCAGCCACTCCTTTGTTATTGTTTTCATTCCATATTAGAAGACAAATCACGTGTAGAAATTTTGAAATAACGATCTAGAAACAAAGTTACATTCTACATTTTACCAAATTGAACCGAAAATATCGCACTACATTCCCTAAATCAGCCGATGGAAATAGATCCTTTTTCAAACTCGGTATGTTGCTTGGCTGTCAAAATGGCGGCTGACACAGGCTCTTTGAACCCAACCTCGTTCCCAGGGTCTTCTCGGTCGTTTTTCAAAATGGCGGTTGGCTCGGAAGAAGACCTGGGGGAGGAATCACTGAGGCAAACCAAACTACTGTGAAATAACTTTAAACTTGGTTCGAAAACACGGAAACTTCACCCTGGGACCAGGGTAGTGTTATATTAACGTTTCCGCAGAACATATTATGTGTAACGTGGCGTCTTTCTCGTTCGATAGATACGTTTTTGCCGGCAAATTCAGCAACTCCATTTTCCATCCTTAGAGCAAACATAAGGGCAAGTAGTTCGCCTCACAAATAAAGCAACCTATGTACTTACATCTGCAAATATTATAGATGATCGCCTTTAAAGCTGCTTTCAGCGTTACGAGAACCATACATTTTCTCTCAAGCTCTTTCCTGGTTCAGCACGTTTGTTGTGATATTGCAGTGATATTGTATATTATGTCAATTGGGTCAATCAAGAATCGCGTCATGTCAGTGTTAATGCGATGCATTTTTGCATAATCTCAAAGAAGTTCCAGTATCGAGTTCACTGGGAGCCTCAGTTTGAAGTTGAAAACATTGCGAATACCAACGAGTCCGAAAAGCTTCCACACATTTGTCTATTGTCTCAATTCAAGCTTCATCAGTTTCTCGTTGGTATTCGCCACCTTTTCAACTTCAAACTGAGGCTCCCACTGTATTTATGCGACGCTGATCGGCCTATTCAGCGGCAGAGCAAAGTGTGGTGTTCAGTCTGTCCTATGGGAAAAGGAATACGATAGCGTGCCTTCAACATACTCATGATCGGAAACAGCCAACCTGCTAGTCACTTCTTTTACTGTGACATTTATTAAAAAAATACCTGGTCATATGGCAAGTGCTGAGCAGAATTAATATCTCGTAAAGTGAGCTTAGCCTAAGAGACACAACGAGAAAAGTAAATGAATTTTACTTCCAAAAGGTCTTACCTTTTTAATCCATCCTCTTCATGGTCACGCAACGAGAGCGACACATCACGCTTGGCACATATTGTACCCATTGTCGTCACTCAATAACAGACAAGTCACGCTTCGCATAAACTGTTCTCATTGTCACCCATATATTGTTCTCAATGCCAGCGGGTCACGCTCGGGCCATACCAATCCATTTCCAAGACCATGCATACTCTCATTTTAGAAATGGTAGTCTAGGACAAACAGAAACAAAATAAGATGGGATGACAATATACGTAAAATACGCTTTTTTGGGGGCTCGAAAAGCGTATTTTTGTATGTAACTAGAAGACATTTTCACTAACCTAAACTCGCATCACTCATCGCATAGAAATACATTTTTCCATTTTGGGTGTGTTCTTATCTTTTTTTTTCTTCTCATTTTTACTTTCTCTCAACCAACCTTCAATTTACCCTAAGGGACCGCTCATTTTTTATCAGGGAGGGGGGGCTGGTGGAAATGAGGGGGGGGGGGGGCACCCAAAAAAATACGGCCTCAAAGGGGGGGCCACCCCAAAAAAATACGCCCCTAAAGGGGGGGGGGGGCACCAAAAAAAATACAAGCACATAACAGGGAGGGAACGAAAAGTTTGTATTTTTTATAGCATGCTGTAGGCAACTCGGTGTCTATTCATAGTTCCGACCTGTCATTCAAAGCCATAGTTACTGTTGTTATGTCCCACAAACAAACCAGGGTTTTCCTTAAAAAAAAGGCCAAATTATTCCGATCCCGCTAAGGTTTACCAGATAACTCTATCTTCGGATCATCTCAGTTTACACTGTCATAAAAGGCAAAAAAGTGCTGCAAATCGACTGATTTCGGAAGTCCTGAAATACTGTTTGTGGGACACGATCAGTTCCCGCGGGAGAAGCTTTCCATCGCTGATTGGTATCTCCAGATAGCGTGAAATGGCTTCATTGTTTGATCGGAACTATGAATTCAGTGTCTATTCAAGGCTTGGTATAAGGAACGTGTGAGGGCTCCTATTTTTGTGGAGAGGGTTCTAATTTTTTTCGCGTGCCTATAGGGATGGTACAAATTTTTCTTGTTCTGGAGAGGGTCGTAATTTTTTCAGCAAGATTTGGACAATGAAGAGAGTGAAACAGCTACAGATAGTAGTTATTCCAGCAACTTCTCTATCATATGCATTTTTCTACTTAACCGCACCAGAAACATATAGCTTAGTTGAAACATGTAACGGCGAACCATGCTGTGGATTATTCGTGGCAAGTTTATTACCATATTCATTAAATGAACTCTCGCCTGCTTACTGTTTTCTTTTCATAATGTTTCATTTTTTGCTCAAATATAGTAGTGCAACAGTGGTAAGTGATATAAGTGATAACGTCCTGCAACAACATTTTTATCAAAATCTGTTCAATTTTTTACTCTGCGAATATTTCGCAGCTTGGTACTAAAGCTGACTTCACTCAATACTTAATAAAAATTTTGGCGCATGAAGAATAACATCTAATATGCGTTTTGAGTTTTTTGAGGAGAAAAATAAGCCCTCCCTACAATGATAGTCCTGCCAGGCAATCTCTATTTTCGAAAGAAGATCCCTTAGGTAAGCCTGAGTTCAACGTTTGCTTACAAGCATAGAAATTCGTCATTTGGGCCGCGCTTCACGCACATGGATAATAATAAGTTCTTCATTTGCGGCGCATAGTTGCGCGCATGAAAAATATAACCTAAAGGCTCAGGAGCCCTTCACTAGGAGCTTTCATCATAGATAGCGTATTTAATTCCTGGGCTCCTGACAGGCTTTGTTTACTATACACAAAAAACGGAATGTTCATCTACCCTTTTTCTGAGGCTTGATGAAATGCGCTTATCAAAAGTTGGGCGCGCTTCGCGTGCAACGAAAGAAATATGCCCACCCAATCTTTCTGTAAAATGTCTTCTACTAGGTCAAAAAGGGGACTGGAGGGGGTTTCACGAAAACGTTTAATAGTTCTGAGGGGGGATCGGTTCCTTCCTTAGCTTTGACAGAAGAAAAACGTTTTATCTGCTATTAAGAAGAATGAGACTGCATCACTCGGACAAGAGTCTATCTAGCAGGGCAAGCATTTATAAGATGGGGGGGGGGAATCAGAAAAAAATACATTGGATTTGGGGGGGGCCACCTAAAAAAATACGGACATGAAAGGGGGGGCACACACAAAAATACAGGGTCCCCCCTCATTTCCACCAACCCCCCCCCCCCCCCCCCCCTCTCTGATAAAAAATGAACGGTCCCTAAAATTGAGCTATCAACAAATGTTGAAAAATGTAGAATCAAATATTTGAAAACTTTGGAATCAAATGTCTGCCTGTTTTTTCCGTAGTATTAATAGTAATAATAATAATGTATTGTGGTTTCTTGAGTTTCTTGGTTCCAGGCTCTCGACCGTAAACAAATGGTGAAAAAAAGGGGATGATATTCGTTTTTTTTTGCGCAATTTGTAAAAAGGGAAGGAAAAAGGAACATAAGGAAATAATCATAACGGAAAATCTATTTACCGACGCCTTTTAGCAACAAGTTAACCGTTGCACGATTTGTTCTAGAACCGAGTAGCTGGTGCTCTTTTAGTGATTATGTCCCCAGGGGTTCTATGCCACAAGAACTCGCGGGAGATGTTGACCGGACACAAGCTGTTTTCCGCATATCAAAAGAACATGTCTAAAACAGATCTAATAGACCTAGTTATAGAGGTATGTATATGTGTCCTAGGCTAAGGGCCCCGGGGGGGGGGGGGGGACTCCCTATATTCGAATGCTAGGGGTGACCGTCGTATTTTTTAGGGGTTGAAATCGGCGATCTGGTATTTTTTAGGGGTTCGAAAATAAAAAACGGTATAGTAAGAAAAATAGGTATTTTTTAGGGGTTCTCACGCAAATAAGGTAGTGTTTTTGAAAGTCGAGAGGATACATTTGATGTATATTAAATAAACGGCCAGAATAAAATTTAATCTGTCAAAATTGTTGGTATTTTTTAGGGTATTTTCAGACTGAGGGGTATTTTTTAGGGTGGAAATTTTTTCCGACCAGGTATTTTTTAGGGTCAAAATTCGAGTTTCCCGACGGTCACCCCTAGCATTTTAACCTTAGAGTCCCCCCCCCCCCCCCCCCGGGCTAAGGGTCTTGTTTTATTTCCAGTATTCTGTAGAAAGGCAATGTTGGATTCTTTTTACTTTGGTAAAGGAAGGACAAGCGCCGTGTTAAGCAATTTAAAAGCATAATTGGCGACCGACCCATGTCGTCCGACAATCGACAGAACCCGTTCCCGACTTGTCGTCCTAATTTAATTTGATTATTAGCGGAGCTCACGCGGGCGCCGAAGGCGCCCGCGTACCGGAGCCCCATAGCTACATGCAGGAGAAAAAGGAACAAAACAAAAGTGTATATGCATCAAACGATTCTGTCATGGACTTCCGGTTTGTGCGTCCGTTCGTCCGGAATGACGTCATCAAAAGTAGAAAAGTCAATATCTCGAGAAGGCAACATCGCTAGGTGACCAAACTTGGGTAAAGTTATTTTGGAGGCAAGGGGGGTGCACCACCAAGGTCACGTGACATGACGTCATCGATGACGTCATCAAAACTAGAAAAGTCAATATCTCGAGAAGGCAACATCGCTAGGTGACCAAACTTGGGTAAAGTTATTTTGGAGGCAAGGGGGGTGCACTACCAAGGTCACGTGACATGACGTCATCGATGACGTCATCAAAACTAGAAAAGTCAATATCTCGAGAAGGCAACATCGCTAGGTGACCAAACTTGGGTAAAGTTATTTTGGAGGCAAGGGGGGTGCACTACCAAGGTCACATGGCATGACGTCATCGATGACGTCATCAAAACTAGAAAAGTCAATATCTCGAGAAGGCAACATCGCTAGGTGACCAAACTTGGGTAAAGTTATTTTGGAGGTAATGGGGGTGCACCACCAAGGTCACGTGACACGACGTCATCGATGACGTCATCGAAACTAGAAAAGTCAATATCTCGAGAAGGCAACATCGCTAGGTGACCAAACTTGGGTAAAGTTATTTTGGAGGTAATGGGGGTGCACCACCAAGGTCACGTGACACGACGTCATCGATGACGTCATCAAAACTAGAAAAGTCTATATCTCGAGAAGGCAACATCGGTAGGCGAACAAACTTGGGTAAAGTTATTTTGGAGGCAAGGGGGGTGCACTACCAAGGTCACGTGACATGACGTCATCGATGACGTCATCAAAACTAGAAAAGTCTATATCTCGAGAAGGCAACATCGGTAGGCGAACAAACTTGGGTACAGTCGAGAAAAGCATCCGTGAGTCTGTGGGTATGGAGCTCTTTGAAATGCCAACAAAAAAAATCTGAATTTGCAAGTATGCAATGGAGAAAAAGAAGAATGTTTTCTGTAATAAGTGACGTCGCGATACGTCACATGATGAATATTTTGCAGGACTTTTTGTCCCTAACAACGGCCCAACAAGATAGGTAAACGCACCCTATAAAAATATTTAACCGGGAGCTCCGCTTTTAGCGAGCGGCTAAATCTATATATTAGACGTCGCGTGACGTGTTTAGTATAAAACAAGTACAATCAAGCTAATGAAAACAGCAAATACCTTCACGGCAAAACACTATGGCACCAATTCACGAGTTAAACTATAATTGATTCATATTAGTTTCCTCGTGTTGAACTACAGATTTTCATGATGTACAACGTCCCATCACTGGGGTACAGGTCAGAATCTCCACGAAGTAGTAACGCGCCTCTTGACGCGCCATGGCTGTTATGATAATAGGTCACTTAGAACATAACCTACCTTGCGTTCGTGCAGGTCCTTAGAGGCAATTAATTAACACCGAAAACTGAAAGGCAAACAAAAATACTGTTTATTGGTGCCACAATAAACTATGATATCTGTAGAGCAAATACTAAGTATTAGTGTAAAACTACTACAAAGAACTTGAACAAATAAACAAACTATACAAGATTCAGGATCAAAAAGTTGAAACTCAGTAGAAAAACGTCTGATGCTTATCCCTTCTCGTGCTAAACGTCAAGACGTTCCTTACCTTCTAAGTCGTGTTACTCAATAGGTGATTCATGGTACCTCCATTACCATGTTAGATACGTTCCATCAACAAACTCCACTACTATGCAAATCCAAAGTCACCCAACCAAAATAATTACTTGAAAACACAAAGACAACAAGTCTATGTACGTGCGTGGGCCTTATCGTGCGTAACAAAAAGGACATAAATTGTTGTACAAAGATCACATTCGACTTAAACCTTTGAAAAATAGGAGGACAACGAATAAAAGAAAAGGCAAAAAAGAAGACTTTGTAAGAAGGCCAAAAGAAGCCTATCGATTATCAAATAAATAACATTACTCTTACTATATAGCACAACATATCGTTAGGTACTATGCACAAACTATTATATGATTGATTTGTCACATTTAAATACGATAAATACTAAGTAGCAGGGGAGGTTAGGGAGGTAGAAGTAGGGGAGGTTACCCCAATAAAACCACCTTGAAGAAAGTGAAGAGTTTCTGAAAAGAAGTACATCAATCGACTTTTTATCCAATGTCATGTGCTTATTTGCTAACGCATGGAAGCAGAAACTGCCGTTCACGCTTATTCGGAAAAAAACAATTAGGAAAGCTGAACTTCTTCTGTGACCTGGTGAATGGTCAGTGTAGTTATTATTCTCAATAAATACTTATCTCGGTTAAAATAAAAATAAAAACAAAATTATTCCCCATGTCCGCAGTTGCAGCCCAACCACCCCTAGTCATTTTTTTATTCATTATTATTATGTTATCATTATTTCATTAGGATTTTTTAAGAGTAAAGACATTGCATATTATATTTTGTTTAATGCAAACGAGAATTACGTGATTGACGTTTACTGAATTTATAAATTGAGGCTCCTTCGTTGAATAGGGGCTGTGCCATGGTTATTCGGATACATTCGTAAATACAGCTCTAAATTCGTATGTAATCATCCCCAAATCACTTATGCCACTTGATATTAGCCTAATAAACAATGCAGGTACGTTTTATCGGCAGAAAACGGCCGATTTTCTTACAAACTTTGAATTAAAGTCAAACTTTGAAAACCGTTCAGCCCAACAAGATTTCAAAAACTCTACTTTGCAATCCCTCTCCATAGGTCCATGAAGCCTACAATCATGGTCGCTTTGTGATTAAAGGACTATGGTATTTTGGCTATCCACGAGTTTTTTAGATGTTTTTACACCACCAAATGTTCGCCAAAATCATGACACCGCTAATTTAAGGCTTTTTTTTTTCAAAACAAGATCACTTACTTCTCGCCCTTTCTTGAATCAAAAACCAAAGAGAAAAGCTCATCGCGCTGCAAAATCGCGCAAATCAAATGCCGAACTCACTATCCGAAAGTTAGTTATTAAGAAGGCTTCTTATTCAGTGTTCCCACGTTTTCCGGCTTTCAAAATTCCAGGACTTTTAAAGGGGCTCTCGCACGCTGAATATTCGTCCACCGCAGGACCACCGTGGACATAAAATTAGTAAAATTGTAACCGTGAAAACACGTGTACATTTGCCCATAGTAATTAAAATAACCATCCAGATTAATAGAATAACCTTTCAAGTGTTAGACAAATGTAATTCTAGGTTGTTTTGACCTGTTATCAAGAGGATGGAATTGGATTGCGATTTGAGCTATTTTCTTGTCAGAGAAGTGGCCAGCAAGCGTGCGAGTGCCCCTTTAAGGACCCTTTCAAGGACGTTTCGAAAAATTTAATGGCCTTTCATAATTAAAAAATGCGGGTTTTCTCGCACGAGACATGGGTACCTTTAATTCAAAGTCTTACAAGAAACACACCCAACATCTTGTAAATATTTCTTCAGGAAAATATTTCCATGACTTTTAAAGACCTTGATGGGCTTTTGGACCCGTGGGAACCCTGTTATTTAGAAGATGCAAAGATCCAAGGAATAACGTGATAGTACAAAATAAACTTATCGTAACGCCGAGATCAAAGCCCAAAGAGCAAAGCTCATCGCTCTGCAAAATCGCGCAAATCAAATGCAGAACTCGCTATCTCAAAGTTAGTTACTAAGAAGTCTTCTAATTTAGAATAAGTAAAGATCCCAGGAATAACGTGATAGTACAAAATAAACTTATCGTAACGTCGAGTTGAATGGCTACAGATCATCGGGGAAGTCAGGCGGGCTGGTGACATAGATGTCCAGTGCTACTGCCCTCTGTCGCTTGTTAACGCCACTCTTGGACTGACCGTTATCTTTGTTAAATACCACGCGCTTGGATGGCGCCCGCGGTACGCGACTCTTGGTGGGCTGTGGTACAACACTGGTGACCAAGTGAGTTGTTTGTTGGAAACGCTACACCAGAAAATAAAATTAAAATATTTAGACAGTGCTAGCAGCCTCAAATGACAAGTTTTTACCTTTTAGCGTAAGCAGGAAACCAACAGGAGCCTCCGTCAATTTGAACGCAAAAGAAAACGGGGCGCAACGGCTCCCGGTTGATGATTGACCATTAATGTGAGCTAATGAGCACTTTGACACAAACAATGCGCAAGCTTTTGCTTTTTTCCTTACAAACCTGTTGTGGCGGCTGGAATCTCCGCTTCTGAGGCCTCGACGTGGAGATGCCTTTCAGTGCGTTTGATACCACACATTTATACAAGTTAGATGACACCATTAGAGGGTTGAACGACTCCTCCACTTCAAACTGAATAACGAAAGATTGTGACTCATTGTAAATACAACAAAAACAACAGCAGCAACAACAAAAACAACAACAAATGGCTGATTTTCAAGATTTTGCGGAATCAACTTTGTTCGGCTGCAGTTATGTCTCTTTTTCTGTTTAAAAAAAAAATTGTGACCTTCAAATTTCACATACAAATTTAAAATTTTATCTTGACTATATGCACTGCTTGAGTACAAACTATTGAGCTAATATATCTTATATATTAAATTCTTAGCGTCTGTCAGGGAAGCGTTTGTGATTGGCTTATGTATTTTTCGCCACTTTTGGCGCGCGTGACACAGGAAGCCCACAAAATTTTTTTACTGAGCTGCGAATTTACGGGGGTCTTCTCTCCATTTTTTTCAGTGAGAAAATTTTGTTAATAAAAAGACTGAGAAAAACGAGGCACAAAATCCCTCAACTTGTCGCGCCATATTGTTGCGTTTCAAGTTTTGGGTCGATATTTTCACTCGCGCTACAACTTATAACGCAACAAAAACATTTGTTTCAAGTTGTAAAACGTTGTTGCGCAAAGAAGAGTGCGGGTCTACTTTGAGCCACAAATTTCTAGCTTTGTTGCTCGTTTTTCATCAAACACACAACTTCTCGCGACACATTTTGCCTACAATTCAAATTGATTAGTCGGTAGAAAAGAGATGTTAAGGGGCAAAATCATCCTTTGGATCGCATGTGTGTTCATCAGTATAAATCGTTTTACGACAAGTTGTACATTTGATGAAAAACGAGCAACAAATGGAAGACTTGCAACGCAGTAATGTTGCGCGACAAGTTGAGAGATTTTTTGCCTCTTTTTCCCCCGCCTTTAGTCACAAGGTGACAGGTTATTTTCGTATTAAACTGCTCGTAAAACCTCATTTCCGCTCTCTGAATCACGAACCTGGTCGAGACAAGCGGCTATTGCGTTCACCGCCTCGGCAAGAGGAGCTTCTGATGTCTGACTAACATCTGCCGGTAGCACGAGCTCGTTTGTAGCGATGGATTTTAGCAGCATTGACCCACTTCCTGAAGGTAGGAGGAGAAAGTGGCCCACAGGGTACCCGACCTCGGGGTTGGCTTTTGTCTTGAGGAGCAGCACTTGATCCTAGAATATAAGACCCCGTTCACATGAGACCGGTGCAAAACCGGACCGGAACAATTCTGGCACGGAACCGCCTGTCCAAACGGTACCGGTACAATTCTGGTTAGTACGGCCTGTTCATGCGGTACCGGTAGAATTCTTGCAAGTTTTGAAATATAGTCTTCACACGGGACCGTACCGGACCTAGCCGTGCCAAAATCGGTCCGGTACCACAGGCCCCGTGTGAACGCGCGACAATACCGTACCAGAATTGTACCGGTCCGGTTTTGTACCGGTCTCGTGTGAACGGGATCTAAAAGGCAACAGGATATTGTGTTGGCAGCTGGGTCAGCTAGGTTGCAAGGTTGTAAATTACCAGGAGATCAAATGCACTATTCGGCCACTGCCTATGACAAGGGGAAAATGAATCACAACTACGAACCGCCGCCATGTAATGAAACATTTTCAAAAAGTACCATTATAGACCGTGATACTGTCTAAGACTCCGTTTACACTAGGGCAAATTGTCCCAGATACATGACGAATCCGGTATCATTTGTCAACGGAGACGTTTTGCCGTTTACACACAAATTTGTCAATCCGGGATCAAACTACTACGGATTGGGATCAAAGTCTCCGGAGACGCGTCTACGGTTTTGAAAGTGGGATCATGTATTCGGGTACATTTGTATCCGTGGTATTTCGTAGTGTAAACGGTTCGCCTATCCGTATACTCGAAAACGCGTCTCCGTAGAAATGTTCGTCTCCGGAGATATTTGCTCTAGTGTAAACTAAGTCTAAAAGCGGAGCTCGCCAGGACGTAGATTTCTGTTAGAAACGATATGTGATAACAAAAAAATAGACTGCCTCTAGCACTTTATTTGGCAAACGCCCAAAAATGCGTTGGAGCCTCGACATGTTGTTGTTGTTGTTGACTCACCCTGTTTTGCAGAGCACTGCAGAGTGCGTAAAAGTTCTGCTGATTATTTTCAAGCTCCTCCCAATCAAGCTTCCAACAAACTGTAGGGCGTACTATATAGGGCTAGGAAGAGAAACAAGTGATGTTGTTAGTCATCTAGAACTTCGGAAACAAATGGAAACTCAAAATGTGCTTCGTTCTGATAGAACAGTGGCTTACCATTCCATAGAGCTTGACAGAATGCCGGTGATTTATGAAAGAGATAGAAGTGAACAGATTGTTAAGATAACTAAGGTGCAGGCTGGCCTATCCAGACGCCGTTGTTGATTTGGCTTTGCTTTGGCATCAAATAGACAACAACAATATGGCGTGTGCAGCTTTCGGGATTTACTAGTTCACGAGTATCAGAAAGGTAAGACGAGGTAAGCAATGGAGCTGGACGCATCGAAAAGGCGTAGAGATATTAGAATAACAGAATAATAAGGCGAGTTTATGTGGTAATAGACCTCCTCGGCTTGGGCGTAATGTTTTCCCATTTCAGATCACGTGGCATTCCCATAAACATTCTCTCTTTCTTTTTCTGCTACGTACCGAAGGATATATGAATATGGAAGCAACCCAAACAAAGAGAGCATACGCATGGGAATGTCACGTGATCTGAAATGGGCAAAACATTACGCCCAAGCCGAGGAGGTCTATTCAAACGGGAATTCAAAATCGTGGTCGTTATCGGAGTTGGTCGCTCATAGAGCCAGGGCTGAAAAAAAAGTGAACTTAGGCGCCAGCTGGAGACCAACTATTTTGGTACTCTTTTCAATATTGATGCCACCAGTAGTATATAGGGTGGATCTACGCCACAAACCACGTGGTCGGCCGTAAATTATAACCTACAAATTATAACCTACAACTTTATAACCTACAACTTTATAACCTACAACTTTATAACCTACAAACCACGTGGTCGGCCGTACATTATAACCTACAAATTATAACCTACAACTTTATAACCTACAACTTTATAACCTACAAACCACGTGGTCGGCCGTAAATTATAACCTACAAATTATAACCTACAACTTTATAACCTACAAACCACGAGGTAGGGGATATGTACACCAATTTATGGACAGCAGATTTATGGGCAGCAGATTTATAAACTACAACTTTATACACTACAACTTTATACGCCACCACTTTATACAGAGTGTAGGTTTTGGTCGAGGGTCGAGTGTCGAGGGTAAGACGTCGAGGGTCGAGGGTAAAATGTCGAGGGTCGAGGGTAAAATGTCGAGGGTCGAGGGTAAAATGTCGAGGGTCGAGGGTAAAATGTCGAGGGTCCATTTTTTTTCTTTTTCTAAGGGTCGATTTCTTTTTCTAAGGGTCGATTTCTTTTTTACATGCAAATTCTCGGTTTTCCCCGCTTTATTCGCTCACATGCCCGCATGTTGGTGAAAGCGTTCTTGCAGATGTTTCTTCAGACTTGCCGCTACAAGTTTTCTTATCGCAGACATTTGTCAATCAAACCTTTTGCTTCGCTAATTAGACTGCACGTGAAGGGAAGCAAAATCTTCTGTTTAACCGTGGAAATCTCTAAAGTTAAACAGCAAAATTCGAAGCAAGCTTGCCGAGTCCGAGTATTTTGGGCAAGAAAAGATTTTAATGTTTTGCTTTTATTCAATCTTCGGGAAAACCAAGATTTCCGCGGCATTTTCGCAACCTATTTGAGTATTTCTAGCGCTCACTTCACTAGAGTGCTTCGTGAAAGATCGCAAATGATATTCGACCTTACTTCATTTCGCTTCGTTTTATTGTGCTACCTATCCCTAAGTCTCCTAAAGTTAGCTGTAGTATAATGAGTAGCATCAGGGACGTCCCTGGTAGCATGGAAGCAAAACTAGTAAGTGCTGGGTATAAAATCACGTCGGCGATTGCTTTTTCTGCGCTAGCATATCGCAATGGGACTACCAACACTCCAGTTCATTGCCAGTTGAAGAACGCCGTGTTCAAAATCTTCGAAAAACACCAGTTCGATGAACGTAGAGTGGACTTCCTTTGGTTTGATATTATCTCAGACCAAAAGATTTTATTGTTGTTTTCATTTGTGTTCTCCTGTTTGAGCAAGATCCGCGTGCTTACACGCTCGGTACGCTCTGTCGAGGAAACCTTTCTGAGAACTCCTGGCGAAAAAGCACAACAAATCTGCCACAGTTTTAGGGAATTTGATTTTGAAAAAGATTGCCCGAAATTTACGCCTGGAGTTTTCGGAACATTTTGTTTTATCCCGCTCCGCGAAGGTCGAAAAAGGTGGGAAAATTCTCAGCACAACTGTGTCGGAGTCTATCATCGTATCAGTCAGGAAAACCAAAATTTGCATTCTTTAAAAAATAAAAACATGTATCACGGGAAAAATTATTTCATTTATTTGCAGAAAAAAATTGGACCCTCGACATTTTACCCTCGACATTTTACCCTCGACCCTCGACATTTTACCCTCGACCCTCGACGTCTTACCCTCGACACTCGACCCTCGACCAAAACCTACACTCCTTTATACACTACAACTTTATACGTCTCACTTTATACGTCTCACATTTATACGTCTCACATTTATACGTCTCACATTTATACGTCTCAGATTTATACGTCTCACTTTATACGTCTCACTTTATACGTCTCACTTTATACGCCCCACTTTATAGGACAACTGTTCAAGAGGCCATGTATGATGTAGAGCATGGATGTAGTGCAATCTAACGAGGAATTTGTTCTCAACGGTCAGTTGCACGTGATACGAGCACGTACACCCCGTGGTGGTCATGGTTGATATGATGATGATGATGATTAAGTAGGACTTAAGTAAGCCCTCCCACACTTGGGATCTAGTACAGCAATTTGAGTACAGCAATTTGAGTACAGCAATTTGAGTACAGCACTTTTGAGTACAGCAATTTGAGTACAGCAATTTGAGTACAGCAATTTGAGTACAGCAATTTGAGTACAGCAATTTGAGTACAGCAATTTGAGTACAGCAATTTGAGTACAGCAATTTGAGTACAACACTTTCTAGTACAGCACTTTCTAGTACAGCACTTTATCTATAAAAGCTGGTGTGTGAGCGATGTGAGGTATTCACAAAGATGCGCGGAACTCAATTTGAGCAAAGAATGGAAGCTTCGTAGTCAGGTTGGTAGACTAATTATAATTCATAAATAATATGTAACCTAAAGTAAAATTTCGAAAAAAATTTTTTCGGAAGATATTTGGAAAGTGTTCGGAAGATCTTCGGGAAATATTCGGAAGATCATCGGAAGTGTTCGGAAGATCTTCGGAATATCTTCGGAAAGTATTCGGATGTGCTCGGAAGGACTTCGGAAGTGTTCGGAAGATCTTCGAAAAGTATTCGGAAGTGTTCGGAAGATCTTCGGAAGTGCTCGAAAAGTATTCCGAAGTGCTCGGTAGGTCTTCGGAAATTGCTCGGAAGATCTTTGGGTGTTCGGGAAATATTTGGCAAAATGATCGGAACATGTTCGGAAGGTCTTCGGAAGATGTTCGGAAATTATCCTATGTATCCTACCTGTCATAGCGTCCTAGTGATGTCCTATCTGTCCTAGTAGTGTCCTATTTGTCCTAGTAGTGTCCTAGTGTCCCACTTGTCTTAGTAGTGTCCTAGTGTCCTATGAGGAGGATAAGGCTAGACATTAGGGTACAAAGGTCAATTTACCAGCGGATCGAAATCCACCAATCAGAAGGCTAGAATCACGCAACCAATCAGATTGCGTGCTTAACGCACCAATCAAATTACAGGGATTTCGATGACGTCATTCCACTAGTATATAAAGGCGAGAGCTCAGTTTGAGATCACAGTCTTCCTCTGCTCATCGTTGTAGGAGGAGGAAGAAGAAAGATGTCGGGAATAAGTGAGCAAAATGAAATAGAAGAGGCACTCCGAATATTGAAGAAAATTATGGAAGAAGAAGAAGAAGTAATGGCGGCGAGAGAACAAGAAACATCTCTTGGAGATATGTTGGAAGGAGAACAGAGGGAATTGCATGATATGAAGGAGGAACAACAACCTACCTGGATAGATCAGTTTGAGTTGGGAGAACTACCACCACCACCTCCATCACCACAGGTGGAAGTAGAAGAGGAAGGACATGCTATCGATGTTATCGATTGGATCATGCAAGATAATGGTGACGTAGATATGACACAAAGTGTCGAAGAGCTCATTGAGCAGCATTTAAATGACCAACCACCGCCACCACCACAGCCGTCGTCGCCACAAGTGGAAGTAGAAGAGGAAGGACATGCTAATGATGTTATCGATTGTGTGATGCAAGACGATATTGATATGGCACAAAGTTTTGTACATCAACAGCATTTGACTACCGATAGACCACAAACACCACAGCTACCACCACCACTACCATCACAGTCTATACCACTACCACCACAAGATGTTTACAATCAACCACCACCACCACCACCACCATCACAACAAGATGTTGACAATCAAATTGGAAGAGGTGTCAAGCGCACCCATGATGAGCAAGAGGAGGAGGATGAGGAGGATGATGATGGTATTTCGTACCAATTGAATGAAGTCCACAGTCGGCATTCGCGTAAGATGAAAACCGATTGTTCTGATTATGATTTAAACATCAATCTTCCTTTACGGTCAACTGTCCAAGAAGCCATGCAAGATGTAGAGCGTGTTCTTGACAGTGTGTTAGAAGAAACGCTAAAATGTGTGCCTAACAAGGACTTTGCTCGCGTGACGTTGAATGCTCCAGCTCTGAAGAATCCCATATCGTTACCGTTTATGCTACGGGAACAGTTGACACCGCAAAGGATTATGGGACAGATTGAAACCATTGTGCAATCTAACGAGGAATTTGTTCTCAACGGTCAGTTGCACGTGATACGAGCACGTACACCCCGTGGTGGTCATGGTGGATATGATGATGATGATGATGATACTACTGATGATGATGATGATGGTTATTCTGTTTACATTTGGGCCTAAATTGTTTACAAATGGACCAAAAGTGTTTACATTTGGGCCGACCTGTTTACATTTGGCCCGACCCGTTTACAATTGGGCCGATCTGTTTACAAATGGACCAATGCCGTTTACATTTGGACCAAAACATTTACAAATGGACCGAAGGCGTTTACATTTAGACCAAACGGTTTACAAATGGACCGACGGCGTTTACATTTAGACCAAACAGTTTACAAATGGACCGAAGCCGTTTACAATTTGACTAAGCCGCTCAAAAATAGAGAAATATGTAAACATTAGGACAAAAGCCGTTGTTAACAAGACTTTCCTTATTCGAAAGACCAGTATATGGTCACATTGTTAGATATCAAATACGAAACAAGAAATAAACCTAATGGGATTCCGCTCTTGAGTAACCACAGAAAAATAAAATTAATGACTAAAGGCAAAAACAATCTTTTTTGAGATAGGTGTATACCCATGACTCAAGTGGTTGACTACAGTCCGTCCCGACAGTCTGTTTATAGAATATTGAGATGAAATCATTTAAAAATAGAAGGATTTGAGTGCGAAGGAGGAAAACTAAAAGGAGAGTACCATTCTTATTTCTCATGTTCTTGTTTTTTGATCTGTTCTAATTAATACATCTCACTGCATGCGACAGTTTATAAATACATATTGTTTCATCCATCAAATACGCGGAATTGCCTTTGTTCTCTGTTGTTTTGGTAAGGCTACTACAGGAAGGTTTACGAAAAGCGTCTGGGAAAAGATTGACTGGCAAAAGATGGAGAGGCAAAGGCGGAAATCAAACCTGAGATCTACTGGCTTCTTCCAGCAATGGTTCCTCTAGGAACCACTTTAAATAAAACAAAAGTCAATACTAAATGCTTCTATTGACTTATACATATAAACGAAAACATTCAAGAAACACAAGAAACTCAAGGATGGAGTCACAAGGAGGAGCTACAGCGGCCAGTCGCGCCCACGGTGCCACGATATACCTCGACATTTTTGGCATAAGTCCATATTCGTGAGTATGGAACAAGGGAATATAGTGATTTGGCCACCGTTGTTGTTTTACCCACAGTGATGGCAAGGTTGTGCTGGCGAGCGGGGCACCATATGCCCAAGGTAAATGCGTTACTGGTATTTTCGCTCATTTTGCTCATTTGTCAAATGGTATAGGGCGTGAGCTACGGGCCTGAGTGTTTTACTGTGAAATATTCGTAGATCTAATACGAAACTACATCCGTGTCCTGAGCGGGGTATTTTGCATATCCCCCAGGGCCAAACGTTTGTCAAAATAATTTAATATTGTTCATTGCCCTAAGTCTAGATGGCAAAGCGTTCGATAGAACGGGTGCGGTCACAGAGAAGGCTCTGTCCCGGGTTAGCTCTTAAATTTGCTTTTTCGGAGATAACATGCCACTGAGATAAACTGACGCTTGGCCATGTAAAGCCTTATAAGTCATTACATTGACTTTAAAAATAATCCTTAATTTCACAGGCAGCCAGTGACGATCTATCATTACACGTAGTGATGTGCGAAAACGTGGAGGGTTTGCCAGCAACCTGGCGGCGGCGGCGTTTTGAACGCGCTGTAATTTATGTATATGAATATCTGATAAAAAGAATAAATATAGCATTAAAAAAATCAATCCTGCTAATAACTAGAGCTTGGACTTGGTCTTTGCAGTTTGCTGATGCAGGTATTGTCTTATACGCCTGATATTTTAAAGTGAATTAAAAGCTGATTGAACCATCTTTATATGGTCGAGAAACTCAGCGAAAAACACACCTAAATTCCTAGTTTCATTTACTCGATTTACGTGTGTGCCGCCAACTAAAAGACTTTCACTGCAGACTCTCTTTCCCTTTGAGATTCTTAAAACTAAGATATCATTCATTTGTATCATGATTTGAAACTCTTATGTTATCAATATGTGACTTCCTTATAAGACGCTTATAAGACCTTATAGGCGCCATCCTAGACATTAGCGTAAGCTATAGTACGAAAATTTATTTAAGCATTTATTTAAGCATTAATTCCTTTTAGCCCAGCAATATTTTCCATTTTAGCGTAATTACAGGAATCCAAAGAATAATTATTGTAAGTGAAGTTGTGTGGTTGATTTATTTGCGTATTTATTCGGGATAATTGAGAAAAAGTTAGGCATTTCTATCGAAAAAAGCTAATTTAGAATCAAATATAACGATACCTAAGAAGACTCAGAATCATTTCGACATATTCCATATCCAGTCTACAGTCTATGGCAGTGCTTTCAAGATATGAGTTGTGAACTAAGTGCGGTGTTTCCGGATTAGCATATTGGTATTTTTTTCATTTTATTAATCACAGATTTTAGTTCCATGTCGGTTTCTTTGTGTACGCATTTTAACCCTCCCCATCAAATCTTTAAGGAAGCGAAAGTTCTCGCCGTCTACTCTGTGAAGCAACTGTACTTTTCTGAACATCCAAGATTGTAACGGGTTATGGGTATATCAGGTAGAATCCTAGGATATCTCTTTTTTGTGTAATTTGAGGACAAGATGTCATAGGATTAAAATATATTCAAAGCGTTCAGGTCGGTAGATTCCGCCAAAAATAGCACTCAAAAAGGCAATATCGCCCTCGTCGCTGCGCGACTCGTGCGATATCGCTTTTTTCGTGCTATTTTCTTAGCGGAATCTAGCCTCCTGAAGCTTTGAATAGTCCTATAAAAATGTACCCGATTCGAGTATTGGCCGGCATGTCCATGACTCAAATTCAGTCACCTCTTCGAGTGAAAAATATAGTTAGAACAAGAGCCAATATGGCTTTATGCTCTGTCGCGTACGTTCTGGGAATCTTCAATCTAACAGCCTTCTGTAATACCATCAAGTCCAAAAGGTTGAAACGTAAATATTCTAGTAATTCCTAATGCCAGAATTCTGGTAATGCCCGAAGCTATTCCTAACGCCCGTGTATCACTCGGAAGTGATGTTCGAAAAAGCGGACACCTGACAATCTTGGCAAATTTCAGCTACTTCGTGAGGTGAAGAACCTAAATAACAAGCTCAGCTACTTTCAGAGATCCGAACTTCATCTATTTTTAAGAGTTTTGCGACCAGAAAGTGAAATAAGGACTTAGAATTTTGCCATATTTCTTTTCGAATCCAAGATGGCGCTGAAAATGATTTTTCACCGACCTCTCGAACAAAACACGATGACTTGCCGACCTGTCGAATAAAAGACGATGACGTGCCGTTAAGCCATCGGCCACTTGATCCGAAGAGCCGACGACTTGCGCGTTTTTGAATTCGAAGGTAATTTTAACTCTGGCTAGGCGTTTCAATGTAGAATTAAGTTTTTTTTTTTTTTCTCGTGCGATTTTTTGGCTGGTCAAAACCAGCCTTCTTCAGGTACTGTGAATACATGGTGGATTTAGATTGACAGTCAAGCCTTCTTTTTCCGCTGATCATTAAAGTACCCTGCTATGACCTGCTAGCAGAGATTTGTTTCTGCCAGTCTTTTATTAGTTAACATTAAGTTGTTCGCGTAAAGTGTTGTGGCTAAGTACAGTTTTTGAAATAATCTCACTGTCGGTCAGATCGTCCACGGGCTGAGTCTGTCAAGTAGTTCGTTATTTTATTCTTCAAGTAAGTGGACACATTTTTTTCCGGTTTGGCTACCGGACTATCTATCCGTCCGTCCGTACGCCGCCATACGTGCGCACATGACCTTGTTATAATATATTTCAAGAACATTCATATCTCAGGAGCCAAAGGCAGTAAGACAAATAAACTTGTACAGCATTCACTTAGTGCTAATGTGCGATTCCAGCTTTACGCGAGCGCGCTCTACTTCCTTTGGAATGTAACACAACTTGGAATCGCCCATTGAAAACGTCAACATTGTCACTTGATGTGACCTCCTCAATGACGTCATCATTTGGAAACCTTTGATTCAACAAAGAAAAACTCATATCTGAAGAAGAAAATGGCAAGACAATTAAACGTGCGGGCAATGCCACAGCATGGTTTGCGCGGTATGACCTCATCGATGACGTCAAGTAAAGGCGTTCGTGTAATCATAGGAACACACATCACAAAAACGAAAGGGTAAGACACCACACTTGGACTTGCCTTGATGACAAGGGGCGCACTAACATGGTCACGTGATGCTACGTCATCGATTACGTCATAACAGTCTTCGTGTAAGCAAAAAACATATCTGAAGAAGGAAACTTATTGAAAATTGTCTAGCTTGTCAGGAGGATGCAACAGCCTGTTCAGAGCAATTACATGCAAAGAAAACATGTTCTTAAAAATATATGCTAAGTTCAAGTTCCAGGTTTTCAAAATAACTCTTTCCTCATTTTTTTCGAAGCAGTTAAAAATGGACAATTTTCATAAAAAGCGTACTTCGAGTCAAATTTTATAAAAGAAGCAACTGTAAGTAGTCCCTAAATAGTAGCTGGTGTTTTTAGGCTTATTCGTATCTTTTCAATGACATAAGTTTTTTATAGGTGTTGCCATGGCAACCCATTTAAGTCGGTTTTTCTACCTGAAGAAAAAAAGCTAGTATGGTTCATTTTACATATGTTGTAGAGCTCACCAAGCTGCATCAGATGACACCTTTATACAAGACATGTGACCTTTTGTTGTCATGGCAACCTTAAAGTAATGAGGAAAATTGCAAAATTTCAAAAAATCATAACTGGTTAAGGCTTTGTTCAAATGTTTTGTAAACCAAGTGGCTTCTTATCTGTAACAAGATTTAGTATTCTTCCGAATTTCATAACATTCAGATTAAATTTTATGTGCTGTTTTGCTACTTTAATATTGATAATTGAATATCGTTTTTCTTGGTAACTAAAGATTCCATTCATACAATGTGTACACATATTAAAGTACTCAAGAAGCCCAATCGAAAAATGCAGTTAAATTGCCAGGATCTTGTATTAGGTGCTCTTGGCACTTGTAAATACTGTGGTCCAATTGTAAACGCTCGTGAACTAATTCATGCCATATCTCAAGACCCAAGAACCAATCCCTGAAAAAATACATATAGGTTTATAGAGCAAGCAAAGGCTTTTACCGTGCTAAGCTTGAAATTCTATTTTATAGAAAGGTTCAACCCAAAAAACATATTTGAAACTCGGGTGACTTTTGGACCAAACCCAAATTTTTCAACTTTTGCGCATGCGCATGAAATGAAATTCCCTAAACTCCATCATGATCGCTTGACCCCACTTACTATCCTCTGTAAGTTTGATCGCTCTAACTTAAAAGGAACTACCTTTTTTTGCGAGCAAAGTTCTGAAAAAACTTGAAGAAAAGATTTATGTCGAGTACGTGTTAGAAACACGTAATACATAGGACCAAAAGCGTATCTTCAAGGTTATCAACATTCACGTGCGATGATAGAGCTGAAACTTGGCATGCTTGTAGAGCTTGAGACGCAGAACAAGGATCTGCTGGATTTTTTGTCCAACGACTTTCAGGGGGGGCACAGTGGACGTTTGAAGTCTGCCCTGTTTTGGTACATTTGTAAACTTTTCATGGACATTTCCAAAGTTTTCGAATTTTTGAGACTGGAAATGTAATCTACGCAATATTACGGACCTTTGCAGTGTGTTGTCCCCTTTCCAGTGCTTCCGCTTCACCCTTGGTCCAAAAGTAAACAGAATACGGGTGATGATGATACTACTGATGATGATGTTGATGATGATGATGACGACGACCAAGCTGGTGAGAAGAAAAAGCACTCTAAGAAGAATAAGAGGAGCTTGGATTGTGCGGATCCGGAAGTATGGACGAAGATGAAGACGAGCATGGTTCGTGTTCGTAATCGGGATAATCTTTGTGCTGCACGTGCGATCGCGATTGGAATCGCCTTCCATACCGGAACAACACAGGAGTATAAGAACATGTATAAACAGTGGTCAGGAAACAGAGATAATGGTACACAACGTAAAAGAGCGAAAGAGTTGCACCAGCAAGCTGACGTCCCTGAAGGAGAGTGCGGTATTCCAGAACTGAAAAAGTTCCAAACGTATTTGGCTCCACAAGGGTTTAAGCTCTACCTCGTGTCCAGAGAGAATATGAATGGTATTATTTGGCAAGGTGCTTTGGAGGAGGAGCCTAAATATCATTTGTACTTGTACCATGAAAAAGGCCATTACCATTTTATCACTAGTATGCCAGGTCTCCTGGGAAGAAGCTACTTCTGTATCAAATGTAACAAGGGCCACTCAGATCAAGGCAAGCACAAATGCAATATCCGATGTAGTGCTTGTGGTGAAGAGAACTGTTCTCCCCAGAGTGTCGATGATGATACCAAACGATGGAACTGGCGACATTGTGCCGACTGTAACCGTTACTTCCGTACCCAGCAATGTTTTGACAACCATCGTCGCGTGAAAAAGCATGGTCCCGCGAATAATCGGAAGGAATGGTCCCAGTGTCAAAAGATACACAAGTGTGAAGAATGTCTTACGAGGTTTGATGTCTTAGACAAGAAGCGGCAAGGCAAACCTCACAAGTGTGGTGAATACGTGTGTCACGTCTGCAAAAAGATGGTCGACAAGGATCACTTATGTTATGTTCCCGTAGGAGCAGCAGCAGTGACAGGACGGAAGAACGAGGAGGAGGAGGATCAATTGCGGCTCATCATCTTTGATTTTGAGGCTCAACCCCTGGGTACGCAACATCGGGTCAATTTTGTGGGTGTCCAGAAACTGTGTGAGGACTGTCGTGATCTACCCTTAGACTCACATCCTACTTGTGACACGTGCGGATTGCGTAAACGTGGTTTCCAAGGGGAACAAGCTCTGGACGAGTTTTGTCAATGGTTGTTTGGTGGAAGCAATGCAGGATACACGTGTTTGGCACACAACTTTAAAGGGTACGATTCCTATCCTATCTTGGAGTACTTGTTCAAGAATGCATTCAAGCCTAATGTTATTTTTAATGGAGGAAAGATCATGATGCTTGGACTCCCAGATCTCAAGATCAGTATGAAGTGCACGTTGAATTATCTCCAGATGGCATTGCGTCAACTTCCCAAAGCTATGGGATTTGATCAAGAGGTGCGCAAAGGCGACTTTCCACATTTCTTCAACACCCCAGAGAACCAAACGTACGTGGGACCTATGCCTGATCTCAAGTATTATGGCATTGAAACCATGACGAAGAAAGATGCTGATGCGTTACGCACGTGGTACGAGAACGAAGTCGCACGTGGTGCCGTGTTCAATTTCCAAGAAGAACTGGCGTCTTATTGTCATCAAGACGTTGAAGTGCAGAAGAAAGCTGTGTTGGCCTTTGACAAGCTTACCATGGCAACGGGTGACGTCCATCCGTTTCACACGTCGGTCACCATTGCATCGTTGTGCAGTCTTATTTTGCGCACCAAATTTCTCAAGGCCAACACCGTTGCTGTGATTCCTGCTCAAGGATACCGTGGACGCGACGTGCACTCGCTCAAAGCATTGCAGTGGCTCGAGTACAGGCACATCACTGATGGAGTGCACATTCGTCACGCTGGCAAGAGCGAAGGGGAATTCAAGGTGGGACGGTACAAGGTCGACGGGTATGCCGAGAGTACTCATACCGTGTACCAATACCATGGATGTCTCTATCACGGATGTCCCAAGTGCTACACGAAGGACACGAGGAATCCTTTCTCTGGCACTACTATGGGTGATCTCTACCATGACACGTGCAACGTACGCACCTTTATTACTCGGGCTGGTTACCACCTCGTGGAAGTTTGGGAATGTGAGTTTGATCGTGAACTGACAGCAACTCCTAGGATACAAGCGATGGTCGGTGACGTGGAGAAGTGCAAACCCTTGGAACCACGGGACAGTTTCTTTGGTGGACGTACCAATGCGATCCGTTTACGATGCGAAGCCAAGGATGACGAGCAACTCCACTATTACGATTTCACGTCGTTGTATCCGTACGTGAATGTCACGTGTGAGTACCCTGTGGGACATCCAGAAGTTCTGGTGAACGATGAGATCCAACAAGACCTGCACCTGTATCGCGGATTGATGAAAGTACGTGTCCTTCCACCCAAGGATGTTTACTTCCCAGTGCTTCCCGTACGCATCAACGACAAGCTGATGTTTCCCTTGTGTCACACCTGTGCTCAAGAAGAGAACCAAGATCATCCATGCACGCACACTGAGGAAGAACGCGCTTTTACCGGCACGTGGACGCACGTGGAACTGTTCAAAGCTCTGGAGAAAGGGTATAAAGTGATGAAAGTGTATGAGGTGTGGCACTGGGCTCAATGGGAACGCTTGTTCGAAGAGTACATCAAGACGTTTCTCAAGTACAAGCAAGAAGCTTCAGGATGGCCAAGTTGAACAGTACGAACAACATCAAGGCATTCGTAACGATTGGATCGTGGACGTATCGAGAAGAATCCAGGTCTTCGCTCTGTCGCCAAAATGTTCCTGAATTGCATGTGGGGGAAATTTGGCGAGCAATCGAGTCGGAGACGTACCGAGTACGTGGACAGTCCAGAAAAGTACTTCGATCTGATGACAGACGACAGCATCGAAGTGAGTGATGTGTTGATCGTGAACGAGGAAATGGTCCAGATTCACTACAAGATGGCAGAGAAGTTTCTGAAGACGAAAGCACACACCAACGTTGTCTTTGCTGCTTACACCACAGCGTATGCGCGTCTCAAGTTGTATGACGTCATGGATGGTTTGGGGGACCGATGTTTGTACCACGACACAGACAGTGTCATCTTTACGTGGCGTCCTGGTCAATGGAAACCACCACTTGGCGATTACTTGGGTGAACTGACCAGCGAGCTCGATCCAGAAGAACACATGTGGCCACAGGACCCAAGAGTTATGGGTACAAGACCAACCATGGCAAGACCGTGTGCAAAGTCAAAGGACTACGCATGAATCTACGTACCACAGAAACAGTGAATTTGGATAGCATGGTGGAATTGTTGGAGGGTCATGGGAACCCTGTGCGTCAAGTGACCAATCCCCACACCATTCGACGCAATGTGACGACCCGTACGTTGCATACCGTATCAGAAACCAAGTCCTTCAAGGTTGTGTACAACAAACGTGTACGACGTGGCATGTACACTTACCCTTATGGGTATTATGGACTTTGAACTTTTGTTAAGCTTCGTGTACAACAAACGTGTACCCTTATGGATATTATATGGACTTTTTAACACTTTTGATAAGCAGTTTATAAAGTTATGTAATAAAGAACTTATAAAACCCAAATAGTGTGATTTTTGTCTATAAAGGGGATGACCCAGCATTGGAATGATCATTTGGTGTTGGACACCGCTAAGAATGGTATGTTTTAAAGACCGTCCCATACTAACGTGCCGTAACTTATTGAAACGTATACGTTGTATGCTAGCGTGTTGTGGTGGTCGTATTGTGGTAGTCGATGGCACCCAGGAAACCCAAGCAGACCGTAGCACAGAAGAAGAAGAAGAATATCGAACGTCTACTCCAGCAAGCCTATTACGATCCAAACAATGTTGCTGCTTTGGGCGGTGTTGCCAAACTGGCAAGGGCTATGCGCTCAAAAGGCATAAAAAAGAGCACAGTCTTAGCTTGGATACGGTCTCAACCGTCATATACACTCCATAAACCGTACCGTCGTCGTTTTCCACGCAATCGTGTGGTCGTCCAAGGTATCGACGAACAATGGCAAGCGGACTTGTGTGACATGCAAGCGTACAGAACCAAAAATAATGGCTACAATTACATATTAACCGTCATTGACGTGTTAAGCAAGTACGCATGGGCAGTACCCTTGAAGAACAAGACGGGACTCAGTTTGATCAAGGCGTTTCAGAAAATATTCAAGGAAGGTCGTGTGCCTGAGAAATTGCAGACGGATGATGGGTCCGAGTTCTTAAATCGAAACTTTCAAGCGTTTCTCAAATCGAAAAACATCCATCACTTTACTACCAAGAGCGAAACCAAAGCCTCTGTCGTCGAACGATGTAATCGTACGTTAAAAACATGGATGTGGCGATGGTTCACCTACAAAGAGACAGTACGTTACATTGACGTGCTTCCGCAACTGATGAACAATTACAATCATTCGTATCATCGAAGCATTCGTCGTGCCCCTGCTGACGTCACGTTAGCCAATGCTCAAGACGTATGGCATACCTTGTACCAGAAGAAGGCTCAGAAGAAGAAGAAGCTAAAACCTAAATTTCAAGTGGGAGATTTAGTACGTATAAGTAAAGTCAAACACGTGTTTGCAAAAGGGTATTTACCCAACTGGACGGAAGAAGTGTTTACGATTGCCTATCGGATGACGGCACGGGATCCCTATGCGTATCGAATACGCGAATACGACGGTTCGTTGTTGGAAGGACAATTTTATGAACAAGAATTGCAAAAAGTCAGCATGGATGAACAAAAAGATGTCTTTCGTATCGACAAAATTGTCAAGAGCCGTGGAAAAGGACGTCAAGAAGAGTATTTGGTCTATTGGTGTGGCTGGCCTGACAAGTACGACAGTTGGATCCTAGCAAGTCAAGTGCATAAAATCGTGTGAGATACCATCAAAGACATCAGTTGCCTCAGGATGTCGGCCCGAGCGGACCAAGTGATTACGCTGGCAAGCAATGCTATCGAAGATGCCCTTCCCAACAACACCATTGGGGATTACACCCTACGGACCAAATATCCTGTGGATTTGCGCGAAGGATCATGGGAAATGGCCCTTACCAACATCATCTATCCCCACACGTGGAGTTTGTTGCAAAAAGAAGATCTTGACATATGGGTTCTTTCCACTCACGTGGTAAACCCTAACGAACTATGGACAAAATACACGTTACCCACAGGAAAGTACACCAAGCTGGAAGATGTTGTGAAAGGCATGAAGAGAGTTACTAACAAATTTAACAAGCATGAGCAACAACGTTGATTACGGCCAGACGAACTCACACACAATAGGTTTGAGTTCAAATACAATTATAAAGAGAACATGACCACGATCAAGTTAGCCAATGACATGATGCTACTACTACGGCCACGATTAGCAATGGCTTTTGGATTCGATACAGTTGGTTCAATCACTGAACTTGAACTCGGGAAGTCCCATGGTATTGCTCGTCTCTTTGGGGTAACTGATGAAACTGTAGGAAAATGGTATATATTTGTAGCCGACAAAAAGAATGCTAGCGGACTACAGACCTTCACCTCCAGCGTACGTGAACGAGCAGATGTACATCCGTTCCAAAGCTTTTACGTGTACACTAATGTTGTGGACTCGCATATTGTGATGGGAAGTGATGCCAACAATTTGCTGCGTACCTTTGTTCCTGAAGGAGAACCTGGATTCCCTGTGGAACGAAACTTTCTCAATCCCTACTACTTGCCACTACGTACTCAAATCATCAACAAGATCCGTATCCATATAACCGACGACACAGGCGAAACAGTGCCATTTCAAGCAGGCGCCGTACAGGTAACACTACATTTGCATCGTGTGCGATTTGCCTAGAAGAAGAAGAAGATATGGTGTGGTACAACGATATGCTGAATATGGCTCGTGGTGCACTTGCTGCTCTACCGCCTAAATCACAAACAGGAAAAGGACCCTTTACCTATTTTCCACGTCATCTACAAAAAGGAAATGGAGTTTTCCATGGGTACCCTGTGCCAGTACAAATGGGATTTGGTATAGGTGGTGTCGGCGGTGTATTAAGTTCCCTTGGAAGAGACTTTGTTCCTCACTTGCCTTCTTGGGAACTCGCTACAAAAGGTATACGTAAACAGGCGGAACTCGCTACACGAGGTATACCACAAATGGGTGGTGCTCGTCAACCCCTGAAACGTCGTCGTCGTCAACCTAAGACCATGGCTAAACGTCGTCGTCATACCAAGGACATTTTCGATTGAAAACAGTTATAAAAGACTTGGACATTCATGCCTTCTCATCAGTTGGACATTACCTCAACTACTGTCAAGAGCTCCTAGTCAACATGAGTGTTCATTCTGCATCGCTTGCTGCTGCCAATCCAGGCATGGACTTGTTTACGGTACCACCAACAGATGTGGCTGTGACATCAGGCCGATACGTTGAGTATTCACCCACGGACAAAGGAGCCAAGTATTATCAGTTCATCATTCGTAGGGGTCCTACAATGATTGAATTGAAAAAGACTCATTTCCGTGTCGTGGCTAAGATCACCAAAGCTGATGGTGAAGCAGTTGAAGCAACCATTAAGTGGGACCTGTCAACAACTTTCTTCATTCGATGATCCAACAAGTGACTGTGAAATTGAACGATCAAGCCGTCACCTTGCAAACCGACACGTATGCGTACCGTGCCTTCATCGAGACGTTGTTGAATTATCCTAAAGAAGCTCAAGAATCGTATCTGGAATGTGCCATGTGGAAAAAAGACAGTGGATCCACGGACCAAGTTAGTCATGCCGCTACAGGCGCTGCTAAGAATCCTGGACTCACGGCACGTGCAGCTCGTACTAAAACAGGTGCGAAAGTGTGCATGGAAGGCCCCTTGTTTTGTGATCTCTTTCACTCAGGACGTTACCTTCTGGACAACACCGAGATGAAAATCAAGTTTGATATGCATGATACAGCCTTCTGTCTGATGACGGAGTTAGGTACCGAAAAGATCGTCATCGAGGACTTTATCCTACGCATGTATCACGTGACTCCAGCCCCTAGCGTCAAGTTAAACCATCGTGAACTCATGACAGGATCGAATGCACGTACAGCCAAGTACCCTGTGACGTCAGCCATTGTGAAGACCCGGCAAATTGGTAATGGATCCTTGACCCATTATGAAGGAGACTTGTTCCAAGGACTCGTTCCTAAACGTGTGATATTAGGGATGGTTGAGAATGCTGCCTACAATGGCGACAAAGGGAAGAATCCTTTCAATTTCCAAATGTTTACTTTGTCTACCATCAAAGTAACCGTGGATGGACAAGAGACACCCTATGGAACACTGTCTACCGCTGACGACAAGGATATAGATTTGTATCACATGTTGTTCGATAACGTGTGTGGTACCTACCGCGGACAAGGACTCAACCTTACGTTCGACGAGTTCAAGGCTGGTTATTCATTGTTTGCCTACGACTTTACACCAGCAGGCAATGCCTCGTCAGGGTACTTCCAACCTCAATATAAAGGCAACGTTGACCTGTACCTGACATTTGGGGATGCCACCGCGCAGGTGAACACCATTGTCGTCTACGGCGAGTTCAACAACACCATCGAAGTGGACCAATTAGGTCAAGTGATTTACGACATTCAAGGATGAACACGGATCAGTTAGAACTGCTAGTACACAACGATCCCAAGTTAAACCCAGTGTTTGGTGGCGTGTTTCCATCAGATTTGCTACCTACCAAAGTGCCATTTCCCAATCAAGCTTACATCATGAACGTGGATCCAAGCGATCGTCCAGGATCTCATTGGTTAGCCGTGTACTTTACACCCGAGACGTGTGAATTCTGGGACAGTTTTGGATTTCCTCCACAAGTGTATGGTCAAGCCATTACGAACTTTTGCAAGTTACGTCCACAACTCGTGCACAACACTCGTAGGATTCAAGCCATGGATTCTGACGTATGTGGACAACATTGTTTGTTCTTCTTGTGGAACCGTGTACGTGGCAAACGTCATGGAACAGTAGCTGCTATGTTTACACCAAATTTACAATGGAACGATCAGAATGTTCGCACCTTTGTGCGTGATCGATTTTTACAACGACGACAAGTACCTTGTAATCCTAAGCGTAGTCGTCAATGCGCTCTTGTTCAGCGCTCTTTGTTACGCATGTTAAAGTTATAATAAAAGATGTTTCATCACCAAATGTTGTTGTTGTTGTTGGGTATATAGTAAGGTGTAGATGTAGGCAACGGTTCATATGGAATCTAGACGTCAGCATGGACGATCGTCGTTTTCGTTGTCCATGTAGCATTTTGGTGGTGGGCCCAAGTCAATCGGGTAAAACCACGTTTACACACCAATTGCTTCAACAAGTCGCTCTTGCGTTCAACAAACAATTCGAAAAATTGTGTATTGTTATGGCGAATGGCAACCGTTGTTTACGTCTATTCAACGGAACCTGGGTGTCACCTTCCATCAAGGACTCCCAGACAACGTCACCGACTTGTTTGGTCCTCACGATACTCCAGGCCTCTTGGTGATGGACGATTTAATGGATCAAATGGATCGTGTGGTACGCGTGTTTACACAGGAATCCCATCATCACAACATCACCACGTTGTTTTTAACACAGAACTTGTTTCCACCCAATAAGCACGCACGTACCATTTCACTCAACACGGACAGAGCGGAAATTTCCAAAAGTAAAATGTCTAACTTCGCCATATTTCAAAATATAAGCTCAAGATTCCGTTAACAAAGAGTTTCTGTGACCAAAAGCTTAATTCCAATTTTAAAAGAAATTTGAAGAATATGACTTTAAGATATGGTCGACCAAAGTTTGCATAATTCCTGATCAAAGTACTAATTTTCCCATAAAATGGCACAGAAACCAAAGTTTAAAGCCTAGTATCTCAAAGACGAATCCATTAGAAAAAAGTCATTTTTGACATTTTGTTTTCCATCAAATGAGGAGTCTGCATGCAAAAAATCAAGCTTATCTGAGTTAACCCAACCTTACTATTTGAAATTGAGTGATTTTAGCAGGGTTTTTCCGCTCTGTCCTCAACACGCATTACATCGTGTTGTTCAAGAATCCAAGAGATCGTTTAGGCGTACAGATGTTAGCTCAACAAACGTTTCCTGGACGTGTTCCTTACGTGATGGATGCCTTTCATCAAGCCACCGAAGAACCTCATGGTTACCTAATGTTGGATTTTCATCCAATGACACCAGAACAATGTCGTTTACGATCTCATATTCTTCCTAAAGAATTTCCCATGTACGTCTACACTGAAGGAAAAGATCTATAAAAAGAAGGAGACGATCCAGAATCACGTCATTTGGGTACAACCATTCACCATGGCAAGAGCTGAGAGAGCCTCGTGAGATCAACGCCTTGTTCGTAGTGCATAAATACCCGTGTCTAAGTGGATCATCATCAGTTCATCATGTCTCAGCGACTGAGAAGAAACGCAGATTTTCTCCAGCTCTTGCATCGTACCAGAGGGAAGACACGCCAACGACTCATTGTCAATGCTACTCCTGATCAAATCAACTCGCTGAGTGAAATGGCTATGAACCTGTTGCGTGGCAACGTACCGATGTCATTAGTACGGATACAACAACTGAAGAAACACAAGCATCAGTTACGCAAGTTGGCCGATCGGAAACTCTCCAGCAAAAGCCGGAAAGCCATGTTGGTGCGTCAACGAGGAGGATTTTTATTACCTGCTCTTCTTGGTGGATTGGCATCGATATTTCTACCGAAAATTGCCAACAAGCTCATCTCTAAAATATAAAGTGTTGTTAAACAAGACATTTACGTCAGTTGCTTTCAAGACGTCATCATGTCAACATCAGCAAAAGGTGGAGCTCATCGTATGGCTATGGTTCCTGATTATTTAGTAAACATGCTGCGTACCAAGCAAAAAGTGGAAACGGCACCCCAATACCGTGTACTGGCACGACTCGATGGAGAAATGCAAGCCATCTTGAATGACACTTCACTTCCTCCTGATGTCAAAGTACAACGTTACGATCAAATTCCACAACGTTACAACCGACTAACAAGACAAGTAAAAGACAAAAATCCACTCTCTTTACTAAAAAGGATGAAACAGCAGCAACAAGATGATGACATTGAAGAAGAGGATTTGGTTTTACCTTCCCCTCCTTCCAAGACACCTGCTACTCCAAAAACAAAGCATTTACCTACACCACCATCCGGGACACCGCGAAGACGTTCCGTTAGTGTACCAAGAAGAAAGCCTCGACCCCTCCGAGAATGGCAACCGTTTTAACTAAAGAGACAGTGTTATGCTCTCAATAACTTTTATTATTACAAGAAGTTTATAACAGTAATGTCCATGTATTATTAATAAAAAAGAGTTCTTACACCTTGTATCGTGTTTGCTTGAGCCACTTCCAGAATACGGCCACTTCTACACGTGGGCAATGGACAGCGCTTGCAAAGGGTAGAAATACGTGAAAACCACAACTTGTAGATGACATATAAAAGTTCATATCATCCTCTTGAGCATAGGTCTTGAAAAGAACATCAAATTTGGGGCACCCATAATCCTCCAAATTGACATTGGGAATATTGAGTCTGTCCAGCAATCGCTTCTCGTGACATCGTCCCTTGTACGCGATAGTTCCATTGGACTTAAGGTCTTTCTTGTACCAGTCTTGTACCACTTGATCCAGTTCCGTGTAGGGTAACGAATGCTTCCACGTGGAGTCAAATCGAAGACGGTGTATCATATAAGCTTTCTTGGCACCTGCAAAGTCCTTTGCATCTTTTAGTTCTTTAAATTTGATCGGAAACGTAAAGTGCTGTCCCTTGACATTCTCGTCATCAAAGATAATTCCTGCCTCCTTGCACCAAAATTCTTTCTTGACGAAGTAACCATCAAAGTCAATAATGGCTTTGATGTCCATCAATGTATCTACGGCACAGTCAAAGCAATGGTGATTCTTTGCTTTCCATGCTGTTGGGTAGGCTGTGGTCATCATTATTAATTAATTCCGCTGCTTGCGAAAATAGACTGGAAATTTCTTCATCTTGAATTGGCTGTGCAGCAGGCGCTGCTTGCGAGAATAGAATTGTACACCTAGGCCAATACCTAGAGTTGTCCCAAGTGCTGTCCCGAATGCTTTTGCAAGCGACGTTAAGAAACTGTCCATAAAATATCTCTTCTTCTTCTTCTTCTTCTTCTTCTTCTTCTTCTTCTTGTAACGTATCGAGAGCTTTTGGGAAAGTGAAGATGATCGGCTTCAGCGCACTCTTTTATATACACTTTCTGAATGACGTCATCAAAATACTGTACTCTGATTGGTGGATCCATGTTTAAAGGGTCTCCTCTGTTTCCTCGGTGGTAAACCCGCTATGAAAATATGTGGGGGAGATGGGTGGGTATCCCCTCAAAAGAGTCCATCAATAGGACGTCTTCGAAAGTCCATCCCGACAGGATAGATGTATTTACTCCACTCTTTGTCCACGAGGTGTCCATCGTGAGTGTACAAGTTCTTCCAGAAGGTACCATCCCTGCGCATGAGATACGCCTTGCGTGGATCTGTATACTGACTGTCAAACACCTTGCGCGTATCCACGATCAGATGCTCGTACTGGGGTGTGGCTGAAAACAGGGTTATAAGCAGCGATTGAATGGTATACCCCTTGCCCCATCCCCCTGCTACATCATCGTACACGTAGACAACTTCATTCATAGCTTCGCACAAGTATCGTCCCCAGTTCTCCTTGGTCACTTTACTCCATTCCACTTTCTTTTTGTGGGGCGGTGATAGTTGTGTTGCAAATCCACCAAAGGATGTGGTGGCTTTGGTGGTGGTGGTGGATGGAGGTGATGACGGTGTAAACCCACCCACGAAGGAAAAGCCGGCATGTGCTTTGGCGACGATCGTACGTGATAACGTAGCAAGATACACTCCACGATCATCCATTCCCTCGACGTCCTCTTTCTCAGGGTTGGTCAGCGGTATTTTCACCTTTTCCTCCTCCTTCTCGTGTCTTATATAGGCCATCTTGTACCATTCCTCCATCTTGACACGAAGCATGTTATGCCCTTGGGTCATCAACGCTGTTAACGTGTCCATACCGGCGCGACGAATTGAGCTGGTATGACGTATAACACGACAACCCAATCGATGTAACTCTTTCAGTAGGCCTGGTACAATCATACGTGGAGATATAGCCTTTTGCAGTTGCTGTAGGAGCTCCGGTGAGAAGTCATCCCACAAATACACATTTTTGTCATCTCCCTTAAAGTAGGTGAGCCATGAGCTCAAGTCTGGATTAGTGCCGTGACGTTTCTGGTACGCTTCTCTCCATAAGGGATGCGCCAAATTATCACACACCTCGTAAAAGATCCCTGTCACCAACTGACTCATCACAGTCTCACCACTCTTCGTCCAACTCTGATTGTATTTACGCATCTGGTTTTGATGTGACTCTTTCAGTTTAAGACGCTCCCGCACCGCCATCGCTTCGGATGCACTTCCAAGCATGCTTTGAAACTGTTCTCCTACTTCAAGGATCTCGTACGTCTTCTCATTTCTATCACCATCAACGTGTTCCACAGTCATACCGCCAAATTCATCCTCGACGTAACACACCGCTGTCTTGGCCAACTTCACCACTTCTTTCCACAAATCCGCTGCCACAAAAGGAATGTCCTTAATCTCTTCTTCACCTCCTCCTTCTTCCTCCTTCACTTTTCTCACTCTCTTACAGTACTCTGTCTCAGCTGCTTCACCTTGACGTAGAACCCATCGCGCCACGTAATCCGCTAAACGGAACAGGTACAACGTACGATCCCCATAATACATCTCCTGAGCATGCCATTTCTTTGCTTGGCCCATGAACAATGTTTTCTCTTCTTCCACGTTCACTCTCTCCATACGCAGGACCTCAAGCTTTGACACAACGTTCTTGATGCATCGATGACAAGATAAACCATGAAGACATCCTACCCATACAAAATCGGCAAGAAACACTTCGCCAAGCAAAATCACATAATCTTTTGGCTTCAAATGGCTCGTCAACAAGAATGGACATCCAATACGACCATTATAATGTACACAATAGTGCATCAAACTTCGGGGAAAATGCTCCATCTCCCATTGCAACTTCCATTCTTGCTCAAACTGCTGAGTTCCGCGCATCTTTGCGAATACCACACATCGCTCACACACCAGCTTTTATAGATAAAGTGCTGTACTAGAAAGTGCTGTACTAGAAAGTGTTGTACTCAAATTGCTGTACTCAAATTGCTGTACTCAAATTGCTGTACTCAAATTGCTGTACTCAAATTGCTGTACTCAAAAGTGCTGTACTCAAATTGCTGTACTCAAATTGCTGTACTCAAAAGTGCTGTACTCAAATTGCTGTACTCAAATTGCTGTACTCAAATTGCTGTACTCAAAAGTGCTGTACTCAAATTGCTGTACTCAAATTGCTGTACTCAAATTGCTGTACTAGATCCCAAGTGTGGGAGGGCTTACTTAAGTCCTACTTAATCATCATCATCATCATATCAACCATGACCACCACGGGGTGTACGTGCTCGTATCACGTGCAACTGACCGTTGAGAACAAATTCCTCGTTAGATTGCACTACATCCATGCTCTACATCATACATGGCCTCTTGAACAGTTGTCCTATAAAGTGGGGCGTATAAAGTGGGGCGTATAAAGTGAGACGTATAAAGTGAGACGTATAAAGTGAGACGTATAAATCTGAGACGTATAAATGTGAGACGTATAAATGTGAGACGTATAAATGTGAGACGTATAAAGTGAGACGTATAAAGTTGTAGTGTATAAAGTGGTGGCGTATAAAGTTGTAGTGTATAAAGTTGTAGTGTATAAATCTGCTGCCCATAAATCTGCTGTCCATAAATTGGTGTACATATCCCCTACCTCGTGGTTTGTAGGTTATAAAGTTGTAGGTTATAAAGTTGTAGGTTATAAAGTTGTAGGTTATAAAGTTGTAGGTTATAATTTGTAGGTTATAATTTACGGCCGACCACGTGGTTTGTAGGTTATAAAGTTGTAGGTTATAAAGTTGTAGGTTATAATTTGTAGGTTATAATTTACGGCCGACCACGTGGTTTGTAGGTTATAAAGTTGTAGGTTATAAAGTTGTAGGTTATAATTTGTAGGTTATAATTTACGGCCGACCACGTGGTTTGTGGCGTAGATCCACCCTATATACTACTGCCACCTGGCGACAAAAAGTTATGTTCAGACGATCAGTTTGTTGCACTCGGTCGCCAGATGGCGACTAAGAAAAAAAGTTCCCAGCACTGAGATCTTCGACTGTATAAAGCCATTACAATTATTCCTCAAACACCTACCACAGACTCACAGATGGCGGTAGCCTTGATGACCTGGCAGACTTGTAGGGTGTGTAACGGGTACGAGATATTTGTGGCACGGCCAGCAGGCATGAACTTGGGAGCAGGGCCTGCGATTTCAGTGTTCATCTCCTGAAAAGGTATAAGGCTTAATTGCTTTTCACCTGCTGAGAAATACAATATTTAACAAATAAAACACAGTTCCCGTGGCTACACAGGCTTATGCAAACCGAGATGTGATTGGGAGAATTCGAACGTAAAACTTTCTAATTACGCTTTATTCGCCAGGCGCTTTCTTTTTGTAGCTCTGTTACGCTCGCTGAGTTTCACTATTGCTAAATATGTAAACATTGACGTCACAAGATATCCGCTTATACGCACTCACTTACAAATTGAGATCGATAAGGTAGGAATTGTGGGCTCAAAAGTCTTTCGTGAATGTCGCACTTCAGCACCAAGTTCTCCTCTGTAGCTCTATTGTCCTGTGACAAGTCGTGAAGATCACCTGAAAAACAAGCGATGTTTCAGTCATTTCACCAAGCATTAAGCGCAAATGTATGGTATTAGACAAAAAATGGTATTCTTGCCAAGGGTCATGTAGAAGCTATCGGAAGGCCTAACCTACTGGCCTAACCCATATTTCACCGCAGTGAAAATAATGGAAACACAAGAATAGAACGAGAATACAATAGAACAATGAGGTGCATCAAGCCAATAGTGAATAGCGTTAGATCTTAGGAGCAGCTGCTACATAACTGGATTGACTGTTAACTGGATTGACTGTTAACTGGATTGATGCACCTCAGTGAAAACAATGAAAACACAATAATAGAACGAGAATACAATAGAACAATGAGTAGCATCAAGCCAATAGCGTTACATCTTACGAGCAGCTACTACATAATTGATTTCAAAGCGGTTGACAGAGCGACTGCAAGAAAAGAAGAAGTTGGAGGACTTAACGGGCTCCATTAGATGACGCAAATTGCTGCTGTGCGGCTTACAATCAAGAGTGCTGTTTAATTAACTGCATTGCGTCCGGGAGACAATCTCAGCTACTCTTACGGAGAGTACAACCTTCGTAAGAGTAGAGCCTTGTTTTAAAGTGCCCCTCAAGGCTGATATTTTAATGGCTTAATTGATGACACATTGAAAATAAGGAGTAATGTCGCTCATTTGGCGTTCATAGCTCTTTTGGTTATAGACATATTCAACATTTCCTCTTTATGCAAATTAGGGAAAATGACGTCACAAACAGACTGGGGCAAAATAAGCCAACAATGTTTTATGTATAATTTTTTGGGGATAGTCAGATTCACTTAAAACTTGGTAATAACAAAGAAGGACCAAAACCACAACCTCTGAAATGTTTATTACCGTTTCCATGGTAACACTATTGGACACCAGGGCTGTCTATTAAAAACATAGGAAAAATCTGAAACTTATTCACCTACAGATGAAGTGCTGATTTTTTTCCAGGAATCACCAGAGCCAAACGTCTTACCTGGAAACACATATTAGCATATGGGTGTTTGAGGTCTTGGTTCTTCTTTGTTATTACCAAGTTTGAAGTGAATCCAGCTATCCCAAATGGAATTATAGATAAAAAATTGTTAGCTTCTCGTGTCTCTTTGTGGCGTCATTTGATGCTAATTTGCGTAAGTTAAAATATTTAATGTCTTTTGAACTAAGAGAGCTATCAACGTCCAATAAACAGCATTCTTCCTCATTTTGAATGGGCGATCAAATCAGCCATTAAAATGTCAGCCGTGAGGGGCACTTTAACACCCTGTCCACACTACACCGTTTTCAAACGAAAACGGATACTTTTTGCTCCGTTTTCAAAAAGATTTGCGTCCACACTTATCGTTTTCGTATCGTTCTCACCCGTCCACACTACAACGCGTATCCGTACGAAAACGCTCTATGCATTCAGTGGGCATGCTCAAACAAACTCAAAGCATGCGAATTTCGATCTGTCGGCCCGCGAAATTGGCCGCGTTTGCTGTGCTGACGTCATCGTTTTCAGATAGCATCGTTTTCACCCGTCCACACTAGAAAACAGCGTTTTCAAACAGCTCCGTTTTCAGATCGCTCCACTCTGGAGAGCGTTTTCGGATTGATCCGTTTTCAGTGATCGTTTTCCCGTTGTAGTGTGGACGACAGCCGTATCCGGAGCAAAAAGTATCCGTTTTCGTTTGAAAACGGAGTAGTGTGGACGGGGTCTAAGAACACCTTAAGATCATGTTCAGGCTGATTTTGCAGACAACATCCAATGTAGAAGAACAAACTCAGCCTGAATCCCCAAAACACCTGTTCTTTTATGCGAGTTTTTTACTGTATCACAATTTTGGACGGACAATGTCAGACGACCGGCAGTAATGTTCACCTCTAATACATTACCTTCATCCCTGTGAAACGGATTGGGTAGGGTTATTCTGAGATGCTCTTGGTCAGTCTCGCAGTCTATCAACCAGCTCTTGAAAAAGTTTTGAAAAGACAATAGATCTGAAACAAATCATACAATAGATATAGTTATGAAAATATGTTGTCTATGATGATTTTTATTTACATTTCCAACAGTTGCAAATAGACATATACACCGAGAGAGAAAAAAAAGGCATTCAATAAATCAAATATCACTGAATAAGTTGCTTAATTAATATGATATTATTTGTGGAGATGCTCGATGAACTCGATTTGTTTAAAATAATTTTAGATAAGACAACGGGCTGAATTTCTTTCTGGCGACAAAATATATAAAATGCTTAGCGATACTGATGATAACATTGATTATGAAGAATTCTCAATCTCACATGTAATTCCTAATAATAGCGGAACTCCCCGTGCCGAGGGCACGGAGTGGAGCCCCATACGTATCATTCAACGTCACATGAGAAAGCAACCCATCCAAGCCAAAACGATACGTTCAGCGGCTTACGAAAACATCGCGGGCTCTTATTTACGCATGCGCACTTGCATTAGTGGCGACCCGTGTACACAGCCAATCACAGTCCGTCTTGGATCACTGAGCGCGCGCGTCATTTTGTCCTCCAGCACAGCGCTGCGGTGCTTTGACGCGGTGCTTGGCAGAGGACACGGACCGGAAGTCGCTCCTTCATTTTCCCGCCGAAAAAACGCACAAAACACGCGCCCGCGTCGGCTCACTCGAGTTCATTCAGACGAAATTTTTGTTGAGGCTAGATTGCAGAATACCCGGCCCACGGCGAAGCAAGACTTCGGCGTTCTTCTGAAGAAAAACAACAGTTTCTTTCGTAAAAACCGCAAACGACGTGTTCTTCGAATACTCATATGAGATCTACGAACAGGGAGCCAGAACTGGATTGAACAGGATTGACAATAACAGAAAATTGCAATGGTTTTAGCCGAATAATATATTTAGGAAAATTGGCTTTGTGCAAAAGCTTGCCAAGTAAGAATGAATTCAACTCAACACGACGGAGATTTTCGGAGGAAAGAAACGACTTCACTATCAGTTATCGGTAAGCACAAAGCTTGAAATTGCTTCTTATGCTATTTATATTTTTAGCTTCCAAGTTTATTGCATTCCTGATGAGAAAATTCTAACTTTACATTTAACTTTTACGTTTTGCTGCTTTAGTTGGCTCCCTCAAGGTTTCTTTTTCTCCGGCTAAACTCGAATTATAGTTTTGAGTAAGCTTGACTTTTTCGCCCTGCTTTGCCTTATGTAAACAGGTCATTTCTGATATTCTAGCCTTGATTTTCCTTTGTCACATGTTAGATTTAGTTAGTAATAGTACAATGAGACAAGTACTATGTCAAGTATTCTTTGTTGTGGATTTCGCTGAACATCTTATTTTTCATTTTTATTTCAAGGAGATTATCTTTTGTCGGTCGTGAACTGCGACTTGTTAGCATATCAGAACGCGCTAATACTATCATTGCCATATAATGGTAACATGAATTTTCTTGATTTAAACTGTAAAGGTGAGCTCCCTGTGAGTAAGACGTGGGGTGTGTATGATTGGAGTTCCGCTTTTAGGCATTGCCTAAATCTATATATTACTTCTAATTCAGTTAACTTACGATCAAGGATTTTAAGCCGTTTCAACGAGCTTTCTATTGTTGCCCAAAATTCCTGTGCAAACCTGCACCTATCATGGAATTCCAATCATGGAATAGCCGACCACTTCCCGGGGTTAGTAAAAAGGTATTAAAAACATCCTTGGATTGCAAGACGGCCTGTGCCAAATCACTTCAACATTTCTTGAATGGGCAATTCCAGAAAAAAAAGGTACCCCCCCGTAGGTACGTTGATCCAGAAAATAAAGGTACCCCCCCCCCCCCCCCACTATAGCCGTCCATAGCCGAAGACAAGGCAACATCACGCTACAAATTACAGAAAAGAAATAAAACACTCGTGACTATCTTTTTTCGTGACTATCATGAGATTCGAACCCACAACCTCTGACGGCTGGTTTCCATATATCCGTATATTCTTCGCGACCCCGCACTGATTCGTCGTCTTCTAATGTTTATCATTACCTGTAAATGTTGATTCTTCGCACCCACTGATTCCTTGTCCTCTAATTTTGAAATTACTTGTAAATGTTGATTCTTCGCGCGCATTGATTCGTTGTCTTCTAATGCTTATCATTACATGTAAATGTTGATTGTTCGCGCACTGATTCGTTGTCTTCTAATGCTGATAATTACGTGTAAATGTTGATTCTTCGCACGCACTGGTTCGTTGTCTTCTAATGCTTATCATTACATGTAAATGTTGATTGTTCGCGCACTGATTCGTTGTCTTCTAATGCTTATCGTTACTTGTAAATGTTGATTCTTCGCACGCACTGATTCGTTGTCTTCTAATGCTTATCATTACTTGTAAATGTTGATTCTTCGCGCGCATTGATTCGTTGTCTTCTAATGCTCATCATTACTTGTAAATGTTGATTCTTCGCGCGCACTAATTCGCTGTCTTCTAATGCTTATCATTACTTGCAAATGTTGATTCTTCGCGCGCGTTAACTCGTTGTCTTCTAATGTTAATGATTAGGTGTAAATGTTGATTATTTGCGCGCACTGATTCGTTGTCTTTTGATGCTTATCATTACTTGCAAATGTTGAATATCGCGCGCAGAGATTCGTTGCCTTCTAAATTTGACCATTACTCGTAAATGTTTAATCTTCATGAGCATTGATTCCTTGTCTTCTGATGCTTATCATTACGTGTAAATGTTGATTACTTGCGAGAACTGATTCGTTGTCTTCTAATGCTGATAATTACGCGCCCACTGATTCGTTGTCTTCTAATGCTGATAATTACTTGTAATGTTCATTCTTCGCGCGCACTGATTTGTTGTCTTCTAATGCCTATCATTACTTGCAAATGTTCAATATTCGCGCGCACAGATTAATTGTCTTAATCATTATCATTACTCGTAAATGTTGATTCTTCACGCGCACTGATTCCTTCTCTTCTAATGCTTATCATTACGTGTAAATTTTGATTATTCGCGCGCACTGATACATTGTCTTCCAATGCTTATCATTACTTCTAAATATTGATTCTTCGCGCGCACTCATTAATTGTCTTCTAATGCTCATCATGACTTATTAAATTTTGATTCTTTACGCGCGCTGATTCGTTGCCTTCTAATGCTTATCATTACTTGTAAATGTTGATTCTCGGCGCGAACTGATTCGTTGTCTTCTAAAGCTGATAATTACTTGTAAATATTTGTTCTGTGCGCGCACTGATTCGTTCTCCTTCAATGCTGACAGGTACTTGTAAATGTTGATTCTTCGCGACACTGATTCCTTGTCTTCTAATACTCATCATGACTTTTAAATGTTGATTTTTCGCGCGCACTGATTCGTAGTCTTCTAATGCTTATCATTACTTGCAAATGTTGATTCTTCGCGCGCACTGATTCGCTGTCTTCTAATGCTTATCATTACTTGTAAATGTTTATTCTTCGTGCGCACTGATTCGTTGTCTTCTAATACTCATCATTACGTGTAAATGAAGATTCTTCACGCGCACTGTTTCCTCGTCCTCTAATGCTCATCATAACTTGTAAATGCTGATTCTTCGCGCGCACTGATTCGTTGTCTTCTAATGCTTCTCATTACTTATAAATGTTGACTCTTCGCGCGCACTGATTCGTTGTCTTCTAATGCTTATCATTACATGTAAATAGGACAATAACATGACTTTTGGAGGGCATATAGTTTATTTTGGGCCCGAGTAGCATCATTTGCGCCCGAGCGCAGCGACTATATGCCCGACCAAACCGGTGAAAGTTTTTCTAATGCTTCTCATTAGGTGTAAATGTTGATTCCCGCCAGGTGACATTTAGAAGTTTTCGCAGCATGCGAGTGTAGCAGCCGTCAAGCCTTGACTCGTCCCGAACTGTCAATGTCCAGGCCTCGCACCCGTAAGTGAGAATTGACTCGACTGAGGCCACGAATATCCGCCGTTTTAGCGCGTCCGTCATATTTGAGTGCTAGATGTTATTCAGCTTATGCAGGGCGCACCAGGCCTGGGCCTTCCCTCACGTCGATATCTTTCCCAGTCGAGCTTATGTATGAGCCAAGGTACTTGAAATCTTCTTTGACGCTGACAGCTTCACCGTTGAGGGTTGTGAGCTCTGCATTGCCTGGAGTATTAAGGGGAAAACCCTCTGTCTTCCTTGAATTCAGAGAAAGTCCCAGCTTACGACACTGAGATTCCACGCTCTTAAGCAGTTCCGTCCACACTACGCCGGCTAAATTTGAAGACGCACAAAAACGTCACCTTAGCGCATGCGCCAAGAGAAAAACGAGAGCCCGCGGTCCAATCTCGTTCCCAGAGCCCGCGTATCTTTTAGGTCAGCGCCAAGATACGGAGCTCTGGAATAATCAAGTCGTGCGACGATTTTTATTGGCTCGTCATTCCTCTCCACTGCCCATGCGCGCGATTTGAATATGAAGGAAATCCAACTGAAAATATTTTCTCACAAGCATCACCTGTTGGGCGAAAACATTTTCCGTCTTTCCACTTGTAGATCTATTCTTATGAATTTTCAGAAGCATTTCTTAAGATAAATTTTCCAAAACTAGCATTGTAACAGGACGAAATCATGCAACAAAAGTCTTGATTCTGAGGGAATTGTTCAATTGTTCAGCAAAATTTGTCACGCGCGCGCTGCTCACGAAGATCACGCCACTTTCAGTTCAAGCAGGGCGCGCGCTGTTTTGCAAAAACAAAGTTGCTCAAAACTGAATGAAATATATCAGTAATTGATGTTTTTAAACCTGCTTTTAGCTGGTTTTGTAACTACGAATGCAAGGTGTGAAAAATTCCTATGACATATTGAAGAACTGTGTGATAAATCCCAATCTCGTTCCCAGAGCCCTGCATTTCTGCGCATGCGTCGCCAAATTATGGGCTCTGGGAAACTCTAGATTTTAGAGTGTGCTGATTGGTCAATAAAAAAGTGCCGAATGATTCCCGATACTGCGCGATCGTCATTAACGAGCACTGGAAAGTCGGAAGTCATCGGAGACAATAAGTTTATTTAGGAAAAAATCGTATTATATAGCTAAAAGCTAGGAACCTTCAATGCCGTTGTTACTTTAGTCACTTTATTGCCGTGTAGTATCGAAATACCTCTGTGGTTACACCAAAACAAAACGCGTGTAGAGGCGGCTGAGCATAATACGACAACATAGAATCTAATGACGTTGTTTATTATAATATTATCTGATTATTCTGCTTTGTTTATTGTCAACAAAATTCTCATACACAACATGTATAAAAAATGCTTTAGTAAATTTTCTCAGGGCAATCGACCTTACATACAGTAATCGTACAGTTGTTAAAAGGAACTGAGTTTCGTTCATAAGTTCAATCAATGACAATAACAACAAAATTACAGACATCTTACGCTTGTAAATTATGCTTTATAGGGTTGTTAGGCAGAAACAATGTAATGAAGACGATAAGAATTCCATCACAAGTACAGTGTTCTTGGTTGTCCAAAAAGTACACAAGATTTTATTAACACAAATCTGCAAACTGAAGCCACTGGCCACGGCAGCTTCAGGTCAATTTCTCTCAATAGAAAGAGAAAGAATTCTCTTCGTAAATTTCTTGCCAATCTCAAATATTTCTCAATCATGCCTTTTCGACTTTCCCATCCGCTGTGAAGACCTTGAATCCATTGACCTGTCGTAGACATGTGTTCTATTGATTTGTAGTTTTTTGGCTGCTCGAGTTTTCAATTATTTTCAATCCTCGGCAAATTCAGTTCGCACGTTTCCAACAAGAACACAGCTTGCACCGCAGGCTCTCAAAATCCTTTGCAAATCATTTTTTACAGAAAGTAACTAGCCTGGATTCTTCAAAGGATGATACAAAATGAAACAAGAGACCACAACTTCTCCGAGGAACAGTTTTAAAATTTCACTTGAGCATTTCGCAGTGTGCTTGTGTCGTGGAGTTTTCCGTGCCCTTTCAATTTTCGACATTTAGTGGTTTTCAGCTTTGAAGTAACTGCTAAATCCGTTGTTCTCGTCCGTTTTCTCCTGACCATGAATGAAGCAGTAGTCTCTTTGTCTTTGTAAATGACCTGAGGTAATTTTTCCCTTGATCTATACTTCGGTTAACATAAAAATCCAACTGTTTCAGTCTGCCACAAACTAACCATCTTTTTCGCATGGTGTGCATTGCATCGTCAAAATAAGTAATTAATTCTTAAGTAGTTGTCTTTTTCCCGCCAAACTCAAGACGCTTTTCAAACATGGCTTTTCCGATATTCTCATCTTCGCATCTTCCAAGTCTAGGTCTTGGTAATAATTTATTGGCTGCTTGGCTGTTTTTCCGCTGTCATGTCTACGAGTGTGTCCTTCTGATTTGTGTAGCTTATACTAATTTTCGGTGGTCGGTGGCTGATCGGATGTTTTTTCCGAGCATGCGCTCTAAAACCAGTGCTGCCAGATTTGGCAGCAGCCGATGTGGAGTTTCCCAGAGCCCATAATTTGGCGACGCATGCGCAGAAAATGCAGGGCTCTGGGAACGAGATTGGATAAATCCATGATTTTAGTAACGGTCAAGGTCAAACGCATGCGCACTGAAGAGTACCCAGATTTTGGGTATAAAAAAAATTGATTATTCCAGAGCCCTGTATATTCCACTGACAGACTTTATGAGACGATGATTGCAGTTGGTTGCGTCCAGGTAATCCACGTTGAAGTCCCCTACCAGAATAGCCTCCTTGCTGGTGACGTAAATACTTTCTATCAGAGCGTCTAGTATGTTGTCCATCTCTGATGTTGAGTCCGGCACACGATACACTCCAGCGACAATGATAGGGCAGTTCGACTTGTACGGGATAATCTGAACTGAGAGAAGCTCTGTTTCCGATGACTGAAGTTTCATCATGCGCGTGTAGGCCAGAGTACTAGCGATATACATTAGCACTCCACCTCTCTCCTTGCCAAGCCTATCCTTCCTCTCAAGATGGAAACCGGGGATACAGTATTCGTCATTCGAATGCGTGGAATCCAGCCAGGTCTCTGTTATCACGAGAACGTCAATATTTGTACGAGGGTGGAGGAGAATTTCCTTAATTCGCTCGTACTTGTCATTGTTAAAACTTCTCACATTCCATTGACAGATCCTGATGCCCTTGTCCGCCAGATGGATGTACGGTGGGTTGGTTCCCTGTGAAGGCCCGGGGTTTACCTGGACATCGTTAGCGAGCTGTATTAATAGTAGCGCCATAAGTGAACGTTGAACCAATGATAATCCGACATGAGCGAGGTGGTGTGACGGTACGTTGGATAATGTGGACTTTTTGTGGCGAATCTTAGTAGAACTAGCAGGAACAACACCCGATAAATCGCTTGCTGTGTGCATGATCTTTAGAGAGGATTCCTGGGTATTCCTGAATTCCAACATCACCAGCCATAGTGTGATCACAATTAAGTAGCGATTCCAAATCATAATTCGTTCGTAGCGCGTGCTCTGGTGATTGTCCTCGCGCAGTGTAGTTGACCGTTAGTAGGTGCGCGCGCGATGGCGGTTATTCTATTAACGGCTACTTGATACCAATCGAACTGTGTATCTTCGTGTTCCCGCGTGAGCAGCAACCAACTGTCGATGAATGCACGAGCACACTTGGGCGACGAAAAATGTCCAAATGGGATATGATAAAACCAATAAAATATTGTTCCACAGAGGCAGATCACTTGTACAAACCTTCCCTTCTAGAAGCAAATGCACTTAGACACACGATACACCAAATGGAACTCCTCTACTTCCGAAGAAGCAACTAAACAAGATGATTTTTCAGGAGCCAATTCGAGTACGTCTGTTCTCGACGAGCACGAGCCATTCTCTTATTTGAGGGCCACGCATACATTATCATTGTGATATCTAGTGAAACCCTCCTTAAATAAAGTAATATCTATCTATCTATCTATGCCGCTGGCTCAAAGATGCACGGGCTCTGGGTACGAGATTGACGTAACATGACGTCATCGTTTTCAAAAACTTCCCTTTTCGCCCTCCTCACTAAAACGCGTAGCCGGTGTTTTCAAATTTAGCCACTTTCGGCAGCGTTTCCCAAAAAGATCCGGTTTCGGTGGAAATCTATTATTTGCGCACTGATTCCCTTGTCTTCAAATGCTGATTATTATGTGTCAATTTCGATTATTTGCGCGCAATAATTCATTGGCTTCTAATGCTGATAATTACGTGTAAATGTTAATAAATTTGCATAAAAAGATTTCTTGTTTTCGCATGCTGATTATTTCGTGTAAATGCTGATTATTTACACATACGGATTCGTTGTCTTCTAATGCTTATCATTACTTGTAAATGTTGATTCTTCGCGCGCACTCATTCGTTGTCTTCTAATGCTTATCATTACTTGTAAATGTTGATTATTCGCGCGCACTCATTCGTTGTCTTATAATGCTTATCATTACTTGTAAATGTTGATTCTTCGCGCGCACTGATTCGTGTTTTCTAATGCTTATCATTAGGTGTGAATGTTGTTTATTTGCGCGCATTGATTCGTTGTCTTAATTATTTGTAAATGTTGATTCTCCGCGCGCACTTAGGCACCGTCCACACTACGCCGGCTAAATTTGAAACGGCTAATTTGCTTCGAAAACGGAACTAATATTTTCTGAATACACTACGCCGGCTAAATGTGAAAACGCACAAGAACGTTCGATAAGCGCATGTGCGAAAAAGAAAAACGAGAGCCCGCGGTCATAATTTCCCCACAGACGGTGTGGTACGACGTCACCGTTTTCGAAAAGATCCGTTTTCGCCGTCCACACTAAAACGCGTAGCCGGCGTTTTCAAATTTGGCCACTTTCGGTAGGGTTTTCGAAAAGTCCCGTTTTCGGTGGGAAATTTAGCCCGCGTAGTGTGGACAGAAGGCACAACCGTATAAAAAATTAGGCGTTTTCAAATTAAGCCGGCGTAGTGTGGACGGGGCCTTATTCGTTGTCTTCTAATGCCGATAATTACTTGCAAATGTTGATTATTCGCGCACACTGATTCGTTGTCTTCTAATGCTGATAATTACTTGCAAATGTTGATTATTCGCGCGCACTGATTCGTTGTCTTCTAATGCTTATCATTACGTGTAAATGTTGTTTCTTCGCGCGCACTGATTCGTTGTCTTCTAATGCTTATCATTACGTGTAAATGTTGATTCTTCGCGCGCACTGATTCGTTGTCTTCTAATGCTTATCATTACTTGTAAATGTTGATTCTTCGCGCGCACTGATTCGTTGTCTTCTAATGCTTATCATTACGTGTAAATGTTGATTCTTCGCGCGCACTGATTCGTTCTCTTCTAATGCTTATCATTACTTGTAAATGTTGATTCTTCGCGCGCACTGATTCGTTCTCTTCTAATGCTTATCATTACTCGTAAATGTTGATTCTTCGCGCGCACTGATTCGTTGTCTTCTAATGCTTATCATTACTTGCAAATGTTGATTCCTCTCGCGCACTGATTCGTTGTCTTCTAATGCTTATAATTACTTGTAAATGTTGATTCCTCTCGCGCATTGATTCGTTGTCTTCTAATGCTGATAATTACTTGTAAATGTTGATTCTTCGCACGCACTGATTCATTGTCTTCTAATGCTGATAATTACTTGTAAATGTTGATTCTTCGCACGCACTGACTCATTGTCTTCTAATGCTGATAATTACGTGTAAATGTTGTTTCTTCGCGCGCACTGATTCGTTCTCTTCTAATGCTTATCATTACATGTAAATGTTGATTCTTCGCACGCACTGATTCGTTGTCTTCTAATGCTTATCATTACTTGTAAATGTTGATTCTTCGCGCGCACTGATTCGTCGTCTTCTAATGCTTATGGTTACTTGTAAATGTTGATTCTTCGCGCGCACTGATTCGTTGTCTTCTAATGCTCATAATTAGTGTAAATGTTGATTGTTCGCGCGCACTGATTCGTTGTCTTCTAATGCTTATCATTACATGTAAATGTTGATTCTTCGCGCGCACTGATTCATTGTCTTCTAATGCTTATCATTACTTGTAAATGTTGATTCTTCGCGCGCACTGATTCGTTGTCTTCTAATGCTTATAATTACTTGTAAATGTTGATTATTCGCGCCCTCTTATTCGTTGTCTTCTAATGCTTATCATTACTTGCAAATGTTGATTCCTCTCGCGCACTGATTCGTTGTCTTCTAATGCTTATCATTACTTGTAAATGTTGATTCCTCTCGCGCATTGATTCGTTGTCTTCTAATGCTGATAATTACTTGTAAATGTTGATTCTTCGCACGCACTGATTCATTGTCTTCTAATGCTGATAATTACGTGTAAATGTTGTTTCTTCGCGCGCACTGATTCGTTCTCTTCTAATGCTTATCATTACTTGTAAATGTTGATTCCTCTCGCGCACTGATTCGTTGTCTTCTAATGCTTATCATTACTTGTAAATGTTGATTCCTCTCGCGCATTGATTCGTTGTCTTCTAATGCTGATAATTACTTGTAAATGTTGATTCTTCGCACGCACTGATTCATTGTGTTCTAATGCTGATAATTACGTGTAAATGTTGTTTCTTCGCGCGCACTGATTCGTTGTCTTCTAATGCTTATCATTACTCGTAAATGTTGATTCTTCGCGCGCACTGATTCGTTGTCTTCTAATGCTGATCATTACTCGTAAATGTGATTCTTCGCACGCACTGATTCGTTGTCTTCTAATGCTTATCATTACTCGTAAATGTTGATTCTTCGCGCGCACTGATTCGTTGTCTTCTAATGCTGATCATTACTCGTAAATGTTGATTCTTCGCACGCACTGATTCGTTGTCTTCTAATGCTTATCATTACGTGTAAATGTTGATTCTTCGCGCGCATTGATTCGTTGTCTTCTAATGCTTATAATTACTTGTAAATGTTGATTGTTCGCGCGCACTGATTCGTTGTCTTCTAATGCTTATCATTACTTGTAAATGTTGACTCTTCGCGCGCACTGATTCCTTCTCTTCTAATGCTTATCATTACTTGTAAATGTTGATTGTTCGCGCGCACTGATTCGTTGTCTTCTAATGCTTATCATTACTTGTAAATGTTGATTGTTCGCGCGCACTGATTCGTTGTCTTCTAATGCTTATCATTACTTGTAAATGTTGACTCTTCGCGCGCACTGATTCCTTCTCTTCTAATGCTTATCATTACTTGTAAATGTTGATTGTTCGCGCGCACTGATTCGTTGTCTTCTAATGCTTATCATTACTTGTAAATGTTGATTGTTCGCGCGCACTGATTCGTTGTCTTCTAATGCTTATCATTACTTGTAAATGTTGATTCTTCGCGCGCACTGATTCCTTGTCTTCTAATGCTTATCATTACTTGTAAATGTTGATTCTTTGCGCGCACTGATTCCTTGTCTTCTAATGCTTATCATTACTTGTAAATGTTGATTCTTCGCACACTGATTCCTTGTCTTCTAATGCTTATCATTACTTGTAAATGTTGACTCTTCGCGCGCACTGATTCCTTGTCTTCTAATGCTTATCATTACTTGTAAATGTTGATTGTTCGCGCGCACTGATTCGTTGTCTTCTAATGCTTATCATTACGTGTAAATGTTGATTCTTCGCGCGCACTGATTCGTTGTCTTCTAATGCTTATCATTACGTGTAAATGTTGATTATTCGCGCGCACTGATTCGTTGTCTTCTAATGCTTATCATTACGTGTAAATGTTGATTCTTCGCGTGCACTGATTCGTTGTCTTCTAATGCTTATCATTACGTGTAAATGTTGATTATTCGCGCGCACTGATTCCTTGTCTTCTAATGCTTATCATTACGTGTAAATGTTGATTGTTCGCGCGCACTGATTCGTTGTCTTCTAATGCTTATCATTACGTGTAAATGTTGATTCTTCGCGAGCACTGATTCGTTGTCTTCTAATGCTTATGGTTACTTGTAAATGTTGATTCTTCGCGCGCACTGATTCGTTGTCTTCTAATGCTTATCATTACTTATAAATGTTGATTCTTCGCGCGCACTGATTCGTTGTCTTCTAATGCTTATCATTACTCGCAAATGTTGATTCTTCGCGCGCACTGATTCGTTGTCTTCTAATGCTTATCATTACGTGTAAATGTTGACTCTTCGCGCGCACTGATTCGTCGTCTTCTAATGCTTATCATTACTTGTAAATGTTGATTCTTCGCGCGCACTGATTCGTTGTCTTCTAATGCTGATAATTACTTGTAAATGTTGATTCTTCGCACGCACTGGTTCGTCGTCTTCTAATGCTTATCATTACTTGTAAATGTTGATTCTTCGCGCACACTGATTCGTTGTCTTCTAATGCTTATGGTTACTTGTAAATGTTGATTGTTCGCGCGCACTGATTCATCGTCTTCTAATGCTTATCATTACTTGTAAATGTTGATTCTTCGCGCACACTGATTCGTTGTCTTCTAATGCTTATGGTTACTTGTAAATGTTGATTGTTCGCGCGCACTGATTCGTTGTCTTCTAATGCTTATCATTACTTGTAAATGTTGATTCTTCGCGCACACTGATTCGTTGTCTTCTAATGCTTATGGTTACTTGTAAATGTTGATTCTTCGCGCGCACTGATTCGTTGTCTTCTAATGCTTATGGTTACTTGTAAATGTTGATTCTTCGCACGCACTGGTTCGTTGTCTTCTAATGCTTATCATTACTTGTAAATGTTGATTCTTCGCGCGCACTGATTCGTTGTCATCTAACGCTTATCATTACATGTAAATGTTGATTCTTCGCGCGCACTGATTCGTTGTCTTCTAATGCTTGTGGTTACTTGTAAATGTTGATTCTTCGCGCGCACTGATTCGTTGTCTTCTAATGCTTATCATTACTTGTAAATGTTGATTCTTCGCGCGCACTGATTCGTCGTCTTCTAATGCTTATGGTTACTTGTAAATGTTGATTCTTCGCGCGCACTGATTCGTTGTCTTCTAATGCTGATAATTAGTGTAAATGTTGATTGTTCGCGCGCACTGATTCGTTGTCTTCTAATGCTTATGGTTACTTGTAAATGTTGATTCTTCGCGCGCACTGATTCGTTGTCTTCTAATGCTTATCATTACTTGTAAATGTTGATTCTTCGCGCGCACTGATTCGTCGTCTTCTAATGCTTATGGTTACTTGTAATGTTGATTCTTCGCGCGCACTGATTCGTTGTCTTCTAATGCTGATAATTAGTGTAAATGTTGACTCTTCGCGCGCACTGATTCGTCGTCTTCTAATGCTTATGGTTACTTGTAAATGTTGATTCTTCGCGCGCACTGATTCGTTGTCTTCTAATGCTCATAATTAGTGTAAATGTTGATTGTTCGCGCGCACTGATTCGTTGTCTTCTAATGCTTATCATTACTGTAAATGTTGATTCTTCGCGCGCACTGATTCATTGTCTTCTAATGCTTATCATTACTTGTAAATGTTGATTCTTCGCGCGCACTGATTCGTTGTCTTCTAATGCTTATAATTACTTGTAAATGTTGATTATTCGCGCCCTCTTATTCGTTGTCTTCTAATGCTTATCATTACTTGCAAATGTTGATTCCTCTCGCGCACTGATTCGTTGTCTTCTAATGCTTATCATTACTTGTAAATGTTGATTCCTCTCGCGCATTGATTCGTTGTCTTCTAATGCTGATATTACTTGTAAATGTTGATTCTTCGCACGCACTGATTCATTGTCTTCTAATGCTGATAATTACGTGTAAATGTTGTTTCTTCGCGCGCACTGATTCGTTCTCTTCTAATGCTTATCATTACTTGTAAATGTTGATTCCTCTCGCGCACTGATTCGTTGTCTTCTAATGCTTATCATTACTTGTAAATGTTGATTCCTCTCGCGCATTGATTCGTTGTCTTCTAATGCTGATAATTACTTGTAAATGTTGATTCTTCGCACGCACTGATTCATTGTGTTCTAATGCTGATAATTACGTGTAAATGTTGTTTCTTCGCGCGCGCACTGATTCGTTGTCTTCTAATGCTTATCATTACTCGTAAATGTTGATTCTTCGCGCGCACTGATTCGTTGTCTTCTAATGCTGATCATTACTCGTAAATGTTGATTCTTCGCACGCACTGATTCGTTGTCTTCTAATGCTTATCATTACTCGTAAATGTTGATTCTTCGCGCGCACTGATTCGTTGTCTTCTAATGCTGATCATTACTCGTAAATGATGATTCTTCGCACGCACTGATTCGTTGTCTTCTAATGCTTATCATTACGTGTAAATGTTGATTCTTCGCGCGCATTGATTCGTTGTCTTCTAATGCTTATAATTACTTGTAAATGTTGATTGTTCGCGCGCACTGATTCGTTGTCTTCTAATGCTTATCATTACTTGTAAATGTTGACTCTTCGCGCGCACTGATTCCTTCTCTTCTAATGCTTATCATTACTTGTAAATGTTGATTGTTCGCGCGCACTGATTCGTTGTCTTCTAATGCTTATCATTACTTGTAAATGTTGATTGTTCGCGCGCACTGATTCGTTGTCTTCTAATGCTTATCATTACTTGTAAATGTTGACTCTTCGCGCGCACTGATTCTTCTCTTCTAATGCTTATCATTACTTGTAAATGTTGATTGTTCGCGCGCACTGATTCGTTGTCTTCTAATGCTTATCATTACTTGTAAATGTTGATTGTTCGCGCGCACTGATTCGTTGTCTTCTAATGCTTATCATTACTTGTAAATGTTGATTCTTCGCGCGCACTGATTCCTTGTCTTCTAATGCTTATCATTACTTGTAAATGTTGATTCTTTGCGCGCACTGATTCCTTGTCTTCTAATGCTTATCATTACTTGTAAATGTTGATTCTTCGCACACTGATTCCTTGTCTTCTAATGCTTATCATTACTTGTAAATGTTGACTCTTCGCGCGCACTGATTCCTTGTCTTCTAATGCTTATCATTACTTGTAAATGTTGATTGATTGTTCGCGCGCACTGATTCGTTGTCTTCTAATGCTTATCATTACGTGTAAATGTTGATTCTTCGCGCGCACTGATTCGTTGTCTTCTAATGCTTATCATTACGTGTAAATGTTGATTATTCGCGCGCACTGATTCGTTGTCTTCTAATGCTTATCATTACGTGTAAATGTTGATCTTCGCGTGCACTGATTCGTTGTCTTCTAATGCTTATCATTACGTGTAAATGTTGATTATTCGCGCGCACTGATTCCTTGTCTTCTAATGCTTATCATTACGTGTAAATGTTGATTGTTCGCGCGCACTGATTCGTTGTCTTCTAATGCTTATCATTACGTGTAAATGTTGATTCTTCGCGAGCACTGATTCGTTGTCTTCTAATGCTTATGGTTACTTGTAAATGTTGATTCTTCGCGCGCACTGATTCGTTGTCTTCTAATGCTTATCATTACTTATAAATGTTGATTCTTCGCGCGCACTGATTCGTTGTCTTCTAATGCTTATCATTACTCGCAAATGTTGATTCTTCGCGCGCACTGATTCGTTGTCTTCTAATGCTTATCATTACGTGTAAATGTTGACTCTTCGCGCGCACTGATTCGTCGTCTTCTAATGCTTATCATTACTTGTAAATGTTGATTCTTCGCGCGCACTGATTCGTTGTCTTCTAATGCTGATAATTACTTGTAAATGTTGATTCTTCGCACGCACTGGTTCGTCGTCTTCTAATGCTTATCATTACTTGTAAATGTTGATTCTTCGCGCACACTGATTCGTTGTCTTCTAATGCTTATGGTTACTTGTAAATGTTGATTGTTCGCGCGCACTGATTCATCGTCTTCTAATGCTTATCATTACTGTAAATGTTGATTCTTCGCGCACACTGATTCGTTGTCTTCTAATGCTTATGGTTACTTGTAAATGTTGATTGTTCGCGCGCACTGATTCGTTGTCTTCTAATGCTTATCATTACTTGTAAATGTTGATTCTTCGCGCACACTGATTCGTTGTCTTCTAATGCTTATGGTTACTTGTAAATGTTGATTCTTCGCGCGCACTGATTCGTTGTCTTCTAATGCTTATGGTTACTTGTAAATGTTGATTCTTCGCACGCACTGGTTCGTTGTCTTCTAATGCTTATCATTACTTGTAAATGTTGATTCTTCGCGCGCACTGATTCGTTGTCATCTAACGCTTATCATTACATGTAAATGTTGATCTTCGCGCGCACTGATTCGTTGTCTTCTAATGCTTGTGGTTACTTGTAAATGTTGATTCTTCGCGCGCACTGATTCGTTGTCTTCTAATGCTTATCATTACTTGTAAATGTTGATTCTTCGCGCGCACTGATTCGTCGTCTTCTAATGCTTATGGTTACTTGTAAATGTTGATTCTTCGCGCGCACTGATTCGTTGTCTTCTAATGCTGATAATTAGTGTAAATGTTGATTGTTCGCGCGCACTGATTCGTTGTCTTCTAATGCTTATGGTTACTTGTAAATGTTGATTCTTCGCGCGCACTGATTCGTTGTCTTCTAATGCTTATCATTACTTGTAAATGTTGATTCTTCGCGCGCACTGATTCGTCGTCTTCTAATGCTTATGGTTACTTGTAAATGTGATTCTTCGCGCGCACTGATTCGTTGTCTTCTAATGCTGATAATTAGTGTAAATGTTGACTCTTCGCGCGCACTGATTCGTCGTCTTCTAATGCTTATCATTACTTGTAAATGTTGATTCTTCGCGCGCACTGATTCGTTGTCTTCTAATGCTGATAATTACTTGTAAATGTTGATTCTTCGCACGCACTGGTTCGTCGTCTTCTAATGCTTATCATTACTTGTAAATGTTGATTCTTCGCGCACACTGATTCGTTGTCTTCTAATGCTATGGTTACTTGTAAATTTGATTGTTCGCGCGCACTGATTCATCGTCTTCTAATGCTTATCATTACTTGTAAATGTTGATTCTTCGCGCACACTGATTCGTTGTCTTCTAATGCTTATGGTTACTTGTAAATGTTGATTGTTCGCGCGCACTGATTCGTTGTCTTCTAATGCTTATCATTACTTGTAAATGTTGATTCTTCGCGCACAACTGATTCGTTGTCTTCTAATGCTTATGGTTACTTGTAAATGTTGATTCTTCGCGCGCACTGATTCGTTGTCTTCTAATGCTTATGGTTACTTGTAAATGTTGATTCTTCGCACGCACTGGTTCGTTGTCTTCTAATGCTTATCATTACTTGTAAATGTTGATTCTTCGCGCGCACTGATTCGTTGTCTTCTAACGCTTATCATTACATGTAATGTTGATTCTTCGCGCGCACTGATTCGTTGTCTTCTAATGCTTATGGTTACTTGTAAATGTTGATTCTTCGCGCGCACTGATTCGTTGTTTTCTAATGCTTATCATTAGGTGTGAATGTTGTTTATTTGCGCGCATTGATTCGTTGTCTTAATTATTTGTAAATGTTGATTCTCCGCGCGCACTTAGCACCGTCCACACTACGCCGGCTAAATTTGAAAACGGCTAATTTGCTTCGAAAACGGAACTAATAGTTTCTGAATACACTACGCCGGCTAAATGTGAAAACGCACAAGAACGTTCGATAAGCGCATGTGCTAAAAAAGAAAAACGAGAGCCCCGCGGTCATAATTTCCCCACAGACGGTGTGGTACGACGTCACCGTTTTCGAAAAGATCCGTTTTCGCCGTCCACACTAAAACGCGTAGCCGGCGTTTTCAAATTTGGCACTTTCGGTAGGGTTTTCGAAAAGTCCCGTTTTCGGTGGGAAATTTAGCCCGCATAGTGTGGACAGAAGCACAACCGTATAAAAATTAGGCGTTTTCAAATTAAGCCGGCGTAGTGTGGACGGGGCCTTATTCGTTGTCTTCTAATGCCGATAATTACTTGCAAATGTTGATTATTCGCGCCCACTGATTCGTTGTCTTCTAATGCTGATAATTACTTGCAAATGTTGATTATTCGCGCGCACTGATTCGTTGTCTTCTAATGCTATCATTACGTGTAAATGTTGTTTCTTCGCGCGCACTGATTCGTTGTCTTCTAATGCTTATCATTACGTGTAAATGTTGATTCTTCGCGCGCACTGATTCGTTGTCTTCTAATGCTTATCATTACTTGTAATGTTGATTCTTCGCGCGCACTGATTCGTTGTCTTCTAATGCTTATCATTACGTGTAAATGTTGATTCTTCGCGCGCACTGATTCGTTCTCTTCTAATGCTTATCATTACTTGTAAATGTTTATTCTTCGCGCGCACTGATTCGTTCTCTTCTAATGCTTATCATTACTCGTAAATGTTGATTCTTCGCGCGCACTGATTCGTTGTCTTCTAATGCTTATCATTACTTGCAAATGTTGATTCCTCTCGCGCACTGATTCGTTGTCTTCTAATGCTTATAATTACTTGTAAATGTTGATTCCTCTCGCGCATTGATTCGTTGTCTTCTAATGCTGATAATTACTTGTAAATGTTGATTCTTCGCACGCACTGATTCATTGTCTTCTAATGCTGATAATTACTTGTAAATGTTGATTCTTCGCACGCACTGACTCATTGTCTTCTAATGCTGATAATTACGTGTAAATGTTGTTTCTTCGCGCGCACTGATTCGTTCTCTTCTAATGCTATCATTACATGTAAATGTTGATTCTTCGCACGCACTGATTCGTTGTCTTCTAATGCTTATCATTACTGTAAATGTTGATTCTTCGCGCGCACTGATTCGTTGTCTTCTAATGCTTGTGGTTACTTGTAAATGTTGATTCTTCGCACGCACTGTTCGTCGTCTTCTAATGCTATCATTACTTGTAAATGTTGATTCTTCGCGCGCACTGATTCGTCGTCTTCTAATGCTTATGTTACTTGTAAATGTTGATTCTTCGCGCGCACTGATTCGTTGTCTTCTAATGCTCATAATTAGTGTAAATGTTGATTGTTCGCGCGCACTGATTCGTTGTCTTCTAATGCTTATCATTACTGTAAATGTTGATTCTTCGCGCGCACTGATTCATTGTCTTCTAATGCTTATCATTACTTGTAAATGTTGATTCTTCGCGCGCACTGATTCGTTGTCTTCTAATGCTTATAATTACTTGTAAATGTTGATTATTCGCGCCCTCTTATTCGTTGTCTTCTAATGCTTATCATTACTTGCAAATGTTGATTCCTCTCGCGCACTGATTCGTTGTCTTCTAATGCTTATCATTACTTGTAAATGTTGATTCCTCTCGCGCATTGATTCGTTGTCTTCTAATGCTGATAATTACTTGTAAATGTTGATTCTTCGCACGCACTGATTCATTGTCTTCTAATGCTGATAATTACGTGTAAATGTTGTTTCTTCGCGCGCACTGATTCGTTCTCTTCTAATGCTTATCATTACTTGTAAATGTTGATTCCTCTCGCGCACTGATTCGTTGTCTTCTAATGCTTATCATTACTTGTAAATGTTGATTCCTCTCGCGCATTGATTCGTTGTCTTCTAATGCTGATAATTACTTGTAAATGTTGATTCTTCGCACGCACTGATTCATTGTGTTCTAATGCTGATAATTACGTGTAATGTTGTTTCTTCGCGCGCACTGATTCGTTGTCTTCTATGCTTATCATTACTCGTAAATGTTGATTCTTCGCGCGCACTGATTCGTTGTCTTCTAATGCTGATCATTACTCGTAAATGTTGATTCTTCGCACGCACTGATTCGTTGTCTTCTAATGCTTATCATTACTCGTAAATGTTGATTCTTCGCGCGCACTGATTCGTTGTCTTCTAATGCTGATCATTACTCGTAAATGTTGATTCTTCGCACGCACTGATTCGTTGTCTTCTAATGCTTATCATTACTTGTAAATGTTGATTCTTCGCGCGCATTGATTCGTTGTCTTCTAATGCTTATAATTACTTGTAAATGTTGATTGTTCGCGCGCACTGATTCGTTGTCTTCTAATGCTTATCATTACTTGTAAATGTTGACTCTTCGCGCGCACTGATTCCTTCTCTTCTAATGCTTATCATTACTTGTAAATGTTGATTGTTCGCGCGCACTGATTCGTTGTCTTCTAATGCTTATCATTACTTGTAAATGTTGATTGTTCGCGCGCACTGATTCGTTGTCTTCTAATGCTTATCATTACTTGTAAATGTTGACTCTTCGCGCGCACTGATTCCTTCTCTTCTAATGCTTATCATTACTTGTAAATGTTGATTGTTCGCGCGCACTGATTCGTTGTCTTCTAATGCTTATCATTACTTGTAAATGTTGATTGTTCGCGCGCACTGATTCGTTGTCTTCTAATGCTTATCATTACTTGTAAATGTTGATTCTTCGCGCGCACTGATTCCTTGTCTTCTAATGCTTATCATTACTTGTAAATGTTGATTCTTTGCGCGCACTGATTCCTTGTCTTCTAATGCTTATCATTACTTGTAATGTTGATTCTTCGCACACTGATTCCTTGTCTTCTAATGCTTATCATTACTTGTAAATGTTGACTCTTCGCGCGCACTGATTCCTTGTCTTCTAATGCTTATCATTACTTGTAAATGTTGATTGTTCGCGCGCACTGATTCGTTGTCTTCTAATGCTTATCATTACGTGTAAATGTTGATTCTTCGCGCGCACTGATTCGTTGTCTTCTAATGCTTATCATTACGTGTAAATGTTGATTATTCGCGCGCACTGATTCGTTGTCTTCTAATGCTTATCATTACGTGTAAATGTTGATTCTTCGCGTGCACTGATTCGTTGTCTTCTAATGCTTATCATTACGTGTAAATGTTGATTATTCGCGCGCACTGATTCCTTGTCTTCTAATGCTTATCATTACGTGTAAATGTTGATTGTTCGCGCGCACTGATTCGTTGTCTTCTAATGCTTATCATTACGTGTAAATGTTGATTCTTCGCGAGCACTGATTCGTTGTCTTCTAATGCTTATGGTTACTTGTAAATGTTGATTCTTCGCGCGCACTGATTCGTTGTCTTCTAATGCTTATCATTACTTATAAATGTTGATTCTTCGCGCGCACTGATTCGTTGTCTTCTAATGCTTATCATTACTCGCAAATGTTGATTCTTCGCGCGCACTGATTCGTTGTCTTCTAATGCTTATCATTACGTGTAAATGTTGACTCTTCGCGCGCACTGATTCGTCGTCTTCTAATGCTTATCATTACTTGTAAATGTTGATTCTTCGCGCGCACTGATTCGTTGTCTTCTAATGCTGATAATTACTTGTAAATGTTGATTCTTCGCACGCACTGGTTCGTCGTCTTCTAATGCTTATCATTACTTGTAAATGTTGATTCTTCGCGCACACTGATTCGTTGTCTTCTAATGCTTATGGTTACTTGTAAATGTTGATTGTTCGCGCGCACTGATTCATCGTCTTCTAATGCTTATCATTACTTGTAAATGTTGATTCTTCGCGCACACTGATTCGTTGTCTTCTAATGCTTATGGTTACTTGTAATGTTGATTGTTCGCGCGCACTGATTCGTTGTCTTCTAATGCTCATCATTACTTGTAAATGTTGATTCTTCGCGCACACTGATTCGTTGTCTTCTAATGCTTATGGTTACTTGTAAATGTTGATTCTTCGCGCGCACTGATTCGTTGTCTTCTAATGCTTATGGTTACTTGTAAATGTTGATTCTTCGCACGCACTGGTTCGTTGTCTTCTAATGCTTATCATTACTTGTAAATGTTGATTCTTCGCGCGCACTGATTCGTTGTCATCTAACGCTTATCATTACATGTAAATGTTGATTCTTCGCGCGCACTGATTCGTTGTCTTCTAATGCTTGTGGTTACTTGTAAATGTTGATTCTTCGCGCGCACTGATTCGTTGTCTTCTAATGCTTATCATTACTTGTAAATGTTGATTCTTCGCGCGCACTGATTCGTCGTCTTCTAATGCTTATGGTTACTTGTAAATGTTGATTCTTCGCGCGCACTGATTCGTTGTCTTCTAATGCTGATAATTAGTGTAAATGTTGATTGTTCGCGCGCACTGATTCGTTGTCTTCTAATGCTTATGGTTACTTGTAAATGTTGATTCTTCGCGCGCACTGATTCGTTGTCTTCTAATGCTTATCATTACTTGTAAATGTTGATTCTTCGCGCGCACTGATTCGTCGTCTTCTAATGCTTATGGTTACTTGTAAATGTTGATTCTTCGCGCGCACTGATTCGTTGTCTTCTAATGCTGATAATTAGTGTAAATGTTGACTCTTCGCGCGCACTGATTCGTCGTCTTCTAATGCTTATCATTACTTGTAAATGTTGATTCTTCGCGCGCACTGATTCGTTGTCTTCTAATGCTGATAATTACTTGTAAATGTTGATTCTTCGCACGCACTGGTTCGTCGTCTTCTAATGCTTATCATTACTTGTAAATGTTGATTCTTCGCGCACACTGATTCGTTGTCTTCTAATGCTTATGGTTACTTGTAAATGTTGATTGTTCGCGCGCACTGATTCATCGTCTTCTAATGCTTATCATTACTTGTAAATGTTGATTCTTCGCGCACACTGATTCGTTGTCTTCTAATGCTTATGGTTACTTGTAAATGTTGATTGTTCGCGCGCACTGATTCGTTGTCTTCTAATGCTTATCATTACTTGTAAATGTTGATTCTTCGCGCACACTGATTCGTTGTCTTCTAATGCTTATGGTTACTTGTAAATGTTGATTCTTCGCGCGCACTGATTCGTTGTCTTCTAATGCTTATGGTTACTTGTAAATGTTGATTCTTCGCACGCACTGGTTCGTTGTCTTCTAATGCTTATCATTACTTGTAAATGTTGATTCTTCGCGCGCACTGATTCGTTGTCTTCTAACGCTTATCATTACATGTAAATGTTGATTCTTCGCGCGCACTGATTCGTTGTCTTCTAATGCTTATGGTTACTTGTAAATGTTGATTCTTCGCGCGCACTGATTCGTTGTTTTCTAATGCTTATCATTAGGTGTGATGTTGATTATTTGCGCGCATTGATTCGTTGTCTTAATTATTTGTAAATGTTGATTCTTCGCGCGCACTTAGGCACCGTCCACACTACGCCGGCTAAATTTAAAACGGCTAATTTGCTTCGAAAACGGAACTAATATTTTCTGAATACACTACGCCGGCTAAATGTGAAAACGCACAAGAACGTTCGATAAGCGCATGTGCGAAAAGAAAAACGAGAGCCCGCGGTCATAATTTCCCCACAGACGGTGTGGTACGACGTCACCGTTTTCGAAAAGATCCGTTTTCGCCGTCCACACTAAAACGCGTAGCCGGCGTTTTCAAATTTGGCCACTTTCGGTAGGGTTTTCGAAAGTCCCGTTTTCGGTGGGAAATTTAGCCCGCGTAGTGTGGACAGAGGCACAACCGTATAAAAATTAGGCGTTTTCAAATTAAGCCGGCGTAGTGTGGACGGGGCCTTATTCGTTGTCTTCTAATGCCGATAATTACTTGCAAATGTTGATTCTTCGCGCCCACTGATTCGTTGTCTTCTAATGCTGATAATTACTTGCAAATGTTGATTATTCGCGCGCACTGATTCGTTGTCTTCTAATGCTTATCATTACGTGTAAATGTTGTTTCTTCGCGCGCACTGATTCGTTGTCTTCTAATGCTTATCATTACGTGTAAATGTTGATTCTTCGCGCGCACTGATTCGTTGTCTTCTAATGCTTATCATTACTTGTAAATGTTGATTCTTCGCGCGCACTGATTCGTTGTCTTCTAATGCTTATCATTACGTGTAAATGTTGATTCTTCGCGCGCACTGATTCGTTGTCTTCTAATGCTTATCATTACTTGTAAATGTTTATTCTTCGCGCGCACTGATTCGTTCTCTTCTAATGCTTATCATTACTCGTAAATGTTGATTCTTCGCGCGCACTGATTCGTTGTCTTCTAATGCTTATCATTACTTGCAAATGTTGATTCCTCTCGCGCACTGATTCGTTGTCTTCTAATGCTTATAATTACTTGTAAATGTTGATTCCTCTCGCGCATTGATTCGTTGTCTTCTAATGCTGATAATTACTTGTAAATGTTGATTCTTCGCACGCACTGATTCATTGTCTTCTAATGCTGATAATTACTTGTAAATGTTGATTCTTCGCACGCACTGACTCATTGTCTTCTAATGCTGATAATTACTTGTAAATGTTGTTTCTTCGCGCGCACTGATTCGTTCTCTTCTAATGCTTATCATTACATGTAAATGTTGATTCTTCGCACGCACTGATTCGTTGTCTTCTAATGCTTATCATTACTTGTAAATGTTGATTCTTCGCGCGCACTGATTCGTTGTCTTCTAATGCTTGTGGTTACTTGTAAATGTTGATTCTTCGCACGCACTGGTTCGTCGTCTTCTAATGCTTATCATTACTTGTAAATGTTGATTCTTCGCGCGCACTGATTCGTCGTCTTCTAATGCTTATGGTTACTTGTAAATGTTGATTCTTCGCGCGCACTGATTCGTTGTCTTCTAATGCTGATAATTAGTGTAAATGTTGATTGTTCGCGCGCACTGATTCGTTGTCTTCTAATGCTTATGGTTACTTGTAAATGTTGATTCTTCGCGCGCACTGATTCGTTGTCTTCTAATGCTTATCATTACTTGTAAATGTTGATTCTTCGCGCGCACTGATTCGTCGTCTTCTAATGCTTATGGTTACTTGTAAATGTTGATTCTTCGCGCGCACTGATTCGTTGTCTTCTAATGCTGATAATTAGTGTAAATGTTGACTCTTCGCGCGCACTGATTCGTCGTCTTCTAATGCTTATCATTACTTGTAAATGTTGATTCTTCGCGCGCACTGATTCGTTGTCTTCTAATGCTGATAATTACTTGTAAATGTTGATTCTTCGCACGCACTGGTTCGTCGTCTTCTAATGCTTATCATTACTTGTAAATGTTGATTCTTCGCGCACACTGATTCGTTGTCTTCTAATGCTTATGGTTACTTGTAAATGTTGATTGTTCGCGCGCACTGATTCATCGTCTTCTAATGCTTATCATTACTTGTAAATGTTGATTCTTCGCGCACACTGATTCGTTGTCTTCTAATGCTTATGGTTACTTGTAAATGTTGATTGTTCGCGCGCACTGATTCGTTGTCTTCTAATGCTTATCATTACTTGTAAATGTTGATTCTTCGCGCACACTGATTCGTTGTCTTCTAATGCTTATGGTTACTTGTAAATGTTGATTCTTCGCGCGCACTGATTCGTTGTCTTCTAATGCTTATGGTTACTTGTAAATGTTGATTCTTCGCACGCACTGGTTCGTTGTCTTCTAATGCTTATCATTACTTGTAAATGTTGATTCTTCGCGCGCACTGATTCGTTGTCTTCTAACGCTTATCATTACATGTAAATGTTGATTCTTCGCGCGCACTGATTCGTTGTCTTCTAATGCTTATGGTTACTTGTAAATGTTGATTCTTCGCGCGCACTGATTCGTTGTTTTCTAATGCTTATCATTAGGTGTGAATGTTGTTTATTTTGCGCGCATTGATTCGTTGTCTTAATTATTTGTAAATGTTGATTCTCCGCGCGCACTTAGGCACCGTCCACACTACGCCGGCTAAATTTGAAAACGGCTAATTTGCTTCGAAAACGGAACTAATATTTTCTGAATACACTACGCCGGCTAAATGTGAAAACGCACAAGAACGTTCGATAAGCGCATGTGCGAAAAAGAAAAAACGAGAGCCCGCGGTCATAATTTCCCCACAGACGGTGTGGTACGACGTCACCGTTTCGAAAAGATCCGTTTTCGCCGTCCACACTAAAACGCGTAGCCGGCGTTTTCAAATTGGCCACTTTCGGTAGGGTTTTCGAAAAGTCCCGTTTTCGGTGGGAAATTTAGCCCGCGTAGTGTGGACAGAAGGCACAACCGTATAAAAAATTAGGCGTTTTTTCAAATTAAGCGGCGTAGTGTGGACGGGCCTTATTCGTTGTCTTCTAATGCCGATAATTACTTGCAAATGTTGATTATTCGCGCCCACTGATTCGTTGTCTTCTAATGCTGATAATACTTGCAAATGTTGATTATTCGCGCGCACTGATTCGTTGTCTTCTAATGCTTATCATTACGTGTAAATGTTGTTTCTTCGCGCGCACTGATTCGTTGTCTTCTAATGCTTATCATTACGTGTAAATGTTGATTCTTCGCGCGCACTGATTCGTTGTCTTCTAATGCTTATCATTACTTGTAAATGTTGATTCTTCGCGCGCACTGATTCGTTGTCTTCTAATGCTTATCATTACGTGTAAATGTTGATTCTTCGCGCGCACTGATTCGTTCTCTTCTAATGCTTATCATTACTTGTAAATGTTTATTCTTCGCGCGCACTGATTCGTTCTCTTCTAATGCTTATCATTACTCGTAAATGTTGATTCTTCGCGCGCACTGATTCGTTGTCTTCTAATGCTTATCATTACTTGCAAATGTTGATTCCTCTCGCGCACTGATTCGTTGTCTTCTAATGCTTATAATTACTTGTAAATGTTGATTCCTCTCGCGCATTGATTCGTTGTCTTCTAATGCTTATCATTACTTGTAAATGTTGATTCTTCGCACGCACTGATTCATTGTCTTCTAATGCTGATAATTACTTGTAAATGTTGATTCTTCGCACGCACTGACTCATTGTCTTCTAATGCTGATAATTACGTGTAAATGTTGTTTCTTCGCGCGCACTGATTCGTTCTCTTCTAATGCTTATCATTACATGTAAATGTTGATTCTTCGCACGCACTGATTCGTTGTCTTCTAATGCTTATCATTACTTGTAAATGTTGATTCTTCGCGCGCACTGATTCGTTGTCTTCTAATGCTTGTGGTTACTTGTAAATGTTGATTCTTCGCACGCACTGGTTCGTCGTCTTCTAATGCTTATCATTACTTGTAAATGTTGATTCTTCGCGCGCACTGATTCGTCGTCTTCTAATGCTTATGGTTACTTGTAAATGTTGATTCTTCGCGCGCACTGATTCGTTGTCTTCTAATGCTGATAATTAGTGTAAATGTTGATTGTTCGCGCGCACTGATTCGTTGTCTTCTAATGCTTATGGTTACTTGAAATGTTGATTCTTCGCGCGCACTGATTCGTTGTCTTCTAATGCTTATCATTACTTGTAAATGTTGATTCTTCGCGCGCACTGATTCGTCGTCTTCTAATGCTTATGGTTACTTGTAAATGTTGATTCTTCGCGCGCACTGATTCGTTGTCTTCTAATGCTGATAATTAGGTAAATGTTGACTCTTCGCGCGCACTGATTCGTCGTCTTCTAATGCTTATCATTACTTGTAAATGTTGATTCTTCGCGCGCACTGATTCGTTGTCTTCTAATGCTGATAATTACTTGTAAATGTTGATTCTTCGCACGCACTGGTTCGTCGTCTTCTAATGCTTATCATTACTTGTAAATGTTGATTCTTCGCGCACACTGATTCGTTGTCTTCTAATGCTTATGGTTACTTGTAAATGTTGATTGTTCGCGCGCACTGATTCATCGTCTTCTAATGCTTATCATTACTTGTAAATGTTGATTCTTCGCGCACACTGATTCGTTGTCTTCTAATGCTTATGGTTACTTGTAAATGTTGATTGTTCGCGCGCACTGATTCGTTGTCTTCTAATGCTTATCATTACTTGTAAATGTTGATTCTTCGCGCACACTGATTCGTTGTCTTCTAATGCTTATGGTTACTTGTAAATGTTGATTCTTCGCGCGCACTGATTCGTTGTCTTCTAATGCTTATGGTTACTTGTAAATGTTGATTCTTCGCACGCACTGGTTCGTTGTCTTCTAATGCTTATCATTACTTGTAAATGTTGATTCTTCGCGCGCACTGATTCGTTGTCTTCTAACGCTTATCATTACATGTAATGTTGATTCTTCGCGCGCACTGATTCGTTGTCTTCTAATGCTTATGGTTACTTGTAAATGTTGATTCTTCGCGCGCACTGATTCGTTGTTTTCTAATGCTTATCATTAGGTGTGAATGTTGTTTATTTGCGCGCATTGATTCGTTGTCTTAATTATTTGTAAATGTTGATTCTCCGCGCGCACTTAGGCACCGTCCACACTACGCCGGCTAAATTTGAAAACGGCTAATTTGCTTCGAAAACGGAACTAATATTTTCTGAATACACTACGCCGGCTAAATGTGAAAACGCACAAGAACGTTCGATAAGCGCATGTGCGAAAAAGAAAAACGAGAGCCCGCGGTCATAATTTCCCCACAGACGTGTGGTACGACGTCACCGTTTTCGAAAAGATCCGTTTTTCGCCGTCCACACTAAAACGCGTAGCCGGCGTTTTCAAATTTGGCCACTTTCGGTAGGGTTTTCGAAAAGTCCCGTTTTCGGGGGAAATTTAGCCCGCGTAGTGTGGACAGAAGGCACAACCGTATAAAAAATTAGGCGTTTTCAAATTAAGCCGGCGTAGTGTGGACGGGGCCTTATTCGTTGTCTTCTAATGCCGATAATTACTTGCAAATGTTGATTATTCGCGCCCACTGATTCGTTGTCTTCTAATGCTGATAATTACTTGCAAATGTTGATTATTCGCGCGCACTGATTCGTTGTCTTCTAATGCTTATCATTACGTGTAAATGTTGTTTCTTCGCGCGCACTGATTCGTTGTCTTCTAATGCTTATCATTACGTGTAAATGTTGATTCTTCGCGCGCACTGATTCGTTGTCTTCTAATGCTTATCATTACTTGTAAATGTTGATTCTTCGCGCGCACTGATTCGTTGTCTTCTAATGCTTATCATTACGTGTAAATGTTGATTCTTCGCGCGCACTGATTCGTTCTCTTCTAATGCTTATCATTACTTGTAAATGTTTATTCTTCGCGCGCACTGATTCGTTCTCTTCTAATGCTTATCATTACTCGTAAATGTTGATTCTTCGCGCGCACTGATTCGTTGTCTTCTAATGCTTATCATTACTTGCAAATGTTGATTCCTCTCGCGCACTGATTCGTTGTCTTCTAATGCTTATAATTACTTGTAAATGTTGATTCCTCTCGCGCATTGATTCGTTGTCTTCTAATGCTTATCATTACTTGTAAATGTTGATTCTTCGCACGCACTGATTCATTGTCTTCTAATGCTGATAATTACTTGTAAATGTTGATTCTTCGCACGCACTGACTCATTGTCTTCTAATGCTGATAATTACGTGTAAATGTTGTTTCTTCGCGCGCACTGATTCGTTCTCTTCTAATGCTTATCATTACATGTAAATGTTGATTCTTCGCACGCACTGATTCGTTGTCTTCTAATGCTTATCATTACTTGTAAATGTTGATTCTTCGCGCGCACTGATTCGTCGTCTTCTAATGCTTATGGTTACTTGTAAATGTTGATTCTTCGCGCGCACTGATTCGTTGTCTTCTAATGCTCATAATTAGTGTAAATGTTGATTGTTCGCGCGCACTGATTCGTTGTCTTCTAATGCTTATCATTACATGTAAATGTTGATTCTTCGCGCGCACTGATTCATTGTCTTCTAATGCTTATCATTACTTGTAAATGTTGATTCTTCGCGCGCGCACTGATTCGTTGTCTTCTAATGCTTATAATTACTTGTAAATGTTGATTATTCGCGCCCTCTTATTCGTTGTCTTCTAATGCTTATCATTACTTGCAAATGTTGATTCCTCTCGCGCACTGATTCGTTGTCTTCTAATGCTTATCATTACTTGTAAATGTTGATTATTCGCGCGCACTGATTCGTTGTCTTCTAATGCTATCATTACTTGTAAATGTTGATTCTTCGCGCGCACTGATTCGTTGTCTTCTAATGCTTATCATTACGTGTAAATGTTGATTCTTCGCGCGCACTGATTCGTTGTCTTCTAATGCTTATCATTACTTGTAAATGTTGATTCTTCGCGCGCACTGATTCGTTGTCTTCTAATGCTTATCATTACGTGTAAATGTTGATTCTTCGCGCGCACTGATTCGTTCTCTTCTAATGCTTATCATTACTTGTAAATGTTTATTCTTCGCGCGCACTGATTCGTTCTCTTCTAATGCTTATCATTACTTGCAAATGTTGATTCTCTCGCGCACTGATTCGTTGTCTTCTAATGCTTATAATTACTTGTAAATGTTGATTCCTCTCGCGCATTGATTCGTTGTCTTCTAATGCTTATAATTACTTGTAAATGTTGATTCTTCGCACGCACTGATTCATTGTCTTCTAATGCTGATAATTACTTGTAAATGTTGATTCTTCGCACGCACTGATTCATTGTCTTCTAATGCTGATAATTACGTGTAAATGTTGTTTCTTCGCGCGCACTGATTCGTTCTCTTCTAATGCTTATCATTACATGTAAATGTTGATTCTTCGCACGCACTGATTCGTTGTCTTCTAATGCTTATCATTACTTGTAAATGTTGATTCTTCGCGCGCACTGATTCGTCGTCTTCTAATGCTTATGGTTACTTGTAAATGTTGATTCTTCGCGCGCACTGATTCGTTGTCTTCTAATGCTCATAATTAGTGTAAATGTTGATTGTTCGCGCGCACTGATTCGTTGTCTTCTAATGCTTATCATTACATGTAAATGTTGATTCTTCGCGCGCACTGATTCATTGTCTTCTAATGCTTATCATTACTTGTAAATGTTGATTCTTCGCGCGCACTGATTCGTTGTCTTCTAATGCTTATAATTACTTGTAAATGTTGATTATTCGCGCCCTCTTATTCGTTGTCTTCTAATGCTTATCATTACTTGCAAATGTTGATTCCTCTCGCGCACTGATTCGTTGTCTTCTAATGCTTATCATTACTTGTAAATGTTGATTCCTCTCGCGCATTGATTCGTTGTCTTCTAATGCTGATAATTACTTGTAAATGTTGATTCTTCGCACGCACTGATTCATTGTCTTCTAATGCTGATAATTACGTGTAAATGTTGTTTCTTCGCGCGCACTGATTCGTTCTCTTCTAATGCTTATCATTACTTGTAAATGTTGATTCTTCGCGCGCACTGATTCGTCGTCTTCTAATGCTTATGGTTACTTGTAAATGTTGATTCTTCGCGCGCACTGATTCGTTGTCTTCTAATGCTGATAATTAGTGTAAATGTTGATTGTTCGCGCGCACTGATTCGTTGTCTTCTAATGCTTATCATTACATGTAAATGTTGATTCTTCGCGCGCACTGATTCGTTGTCTTCTAATGCTTATCATTACTTGTAAATGTTGATTCTTCGCGCGCACTGATTCGTCGTCTTCTAATGCTTATGGTTACTTGTAAATGTTGATTCTTCGCGCGCACTGATTCGTTGTCTTCTAATGCTCATAATTAGTGTAAATGTTGATTGTTCGCGCGCACTGATTCGTTGTCTTCTAATGCTTATCATTACATGTAAATGTTGATTCTTCGCGCGCACTGATTCATTGTCTTCTAATGCTTATCATTACTTGTAAATGTTGATTCTTCGCGCGCACTGATTCGTTGTCTTCTAATGCTTATAATTACTTGTAAATGTTGATTATTCGCGCCCTCTTATTCGTTGTCTTCTAATGCTTATCATTACTTGCAAATGTTGATTCCTCTCGCGCACTGATTCGTTGTCTTCTAATGCTTATCATTACTTGAAAATGTTGATTCCTATCGCGCATTGATTCGTTGTCTTCTAATGCTGATAATTACTTGTAAATGTTGATTCTTCGCACGCACTGATTCATTGTCTTCTAATGCTGATAATTACGTGTAAATGTTGTTTCTTCGCGCGCACTGATTCGTTCTCTTCTAATGCTTATCATTACTTGTAAATGTTGATTCCTCTCGCGCACTGATTCGTTGTCTTCTAATGCTTATCATTACTTGTAAATGTTGATTCCTCTCGCGCATTGATTCGTTGTCTTCTAATGCTGATAATTACTTGTAAATGTTGATTCTTCGCACGCACTGATTCATTGTGTTCTAATGCTGATAATTACGTGTAAATGTTGTTTCTTCGCGCGCACTGATTCGTTGTCTTCTAATGCTTATCATTACTCGTAAATGTTGATTCTTCGCGCGCACTGATTCGTTGTCTTCTAATGCTGATCATTACTCGTAAATGTTGATTGTTCGCGCGCACTGATTCGTTGTCTTCTAATGCTTATCATTACTTGTAAATGTTGACTCTTCGCGCGCACTGATTCGTTCTCTTCTAATGCTTATCATTACTTGTAAATGTTGATTGTTCGCGCGCACTGATTCGTTGTCTTCTAATGCTTATCATTACTTGTAAATGTTGATTGTTCGCGCGAACTGATTCGTTGTCTTCTAATGCTTATCATTACTTGTAAATGTTGACTCTTCGCGCGCACTGATTCCTTCTCTTCTAATGCTTATCATTACTTGTAAATGTTGATTGTTCGCGCGCACTGATTCGTTGTCTTCTAATGCTTATCATTACTTGTAAATGTTGATTGTTCGCGCGCACTGATTCGTTGTCTTCTAATGCTTATCATTACTTGTAAATGTTGATTCTTCGCGCGCACTGATTCGTTGTCTTCTAATGCTTATCATTACTTGTAAATGTTGATTCTTTGCGCGCACTGATTCCTTGTCTTCTAATGCTTATCATTACTTGTAAATGTTGATTCTTCGCACACTGATTCCTTGTCTTCTAATGCTTATCATTACTTGTAAATGTTGACTCTTCGCGCGCACTGATTCGTTGTCTTCTAATGCTTATCATTACTTGTAAATGTTGATTGTTCGCGCGCACTGATTCGTTGTCTTCTAATGCTTATCATTACGTGTAAATGTTGATTCTTCGCGCGCACTGATTCGTTGTCTTCTAATGCTTATCATTACGTGTAAATGTTGATTATTCGCGCGCACTGATTCGTTGTCTTCTAATGCTTATCATTACGTGTAAATGTTGATTCTTCGCGCGCACTGATTCGTTGTCTTCTAATGCTTATCATTACGTGTAAATGTTGATTATTCGCGCGCACTGATTCCTTGTCTTCTAATGCTTATCATTACGTGTAAATGTTGATTGTTCGCGCGCACTGATTCGTTGTCTTCTAATGCTTATCATTACGTGTAAATGTTGATTCTTCGCGCGCACTGATTCGTTGTCTTCTAATGCTTATGGTTACTTGTAAATGTTGATTCTTCGCGCGCACTGATTCGTTGTCTTCTAATGCTTATCATTACTTGTAAATGTTGATTCTTCGCGCGCACTGATTCGTTGTCTTCTAATGCTTATCATTACTCGCAAATGTTGATTCTTCGCGCGCACTGATTCGTTGTCTTCTAATGCTTATCATTACGTGTAAATGTTGACTCTTCGCGCGCACTGATTCGTCGTCTTCTAATGCTTATCATTACTTGTAAATGTTGATTCTTCGCGCGTACTGATTCGTTGTCTTCTAATGCTGATAATTACTTGTAAATGTTGATTCTTCGCACGCACTGGTTCGTCGTCTTCTAATGCTTATCATTACTTGTAAATGTTGATTCTTCGCGCACACTGATTCGTTGTCTTCTAATGCTTATGGTTACTTGTAAATGTTGATTGTTCGCGCGCACTGATTCATCGTCTTCTAATGCTTATCATTACTTGTAAATGTTGATTCTTCGCGCACACTGATTCGTTGTCTTCTAATGCTTATGGTTACTTGTAAATGTTGATTGTTCGCGCGCACTGATTCGTTGTCTTCTAATGCTTATCATTACTTGTAAATGTTGATTCTTCGCGCACACTGATTCGTTGTCTTCTAATGCTTATGGTTACTTGTAAATGTTGATTCTTCGCGCGCACTGATTCGTTGTCTTCTAATGCTTATGGTTACTTGTAAATGTTGATTCTTCGCACGCACTGGTTCGTTGTCTTCTAATGCTTATCATTACTTGTAAATGTTGATTCTTCGCGCGCACTGATTCGTTGTCTTCTAACGCTTATCATTACATGTAAATGTTGATTCTTCGCGCGCACTGATTCGTTGTCTTCTAATGCTTATGGTTACTTGTAAATGTTGATTCTTCGCGCGCACTGATTCGTTGTCTTCTAATGCTTATCATTACTTGTAAATGTTGATTCTTCGCGCGCACTGATTCGTCGTCTTCTAATGCTTATGGTTACTTGTAAATGTTGATTCTTCGCGCGCACTGATTCGTTGTCTTCTAATGCTGATAATTAGTGTAAATGTTGATTGTTCGCGCGCACTGATTCGTTGTCTTCTAATGCTTATGGTTACTTGTAAATGTTGATTGTTCGCGCGCACTGATTCGTTGTCTTCTAATGCTTATCATTACTTGTAAATGTTGATTCTTCGCGCGCACTGATTCGTCGTCTTCTAATGCTTATGGTTACTTGTAAATGTTGATTCTTCGCGCGCACTGATTCGTTGTCTTCTAATGCTGATAATTAGTGTAAATGTTGACTCTTCGCGCGCACTGATTCGTCGTCTTCTAATGCTTATCATTACTTGTAAATGTTGATTCTTCGCGCGCACTGATTCGTTGTCTTCTAATGCTGATAATTACTTGTAAATGTTGATTCTTCGCGCACACTGATTCGTTGTCTTCTAATGCTTATCATTACTTGTAAATGTTGATTCTTCGCGCACACTGATTCGTTGTCTTCTAATGCTTATGGTTACTTGTAAATGTTGATTGTTCGCGCGCACTGATTCATCGTCTTCTAATGCTTATCATTACTTGTAAATGTTGATTCTTCGCGCACACTGATTCGTTGTCTTCTAATGCTTATGGTTACTTGTAAATGTTGATTGTTCGCGCGCACTGATTCGTTGTCTTCTAATGCTTATCATTACTTGTAAATGTTGATTCTTCGCGCACACTGATTCGTTGTCTTCTAATGCTTATGGTTACTTGTAAATGTTGATTCTTCGCGCGCACTGATTCGTTGTCTTCTAATGCTTATGGTTACTTGTAAATGTTGATTCTTCGCACGCACTGATTCGTTGTCTTCTAATGCTTATCATTACTTGTAAATGTTGATTCTTCGCGCGCACTGATTCGTTGTCTTCTAACGCTTATCATTACATGTAAATGTTGATTCTTCGCGCGCACTGATTCGTTGTCTTCTAATGCTTATGGTTACTTGTAAATGTTGATTCTTCGCGCGCACTGATTCGTTGTCTTCTAATGCTTATCATTACTTGTAAATGTTGATTCTTCGCGCGCACTGATTCGTCGTCTTCTAATGCTTATGGTTACTTGTAAATGTTGATTCTTCGCGCGCACTGATTCGTTGTCTTCTAATGCTGATAATTAGTGTAAATGTTGATTGTTCGCGCGCACTGATTCGTTGTCTTCTAATGCTTATCATTACTTGTAAATGTTGATTCTTCGCGCGCACTGATTCGTTGTCTTCTAATGCTTATCATTACTTGTAAATGTTGATTCTTCGCGCGCACTGATTCGTCGTCTTCTAATGCTTATGGTTACTTGTAAATGTTGATTCTTCGCGCGCACTGATTCGTTGTCTTCTAATGCTCATAATTAGTGTAAATGTTGATTGTTCGCGCGCACTGATTCGTTGTCTTCTAATGCTTATCATTACATGTAAATGTTGATTCTTCGCGCGCACTGATTCGTTGTCTTCTAATGCTTATCATTACTTGTAAATGTTGATTCTTCGCGCGCACTGATTCGTTGTCTTCTAATGCTTATAATTACTTGTAAATGTTGATTCTTCGCGCCCTCTTATTCGTTGTCTTCTAATGCTTATCATTACTTGTAAATGTTGATTCCTCTCGCGCACTGATTCGTTGTCTTCTAATGCTTATCATTACTTGTAAATGTTGATTCCTCTCGCGCATTGATTCGTTGTCTTCTAATGCTGATAATTACTTGTAAATGTTGATTCTTCGCACGCACTGATTCATTGTCTTCTAATGCTGATAATTACGTGTAAATGTTGATTCTTCGCGCGCACTGATTCGTTCTCTTCTAATGCTTATCATTACTTGTAAATGTTGATTCCTCTCGCGCACTGATTCGTTGTCTTCTAATGCTTATCATTACTTGTAAATGTTGATTCCTCTCGCGGATGATTCGTTGTCTTCTAATGCTGATAATTACTTGTAAATGTTGATTCTTCGCACGCACTGATTCGTTGTCTTCTAATGCTGATAATTACGTGTAAATGTTGTTTCTTCGCGCGCACTGATTCGTTGTCTTCTAATGCTTATCATTACTTGTAAATGTTGATTCTTCGCGCGCACTGATTCGTTGTCTTCTAATGCTGATCATTACTCGTAAATGTTGATTCTTCGCACGCACTGATTCGTTGTCTTCTAATGCTTATCATTACGTGTAAATGTTGATTCTTCGCGCGCACTGATTCGTTGTCTTCTAATGCTTATCATTACTTGTAAATGTTGATTGTTCGCGCGCACTGATTCGTTGTCTTCTAATGCTTATCATTACTTGTAAATGTTGATTCTTCGCGCGCACTGATTCCTTCTCTTCTAATGCTTATCATTACTTGTAAATGTTGATTGTTCGCGCGCACTGATTCGTTGTCTTCTAATGCTTATCATTACTTGTAAATGTTGATTCTTCGCGCGCACTGATTCGTTGTCTTCTAATGCTTATCATTACTTGTAAATGTTGACTCTTCGCGCGCACTGATTCGTTGTCTTCTAATGCTTATCATTACTTGTAAATGTTGATTGTTCGCGCGCACTGATTCGTTGTAATCTAATGCTTATCATTACTTGTAAATGTTGATTGTTCGCGCGCACTGATTCGTTGTCTTCTAATGCTTATCATTACTTGTAAATGTTGATTCTTCGCGCGCACTGATTCTTGTCTTCTAATGCTTATCATTACTTGTAAATGTTGATTCTTTGCGCGCACTGATTCCTTGTCTTCTAATGCTTATCATTACTTGTAAATGTTGATTCTTCGCGCGCACTGATTCGTTGTCTTCTAATGCTTATCATTACGTGTAAATGTTGATTCTTCGCGCGCACTGATTCGTTGTCTTCTAATGCTTATCATTACGTGTAAATGTTGATTATTCGCGCGCACTGATTCGTTGTCTTCTAATGCTTATCATTACGTGTAAATGTTGATTGTTCGCGCGCACTGATTCGTTGTCTTCTAATGCTTATCATTACGTGTAAATGTTGATTCTTCGCGCGCACTGATTCGTTGTCTTCTAATGCTTATGGTTACTTGTAAATGTTGATTCTTCGCGCGCACTGATTCGTTGTCTTCTAATGCTTATCATTACTTGTAAATGTTGATTCTTCGCGCGCACTGATTCGTTGTCTTCTAATGCTTATCATTACTCGCAAATGTTGATTCTTCGCGCGCACTGATTCGTTGTCTTCTAATGCTTATCATTACGTGTAAATGTTGATTCTTCGCGCGCACTGATTCGTCGTCTTCTAATGCTTATCATTACTTGTAAATGTTGATTCTTCGCGCGCACTGATTCGTTGTCTTCTAATGCTGATAATTACTTGTAAATGTTGATTCTTCGCACGCACTGGTTCGTCGTCTTCTAATGCTTATCATTACTTGTAAATGTTGATTCTTCGCGCACACTGATTCGTTGTCTTCTAATGCTTATGGTTACTTGTAAATGTTGATTGTTCGCGCGCACTGATTCATCGTCTTCTAATGCTTATCATTACTTGTAAATGTTGATTCTTCGCGCGCACTGATTCGTTGTCTTCTAATGCTTATGGTTACTTGTAAATGTTGATTGTTCGCGCGCACTGATTCGTTGTCTTCTAATGCTTATCATTACTTGTAAATGTTGATTCTTCGCGCACACTGATTCGTTGTCTTCTAATGCTTATGGTTACTTGTAAATGTTGATTGTTCGCGCGCACTGATTCGTTGTCTTCTAATGCTTATCATTACTTGTAAATGTTGATTCTTCGCGCACACTGATTCGTTGTCTTCTAATGCTTATGGTTACTTGTAAATGTTGATTCTTCGCGCGCACTGATTCGTTGTCTTCTAATGCTTATGGTTACTTGTAAATGTTGATTCTTCGCACGCACTGGTTCGTTGTCTTCTAATGCTTATCATTACTTGTAAATGTTGATTCTTCGCGCGCACTGATTCGTTGTCTTCTAACGCTTATCATTACATGTAAATGTTGATTCTTCGCGCGCACTGATTCGTTGTCTTCTAATGCTTATGGTTACTTGTAAATGTTGATTCTTCGCGCGCACTGATTCGTTGTTTTCTAATGCTTATCATTAGGTGTGAATGTTGTTTATTTGCGCGCATTGATTCGTTGTCTTAATTATTTGTAAATGTTGATTCTCCGCGCGCACTTAGGCACCGTCCACACTACGCCGGCTAAATTTGAAAACGGCTAATTTGCTTCGAAAACGGAACTAATATTTTCTGAATACACTACGCCGGCTAAATGTGAAAACGCACAAGAACGTTCGATAAGCGCATGTGCGAAAAAGAAAAACGAGAGCCCGCGGTCATAATTTCCCCACAGACGGTGTGGTACGACGTCACCGTTTTCGAAAAGATCCGTTTTCGCCGTCCACACTAAAACGCGTAGCCGGCGTTTTCAAATTTGGCCACTTTCGGTAGGGTTTTCGAAAAGTCCCGTTTTCGGTGGGAAATTTAGCCCGCGTAGTGTGGACAGAAGGCACAACCGTATAAAAATTAGGCGTTTTCAAATTAAGCCGGCGTAGTGTGGACGGGGCCTTATTCGTTGTCTTCTAATGCCGATAATTACTTGCAAATGTTGATTATTCGCGCCCACTGATTCGTTGTCTTCTAATGCTGATAATTACTTGCAAATGTTGATTATTCGCGCGCACTGATTCGTTGTCTTCTAATGCTTATCATTACGTGTAAATGTTGTTTCTTCGCGCGCACTGATTCGTTGTCTTCTAATGCTTATCATTACGTGTAAATGTTGATTCTTCGCGCGCACTGATTCGTTGTCTTCTAATGCTTATCATTACTTGTAAATGTTGATTCTTCGCGCGCACTGATTCGTTGTCTTCTAATGCTTATCATTACGTGTAAATGTTGATTCTTCGCGCGCACTGATTCGTTCTCTTCTAATGCTTATCATTACTTGTAAATGTTTATTCTTCGCGCGCACTGATTCGTTCTCTTCTAATGCTTATCATTACTCGTAAATGTTGATTCTTCGCGCGCACTGATTCGTTGTCTTCTAATGCTTATCATTACTTGCAAATGTTGATTCCTCTCGCGCACTGATTCGTTGTCTTCTAATGCTTATAATTACTTGTAAATGTTGATTCCTCTCGCGCATTGATTCGTTGTCTTCTAATGCTGATAATTACTTGTAAATGTTGATTCTTCGCACGCACTGATTCATTGTCTTCTAATGCTGATAATTACTTGTAAATGTTGATTCTTCGCACGCACTGACTCATTGTCTTCTAATGCTGATAATTACGTGTAAATGTTGTTTCTTCGCGCGCACTGATTCGTTCTCTTCTAATGCTTATCATTACATGTAAATGTTGATTCTTCGCACGCACTGATTCGTTGTCTTCTAATGCTTATCATTACTTGTAAATGTTGATTCTTCGCGCGCACTGATTCGTCGTCTTCTAATGCTTATGGTTACTTGTAAATGTTGATTCTTCGCGCGCACTGATTCGTTGTCTTCTAATGCTCATAATTAGTGTAAATGTTGATTGTTCGCGCGCACTGATTCGTTGTCTTCTAATGCTTATCATTACATGTAAATGTTGATTCTTCGCGCGCACTGATTCATTGTCTTCTAATGCTTATCATTACTTGTAAATGTTGATTCTTCGCGCGCACTGATTCGTTGTCTTCTAATGCTTATAATTACTTGTAAATGTTGATTATTCGCGCCCTCTTATTCGTTGTCTTCTAATGCTTATCATTACTTGCAAATGTTGATTCCTCTCGCGCACTGATTCGTTGTCTTCTAATGCTTATCATTACTTGTAAATGTTGATTCCTCTCGCGCATTGATTCGTTGTCTTTTAATGCTGATAATTACTTGTAAATGTTGATTCTTCGCACGCACTGATTCATTGTCTTCTAATGCTGATAATTACGTGTAAATGTTGTTTCTTCGCGCGCACTGATTCGTTCTCTTCTAATGCTTATCATTACTTGTAAATGTTGATTCTTCGCGCGCACTGATTCGTCGTCTTCTAATGCTTATGGTTACTTGTAAATGTTGATTCTTCGCGCGCACTGATTCGTTGTCTTCTAATGCTGATAATTAGTGTAAATGTTGATTGTTCGCGCGCACTGATTCGTTGTCTTCTAATGCTTATCATTACATGTAAATGTTGATTCTTCGCGCGCACTGATTCATTGTCTTCTAATGCTTATCATTACTTGTAAATGTTGATTCTTCGCGCGCACTGATTCGTCGTCTTCTAATGCTTATGGTTACTTGTAAATGTTGATTCTTCGCGCGCACTGATTCGTTGTCTTCTAATGCTCATAATTAGTGTAAATGTTGATTGTTCGCGCGCACTGATTCGTTGTCTTCTAATGCTTATCATTACATGTAAATGTTGATTCTTCGCGCGCACTGATTCATTGTCTTCTAATGCTTATCATTACTTGTAAATGTTGATTCTTCGCGCGCACTGATTCGTTGTCTTCTAATGCTTATAATTACTTGTAAATGTTGATTATTCGCGCCCTCTTATTCGTTGTCTTCTAATGCTTATCATTACTTGCAAATGTTGATTCCTCTCGCGCACTGATTCGTTGTCTTCTAATGCTTATCATTACTTGAAAATGTTGATTCCTCTCGCGCATTGATTCGTTGTCTTCTAATGCTGATAATTACTTGTAAATGTTGATTCTTCGCACGCACTGATTCATTGTCTTCTAATGCTGATAATTACGTGTAAATGTTGTTTCTTCGCGCGCACTGATTCGTTCTCTTCTAATGCTTATCATTACTTGTAAATGTTGATTCCTCTCGCGCACTGATTCGTTGTCTTCTAATGCTTATCATTACTTGTAAATGTTGATTCCTCTCGCGCATTGATTCGTTGTCTTCTAATGCTGATAATTACTTGTAAATGTTGATTCTTCGCACGCACTGATTCATTGTGTTCTAATGCTGATAATTACGTGTAAATGTTGTTTCTTCGCGCGCACTGATTCGTTGTCTTCTAATGCTTATCATTACTCGTAAATGTTGATTCTTCGCGCGCACTGATTCGTTGTCTTCTAATGCTGATCATTACTCGTAAATGTTGATTGTTCGCGCGCACTGATTCGTTGTCTTCTAATGCTTATCATTACTTGTAAATGTTGACTCTTCGCGCGCACTGATTCCTTCTCTTCTAATGCTTATCATTACTTGTAAATGTTGATTGTTCGCGCGCACTGATTCGTTGTCTTCTAATGCTTATCATTACTTGTAAATGTTGATTGTTCGCGCGAACTGATTCGTTGTCTTCTAATGCTTATCATTACTTGTAAATGTTGACTCTTCGCGCGCACTGATTCCTTCTCTTCTAATGCTTATCATTACTTGTAAATGTTGATTGTTCGCGCGCACTGATTCGTTGTCTTCTAATGCTTATCATTACTTGTAAATGTTGATTGTTCGCGCGCACTGATTCGTTGTCTTCTAATGCTTATCATTACTTGTAAATGTTGATTCTTCGCGCGCACTGATTCCTTGTCTTCTAATGCTTATCATTACTTGTAAATGTTGATTCTTTGCGCGCACTGATTCCTTGTCTTCTAATGCTTATCATTACTTGTAAATGTTGATTCTTCGCACACTGATTCCTTGTCTTCTAATGCTTATCATTACTTGTAAATGTTGACTCTTCGCGCGCACTGATTCCTTGTCTTCTAATGCTTATCATTACTTGTAAATGTTGATTGTTCGCGCGCACTGATTCGTTGTCTTCTAATGCTTATCATTACGTGTAAATGTTGATTCTTCGCGCGCACTGATTCGTTGTCTTCTAATGCTTATCATTACGTGTAAATGTTGATTATTCGCGCGCACTGATTCGTTGTCTTCTAATGCTTATCATTACGTGTAAATGTTGATTCTTCGCGCGCACTGATTCGTTGTCTTCTAATGCTTATCATTACGTGTAAATGTTGATTATTCGCGCGCACTGATTCCTTGTCTTCTAATGCTTATCATTACGTGTAAATGTTGATTGTTCGCGCGCACTGATTCGTTGTCTTCTAATGCTTATCATTACGTGTAAATGTTGATTCTTCGCGAGCACTGATTCGTTGTCTTCTAATGCTTATGGTTACTTGTAAATGTTGATTCTTCGCGCGCACTGATTCGTTGTCTTCTAATGCTTATCATTACTTATAAATGTTGATTCTTCGCGCGCACTGATTCGTTGTCTTCTAATGCTTATCATTACTCGCAAATGTTGATTCTTCGCGCGCACTGATTCGTTGTCTTCTAATGCTTATCATTACGTGTAAATGTTGACTCTTCGCGCGCACTGATTCGTCGTCTTCTAATGCTTATCATTACTTGTAAATGTTGATTCTTCGCGCGCACTTATTCGTTGTCTTCTAATGCTGATAATTACTTGTAAATGTTGATTCTTCGCACGCACTGGTTCGTCGTCTTCTAATGCTTATCATTACTTGTAAATGTTGATTCTTCGCGCACACTGATTCGTTGTCTTCTAATGCTTATGGTTACTTGTAAATGTTGATTGTTCGCGCGCACTGATTCATCGTCTTCTAATGCTTATCATTACTTGTAAATGTTGATTCTTCGCGCACACTGATTCGTTGTCTTCTAATGCTTATGGTTACTTGTAAATGTTGATTGTTCGCGCGCACTGATTCGTTGTCTTCTAATGCTTATCATTACTTGTAAATGTTGATTCTTCGCGCACACTGATTCGTTGTCTTCTAATGCTTATGGTTACTTGTAAATGTTGATTCTTCGCGCGCACTGATTCGTTGTCTTCTAATGCTTATGGTTACTTGTAAATGTTGATTCTTCGCACGCACTGGTTCGTTGTCTTCTAATGCTTATCATTACTTGTAAATGTTGATTCTTCGCGCGCACTGATTCGTTGTCATCTAACGCTTATCATTACATGTAAATGTTGATTCTTCGCGCGCACTGATTCGTTGTCTTCTAATGCTTATGGTTACTTGTAAATGTTGATTCTTCGCGCGCACTGATTCGTTGTCTTCTAATGCTTATCATTACTTGTAAATGTTGATTCTTCGCGCGCACTGATTCGTCGTCTTCTAATGCTTATGGTTACTTGTAAATGTTGATTCTTCGCACGCACTGATTCGTTGTCTTCTAATGCTGATAATTAGTGTAAATGTTGATTGTTCGCGCGCACTGATTCGTTGTCTTCTAATGCTTATGGTTACTTGTAAATGTTGATTGTTCGCGCGCACTGATTCGTTGTCTTCTAATGCTAATCATTACTTGTAAATGTTGATTCTTCGCGCGCACTGATTCGTCGTCTTCTAATGCTTATGGTTACTTGTAAATGTTGATTCTTCGCGCGCACTGATTCGTTGTCTTCTAATGCTGATAATTAGTGTAAATGTTGACTCTTCGCGCGCACTGATTCGTCGTCTTCTAATGCTTATCATTACTTGTAAATGTTGATTCTTCGCGCGCACTGATTCGTTGTCTTCTAATGCTGATAATTACTTGTAAATGTTGATTCTTCGCACGCACTGGTTCGTCGTCTTCTAATGCTTATCATTACTTGTAAATGTTGATTCTTCGCGCACACTGATTCGTTGTCTTCTAATGCTTATGGTTACTTGTAAATGTTGATTGTTCGCGCGCACTGATTCATCGTCTTCTAATGCTTATCATTACTTGTAAATGTTGATTCTTCGCGCACACTGATTCGTTGTCTTCTAATGCTTATGGTTACTTGTAAATGTTGATTGTTCGCGCGCACTGATTCGTTGTCTTCTAATGCTTATCATTACTTGTAAATGTTGATTCTTCGCGCACTGATTCGTTGTCTTCTAATGCTTATGGTTACTTGTAAATGTTGATTCTTCGCGCGCACTGATTCGTTGTCTTCTAATGCTTATGGTTACTTGTAAATGTTGATTCTTCGCACGCACTGGTTCGTTGTCTTCTAATGCTTATCATTACTTGTAAATGTTGATTCTTCGCGCGCACTGATTCGTTGTCTTCTAACGCTTATCATTACATGTAAATGTTGATTCTTCGCGCGCACTGATTCGTTGTCTTCTAATGCTTATGGTTACTTGTAAATGTTGATTCTTCGCGCGCACTGATTCGTTGTCTTCTAATGCTTATCATTACTTGTAAATGTTGATTCTTCGCGCGCACTGATTCGTCGTCTTCTAATGCTTATGGTTACTTGTAAATGTTGATTCTTCGCGCGCACTGATTCGTTGTCTTCTAATGCTGATAATTAGCGTAAATGTTGATTGTTCGCGCGCACTGATTCGTTGTCTTCTAATGCTGATAATTACTTGTAAATGTTGATTCTTCGCACGCACTGGTTCGTCGTCTTCTAATGCTTATCATTACTTGTAAATGTTGATTCTTCGCGCACACTGATTCGTTGTCTTCTAATGCTTATGGTTACTTGTAAATGTTGATTGTTCGCGCGCACTGATTCTAATGCTTATGGTTACTTGTAAATGTTGATTCTTCGCACGCACTGGTTCGTTGTCTTCTAATGCTTATCATTACTTGTAAATGTTGATTCTTCGCGCGCACTGATTCGTTGTCTTCTAACGCTTATCATTACATGTAAATGTTGATTCTTCGCGCGCACTGATTCGTTGTCTTCTAATGCTGATGGTTACTTGTAAATGTTGATTCTTCGCGCGCACTGATTCGTTGTCTTAATGCTTATCATTACTTGTAAATGTTGATTCTTCGCGCGCACTGATTCGTCGTCTTCTAATGCTTATGGTTACTTGTAAATGTTGATTCTTCGCGCGCACTGATTCGTTGTCTTCTAATGCTGATAATTAGTGTAAATGTTGATTGTTCGCGCGCACTGATTCGTTGTCTTCTAATGCTTATCATTACATGTAAATGTTGATTCTTCGCGCGCACTGATTCATTGTCTTCTAATGCTTATCATTACTTGTAAATGTTGATTCTTCGCGCGCACTGATTCGTCGTCTTCTAATGCTTATGGTTACTTGTAAATGTTGATTCTTCGCGCGCACTGATTCGTTGTCTTCTAATGCTGATAATTAGTGTAAATGTTGATTGTTCGCGCGCACTGATTCGTTGTCTTCTAATGCTTATCATTACATGTAAATGTTGATTCTTCGCGCGCACTGATTCATTGTCTTCTAATGCTTATCATTACTTGTAAATGTTGATTCTTCGCGCGCACTGATTCGTTGTCTTCTAATGATGATAATTAGTGTAAATGTTGATTGTTCGCGCGCACTGATTCGTTGTCTTCTAATGCTTATCATTACATGTAAATGTTGATTCTTCGCGCGCACTGATTCATTGTCTTCTAATGCTTATCATTACTTGTAAATGTTGATTCTTCGCGCGCACTGATTCGTTGTCTTCTAATGCTTATCATTACTTGTAAATGTTGATTCTTCGCGCGCACTGATTCACTGTCTTTTAATGCTTATCATTACTTGTAAATGTTGATTCTTCGCGCGCACTGATTCATTGTCTTCTAATGCTTATCATTACTTGTAAATGTTGATTCTTCGCGCGCACTGATTCGTTGTCTTCTAATGCTTATCATTACTTGCAAATGTTGATCCTTCGCGCGCACTGATTCGTTGTCTTCTAATGCTTATCATTACTTGTAAATGTTGATTCTTCGCGCCCTCTTATTCGTTGTCTTCTAATGCTTATCATTACTTGCAAATGTTGATTCCTCTCGCGCACTGATTCGTTGTCTTCTAATGTTTATCATTACTTGTAAATGTTGATTCCTCTCGCGCATTGATTCGTTGTCTTCTAATGCTGATAATTACTTGTAAATGTTGATTCTTCGCACGCACTGATTCATTGTCTTCTAATGCTGATAATTACGTGTAAATGTTGTTTCTTCGCGCGCACTGATTCGTTCTCTCCTAATGCTTATCATTACTCGCGCACTGATTCGTTGTCTTCTAATGCTTATCATTACTTGTAAATGTTGATTCCTCTCGCGCATTGATTCGTTGTCTTCTAATGCTGATAATTACTTGTAAATGTTGATTCTTCGCACGCACTGATTCATTGTCTTCTAATGCTGATAATTACGTGTAAATGTTGTTTCTTCGCGCGCACTGATTCGTTGTCTTCTAATGCTGATCATTACGTGTAAATGTTGATTCTTCGCGCGCACTGATTCGTTCTCTTCTAATGCTTATCATTACTTGTAAATGTTGATTCTTCGCACGCACTGGTTCGTCGTCTTCTAATGCTTATCATTACTTGTAAATGTTGATTCTTCGCGCACACTGATTCGTTGTCTTCTAATGCTTATGGTTACTTGTAAATGTTGATTGTTCGCGCGCACTGATTCATCGTCTTCTAATGCTTATCATTACTTGTAAATGTTGATTCTTCGCGCACAATGATTCGTTGTCTTCTAATGCTTATGGTTACTTGTAAATGTTGATTGTTCGCGCGCACTGATTCGTTGTCTTCTAATGCTTATCATTACTTGTAAATGTTGATTCTTCGCGCACACTGATTCGTTGTCTTCTAATGCTTATGGTTACTTGTAAATGTTGATTCTTCGCGCGCACTGATTCGTTGTCTTCTAATGCTTATGGTTACTTGTAAATGTTGATTCTTCGCACGCACTGGTTCGTTGTCTTCTAATGCTTATCATTACTTGTAAATGTTGATTCTTCGCGCGCACTGATTCGTTGTCTTCTAACGCTTATCATTACATGTAAATGTTGATTCTTCGCGCGCACTGATTCGTTGTCTTCTAATGCTTATGGTTACTTGTAAATGTTGATTCTTCGCGCGCACTGATTCGTTGTCTTCTAATGCTTATCATTACTTGTAAATGTTGATTCTTCGCGCGCACTGATTCGTCGTCTTCTAATGCTTATGGTTACTTGTAAATGTTGATTCTTCGCGCGCACTGATTCGTTGTCTTCTAATGCTGATAATTAGTGTAAATGTTGATTCTTCGCGCGCTCTGATTCGTTGTCTTCTAATGCTTATCATTACATGTAAATGTTGATTCTTCGCGCGCACTGATTCATTGTCTTCTAATGCTTATCATTACTTGTAAATGTTGATTCTTCGCGCGCACTGATTCGTCGTCTTCTAATGCTTATGGTTACTTGTAAATGTTGATTCTTCGCGCGCACTGATTCGTTGTCTTCTAATGCTCATAATTAGTGTAAATGTTGATTGTTCGCGCGCACTGATTCGTTGTCTTCTAATGCTTATCATTACATGTAAATGTTGATTCTTCGCGCGCACTGATTCATTGTCTTCTAATGCTTATCATTACTTGTAAATGTTGATTCTTCGCGCGCACTGATTCGTTGTCTTCTAATGCTTATAATTACTTGTAAATGTTGATTATTCGCGCCCTCTTATTCGTTGTCTTCTAATGCTTATCATTACTTGCAAATGTTGATTCCTCTCGCGCACTGATTCGTTGTCTTCTAATGCTTATCATTACTTGTAAATGTTGATTCCTCTCGCGCATTGATTCGTTGTCTTCTAATGCTGATAATTACTTGTAAATGTTGATTCTTCGCACGCACTGATTCATTGTCTTCTAATGCTGATAATTACGTGTAAATGTTGTTTCTTCGCGCGCACTGATTCGTTCTCTTCTAATGCTTATCATTACTTGTAAATGTTGATTCCTCTCGCGCACTGATTCGTTGTCTTCTAATGCTTATCATTACTTGTAAATGTTGATTCCTCTCGCGCATTGATTCGTTGTCTTCTAATGCTGATAATTACTTGTAAATGTTGATTCTTCGCACGCACTGATTCGTTGTGTTCTAATGCTGATAATTACGTGTAAATGTTGTTTCTTCGCGCGCACTGATTCGTTGTCTTCTAATGCTTATCATTACTCGTAAATGTTGATTCTTCGCGCGCACTGATTCGTTGTCTTCTAATGCTGATCATTACTCGTAAATGTTGATTCTTCGCACGCACTGATTCGTTGTCTTCTAATGCTTATCATTACGTGTAAATGTTGATTCTTCGCGCGCACTGATTCGTCGTCTTCTAATGCTTATAATTACTTGTAAATGTTGATTGTTCGCGCGCACTGATTCGTTGTCTTCTAATGCTTATCATTACTTGTAAATGTTGACTCTTCGCGCGCACTGATTCCTTCTCTTCTAATGCTTATCATTACTTGTAAATGTTGATTGTTCGCGCGCACTGATTCGTTGTCTTCTAATGCTTATCATTACTTGTAAATGTTGATTGTTCGCGCGCACTGATTCGTTGTCTTCTAATGCTTATCATTACTTGTAAATGTTGACTCTTCGCGCGCACTGATTCCTTCTCTTCTAATGTTTATCATTACTTGTAAATGTTGATTGTTCGCGCGCACTGATTCGTTGTCTTCTAATGCTTATCATTACTTGTAAATGTTGATTGTTCGCGCGCACTGATTCGTTGTCTTCTAATGCTTATCATTACTTGTAAATGTTGATTCTTCGCGCGCACTGATTCCTTGTCTTCTAATGCTTATCATTACTTGTAAATGTTGATTCTTTGCGCGCACTGATTCCTTGTCTTCTAATGCTTATCATTACTTGTAAATGTTGATTCTTCGCACACTGATTCCTTGTCTTCTAATGCTTATCATTACTTGTAAATGTTGACTCTTCGCGCGCACTGATTCCTTGTCTTCTAATGCTTATCATTACTTGTAAATGTTGATTGTTCGCGCGCACTGATTCGTTGTCTTCTAATGCTTATCATTACGTGTAAATGTTGATTCTTCGCGCGCACTGATTCGTTGTCTTCTAATGCTTATCATTACGTGTAAATGTTGATTATTCGCGCGCACTGATTCGTTGTCTTCTAATGCTTATCATTACGTGTAAATGTTGATTCTTCGCGCGCACTGATTCGTTGTCTTCTAATGCTTATCATTACGTGTAAATGTTGATTATTCGCGCGCACTGATTCCTTGTCTTCTAATGCTTATCATTACGTGTAAATGTTGATTGTTCGCGCGCACTGATTCGTTGTCTTCTAATGCTTATCATTACGTGTAAATGTTGATTCTTCGCGCGCACTGATTCGTTGTCTTCTAATGCTTATGGTTACTTGTAAATGTTGATTCTTCGCGCGCACTGATTCGTTGTCTTCTAATGCTTATCATTACTTATAAATGTTGATTCTTCGCGCGCACTGATTCGTTGTCTTCTAATGCTTATCATTACTCGCAAATGTTGATTCTTCGCGCGCACTGATTCGTTGTCTTCTAATGCTTATCATTACGTGTAAATGTTGACTCTTCGCGCGCACTGATTCGTCGTCTTCTAATGCTTATCATTACTTGTAAATGTTGATTCTTCGCGCGCACTGATTCGTTGTCTTCTAATGCTGATAATTACTTGTATATGTTGATTCTTCGCACGCACTGGTTCGTCGTCTTCTAATGCTTATCATTACTTGTAAATGTTGATTCTTCGCGCACACTGATTCGTTGTCTTCTAATGCTTATGGTTACTTGTAAATGTTGATTGTTCGCGCGCACTGATTCATCGTCTTCTAATGCTTCTCATTACTTGTAAATGTTGATTCTTCGCGCACACTGATTCGTTGTCTTCTAATGCTTATGGTTACTTGTAAATGTTGATTGTTCGCGCGCACTGATTCGTTGTCTTCTAATGCTTATCATTACTTGTAAATGTTGATTCTTCGCGCACACTGATTCGTTGTCTTCTAATGCTTATGGTTACTTGTAAATGTTGATTCTTCGCGCGCACTGATTCGTTGTCTTCTAATGCTTATGGTTACTTGTAAATGTTGATTCTTCGCACGCACTGGTTCGTTGTCTTCTAATGCTTATCATTACTTGTAAATGTTGATTCTTCGCGCGCACTGATTCGTTGTCTTCTAAGGCTTATCATTACATGTAAATGTTGATTCTTCGCGCGCACTGATTCGTTGTCTTCTAATGCTTATGGTTACTTGTAAATGTTGATTCTTCGCGCGCACTGATTCGTTGTCTTAATGCTTATCATTACTTGTAAATGTTGATTCTTCGCGCGCACTGATTCGTCGTCTTCTAATGCTTATGGTTACTTGTAAATGTTGATTCTTCGCGCGCACTGATTCGTTGTCTTCTAATGCTGATAATTAGTGTAAATGTTGATTGTTCGCGCGCACTGATTCGTTGTCTTCTAATGCTTATCATTACATGTAAATGTTGATTCTTCGCGCGCACTGATTCATTGTCTTCTAATGCTTATCATTACTTGTAAATGTTGATTCTTCGCGCGCACTGATTCGTCGTCTTCTAATGCTTATGGTTACTTGTAAATGTTGATTCTTCGCGCGCACTGATTCGTTGTCTTCTAATGCTGATAATTAGTGTAAATGTTGATTGTTCGCGCGCACTGATTCGTTGTCTTCTAATGCTTATCATTACATGTAAATGTTGATTCTTCGCGCGCACTGATTCATTGTCTTCTAATGCTTATCATTACTTGTAAATGTTGATTCTTCGCGCGCACTGATTCGTTGTCTTCTAATGCTGATAATTAGTGTAAATGTTGATTGTTCGCGCGCACTGATTCGTTGTCTTCTAATGCTTATCATTACATGTAAATGTTGATTCTTCGCGCGCACTGATTCGCTGTCTTCTAATGCTTATCATTACTTGTAAATGTTGATTCTTCGCGCGCACTGATTCATTGTCTTCTAATGCTTATCATTACTTGTAAATGTTGATTCTTCGCGCGCACTGATTCGTTGTCTTCTAATGCTTATCATTACTTGCAAATGTTGATCCTTCGCGCGCACTGATTCGTTGTCTTCTAATGCTTATCATTACTTGTAAATGTTGATTCTTCGCGCCCTCTTATTCGTTGTCTTCTAATGCTTATCATTACTTGCAAATGTTGATTCCTCTCGCGCACTGATTCGTTGTCTTCTAATGTTTATCATTACTTGTAAATGTTGATTCCTCTCGCGCATTGATTCGTTGTCTTCTAATGCTGATAATTACTTGTAAATGTTGATTCTTCGCACGCACTGATTCATTGTCTTCTAATGCTGATAATTACGTGTAAATGTTGTTTCTTCGCGCGCACTGATTCGTTCTCTTCTAATGCTTATCATTACTTGTAAATGTTGATTCCTCTCGCGCACTGATTCGTTGTCTTCTAATGCTTATCATTACTTGTAAATGTTGATTCCTCTCGCGCATTGATTCGTTGTCTTCTAATGCTGATAATTACTTGTAAATGTTGATTCTTCGCACGCACTGATTCATTGTCTTCTAATGCTGATAATTACGTGTAAATGTTGTTCTTCGCGCGCACTGATTCGTTGTCTTCTAATGCTTATCATTACGTGTAAATGTTGATTCTTCGCGCGCACTGATTCGTTGTCTTCTAATGCTTATCATTACTTGTAAATGTTGATTCTTCGCGCGCACTGATTCGTTGTCTTCTAATGCTTATCATTACGTGTAAATGTTGATTCTTCGCGCGCACTGATTCGTTCTCTTCTAATGCTTATCATTACTTGTAAATGTTGATTCTTCGCGCGCACTGATTCGTTCTCTTCTAATGCTTATCATTACTCGTAAATGTTGATTCTTCGCGCGCACTGATTCGTTGTCTTCTAATGCTTATCATTACTTGCAAATGTTGATTCCTCTCGCGCACTGATTCGTTGTCTTCTAATGCTTATCATTACTTGTAAATGTTGATTCCTCTCGCGCATTGATTCGTTGTCTTCTAATGCTGATAATTACTTGTAAATGTTGATTCTTCGCACGCACTGATTCATTGTCTTCTAATGCTGATAATTACTTGTAAATGTTGATTCTTCGCACGCACTGACTCATTGTCTTCTAATGCTGATAATTACGTGTAAATGTTGTTTCTTCGCGCGCACTGATTCGTTCTCTTCTAATGCTTATCATTACTTGTAAATGTTGATTCTTCGCGCGCACTGATTCGTTGTCTTCTAATGCTTATCATTACTTGTAAATGTTGTTTCTTCGCGCGCACTGATTCGTTGTCTTCTAATGCTTATCATTACGTGTAAATGTTGTTTCTTCGCGCGCACTGATACGTTGTCTTCTAATGCTTATCATTACGTGTAAATGTTGATTCTTCGCGCGCACTGATTCGTTCTCTTCTAATGCTTATCATTACTTGTAAATGTTGATTCTTCGCGCGCACTGATTCGTTGTCTTCTAATGCTTATCATTACTTGTAAATGTTGATTCTTCGCGCGCACTGATTCGTTGTCTTCTAATGCTTATAATTACTTGTAAATGTTGATTATTCGCGCCCTCTTATTCGTTGTCTTCTAATGCTTATCATTACTTGCAAATGTTGATTCCTCTCGCGCACTGATTCGTTGTCTTCTAATGCTTATCATTACTTGTAAATGTTGATTCCTCTCGCGCATTGATTCGTTGTCTTCTAATGCTGATAATTACTTGTAAATGTTGATTCTTCGCACGCACTGATTCATTGTCTTCTAATGCTGATAATTACGTGTAAATGTTGTTTCTTCGCGCGCACTGATTCGTTCTCTTCTAATGCTTATCATTACTCGTAAATGTTGATTCTTCGCGCGCACTGATTCGTTGTCTTCTAATGCTGATCATTACTCGTAAATGTTGATTCTTCGCACGCACTGATTCGTTGTCTTCTAATGCTTATCATTACGTGTAAATGTTGATTCTTCGCGCGCACTGATTCGTCGTCTTCTAATGCTTATAATTACTTGTAAATGTTGATTGTTCGCGCGCACTGATTCGTTGTCTTCTAATGCTTATCATTACTTGTAAATGTTGATTCTTCGCGCGCACTGATTCGTTGTCTTCTAATGCTGATAATTACTTGTAAATGTTGATTCTTCGCACGCACTGGTTCGTCGTCTTCTAATGCTTATCATTACTTGTAAATGTTGATTCTTCGCGCACACTGATTCGTTGTCTTCTAATGCTTATGGTTACTTGTAAATGTTGATTGTTCGCGCGCACTGATTCATCGTCTTCTAATGCTTATCATTACTTGTAAATGTTGATTCTTCGCGCACACTGATTCGTTGTCTTCTAATGCTTATGGTTACTTGTAAATGTTGATTGTTCGCGCGCACTGATTCGTTGTCTTCTAATGCTTATCATTACTTGTAAATGTTGATTCTTCGCGCACACTGATTCGTTGTCTTCTAATGCTTATGGTTACTTGTAAATGTTGATTTTTCGCGCGCACTGATTCGTTGTCTTCTAATGCTTATGGTTACTTGTAAATGTTGATTCTTCGCACGCACTGGTTCGTTGTCTTCTAATGCTTATCATTACTTGTAAATGTTGATTCTTCGCGCGCACTGATTCGTTGTCTTCTAATGCTTATCATTACATGTAAATGTTGATTCTTCGCGCGCACTGATTCGTTGTCTTCTAATGCTTATGGTTACTTGTAAATGTTGATTCTTCGCGCGCACTGATTCGTTGTCTTCTAATGCTGATAATTAGTGTAAATGTTGATTGTTCGCGCGCACTGATTCGTTGTCTTCTAATGCTTATCATTACATGTAAATGTTGATTCTTCGCGCGCACTGATTCATTGTCTTCTAATGCTTATCATTACTTGTAAATGTTGATTCTTCGCGCGCACTGATTCGTCGTCTTCTAATGCTTATGGTTACTTGTAAATGTTGATTCTTCGCGCGCACTGATTCGTTGTCTTCTAATGCTGATAATTAGTGTAAATGTTGATTGTTCGCGCGCACTGATTCGTTGTCTTCTAATGCTTATCATTACATGTAAATGTTGATTCTTCGCGCGCACTGATTCATTGTCTTCTAATGCTTATCATTACTTGTAAATGTTGATTCTTCGCGCGCACTGATTCGTTGTCTTCTAATGCTTATGGTTACTTGTAAATGTTGATTGTTCGCGCGCACTGATTCGTTGTCTTCTAATGCTTATCATTACATGTAAATGTTGATTCTTCGCGCGCACTGATTCATTGTCTTCTAATGCTTATCATTACTTGTAAATGTTGATTCTTCGCGCGCACTGATTCGTTGTCTTCTAATGCTTATCATTACTTGTAAATGTTGATTCTTCGCGCGCACTGATTCGCTGTCTTCTAATGCTTATCATTACTTGTAAATGTTGATTCTTCGCGCGCACTGATTCATTGTCTTCTAATGCTTATCATTACTTGTGAATGTTGATTTTTCTCGCGCACTGATGTCGTGTCTTCTAATGGTTATTGTTACATGTAAATGTTGATTATTCGCGCGCATTGATTCCTGGTCTTGTAACGCTGATAATTTAACATCTAAATCTTGAATATTCGCGCACTGATTCCCTTGTCTTCAAATGCTGATTATAATTTGTCAGTTTTGATTATTTGCGCGCAATAATTCATTGGCGTCTAATGCTGATAATTACGTGTAAGTGTCAATAAATTTGCATAAAAAGATTTCTTGTTTTCGCATGCTGATTATTTCGTGTAAATATTGATTATTTACACATACGGATTCGTTGTCTTCTAATGCTTATCATTACTTGTAAATATTGATTCTTCGCGCACACTGAATCGTTGTCATATAATGCTCAACATTACTTGTAAATGTTGATTTTTCGCGCTTACTGATTCGTTGTCTTCTAATGCTTATCATTAGGTGTAAATGTTGTTTATTTGTGCGCATTGATTCGTTGTCTTCTAATGCTGATAATTACTTGCAAATGTTGATTCTTCGCGCGCATTGATTCGTTGTCTTCTAATACTGATAATTACTTGCAAACGTTGATCCCTCTCGCGCACTGATTCGTTGTCTTCTAATGCCGATAATTACTTGCAAATGTTGATTCCTCGCGCGCACTGATTCGTTGTGTTCTAATGCTGATAATTACGATTAGAAGAATTAGGATCTAGATGTTGATCTTCAGCGCGCACTGATTCATCGTCTTCTAATGCTTATCATTACATGTAAATGTTGATTCTTCGCGCCAACTGAGTCGTTCACGTCTAATTCTGATCATTACTTGTAAATGTTGAATCTTCATGCGCATTGATTCGTTGTCTTCTAATGCTGATCATCACTTATAAATGCCGACTAATCGAGCGCATTGATTCGTTGTCTTCTAATGCTTATCATTAATCGTGAATGTTGATTCTTAGCGCGCACTGATCCTCGTCTTCTAATGCTTATCATTATCTATAAATGTTGATTCTTTGCGCGCACTGATTCCTTCTCTTCTAATGCTTATATTTACTTGTAAATGTTGATTCTTCGCGCGCACTGATTCGTTGTCTTCTGGTACTTATAATTACTTGTAAATCTTCATGAGCATTGATTCATGGTCTTATAATGCTCATCATTACTTGTAAATGTTGATTATCCGCGCGCACTGATTCGTTGTCTTCCAATATAGACAATTTCTTGTAAATGTTGATTCTTCGCGAGTGCGCACTGATTCGTTGTGTTCTAATGCTGATAATTAAGATTAGATGTTGATCTTTAGCGCGCACTGATTCATTGTCTTCTAATATAGGTAATTTCTTGTAAATGTTGATTCTTCGCGCGCACTGATTCGTTGTCTTCTAATGCTGATAATTACGTGTAAATGTTGATTGTTCCCGCGCACTGATTCGTTGTCTTCTAATGCTTATCATTACATGTAAATGTTGATTGTTCTGATTCGTTCTCCTTCAATGCTGACAATTACTTGTAAATGTTGATTCTTCGTGCGCACTCATTAATTGTCTTCTAATGCTTATCATTACTTATAAATTTTGATTCTTCGCGCGCACTGATTCGTTGTCTTCTAATGCTGATAATTACATGTAAATGTTGATTCTTCGCGGGCACTGATTCGTTGTCTTCTAATGCTTATCATTACTTGTAAATGTTGACTCTTCGCGCGCACTGATTCGTCGTCTTCTAATGCTGATAATTACGTGTAAATGTTGATTCTTCGCACGCACTGATTCCTTGTCTTCTAATGCTTATCATTACTTGTAAATGTTGATTCTTCGAGCGCACTGATTCGTTGTCTTCTAATGCTTATCATTACTTGTAAATGTTGATTCTTCGAGCGCACTGATTCGTTGTCTTCTAATGCTTATCATTACATGTAAATGTTGATTGTTCGCGCGCACTGATTCGTTGTCTTCTAATGCTTATCATTACTTGTAAATGTTGATTCTTCGCGCGCACTGATTCGTTGTCTTCTAATGCTTATCATTACTTGTAAATGTTGATTGTTCGCGCGCACTGATTCGTTGTCTTCTAATGCTGATAATTACATGTAAATGTTGATTGTTCGCACGCACTGATTCGTTGTCTTCTAATGCTTATCATTACTTGCAAATGTTGATTCTTCGCGCGCACTGATTCGTTGTCTTCTAATGCTTATCATTACTTGTAAATGTTGATTCTTCGCGCGCTCTGATTCGTTGTCTTCTAATGCTTATCATTACATGTAAATGTTGATTCTTCGCGCGCACTGATTCATTGTCTTCTAATGCTTATCATTACTTGTAAATGTTGATTCTTCGCGCGCACTCATTAATTGTCTTCTAATGCTTATCATTACTTATAAGTGTTGATTCTTCGCGCGCACTGATTCGTTGTCTTCTAATGCTTATCATTACGTGTAAATGTTGATTCTTCGCGCGCACTGATTCGTTGTCTTCTAATGCTGATAATTACTTGCAAATGTTGATTCTTCGAGCGCAAAGAGACGTTGTCTTCTAATGCTTATCATTACGTGCAAATGTTGATTGTTCGCGCGCACTGATTCGTTGTCTTCTAATGCTTATCATTACTTGTAAATGTTGATTCTTCGCGCGCACTGATTCCTTGTCTTCTAATGCTTATCATTAGTTGTAAATGTTGATTCTTCGCGCACACTGATTTCTTGTCTTCTAATGCTTATCATTACTTGTAAATGTTGATTCTTCGCGCACACTGATTCCTTGTCTTCTAATGCTTATCATTACTTGTAAATGTTGATTCTTCGCGCACACTGATTCGTTGTCTTCTAATGCTGATAATTACGTGTAAATGTTGATTGTTCGCGCGCACTGATTCGTTGTCTTCTAATGCTGATAATTACATGTAAATGTTGATTCTTCGCGCGCACTGATTCGTCGTCTTCTAATGCTGATAATTACATGTAAATGTTGATTCTTCGCGCACTGATTCGTTGTCTTCTAATGCTTATCATTACATGTAAATGTTGATTCTTCGCGCGCACTGATTCGTTGTCTTCTAATGCTTGTTGTTACTTGTAAATGTTGATTATTCGCGCGCACTGATTCGTTGTCTTCTAATGCTTATCGTTACTTGTAAATGTTGATTGTTCGCGCGCACTGATTCGTTGCCTTCTAATGCTTATCATTACATGTAAATGTTGATTCTTCGCGCGCACTGATTCGTTGTCTTCTAATGCTTATCATTACTTATAAATGTTGATTCTTCGCGCACACTGATTCGTTGTCTTCTAATGCTGATAATTACTTGTAAATGTTGATTCTTCGCGCGCACTGATTCGTTGTCTTCTAATGCTTATCATTACTTGTAAATGTTGACTCTTCGCGCGCACTGATTCGTTGTCTTCTAATGCTTATCATTACTTGTAAATGTTGACTCTTCGCGCGCACTGATTCGTTGTCTTCTAATGCTTATCATTACGTGTAAATGTTGATTCTTCGCGCGCACTGATTCGTCGTCTTCTAATGCTTATCATTACTTGTAAATGTTGAATCTTCGCGCGCACTGATTCGTTGTCTTCTAATGCTGATAATTAGGTGTAAATGTTGTTTCTTCGCGCGCACTGATTCGTTGTCTTCTAATGCTGACAATTACGTGTAAATGTTGATTGTTCGCGCACTGATTCGTTGTCTTCTAATGCTTATCATTACTTGCAAATGTTGATTGTTCGCGCGCACTGATTCGTTGTCTTCTAATGCTTATCATTACATGTAAATGTTGATTCTTCGCGCGCACTGATTTGTTGTCTTCTAATGCTTATGGTTACTTGTAAATGTTGATTCTTCGCGCGCACTGATTCGTCGTCTTCTAATGCTTATCATTACTTGTAAATGTTGAATCTTCGCGCGCACTGATTCGTTGTCTTCTAATGCTGATAATTAGGTGTAAATGTTGTTTCTTCGCGCGCACTGATTCGTTGTCTTCTAATGCTGACAATTACGTGTAAATGTTGATTGTTCGCGCACTGATTCGTTGTCTTCTAATGCTTATCATTACTTGCAAATGTTGATTGTTCGCGCGCACTGATTCGTTGTCTTCTAATGCTTATCATTACATGTAAATGTTGATTCTTCGCGCGCACTGATTCGTTGTCTTCTAATGCTTATGGTTACTTGTAAATGTTGACTCTTCGCGCGCACTGATTCGTTGTCTTCTAATGCTCATCATTACTTGTAAATGTTGATTCTTCGCGCGCACTGATTCGTCGTCTTCTAATGCTTATCATTACTCGTAAATGTTGATTCTTCGCGGGCACTGATTCGTCGTCTTCTAATGCTTATCATTACTTGTAAATGTTGATTCTTCGCGCGCACTGATTCGTTGTCTTCTAATGCTTATCATTACTTGTAAATGTTGATTCTTCGCGGGCACTGATTCGTCGTCTTCTAATGCTTATGGTTACTTGTAAATGTTGATTGTTCGCGCGCACTGATTCGTTGTCTTCTAATGCTTATCATTACTCGTAAATGTTGATTCTTCGCGGGCACTGATTCGTCGTCTTCTAATGCTTATCATTACTTGTAAATGTTGATTGTTCGCGCGCACTGATTCGTTGTCTTCTAATGCTTATCATTACTTGTAAATGTTGATTCTTCGCGGGCACTGATTCGTCGTCTTCTAATGCTTATGGTTACTTGTAAATGTTGATTGTTCGCGCGCACTGATTCGTTGTCTTCTAATGCTTATCATTACTCGTAAATGTTGATTTTTCGCGCGCACTGATTCGTTGTCTTCTAATGCTGATATTACTTGTAAATGTTGATTCTTCGCGCGCACTGATTCGTTGTCTTCTAATGCTTATCATTACTTGTAAATGTTGATTTTTCGCGCGCACTGATTCGTTCTCTTCTAATGCTGATAATTACTTGTAAATGTTGATTCTTCGCGCGCACTGATTCGTTGTCTTTTAATGCTGATAATTACGTGTAAGTGTTGCTTCTTCACGCGCACTGATGTAAAATTTATACATACTGACCTTTTTGTAGAAAAATAGTATCTACTAGACCACATCCCATTGATCCTCCATCATTTGTTTGACTTGTTTCTGGATCTGAAAGGTATTAAAGAGCCTGTGTCAGCCGCCATTTTGACAGCATAGCAACATACCAAGTCTGAGAAAGCATCTATTTCAATCAGCTGACTTAAAGAATATATAGAGCAATGTTCTCGATTGAATTTGGTAAAACAAATCTGAAACTTTGTTTTTGTTTTTTTATTTCTACATGTAATTTGTCTTCTAAAATCAAACGACAACAATAACAAAGAAGTGGCTGACACGGTCTCTTTAACCAATATCATGCACAAGTACACTGTAAGTATAGTCATCAATCTAAAAAGACAATTCACAAGTACCGCTCCAGCTTGTAAAAACCTAGAATCAAACCTGGACAATGTCTGGATCATCCTTTTTTAAATAAAGCTTTTCTGTAGCTCAAACAAATTTGTACCATCCTTGGCTATGGAATATAAGAAAGCTGTCCAAAAGCAGTCCAAAATCAGATTCACAATACTGACTCATTCAACCACATTTGCCAGGAGATTTCCAGGATTTTCCTTAACATTCCAGGACTTTCCAGGAAAGACTGGACTCTTGTGGATATACCTGTACTACTGTCGTCATCTTCCATGTTTCCCACAACAGCAGCAATCTGGATTTTCTGAGTTAAAAACAAAACACATGAAGATTAAGAACAAAATTGCAATGATTTCAGCAAACTACTATACACCTAATAGCTAAACAAGAGAAAATACATGTTGCTCACTGTTTGGCTTCCCCACAAGCCAAGTAAAACCAGTACTTTGCAGTGCATTGGGTACCTGTCAGGGTTAGTACACTCAGAAATTGGACAAAAATCCAGGGGTTTTAAGGAGCTGTTTCGCAATTTTTCCAGGAGTTTTCCAGGAAAATGTTCAGCCTTGTCACTTCCATTTTTGATGTTTTAATCTTGAAAATGATTTTTAGAATTACATTTTTGATTTTGTGAATGATGAATTTGACCGTTTTCACGATGTTGTGAGAACAATACCCTTGAGCCGTTCCGACTTGTTCTGGCGAAGACGGCTTTTGTTATTCAAAACAGACAAGCATTGTTCTCATCCCATTGATGTTGCGTGCGCAACATCGTGAAAACGGCCAATTCGTTTCATTTTTCCAGGAGTTTACCAGGACTTTGTTCGACATTCCAAGAGTTTGAAGGACTGTCAAGGAATACAATAAAAATCCAGTACATTTCAGGTTTTCCAGGAGCTGTGTGTTCCCTGACATAGTGCACTCTTTTTTGAGAGTGCCACATAGCAGGATTCACACAAGAATGCACCAATCAGGGCCCATGGTTTGATGCGCTGGTGCGGACACGCATAATTTGGCTTTCTCCGCATAATTCGCCAAATCCCGTATAATCGCGCATAATTTCAAAACATTTTGTGAAAATCATTAAAATGGCATCATTACTTCATTGGTGAATATCAAACTTTCTTACCTATTTTTGTCACAAAAGTGATACATTTCTTCTGAAATCGTCTGTCCAACGTCAAAACAACTCGATAGAAATGAAAATAACACGGCGTTCTATGCTAATCGCGTCGCGCTGGGAACTAACTTGACAAGCAATAAAACATGCCTAGTAAAAATTGGCCAACCAACTAATATTTCCGATTCAAACACATGCTTGCGCTTTGGATATTTTACAAAGTAAAATTAAGGCGGAACAGGACGCCAACCGCGATAAACACGGTCGACTTTATGCAGTTCACAATGATCACATGACATTACGCTTTTTCGTGGATCTTTCTTGTTGCTACAAACAGCGATTTCATTTCACAAACAACACTGCGAAATACCAGGCACACGAACAGCTCCCTCGATAACAAAAAAAACCCTGACAGAATGGAATGCTTAACGTGGCACGTTTCCGGTTTTATCAAAGCTCTTACACTAGTTCCGACGATAGTGCAGATCGCTCTCGTGATCGGCATGAATTTTGAGAATTACGAACAGAACGACGGGAAACAAGCGCGACGATGTTTTTATGATCACGAGAGCTCGTAACGATAGCTCTGATAGTCTGCGTGTAGCTCTCGTGACCGTTCAGTATTCAGTTCAGTTCATGGTTTAATAAGAGTGCTTTGCTACCAACCTTGTGGTATGAAAAAAAAGGGCCCTTAAAAAAACGAAAGAAGACTGAGTACTAATCGTTACTACCGTGTAGCTGAAGTTAGTTGGTAACGCTTTTTTGTAAGAAAGTAATAAGCTTTATTAAAAGCGAAAACACACGTCTATCTGAAAGAAAACGTAGCGTCATTACGTTAGTAAAGCGAACCGATTGGAACTCAAACTGCTCAAAAAAAGCAAAATACATGCTGCGGCACTAGGAAAATATTGCGCAATACCGCATAATTTCGTATTTTTAGCGCATAATTTCGTATTTTGGCGCATAATTTCTGAAATTTCTGAAAAAATCGCGCATAATTTCCGCATCAAACCACGGGCCCTGACCAATGAAATTACATGGGCTGTGCAAAAAGTTGGTCGCCTGAACATAACTTTTGTTCGCGACAGAGCGGAAATTACCAAAACTGAAATGCCTAACTTCGCCATATTTCAATATATAAGCTCAAGATTCTGTATACAAAGAGTTACTGTGACCAAAAGCTTAATTCCAGTTTTTGAAGAAATTTGAACAATATGACTCTTAGATATGATCGAGCAAAGTTTGCATAATTCCTGATCAAAGTACTAATTCTCCCATAAGAAAGTTTAAAGCATAATATCTCAAAGACAGATCCTTTAGAAAAAAGTCATTTTTGATATTTTGTTTTCCATCAAATGAGGAGTCGGTATGCAAAAATTAAAGCTTATCTGAGTTAACCTGACCTTACTATTTGAAATTTAGTGATTTTAGCAGGGCTCTGTCTTTCTTCCCTAGGTGTCATCAAGCTTGAAAAGAGTACCAGAATATTTGGTTGCCTGCTTGAAATTTTTATTCACCTATCTGTGATTTGTGGTCGCCCAGGCAACCACGTGGTCACAATTTCCAGCCTGAGGAGACTGCCCGCGTAACTATGACTGTAAAATAATTGCATGGCTGTTTCCAGGAAACCATCAAGGGCTATATCAATTACCTTTATGCTCCCAAGGTCAAGTTCCTTTGAAATCTTCTCAATTTTGCTGCTGAGCTGAGATGCTTTGGTGCAAGATAGCACTGTTATCTCAAGCTGGCAGCTTGATGGAGTCATCTGCAATGGGTCAAGGAGTTTGTTTTCAGTTTCAATTTATTTTAAAAATGGGGAATGCATTAACAGGGCCCGACACTGCAACCATATGGTCGCCAATGGCGACCAAAATTTTAGAGCTAGTCGCCAAATGGCACCCCATCTTTCTGAGTTCAGCTGAAATGCGTTTATGTATGTGACTAAATCTTTGCATTTTGGCGACTTAATTTTTTTAATTAGTCATCAATGGCACTTAATGTCGGGCCCTGATAAATTTACATAGTAAGACAGTAATGTACTAGTAATGCATGGGAATAAAGAAAATGTAATCACTGTCACTCATCTATGCTGAAAATAAAGTTGGCTCTTCTTGCTAAAGTATTTCACATCTGGCTTTTCTTCCTAAACTGCTACTTCATCGAAGGACATGGCCTGACTCACAAACCCGGGATACAGAATAAATTTTAAGAGTTGTGTTTTATTAAGCTGCAAAAAGAGATATTTTGTGAGCTGCACAATCTATGAAAAATCTTAGGAATCTAAAAACTAGTCGATTTTTGACTAATAGACCTCCTCGGCTTGGGCGTAATGTTTTCCCACTTCAGATCATGTGCCGTTCCCATGAGTATTCTCTCTTTCTTTTTCTGCTACGCACCTAAGGATATATTACGGAACCATTCCAAACAAAGAGAGATTACTCATGGGAATGCCACATGATCTGAAATGGGCAAAACATTACGCCAAAGCCGAGGAGGTCTATTGCTATTTCTGAGTCACAACAAGGTGATGTGATTTTTAGCAAGTGGGCAGACACATACTTCAGGGCTGGAAATTGCACATGTATGAGTCGCTTTTGCAACTAAACATTTCTAATTTGTGACTAAAATTTAAGCAATTTTGTCACCCACAGTCTGTAAAATGTAAAAATTGAAATTATTGTCAGAAATACGACATCGTTTTTTTCTTAATTTTCAGCCCTGCAGGTGGTTTGTTATGGTATTTCTTCAGGGATGTTTTCAGTCCAGATAGATTTCCAAAACCAAGCTTTCTTAGGATTGTTTGAAGCTAATACTTCCAATTTTGCCTCAGCCTACTGAAGACAAACTAGATTTACAGTATGTTAAGTGTGGGCATTACATCATTCAGACAAAACCACTGCCCCAGCATTACATAACAGCACATGCCTGTCTTAGACTTTGAGATTGCCTCTTGAACTGTATAACTGCATCTTGCAGCCCTTGCAGTAGAACATCTATGGATATTATTACAAGCAGTATTATTCTAACTGGCAGCTACTTGTACAGGTACATGTAATAACATTGTTGAAATAGCTTGGTACTCAAATTGATTACAGCACCATTGGGTTAGGATGACGGAGTCACGTTTGCAGTCACGACAGTTTAATCCAACATGGCAGGAATAGCGCCCAAACGGTGAACGAAGGTCTTTGGTCATGTGACCGCTGACTACGAGGAGGATACAATGTTAAGGGTGTTCAACGCCTCCAGTAAACGTGGCAATTAACAATTCTAGCCATATGTATGTATACTAAGGTGCACCGTGTAGAACAAACCTGATGCACTGGTGGCTGGAAGCTTTTCTTTTGCAAAGAACTTGAGATCCTCAAGAGCAGAGTGAAGTCTAGGAAGACTTCCTTTTACATGCTGCAGCTGGAAGAGATTCTTTAAAAAAGGGTAATATTAATATGCCAAGTTAGTTGAATGCCAAATGTTTACCAGATACATGTAGTTGATTGCCCGTATTCATAGCATTAAGCTGGGATCCCAGGTTTCATGGAGTTACTGGATCCCACCTGGATCCCGCCTGGGTATGCGGTACAATATAGCCTTCGCTACAAACAACATGTATTGCCAAGGCTCAAAACTGCACCCATGAGTCCAGAGAGGAGTTAATTCATCAAAAGTAATACAAGTAGACAAATATCTCTAACACACCCGGATGGGTGGGTGGGAAAGTATACTAATGTTGAAATTATATGAATAATACAAGGGAGTCTGTACTAGCGGTGCTAAGCGAATGATAAGGGTTGCTAATTATACTACTCATATTTATAATCTTATATTTCAAGCACACCCCTTATGAGGGCAGATCTGGTGTCAATCAGCCGTCATAGCTGGGCAAATCCTGCGGTCTCAAAGGGAGAAAAATTATTTATTATATAGACATGAGTGTTTTACTGGGAAATACGCCACTCGTAGATCTCATACCAAGCTACATCCGGGTCCTCAGTGACATATTTTCCATATCCTCACTAGTGAGGATATCAGTCAAAACAAAAGTGCTTGGAAATCAATTTGGCCCCTTTTTTTTTCTGGTTTTTCTATATAATAAAAAGAAAATTACACGCTGGCTTGAAGATATGTGAGTTTATTTTCTCGTGTCAAAATATTGTTCTTGCCACTCGAAAATAAAACTCATATCTTCGCACCACCGTGTAATATCCTATATGTATTACACACAATTGCCTGCCACAGTATTTCAATGTTGTAACCTATTTTACAAGGGTTAAAACACTTATGCAGATGCTATAGTGTTGATCTACAAACCTCTGGGTATTTTCCTAGGGCAAAGAGGCCAAACAGTGGAGTACGGCAAGGTCCGGTGAGATGAGTCACAAGTGAGAAGAAATCCACCAAGGACTGGTGCAGGTATTCACATGTATCACTGTCAAATGGAGGCTGGTAATCAACCAGAAGCACACGAGCTGTTCAGTAAAAACACATTGAAAAATAAATTTTATATAATCATGTTCTAATAAGAGGCGAGTAACACTAGGAAGACATGGCAGGGGTTGTTTCTTCAAGAATTCTCGGGCCTGAAAAGTTTCTTTTGCAGTTTCCTCAGATTGGGCAATTCCAGAAAATATCTGTACCCCCACCACGGGCGGCACTAGTTTTTGACTCCCCCCCCCCACCCCACCCCCCCATGCATCCAGAATTTCCAAAATGGCTTACCCCCCATGCAATAGAATTCCTGAGAGATTAACCTAGCTTTCAGCTTCAAAAACTCCCCCACGCAGGCAGAATTCCGAGCTTGAAACCCCCCCTCCCATTCAGAATTTCCAAATGCCGCCCGTCCCCGGGGTACATATATTTTCTGGAATTGCCCATTGTATTTTTCTTTTCTGATAGCCCAAAACTTGCTATTCATGGATATTATTTTTATAGGCTTTAAGCCTCAAAAAAGAAATGTTCAATTTCATTCAAATCAAGCCCTCAAATCACCCAAAAGTATTGGGAGAAATTTTCAACCAAGTTTTACTTCAAAAACAATTCTGATTTATTCAAATCAAAAAAATGCTTCTCCTGAAAACTTTTCATGTTTTTTAGTCAAGTAATTACCTAATGTAGTTACTTGTTTGAAAGTTTTTGGGTCCACAAATTCTCAGGTGTTCACAAAACGGGGCCCAGACCTGGTCCAAGACCCAGGCATTGCTTGAGTCGGAAAATCACTGGCGCCCGTTTCTCGAAACACCTGAGAATTCTCGGGCCCGAGAACTTTGTTTTGAAATTTTTATGGATTTATCGTTTTCTTTCTATCCTGCTAATTTGAATAGACTATAGCTCCCTCTTCGTGTTTTTTTTCTATTCTATGGTATTTTATAGAATTGCTTTCGTTTAACCCGAACTTTTCGGGTACCCGAAAAACTCGGGTGAAAACAATAGAAACTTTTTGGGAGCTACTGACCTCCTGAGACTTTTTGGGTGATTTTTCGCCGATTTTGAGGGTTTGAATGAATTGGAAAATTTATTTTTTAAGACGTAAACACTATACATATTCACGAATATGAAGTTGTAGACTATTTAAATCATCAGGGTAGAAAAAGAAAACGAAAATATTGGGGATCAATCTATAAAAATTTCAAACAAACTTTTCGGGCCCGAGAATTTTCGGGCGTTTCGAGAAACGGCCCCCTGGCCTGTTGGAATGTTGTCTTCCACTGGGGGGTGTGGATAAAAAATGGAATGTCCCAATTCATTATTACCCTGATAGCAGAGGTTTCTTTTTGTCGGTCTTTTATTAGCTAGCAAAGTTGCTCGCGTGTCTGGTATTTCGCGTGGTTGATTTGACCAGACAGCTTTGCTAGCTTTTGCAAAAAAGAATAGAAACCTCTGCTAGCACTGAGCAGGGTACATGACTTTGTCCTTTGTGCGGGGTTCGAGAACGCTCTAAAATGACAGAGACGTTAAATTTTAAAACAGTACAGGAACTAACTTGCGCTCTCATAATCGATAAGGACGATAGGGATACACTTATAACACTCGAATAACTAGAAGAAAGCGTTATTTTTACCTGGTTGGCGAACAAACGCTGATCTTGTTTGTAATTTCTGCTGTTGCTGTGACTTGGAATTTGCGCTCGACATTGCGAATGCGGTCGCTATTTTAAAGACTACATCGCTGAAAACCTTGAATTTAACGTCAAGAGAATATATACTCACTTTATGATTCGGAAACCGCTCGAATTTTCATTCGTCTGAATGGAAATATCCTTTGAAAATGCATGAATTTTGAGATAAATCGTTTGAAGAGAAACCAAACAGCAGCATTTGAAACCCGAGACCGCGCTTTGAAAAATGAGCGGGAAAAAGTGCGCACGCGTCAATCACCACAGGATACCCGCAAAGCGTGAATCTTTTCTTCTTTTTTATATTTCTCTCTTTGATTCCATGAAAAACTAAATAGAAATAATAAAATAATAGTGAGTATTTGTCAAGGAATTCGGCATTTCATTGTGTTTCCAAAAGACTATAAGCCCTTTTCGGATGAAGAACTTTCTAATTTATTTACGGGTTGGGCTTCCTGTGCAATTGTAATTGCAAAAGTACTGGGCCTAAGTATACCGCGGTCCTGCGATTCGCAGGCTCATGCCGGTCTCTCGTGTGAGTTTGAAAGAAAAACTTGATCTGTTGTTCTGTTGAAAAAATACTCCAAAATGAGAGATGTCAAGGGATATCTTAGTAAAAAGCAAAGCGAAGGGGGAGCTTTATCATCAGAGTGGGCTTCGCTAGAAGAATTATACGAAAGAAGGTGAGAATTCATTGAATTTCTTCATCTGTCTGAACGCTGTTTTGTGCTGTGTCATGTCATTTGAAGTGATAAAGCCAAAAACGGGATAAGATTTTTAGAATATTGTACATGGATAAGTAAGGTTAACTACTTTCGTCTCCCCGATTAGTAGTGTACCTGTGCACGGCTATAATATTGAGTCAATAATAAAGTAGTCCATGGATTTGTGGACATTACAGACACCATAAAAGCTTGAAACAAGAACAAGAGCAACTAGAGGATCGACCCAAGGGCAATTTAGAAACATATACGCAAGAAAGAACTGCTATAGATCAAGTTTTTTACCACATACTGCTCCAGAATGGAACAGCCTCCCTGAACAAGTGGACATAAAAAGCGTGATGACTTTCAGTCATTACTACTAAGCTCCTACGCTGAACCCCCCTGTGCCATATATCCATTAGGAGTTTTTGCACAGTAATATTTAGATTCAGAAGTATATTCTATTAAGCCTGGTGCACACTTGTGACATAACAACAAAATCTAGTGGTTTCAAGAAGTTGAAGTCGTCAAAAAATAACATAAGATTGCTTTGGTGAAGTAATCTAATGAAGATCCATGGAAAATATTGATTGTTTCAATGATTTTCCCATACTTTTTTCATTGCAACATAACATCCTTATGTCGTTACCTATGTCGCTAGTGTGCACCAGGCTTCATATGTAAGCAAGCGTAATTTGTTTGAAATTGTTATACCATTAAGAGTTTTTGTTATCCAGGCTTTGGCATCAACTTACGATGAAACTCATGACATTTGTGAAGAATGATGAGTTTGACAAGAATGGGGGGTTACTTGAGGTTAGTAAGCTTCAATAAAATGTCTCAATAAAAAGTATTGTTGGGCAAGTTCTAAATCTCATCTCATTGATTTGAATCCTCGAAGTCATATGACTATACCGTACCGCTCTCGAGTAACGTAACCTCCAATCGCGAGTCGCGAGTGAAAATTCTAGACTCGAAAGACTCGCAGCTCGCGAGTATTTTTTCATTGGAATATTCATGATATGCTAAAAGTCACTCGCATTTTGCGAGTGACTGATTCTTTTCCTTTCAGACTCTTTCGGCTACTGACTCGGCTCGAGGTTCAAACGAGTGAACTTTATTGATGAACGCCGAAAGCATAAACTTCGCCCAAACATCGTACTGAAACTACACGGAAGATCGCGAAGCGGTTCAGAAAAGAAGATCACCCGTATATACTTCATTTAATATTAGGCTTCAGTTAAAAAGAAGTTCTTTAAATAAAAATGTCACACTAGCTTCCACTGAAAAAGTAGCGTGTTCTTACTAAGAAGACACCGGGAATTTTGTTCAACGCCATGTTGTTGTTTATCGCGAAAATTCGCGTTCAAGAATTAATATAGTGCTGTACTTCTACAGACTTCGCTGAATCCGTCGCTGAAAACGATCACAAGCCCTTCTGAAATAATAAACAATTCTACAGGCTTGAACTGCCTGATCTTTGCCTGTAACTTTCATACACTCGAAGACTCGCGAGCAAGTGCATAATTTTTTGAGTTTATGTTTTAGCGTGTCGTCGTCGCCAAAGTCCGGCACGCGCAAATTTAAACCTATGATAAACTTCGAAGTTTTCTCGCTTGCTTCGTAAATAAACCCCACAAAACTTAAACAAGAAGAAAGCTTAACTAAAGTACTTTAATTATTTCATAGTTATTATTTAGTGTTTTATTACTAGGTAAGGAAACCGGCGAAACATTTCACCGATACTTTAGCGTCTTTTCGCTAGCTTGTTGATTGCCGGGCAAGAATTCAAACCTACGATAAACTTCCACGTTATAGTACTTTAATTATTTCATAGTTATTATTTAGTGTTTTATTACAGTCGAAGATCTCGTAAGCGACCACCTCGGGAACTGAAAATTGTGGTCGTTAACGGAGCTGGTCGCTTACGAGAACGGCTCTCGTAAGCGACCACCAAGCGGCTTCCTAGTTGAACAATAGGTGTTGGTCGCTTACGAGAGCTTAGTACAATAAATCTAGAAAATATCATGTTATACTAATGCTTAAAATAGTTTGATTTATTTTCCGACTTTAATTAAGAATAGATAACCGCAAATATGTCCATAGAAAATAGCATTTCACTGGTGCAGCTTGTATCAGTTTAGATATTTATGAGGTGATGACTGATGTTTTAAAGACAAAAAGTACTGTGGTCGCTTACGAGAGCTTAAAAACAATAGAAAATCTCTGTTGGTGATTTGAAATTGTGGTCGCTAACGGAGCTGGTCGCATCGACAGGGTGGTCGCTTACGAGAGCTTTAAATAACTGAGTTTATGTGACATTTCAAACGGGGTTTCGCGAAAATGGTCGTTATGGGAGCTGGTCGCTTACGAGAGCGGTCGCACAGGGAGCTTCGACTGTACTAGGAAAAGTACATGTAGGAAAGGAAACCACTGAAACATTTTCATTGATACTTTAGCATCTTTTCGCTTGTTTGTTGATTGCCAGGCACAAATTCAAACCTACGGTAAACTTCCAAGTTTTCTCGCTCGCTTCGTAAATAAAACCCACGAAACGTAGGCCAGAAGAAAGCTTAACTAAAGTACTTTAATTATTTCATAGTTATTATTTAGTGTTTTATTACTAGGTAAGGAAACCGGCGAAACATTTCACCGATACTTTAGCGTCTTTTCGCTAGCTTGTTGATTGCCGGGCAAGAATTCAAACCTACGATAAACTTCCACGTTTTCTCGCTTGCTTCGTAAATAAAACCCACAAAACTTATGAAAGAAGAAAGCCTACCTGTAGTTTTTCATAGTTATTATTTAGCTTTTTCTTTACCAGGAAGGAAAACCGGCGAAACATTCACCTGATAATTTAGCGTCTCGTCGCTACGCACGCTTAGTTTGTTGAACGCCAAAAGCCGGCACAAATTCAAACCTAAACTTCGAAGTTTTGCGATCGCTTTGAAAATAAACCCACAAAACTTACGTTAGAAGAAAGCTACAAATATTACTTTCATTATTGTGTACGGTAGCTATATCTTTTAACGCTACGGTCGCTTGGAAAGTCTTGCGAAATTCTCAGTAGTTTTGTAACATGAAAGGAATCCTTTCGCTGAAAACGATCACAGCCGGGTTGATTTCCTACACTCGCAAGACTCGCGAGCAAGCGCATTTCAAGTGGATCGAGTGAGCTCCTCATTATAAAATTACTCGCGAGCCGCGAGTCTTTCGAGTGTTCACTTTTGACTCGTGGCTCGCGAGTAAAATGTTACGTTACTCGAGAGCGGTACGGTACAGGATTTACAGCTCGCAAAAAGACTCCAATAAAGTAGCGTGTATAGAAGAGAATGGTTATGGGTCATTCCACAGTAAACCATATGTTGCGGAGTCTACATTCAGAGAGATTTGAGGCATCATAACTTCAAATCTAGAACTTCAGTCAAAGTGACTTTACATGTCTAGGGTATAAGAGCATAATTGCTTTATACAGTAGAGTTGACCATCATTCTAGTTAAAGGGGTTCCGAGATATTTTATTGTTTATTGGGTGTTGCGGAGTCTACTCAGAAGAACCTTTGATTTCCAACAAGTAACTTTAGCTAGAAATCTCTGTGAATTTTTCAGCTGTTTTGAATAGTGGCTTTTGTTAAAAGAAGAAGCATTGATCTGTGTTTATTTTAAACACAGAGAGTTTCTTGCTTTGTTTTATTTTTTTGGAGAAACGATTTATTTTATAAAGGCTGGTGTTGTTGAGTCTACGTTGCGGAGTCTACAATAGGGCACAAGAGGAAAAACTAAGGCAAAAATACAAAACAATCCTATCAGTGTACTTCAATTAAATAGAAAATTCCAAATAAATCAATATCATCCCTTTCCAGTAAATTTCCAGCTATTTGGTGATCAGAATTAAAATTTGGGAATTGTTGCGGAGTCCACTGTTGCGGAGTCTACAAATAAACAAGCTTGGCATCCTGCAATGCAAATATACTAATTTAATAGTCTTGCAACCTTTCCAACACTAATTTTTGGTTGTTACTGATGTATTACAACAATAATACAACTACTACTAACAAATTCAACAGTTTTCTAGTTAGCAGTCCAGAAGAAGTTGTAGATTCCGCAACAAAAATGTAGACTCCGCAACGAAAATTAATTGCTTGTTACTACTCGAAGGAAACAAATTTTAAATAATTTCTTCCATATATATTTTACAACAGTGATAAATTAGAAGTTTACAAACTTTCAGAAAAAAATGTTTATTTTTGTAACTTTTATTAAAACTAAAAGTACCAAAATCGTTGCGGAGTCTACAATTCTTCATTGGACAGCAAATTCTCCCAAGCTCAAGCTAAACAGCCTAGACTGCTATGTGTTTTTAGAGAGAGCACCATTAGTAGATTGTGTCTATCTAAGTTTCAAACTGTTTATGTTTTATTATTTTCTTCAACAAGCAGAATTGAAATGTAGACTCCGCAACAGCATTTTACCTAATTTGGATAAATGATGCTAATTTATTCACCAGTGCCGCCTGTTAGAGCAAAATAAATAGTAATAAAATAAACTTCAGACATTGTCCTGTAAGTTTCTCTGGAAAAGAGCCTAATATTTATGAATTTTAAAAAATGATGTTCAGGCTCAAAATACCGTGGAATGACCCTTATACAAGGTCTGGACGGAAGCAATCAGAATACCCAGCCACTTACATGTACTACAGTGGTACCTCTATTAAGCGGCCACATTAAGCAGCCACCCTCTATTAAAGACTCTTCATGCCATTAGACTAACCTTGGTCCAATTCACTCGGCACCCCTCTATGCTAAAATTCACAAGGAAGAGACTTTGACAAGCACCACCTCCAGATAATCGCTCCCCAGCTCAACGTACCCAAATGTACCTGCTGTACTCAGAATCTTGTTATTTGTTTGGTGGAGACTTGTGTTTTGGTACTGCTTATTAAGCCTTAAGCAAGTCTAATTTGCCCCACAGAGAGGTAGCCTTCAGAAAACAATCATAAAAATGCTTTGACTAGAAGACGCTACCGGTATGTTTGGTAGAAACCAGTTATTGATGAGTAAATTCTTACAATTTTCTAGCCATTTTATTGTAACACCTTCATAATTCTGCCCACTAGCTGCAATGAAGTTTATTTACCATTTTATCGATCTAGGGAGATTGCTGCATGCTTTTGCGGTACTACCTGTATTAATGTTATTAATTACTGGGAGGCTGGGAGGTCCAGATTGTGAAATACAGTGACCAAGGGCTTGAAAATTAAACCTAACCTACTGACAGAGGCCAGAGCTCAAGGCTAATATTTCCAAGGCCAAAGTCATGGTGTATTTCACGATCCCTTCCATTAACTGTAAAATGACCTTTTTTCCAGATGTATGACAGCTTCATTTCCGATTTTGAGCACAGGTAAGTGCCACCATATGCATGTGATGGATATCATACACTGTTGTATTCTGTACTTTTGTTTGCTGTTCGAAAGTTGGGCTGCTTAAGTTCCTCATCTATGTGTCCCTAAGTGTGTAGTGTACACCAGGTATAGTCCATTAGTTCACCGTTATGGCCCAGGACCAACCGAGGAACTTGTGGTGCATTGTCATTTTGGCTAGGGTCCTGTCACTTTCCGTACCAGCATGACTTTTTATTTATTTTAGACCATTTCATTTTTTCCAGAATAAATCCTCTTAAATCAATGGAAATAATGCTCTATGTCATCAAAGAATATGAAGGTATACATGTACTGTATTCTGTCTTGTGTTACCATGTACATATAATGCACGTTTTTTTATGAAAAACAGCTGTATATGGTCTGATAGAATTCCATGGGTAAATAAAGTTGTATGTATGTATGTATGTCTGTTGTGGCTTCCGATTGCTGTAAGGCGGTGGATCGATTGACGGATCGGGTCTGGTTGAAAGCGCTGACAGCAATGTTTTCCAGGTAGCCATGTTCGTGAAAGAACATGCTCAAAGAAATTGGTGTTGTCGCTACAGAGGCGGCGAAGTCTAAGAAATTGAGAGTATTAGGAATGGCTGCCGTAACATCATAAAACATGTAAAGGATAGGAGTATGAAAGTTACAGCAAGTAGCTGTGAGAATGGATTCAGGTTTGTTCATTGCAGTTTTTTTTTTCAGTATTGGTGATCAGGGATCATTTGCAATTGTTATGGAAACTAAGTTACTGCAGGTGTAGACATTCTCAGCAGGAATTATATGCACTGTATGCTGACCCTTATCCATGCATGAGGTCAAAATATAATATTGTTCTGTGTTTTTCAGATCCAGAAAAGGCCCTAGAGTTCCTTGAAAAGCAAAGAGAAAAGGTGCTGTATATTCATGCAATGTACCATATTATGCTGCATTCCATTAACTTTCCTGTTCTTTAGTTTTTTTAAGGTAGTGTGCACATTTTGTTTTAGGAATTTAGAAAAAAAAGTAACAAATAGTTGCATTAATTTTAGTATAATAAGGAGTTATATGCATGATTATTTTTGATGTCCGCAAAAATTTCAGCCACTTTGATAATACTGTACGTACTTGTAACCAAACAGGACTTCTGCTATTTTGCGCAGTTGCATTTGGGTAAATCCGCGAAATCCCACGAAATATATCAAAGCAAATAAAGAATGATAATGACATAGCATATTTGAAACTCACTTCGGCCTTTCGAGTTATCTACTTGCCTTAAAAACAAGGTAAACCTGCAATATTTAGCTTGCATCTTTCGCCACTGACTCGAGTACAGCAGCATTCAAAACAACCAGGCGCTCTAAATTTCGCAAAAACTGGATACTAGCCAAGATGTAAGAAGCGTTGCTATTGTCGCATTTCTCAGCGCATTGTTGGAATAGCAAATGATTACACCTTTGTTATAATATTTAATAATTAATTATAATACCCGTATATAGATTTAGCCGCTGGCTTAAAGCGGAGCTCCCGGTTACTTTTTTTCTGTGTTAATGAGAGAAAAAGTTGCCATGCATTGTACATTAAGTAGCCTGTCACCGTCATACCACGTGACTATAGCGTGCATCCCCTTGCCACTAAGAAAACTTCACCTACCGTAAGTTTGGTTGTCTGAGGTTCATCCCTTCCCGAGATATTTTCTCTTTCTTCTATGATGACGCCATTGATGATGTCATACCACTTGACCAGGCAGTTTCACCCCCTTGCCAACTAGACAACTTCACCCAAGTTTGGTTGTCTGAGGTTCATCGATCCCGAGATATATTTTTTCCTCCTATGATGATGTCATCGATGATGTCATACCACATGACCAAGCAGTTTCAACCCCTTTCCACCTAGACAACTTCACCCAAGTTTGGTTGTCTGCGGTTCATCCCTTCCCGATATATTTTCTTTTTCTTCTATGATGACGTCATCGATGACGTCATACCACGTGACCAGGCAGTTTCACCCCCTTGCCAACTAAACAACTTCACCCAAGTTTGGTTGTCTGAGGTTCATCGATCCCGAGATATATTATTTTCCTCCTATGATGACGTCATCAATGACGTCATACCACGCGACCAGGCAGTTTCACCCCCCTTGCCAACTAGACAACTTCACCCAAGTTTGGTTGTCAGAGGTTCATCCCTTCCCGAGATATATTCTTTTACTCCTATGTTGACGTCATTGATGACGTCATACCACATGACCAGGCAGTTTAACCCCCCTTGCCACCTAGACAACTTCACCCAAGTTTGGTTGTCTGAGGTTCATTCCTTCCTGAGATATGAGTAATAAACGGAGAAGAGTCTTGGTTTGCCTGTGGTGGGGCACGCAGACAAACACGCACGGACGCGCCATTGATACTATAGTGGGAATACCGCTGAACCATGAAAAATGAAGTCGATCGTATACCTGAGTTCTACTTTGAGCTATTGTATTCTTCCTACGATACCTATGGTGCTCTGCTCTGCGGCCTTCGGCCGCTAAGGAGCTCCGCTAATATTTTATTACTTGTTATGCACATTTTAGCGTTTCGATATGATTATAAAACCATTCCTAAGTAATTGCCTCAACCCATGATCACAGTATTTTGCAACAAAGTGACTACCCGTATTTTGAACATTTGTTTTTTCATTAAAACGTTAATTATATTTAAAATCTATCACACGAACATTTTCACCGAAATTTGCTTGTAAAATTCACATGCGATAGGCCATTTTTTTTCACACAAATTAAACCCGCGGAAGGTTGTCGTTTTTTCTCACGAATTTGAAGCTAAAAATCCCACTAAATCGGTTGCTTTTCCCGCGAAATTGCCTGTTTTCCGTGAATTTTGCAGCGAAATTGGCTATTTTTTTCCGTGGATTTGAGCCTAAAAATACCGCGAAATGTCTCCTTTTTTTCTGCAACCTGCCAGAAGCCCTGACCAAATGATTCACATTTCTTTAAAGTTACTTCTAAATTTGATGGGGGGACCCAATAATGTTGATGGTGACCAAAAATAACCTGGTATTAATTTTGTCCCAAGTAGATGTGCTCGACCATTTTTTCATCTACTGGTACAGACTGAGATTGAGCCAAAATTAGGTTATTTAGCACCAAATTTTGATGCATTTCCAGCCATCCCAAGCCCCAAAATTACATAATTTCTCCTAGGGGGAGCATGCCCCGAACCCCCCTACTAGAAAAATAAGTAAGGTGGACAATAATTGTTTTTTCTTTGAGAGTGCCCCTCCCTCCACAGACTTTTGCTGCTGCCACCCTGCACCAGATGTCTAACAGATCCCTTTTTAAATCGTGGATACGCGAAGCGTAAACACAAGTTATTGTGGTGGGCCAAGTGTCACTCATTTACTCACTCACTCGCTCATAACTCAAGTTAGCTCATGACATCATCAAAACTAGAAAAAATTAATATCTCGAGAACGGAACATCGCTAGGTGACCAAACTTAGATTAAGTTTCTTCATGACAAGGGGGTCCAACACCAAAGTCACATGACATGCCATCACCAGAACTAGAAAAAATAATATTTTGAGAAGGGACATCGCTAGGCGACCAAACTTGGATAAAGTTATCTTCGTGACAATGCAGGTTGAGCACCAAAGTCACATGACATGACGTCATTGATGACGTCATCAAAACTAGAAAAATTAATATTCAAGAAGGGAACATCACTGGGTGACCAAACTTGGCTAAAATTATCTTGTGACAATGGGCCGGGGGTCTAGCACCAAAGTCGCATAACATGACGTCATCGATGATGTCATACTCACAAGGAAGAACATAAAAAACAGCCTATCTGTTATTTTGTTATATAGACACAAGTGTTTTAGTGGGAAGTACCGTACGCTACTCATAGATCTCATACAAGGCTACATCCGGGAGTGACATATTTTCCATATCCTCACTAGTGAGGATATCGGTCAAAACAAAAGTGCTTGGAAATCAATTTGGAATAATTTTTTTCTGGTTTGTATATATAATTAAAAGAAAATTTGCGCTCATTCGTAAAATATTGTTCTTGCCACTCAAAAATAAAACTCATATCTTTTTGCCACAGTGTAATATCCTCTATATATGTAACTGTCAATTTAACAGGAAAAATATTTTCATGTTTTTTTCGTCAGTACCATACATGGTTAGAATTATTTGTCTGTTTCAGGTGAAAAGCGAGCTAGAGGCAGAAATTCTTTGTTTAACTGCTATTGGGAACATCAGGTTGAAGCAAAATAACATGGAAGAAACAAAGGTATTTCATTCAGAATTAATTCAGTTACTGTACAGTAAATTAACTCAGTTGCATAAGACAGAAAAGACTGATTGAATCTCTGATGATATTTCCCATTGTGTTGATGTCAAAATGTCAAAAAGTCATAGGCTGACTCCTTAATACTTCAGACTTCAGCGCATACGCTGAATTCCAATGGTGTCACTGGCAGCCAAACACAGACTAGAGAACAAGTCTGGCAGGGACTAGTCGCAGGGATCACTAGTGTGAACATGTAAGGACAAATCCCCAAACAAGCAGAGCGTCGAACCCTCTGACTCCACAGCAAGTTCTACCTCCTCCTTCTTCACCACCTTACTTTATTCAAAGAAAAACGTTTCTTCATGGGTATCTTTTAGGGTTTAAATTATTTCAACCACGCTGTTTTTGGTATCTTTTAGGGGTGAAACGAAATTCCCGACCATCATCCCTAACAAAACATATGGGAGTCCCACCCCCCTCCCCAGGCACTAGGCATATGCATACATTAGAGCTTAACCTGTTCATTTATCATTCCCAATGTCTGCTTGTGCCAGGATGTTATCAGCCAAACAAGAGGGCTGCTTGATACCATTGATGGAGTCACAACCGTCCACAGCAGATTTTACAAGCTATGCAGTAACTTTCACCAGGTACGTGGAACAGTAGTTCATGCACTTTTATGGGGGGAGGGTAGAAGCGAAAATTAAAAACAATTTTCCAGGAAAATTGATCTAAAAAAATCTACCCAGCCTTCTAACCGAAAAAATATATAATATTGCTCGGGATCAAGATGAGCATGGCCAATCCAAGAAAGAAAGAAAGGGGGGTCTTCTCCTCATCGTGAGGGAATTGCAAGCAGTCGAAATACACGACTGCTAGACAAGGAGAGGTTCGAGGTCTTAACAGGCTTCATTAGATGGTGCAATTGCTGCCACAAAGCTTACAATCATGAGGGCTGTTTGACAGTATATATGCCAGGCCATTGCACTAGGGGACAATCCCCTACTCTTACAAAGAGGTTCAAAAGGTTCATTTTAAAAGGTTCTAAAGATGACATTGTGATCAACAGTCGGCGTCACCTAGCTACACCTTGCCTGGGCAACTTCACAGTTGTACAGTGTAAATCCTCCTTCATTCTGTCTCCTGCGATCTGCTCCTGTTATGCCTACCCATGGCATGACTTTGCTCTGAATTACGCACACACTTCTTCAACACATACATTGTACCAAAATAATTCAGATTGCAGATTTTTCGACATAAGATTCGCGTTTAGGGGTATTTTTTTAGTTTCTTATATAATAAAGTGTGTTTGCAATCCCCAATGCTTTCAACCAATCAGCACGTGGAATCGCTTGAGTCATTATACCAACATTGTACCTCTAGTCTAGGCAAACTGTGTTCTTTGTGTTGCAGATCACCGGTTCCTACAATGATTATTACAGAGATGCACTGCGCTACCTGGGATGTGTGGAACTCAAGGACCTTGCTGGTACAGACAAAAATAATTCTTCTAATTGTATATACATTTCGTCTTGTGGACATAACGTTTGTTTGTTTGAAGTATATATGTACTTCCTCTCACCATTGTATACCAATTCTATGGAAACGGCTGCATTTTTAAACCGCACCAGAGGTTGAGACCTACAGAAAATTTTCCAGGGAAGGGTGCATTGGACTCTTGAAACTCCACGGATGGAGGTGTGTCAGGAGCTTGGAAATTCCAAAGGGGAGGAGTAAAAAGGCTACTTCCAGGGACATTTTATCCAAAAAAATAGATTTTTCCAGGGGTATTTTGCCAGAAAAAATGGAAATTCCAGATTAGGGGCTCTGATTCACGAGTGGAAATTCCAGTGGAGGGGGCATTTTTAAGAGACGCCCAATAGCGATTTAAAAAATGCAATCAACTAATCTCTGAAACGTGATGAAAAACAGCTTCTGGTACATGTGCAAGTGACTAAAATGAACCTGCATTCACATTTGCCAATAACGCATTGCTTGTCATTTCAGCTGAAGAAAAGACAGAGCGAGCTTTACACCTCTCACTGGCAGCTCTGCTGGGATCAGAAGTCTACAACTTTGGAGAACTGGTACTGACAGTTTATAAATATATATTTACCAATGAGATGAAATCAAAACAATGTCAGAACAACAAGACAAAAAAAATGGTTGAGACATTTATTTCCACTATACTTTCCTCTTTTTTAAGCATGATTTCTTTTTTCTGTTCTATAACTTCCAAACATGTTGTTTTAAAACTTTGAGCAATTTCAACTTGAAGTGGTCAAAAATGTTGTTATTAAAATATAAGAAATATTTTGATTTGGTTTTGGTATTTTTTGAAAGGTATATGAATATAAGTGATAAGCTGTTATCGTCCCGCCAAACAATTCTCATGGGAACCTGAGAAAATAACAGAAATGTTGCATCAAGCATGAACATTCTTTTCCAATGGCTATCCTATCATTATCCTGTATTATTTTGGAAAACTTTGAAATTCAGTGATAATTTTTTGGCAGAGCTACCACTGCTTATTTCTTTCATGGGAATCTTAAACATCACACCGAAATAAAGGCAATAGGTGTCAAACTTTTTAGTAACAATATTTTTGGCCAAGCATTGCTCTAATCTCTTAAATAACCTGTCTTAAAGGGGCAGTGTCACGACTTTGAGGCAAAATTTAGGTTGCTTAAGGTATGAGTATACCTTTGAAGGGTGTCGCGGGAAAAAAATTCGTATCGCGTCACAATTTACACCACAAACGTCGTTTATATATCATTTTAAAGCTAAAAGGTTGGTCTATCTGATGGATAATTTTGTTTTCATTATATTGTACATGAACATATACGTTTTTAGCCCTAAAGAAAAAAGTACCGACTTTGTTTAAAAAATTCCAGCTTCTTCCAATTAAATTGCACAGATCCAAATGTAAGCAAAATCTATTCTTTAGAAGGCGATCTAAAAAAAGGTGTGCGGGATTTTTGATTTTCCTTTCAAAACATATTTTATGCTAATTTTTGTGTTAGCATTGCCAAAAATATCGATTTTCAATCTGTTTTACGTAATATTTCCGAAAATACGTAAAATATCAAAAATCCCGCACACCTTTTTTCAGATCGCCCTCTAAGGAATACATTTTGGGGAAATCTGGAGCTTTTAACATTAACTGGAAGTGGCAGGAACTCTTAAAAAGCAAAAATTGGTACTTTTCCTTTGAAGCACAATACGACGAAAACGTTCCATCAAATTAACGTTGCATATAAATATACCACTTAGCAAGTAAGGCCGTTTCATAAGCTTTAAAACGATATATAAATGGCCCTTGTAGTGTAAATAATGACGCGACAGTGATTTTTTTCGCGAAAAATTGACATCTCTCGCGCAAAGGTATACTCGTACCTTAAAGGGGCTCTCGCACGCTTGCTGGCCACTTCTCTGACAAGAAAATAGCTCAAATCGCAATCCAATTCCATCCTCTTGATAACAGGTCAATACAACCTAAAATTGCATTTGTCTAACACTTGAAAGGTTTGTCTATTAATCTGGAGGATTATTTTGATTACTACGGATTCGCGGATAAAATTTTACCTAATTTAAGTCCACGGTGGACGAATATTAAGCGTGCGAGTGCCCCGTTAAATGTTGTCAATTGCAAACGAAATGAGCAAAATAATATATCCTGTCAACTGCTAGATGAGCACAAATTGTTTTGGTGTGTTATCGAGCGGATGGAATTGGATTACCAACACTTATCAAACTTGGAAATTTGATAGTGAAAACTATAAACTTAGGTAAACTATTGCCTATATAATGCAAGTTTCACTTTCTTTTTGTTTAGATCACTTGATCACCGGATCCGAATCCAGTGCAGAGATTGGATGATCATCCTATGAATAATGGATGAATATTATAATTCCAGTTAATACGTTTCTTATTTTTTGAGTCCTTCAAAAGTCCTTGAAAGTCATGGAATTTCACTAAATAATAGTATAATGTAGGATTATGAGATGTTTTAGTCCAGTCCCTGAACTCTCCTTCGCAACGGAGCCGCGAAGGAGAGTTCAGGGACTGGACTAGAGATGTTTATGTAGATCATTGGTCTTATTTTATAAAATTTTGTTGAAACAGCCGTGACACAGCCCCTATAAGTTTAGTCTTCTCTACTCATTCTTTCTATTCATTTGTTCCCTAGCTTGCTCATGAAGTTTAGTCTTCTCTCCTCATTCTTTCTATTCATTTGTTCCCTAGCTTGCTCATGAAGTTTAGTCTTCTCTGCTCATTCTTTCTATTCATTTGTTCCCTAGCTTGCTCATGAAGTTTAGTCTTCTCTACTCATTCTTTCTATTCATTTGTTCCCTAGCTTGCTCATGAAGTTTAGTCTTCTCTACTCATTCTTTCTATTCATTTGTTCCCTAGCTTGCTCATGAAGTTTAGTCTTCTCTCCTCATTCTTTCTATTCATTTGTTCCCTAGCTTGCTCATGAAGTTTAGTCTTCTCTTCTCATTCTTTCTATTCATTTGTTCCCTAGCTTGCTCATGAAGTTTAGTCTTCTCTACTCATTCTTTCTATTCATTTGTTCCCTAGCTTGCTCATGAAGTTTAGTCTTCTCTACTCATTCTTTCTATTCATTTGTTCCCTAGCTTGCTCATGAAGTTTAGTCTTCTCTACTCATTCTTTCTATTCATTTGTTCCCTAGCTTGCTCATGAAGTTTAGTCTTCTCTGCTCATTCTTTCTATTCATTTGTTCCCTAGCTTGCTCATGAAGTTTAGTCTTCTCTACTCATTCTTTCTATTCATTTGTTCCCTAGCTTGCTCATGAAGTTTAGTCTTTTTCTGCTCATTCTTTCTATTCATTTGTTCCCTAGCTTGCTCATGAAGTTTAGTCTTCTCTACTCATTCTTTCTATTCATTTGTTCCCTAGCTTGCTCATGAAGTTTAGTCTTCTCTACTCATTCTTTCTATTCATTTGTTCCCTAGCTTGCTCATGAAGTTTAGTCTTCTCTGCTCATTCTTTCTATTCATTTGTTCCCTAGCTTGCTCATGAAGTTTAGTCTTCTCTACTCATTCTTTCTATTCATTTGTTCCCTAGCTTGCTCATGAAGTTTAGTCTTCTCTCCTCATTCTTTCTATTCATTTGTTCACTAGCTTGCTCATGAAGTTTAGTCTTCTCTTCTCATTCTTTCTATTCATTTGTTCCCTAGCTTGCTCATGAAGTTTAGTCTTCTCTACTCATTCTTTCTATTCATTTGTTCCCTAGCTTGCTCATGAAGTTTAGTCTTCTCTACTCATTCTTTCTATTCATTTGTTCCCTAGCTTGCTCATGAAGTTTAGTCTTCTCTGCTCATTCTTTCTATTCATTTGTTCCCTAGCTTGCTCATGAAGTTTAGTCTTCTCTACTCATTCTTTCTATTCATTTGTTCCCTAGCTTGCTCATGAAGTTTAGTCTTCTCTGCTCATTCTTTCTATTTATTTGTTCCCTAGCTTGCTCATGAAGTTTAGTCTTCTCTACTCATTCTTTCTATTCATTTGTTCCCTAGCTTGCTCATGAAGTTTAGTCTTCTCTACTCATTCTTTCTATTCATTTGTTCCCTAGCTTGCTCATGAAGTTTAGTCTTCTCTACTCATTCTTTCTATTCATTTGTTCCCTAGCTTGCTCATGAAGTTTAGTCTTCTCTGCTCATTCTTTCTATTCATTTGTTCCCTAGCTTGCTCATGAAGTTTAGTCTTCTCTTCTCATTCTTTCTATTCATTTGTTCCCTAGCTTGCTCATGAAGTTTAGTCTTCTCTACTCATTCTTTCTATTCATTTGTTCCCTAGCTTGCTCATGAAGTTTAGTCTTCTCTGCTCATTCTTTCTATTCATTTGTTCCCTAGCTTGCTCATGAAGTTTAGTCTTCTCTACTCATTCTTTCTAATCATTTGTTCCCTAGCTTGCTCATGAAGTTTAGTCTTCTCTACTCATTCTTTCTATTCATTTGTTCCCTAGCTTGCTCATGAAGTTTAGTCTTCTCTGCTCATTCTTTCTATTCATTTGTTCCCTAGCTTGCTCATGAAGTTTAGTCTTCTCTGCTCATTCTTTCTATCCATTTGTTCCCTAGCTTGCTCATGACACAGCCCCCTTAAGTTTAGTCTTCTCTACTTATTGTTTCTATTCATTTGTTCCCTAGCTTGCTCATGAAGTTTAGTCTTCTCTGCTCATTCTTTCTATCCATTTGTTCCCTAGCTTGCTCATGACACAGCCCCCTTAAGTTTAGTCTTCTCTACTTATTGTTTCTATTCATTTGTTCCCTAGCTTGCTCATGAAGTTTAGTCTTCTCTACTTATTGTTTCTATTCATTTGTTCCCTAGCTTGCTCATGAAGTTTAGTCTTCTCTACTCATTCTTTCTATCCATTTGTTCCCTAGCTTGCTCATGAAGTTTTAAAGTCTCTCCATGGAACCCCGCATGGTTGGTTGGTAGAGCTTCTGTTTGCTTTTAACTCCGGAGATATAGAGAAGTTTGAAAGATTAAGGACGCACTGGCAAAAACAGGTAAATGCGATTTCTGCTATGTATCGCGATTCACCCTGCCACTCTGTGTTGTTGTGAGCCGTCAATATTTTGTGGTATTGACGGCTCAAAAAGAGCTAGCAAAATTCAACTTTTTTCGCACGAATTTATGTTTCATTTCATTGTCAATAGTTAGAAATAACGTTTAGCTATATTTCTAGCAATATCTTATGGCAGAAAGAGATTTTTTTCGCCGAAAAAGATGGAAAAATGTAAACAGAAAATGCTCGAGCTCGTGCGAAAAGCCCATGTGATTGCGTGAGATCGTGCGTAAATGTAATGAGAATTGAAATTTCAATCGACAATAAATAGCACTATTTCTTGCCATTTCCTCCAGAAAATCTTCAAGAATCGCGATACAATATTAATTACGATTTTGAGACGGCAATTCCACAAAATATTGACGGCGTTGGAAGAAAATATTTTCACGTATTGGGCTCCGTCGCTGCGCGACTCCGCCCAATACGTGAACATATTTTCTCCCAACTAGCCGTCAATATTTTGTGGAATTGCCGTCTCAAAATCGTAATTAGTATATATAATAAGATAACAAGATCATGGTCACCTAGAAAACACAAAATAATATTATGTGGAATTGAAAGCAGTACAGAAAATTTCATGGGATTGTGATGAAGGATTGCTAAGATTTAAGGAAATTTAGTGTGTTTGATAAAATGATCGAGGTAAACCTAGCCATGTGGTATCGGGGGTTACAAGTAGGGTCACCTGATCCGAATCCAGTGCAGAGATTGGATGATCATCCTATGAATAATGGATGAATATTATAATTCCAGTTAATACGTTTCTTATTTTTTGAGTCCTTCAAAAGTCCTTGAAAGTCATGGAATTTCATCTTTGCTTTCTTGTGTGAACCGTGATCCGGTCATAGTTTCAATGGGCCCAATTCCTAAAACAGCCTTTACTGAATGGTACATTTGTGTCACCTCAACAGCCTGATCTAAACAAGAATTATCAAAATCTGAGGCAAAAGATCACGTTACTATGTCTAATGGAGGTGAGTGTCCAGTCATACATGTATTTATATACAACGGTGACGTCATTTTACCAAATAAGATCCAAATGAGTGCAGATATGGAGCCGTATTACACGCCAAAAGCCGTATTACACTGTAAGCCGTATTACACTGTAAGCCGTATTACACTGTTGAAGTGCGCGTGTGAGCGCAGCGAACGAGTGAGATAAATGTTTAACACGAGAAGATACAAATCGTATCTCCAAGCGGTCATGTAATGTTCTGTTTATGATATAAACATCAATGAAATACCAAATTCTAATTTTATTTGAGTTAAGCTTAAAAATCGAGCATTGAGCAAAGGCAAGTGTGATATTTTCACATGTGAAAACAACATGTTATTTTCACGTGAGAAGATATCAAGTTTTCGCGCGGGAGATCACCCGATATTTCATTGGTGTTTATATAATAAAATATTATTGTTCGTCGTATAATATAATTAAGCATTAGAGCACAACTTTCTATGACTATCGGCACAATAGAGCACGTGTGATGTTGGGAGAGACACGAGACGTTGTACAATCACGAGCCGCAGGCAAGTGATTTTAAAACGTTTCGAGTGTCTCTATTACTTCATCGGCAAATATAGCACTTGCGATGTCGGGAGAAAGTTGTGCTATAATGCTTTTATGATATAGCGGGGGAGAACCATTACTTTATCGGTGTAATAGAGCATAGATTTGGACCAATCAGAGCGCGCGTTATATCGTAGCTATATTATAAAACTCATTAGATTTTTTTCGTGTAATACTGACGTACATTTTACTCGTCGCTCGCATTTCTCCTCAACCCGTCGGGACTCGGAAAAATACGTCCGCAACTCGTAAAATATCCGCCCGTATTACATGAAAAACATATAATAAGATATATGTATACCACAGCAAATCAGAATGCAGAAATGGCGTTGTATATTCGGAGGTATTCCACTCCACCTTCCCATCATGCACTACATTAATTTACGTAAAATGGTGCCTTTGATTTTCTGTAGCGTGGTATAAAATAGTTATACAGTGAATTCTCGTGGCATACTGCAGAATATCCCTCCCATCTAATAAGTGACGCGTGGGATATTCTGTGGTATGCCACTCGTAAGAATTGTATCACTAGTATCTACTTCGTTACTCCACGTACAACTTACAGTCAATCCAGTTATGTAGCAGCTGCTCCTAAGATCTAACGCTATTCACTATTGGCTTGATGCACCTCATTGTTCTATTGTATTCTCGTTCTATTCTTGTGTTTCCATTGTTTTCACTGAGGGCATCAATACTATGGGGTAAGGTCTTCCGATAGCTTCTACGTGACCCAGTCAATCTAATTCAATAAAACGCTGAAAATATGTTACAACTAAAGTCGTTCGAAAACGTCGGATTGGGTTTGGGATTTTGGGTTTCTCTGCCCCGCCAGTCGAACAATCTAAGCCAATCAGGTCCTTGCCTTGTTTCGCCTGGTGCAGTTGACTAGTGCAGACTACAATAACCGACGACCGGTTAGCGCAGTGGTAGAGCGACGGGCTTATGTGCGGGAGGTTGGGAGTTCAAACCCCGGCCGGGCCAACACTCACTGTCTTTTTCTAATAATTGAGGAGAAGGTGCTGCCTTTGCTCTGATATCTGCAAATGGTTAGACCTTCGCGTCTTCTCGGATAAGGACGTTAAACCGTAGGTCCCGCCTCTCACATGCACTACACCAACCTGAACCAGAGGGACGTTAAAAAACCACGGGGACGTCGGAAGTTGCCCATCCTCAGTGCAGGACTTACTTACTAACCCACTACACTGACAAGGGAACCTCGTAATTGGAGCCTCGCTCTGTGAGGATTTCCCGGCCCTCAGGCAAAGCTAAATAAATAAATAAATCCTACAAGGCTGCACTTGTCATAAACCTCGTGATTTTCTTTTTTCAGCTGACATTCAAAAGACCCTCTCACGACCGTAATCTAAAATTTGATACTATTGCAAAAGAGGCTAAAATTCCCGAAAATGAGGTAAGACGAGAAGTAAATGGTAAGGTGTCTCCTTCATTTTGTGGTCAATCAATGGACGATTCCAGCTACCGGTGAGGACCCTGGAAATTCCAGGGGGTAGGGGTCTATCTAAGCCCTGGAAATTCCAAGGGGAGGGGGCCTATCAAGACCCTGGAAATTCCTAGGGGGAGGGGTCAAGGACCCCTGGAAATCCTGGATATTCCAGGGGGGAGGGGTCTGTTTAAGCTGTGGAAAAGGGCGTGTTTAGGCAACCTAGAAATTCCAAGGGAAGAGGTGTTCAAATTCCAGGGGAGGGGGGTGTTTAAGCCCCTTGGAAATTCCAGGGGAAGGGGGTGTCGCAGACCTCTGGAAATTCCAGGGGAGGGGGGTCTTCAAGTGGTAGGGTCCCCGACCCCCGGGTTTGGAAAAATAATGCGATCAACCATTCCAAAGGGGGGAAGAGGTGTATGCATAGGTATTATACTGTAACGAGAGTGAATTCCAACAACAAAAATAAACAACAAATAAACCACATTAAAACAAAAAATAGACATAATAATAATAACAACTTTAACTTTTTTTTACTTTGCGTTAAAACTTTGTTACTATTGTACATACACGCCCACACTGGTGTTTTGTGAGTAATAAAGACTCTGTATCTGAATTCACAATAGATGTTAAATTGTGACAGCAGGATTGTCCAGGATTGTAGGTGTTTAGCTGCGGTAGTTTGGCCAAGGTCGTGAGCAATTTAGTAAGTATCTAATCACGTATATTTTACTTTAATTTTCAGGTTGAACTACTTGTAATGAAAGCCTTATCCGTCGGTCTTGTAAAAGGTAATAAAGTGGGATCTCCACAACCAATGTCTTATAACATTGGGTTCTTGCTTTTATACAATCTTGTTTATTTTTTATTCTTCCATTGTTCGTTTGATTTACACTTGATTGCCGAATCCTGTCGAAATTCTTGCACTGAGTTACCTATACTAAATCAGCCGATGGAATTGGCTTTTTTTCTCTGATTCGGTACGTTGGTAGGCTAACAAAATGGTCGAGTTTTTACTCTGTGGCATAAGAATCGTGATTGGCAGATCAGGCGTAGGGAGCTCACCTTTCTGGTAAAATAAAATAAATGTTTTATCTCACAGCATTGCTAGTATTCACTAGCTTGTGAAGGTCAATGAATTCCTTCGTTATGAGAATAACTCAAAGTCGCCAATCAGAAAGTAGCCTGACGGAATCTCGTTCCCTAGGGTCCAAGAGGTAAAGCAATACCCAGGATTCTCATTGACAGATAAAATAACGGAAAACAATAAACTCGCACATTTTACTTGACTGAAAAGGTGAGCTCTCTAAGGAACCACTTCCTTAGCATCCATTTGTTTTGTTTTTTATGTTGCTCTTTTTTGTGTATGTTTGTTGTAGTTAAGGTCTCGTGAAAGGTAAAAATGGAAATATCCATAATATGGCTTTTTTCCCGAAATGCATTTGATACAGTCCTAAAGTATATTTCTGAACCCTCGAATGACGCGTGAACTGTTTTCCTAGGCATCAATTGCCCATTCTTTTGTATTGCCTGCCACTCATTTTCTATAAATTCATTAACTTTACACGCTTTTTCTAACACTTTAATTTTAGGTCAAATTTTCACCTTCACGAAGCTCCTGTCCCCGCACACTTTAAGCTATCGGCGTCAAATTTTCTGTGTCGTTAGAAAATGATAACAGCTAAAAAACCGTGTCAGGGAATTTTATTTTTTACTTGAAAAAAAAATTTGGATAAATTTTGCGGCCGCAAACTGTAAAAAATGCGACTTTCAACTTCGCGACCTGATATTTTCGTAAATATGCAAAATATCGAAAATCGCTGACACGGTTTTCCAGTTCATTTCTCCGAGACTAAAATGTGAAATTGTTTAACAAACCGCTAGCGGTCTGGAGCTTCTCAAGTAAACAAGGTAGTTTTTAGTTCGGGGTCTTAAAAATACATGAAACATTTAAACTTCGATAGACTAAACAACTTCATAAGATAGAGCATTTTTTTAGCTTTAAAATGATATATAGCTGATTATCATAGCATAAATTACGACGCACCGAGAATTTTTTTTTCCGAAGACACCCCTCACGGGTTTACAGAGACCTTAAATGCTGGCGTAACGGCTACACTGATTTCTCTTTTTTTTTTGTTTCAACGAATAGGGTCTATTGACGAGGTGGAAAAGACAGTCCACGTGACTTGGGTACAACCTCGTGTACTGGATGTCAACCAGGTACAGATTTTGTATTTTGACAACAAATATAATAATAATTATTTATTCCATACAAAACCAATTACACGGTATATAGGATACACTAACAATATATGGGTATAAAAGAAAAAAATACATAAGACTTAATGAGACTCATTAGATTCTTCAGCATCTCGAACCATCGCATTAAAACGCTCGAGAATATCAAAACAAAATTTGGCAGTTACCTTAAGGTTATTCCCCTATTTTGCACGGCGCACGCTGTTCTGCGCATGGACGCGCGATCAATTCGTTCGAAAATGACGCAATCGAGCGCGCGCGCGCAAGCTAAATATCCCCATTTGAGCGAGAAACACCAAGAAAAAGTCGTGTTTTGGGATATTGCGCGAAAACAAGATTGGGCACCCCCATTTTTTATTTTACCATTTTGATAAGACTATCATTCCCCTGTTATAAAAAAAGTTTAAAGAAATTTCCACGACAAGTTTTTGAGCTATCGTCATAAAAAGCCCCAAAATGAGACACCAAAGACTCACAAATTATCACGAGCGCTGCGCACATTTTTGCACATTTTCAAGAGTAGCGTCAACACACATAGAAAATTAAACATTCCAATGTTCGTCCTAGGTAGTGAAGCATCCAACAATTCTGTTCAAACTTGCAAGCAAACTGGATTGCTTCATTAGTGAGCGTTTTATCACAATTTTCTTGTTTCTCGTATTCCTTCACAAAATAGCCCTCAGGCACTAAAAATGGGGTATGTTTTCGCCATCACAGTTTCTAAACAAGCATGGGCACCCCCTCTTTTTATTTCATATTTTCATTCCTTATATACTAAATAGTAAATAGACAAATTAAGAAAAAATTATACGACAAGTTTTATTTCAGGGGAATTACCTTAACGACAGACTCGTCACACATCGATAATAAGTAAACGCATATATTGCGCAAACCTAGTTGGCCAAAAGAAACATTCATTTTTAAAATGTATGAGCCATCAAATTTGCAACTTCGATAACACCTCTCCAAATTCAGTCTCATTCTCATCCGCTACGGCAGATTTCAATTTCAAGCTGAAATTTTACTTGTTTTGGGGGTATTTTTGTCGTTAAAAAGGTCACCTAGAATTTTCGGATAGTCAGAGTTTTCCCCACTTTCGGAGAAGGCTTGATTTCAATCTCTAAAATAATCTGTTTATTTACCATCTGCTTTCTCGTCTTTAGATTGCAAACATGAAAGAGCGACTTACTGCTTGGTGTGACAAAGTCAAGACACAAGTCTACTCCGTCGAAGATCAGGTTCCCGAACTAATTGTATAACATAGTCATGTCCGGAAATGTTGTCGCGTGTTGCTGTCATGGCATTGTTTGTCTTGCATGACGTAAATGGTTTGAGTGACATCGTCTCGCTGTTGTACCGGGTCATGTAGAACCTATCGAAAGACCTAACCCTATAGGATTGCTACACCACAGTGAAAACAATGGAAACACAAGAATAGAACTAGAATACAATAGAACAATGAGGTGCATCAAGCCAATAGCGTTAGATCTTACGAGAGCTGCTACATAACTGGTTGTACCTGTCACCTTACATATATAATGTGAAATGACAAATCAAATTTCGCGGTTTTTGTGTTAGAACGTCGTTTCGCAGTCTGGACACGTGGTATAGCATCGTAAGTTTTACATCTTGTTAGTGTTTAAACGGCGCACGTGGCGAGATCTTGAAACAACCCAGCTTCTTTTTCGTTCTCTGAAACGTTTAGAAGAGTCGACACCAATAAACCAGAGTTATGCGATAACCATCTATTGTAAAGTTTCTTATTTTATTGTTTAGTTCTAATATTCAAGCCAATGCGTTACATTTATTCCTTCTGCTTTTACTGACTGCTAACTGAAAGGAGAAAACTAACTAGATGGATTGACCGCTTTCTTGCAAGGTTTCTCTCTCTTGCCTCTTGTCTATCAATTACTGCACTAAGCTTAAAAAGGATTTTCGCTTATTTCGGTCGGGCCCGGTGGACCGTCTTTATATTTTGTCTTAGTTGCACTCTGAATCACGTCATTACGATTGACTAGAACTAAACATAATTTGGCTGTTTTGTTTCATTAATGTTGAAGTTAAGGAGGCAAGCAGTTAATTAATTTCAGTAATAGAGGTCAGTTTCAATCGCGGATTTTACCTACCAAGAGTGCCACGATTTCTCTTACATTTGTATCACTCATTCTTTGTTCATTATATTTTCAACGACAATTCAGATTTTAATATCAACCTGTATAACATTCATCAGAAACATATAACTTAGTTGAAACATGTAACGGTGAACCATGCTGTGGATTATTCGTGGCGAGTTTATGACACTATTTGGTCAATAATGAACTTTCGACTGCTAACCCAAGCAGGAGTCTCTTCATAATATTTCATGTTTTGCTCAAATAAAGTAAAGCAACAGTGGTAGGTGATAATATACTAACATTTAACCTCTTGAAGTCTTGCAACAACATTATTTTCAAAAGCTGTTCAATTGTTTATTCTGCGAATACTCCACAGCTTGGTACTAAAGCTATGTATGTTTGTTACACGTTTCAACTCGCTTATACGTTTCTGCATTCATATAATCAGGCGTTTCACTAAAGTCAAAGTTTCCCAAAAAATCGAGGTGGATTTCCTTTTTGTCTCTTTATTCGTGACTATAAGTGACTTGATCGCACATCCAAAATAAGGAAAGATGCCGTTTATTTGGCGTTAATATCTCTTTTGGATCAAGAGATATTCAACATTTTCTCTTGATATTGTGAAAACTGACGTCACAAACGGAATGGAGTACAAGAAGCCAACAATACACGTTATTCCAAAATGGCCGACTGGCCCTTGTGACCTCGTTCTCATGAAATTATTATTTTCTTTTATATTCACTCAAGCTCAAAGACGAAAGATAATTTCATGATAATTTCATATTTTGTGTATAATTCTGTTTGGGATAGAAGCTTGGTAATAACAAAGAAGGGCTAAAACCATAACCTCTGAAATGTTTATTACCGTTACTTGTTTGTTACCGCCATTCCTTCCTTATTGTTTTCGTTTGATATTAGATGACAAATTACGTGTATAAATCTCTTAATAAACATCTTAAAACAAAGTTTCAGATTTGATTTACCAAATTCAATCAAGAACATTGCTCTATATTCTCTAAATCAGTCGATGGAAATGGATGCTTTTTCCAACTTGGTATGTTGCTATGCTGTCAAAATGGCGGCTGACACAGTCTCTTTAAAGAGCCTGTGTCAGCCTCCATTTTGTCAGCCTAGCAACATACCGAGACAGAGAAAGCATCCATTTCCATCGGCTGATTTAGGGGATGTAGTGCAATATTTTTGATTGAATTCGATAAATGAATAATAAAACTTTGTTTTTAGAAGACTATTTCAAGATTTCTACACGTAATTCGTTGTCTGATATCAACTGAAAACAATAACAAAGGAATGGCTGACACAGGCTCTTTAATGTCTCTATTTGTTCATAACGACGCCTTCGGCTCTCATTATTGCTGGTGGTGATATCGCACATGGTTTGGTCATCCCCATTCTGATGCCTGAACGCAATGGGAGTGGAGTCATTACCATCTCTCCATCATGTTTAGCCGGCTCGTTGTGATGACTGGATTCCATTGCAAACTCGTCTTCGCATTTGCAGCAGCTGCTCAATGCATTGTTGAAGCCTGCAATGTAAGAGGTTACGAGCTCATCAACAGATGAGCGTACATTTTTTGAACGCCTAACTGCATTTTGACTTCCGTCCATCAAACTTGTTAAGGTTACTGAGAACCTCCGCGCACGTTCGAAAAAAAAATCATACACGTCCTTAGTTTAATCAAAATATGCCATCCTTTATATCGTTGGAAAGCTTATAAAATGGACTAGCGGGCTATGGCAAAAAGAAATCACTTATCGATACCTGTATTTTTTTTTAAAGCATTGATTAAATATTTTGTGTGCTGTTTTCACGAGCTAACGCTGTCGAACTGCTGGACCATGACTCCCAAATAACATATTGTTTTAATCCTTAAAGGTGTTTCTCAAAAACCGTGTCTGCGATTTTTTAAATTTTGTTTACTTCAAAAGTTATGATTTTTTTAAATTTTTAGAGCATGAAAATTCTACAAAATTTGACCTTCCAAATTTAAAAGTTCGATAACTTTTGAACAAAGCAAAATTTTTAAAAACGCAGACACGGTTTTTGAGAAACACCTTTAAGGGTTAAAACAATGTGTTACTTGGGAGTCGAGGTCGAGCATTTCGACAGCGTTAGCTCTTGAAAGTCTCACGCCCGAATTTTTAATAAAACCTTTAAAAAAAATTTATTATGAAAAAAAATGTCTTTTTGCCATAGTTCGCTAGTGCATTCTATAAGCTTTTCAACGATATATAGGTTGATATATTTTGGTTAAACAAGGGCGTGTATCAGTTTTTTTTTTTCGAACACGTGCGCGAAGGTTCTCAGTAACCTTAAGACGTGTGCCTGGTCTTTTTCTACGTTTCGTTTGCAATTTATGGCGAAAAATACTTTCGCGATGAACAAAGCTCATTTTTTTTTCAAGCAATTTATTTTACACGCGCGCTTTTCAAAATAGGGAAGCCATTCGATTGCTCTAGGCCCATGATGCATTGCATGCGTAGAATCGAGAAACAGGCTAATTGATTCTTCAAGAATTATAGCAAACTGATTATTGAAGACCCTTAAGCGTGATTCCCAAAGTAAAGCGCGCGCTCTTTGCCAATCAGAGTCGAGACAGTTATTAAAATGTATAATATTGCAAATTTATACCGTTTCCGCACTCGCATTAGCTACCTAACTTGTTTTTTACTAGCGACGGAAACGTGGACGAAGTATGAAATTCATAATTTGAAATTCCTGATTGGTTTCGATTCCTATACGCTTTCGTTCAATCGATTTTCACTAGAACTTAAGCGACGGAAACGGGGGAGACGGAACAAAAAGGAAACATGTTCTGCCTCCTTCGCTCTTACGTCTCCGCTACCGTCTCATTTCTTTATTTTCAAACGAAGCTTCCTTACGTCTCCGTTTGCGTCACGGTATCCGCTATACTTCGCTAGTGAAAACAAACCTGAAATATGTGAAACACAGATTAAGCAGATACCACTTTTTTAATCTAAACATTCATTCTATGTTCAAGAAAAATGATATAACATCTTACATACAGCAATGTACAATCTTACATACAGCAATCTCTGATCCCTCTCGGGGTCAGAGATTTTTTCTCTTTCTCCGCTTACTAGGGCTAACGCTCAGAAGCACACATGGGATCATTTCATTAGCACGTTAGCTTTCACACAAGGTTAATTCCTTATCTCCACTCTATACAGCAATATTGTTTGATGTCCAGTTATCTGTGTTTTATTTCCAAGATTAAAACCAATTTTCCTCGCATAAGTCAAGGCTAGAAATTGCGAGCAGATAATCGCCTATGCGACCAGAAATCAGAAACTTAGACGCCAGCTGCCTGGTACTACCTCCAAGTGGCTTGTGCTCTCTCTCCTTCTATTTCTAAAAGATTTTAGAAAATAACACCTATGTTGTATTGTGAATGTGCGCATTCTGATTGGTTAAAAGCGTGTTTGTAAGAGACCTGAGAAACACGATTGTCACGCAACGCTGTCGCGCGTGTGTGTGTTATTTTCTAAAAGCAATAAAAATACTTTCTGCGTGCTCTCTGGTTTCTTACAAACACTCGGGGAATGTTGGTCGAACTGATAAAACTTGAAAAACACTCGCCTTCGGCTCGTGTCTTTCAAGTTTTGATCAGTTCTCCCAACATCCCCCTCGTGTTTGTAAGAAAGCAGAGAGCACGCGGAAAGTACTTTTATTGCTTAAGTAAAAATTATATTTTTTTGTAAAAAGAGTGCTAATAAATTTACTGTTACAAGAGTGCTAATAAATTTACTGTTACTGTTACTGTTACTGTTACTGTTACTGTTACTGTTACTGTTACTGTTACTGTTACTGTTACTGTTACTGTTACTGTTACTGTTACTGTTACTGTTACTGTAGACTAAAATATGAAAATCCGCGAACGAGGTATTTTGCCAAGCTGGATCCTGATAAACGGACCTGTCAACCAGTTGAACTGAGAAAAATATATATAATGAAAGGTCGACGAACAGCTTAAACGATGATTATTTAATACGATATTTCAATCGGCCATTACCGATTCAAAACCTGAAGAAGATCGGTAATGGCCGATTGAAATATCGTATTAAATAATCATCATTTAAGCTGTTCGTCGACCTTTCATTATATATACTGTTACTGTTACTGTTACTGTTACTGTTACTGTTACTGTTACTGTTACTGTTACTGTTACTGTTACTGTTACTGTTACTGTTACTTGATGCCACCTGGCGAGCAAAAATCATGTTTAGGCATAGTTAGTTCAGGTGCTCAGTTTTGTGCACTTGGTCACCAGCTGACGCCTAAAAAAAGGGTTGATTTCCAGCCCTGATAGTATGGCGAAGGTCTGACTTGATAGTTGTATGATGTTCGTGTAATCTTACCGTCGCGATAGTTCTGGCTAAACAACAGGCATATAATAGGGTTGAACGCTGCGTAGGACTGCTCCATTATCTTTGTTATGAACCTCAACACTTCAGTAGTGCATTTTGGGAGTGTTTGCGATGGCGCCCCTATAACTAAGACAACCTAGAATGTAGAAGAGAAAGAGATAGCATCGGTCAGTTAAAGGTCCATAGTTTGCACTAGCGTAGTATGGATCTCTAATGCCGTGCACACTATCTATGGCCCGCTGAATACATAATTTTCTTTAACAAATCACTGTATTTTGGACTCAGTTCATAACTTTATGAACTGAACCCAAAATACAGTGATTTGTTAAAGAAAATTATGTATTCAGCGGGCCATATCTCGGTCGCGTTTCAACCGATTCACCTCATTTTTGGTGTGTAGCTTTCAATCAATATGCCCTTTCGAAAAAAATGAACAAATATTGCTAAACTGAAATATTTGTTTTTGTGACGTCATCATTTTAGGACTCCATTAAAGCGCGAAACAAAGGAATTATTTGCTTCAGTGACCACGAAACAAAGGCGTTCAATGACCAAAGCAACCTTTTCTGAATTTGGTGTATATTATCTGAGGGATGAAGTAAGCAAAAAATACCAAATGATTCGTTTAAGAAGCTATATCAAAAACTCGACAGTGTTTTTCATCAGTTTTTCCAGAACCTGGAAGTATATTAAAGGCCCATCACCAACCGGGAGCCTTTGCGCCCCGTTTTCTTTTGTTTTCAAATTGACCCATTGCTTTTCGTGTGCTCTGATTGGCCAAGAGTCCGCAAAGGCTCTCGGTTGGTGGTGGGCCTTTAAAAAAACTAGACTTTGCCTCAATCCACTTCTCGGTGTTTGGAGAAACGCGTTGTTACTTACCTGGGGTATGAAGCAAGCAAAAAACACCACTGTTATCGCCACGGCTACGACCAAGATCTTGCGCTCCTGTATCTCCCTGGCCTTGCGTACCGTGTACACCTGTATTCCAGCTCCCTCTGACGGCCATTTCCTTTTCAGCTTGATAATAATCAACGCATATAGAACTATTATAGTAAAGAGCGCAAGTAGAAACAGCCCCGTGAAGCAGATGTTGTAGTAGATCAGAGCTCTTTCAAATGATGGCCAGTCTTGGTAACATATTCGTCTACCGGCTTCGTTACGCTTGATTCTAAATACGGAGAAGTAAACAGAGTGCATGCAAACAGCGATGGCCCAAATGAGAGGAAGAATAATGCGCACGTGTAATTTTAGGAAGGAGTCCCTGATTGGATGAGCGACTGCGTGGAAGCGTTCAGCGGTTATCCCAATCAGACTCAGTATAGATACGCTGAGTGATACGTCCTGTATGAAGTAGGCGAGCTTGCAGAGCACCTCTCCAGTCGTGCCTCCAACAAGCCATGCCTCACGTCCGTACAGAACTTCCACAATAACTCGAGGAACTCCAAATATGGCCTGCATTACGTCACTGGCCGCCATATTGGCTATGAATAAATTTGCCGCAGTGCGCATGCGTGGTGTACGGTATACTGTGGATAGAATAAGCGAATTGCCAATAATAGAAATAATGAAGATTACTCCATAAATAGTTATAACGCCCGTTTGGACTGCGTTACTCTCCTCTATAGACGCGCAACTCGGATAACTAGATGTTCCGTTGGCAAGGTCACCGTTGCTAAGATTGCTAGTAGAAACGTTTACGTCGCCCATCGTCTCTGTTGTTCTTGGTGATGATTAAGTGTTTTTTCTTGGTGATGATTGAGTATAAATGACGTCTAATGATTTGATTTAAATACAGCAGCGTTAAGAGTCTTCACACGGAACGACTGACACCCTTGTGGTCTCTTTAGCTGTTCAATACACCAGAGTAGAGTAGCTGTAACTTGTACCACAGTCTTTTACAACCACAATCGAGTTACAAGCGTTGTTTTGTAGGCTCTGACACAGAAGATATCCCTGTTATTGTCGTTAAAAAAGGAAATTAATTTTACTCATACTGACGTGACCTTTCGCTAATGTTTCCTCAGATGTTGTTTTATCCGTTCTCTTATCGGATATGATTTCGCGTAGCTAGTAATCACATTGTTGTCACTAGATACCCTCGGGGGTAGAACCTTGTCAATGCATGTTCAACCCCCGTCATAGGAAAGATAATTCCTTGTTCTTTGACAAATACTTATTTCAGTGCATGACATTTGATGTCCCTCTTAATGTCAGCACGTTTTCTGAGAATGATAGAGTGTTGGTTTTTTTTCTTTTGTAGAAACGTTATCCCCACAATGCACTTGACAATCGAATGGCGAAAAATATTGCCTTTATTTATGTGACCGCTCTAGTTTTAAAACAGCATTCAATGTATTTTTCTTTTTCTATAGAAATTGTTTGCGTGGATGCATTACCACTAAAACGCGCCTCTGGGGTTTCTAGTTCGCCGTTTTCTACTGATGTTAACATCTATAGCTTCTTTTCCTTTTTGCTAATCGTTTTTCCAAAGGTTTTCATTCTGTAGACCTCTTGCAATAAAGGAAATTGTAAATGGCTCTATTATTTGGTTTCACTTTTTTCAGCTTATGCAACTTTTTAAGAAATACGTCTCGCATGCGAGTCATTCGTGTTTAGACTACTGCCGTTTGGTGTGCCACCGGCTCCGGTCATTTAACATTCAGTTCCTTTTTACTTAGGTTTTTCACGTTTCATACGTTTCTCCCTATAGTTCTTCTTAGCCAAATGAAGGCCTTAAATGAAAACCCAACTGATCTTTACTGCCTGGCTTACTCCACTTTCACAAACCCTCTCTGCTACTTACTTTATTTAATATCTCTTCCGCAATACTGATGACCAAGGGTGTTGACGCGAAACCAGACGCTCGATCTCTTTCGTTGTTTGTGAGGCCCCCTTTGTTTTTCATCGGATTGTTTTCTCAGTAAAATCTTTCCGCCTTCTGTTATCACGCCCTGCTTATTTGACTATCATAGCTGCCCTTTCGCGACTATCAAAACGACTTAATTGTCATGTCGGTATAATCCTTATGCAAATTCCGTCATATTTTCCTTTGCGTTGTAAACCTCTACTTCACCTTAACTACAAGTAACAATTAGTGTTATTTTTACCATTACTTTTTTCTCTGACTTTTGATACTTTCTATAGATAGTAGTCTCCTTAAGATAGACGACGCGTTTTTCTTTATTTTACGTCCTTCAAAAATACACCGCTAAGCTTCTTACCTTTTAGAAGTGGCGCCGTTTTAACGTCCTTACGCGCGTGTATTCTGTCTCGTATGCTTTCCCTCTGTCTTGTTCAAAAGGACTCAAGTTTAAAAGTCTTGATGTTGAAGGCTGTTGAAGTTATGTAATTATTCTGTCATTTGAACACACGACAGATTGACACAAAGTGCATATGACACGTGACGTAGGCAGTAATTGTTACAAGTTTGGGTTCCGCGATTGGCAAGTTCATCTCTGGTTTCAACCTGCTGAAAATACCTCTTTCCTTCTCCAACAATGAAGACTATAAAGTTTCTGTGCGAGTGAAAGTTTAGTGTTGGCTTACTCGAATGAATCGGGTCGAACAAATCCCGAAAACAGGAAATTGCTTTTAGTCTGCCCGTGCTAAATTCCAGTGAACGCCAGACCAGGTTATCAGTTCACGTTTTTCTATATGATATTGCAGAGGAAGTTGACTTAAAATCAGCAGTCAGAAACAATGTCGTCGCGTATTTCCGCGCTCTTATTATGAGAAACCTTTACCTCCTGCCCTGAAGTTATTAGAACATCTGGTTGGTTCTGGTTTGGTCTATTTGATTCTGTTTTCCAGGTTAAAATATCCAGCCCTGTTTCTATCAGATTTCGCTTAAATTCGCTTAAATTCCAATAAGAGTACTCCGATGTGTGATATATTAATTCCTTGACTACTCTCTACTGCCAATCCTGTGGTGCATCTCCCAATAATATCGCCGAAGTATAAAGAGCATTAAACCCGTAGATAGATGATCTTAGACCATTTACTTTCCCAAATGCACAATGACTTCGAGATTAATTCTGTTGATAAACCATATCTTTTTCTTTGGTGTTTTCGTTTGTTTTTTGTTTCCCAATTGTTTCCTGTCGGTTCGTGAAAATGATCTTTATATATTTCCTTCATGAACAGAAACTCTGATCCGCTTAGTAAGTTAATCTTCTAATTTGTCTCCTTCTTTTTTGCAAACTGCAAACATCAGCGGCAAATGTTAAAAGCAAGCACTTCTCGGTATGTCTGCCCAGGGAAGTGTGCTTTAGGTGTGCTTTAGTCCAGAAGATTCTGTGGAGTAAATAAATCCAAATCACTTACATATACGCATTCAGAAACGAATATCAATCGGTATTTTATCGCATTGAGTAGAAGGTCAACAACTATTCGTTTCTCTGAAATATTCCTACATAGTGACGAGTAGAAAGTCAACTTGTAACTATTCTTAGTTTCTCTGGAATATTCCTACATAGTGATGATTAGAAAGTCAACTTGTAACTACCCTGTTTCTCTGAGGTATTCCTACGCAGTCACCTTGAGTGTACCACAGAGTGTAGTCTAGTCAGCACTTCATTTATCTAGTGTAAATTGTAAGCTAGTTGATAATCATTTGCCATATATGCTAGTAAATTTGACGGCTATTTTTTTTAGTTAACTAACGACCCAAGCTTAAACAAACGCAAAACATGAATCGATTCAGCTGTTGGCCGTTCTAGTGTTCATTTTACACTAGGTAAATAATATTTTATATTCTGTGTAAGTTACAATTATTTAATGGTTGGTCATTCAGGCTATATATGAGCAAAATAAAATTAACCGGGCACGGAACTTTTTAATTTTGTCCTTCTAATCACGCATCTTTTCGGTCACAATCTCGTACGGTGTTGAAGAGATTCTACACGATGAACGTGCGTGCGTGCGTGCGTGTGTATTTTCCTGTCCCTCCGGATACGTAAGCGTGTTTATTAAAAACAAACCTCAATAAAAACACAAATAAACGAAACAAATCTCCAAATTTTAAAGTCCTGGTCTTGTAAGCGTAGACATCCAGCAGTTTCGCGGATTTGTAAAAAATAATATTTTTATATACTTCTCTTGCATCAAATACTAATTCATTTTTGTCATGACGCCAGTATTCTGTCGACCGGCGCGTTTCCTTGCACTTTCCGTTGATTTTTTTTTTCCACTAGTCATTTTGTGGCGTAGAAAATATTGCACAGTTCAATTCCATCGTCATATGTACCTTTCATAGATTTAACACTCCAAGACTAAGAATTAAGTTCAGTTAGTGGATGCAGCTATTTTGGGATTTTGTTACACAATTCTAAATATCGAAGGAAAGCGTAAACAATTCACTATCCTGCGAGCAGGCGTTTCTTTCTGTCAGCTGTTTTGTTGTTGTTGTTGTTGTTGTTGTTTTGCAAAGTTGTGCGGGTCCGCTATTTCGCGACGTTGATTTTGTTACATAACAAATATCCACGTGAAATATCAGACGTGAGCTACTTTGCTAGCTATATAAGACTGAAAGAAATAAACCTATGCTCGCAACGTAACAGGAAATCAGCTTGATGAGGCTTTAAAATGGAGTATTTCTCTGTTGCGTATACGACATTCCTTGACACTTTTTTGTTTGTACTTTACTGATATACAACATGAAACTCAACTTTTGCGGTGAGATTATTAAACTGTATGAATAATTTAGAATGTATTTGTGTATTTTATTTTGTTATATTCTCTTGTACTATTTATCCTTTTTTTATCACAATGTACTAGTTATTGGTATTTTATATTGGATTAAACTATTGTGAAATTATTATAAGCAATTGTTGAATAATAATCTCGATATGTCATTTTGCTAATACCATTCATGATTGAATGCTTTTAGCTGTATAATTCACCGAATCATTTTAATTAAAATTGCCCCTTAAGGTTATTTGCCTCATATTTCCATTTTAAAAACCCTGGTAAAAACCAGTTCCTGTCTAATTTCTAATTCTTGTTCAAAATCATATTTTCCTATTTTTGTTGTGAATTGGACAGTACGTGTAGCTCTGTGGATGGATTTTGCTTTTCAAGTAACATTTTTACAATAATCATTTTTAGATTGTCTACGTTCAACAAAAAGAGATCACTTTTGAAACAGCACAGTTATTCTAATACTCTGTATGATATGCATTTGATCAGAAGATAAATGTGAGTGATCGCTTTGTGTCGTATGTACCGTGTACTGGCAGGTTAAAAACACCCTTTAAAAATGGAAATATGCCGATCCTTTGTGACGTCATTGTTTACATTCACGAAATTTTGAAACGCTGCATATAGCTTTGAAAGTGCAACGAAAAGCTCAAAATAAGTTCATTTTTTATTCTTTAAAAAATATTGACCTGTTTCCATATCATTTTTCAGGCTAGTTGAAGCTTTTCAAAATTGTGTTGTGTTACTGTATCGTCTGACAATTTGTTCGTCTTTGTACGTCTAGTGTGAATTCAGGTCGGACTTTAGTCGATTTGTTCGTCTATACGAACAAGTTGTCTATGAAAAGTCGTCTTCCTAGACGGCCAAACAGACGAACAAATTTAGACGATTTGTTCGTCTGAACATTTGTTCGTCCCATTTTCACATCAGACGATGTGTAGTCTACAGGCGATTTGTCCGTCCAGACGATTTGTTCGTCTCTAGTGACTAGTGTGAAAACGGCCATTGACTCACTTAGAATTCGAGGTATCATCTTGAAATTTCCCATATATGTTTCAATTACAGTCCTCTATTGATATTCAAACTCATCATTGGCCGTTTTCACACTAGAGACGAACAAATCGTCTGGACGGACAAATCGTCTCAAGACGAACAAATCGTCTGATGTGAAAACGGGACGAACAAATTTTTAGACGAACAAATCGTCTAAATTTGTTCGTCTGTTTGGCCGTCTAGGAAGACGATTTTTCATAGACGCCTTGTTCGTGTAGACGAACAAATCGACTAAAGATCGACCTAAATTCACACTAGACGTACAAAAGACGAACAAATCGTCAGACGATTTGTCCGTCCAGACGATTTGTTCGTCTTCTAGTGTGAAAACAGCCATCGTATAGCTCCCTCGAACGGTCTGATTCTGAACATTGTTTATGCTAATGAGCTCAAATTGGAAACAAAAGATCCTACTATAAAAAGGCTGAGACTGTTTTTAGAGTTGGTGGTAGGTCATTCCATACATTCGCACAACCGTTTGCAAATGAGTGTTTCATGCAGTTAGGATTCTGTTTTGGTATTACCAGCTTATATTCAGAATTTTTTAAATCATATTTGTTTAAGGTGGCTCGCTCGAAATGGTTTTTGCCGCTCATCTGTGTCCAGAGCTGGACTACCAGGTTATAGATATCGGGCTATTACTTTTTCGTTTTTTTTGCCGGATTAGCTGCGAATTCTCCGATCTTATATATAAAAAATATTGCAAATATTTTCGGCTGAAATCTTGACGATGCTCATTAGAAGACTTGAACTTTCATCTGGCCAAGTTTCAGAATTTTTTTTTGCTTTTTTCTTATTTCGGCCAGCCTTTCCCAGCCAGCACATCGAGTATCTCTTTCTATCGTTGCTTGGAGAAGCAAGTAAGAATACGTGTTCTCCATTCGAATAAGTATTCGTATCTCAGTTCACATTTCTGCTGTTTTTGGCCAACGGCTAATTCACCAAATGCGACCTAAAATTAATTTTTTTTTTTCGCCCAGAATGTCAAATTTATTTTTCATGATATTACTAAGTATGATACACCTGTTTCCATGTTGCTCCGTGAAACCATGTATCGCGAACCGTGTATCGTGTTTCATAGCCTGCAATGCGTTGTGGGAACAATTCCCGTCGAATAAAATAATACCCCAAAATGTTCGCATCTGGAAGCGCGATAAGCTTTCTTCATTACAGGTTTCCTTGGAAAATATTAATTAGTCTGCTGAGCATCATGAAAACTGAAAATAATTATTTTTGTTTCATTCTCAGAACTCGTTTCGTCAATGCACACGAGTCAGAAGCAAAACTTGGTTGAAAATTTGCATAACAACTCAAAATTATCTTTCCGTAAAACGGCAAAGCAAGAAGAGCACAATACTTTAAACCTGTTTCAGCCGAGTTTGTTATTTCGAATTTCTGATCGCTTTGCAAATGATTAGAATAGAACAAAGGTTTCTAGTTTGAAATATTTTTCTCAATATGCAAATATTCAGCAGGCGTTGCCTAGAACGTACTAAGAATTTGTCGAACAAAGTTGATCGGGTGAAAAATAATGCTGGTTTACAGAAGAAATACTTTCCGAAAGAGTTCTGTCATAGATTTCTGAAGAAGAAAAGTCCATTGGGCTTCCAGATGCGAGAAATTAGTTGTATTTAGTTGCTCCCATGACACACTGCAGGCTATGAAGCACGATGCATGGTTCATGGTACAGGTTCTACGAAGCAACGTTAATTGAAACAGGTGTATACACTATGTTATGAAAACTGCAGCAGTTTCATTTTAAACGCAGTATTCTAAAGTTCTCAAAATAGAACAGAACTCTCCCATTGGAAAACCTCCCACGACAGAATTTAACCTTTAGTTATAAATGCAATATAGCAATGCATTGATGATAAAAAAGACAAATTCCTTAGTTCCGTTAGAATGGGAGTGCTCCTTTGTATTTTCACGCCTTTGGGAAAACTACATACCAAATGAGACTGGAGCAACTTTTCCAATTGATTTTATGACAGATATATTTTGTAAAGAAACCTTTACCGCCTTGACATGTGAATAATTAGCCATTTCGTCTTGATCGTTTTTTTTTATCTCACAATAAACCTATTACCAGATTAGTGAATTTAAAAATTTTAAAGACTATATTAAATATACTATAAAAAAATTACAAATTTGTCAAATCATTTACAAAGATGAATAATAATAATAGTAATATAGATTTTAATGATCATAATTAATATTTTCAATTTGCAAAGTATATACATAGAAATATAAAAAGTGTTTTACAACTTCAAATTCCAGAATTGTTTTAAAATTTTGCTGAAAAGCTAATCACATATTAATAATAACATTTTTTTAATTAACAGGTTTGGCTTACAATACTTATTAAAAATAAAATATATAGATATCTAAAAAAAACCTAAAAAGATAGGTAAAAATCCTAATATAATAATAATAATAATAATAATAATAATAATAATAATAATAATATAATAATAGTTTTTTAATAATAATAATAATAATAATAATAATAATATTATATTAGTACTTTTTAAATAATAATAATAATATTAATACTTTATTACAATATAAAAATAATACATCAGCCTCTGGGAAGACAATACTAAGTACGCTTTTTAGCACTGTCTCAACCCATGGGCTACCTTACAGCTGTTTTGAGTATTCTTCGAACTCCCGGGATCGATTTCCAATGCAACCGTCAAAACCGCTTCCGTCAATCAAACTTTGAAACTCTTTGGAATACATAGAAGTCAGTTATTCGCCAGCCATCCTAGTGAAATGCCCCAACACACAGCATCTTTTGCCATGACCTAACTTACGGTCGGCTAAGACTCAAATTAGACCTGAGAGTTTGATTGACGGAAGCCAGAAAGCCATTGGAAGTCGTATGCGAGAGTTCGCAGAATACTCAAAACAGCTGTAACTTTACCTCCAATTCCTGATGTATGTGACTTAGTAGTAAGCAACAATTTCTTAGTCAATATTACCAGCGGTATTTCCCGTCAGGATACGTGTTTCGGTGAATCCTTTATGGTTTTCAATTAAAAAAGCACTCACATCTACGCGGTAGGAAACTAGAACAACGCCCCAACGCCGTTAGTCAAAGGAGGCTTGCCGCTAAAAACCTGCTTGCGTTAGCTAATAGGCTACCTGTCTCACGCTTTCTTAATTGAACACCAGTATCTTATTTTCAAGATAATCGCAGTCTTCTTCCTGTTTTCCTCGATCCTCTGCTGCCAGTGTGTCTCCACAAACACCTGTCACTTGATACCCATCATATTCTTCCAATAACAAAAATGCTTTCATTGTTTTTAGCTTAATGAACCACTCGTGCAGGGAAACATACAACCCGAACGTAACTCGTTTGCCTTAAAACATCTTGGCAAGCTTACCAGAAAATACAAAAGAATTGATATAGGATTTGGTATCTTAACCATCCTTTCATTGCCTCACTTGATTTCAAATTAATGCGAAGTTTTAATGTAATAGTCTAAGCCGTAGACTACGTATTGAACTCGACGTTCGTCATCTATAAAAGCATTACAGAGTTCGGAATCTGGGCCACTTTACCCAAAGTTTAACTGATTTATATAATCCTGAGATGAATTATTTCAAATTTAGTCTTTCAACTTGATTTAAGTAATATGCATCTCGTAAAAAATAAATGCTCGTTGGGTTTCTCCCTCCCTTGCTGCTCAGAAACGTCTAAAGGTGTGCACTTGTTAGCGATTAGCATCAGGACTTTAAAAGTAGCATTATTAACCTTGCCAATATCCACTATAAACAACATTCCCAAAATTCATTGAGTGCCATATCAGATTTAGAAGCCCTAAACCAAGGTACTTGGAAAGTTGCTTGATATGAAAATTGGATAATGTCTTCTTGTCTGAGAAATTAGCAGCTTTTAATGACCACAAGTACATGTACTATCAGACGGCGGATCTATGCCATAATTTCACATTAAAAGGTTTGGCACGTTTCCTAAGATTTCGTCTTTTCTGTTTGTTTATTTTTTTTCCCTGTGTCAAAAGGTATTAGCTTTATTTTCTTTTCAAATCCCATTTGAATTAAGATAACACCGTTTAAAACGCAAAAAGGTGTATATAATAGAATGTATATTTTATCAATATCATTGACCTTACTGAGGTTTTTCTATAACATTCTATGCAATCTTTTAGAGAAGCAGGACTTATTAAAAAGGCATAAGGCCGTGACTCGCACTCTATCTTTAATTTTTTACCAGTTTCCAAAACAATGTGAGAAGAAGACAAGCGCGCGCTCTATAGTTCGGACAAATCGTTTCAAAGTTATTGCTTATAGCATTTTAGTTTTTTAATTATTAATACATTGTAACATTAGATATGTAATTTGTATCTATTGGTCAATAAAGAGGATACAAATTGGAGACAAAGTCGAGGCAACTCATTGTTAGTGTAATTACTCAATTCGCCTTTGTCAGACAAGCGCCATCTTGAATTTTTTAGTCGATTTATTCAGCATGGAAACGAGGCCAAGCAGGCGCGGTACTGTACTGTACTGTACTGTAGTGTTTTAGTACTGTACTGTACTGTAGTGTTTTAGTACTTTACTGTACTGTAGTGTTTTAGTACTGTACTTTATACCACGCCACAAAAAATACAGCCAATCAGAATGCAGGAATGGCGTTGTTTATCGGCGGTATTCCACTCAACCTTCCCATCGCGCACTGCGATAACGTAAAGCGTTGCTTTAATTTTCTGTAGCGTGGTATAAAATAGTATAAAATATACAATGATTTCTCGTGGCATACTGCAGAATATCCACTCGTCACTTGTATTTTCTAAGCATACACACTCGCCTGAAGGCTTGTGTGTACACCAGAAAATACAAGTGACGCGTGGGATATTCTGCAGTATGGCACTCGAAAGCATTGAATAACTAGTATGTATTTTATATCGTATATTATAATTGTAATCCGAGTGCGCGTTTTACTACTGTTGATCTATAAATAACCCTCTGCACGGGTGTTGGCCGACATTTTGAATCGGTCCTGTAACGTCCTCGTCCGGGACTGCTGTGCACTAGTGAAATCAATGCCAATTACAGACACCGCGGCAAAACGCAGTTTATATGCGCTATTAGCGCAGATTTACTGTCCTGTGAAAGGAAGACAATTGAAAAAATCTACATAACAACAAGCGAACGATAAATGTTGACTTTAAAAACCATAATTTTCGCCTTCGGTGCAAGCCTTAAGGTGTGAGGTGCAAAAGTTCAGAGAAAGAAGTTTTGTGTCTGGAGCTTAAGTTTTCCAAATTTCCAAGACAGCACGAGATATTTTTGTTATGTAGATTATTTGTTTACATTTCATGGGGAATCTTTAGCGCATGGCAAATGTGTTTTAGCCGCAGTGTCTGCCAAACCTCTTTCACGCTTTTCTGGTTGTGGTTGAAGAATGCCAACCATTCTGAAATGAAACAAAAAAGAAATAAAAAAAGGGTTTGTAGTGGATCTAAATGATATATCTCCCAAGAACGATGTTGTCCAACCAACCGCGAGACCATTATTTGGAAACCAATCGAATAAAGCATCTGAAATCATTATTGTCTATGAAAACCGAAAGTATTCTCTCTAGCGAAAACTTTGAGGTGGTAGTTTACATACTATTATAGTCATTTCTCAATCTTCTCGCTACAGTGATAGAAGAAATAGTATTAACCTTAATGGAATAGAATCCTTCGTGATAGACTTGCGAGTGTTACGAGCTTGTTTGCTATATCAGCAAGCCCGTTTGAATATAGCTTAAAGCCCCGATGTGAAGTATAATCTCGTCAGGCTTGTTGCGGGTTGGTTTAATCGGATGAACCACTCCTCGACCGGCCGTAGAATAAAAAATATGAGAGAATAGACCGATACCTTGTCTCAGGAGCGAGATCTTGTAGCCTTTGAACAGACTTCACTGAATTGAATCGCCTAAGACGAAGACCTTTAAATTAGGTTGGCGCGAAAACTGCGCGTTGCGGTCTTTGGTTATCTTTTTAAGGAGATAAGGCGTGCGCATCATTGTACCTGAAGATATAGGTTCGTTCTGTAGGTACCGGAGCTGACCGGAGCACAGTATACGTAATTCAATAGAGACAATGGACCCGAGACAAAGGACTCCAAGTAACACAAAGAACGAAGCTAACACAGAATACAATAGTCTCCGGTACCTACAGAAAGACCCAAGATATAACCGTGTAAAACTTATATCAGGTTGTTTGTCGGCTCTTTCGCTACCGGATGATATTGCTATGTTTTTGTTTATATGATTCATTGCATCAGAAACTCTGACTAGATGCAAAGGATTTCTACTATTATTGGCTTTCTCGCGTTTCTACGGTCACAACCGCTGGACTGACAAAAAAAAAATTGTCGAGTCTCTGAATTTTGACGGACCGACCAACCGTATCGACTTTTCTCTGTTCCGAGTAGCTTGCTTATAGCTTTGAATTCCTTTCACCTGGAGCTCTGATAAGAGAATGGGGGGTCAAGTGGTGCACCGTCGACCTCAGGTTTGTTAGCCGATGGCTATTACGAGTCATGGACGTTAAATAAGGACATTTACTTTACTTTACTTTTACGGAGTGACGCAGAGTGAGTAATGAGAAGGGTGAGTGGGTCCCTACTTTTGAAACGTCGACGCGACACGAATTCGTCCGGTCTTTATTATTATCTTTAATTGTCCGCCTTATCTTTACTGAAGATAGAAACCGCACGCTTGTGGGAATTCCAAAATTAGTTGATTTGGCCTAGTCAGGATGTTAAATAAATAATCAAATAATGCCAGCTGATCGCTCTGATTAACCTATCACAAGCTCAAAAAAATCCTAAGCTTAGATTTTAATTTCTAGCGAATTAACCATGGGCCACCTTAACTCCTTAATTGAGCTCTCGCTCGCTTGAGCTCTCGCTCGCTCGCGCTAAGTACGGCAAGGTATCGAAGGTATCATGTCGCATCAGTCTTGAGGGAAGATTGTGTAAATCAACCTTTAAACATTGAATCCACCCTTACCTTTTACCCATTTTTCCAATTTTTTCTTACCACCGTATGCATTGCTATGCGACCTCAAAATTCACTGTCGCGATTGGCGATTTTAGGCAAGAAACTGTAATGTTAATTTTTTTTAACCAAAACGTTAAACATTCGAGGCGAGGATCGAAGCCAAAGGATAGCTTAGAACCATTTTGGTTGGATTTGGCAATCAATTTCGACCCTGCAGAGGCCGAAGCCAGCGTTTTGGTTTGACTGACAAGCTAAAAGTCGCCAATCCCATAACAGCGTAGCAATGCATACAGTGGTAAGAAAAATTTGGAAAAGGTAAGGGTGGATTCAATGTTTAAAGGTTGATTTACACGATTTTCCCTCAAGACTGATACGACATATCCTTGTCATACCTACGACATTTGCCTTTAAAGCACACACGCACGACTTTGACGCATACACGCACGACTTTGACCCACGCGCGCACAACTTTGACGCACCGCGCACGACTTTGACGCACACACGCACAACTTTGATGCACCACGCACGACTTTGGCGTACACGCGCACGACTTTGATGCACTCGCGCACGACTTTGACGCACCACGCACGACTTTGACGCACACATGCACGACTTTGACGCACCACGCACGACTTTGACGAAACACACGCACGACTTTAATGCACTAGTGCACGACTTTGACGCACACGCGCACGACTTTGACACACAGACGCACGACTTTGACGCACAAACGCACGACATTAATGCGCACGACTTTGACGCACACACGACGACTTTGACGCGTAGTAAAATGTGCCAAAATCGCTGAGATTACGTGACATCGTACCAAATCTGGCTAAAATATTCATCATTTTTAGACTGAAAATTAATTAAGGATTACTCAACATTTTGCCTATTATACTGTGTCAATAGAAAATGATCCCCTAAAAAGCCGCTAAAAATAGCTCCCTGTTCTAAAAATAGAAAGTATCACGCTCTTTGTCACGGAAAGAGATCCGTGTGTTGGGGTTGCGTTCTCTGGGGATCATTTTCTCTTGACTGTGTAGTATAGTAGTTACCAGCCGCCATCACTTAAAATTATGTTTAGCCACGGCCCACAAGCGCGCGTTAACCTTACTGTTTTCACTTTAACGCTGATAAAGTGCAAGTGCAAAGTTCGGGAATGGGCAGTTTTGTAGAATGTTTATGAAACTATTAGCATGTAAGCACCCAAGTACTCAAACGTAGCGAACAGTAGCTAACAGGACCTGAAATATCAAGATAAATGTGTCGTTTTTGTCAATGCCAATCCGTGCGTGACGCGGGGTACCTGTGTTTTGATTATTGGGCTCCTGGGGCCAAAATAAAGGTGGCGGCCTACAAGAACAGCGATTTTCTCCAAAACCTGCAAGTTTTGGCGAACGTTTTGACAATTTAGGGCAAGAAATAAGCTAGGAAAACCTCTGGACTTCCAAATATGGTAAGTAGAAACTTCCATATAAGGAAATTTTAGAAAACGACACATTTCAACGGGAACTAGACCTGGGGTCGGTTCCTAGCATGTCAGATAAGGGTTAATATATAGATTTAGCCACTGGCTAAAAGCGGAGCTCCTGGTTATAAAATTTTCTATGTGAATGAAAGGGATTCCCATGTGTACATGGTTTATATGGTTGCTTTAGAGTCTTCACGAGATATTAATTTTTCAAGCATAGATGACGTCATCGATGACGTCATATCACGTGACCACTTCATTTCGTTCATATGGTGGCCTAGACTACACTACCCAAGTTTGGTTCTTTTAGAGTTTTCCCTTCACGAGATATTATTTTTTCAAGCATAGATGACGTCATCGATGACGTCACATCACGTGACCACTTCATTTTGCTCATCTGGTGACCTAGACCACACTACCCAAGTTTGGTTGTTCTAGAGTCTTCTCTTGACGAGATATTCATTTTTCAAGCATAGATGACGTCATCGGTGACGTCACATCACGTGACCACTTCATTTCGCTCATCTGGTGACCAAGACCACACTGCCCAAGTTTGGTTGTTTTAGAGTCTTCTCTTCACGAGATATTCATTTTCAAGCATAGATGACGTCATCGATGACGTCATATCACGTGACCACTTCATTTCGATCATATGGTGGCCTAGACCACACTACCCAAGTTTGGTTCTTTTAGAGTTTTCCCTTCACGAGATATTATTTTTTCAAGCATAGATGACGTCATCGATGACGTCACATCACGTGACCACTTCATTTTGCTCATCTGGTGACCTAGACCACACTACCCAAGTTTGGTTGTTCTAGAGTCTTCTTTTGACGAGATATTCATTTTTCAAGCATAGATGACGTCATCGATGACGTCACATCACGTGACCACCTCATTTCGCTCATCTGGTGACCTAGACCACACTACCCAAGTTTGGTTGTTTTAGAGTCTTCTCTTCACGAGATATTCATTTTTCAAGCATAGATGACGTCATCGATGACGTCACATCACGTGACCACTTCATTTCGCTCATCTGGTGACCAAGACCACACTACCCAAGTTTGGTTGTTTTAGAGTCTTCTCTTCACGAGATATTCATTTTTCAAGCATAGATGACGTCATCGATGACGTCACATCACGTGACCGTGCTACAGCACCCCCCTTGTGGCATAGACAAAATATCCCAAGTATGGCTGTCTTAGCATGTTCCCTTGAGGAGATATAATTTTTTATTTGCATACCACAGGGTTCCCATGTGTACACGGACGACGGACGGACGGTGGACACTATAGGTTTAATACCAGAAAAATAAAGAAAAAATCATATCTCCCGAAGGGAAGCTTCTCTAGAAGCCAAACTTGGACAAACTTTCAAAGACCATCAGAGGAACTCTACACCAAAGTCACGTTCCCTCACGCCATCAATGACGTCATCAAAATGATCCAAAATGCCCGTGACGTTCAAAAATCAACTCGATGGTATACGTTTTTCCCTTAGGTATGGTGCTCCGCTTGCGCGGGCCTTCGGCCCGCGCTGGAGCTCCGCTATCAGTAGATAAACGCTTATCCAACGGATAAATCCAGATCAAATCCTACACAACATAAATTTTATTCGTGGATAACTTTATCCAACCTTTCAGGAACTGGACCCTCAAGTTAGCTGGGCCTCCTTTGGTTTTGGCGGGAAAAGCAAACCGCGCGCGCCTGCACAAACAACTCGACATAATTTTGAATCAAAATCTAGTCAAACTATAATACAGATGAAAGTCATTGCAATATTTCCTAGCATAAACTACAGGGAATTAGGGGAAAAGGAATCCACGCTGAGGGCGGAAAGGTGACAGGGAAAATGTTTAATTTTGTGGGCGAATTGACCTTCTGGATGCAGGAAAGATTCGAGGCAACCCTTCGTAATTTTAGGTAAGTTAAGTCATTGTTACTGGTATCACAATATTCTTGGGCTAATAAGTTAAGTTAGTATATATAATAGGACTCCATGCTGTCCAATTAAGAAAAAATTGGATGATTCAGAGGAACTCCAAAATTGGACGAGGCCGCAGGCCGAGTCCAATTTGGAGTTCCGAGGAATCATCCATTTTTTTCTTAATTGGACAAGCATGGAGTCCTGTTATTTATTAATTATATAACATCCATGTTCAAACCCAAAGTGTCCAATTTTAGCGCGAACTGTCCAATTAGAGCGCGCGCGATCCAATTAAAAAATAATTGGACGATTCAAGAAAAATCGATCTGCCGGCACAATGGGATTTCGAGCTGGCTATATAATTACTTTTATAACTTTCTACAGTTTTCTTTGGAAACAAACTTCGAACTCGAACACCTAGTGGAAAAATGTTCACTTGGCCAACAATATGCGTAAAACTAACTCGGAAAATGTGTCATGGAACAGCCTATTTTCGTTTCGCTTGCTTTAGAAGTATTTTGCATTTCTTTGATTAATTTATATTATAAAATAATTTAGATAGTACGCGCGCTCTGATTGGCTTAGAGCCATGTTTGCATTTCCCTGTGCAAACATGGTTGTGACGTAACACTTGAGTGATTGGCGAGCCGGTGATTTCAAAACTTAGGTTAGGAAAAAGTAACATGTTTTAGGCAAAAACATTTATTGAGAAGTTAATATTACTTGGGTAGACACTTGACAAAGCACATAAAGCATGAGACTCGTAAAATAACATTGTTTTTGCTTCTTTACCTGAGTTCGGCACACAGTTCGACAGTCACAAAGTCTAGTTCGCCAGTCTCGTTTTGTAAATCTTAACTAATTCTGCCTCTGGATCCTCGAGTATTAAATGTTTGACAAGCCCAGAAGGTGGAAACAGCTGGATTCCTTTCTTCTTTGCCATGTTTGCCGTAAATAAAGCGTTCAAATTCGCTCTTTGCTGCTAAAGCATCAACATTACAAATGCCATAGTTCCGCTGCCAAATATGCAAGTTCTTGCTCGGGAGAGATTTTGTTTCGGCTTCATAGACGAAGAAACTCGGCCAACACACATATGTAAAGCAACGGCTTCTGTACTAAAGTCTTCTGTTCGCCTTCTGTCATAATTATTTGTATTTTGAATGGAAGATAGGCTCCATTTAAAACCACGAATGTCATTTTAAAACCACTTCGCTTGCCGCCATCTCAAAAAAACTTGCAGTCCGATCAGATAGATCAGAGATTGACAAATCATGCGATAGAAGGAGCGCTCTGATTGGCTGATGCGGCCTTTTCATCTGTATGGAGAATTTAGAGTCTCATCCACTTCAAAAACTTACTATCTATATTCCACGCGCATTTTATTTTGTAGATAATTATTTTATAAAACAAATAAAACACAGTTCCCGTGACTGCACATGCTTATGCAAACCTCGATGTGGTTTGGAGAATTCTCGAGCAGGTGCAAACACTCGCCTGCGGCTCGTGTTTCCACTGATCTGCTCTCGAATTCTCCCAACCACATCTCGGTTTGCATAAGCCTGTGCAGTCACGGAAACTGTGTTTTATTTGTTAAATGGTAATTGAACTGAGTGGAGTGCAATTTGTATAGGTATCATACGACTTCGAGTGCAATTTGAAACTTAATTTGCACGAGTGAGTTTTTCAAAAAGTATCAAAATTGCACGAGCCCGTAGGGCGAGTGCAATTTGAGCTTTTTGAAAAACTCACAAGTGCAAATTAATTTCAAATTGCACGAGAAAAGTCGTATGATTACTTATTAATAATATACACGCAAAAATTTTCAGAGAAAGACAGGTTTCAAGCGGCCACATTGTGCACCGAACGCATGCCAGACAAACGAGCAAAGTTTACAAATCCTAACTTGACAAGCTTAAATAAAATGAACTTGACACAACAATTTCATTTAAAAGGAACAGGTGGAGTTCTGTTTTGTCAATCATCAAATTTATTTCCGATTCCAAGGTATAAAATAACATAGCAGAGCCTGAATTTACTAGGTTTCTTTATTTAGGTTTCTTTATTTAGGTTTCTTTCAGTGTGTGTTCGGTCAACCAAAACACGCAAAATATTGTCCAGAAAGGTAGACATAGCTTCCACTGAAGACATACCTGAATTCTTCTCTTGTGTAAACTTTCTTGTAACAGCTAAACAACGAAGATTTACAGGAATTTGACCCCGGGAATCTTTGCGTATCAACAACTGCTTTTCGTGTAGACTTGTGCAGTTTTTTTTCCCGCTAGGTTCGTGCAATCAACGAAGATTTCCCTTCATTTCCTTCCATAACAAAGAACCCAAACTAAAACAAGTCTTGCTAAAGTCCATAAGGAGTTCACATTTTGCTTTCCACAAGTTTCGGAAGATGAATTTCATGAAGAGAAACCGATTTTTCTCCCTCCATTGCAATCGATCTCCATCTTGGCTGGCTCAGCAGAATCGAGTGGCGTGACTCAGCTAGCGCGCATTTGATTGGCTCGTACGCAAAATCCATTGTTGTATAAGCCAATAAGAAAGCGAGAAATTTGTAATTTGCATCTGAAATTACATCTTTTTGCACTGAAATTACATTTTTTTGCACTGAAATTACATTGAAATTGCACTGCTCTCGACCAATCAGAATCGAGAAATTTTTGCGTGTATATTATTACTTTTGTAATTGCACTGCTCTCGACCAATCAGAATCGAGAAATGTTTGCATCCATATTATTAGGTCTGAAATCATACGCGTGATTTCAAAATCAAACGAGCGCGCGTAGCGCGAGTTTGATTTGAAATCACAAGTATGATTTCAGACCAAAATTGCACGACACGAAGTTCAATTACCACTTTATTATATCCATTTTGAAATCACATTCTAGGCCCAGAGGATTCTATCAATTTATTTTCTTGAAACCGGAAATGCCTCAAAAACATTGTATGCAAAACGAACTCATTAAGTACTTATATGCAGAAATTGTCATGTGACAAACAAAACGATTTCGATCACTCATAACCTACAAAGTTCATTCCGAGTTGAGATCACTTATGTTTAAAACTAGAAGTTCCTAATAGGAAGTGAAGTGCTGTGAGCAGGCATTAAGATTTAAAAAGTAAGCAAGCGGTTGTTATGGTTACTGTGACTGCAAGTAAGTTTGAGTGGGCGATTCCATTTTGTTAGCCTCCGGCATGGGATTCAAAGAAAATCCATTACCCGACTCAGGAATTCCACACAAAATCTCACTTGATATATCGATCTTTCGCGTGAGATTTAGTGTGGAATTCCTGAGTCGGGTAATGGATTTACCTATAGAATCCTATGATATCTCTTTTTTGTGTAAATTGAGGACGAGATATCATAGGATTCAAGTATATTCAAAGCGTTCAGTCGGTAGATTCCGCCGAAAATAGCACTCAAAAAGGCGATATCGCCCTCGTCGCTGCGCGACTCGTGCGATATCGCTTTTTCCGTGCTATTTTCTTAGCAGAATCTAGCCTCCTGAAGCTTTGAATAATCCTATAGAAGTATACCCCCTTGGAAACTCTTGCTCTACCCCCCTCTGAAATACTTTTCAAGCAGAAGAAGAAATGGGGGAATTTCCCCAAAAATTGCAGGAAGATGGTTTTCCTGCCATTATTTTCCTGTAATCTGATTGGTCACTGCCTTTTAACCCTGAAATCTGATTGGCTGATTGATTTTTGTGTTTCATTTTGATTGGATGAGAAAAAGATGTGATTTGGACTCAAAAGGATGCGATTTGGGAATAAATTGCACTGTTGTAAGCCAATCAGATTGCAGGGATTGACAGTGATTTCAAAATGGATATAATAAAGCTTATTATTATTTTTTGTCTTAGTATTAATTGTCGTGTGAAGATAAATATGAGTCTTTCTGTCAGTTTTGATCATATCATAGTTAGTAGAGGGGGACCTCTACTAACTATGATCATATACTTCGTAGCCAAGTCCTAAAAATTTAGAGCAAAACACAAATCCAAATTTGAAAGCAGGTAAATTTTACACTAAGCTTCCTAAGGAATGTCTATTAGCTGGACATGGTGATAATAATGCACGCCCAAAGAGAGGGGGGGGGGGCTCACTAAAATAGAATATTTAAAATATCTGAACACCTGGATTTATATGAGAGCCAAAAGTCAAGGGAATGGTCATTATTTAGCATCTGATGTTTGCAAGTACAAATTATGTAAAACATCGATCATATGCATTTATCAAAGAAAATACAGTAGCCTTCATTTCTATGGATCTCTAGTATGTTCTCATCTGTTATTTACAGTATATTATTTAATTTTTTTAAGTTGAGCATGCAATGATTTTCATACTAATTAAGGAGAGAGTCACTTTTTTCAAGCAAATTTTAGGGAGGATTACATGCGGGGGGTACTACCCTATTTTGTTGGGTGGGGTGCTTGTCATACCTTTAAGGTTTTAAAATCAGACCTGGTACCTTTTGGGGGTAAAATGTGAAAACTTGCAATATTTTCCAGATAGGTACCAGATAGGGTTCTAGCAAATCAAGCAAGCAGGCAACAATGGTTTTATTGATATCACGCTTGTTGGTAGCCTGAATTTCGGACATATTTTCCCTTTTAAAAAACTGTTGGGTCCATTAGAGAAAATTACAGGGAAAATGCCTCTGAAATAATGGCTAACCTTGTTGGTACCTTTTAGTGGTCAAAATCAACTAAGCCGTGCCCTTTTGGTACCTTTTAGCGGAGCTCCCGCGGGCGCCGAAGGCCCCCGCGAGCGGAGCCCCATAGCTACATGCAGGAGAAAAAGGAACAAAAAAAAAGTGTATATGCATCCAACGATTCTGTCATGGACTTCCGGTTTGTGCGTTCGTTCGTTCGTCCGTTCGTTCGTTCGTTCGTCCGGAATGACCTCATCGAAACTAGAAAAATCAATATCTCAAGAAGGCAACATCGATAGGTGACCAAACTTGGGTAAAGTTATTCTGGAGGCAAGGGGGGTGCACTTCCAAGGTCACGTGACATGACGTCATCGATGACGTCATCAAAACTAGAAAAGTCAATAACTCAAGAAGGCAACATCGCTAGGTGACCAAACTTGGGTAAAGTTATTTTGGAGGTAAGGGGGGTGCACCACCAAGGCCACGTGACATGACGTCATCAAAACTAGAAAGTGAATATCTCAGGAAGGCAACATTGCTAGGTGACCAAACTTGGGTAAACTTATTTTGGAGGCAAGGGGGGTGCACTACCAAGATCACGTGACATGACGTCATCGATGACGTTATTAAATCTAGAAAAGTCTATATCTCGAGAAGGCAACATCGCTAGGCGAACAAACTTGGGCCTACAGTCAAGAAAACATCCGGAGTATGTGGGTATGGAGCTCAACATAAAAAAATCTGAATTTGCAAGTATGGCAATGGAGAACACAAATGTTTTCTGTAGCAAGTGACGTCGCGACACGTCACATTATTAATCTTTTGCAGGACTTATAAATATGTAACCGGGAGCTCCGCTTTTAGCCAGTGGCTAAATCTATATATTAGGGGTAAAATTGAAATTTCCTGACTAATACCCCCACTCCAAAAATAAGGGAGTCCCCCGGGGTTTTTTAATTATATGAATACCCACTTTAGAGCAATCCTTAAGTCTTTAAATTCAATCTTATCTCTGGTCTCTGAACATTCTCAACTAAATATTTGCACTGTCAATCAATCAATCAATCAGTTTATTCTAAAAAAAACACAGATTACATAGGATTCCCTGCAAATAGCAAAGCTAGTCAAGACAGGGCATGCTCAAAAATATTTAAGTACTATAGAAAAAGGGAAAGCAAAAAGAGAATGTTTTTCAATAAAAGGAAAATTTAAAGAGAAAAACTAGATGAAAAGATACATCTATTACATTACTGCAACAAAAAAGAGAGAAAGCTCACTGAGATAGAACACTTGATACTATCTATTGTATTATCTGTTAATCAAGTATTAAAGTTGGAAATGGCTTTATGTTTTAACTGGAGTTGAAAAACTGTTAGGCCTCAGAATTTTGTTGTGAAACAGCTTTTACTTACACCATGTCCTCTTTTGGTGACATTTTGTGACTCCAGAAATTATCCAAACCCTTCCCAAGGAAGGGGTTTGTGATATTGCCCCCACCCCCCTGGAATTTCTAGTGAAAAATTCAATGATTGTATGGGAAATGAAAGGCATTTGACTTCACCCCTCCCTGTGGGGGAGGTGTTTTCTGGAATCACACATTTGGAAGAAATGATAGTGAAAATGATCTATATACACAAGAGAAAATGATATAAGAGAATATATTCAGTACCTGTAATACAGCACAGCTTTTTATTCTATTGTTTCATACATAAATCCCAACATAAATATCCAAGAATCAGCAGCTTTGTTTTTTCAGGAAACCTGTGAGATGGATGTTTTTGGCAAGCGAAGATAAACAAACTTCCAAAAATTGTCCTTAAATCGAGAAAACTTTGCAAATAATCGAAAATAAAAGTGCCGCATTTTCAATGCACATCTTTAGAAGCGCCTGCCATTCGCTCTGCAAGCATATCATTCGCGCCTTCTTTTCTCCTAGGAGCTTTTGATTCCTGCTTTGCAAAGGTATTGAGAAATCCGTTTTGAACCCACGAAAAAGTGAAATGTTTTTGTAGTTTCTGTACTTTTCAGTGGCAACGCTTCTCAGCCAATAGGTTACAGAATTACAGATTGTAGTTTTTTTCCTACTGTAAAATGATAAGGACGCATTCAAAACCAAGAAAGATAATTAAAATGGATGACACGTAATCTGAAATGGGAAAATATAATTACTCCCAAGGAGAAGAAGTCTAGTAAATAATTGAGAAAACACAGCGTGCTCGCACGTACCTCTCGATGATAGTCAGCACTCTTGAGTTAGTTGCAGTTTAACTTTCCCTCTTGGTTTTATCTCTCAACCAAACCAGCTGATCTCACATCACGGTGCGGAAAGAATCGTTCGTCAAAACGAAACGTTCCTAGGTCCAACGAGAGATACCAGAATTTTCACAGTTTGGGAACCAAAACTAGATTTATAATCATCGTACAAGTGAAACCCAGTTTACATTTTGAAATAATGCAAGATTTTCTGAGGAGATGGAAATAGTTTTTATGCTCAATTGCAATATTTTTTGGAACACTTGGCGATGCAACAGAAATGGTTCTGAGAGAGCAAGAAATTAGCTGGAACCCTCGGGCATAATAAAACCGATGAATTTGTCAATTAAATGCACCAAAGTATGTGACTTTATACTTGAAAATAAAAGAAATACACCTAATTCAAAAAAGGTTGCTTTGGTGTTTGGTCTTTGGTCTTTCAATTATAGCGCGAAACAAAGGAATTATTTGCTTTAGTGACCACGAAACAAGGGCGTTCAATGACCAAAGACCAATGACCAAAGCAACCTTTTCTGGATTAGGTGTCTATTATATCAATAGAAACATGCAGACGTCAGCACACAGGTACGTCGCTAAAGCTCAGGGGTCGTTTTATCAACTTGTAGTAATAAACCATATTCGATATATTAAAATTCCAACTTGAATACGAGGGTCAGGGGAATAAAACAAAAGAACTCATTATTAATTTTCCAATGCCGATAGTTTATGCGCATGCGCCATATCAAGATAGCAGTGTCGCCATTCTAGAGATTGACCGGGCTTCCTGTGGCATCTTGGCTACCTTGTTGCCAGGCTCTTGATCGTGAACAACACAGTGGGAAATGCACATAGCATCTTTCCTCGAGTATATTTGAGTTTTGGTTGAGTTTTAAACTTTCTAGACCAATAGAAATAGTGAAAAACTTACTGGGATTCCAAATATTGTATGCAGATATTTCCTTATAAGGAAGTTGGAGAAAGTCGACACTTTTTCAAGTGAACTATCTTGATATGCACCTTTAATTCAATGCATAATGCTAAGGCAGGTTTCGTACATTCTCGTACCCAGAGCACCCCGCTCGTCTGCTCGCAGGGGAGGCTCTGGGGACATCCATTTGAGAGTCGTCGCTGATTGGCTCATTTTGAGCGTTGGAGCATGCGCTGAAAGGTCTTTCTCTCAGCGGCTCTGTAATAAATCTCGCGCATGCGTCAGTGGCTGTCACCAGAGCCTCCCCCGCGAGGTAACGAGCCGGGGAGCTCTTGGTTCGAGAATGGGTTTCGTATGACTGTGAAAAGTGCCGCGACATGGCGCGGCACTGTCGCGGTCGCGGCACGGAACCTGGCCTGCCGTAGATACGAAACGAAATCACGTTGTCGCGTCACGCTCGCGGCGTGGAATAACTTTGTCGCGGCACTTTTCACAGTCATACGAAATCTGATCTAAGCACGCACTCCCTCAATCTCAATAGCACGCACGTGCGCGATCAAAAGTATTGGGAGCCCCCTTAATGGGGCTCTCGCACGCTTGCTGGCCGCTTCTCTAACAGGAAAATAGCCCAAATCGCAATCCAATCCTCTTGATTCTCTTGATAGCAGGTCAAAACAACCTAGAATTTCATTTTTCTAACACTTGAAAGGTTTTTCTATTTATCTGCTAATGGAGATCAGATAATGCGTACATATTGCCAAAAGATATCTGCGTATATTCTCGAAGATTGATTTTCATAGCGAGTATAAGTTGTAGACGAAAATATATTTTCCCGAAATGCGCTCTGACTTTCGCATGAGTCACCTTAATTGCTAAGCACGCGCTCGCTCGAGATCGGCAATTTTCCCGCAGCCATGCTCTTATGTAGCTCAATAAAGATTTCTAAAGATCTTTGTCAGTAAATTTGACAATTTAGCCACATGCCTTTGTTAAACAGGTGACTAGATATTTCTAGAAGAAACGTATTGCGGTCAAACCGGTTGTAAACACAATGATAACTCAGATATAGTTTTACAGTTCGATCTATAATGGTAATTGAACCGAGTGGCCAGTGCAATTCTGAAATCGTGATTTCAAAATCGAACGAGCGCGAGGTTCAATTACCACTTTATTATATCCATTTTGAAATCATTTCCATAGAAAATATTTTTCGCAACAAAGCCGTTGTAAAAATACAGATTTTGAGTAATAACCACGCGTTAGAACTAGATTGTCGGACCATGCAAAATTGTACGATAAGATTCAAATACGACTTTATTATATTAAAGAGCCCTTGTCAGCCACTTCTTTGTTATTGTTTTCAGTCGACATCATGCAACAAATTACGCGTAGAAATCTTGAAATAGTCTTCTAAAAACAAAGTTGTATTATTCATTTATCGAATTCAATCGCAAATATTGCACTACACTCCCTAAATCAGCCGATGGAAATGGATGCTTTCTCTGTCTCGGTATGTTGCTAGGCTGACAAAATGGAGGCTGACAGAGGCTCTTTAAGGCGCGATCAAACGAGGGTGAGAGTTGATGAGAGTCAGCTTTTTTTTTTATCGAAACATCAAAAGTGAGCCTGCAGTTCTTTGCAACTATTAGCCTGGAGTTCTTTTGGCGGCAGCTGCTGACTGAAAAACTCTCATTAACTCTCATCACGCGATCATTTACCGTTTATTATACGGTAAACAACTCTCATCGACTCTCATGAAAAATGTGGACATGTTCAAAGTGAATGAGAGCGGATCGATGAGAGCGCATGAGAGTCGACGAGAGTTCGCGATCAAACGGGAAAACTCTCATTGGCTCTCATCAACTCTCATCCCCGTCTGATCGTGCCTTTATATTTTGGGAAATCCTAGGATTGAAAAACTTATTGTGATTTGTAAAAGTAAACTTATTCTGTTTTGAAGGGAAACAATCAAGTTTTGAACGTGGAGCGCTCGCTAGCGCTCGTAGGAAACCGGTTACGAACCGGTTTTGCGTGCGCACTTAAATAGCTTCCCGATCGTGTGCTCAGTCAAATCACGTACGTTTTCCAGTGAAAAAAAGAAAAGAAAATATGTTTTTCCTGCGGGGCTCCGAAAAATACGTCCGCAACTCATAAATGTCCGCCCGTATTACATGAAAAATCATCTAATAAGATATATATACATTATGTTTTCACAGAGATAAACATCGCGCGCAATAAACATTCAATTCAGATGTTAACGGATGCCGCAAGTTTACATCACGTTTTTATTTTAAACGAGACATGATCGAGATATTTTGTTTTACAGTGATCGTATCAATATACATGCATGTATAATATATATCGTCACAACGCATTATAGCTGGTTCTTTTGATCTTGGGTAAAGGAAGTCACGTGAAGTGCTCCTGAAATCACAACGAAGATCCTGTTTTATTTATATTTCATGCGGTCTTATCATAAAAAGATCGGACTGGTGGAAATCTCGAAGCAGCTATAAGCTGCTACCAAGGCATGCTAAATATACATTTAAGAGGGTATCCACTATAAAATCGGCTAACGTTAGGAAAAACCATTGGTGCCAAAACCATTTATGTCTTATTTCAAAGTTCTATGTATGTGTTTTATTATTTTTTTCGTATTATCTTATTTTAGCTGACACCAAGGACAGAAACGTTTCTTAAAGTTCGTAAAATTTTTAAGAAATCTCTATAGGACTGGCAGTGACAATATTTTACATCACTTTTTCTTGGAACTTGAAAAAAAAATTCCCACGGTGCCATACAAATTTATTCATTTATTGCATCAAAATTAAATACTGATGTCACTGGAGACAATTAGGCTTTTAAAACAGGACCAAAATTTAAGACCTAAATACGTTCCATATGTTTCTGGTTCCAGATTGTTTCCAATTTAGCCAATATTACTCGAATTTCTGGCGGATTCCGACTTAAGCTTTAGCACTGTCTAAAAGTTCAAAACACGTGATTTTGTGTGTCAATATCTATGTATTATAAAATGATCATAGAATAACAATAAGAGCAGATTTCAGATAAAAATCTAAATTGGAAATTTGCCTTTCCTAAATATAGCTCTTCCTTTCTTGGTGTTTGATAAGGTAAACCATTAATACAAAATGAGCTACAATTTGCGTTACCTGTGCGGCCCTTTAGAGTGCGTTTGATATGAATGCAGTGAAATCAAGCGCATAGTGATTATAGCAATTCTGGTATAAGTTTTTCTCCTTAGGGCTTCACTGCTAGTGGTTGAGCGCAGTTAACATATGGGGGGAAGGTTTCAAGGGGTCTTTTGCCTAAAATGCTGCTTTTTCGTTTCTTTTTAAGATAGCTGCACGATTATACAACATTTTAAAACATTTGAAGATGACAATTAATAAACTGAGCACTGAGAAGGGCCCAAACATGACGCCCAAGAATATCAACTACATTACTATTATTATTATTATTGTTATTATTATTATTCCTTTTCCAAGTAAATGACGATCGATACCTGCTCAATATTTTAGTTCCGGTTCTTCGCCATTTAAATATATATGTATAAGTATATACAAAGGAACACGTATAGAATACGAGGAAATGGCTGCTCTATACACATTGGCAATAGGCCTTTTGCACTTAGAGATTAGTGTGACTCTGTCACCCTAAAATGAGCCGCTTCGCCTAAATGATGCTCAGATATGGAAAGAGCATGGTGATTTTATTAAAAAGTCAGAGTTTCAGCTCTGTACGATGCATACGCGAAAAGATAGAGCAAAAACAAAACTGTTTATTTTACTAAGATTTGTATGGCTGGATAGCAAGCCTTGCAATCCTATTCTTTGAGTTTGCATTGTAGCTTGCTGAAATTTGGACTTTTTTATACTAAAATCAATATGCTCTTTTCATACGCTCATCACTGCATGAAACTGCTCAATTTAAGAGTGACCAGGTCACCGGTTTTCACATGACTGTCGTGAAATCAATTGCAATTGAGCAATCACTAGCCAATCAGAATCGAGAAAAATCACGACTTGCTCCTAAATGGCTTTTTTCTCAGCCAATTGCAAGCCGAACCAATTACTAAGTAATTACACAATTGTATTTACTACACAATTTGATTGGCTGAGAAAAATGAGTAGCCAATGAGAACGCAAAGCAATCGCAATTACATTACAAGTCTTGACAGTCATGTGAAATCCGCTCTATAAACCTCTCTGGTAATTACCCGTTAACTTTACCTTAATCAGTGCAGCATAAATACATTTTGTACTTTGTGAATTCCAATCGCGCGCTTTCAAAAGCAAAGAAAAAAGCGTCAAGGAAAGAAGCATTTCCACACCCTGAAAGTGAAAAGAGCACTACAACTTCAGTCCTGCTGGACGGGTATAGGTTGGATTAAAGGCGATGTGGTCGATCTCAGATAAAGAGCCTCTGCCAGCCATCTAATCATTTTGTCAGTCTAGCAACATACCGACTCCATAGAGTGGTTTTCACATGACTGTCGTGAATCCAATCGCAAAGTAATTACACCAATTCTGAACCAAACGTACGGGAGTAATTACAAAGTAATTGCGAATTACTCACGACAGTCATGTGAAATCCGCTCTATTCATCGGCCTATTTATGGATCTTGTGTAAAATTATCGACTGAATTCAGTAAGTTTCAAACTAGATTACTGTCTCTACACGTAATATACCTTCTAGTCGAAGTTAGATACTTATAAATGCGCACTAAAAGTGATGTAAATACTGACGTTTCGGAACTCCTACTCCTTCATCAGTGTATATTGCAACTGAAAACAATGCGCGCGCACAAAACGCCATACAAGATAATACATGCGTAGTTCCGAAACGTCTGTATTTACATCAGCTTTAGATTTATAAGTATTTAACTTCAAGTTGTACTACACGAGCTCAGTGTACTTCAAGTACATAATATTTTTGGACTACATCTAATAACGATTATTAGGGTAATTATACGACATCGAGTTCAATTTTGGATTAATTGCACTAGTGAGTTTTGCAAAAAGTATCCAAATTGCACGAGCCCGTAGGGCGAGTGCAATTTGAGCTTTTTGAAAAACTCACGAGTGTAATTAATCCCAAATTGAACGAGAAATAGTCGTATGATTACTTATTTATAATATAGATGCAAAAATTTCAGAAAAATACAGTAGGCTTGCAGCAGCCACAAATGTACCGAACGCGTGCCAAACAAACGAGCTAAACTTGACTTAAATAAACTTGACACAACAAATTAATTTTTATACAAGAAGCAGGTGGAATTCTGTTTTGTCAATCATCAACTTTATTTCAGATTCCAAGGTAAAATGACATAGGAGAGCCTGGTTGGTTTCTTTCGACAGTTTGAATTGCTTTTGAATACAAGAAATAGTTGTTTGTGCATTTCCGGTCAAGCAAAACAGGCAAAATATTGTCCAGAAAGGTAAACATAGCTAGGTAAACTTCCACAGAAGACATACCTGAAGTCTTCTCTTGAGTAAACTTTATTGTAACAACTAAACAACCAAGATTTACAGGAATTTGACTCGGGAAATTGTCCTTAATTGGAAATTGTCACTCTTATCTCATGCGTTCTTGTAGACTTTAGTTCATTCATTGCTGGCATTTCCAGCCGCTAGATTCACAGTCAACGGAAGATGATTTTCATGAAAAGAAACCGATTTTCTCTCTCCATTCAGAGTCATCTATCGATCTCCCATCTTGTTGACAAGGCTAGCGTGATAGCTAGCGCGCATTCGATTGGCTCGTACAAAAATCAATTGTTTATTAGCCAATCAGTTTCATGAAATACTTGCACCTATTTTAAGTGCAATTGCTTTTTTGTAGTGCAATTACAAATGTAATTCGACCAATCAGAATCGAGAAATGTTTGCATCTATATACACTGAACTCACTATCGCAAACCTGTTGGTCGAAAGCAAGCAATCAATTCTCAATGTCGCATGAACTTGACATGCTAAATGCAATATCTACAGCAGATATTGCATTTAGCATGTCAAGTTCAAACTCGGTCGTTCCCAAGCCCCTCATCCGTGTCAGCATTTTGAGTTTGAACAAAAACCACTTTGAATAAGTCATTTGGCATCGTATCAATTTGTCTTCTTTAAAATGTATAATGAAACAATTATTGAATTCGGTTTTCACATGCCATCGTGAGTTAGCAAAACCTCGTGCCTGTGTTATCTGCCTCATCCGTTCGGCTTCGGCAGATAACACAGGCCTCGGTTTTGCTAAATCACGATGTCATGCTCAACCTCATCCAATAATTGCTTAATGCCAAACAATAACAAAGGAGTAGCTGACTAGGACTCGTTAATGTTGTGCTATTAAACTCCCATTAAAACAAACGGCTGGCCTTCTTGCTCATTCTGGACCAATGGGACAGGACTAGCGCTCAATACATCGTTTTCAATCGGAGACGACTCGTATATTGTTGGCTCTCTGCGTGGGTTTGAAAGAGAGTTCACGTCAATATTGATAATGTCTAAATTGACGTTGCTATTTTTATCCAAAGATGCGTCCCCCGGTGTATTTCCATCACCCGATGTTTCTTGTACTGTTGGTGCTTTACCATTGGTTGCCATGTGATCGCGTTTTTGCAGAAGTGCTCTTTCATCAGTTTCGGATAACAGTGACACAGGATCGGGAGACGAACTTGCGGCATTATCATTTTGTTTCTCCTCCTCTATTACTTCAATAGCAGCATTGCATGTCCCGTTGGACCTTTTTCCACTGCTTTCCCTGAGTGAAGAGAAGCTGATTCGTTTCAGATCAAACGACACGGTTTGCTGTGCTCTTCTACCACGTGATGACTCCTCGTCATCCCTGTTTTGCACGTAGCCGAACCACGCCTTTGTTACCTGCATCATGGATCTAATCTCTTTACGGAATTTCTCATTAAAAATGAAATAGATGACGGGGTTGCAAGCGGAATGCGCTTGCCCGAAAAACCAACCTAAAAATAGCACTATAGCTTTAGGCCCGCAACTCTGTATCATTGGGTCCTTAGAGTACACAGATACGAAGAGGGTTACGTGCATTGGAAGCCAACAAACGGCGAATGTGATTATTATAGTGATCAACATCTTCAGCACAGCTTTGTTTTCTTTATACGCCCGTCTTCTGTCAGAGTGAACTCTGCTACTGTTCCATAAGTCTTTAATGAGAGTTGAATATAGCGCCGTGATGATAACTAAAGGGACCGCGTACTGGATCACGAACAGGAATATAGTGTACCTGGTGGACGCAGTAAAAGATTCAAACGCCGGTTCCCAATTCTCGTCGCAGTACCGGAATTCCCCATGCTCGACAAGTGTCATTGCGTAAAGCAACGGGGAGAGAGCGACTATACTGACGATCCAGTTTATTAGTATTATACATCTGGCGTTGTGGACGGTTATCAAGTTCTTAAACGGATACACGATTGCCAGGAACCGATCAAATGCTATGGAGGTCACCGTGAAGGATGCTACTGTCATGGAAACGCCTTGCAGAAATGGCATCATCTTACATTGTAAGCTCCCTAGGGATCCACCCACTTGTATTTGCCCGCGATTGTGAGTGGCAATATCGTGTATGGAGCTTGGCATGCAGAACATGGCGATAAGTAAATCACTACATGCCAAATTCACAATGAAAATATTCGTCGAAGTCTTCAGGTGAGAGTTCCTTAAGACGACGCTCATTGCTAAAATGTTCCCCACTACAGCCACCAGGAATGTAACTACATACAATGTTAGCTTTATAGTAAGTTCTGCCGTTGGAGGAAGCTCAATTGTTTGATATTCTACACATATTTCTGTAACATTCGGGAGTGCCATCTTTTAGTGTATGTCAATGTTGCCTTGTTTCTTTCACTTGAAAGCTGCTCTTTTTGGCTGTTCAATCACGCAAAGTGTAGTGAATAATATCCTACGGCGGTTTATCTTGTTCAAATAATCACCTTTTACGTAGGAATCTATCCTCGCATTATCCAACTCTTTCTAGAAGCCGATCAAATTGTATCGATAATTCAAACGTGGTGGAAGCGGCTTTTGAATTATTCCTTCGCGAAAATTCCCAATACCTCGTCGTCGGGTCTCACTCTCGTAAAATATGACACCTTCCGGAAACAATAAGCTTTTTTCAAAGAGATCTCATCACATTTCGGCGCAAAGTATTCTTCACTTCTTCGTCCTTATAAATAATTCAATTAACTGTATGCCAGCGGGGAGAGACTAATAAATAAGTGTATATACTTTTGTGAGTACTTTTAACGAAACGAGTCGAAGGAATTATGACTGTCCCTTGTTTGTCTTCCTTGGAATGCTTTTTCTACGATTTGACACTTGAGATTAGTGAAGGAAATTAAACCAGTCGGGATTATTCGACGCACCTGCTTGGAAATGACCTAGATGTCTTCCTAATATTCTTCTCTTTGCTCTTTTGTAATTTTTGTTCAAACCAGTTTCCCTCTAAATTACTACGCACCGTATAAATGGTGTTAAACGCTCCCTTTTGCCTGAGCCTTGTGTCTACTGTTTTCCTTTGATTAAAGTTCAGAGGTCCTTTGAAGGAAATAAGCTCAAACACGAAGATCTTTTGCACGTTTGTGTAGGTCGGTGATCCCTCCTTAATGTAATTAACTGTACCACAGTATCGGCTAGAATCAGGTTTTGCCTTTGACCTTTTATTTTTACTAAAGCTCCTCTCGCCCTTGGATGACAAGTCTTTTCAACTGACTATAATCAGGATTAGCAGTAACCTTGTGCAACTTGTTGTAGTACAGACTTGACAAATCTTCAAATCGCAGCTCTTTTTCCAAGCCCTTGGATACCAGGAATGCAGTAAAACTTAAAATATGAGAGCCGTGTATTTCGTCCGAACGCTCTATTATTAACAGCGTACGTTTTCTTTTCTCGACGCAAATAATATTGGCTTCTCGGCTCTGCAGATCTTGGAGTAGGAATTAATTTCAAGCTCCTAAAGTCGTTCCGCTGCAAACTAGATGTTGAGCGTATGCATGCGAGTCCCTGTCCGTTCAATCCTTTTCTATCTTCAGTACTGCGTTGGTGGAAGAAACGCGTAGACGAACACGAATTCTAGCAGACCATCTGCCGCGTATCAGTAACAAGATAAAGTGATACTGGTCGCGCGGGTTGTGATCGAGACCTTCTCTAGCAGTAGACAATCCGTGCCCTCCGGTTGGTTTTTCTATACCTTAACCATGACTTCCCTTCATTCAGTTCTCGTTTTTATCGCACGTCCAAATATGTTTTCAAGTCTCAAGCTTGATCACGGAAGGCAAACACAGGTAATTGTGTTATTTATAAAGGTCTACTATTCTTCCGATCTGCCTTAAGATTTCACCGTCACCTAATTGATTTCCTTTTATTAGATTGTTCAAGTGTATCCTTTAATGAGGTCCAGTTCGCTTTTACGGAGGTTTCTTCTTGCTACTCTTCCTTAGTGAGCTTGTATAAGTAGGCGGCGGTAATGCTAAGGTTTATGTTAATGTTATTTATTCTGCGATGTGTATCAATTTTATCCTCCCAGTATAGCACCCTCGGTCCATTTAAATATTACGCTCAATATTACTATTTCAATAGCCTTTCCTTAATCGACAAGTGGCTTTATCTTTTACAACCTTCCAGATCTTTCACTTTGCTGAGGTTCCTTGTTGATGCCTCCTATATTTGCTTGCTTTGTTTTAATCGTGAATCTTGAAATTGCTATACGTACATTGGATAATTATGTATGTGCACTTTTCTTCGTTAAAGGTAAATACCACTGAATATAAAGCCTCTTACAAAGTCAAGCTCCCTCCTTGCGTAATGAGTCTTGCTTTTTTTGTCCTTTTAAATGATCTGTCTTCATTAATTTCGCGTGATTAAGTAGTTTTACCTAAAAAGCTTCCGTTCTTGTCGTTATTCCAAATGTTTTATTTCCTTGTGGTTGCTTGAATGATTGTAAATTTAGTATTTGCTTCCTTAGAAATACTCTTCTGTCGCACTGTTCCCGACTACAATATCCTTTTCCTCCAGATCACAGGTGCTGTTTGGGTCTTCGAGCTCTCGGGAGCAGCTAAGCGCCAAATTAATGCACCTACAATTTACGGCTTCTTTTCCAACTTTAAAACATGCAGCTATTCTGCTTTCTGTTGTTGTAGTGTAATCTGTTTTGATGGGAGGACTCGCTTCCAGTCCTTATGTGAAAGCTTATATCCAAACTATTTCAACACAAATACAAAGCAAAAGTGCCACTTATTTGTATACCGGTCTATATCTGCTTGTTGACGTCAGACCGCGAAGAGTTCCTTCTCCGTCTACAATATAGCGATTGGTTGAACTAATATGGCAGTCTTTTTTTTATTTTGACACTTTTCGCTACAATGTGACTCTTTGCTGCTGAACGTGACAACCACTTCCGGGATTTGTAGACTATTTTCACTGTCGATTTGGTTGTAGACTATGAGACTCGTTTGGTATTGAAAAGATTTGCTTCTTGAGCAATGGTCTTCAAATATTACTTCGGGCTCACATCGTTCACCAACTCTTATTGTGTTGAGAAGATTACGGGCTGAGAATAAGACGACTTGAACCCGTTGCCTTGATGTAAGTGGGATTTGAAGCTATAGGCTTTATATTCTGCAAATAGATACACAGGAATGTATGGTCATTGCCAACCTGGAAGAGTTAAGCTATAGAATTTCTAAGTACACAGGGAATTTCTGCAGAAACCCATTAATGGGAAAACCTGAATTTTCCATGGTAGAAGAATGGGAAGTGTAGGGATTTCCCTACACTATCCATGTGAATTCCGAACACCTCCCATGCGTATGCCTTGGGAAATCGAGCTTTTCCCATGGATGAGTTTCTGCAGAAATCCCCTGTGGTAGCCTGCATGCAGGAGGTAGATGGTGTTTTTTAGGTAGATCCTTCATATATGGTACACTATAGTGTCTTTCTGTATATCTTCGTTCTATAAGACATGGGAGATATGAAATACGGGGGGTGCGTGATCGCGTGAATACCCTGGGGTGCGTGATCGCGGTTGCCATTGGCTGATTGCATTTTCTTTCCGCACCGGAGGTCGAGGTCCCTGGAAATTTTCAGGCCTCGAAATCCAGGCGGGATCTAGCCTGAATCTGGAAATTTCTAGAGGGAGGGGTCGAGAACCCTGGAAATTCCATGGGGAAAATTATGTATAAGCTGTCAAAAAGGGGGCGATTAGGCGACCTGGAAATTCCAAGGGGTTCAAATTCCAGGGGATGTGGTGTTCAGGACCCATGGAAATTCCAAGGAAGGGGGGTGTTGACGACCTCTGGAAACTTTCAGGGGAGGGGTCTTCAAATGCTAGGGTCCTCGACCCATTGATCGCGGTCGCCATCTTGGTTTGGATCGCGCGGTGTTGCTGTTTATTGCAACAAGTTTATTGGAACAAACGCCAATGTAAATTTTCTATTTTGACACGGCGCCAGTAAACAATGTAATTGTCAGTGAATGACAACATTCAAAGGTGTACGGTTTTTATTTTCGATTTTTCTCCTCGCCCTCGACCGTGCGCACTCCAAAATTCAAGATGGCTCTCGCCATAAATACACCGCTCCAACGCCTGCAAGGAGGCTTGATTTCGTAACAGTCGGCTTCGAGTCGTAACAGGAACTGTGCATATAATTGAGAGATACTTCCAAACAGATCGAGTATTTATGTTGAGCTAAAAATGTTTCAAATAGATATATTTTTTTCATGTTATACGGGCGGATATTACGAGTTGCAGAGGTATTTTTCCGAGCCCCACAACATGTATAGAGGATATTACACGGTGGCGCGAAGATATGAGTTTTATTTTCGAGTGGCAAGAACAATATTTTACGAATGAGCGCAGCGAATGAGTAAAATATTGTTTTTGACACGAGAAAATAAAACTCATATCTTCAAGCCACCGTGTAATTTTCTTTTTATTATATAGACAAACCAGAAAAAATATTCCAAAATGATTTCCAAGCAGTTTTGTTTTGACCGATATCCTCACTAGTGAGGATATGGAAAATATGTCACTGAGGACCCGGATGTAGCTTCGTATGAGATCTACGAGTGGCGTATTTCCCAGTAAAACACTCGTGTCTATATAATAAAAGGAGTTATTTAATGTACGACGAACAAAACTATTTTTGTTCCAGATTCACTGGAAAACGTACATATTTCAAGAAACATCGTTCTCTTTTGGTCGCCATTTTGTTGTTTCTCGGCCAAAGGGCCTGGATCGAAATTTTAAAAATACCACAGGCAGCCCTCGCGGATTAGTAAAAAACGTCACGACTTTCTTGATTTGTATTCAGGTTTCCAGTATTTGCTATTTTTTTCCAATGTTAGCGCTAAATAAAAGTGAGGCTTTCGGAGATGATGCAAGATTCAAGGACAAATTCCTATCAGAACAAATTTGTGATTTGTTTTCGTCAAAAATGCATCTAAATTAATTGAATGTAGCCCTGAAATTTTAAGAAAAGGTTTAATATTACCATGGTAAAATTTCATTTCGTGTTTGACCTGCGTGAACCCAAAGTCGTTCGATTCAAGTGTCTCTGATATTGAATATACTCCAAGGATGGTGTGACAAACAAAGGTCGTCTAATAACTTCGCCTTGAATTTGTCAAATTTTCATTCAATTCTATATAAAGATACATTGTAGATATAGGCAAAAGCCCGAGTTCACGCATTTATGCGTCTAGTTTTCTTTGTTTAAACTTGATGAATTATTAATGAATTTCAAATAAGCGCTGTTTACGCTGACGTCATCCATTGTAGGGCTCCCCTATTTTGGGGACGGGGGTGCTCATCGAGAACTTTCGATTTTACCCCTAAAATGTACCTGAAATGGCGTTGCTAAGTTGATTTTGACCCCAAGACCAACAAGACGTATTTGCCTCGTAATTTTCTCTCGTATTTTTTACGAGGGAAAATACGTCTGAAAATCAGGCTACCAACAAGTGTGATTTGCTTGATTTGCTGGAACGGACGTCTAAAAGGTACCTATCTGGAAAAATTGCAAGTTTTCGAATTTTACACCTAAAAAAGTTTTCGAATTTTACACCTAATCAGAGGCCTGATTTTAAACCCTAAAATTTTAAACCCTAGGTATGACGAGCACCCCGGGGGTACAACAAAAAACATGTTAAACACTGCCACGCTTTGTCAATGCCCAAAACACCGTGACCTACGTAATAGAAAAGGAAAAAAAAGGAAGTACTAACGATTCACTCACCCCGAAGGCTAAAAGCGAACCGCAGACTTAAGCCCATTGAACTGCATTAATAAAGGTGAAATTATGAATTTCTGAAATACCGCGTCTAAAAAACCGTTGAGTCTCACGAAACCGCTGTACTGTGGATTACAATAGGCTTCCGTAAAACCGCAATAAAAAGGGCAGCATTTTAGGCCCCATGCAAGAAGCGTTTGCCTAATCGGAAACGGCAGAAAATGAAAGAAATATAAAAGCTTAAAGGGTCCCTATATTCGCCAAGAGAAAGCTACACGTGTTAAGATTACGTTTCCTTTTATTTATTATCCAAAATCAAATCCGAAAAACGATCGCATAACGCTTAAAAAATATGAAAAGACAGAGTTCTTATCTCTCGACTGATAAATGCTCATCTGATTCCCATTTCATGATGGTGTGTTACTATATTTGACAGTAAATAATGTCATCCTACTCATTTCCTATTTTGCCCTACGCTCTATTTAAAAATGGCACCTTAAGGCAGTGTCGAGGCTGTTGATCATTTTCCAGATAGGCCTTTTAATAAACATTGTATCAGATTATCTGATTCACGAAATTATATTGCGTTCACACTCTTCAAGTAGCCATGTTTCATTAAATATTCAGAACTCAATAACCCAGGTAAATTTGGTACACACGTCACCACAGTAGATATTATTAAGCCCGGTGCACACTAGCGACATAAGGACGTTATGTGACAACGAAAAAAGCATGGGTAAATAATATTTTTTATGGATCATCATTAGATTACTTCACCAAAGCAATCTTATGTTATTTTTTGTCGACTTCAGCGTTTGGAAACCACTAAATTTTGATCGCGTGATGTTTTTCTTATGTCATTATGTCGCAAGTGTGCACCAGGCATTAGGGATAAACAACATATTGGCAGTTGTGATGTTTCACAGGAGGTGCAAATGGACGCCAAAAATTTTAAAACATGTTTTGCTCCTTCCTACACTGCCTGGAATATTGGTGTTGTGTTTGATACCACTATGAGTTTTGGCGTTACCTCAGCTTAGAATGCACGCGTTCGTAATATCGAGAATCGATAGTTGGAATGCTCTGCTTTATGGACTGCCATAGCGACTCCTTCTCAGCGCTTACAATATGTCCAGAACGCAGCGGTAAGGGTAGTTACTCGTTCGCAAAAGTGTTAACATGTCACACCTCTTTGTATAGCTTACACTGGCTACCTGTACAGCAGCGTGTGCGGTTTAAGATCTTATTGTATGTATATTAGGTATGTATGTATGTATATTAGGTACTTAAGGCGCCAACAGTTCCTGTGTGCGCACGCTGAGATCAGCTGACAAGTTGCTTCTCGAGCAGCCAGCATATCGCCTCGTGACATATGGTGCTAGAGCATTTTCGATCTGTGCACCAAGGCTATTCTTGTTCAACTTCGCCAAGCGCCTTCTTTAGAGAGTTTTAAAAGGATGCTTAAAGCATTTTTAAAAAGATCATATTTAATTCGTTATAATATCTTTTTTAAACATTTGTTTAACTTTTAGTTTTTAAAGGCCCATAAGCGCCCAAGACGCATTGCAGGCGGACAAGAATAAAACGCAGTTGAAAACTCGATACAAATTTTCAGTTTGAACTTGTGAAATGCGAAGAACAATAGGAACACCTTTGGGAGCTACAGTATCAGCCAATCACAGCTGTTGAATAACAATAGATCCCTTTGAAAACAAAGCGCAAAGGTTCCCGGTTGACTATGGGCCTTTAATGATCGTGTTAAGGTTTTTTTATGATGTAAAGCGCACTTGGGCAATTTGGAGTCAACTGCTTGGGCAATTTGCAGTCAACAAGCTTCCCTCTGAACTAAAACCAGACAACGTCGCGATGGAAAGCCAGGTGACTGCACTAGGCGAAACAGGGCAAGAATCTGATTGGCTCATTAGATCTGACTGGCTGAACAGCAACGCGAAAAACAAATCGATGTCGCGATGCAACAGTTTTAGTTGTAAGTGGGAGGAGGTTTAGAAACGCTGTGCTAATTTGCATATTTTGAGATTTTGCTCTTTTTTCTCGTGACATTAAATTTTCTCGATTAAGAAGCAATAACACAGGAATACATATAGGATTGCCAATGACAATGACTTTTCCTGCAAAATGCAACATTCTATGAACTTTGAATTGTATTTTCAGGTTCCCATGAGAATTGTTTGGCGGGAGGAACACAGCTTATCACTTATATTCATACCTTTCAAAAACACCAAAACTAAATTACAATATTTTTTACTTTTGAGTAACAAGATTTTTGACCGCTTCTGTTCAAATTGCTCGAAGTTCTAAAACAATCTGTCATATAAACTATTTGTATAAACTGGCCCCATCTATGTCTCAGTTATTGCTATTTTCGTATCTAATGTTTCCGAGCTAAATGCAGAATACAATGGTAATATATTTATCTGTGACAAAGTGTCTATCGGATGGTGTCGCTATCTAGATCCTCAGACTCCAGCGCGTTGTACAGCAGGTGGGTTTCTCTTTAATCTTGACAAACAGTGAATTTTTTCTTAATTCCGCGATCAAATAAGACGTTTCGGGATTCACGTCTAATTATAGGATTCCATTCATGAATAATTCAATCAAATTCAAAACTCCACTATCTTTTTTTCATTAACAACACGACCCAGTGATTAATAACGAAAACTAAATTAGTTTGAGAGTGTCCATAAAATACCCTAGGGCATAACGTATGATACAGTCCTACCTCTTGTTATGGAGATAAGGAACTAACCTTATGTGTAGGCTAAAGTGCTAATGAAATATCCCATGTGTGCTTCTGAGTGTTACAAGCAGAGAAAGAGAAAAACTGACCCCGAGAAGGATTCGAACACACGACCTCCGGGATTGTACGTCGACCTGATCCTCAGTCTGACTTCGGTAGTCCTCAATATGATATCGAGGTTTAAAAACAAAGGGAAGCGACTTAAGGGCTAGGGAACGTCGCATTTCAGACGATTTATTCCGTCGAACCAATTTATTGTGAAAAAGGCGCACGAATTGTGTGACGTTTACCACAATTGAGATCGACTTTAGTCAACAGGTTCAACTCCAGCGGTAGTGCGACTACCTAAGATGGATCGGATATGACTTGTCGTTTTAAACATCGAAGTAATTAATTAATTATTCAAATATATAAATAATCTGTTCAAATCAGAAAGATGGCACCAATCCATTAAAATATTTTTTCCCCTTCCCCCACCTACAAAACGGTGATTCTCCCCCTGACGAGCATGCGTAATAGAACACCGACTTCGATCCCGGCAAATGACTTTAGAAAGACATTGTGCCACGTGGTGCGGTGGAAATGTATTCGTTTTGCAGTAACAGGTTTTGCTGTTGATATTGGGGAGAGGCCTGGATTTCAGTTTATGATTGTATAGCTGCAGACGAATGTTATCATATATTAACAGACATCGTTGGCTGATGGTCGCCGTGAAAAAGCGGGCACTATTCATGTCACGTGATCGCTCTAGACCAATGGAAATGCCCAAAAATTCAGCATTTAGATAGCAGCGAATGTATTCGGAGGGACTGGAACCACACTTTGCCAAACAACTGGCTCCAGACTTTGTTACTGAATGAGATTGGAACGCGCCTAATTTGGGTAGTTAAAGGGATTCTGTAATGATACGCGCATGCTCCAGGAGCGAGCATTGAATTATCAGCAAAGCTAATAAGACCATCCTATCAAGTAGGTAGATGTTGCGAGATAATATACAATTTGCCTTCGCTGGACATCGCTACGGGACGATACTTGTTCATTCTCGTACCCAGAGCTCCCCAGCTCGTCTGCTCTAGAAAAGGCTCTGGGGACATCCATTTGAGTGCCTTCGCTGATTGGCTGATTTTGAACGTTGAGGCATGCGCAGGAAGGTGCTTCTCTCAGCGGCTCTGTATCAAATCTCGCGCATGCGTCAATGGCTGTCACCAGAGCCTCCCCCACGAGGTGACGAGCCGGGGAGCTCTGGGTTCGAGAATGATACTTCTTAGATTTGAGAGATGCGCAAAACAGCTGCGCAGTTGCGTGGCAGGCTCCCTTTTAAGTTTGGTCCCTCTTTAATGAGGCTGATATGAATTTGATCACGTGGCCTTAACAACTCAAGCCTAATTTGCATATGCAAAAGAAAAGCTTTTCAAGTAAGGAAACACCATTTGTTACCCAACGACATACAGATTAGGTTATGGTAGCACTTTAGCGTCTTGAGCGTTTCCTAGCTGGCTTAAAAGATCTTATATATTTCCTATATCAGCATATCTCGTCCCAAAAAAAATCAAATATAGGATACCAAATATGCTTCGAAAAGTCAAGCATTTTGCAAAGTTCTCTGTATTTTCAAAATCTCAGAGGTGACATGAGACTAAAAATGTACGCGTTTTCTAAGCTTGCTCTGCAAAGTTTCAGATAAATGTACGATGAGAAGTACGGTTTATAGGTACTTATTGCTGGCAACCATTTGCACAAGCTTTAATAGCTTGGGCTGCCGTGCCATAGAAGATTATTTTATGTAACCTTTTTATTTATACTAGAGGCAAAATGAACTGAACGGTCTTTTGGTTCTGGTCGCGGTCGAAACTGGTTCAGATATCGTGAGTTGTTCTACTGTGTTTCACGTCTTTCACATGAGACAATAAACCGAGGTCCCGTCTCGCCATCTCTACCCTACCCAATTCCAGGAGGGACGTTAGAGCGGATTTCAGATGACCGTCGTGTTTGCAATTGGTTTGCTTTCTCATTGGCTGCTTATTTCTATCAACCAATCAAATTGCGAACTAGTTACAAGCAAGGAATTACTAGCCAATTGGTTCGGCTCCTGATTGGCTGGGCTGGAAACCATTCAGCAGTAAGTTGTAATTACTCTTGTTTCTGATTGGCTAGTGATTGCACAATTGCGTTTACTTTCACGATGGTCATGTGAAATCCGCTCTAAAGAACCACTGAGGACGTAATAAACCCTCTGGCAGTGACCACCGTCAGTATCACTGTGCTCATGGCCGCTTGGCTCGTGGCTACCTATGGCGCTATTGACCCCACAGAGTTAGTCAGCTTACAAGCTGCAAGTATGGTCGGCCACCGATATTTATATTTTGAGGAGAAAACTCAAAGTGGTACCAATCACGCGGATTTTAAGGCACGTAAATCAAGCCATCAACCTAAATCAAGAAAATACAAAAAAATCGTTATAAAAGCCAGGAAAAAGAGCAAAAACGAACTTTCCTCTGAATAAGTACGGAAAATGAACCCCTTTCATGAAAAGATTCCAGCGTCTGAATTTAGTCTTTCCGTCTTTTTATCTTTCCGTCTTGCAGACCTAATCTAGCGAAGTTGTTTTAAAGGCTGGTTTAAACTCCAAGGAATTAAGTACGCTAGAACACACCACTGCTGCCAGAGTCATCACAGAATCAAGTTCTGATTCTTGGTCCTTTAGAACAATAAACTGGGATGATATGGAAACAAGCAATTATCAATTGCAAAGTTTAATCGCTTAGTCCCCTTTCCCCTGCGAGCAGTGGTTTCCTCCTCTCGCTCGCCGTCGGCCTATAAAAGAGGAGGAAAGCAGTGCTGCTCGCAGGGTACTTTCTAGACTGTCCCTTGTACGAACTTAGTTCAATCACCTCCTTGTTTCCTGCGATTCACAGCACAATCTTAGAAATATGGAAAGAGCATTTGAGCATTCCCTTGCAAAACCTTGAACGAAACGTACATGTTCTTCGACTAACTCATAGTTGTTGTTTTTGCTGATATTTCCTAGCCAGAACTGACAAAAATAACATTATAATCATCGATTACAAGAAAAGCCAGTCTATCCGTACCGTTTGCCGACGTCACAATACAAGGATAAGCCCGCTTAAGGCGGACGTTGTTTCAAGTTCTGACATAATTCGTGTCTGAATATACTGGCGCAAAACTTGGATCTTTCTATACTGTGGAAGTCCTTACTAAATAATACATCTAAAGCTACACTATCTTCGTCTAGTATCATGCTTAAATGCTCTTTTGCTTACAGAGTACGAAAATGCATTGTTTTACGACTCGGGGTTGGGCCTTATCAGCCAGACAGACGGATTTAGGTACAGATTTTAACACAAAGATGAAAAGTTATAGAAAATTATCCTCACGAAGCAAACAGCTGTCCATAAACAGATTTCTTAACTTTGTTTTTGAAGACGTTCGAACGCGGAAGGGAATACTGTACCAGTACGACGAATGATTTATTCTTCATATAGTTAATTGACTCACACCGTGTGAGTATAGAATGTAAGCTTTCTTGCGACAGTAAAGGAAACCAGTTTGTATGTTATTTACGTTATGCTGAAGATGTTACCTGGTTGTAAATAATTGAACGTCTAGAATGTGTGCCTAGCTTGCAGCAACTTCCTACACGAAACTATTCATCAAGAGCGCGAGATACGAAAGCGAACGGTTACGTTTTCCTAGATCACCTCATTGTAGTCGTATGTACAGTAAAGAAACCAGTTTGCATGTTATTTGCGTTACGCTGAACATTTTACCTGGTTGTAAATAAACGTCTAGAATGTGTGCCTAGCTTGCAGCAACTTCCTACACGAAACTATTCATCAAGAGCGCGAGATACGAAAGCGAACGGTTAACGTTTTCCTAGATCACCTCATTGTAGTTGTATGTACAGTAAAGAAACCAGTTTGCATGTTATTTGCGTTACGCTGAACATTTTACCTGGTTGTAAATAAACGTCTAGAATGTGTGCCTAGCTTGCAGCAACTTCCTACACGAAACTATTCATCAAGAGCGCGAGATACGAAAGCGAACGGTTAACGTTTTCCTAGATCACCTCATTGTAGTTGTATGTACAGTAAAGAAACCAGTTTGCATGTTATTTGCGTTACGCTGAACATTTTACCTGGTTGTAAATAAACGTCTAGAATGTGTGCCTAGCTTGCAGCAACTTCCTACACGAAACTATTCATCAAGAGCGCGAGATACGAAAGCGAACGGTTACGTTTTCCTAGATCACCTCATTGTAGTTGTATGTACAGTATTAAGGAAACCAGTTTGCATGTTATTTACGTTACACTGAAGATCTTACCTGGTTGTAAATAAACGTCTAGAATGTGTGCCTAGCTTGCAGCAACTCCCTACACGAAACTATTGATCAAGAGCGTGAGATGCGAAAGCGAACGCATACCTTTTCTTCGCGACCACCTCGTAGTTGTATTTGCTGATATTTCCAAGCCAAAACTGAGACAAATATCATAATACCTCCACTTTATTGCTACATAAGATAAAAACATCGATAATAAGAATATCTAGTCTATTCGTGCCGTTTGCCGACGTCACAATACAAGGGTAAGCCCGCTTAAGGCGGACGTTGTTTCTAGATCTGACATAATTCGTATCTGAAATACTGGTGCAAAACTAAGATCTCTGGTAAAAGGAAATCCTTGCTAGAATTGTGATAACGCTGTAATATCTTTTTATATCATGCTAATGCTCTTTTGCTTGCAGAGTATAAAAATACACATATTTGTACGACACGGGGTTGGGCCTTTTGGAAAACAACTCTGTCTAAGCTATATAGATAATTCGTGGCGAGTAGATAAAAGTGCGTAATCATATTTAAACTAAATGATGTATGGTGTTATAAGCTGTAGTTTTGAAAAAATGCAATAAAACAGCCAGACTAGTTCATTTGCTATTCTTCAGAAAGTCCTGCCCTTTTCCCAAACCTTTTTAGGATAGTTGTAGCTTTCTAACAATTCGTGAAATCATTTAGCAAAACCTAAAACCCTGAAAACGCGCATTAGGTCATTCAAATGTTTTCTCCAAAATTGAGCGTCGCGTCATGCACTTAGGATTCGAGATATCAACTCCAATTTTTCCAATTATGTTCCATTCACAGTGTCTTCTATTGATATTCAGAACTCATCATTCTAGAACAGAACAGTCTGATTCTGAACATTCTTTATACTAATGAGGTCAAGTTGTAAACAAAGGATCCTGAAATGAACATCAATAGAGTCCTAAAGTGTGACGTCACAATTTGAAAAATTCCGAATTAATTTCAGATTTTAATGAAAGACCAACTCCAGAAGAACGTTGCTTGCAAAAATGAGGGAATTTCTGCAGAAAACCATTACCACTGTATGCATTGCTGCGCGACCTCAAAATTCAATGTTGCGATGGGCGATTGGCGATTTTTAGCCGTCAATCAAAGCAAAACACTGGATTCGGCTGCTTTACTGGATCAATATTGATTGCAAAATCAACCAAAATGGTTTTAAGCTATCCTTTGGCTTCTCTTGCCTAGAATGTTTAACTCTCTGTTTAAGAAATTGATATTAAAATTTTCTTGCGTAAAATCGCCCATCGTAACAGTGAATTTTGAAGGTCGCGTAGCAATGCATACAATGGTAATGGGAAAAGCTGGACTTCCCGTGGCACAGAACCGCGGTATTCCCATGTTTGTCCATGAGAAAGCCGAACACTTGCCATTATTGTGTCATGGGAAATTCAGCTTTTCCCATTAATGGGTTTCTACAAAACTACCCGTGTTATAGGACCTGTTAACTGATGATAACTCTATAAAACAGTAGAAATATTACGTCCTTTTAAGATCTTATCTATTAGAATGTCCAATATATAATACCGTTCTCTATCTTCGGTTTATCATTGATATTGTTTTACTTTATTTTCTAAAGCCCACATGTCATGTCTGTTCATACTTTAGTCTGTGCACTGATTGTCAACTAAAATTAAGTTAATCTTACATTCCCGTCAGAAGCCCATCAACTGGAGCCGCAATCTACTCCACTAGGTCTACACAGGAGTAAAAGAATCTCTTTTTCGATAGGTGGTTTTAAATTTAAACAGGTAATTGTGAAACTGTTACTTTAAAGGCATATCACCAACTGGGAGCCTTTGCGCCCCGTTTTCTTTTGTTTTCAAGTTGATCCATTGGTTTTCGGGTGCTCTGATTGGCTAAGAGTCCGCAAAGGTTGTCGGTTGGTGATGGGCCTTGAAGAGTGAGAATGTTGGGTTCAACGCGCGTACAGAGCGATGGGGGCGATATTATTGGGTCGGGGATGATCGTCGTATCTCTTTTAGGGTAACATTGATCTGCAATAAAATTTTAGGGAGATTGCCCATCGTTTAGGGCTCTAAACACAGCAGCAAACCTTCAAGAAAGAGAAAGAGTACTTGTTGACAAGACATCCAAGGCAGCGCATCTCAATCAAAGACGGAAATTTCTTGATGGCCATGTTTAGGGTAAAAAATTATCTGAGTCGTGCTACTTTTGGTATCTTTAAGGGGTGAAACTCAAAATTCCCGACGCGATCATCCCCGACCAAAAATATGGGAGTCACCCCCCGTTTCCGTCATCTTTCTTTTGAGAGGGGACAGAGTGACAGAGATGACATCGAAATGGAATTAGCTTTTACAATTATGGCTAGAAATTTGCAAGCATTCATTTGATGAAAATGTTTAAAAAACTTATATCTTTATTACTTTTAAAGGAAACAGTTACTACTGAGACCAAAAACGCCTAAAAACGCTTTAGAATGCGCTAAAATAGCTTTAACTAACCTATTAAAATGCCTAAAATTACCTTAAAACGCCCAAAAGCGCCTAAAAAAAACCCAAAAATTTAGCGTGCTCTACCCTCATTTTCCCTTAAAACGCCCAAAAACGCTCAATGTTGCTGTAAAAAATGGCGAATTTAGGACCCGGAGTAGGCCTTTAAGTGAATATCAGCTCCGAGAAATGCTTGCTGTCTACAACCAGGGGTCTCACACTCCCCTGTGCTTATACAACTGAGAATTGGGCTCACATTCCTTTTACCACTGTCGCGCTTTTGGATAATTTGAATCGCTAGAATTTCCCTCATTTCTGTTGCAAATGCAAGTTTAGTTTAGCCCGGTGCACACTAGCGACATAACGACATAAGGACCTTATGTTGCAATGAAAAAAGCAAGGGAAATAAGTGAAACAATCAATATTTTCCATGGATCTGCATTAGATTACTTCACCAAAGCAATCTTATGTTATTTTTTGTCGACTTCAACTTCTTGAAACCACTCAATTTTGTTCGCGTGACATTTTTCTTATGTCGTTATGTCGCAAGTGTGCACCAGGCTTTAGGACCATTATTTCAAATAGTACAAGCTGGGGGCAAAGATGTATAGCTCATTTAAATAATTTCTCGGGTCACAGTATGCTTTTGAATAAAAAGATCAAAACAGTGAAATAAATACTTAAAAGTGATTTTGGTAAAGAAAGATGTGTCTTGAAGCGAAAAATCACTCTACCTGTTTTGGTAGTATTTTTGTCTTTTGTAAACATCTTTATTTCCCTTTTCATTCCAAACACCCCTTACTGCTTTAATCATGGTTTTGTAACTCTCGAACTGTTTTCTAGACGTTGCAGCAAAACCCCACTTGTAATTATTTAGCCAAATGGTGAATGGGAGTCCCAAAAACTCGATAGAGGTATTTCAATTAAGCAATAAAAGTACTTTCCGCGTGCTCTCTGCTTTCTTACAAACACGAGGGGGATGTTGGGAGAACTGATCAAAACTTGAAAGACACGAGCCGAAGGCGAGTGTCTTTCAAGTTTTATCAGTTCGACCAACATTCCCCGAGTGTTTGTGAGAAACCAAAGAGCACGCAGAAAGTATTTTTATTGCTTTTAGAAAATAATATACACACGCGCGACAGCGTTGCGTGACAATCGTGTTTCTCAGGTCTCTTACAAACACGCTTTTTAACCAATCAGAATGCGCACATTCACAATACAACATAGGTGTTATTTTCTAATAAAGGTTGATGGCCCTGTGAGCGCTGATGCCTACGCGGCCAGACCAAAAGGCAGAAATGATATCCCATTTTGTTGACACCTCAGGGCTGGGCGGGTACGGCAGGTACAAATTTATTTAAAATGGCTTTAAAGTAGCGAAACCCGAAACCATTATTGGACAATAGGAAATGAAAATTTTTGATCGTTTTTTATTTATATACAAAAGGCCTATTTCTGGCTTTTTTTATATAATGGGGAACGATTATGCTTCTTTTTTTACCACTTAGTGGAACAATGTGGGCGGTAGATAACATTACGGTTTCTAAAGCCCGGTGCACACTAGCGACATGACGACATAAGGACGTTATGTTGCAACGAAAAAAGCATTGGATTTTTTGTGGACTTTTCGCGTGATATTTTTCTTATGTCGTTATGTCGCAAGTGTGGACTTTTTTGTGGACTGGTTAGCGTGATATTTTTCTTATGTCGTTATGTCGCAAGTGCACCAGGTATAAACTTTGACTCTTTCGGCTTGTCTATCTCAAGAAACAAATCCTCAGATACCGATACTTCTTATAAAAAATATAGGAACAATTATGATTTTAATACGGAACAGTCAATGAACGGAGAGGTGGATATTATTATCCTAACTATTTCGGCTTTTCTGTCTGAAGTAACCCAATTCTTTGGAAACCTATACCTTCTCCTCATGTGCTTTGTAGCAAATCCCTCTTAGCGTCCACTCTAATGATTTTAAAAAGTTGAAGGATAAGTAAGAGCTTCCTAAGATGGCTGAGTTTAGAAGAAAAAAATATACAGACAAGTATTTATAACTCATAAACGCCGAAGGGGGACACGTATGTTTTATTTAACAGCAGTCATTAGTTGGCCCGAGGTGGCGGTCTAATATTTCCTCTTTTATTGGACTATTATTTTTCTATTCAACTATTCCTGTATTCATCTAATCTTCTGCTGAGTTGTCTTCCTCTATTATTCTATCCAGCTTTTGTTCTATTCAACCTCTGTTCGACTATATCTCTCAGTGCAAGCTCAGGACTGAATTCTAGATCCTCTTGTTGCTGCTCGCAGTGGGCATGCTCCTCTCTTCACATATCTATTTGTAAAGGTTGCATTGGTAGATGACAGCTGCTCACCTGCAAACCATCAAGTGCTGGCCACTTTGAATAGAGGAAGTAATTCATTCTGTAGTTTCGATGTGCAATGACCAAATTGGTCATTATTTGTTTGAAAATATGTTTCTTGACCCGATTCGCTGGAGAAGCAAAACGACTTGTGATCTCCCTCCAGATTTTGTTGAAAAGGTGTGACCCTAACCCTATCCATATCAAGAAAGTCATGTGTGTTTTTCTCCAATCCGCGCGGGCTTCCTGTGTTTTTTGTTTTCTTTAAATCTCGACTTAGTCCCCTTGCCCGAGGAAAACATGGAGACCAAGAGAACTGTAACTAGCATTATTATATAGCACGTGTTTATTCGATCAATGCGCGCGCTCCGATTGGTTCTATCATGGTCACGTGGCGTTCTACAAATTCAATGTAGCCCGCGCGGGCTACAATTAAAAAATTGTTGCCCGCGCGGGCAACATCGCTAGAGCAAAATTTCGGCGGACTATTTTTACCGCATTTTCTTTTTGCTATATAATAAAACACTTAATGACTGCTTCCGAGGGAAACATCGAGTTTTGTTTTCCCTCGAATCTCGAGATTCTCGGCTCGATGTTTCCCTCGGAAGCAGTCATTAAGTGTATAAAGTTTTGCCACCACAGACCAGTGACGGTTTTTGACAGAGTAATTGTTTCACGGAGAACATAATATTTCGCGCGCCGGTCGATTGAATCTCAATAATTTTTTCACATTTTATTAACGTTTTTCGACTCTTGCATCTTCTGGCATTCGCCAAATAAGACACTACAGCTGTCTATATTCCTATTGGAGCTTTTGAATTGCAAACCAGCCAGGCGCGCCTTTCCATAGTTAAGAAATAAAACATTTTTTCTGTGCCTTCATAGAGTTTTGAAAACCGAGGCGTTGTTTGGGAGAATTCGAGAGCAGATCATGAAGCACGAGACGAATTCGAGTGCTTCATGATCTGACTCGAGAATTCTCCCAAACAAAAGCCGGGGTTTTCAAAAATATGAAGGCACAGAAAAAATGTTTTATTTCTTTTAATAAGGTTAGTCATCTTTGTTTCTAAAACATGCCAATTTATAACTAAAGATATATGGATGTCGTCGTTACTAAGAAAAAAAGGCGTTAAACAAAAAAAAACTTTGACTCATTTTTCATTCTATTCCTTTTATTTTGTTCCTTTCCATTCAATTCCGTTTTGTTCTGTTTTTCCACAGCTCAGTGCTATTCTCAGCTCACTGTTCAGTTCTACTCTCAGTTCTGTTCTGTTCTCAGTTCTGTTCAGTTCAGGTCTGTTCTGTTCTGTGCTATTCTGTTCTGTTCTGTTTTGTCATAGTTGTTTTGTAAAAATAGTAAATTAATTAAAGTAAAGCGACCATACTTTACGTGGATAACTCGTAAATGACAAGTTTTTTTTTACCTGAGGTTTATTTTGATCTCGTATCTTCTCCTTTTTTATATAGTACCATTTCAATTCAAATCTATCCTTATTCATGATATGCTTAACATTTTCAAATTACATATCAAATATCAAGATAGTTCCCTTGAAAAAGTGTCGACATTCTCCAACTTCCTTATAAGGAAATATCTGCATACCATATCTGGAATCCCAGTAAGTTTTTCACTATTTCCATTGGCTTAGAAAGCTTAAAAACTCGACCAAAACCCAAATATACTCGAGGAAAGATGCTATGTGCATTTTCCACTCTCGTGTTCACGGTCAGGAGCCTGGCAACAAGGTAGACAAGATACCACAGGAAGCCCGGTCAATCTCTAGAAAGGCGACAGTGCTATCTTGATATTGCATGTATTATAAGGGAAAATTGTAGGTTCATAATATTTTTCCTGTCTGATGTTTCCTATGTCTGAAGATCGAAACATTGATTTACGTGTTTAGAACAGGATAGAAAAGACAACTTCAATGTCAGGGTAACTCCCAGGTTAGATATACCGCATAATAGAAGTGTGACGAAAAAATAAATAGATTTTGAAATTCAGCCTCTTTGTCCCCACCGAACTTCTTATAATTTGTTTTTTCTCTTGAAACTTCGGGAAATGTATAGCCATAACATAATTTTCTCAGATATTAATATCAAGCAGAATGCCACAAGGCTTGATGAGTGGGCAACAGATTTCAAACGCTAATGCAATTTTCTTATGTAACAGGTTTTCGAGTGTTCCATTGGAGTACTCTTTTCCAAATTGCCGGCTCTCTAGAAGGTCAGACACATTTAGAAATCTCTAACAGTATCGAATAACACGTATAGTTCAATTTGAGAATCAGAATATGTGTTAATGGTTTGCTAGGAGAATAACAAGCGAATTCAATGCCCTAGAGTCATATGTAATTTGGGTTTAGTGGTTGAAGCCGAGTCAGGAAAATCTCACTTTGTCGGTCCAATCTGCTTTTATCATCAGTTTCAGTCGAGGTATTGGTTTAATTTCCCTTGCTTTATTTCATTTTGCCGACGGAAAATGTTAATTCGAAACCACCATCATGCGCGTAACGGAAATAAGTTTTTTTACGCTCAAAGACACGGACCGTAAACATTTAGAGATTATTAGCAAAGTTAAAGCTTCCGCATTCGACAGAAAATCAATCTTCATCTGCATCTTGGTATTGTTTTACAATAAAATTTTATCTTTTCTATGGAAATGTCACTCTAAATTTGACTCAAGGATTCATATACTCTATTCTCATTTATTTAGTTTCGTGCTACGTTTCGTTTATTTGATTTAGGCCATCGCCTTCATCGTAAGTATTATTTTTTTCTAAAATGCTTATTACATTATCTGTTTTATTTGAAGCATTAGTTTGTTTTCATAGACGAATTAGTAGAAATGTTTCCTCATGCGCACTTTTCCAAAAGCACATTTCACCATTCCTTTGAAGTTTGCAAAAAATATTGTATATATCTATATGTATAAATGTCTATAATTATCTATATTATGCGTCAATTTTTACAAAAGCAAGTTGGACCAATCCTTGAAGTTTGCAAAACATATATATATATATATATATGTATAAATGTCTATATATCTATATTATATCAACTTTTCCAAATGCACGTTGCACCAATCCTTGAAGTTTGCAAAAAAATATTGTATATATTATCTATATGTATAAATGTCTATATATCTAGTGCATTAAATAATATACCATTAACCTAGTATATATATGTTAGGTTTCCAGATCTATAGATGGGCTGGGTGGATGTTCCAGCATTTTTGTTTCCGTTAGTACACTTACCCTGTAAAGCTTTAGATCGCGTGTTAACAGACCCAGCGCTTGAGAACGAGAACACTGCTAACTCTACAGTGAACTTGAAAAAATCGTGGATAAAACTGATGATGTAGTTAAAGTCCCTGTAGTCTGATTGGTCAATCCATTTGAGATTGAGTCAATATGAAATTAACCAGTATACACAATCTGACGTTTCCCGTCCAAGTGAAAGTTACTTCGAGAGTAAGATTGACAAGTAATATTTTTTAAAAATTGGGAGAGTAGGGTGAGGATTGTGCAACACGATTAGGCAAGGGACTCGCACTTTAATCGCTACCTCATGTCGATTGTCGAGAATTACTTTTAAACCGCTTGAGGCGTCAGCTAGTCGAGGAAAAAACTATTGTTGCAATTTTAAAATAACACTCAAATATGTACCCCTATTGCGTTATTTTGAAAGCTGTGCTGATTGAAGATAAATATCCATCATGGCTCATATGTTGGTGAAATTAGATGAGGCATTTTTTTATTGTCATTTTAAGTTATCTGCAACAAAGGGCCGATTCCCACTGGATTGCCGCTCGTAACAGGTGAAGCTCGCAAAAAAGAAATCGACAATTCACTAGCAAATTAATTTAGAGCTCGTGTATGATTTTGAACAAGTATATAAACTTTCTGCTTTGAACAAATATTTTGTTATTCATACGGCATGGATGATGAAGAAGCTCTCAAACCGAGGTGAGAGTTATTCAGCTGAGTAATGGCAGGTGGTGGTTGGACGAGATCTGAACCTACATTTACATTTTATTTTTGCAGAAAAAAATAGCCGTAATGCTGTTTGAATGTGTGCATTTTCCAAGGCGTAGTGATTATTATCGCGTATTGTAGAATACTTGAGCTGCGCTTTATAAGACAAGAGTTTCGGAACATTAGATGGCAATTGTTTTGATCTAATTCCCAGAGAGTACACTTCGTATTTTCGGGCATTAAGTGAGTTAAATTAGCACTCTTGTCACTACTGTAAGCTTTTCCGTTTTCAAAACTGCATCAGAGAGAATCGTCAGGAATTCTTTTTACACTAAATTAAAGGGCGGGGGTGCTCGTCGGGAACTTTCGTTTTCACCCCTAAAAGGTACCAAACATGGCGTCGCTTAGTTGATTTTGACCCCTAAAAGGTACCAAATATGGCGTCGCTTAGTTGATTTTCCCTCGTAATTTTCTCGCGTATTTTTTACGAGGGAAAATACGTCTGAAATTCAGGCTACCAACAAGTGGGATTTGCTTGATTTGCTAGAACGGACCTCTAACAGGTACCTATCTGGAAAAAACACACGTTTTCGAATTTTACCCTAAAAGGTACCAGAGGCCTGATTTTAAACCCTAAAAAGTACGACGAGCACCCCCGCCCAAAAAATATGGGAGTCCCCCCCCCCCCCCCCCCCCCAGGGGGTTCGACATTTTCCCACTATTGCTTGTAACGTCACGTTATCCTTATGTTCTTAGCCCCGGGTTAATCCGTACGAGTTCGGCTCTTAAAGGTTGCTCTTTGCAGATGGACTCAAAATGAACCGACAACTCTCTAATAGTTAATCTTATGTCGACCTTGCATCAAATGACGCGCCATATGAATTGTTCTGTCATTTGCATCATTACTGAGTTTATATTTCGTTAGTCATAACAGAACAAATGTGAAAAAGCCGTTTCAGAAATTTGTCACTTCTGAGAGACGAATAAATATAAGAACAAATATGTGAATTAAGGTTAGTCTAATTTATACAGCGATTCCCTGAATAAAATGTACCCTGATGTTTAAGTTTAGTCATTAATCAATGCAAAAATCCGACTCGGCACTTTCTACTAAATATTGTCTTTTCTTCGATATCTAGTCAAAGGGCGATTATGAAACTTTCGTGAAAGTTTAATTGAAAAGTTTCATCTTGTGTTTTAACCAAACTTGACCTTTTTACTTTCGTACTATGGAACGGCCATTTATTGTTCTCTACGGAATATTTTATTGCAAGAAACATATTTTTTTCTGTTTTGAGAGCGCATGGTACTTACGAAACCGCCGTCTTTTGCGATTGCTCTTGTTTTACAAATGTCAGCGACGTGCTATCGAACACCAGCTTTCCACACTACTATGATCTTTAAGCTTGCTAATAGCATTTCAAGCAGATTTATATTCCTTGGACTAGTTCGCCCATTAAAACTACAAACTCATAAGCTCCCACGCTTTTAACGATTATGGACTTTTATTGCATAGATATAAAGACAACCTTTGATGTTAGGCTGGCTAGGTACTATGCAATGATTACTAGATATTAAACGCTGAAAATATGTTATTTATCATAAACGTAATATTTTAAAAGTTAGAATATTGGGGCTGCAAACGATAACAGGGCATAATTAACCGATATTTCTTCCTGTTTGTAAAGTGTGTTAGCTTAACAGTTAAGTTTGTACATTTCATGCAAACAGAATATGATTTTTCTTAAATGATTTTTTTATCATAGCGACTATATCTTCCAATTTTTCTAAAGGGTCTTCGTGAAATTCAAAGTAATCAGACTTCAGTATGTCAGCTAAAATACTGACCGTATTTTTTTACAGAAACAGAAAGACCTTCGTACGAGCAGAACGCGCAGGATTTCTCTGCTAGAGCCATATCTTTATTTGTTTACTTGCTCGTTTGCCTATTCAATCGGTACCGGTCAGAAATACCTGACTATTGCGTTCTTTATCTTCGCCCACTTTTCTTATAAACGGTTAAAATTAAAGAGAAAAGGAGTTATGTGAACTGCGTTGCCGTTGTTTGGCATTTTGCTCTGATCAATTAATGATCTCTCACATAGATACATCTGCAGTATAGAAACACAACAAAATATACATAGCGCTACTAACTACGAAACAAAACCGAGAGGATAAACTCACAATTAAAACACTTCTGATTACGTGACTCTAAAGCATATTTATTTCTTCTTCTCGTTATCAAATCCCTAATCCAATCTTCCTTAATGATCAAAATGCACCTTTAAAAGAATGGACATAACTATTTTTTAACAGCTCAGCGGTAATTGCGAATCGTCCGATAAATCTGATAGCTGTAGAGCAGACGCAGTCGCAGGTTTTTTTACTAATGGTGCTATCGTATACGTGCCTGCATGAGAGATCATGAAACAAATCATTGTTTGTTGCCAAAAGCAAATTACGTTGTAAATGGAGTGGATTTTCCTGCTCTGCATGCTTTCAAAATTGCATTTTATTTTAGATTATTGCCATTCTTACTTGGTCCCAACAGTGCTTATATAATATATCAACTCATTAGCATAATCACCAGTTTGTTTGAGATCCCGGAACCAAGATGCCGTCCCTGTAAGAGGGCTGCCATTATGGTCTTACTGTGCTCATCCTTAGAGGCCTGGTCGGGACAGAAGCCAATTCCTTCACCCACCCACCCACCTACCCACCCTCCCTCGTTTTGCAGTCGCCATCTTGATCTTCGCCAGGTCTCCTCCCCGCCAATAACTTATATAGAGCACGTACAATGGGACCAAGTGAGAATATTTTACAATCGCTCCTATAGGTTGTATTCAGAACTGGTGTCATCACTGATTCATTGAACTTCACTACAGTCATTTATAAAATAGCTATGATATAACGCTCGCTCTGATTAATTGGTCCAAACCAGTGCTCTATTTCACCGATAAAGTAATGGCTTTTCCCCGCTATATCATAAAAGCATTAGAGCACAATTTTCTATGACTTTAGCAGCGAATAGAGCACTTGTGATGTTGGGAGAGACGCTCGAAACATTTAAAAATCATGAATTTACAATGTTCAAGTGTCTCTCCCAACATCACGCGTGCTCTATTGCGAAGTTGTGCTCTAATGCTTAAATAGAGCAGATTGTCGAAAGTTAATTGGCAGTTAAATTGGCAGTTAAATTGGCAGTTTTCACGATGTTGCGCACGCAGCACAAATGGGATGAGAACGACGCTTGTCCGATTTGAATAACAACGGATCAGAACGGAGTCAGAACGGATCAAGGGTATTCTTCTCACAACACCGTGAAAACGGTCAATTGCATCGGGTCTCGGGGCTTTCTTTTCTCAGCCAATCCGAATGCCTGAAAAAAAAAAAAAGACACACAGTGGCTTTGTTTTATTAACCAATCCGAATGCCTGAAAATAAAAAGGTGGCTGTCTTCTTGGGTCATGATTAGTAATCTCATGCCGTACAACCTGTTCCCCTGATTGGATTTGTGTGTCCCCTGATTGGCTAAATGCATTTACTTTGCCGTTCAGTTTTCTGAAAACCGCTCTAGAACTCGTCTCAAAAAAGGAACATGCACAAACATGCCATTTACTTTTTGCGTAAAAGTCTCAGACACTTATTGAAGCACACTGAAACAAATTGCGATATAGCCTGCTTGCAGGCGGTACTGGATGTTTTTATCGCGGAAAACCGGTCCGTTCGCTGATCGGCCGCCATCTTGGAATTTTGAAGGCGCGCGGTCCCAGGACCGAGTTCCAAAATGGCGCCCGATCAGTGAACGGACCGGGTTTTCCGCGATAAAAACACCCAGTACCGCCTGCAAGCAGGCTAATTGCGATAAATAATCGAGAACGTGATGTATGAAACTATTCCAATTACCGCTGCTCTGTCAAACAATAGCCTATCCCACGCCCAAACGTCGCCACAATTTATCGCGAGTTAATGCAACTTAAGGCGATTTAAGAACATAGTCTTGTATCGGTTTGCGATTTATGGCGACCCAAAGGATTTAAGGCATTTAGGCCTGAAATGAAACTTAAGGCGATTTAAGAAACTTTATTTTATCCTAGTCAGCTTGTGCTAAATGTCTAGGGTGGCGACGAGGTCTTACAATTGCCTCAGGTGGCCGAGGGATGTAACTGCATATTATTACAGGATTGGCAAGGTTTTCAGAAAACAGGAACAAATGAAATGCATTCTTCTCATTGAATTTCAAAGTTTTGACAAGGAGTATAGTCTACAATTGTAAAGGGTAGCACATTCCGATAGGAACCATTGTTAGTTATAGGTCCAAACAAAAAAATATACAGCTTGAGTGCATTCATTTGTTAGCATAACACGAATATGTCTTTTGTTTTCGTACAAAACAGCCAGGCCAGTCAATCGAGTGGCTTTTTGTAAAAGCGCAACTCATTCAAACGCTATTTTCGTTTGTACGACGCATTGACTACTACTAGTCAATTTTCATAACGCTGAGTAACAACATGGATCGGAACTGCTTCAAGCTGGAGTAACTGAAGCCAAGTTTCAGGTATTTTGCGCTCGTTGGTTCTTCTCTTCTTACGGCGTAGCCCACCTCCTTCCATGGGGAAGATTCTTGTGAGCGTAGGTGAAGTGTTCTCTAAGATAAGATATGTAGACGATTTCATCTGTATTTTCAGGTTTACCATGAACACACTCTATGGGCCAGGAAACTAAGCAAGTAGGCTTGACAAACACTTTATGGTTCAAGTCGGTTCAAGTGAAGGCGTTTCTCGGATATGGTGTTTTGTGGCGTTCAACGGGATTCGCGCATAAAGGATGGGGAATACACGGTGTGTATTTGAGGGGAAGAAGTGCTCCCATTAATGTCATACAGGTCACACTTTGCCCCATGGACTAAAACAATGATCATTCAAAGTTGTGGCTATGGTAACCATGGGGTAGAGATTCAAATTACCTATCTCATGGGGGATCACCGGGATCACCCCCTGAGGAGGACTGGGGGAGCATGACCCCCATGGCGAATTAGGCACCTCTCATGGGGGATGAATTTAGCGAAGAATTTAGCGAAGTGCACTGAGGCGAGAACACTGCGCTCATAACATGTGGGTTTTCTTGGCGTTTGTGTTGGAGCAACGAAACACTGACTCCTTTTGGATAATGTTTCTCAACATAGTATTGGAAAGACGAGCCCAAACTTGGTAAGTCTTCTCAGTTAGTTGTACTCTACCTCTCACGAAAGAAACTTATGAAACAATTCCAGCAATTTAGTTATTTCGAGCTCGAATTGAATATTATAGCAACATCACATTCTGGACAAGAAGCTGCTCTCATTCGTTTATTAAATACCGCTTTCTGTAGATACTCGATTCTAGTTTCTCTTTTATATAATTAAAAGTGAACATTAGCCGATATAATCCTGAAGAGTTCCCCTACTTTTCTGATATCCGCGCTCGGCACACTAAACAGAAGCGGAATAAGACATACTTAGAGGTAAAATTATTACATCGTTTACAACTTAAATCGCATGGGAAAAGCTGACCTGGGCATTTCTCTGAGTAAACCCTTATTACTATAGATGCGATTTTAGCTGGTAATAAGATCATTCACGGTCGAATTTTCAAGTTATAACAATTATTCTAAAAACACCTCCTTTGGAAAATTTAAAATATCCCAAACAGACGAGCTTAATATATCAAATGAACTACACCATTTGGTAGTGCAGAGGTTGCTTAAGCACTGTGAGAACAATTATGGAAATCGGAAGATTTTTTCACGGTCAAACATACGCTAGAAGTTGAGGTCTATTTCTGCAATAAATACTCGGGAGCCACCTTAAGTTACTTGCGAGGTATGTACGTTAGTTGGAGACCTCAAAAACACAATGGAAACCGTGTCAATCATGTAATAAGCCAGTTAATTACCTTGATTCTCGGCAATAACCCAAATACATCCCGCGGGCCTACGGCCCTTGGGATGGGCACTTGGGATGTATTTGGGTCATTGCCTCGAATCTCGGTAATTAATTCTTACTAAGCGCTGCCAGGGCGCTGGTATAGGGGGTTTCTGTTTGCGAGGATTTAGGGTTCGATTTATAGTTAGCCAGTCACGCTATACGGGTATGCTTCAGGAGCAAGAGTGGATTAACAAGAGTTAGAATCTTTCCCTACTGTATTTGTCCACATCACAGTCAGAAAAGTGTCTATTTTTAGATTTGAGTTTCGCGCGCGAAAGTATTCGAATGCTCAGGCTCGAATGCTCGTATACCCAATACACAACAAAATAGAGAATATCCTACTTTATCTTTGCGATTTTAACGGTTTTTCCATTGATCTGCGATTTAATTTTAGGCTGGATCTCACAACTTTTCCCGTGGCGAGAAAGTGGGAACCCTGTGGATGACGAATTTTCGCGGGCATCCTAGTTCTAAAAATAGAAACTTTTCTGACTGTGATTCGGGCGTACATAGTAAATATGGAAACTCTTGGTAATCCACTCTTGTCAGGAGTGATCACTCTGATTCATTAGCAAAACAAATAAACCATCCTATCAGATAACTATTTAAGAATATGTAAAGTTAAAAAGAATGGTCCGATGGATCGAGAAATAGCGAGATTATAAACGATTGCTTTCGAGGTTTTTTAGCCTTGGCTGGCCATACGGGACGATACCTGAGCCCAGCTGCTCAGTTGCGTAAAAGGCTCCCTTTAAGGCGACTTTCATAGACCGCTTTTTTTCGAACTTAGCAACCCAATCTACTCTATTAAAGAACACTCAATGAGATTGTTTATTACTGTCAGGCATAATTTGACCTGAACTGCTGCGATTTGATTTCGGTCAAGAATGATGATAAGAAGCAGCACGAGCAACGTTAATTGAATCAGTTGTGTTCTATATTTTGAGCCGGTAAAAACATGGACATTGATCACTGATTGATATATGTACGTGCAAGACTAGTAACGTTATCTATAGACCTTTTTCAAAAAAGTTGCATGGAGACGAGGCTGGAAATATGAGCATACAGTACCGCTGCCCAGGGGAAACCTTAGCTGGTGAATAGAGACGGAAAAACGGTTTAATGTTTAGAGTTTTCTGATTGTCTTTTCTTATCGGTCCCTATTCACCAGCTAAGGCAGCTGCCATGTATGCTCATTTGCGACATTTGCCAGAAAAACACTGAATTTTAAGCGAGAACTTCCAGGCATTTGAGCGACTCGATATTTCAAAGCATCCTCCGTGTTGGATCTAGCTTAGCTGTCAGGCCTGATCTATTTTGAGCATCCACAGGGAACCCGCGCAGCTCGCCCCAGTCCCCTTATAGGCATTTGCAAAAACGATGGCTTATTTTCGATATGCACTTTTTTTTCCCGGTTGAGAGCGTGGAAACAAGAAGCTCAATAAAACAACAGGACGGCCCGCATAATCACTAGAACAGCGACACAGTTTCCTTGATGTGTAAATGCTGCAAAATCATTTGAAGGTCTGTAAGTATTTCCCATCATATCTCAGCGAACGTAAGTAAGATAACTGGTTCCTCGTAAAATTTGGGATTAATTTCACGGGTATTTTATTTTTTTCTCCAAAATTTGGAAAAAGTTGAAGACTAAATTAAGTGAAATTAATCCCCAAATTTTACGAGGAACCCATCCATGCAATTACATGTTTATGATATTAAAGGGTAAAATTCAGCGCGCGTGGTTGGCTGCAAAGCCAAAAAGATCGAAGAAACACTGTCAATCAAATTGAGGCAATCTGAAGACATTTTTATTCGTTCATTCAGTCCCGAATCTGTAAGCTTTGTGATTTGAATGAGATAGGGGATGAATTTGATGTTTTCTCTCGTTGCTCAAAACCCGCTTTAGAAGTGGTGCGTAAAGATTTTATTGAAAGATTGATTGAGGTTAGTCAAGTATTTAGTAGTTTTAGTCAGAAAGATATATTTTTGTACTGTTTCGCAATGGTAGATGATTCTATTGTAAACTTAACAGCAAAAGTACATTTACAGCATCACTAGTATATTTCAGTAATGTACGGTTTAGATATTTTATGCTGCTCTTTATTATTTGTATAGACTTATGTGTTCGTTTCCTATGTACCTAAGAAAGGTGTTCAGGAATAAAGATTATTATTATTATTATTATTCATCAGAATTTGACCATTGTTCTTGATGTGTAAATGCTGCAAAACATCCTTAATAGGAAATCCCCTTACATCATTTGAAGGTCTGTAAGTATTTCTCAGCGAACTTTAGTAAGATAACTGTTCGTGTAATTGTTCGAGAAACATCGTTTTCTTGATCGCCATTTTTTTACCTGCCAAGAGTCTGGTAACGTTCAGATTTGAAACCACAGGCAACCCGCGTGGATTAGTATAAAACGACAGCACTTTCTTGATATTCGCCACTAGTATTTAAAATTCCCCTCCATCCCCCTGTTGAGGGCCCTTACAATTCCAGAGTAGATTGTGAAAATGAGGCTTGCATATCCATGGATGTGAAATTGGAGCTCGGAATTGCAAGTGGGTGGTCAAAATAGACCTTGGAATTCCATGTGCGCTCCTGCAAAATTCTAGGGTGGGTGGAATTCCAGGGGGAGGGGGGGGGGGGGGGGGGGGGGGGGGGGGGGGGGGGGGGGGGGGAGGGGGGGTTCAAATTAAGAAATTCCAGGTTTGGTAGCTGTGAGTTGTGACTGGGGTCCTCATCAACATGGGGGCGGATGCTAGTGCCCATTATGTATCACCGTTTCTACTCTTCCGCTGTATCGAACGATAATCTGACTACCGGCTATACATAAATATCAAAAATTTTTCAGTTTTTTGCTAAAAATGACACCCATTCTTGTTTAATACTCCTACCGCCTACCTCTAATACATTTCAGCTATCTCGCCTCTTCTCACCCACCTTTGATACCGCAATGTTCTATTCTCACCATTTTATAACCAAACGGAAATGAACCACCTTAAAGATAAACTACAAAATGTGATGCTACCTTGTAACAGAGTATCTCTTCTAAACTGTAAATAAAGTTCAATATTTGACAATTAAATTCGACGCGGAGGTCAAAACCTACTATAATAATGTCAATACAAGCTTTACAGCTGGTCATTTGCCATAATCTATATATCAATACCGTAAGAGAAATCGTGTCCGCACTCACTCCGCTTAGCCTGAAGCTGTGCCGCCAAAAGAAGTTCGCAAGCCTGAAGAGAAGCTGGAAATCTGGACAGTGGGCGTGTTTTTGTTAGAAAAGATTTACCTTGGGCAAAGTTTCTAATTCAAGCGATTTCTTAAGCGAGGGACAAAGCCGCCATCGCCGCCATGTTGAAAATCTCCCACAGAAACTAAAAAAGAACTCAGTTCGCGCAGCCGAAAGCACAATAGACATCCAGACCTAGATGGTTCCGTTACAGATTACATACAGGAATGTGCAGGGATAATTCTAATTCGAAAGCTTTGAGCTGAGAAAAAAATTAATTCAAGTTTGAACAAACGTACCACTGCAAGTCGAAATTACACATTCACACATGAATGAAAAATATTCTCTAAGTAGATCCCGGCGCTGTAATTGCAAAACGAAGACGTTGCTTATTCCTGGAATTTACAAAAAAAAAAAAAATCAGGGAACTCAGGGAAAATACCGTCGATTTCATCTAAGCGAATACACTTGAAAAGAAAAACGCATTAATTAGGGGCGGTACCTCAAAGTTTTGATGTCTAAAGTTAGATAGTTTGGAGCTTCAAACTTTGACGTTTGGCGCATCAAACTTTGTCATTTGCCAAGAAAAGCTTCAAGTGATTCACGTCCAAAAGTATTTGTACGAATCATCATGTTTTCCCCGCCGAATCTGGCGCAAATTTTAACGGTTTGGAAAATTTACCGTAATGTTTACATGCCAAAACCGCAAAGCTGGCGTGGCAAACGTCAAAGTTTCACGTGCAAAAACTTTGAGGTACCGCTCCTAATAAGAAGTGGCGGTTTTCTTTTCAAGTCAATTCGCTTAGATGAACCGACGGTAATTCCTTTTTTTCTTTTTCCGTTTTTTAAAAAGAGAATACTAATATATAGATTTAGCCACTGGTTAAAAGCGGAGCTCCCGGTTACATATTTTTCTGTGTTAATGAGACATGTGTTAATGCCATTGTACATAGATAGCCTGCCACCGTCATACCACGTGACTAAGCACTTGCACTCCCCGCCACTTAGATAATTTCACCCAAGTTTGGTTGTCTGAGGCTCATCCCATCCAAAGATATAAACTTTTTCTCGCACGTGGCCAGGCAGCTGCACCCCCCTTGCCACTAAGACAACGTCACCCAAGTTTGGTTGTCTGGGGTTCATCCCTTTCCGAGATATATTGCTTTACTCATATGATGACGTAATTGATGACGTCATACCACGTGGCCAGGCAGTTGCACCCCCCTTGCCACTAAGACAACGTCACCCAAGTTTGGTTGTCTGGGGTTCATCCCTTCCCGAGATATATTGTTTTACTCATATGATGACGTCATTGATGACGTCATACCACGTGGCCAGGCAGCTGCACCCCCTTGCCACTAAGACAACGTCACCCAAGTTTGGCATATCAAGATAGCAGTGTCGCCTTTCTAGAGATTGACCGGGCTTCCTGTGGTATCTTGTCTACCTTGTTGCCAGGCTCTCCACCGTGAACAACACAGTGGAAAATGCACATAGCATCTTTCTCGAGTATATTTGAGTTTTGGTTGAGTTTTAAGCTTTCAAAGCCAATAGAATAGTGAAAAACTTACTGGGATTCCAAATATGGTATGCAGATATTTCCTTATAAGGAAGTTGGAGAATGTCGACACTTTTTCAAGGGAACTATCTTGATATGGTTGTCTGGGGTTCATCCCTTCCCGAGATATATTTTTACTCATATGATGACGTCATTGATGACGTAATACCACGTGACCATGCAGTTGCACCCCCCTTGCCACTAAGACAACTTCACCCAAGTTTGGTTGTCTGGGGTTCATCCCTTCCCGAGATATATTGTTTTACTCATATGATGACGTCATTGATGACGTCATACCACGTGACCACGCAGTTGCACCCCCTTGTCACTAAGACAACTTCACCCAAGTTTGGTTGTCTGAGGTTCATCCCTTCCCGAGATATATTGTTTTTCTCTTATGATGACGTCATTGATGACGTCATACCACGTGACCATGCAGTTGCACCCCCCTTGTCACTAAGACAACTTCACCCAAGTTTGGTTGTCTGAGCTTCATCCCTTCCCGAGATATATTGTTTTTTCTTATGATGACGTCATTGATGACGTCATACCACGTGACCAGGCAGTTGCACCCCCTTGTCACTAAGACAACTTCACCAAGTTTGGTTGTCTGAGCTTCATCCCTTCCTGAGATATAATTAATAAACGGAGAAGGGTCTTGGTTTACCTGTGGTGGGGCAGGCACACACGCACGCACGCACGGACGCGCCCGCGATACCAGTATGGGATTACCGCTGAACCATGAAAAATGAACTCGATCATATACCTGAGTTCTACTTTGAGCTATTGTATTCTTCCTGCGATACCTATGGTGCTCCGCTCTGCGGCCTTCGGCCGCTAAGGAGCTCCGCTATAATACTAAGTAAAATAAATTTCCCCCTTCAATCCGTGAAAGTTTCACGGGCATCAGCTAGTTGTTATTAATAGGCCATAACTTAAAGCCTACTATTTGCTCAACCAATCAGAACGCAGCATTGATAATAGAGCACTAGTTTGAATAGTTACTACTACGTACGAATCATTGGAAAATGGTAGACAGTCTTCCTAAAACTACAATCAATATACATCTAATTACAAAAAAGCGTTGCTTTAGGAATTGGTCGTCGAGCGCTGTTGTTTGGTGATATCATGCAAAGAAGCCCATTGTATCCCGTGCTTCAATGTCCAAATCCCAAAGCAACGTTCATTGAATTAGTATAGGTAATCACATGGGGCCGAGTAAAATTTGAGATTAATTTCACGGATGTTTTCATTTTTTCTCCAATATTTGGAAAAAGTTGAAAACTAATTGAGTGAAATTAACCAAATGTTACGAGGAAGCGGCATGCGATTACATGTTTATGATATAAAAGGGCAAAATTCAGCGCGTGTGTTGACTGCAAAGCCAAAAAGATCGAAGAAACACTGTAAATCAAATTGAAGCAATCTGAAGGCATTTTTATTCGTTCATTCATCAGAATTTGACCATTGTTGACAGCTTGAACAAACGCAAACGGCCTCACACATGAACTTCCAGAATTGGAAAGAAAAAAAACGCACAAACGTCCAATTGTCTCTGTCTCTGTCCTCAATTACTCAAAGAAAACATGCCCTCGCTCTTAGCCAATCAGCACTGAGTAGTTTCGCCCTGTATATTATAAGGTGTATAATACTTCAAAGAGGCACACAATGAGGGCTGATTATTATTTAAATCACATAAGAAATCTATCCGGTTTTATTTCCAAACCGTTTGTCAGATAACGACCACATATCCAGACGGATCAATTCTGAATTCTTGTGTTGGGGAGGAAATGTCGGCGAGTAGGGCGTTGCTCTAATTTCCTGTCATTACCGACGGATTAACTCTCCATGCTCAATATTCTCTATAGACAAGGCTTCCTACTATAAAGGACAGTGGTTTGAGCGTAAAAATTCTTAATATTCATTTTTTCCATCAGGAACTTATACTAATGGCAGACAAGAGGCGATAGTTGGATATTTTTTAAATAAAATAGAGTTAATCACGATTGGAACGCTTAACTTTAGTAAAGAAAACCATTGATTTTATGATCTAGTCATGCATGATTTTACTTATTTGCATTTATTGCATTTGAAAACGCACGAAAATGGTTTGGTTTATTCGCCTCATGATTAAGTTGCCCCCGCTGCTACGTTCAAGTTGAATAATGTTTAATACGAACGTGTCTGGGCTACAGAAGCGCGTTCTGAAAGTTCTATCAACCTTTTCCCTCCTGTTGTGACAATTACTATCACTTTCTTAGAAACAATGCATTGATTAAGACATTTTCATCTGTTCCAATTTGGCGAAAATAAAGCGTTTCGAATCTCTAATCATGATTACATTTGCCTTAAAAGGAGCTTTATTTGCTGATTTTGTCTTTTGGTGACACTGAAATCTGCCAAGTGAAGGGCGTTAAAATTCGTTAACTCATTCGCGCGGCTTTAGGGCCCGCAAACAATTATTGAATTGCTATGGTTCAATCATGGAGGTTTTATAAAAACCCTTGGTTCAATATACTCTCCCTTGCATCCTTTTGATCCGATTTAGAGCGCAACCAGGGATTTTTTTACGGTTTAAAATGACTGTTATCAAGATTATCGCTCTGAAAGAACATTTTAGAAAATACGTGAAAATGATAATCACAGATAGACTATCTCTTAGGGTTCTGCGTTGGGCGCCTAACCACAGTCTACACGACCAATTTTTCCTTGACAAGGAAACTTCTCCGTGTAGACGCGCCAAATTTCCAATTGCTGACGCACGAGCTAATAAAAATTGTCAAAGAAACATTGTCAAGGAAACTAGACCGTGTAGATGCGCCAGCAATTTTCCTTGACAATTTTTATTTGCTCGTGTAGACGCGATAAAATTGACAATTTTTCCTTGACAAGTATCCTTGTTGAAAAGCTGTCAAGGAAATGTCAAGGAAAATTTCAAGGAAAATGTCAAGGAAAATTTCAAGGAAATGTCAAGGAAAATTTCAAGGAAAATGTCAAGGAAAATTTCTGGTTCCTTGTCAAGAAACAATTGTAAAACATTGCTCGTGTAACCGACGCGTTATGCTCCACCTAATGCATAATAACGAATGCACTTTTATGTAACTGAACAATGAGCAGACTAACGATCTGGCGATAATACTGTGCGTTTCCATAGAGCGTGGACAGGCTATGGTTTTGTCGATAAGTTTTGCAATTTTTGAGTTTCTTCGACGGTTTTGTTGTCTCAAACTTATGTTGCGTCTCAAACTTATGTTGTCATGGCGAGTTCATGGTACATAAGTATCAGTATTCAGCCAGTAAGATTCAGTGTACAACCAGACATGCATATTAGATGAGTATGAAACAAAAGAGTTTGCAGGGTCAATATCACGTGATAGCCCCTCTAAACATCCAGCCCACGCTATTGTGTTGATCCTTTGACGTTTGCCGGGCTTCCCAACTATTCCACTCCAACTATGTTTAATAAACGTTAAAGCTAAACTACAAAACTTGTCGACAAAACCATTGCCTGCTCACGCACAATCGAAACGCGCAGTATTAATAAATAGTGTCTAGGCCCCTCTCGACCTTGTTATCTACCCAAGTTTGCCGCTCACGTTTTCATTTAACAAGAATACAACTTAGAAAAAAACGGTCCCTTTATAATCCCCAAGCAACAAAACGAACAAACAATAAGTAGCAAATAAATATTAACGTCTGGGGAGTTCGGTCCTCGTGTAGTCTTGTTTGTACGCCTTCCAAACATTTTTCAGTTACCAAAGTGATTTCAACTAACTGTAGACGCTTTAAAGGTCCGGTAAAATGTTTGCTTAGCATTTTGAAGTCTTTCAACATCAAAAGCGAAGATAAACTTTCTTAAGCACTGTGTAAAGTCTTGTGTTCAGTTTCTTGCAATACATCATTTTCACGTTCCGACTCACCTTACAAGGATGCGGCCGAATTACGGATCAAGTGCACTTCTCGTTGGCTCCTCTAAGCTTGGCCTTCCCTTTAGCAACAGTATCTATATATTTGCACTAAAGGGAGAGAACTAGTAATATTTAGTTTTCGCTGACTCCATTAGCTACGACTTGTGACAGTCCTTTCAACTCTCCAATGGATTAAAATGACTTATCTCAATTTGCATCCGGTTAAAAGTGCTCAATCATCCTGCTACAAGCATCAAAAGTCCTATTTGACGTAAAAGAAAAGAATCTACGAATTAATTATTTCTTTTTTTAGCAGCCTTCACTTGCCATCCCCGATGCAGAAATTGCCTTAATCGCCTGCCTCCTAATAGAGGCTAAGTGCCTTTTTCCTAGAGATTTCGTGCAATAAAACGTGCTCGGTGTAGTCATTTGCTCTATCACGAAGCTTGTTTGGAGGATTATTGTCTTGCAACCCATGGGCGGGGACTTAAAAAACATAATTGACCACACGCACGTGCGGAAATTTTATCTTCTTGGGGTGATAAACAAACATGGAAAGACGAAACGCGTGAAAATGTATTTAAAAAATGACAAATACAAAATCGGGATGATGTTAAGCTGAAATGAACTTGAAATGGAGTTCATTAAAACAACGATAAAGTTCAGAGATAATGCCAGCGATCGCGAATAGTAAGTCACAAGCCAGTGCGAATAATAATATTACACTGTTTAACATGGCGATAGCTGGATTTCCTACTAGTGAATAGTACAATATGCAGGTAATGAGCGCAAAAAGGTTCTTCCAAATTGAACCGAATGTATCATTTGATCAATGCAGCATTCGGAAGTAATTCTCTAGTGTTAAGCTGCCCAGAGGGAACTAAGGCTTTCCATTGGTAAGATAGTGTTTTATTGAGGGAAAGATTACATTTATAACCCCAAGCCACGCCTAACAGGCAATAAGTATCTGTATTCCGCAAATACTGTTATTTATCTTTACAGGAAGTTGCCATATATCATTGGTACCTCAAATTAACATACCTTTAGGCCGCAAGAACGTGCGATGCAAGTAATATATATAAAACGCGAAACAGCGTGTTTCATCAGGATTTTTTGTTTAAAGCCGAGTTTTTTCAACCTACTTTAGGTGATAAAAAACACTATCGAGTTTTTGATATAGCTTCTCAACAGAATGAACTATTGTAGACAAAAAGAAGGAATAAATTCTCAAAAATACGCGTATCCAAATCTCCTTTGCACTTATGATTTTGTTTCAGGTTCTTGGTGAATTGTTAAGAGTCTGAGAACAATAATCTAAAACACAAGGCTTTTGCTTTTCTAAAAAAAACATTCCTTATAGACTTGCCGTCAAATCTTCAAGTATCCCTTCAGTCCTTCAAAATCGTTTTATGTTTCAATGAAAACGTTTTCTTTCAGATTCGCATGATGCTAGCGTGTTTATTTTTATCCCAGTTTTAAAGGCCCATCACCAACCGGGAGACTTTGCGCCCCGTTTTCTTTTGTTTTCAAATTGATCCATTGTTTTTCGGGTGCTCTGATTGGCTAAGAGTCCGCAAAGGCTGTCTGTTGGTGATGGCCTTTAATGAGTTGTAAATTAACCATCCTGCCTTGTGAAGAGAAGTATACCCAACGGGGATACATTACCTTCCTGCGCGCATGCGCTTTTCAATTAATACGGCGGAAACCATTACACCACAAAGAGTCAGTCTCACGGCTAAGCGTGCTTATTTTTATCCAAGTTTTAATGAGTTGTAAATTAACCATCCTGCCTTGTGTAGAGAAGTACACCCACCGGGGATACATTATCTTCCCGCGCGCATGCGCTTTTCAATTAATACTGCGGAAACCATTACACCACAAAGAATGAAAGAGTCAGTCCCACGGCTACTAAAATATTTCAATAAAAAGAGTTGTCTTCTCAACCAACCATAAATCCTTATTGTAGTTCATCATAGTCTTAGAAAGGAAAATAACTAAATATGTGTTACCAGCGTATGCATTGCTACGCGATCTCAAATTTCACTGTTGCGATTGGTGATTTTACGCAAGAAAACTGTAATGTCAATTTTCTTGAACAGAAAGTTAAGCATTCGAGGCAAGGAAGCCAAAGGATAGCTTAAATCCATTAGAGTGATTTGGCAATCAATTTCGACCCGCTGATGAAGTGGCCGAATCCAGTGTTTTGGTTGGATTGACGGCTAAAAATCGCCCATCGCAACATTGAATCTTGAAGTTGCGTAGCAATGCATACAGTGGTAATGATGCAGTACTTAAGCGTCAGGTTAGTAGCCTTTTGTGCGAGATTTGAGGTTTGTCGGCTGTTCCGGCCCGGGCGATTTTTTTATTTACGCCCACTTTATGGCGCTTTGAGGCAAGTTATTGAGAAAAAGGGGAAAAAATATTCATTGAATTGTCAATTACCTATTCGTTACCCAAGATCTTACTAATCATCTACGAGCCAATTCGCAAGTCATCATCTATTCACGCATAGAACGAGAATATGCGAATCATAATGAATTTATTATATAGACACGAGTGTTTTACTGGGAAATACGCCACTCGTAGATCTCATACGAAGCTACATCCGGGTCCTGAGTGACAAAATTTCCATATCCTCACGTGAGGATATTGGTCAAAACGAAAGTGCTTGGAAAACAATTTGGAATAATTTTTTCTGGTCGTTCGTAAAATATTGCTTTTGACACTCGAAAATAAATTTGATATCTTCGCGCCACCGTGTAATATCCTCTAATTATACTAGCTAGCCGCCACCTTCAAGTGGACGTAAAACATAAATTCGCCCGGCCCGGAACGACTCAAAAAGGTCCATTATTGCAATCCCCCTCCATCAGCATTCCCTGGGCAGGGTTATTTTTAATTCAATCGTGTAACCTTGACCATTTCGACAGAGCGGAAATGACCTGTTTAGATCACTAAATTTCAAATAATAAGGTCAGGTTAGCTCAGATAAGCTTGATTTTTTGCATACAGACTCCTTGTCTTATTAGCAACAAAATATCAAAAATGACTTTTTTCTAGTGGATCCGTCCTTGAGATATTAGGCTTTAAACTTTGGTTTCTCTGCCATTTTATGGGAGAATTGGTACTTTGATCAGGAATTATGCAAACTTTGCTCAATCATATCTAAAATTCATATTCTTCAAATTTCTTGAAAATTTGGAATTATGCTTTTGGTCATAGAAACTCTTTGTATACCGAATCTTGAGCTTATATATTAAAATATGGCGAAGTTAGACATTTCATTTTTGGTCATTTCCGCTCTGTCGACCATTTCTTCTTTCCTAACCGTCATTCCGTGTGTAATGCAAAAGTCTAACCATACCGATACTAATAAGTATATATTTAGCCACTGGCTTAAAGCGGAGCTCCCGGTTACTTATTTTTCTGTAAATGAGACAAAAGGCAGCCATTGTACAGAGCCTGTCACCATCATACCATGTGACCAAACACTACCACCCCCTTGCCACTAGATAATTTCACCTAAGTTTGGTTCTCATTGGTTCTCATCCCTTCCCGAGATTTATACCTTTTCTGGTTTGATGACATCGTCGATGACGTAATAGCACATGATCAAGCCGTTGCACCCCCTTGCAACTTAAACAACTTCACCCAAATTTGGTTGTCTGAGGTTCATCCCTTCCCAAAATATATACCTATTGTCGTTTGATGACGTCATCGATCACGTCATACAACGTATCCACGCAGTTGCACCCCCCTTGCCACTTAGCAATTTCACCCAAGGCGCCTACGGGAGCTCCGCTATAACGAGAGCGACAACGAAACAATATCGATCACGATACAATAAAGACACGATAACGGAAGTGATAATGATACAATAACGATCACGATAGTTTAGGGTCTACGGCAAACGTGGCGCCAGAGTCGCCGTTCCAATTACACTATTTGCGAGTATTTCATATTCGGGTTTTCCAGACACCCTGTCTCTAAACGTTTGATGGACATATTGGGAGCTCGCACATAAAAATAGCAGTAAGTCGTGACGCAGAACGAGTTTACATTTTTCCGCTGATAATTGGACGCATAACAACTGCTACGCTACTCTTGAAGCAATTGCACGCATGCAATTTGCCTACTCAATAATCTGTGAAATGTTGCATGAGTTATTAGTCCGTGGGCCAGCGGGTGAAACCCTCCCCCCCCCTGCGGGACTTTTGGAGACATATGCCGTTTTGAAGTTTGGCCCGAGGGTGTTTCAAAATGGGTTGTTTGCAATCGCGCCGTTGGTGGGTGTGGCCGTACGGCCGTATTCTTTGTTTCTCCAGAAAACCACAGGGTACCCGCGTATTTTCTTTTTGTTTATTTTTCCCCATTGCTTTAAAACGAACGTTGCATGAAATAAATGCTGCAAACGTAATCGTCGGAAGATTCTCTACACTACCCATTAGGTAAGTGGCTCACATAAGCATTAGAAGTAGCTACTGCGCATGCGTATGTGTGCTACGACTCACAGTCCCAAAATAGTGTGTTATGAACGGTAAACTTTGGTCACAAAAAGGGCAAACAATGTATGGAAGTTATTTACTGTTGAATAAAACTTTTTGCCAGCACTGCGTCCAGTTTGAAGTTTTATTAACGTTAAAATAGCATTGAGACAGACGTATTCTTACGTGCCACAAAACAGTATATCACATATTTTCAGCAATAGTTTGCCCCAACGATGTCAGAGATGTACCTCGTGATGTTATTTAATCAGCTGAAGGTGCTGAAGAACGTCTATACGCCAAAGACTTCACTGTCAGCAGGCTGGAGATAGCGAGTAGTCCCTAAAAATATCAAGAGTCTCGCCAAATTTTAGCAGAGTCTCGGAAACTCGGAATGTTTAAAACCTGCATCTCGGAATCTCGGATTTCGTCCTCAAACTTCTAAATACAGTAAATATATGAGCTGACATAGGCACGTCAAGTCCTATGGGGACACAAGGGTAGCGAATGGTAAATCCAAGACTTGCCGAGACTGGCAGTTTAAAATCCGAGCCCGAGACTGAAGAAAAATATCAGCTCATATATATACTGTATTTAGAAGTTTGAGGACGAAATCCGAGATTCTGAGACGCACGTTAAAATTTCCGAGATTCCGAGACTCTGCTAAAATTTGGTGAGACTCTTGATATTTTAGGGACCATTCGCTACCCACAATCTAGACTTAGTAGGAACTAGTCATTCTACTGCAGTAGATGGTACCAATTAAACAGGGCACAAGGGCAAGGTATCGGGGCCATGCAACTAAAGAGCTAACATGCATCTAAGGTAGCCAGGAGGTAGAAACAAGCTACAGAGACACAAGAAAGTCGCAGCCACAGCAGAGCGACTAAAAGCTAGGACACTAAAAGTGTCGTAAATGCAAGACAAGCTTGGTGAATATAGCCATATAGCGTTTTCCCCTTGTACTGGAGCGTTTTCCCGTTATAGCGTTTTCCCCTTGGAGCTGTTCCATGGGCTTTCACCACTGCTGACGGTGTCCTGTAAAGACAGAGAAAGCGCCGATGCATGTTCTTGAAAGTACATCACATCACTGTAATGACACCAGACCTGAATGACGAACTGACTACATGCATGCTCTTCTACGATCACTTGTTGCAGTGCGTGGCACATTCGCAGAGCTCGTGATGACTGTCTTTAACCATTCACCAAAAGCACAGCGCGTGAACAGTCACACACACATACCACTGACCCAAGGGGTTTGAACGGGCTGGACGACATGAGGGCCGTCCAATTAGGCAACGTGGAGCACTCGCAAGACTACTTGGACGTACAGTCATCGTTATTACTGAGGGAAGCTGTGTGCGCTTAAAAAGTGTGAACATGATGATCACCATCACTGCAGAACTGCAGATAGTTTAGCAGAAGAGTCTATAGTCAGAAAAAGTCCGTCTCTATATTGTCACAGAAAACTGTCGGCTAGAAATTTGGTGACAGGTCTTGGTTCGCGAGGGAGATAGTCACCACACAGACGCGCGGCTCTGCGTTGGATTTTAATTCTCGACCTCTTGTGTTAACTGAGCTGTGTATGGGTCCCATGCGCTTGATGTATATTCTAGAAGTGGTCTTACTAGGCCAAAATAAACAGCTTGCTTTTGATCGCGAGTACATGTCGCGAGATTGCGCCTGAAGAGGCCCAGCAGCTTGCTCGCACGACACACGACGTCGCACGTGCCGATTCCATTGTAAATCACAGGAAATCGTGGATTACGCCTAGGTACTTTTTGGTGTGCTTGACAAATTCAAGAGGACAGTCCCCAAGGAAGTACAAGTGGGGGAAATTATGACGAGTTCTTCTGGTAATCCTCATCATCATTTCAGCATTTCCTGGGCGCAAAGCTCATGCAAGCATGGCTTTTCCCGCGTTGTTTTGCGGGTTCAACGTTTTAAATTTTATCAAATTGTTAACAGAAAACTTCAAACTGGACGCAGTGCTGGCAAAAAGTTTTATTCGACAGTAAATAACTTCCATACATTGTTTGCCCGTGTTGTGATCAAAGTTTACCGTTCAATAACACACTATTTTGGGACTGTGAGTTGTAGCACACATACGCATGCGCAGTAGCTACTTCTAATGCTTATGTGAGCCACTTACCTAATGGGTAGTGTAGAGAATCTTCCGACGATTACATTTGCAGCATTTATTTCATGCAACGCTCGTTTTAAAGCCATGGGAAAAAATAAACAAAACGAAAATACGCGGGTACCCTGTGGTTTTCTGGAGAAACAAAGAATACGGCCGTACGGCCACACCCACCAACGGCGCGATTGCAAACAACCCATTTTGAAACACCCTCGGGCCAAGCTTCAAAACGGCATATGTCTCCAAAAGTCCCGCAGGGGGGGGAGGGTTTCACCCGCTGGCCCACGGACTATATAGGTATAAAGTGACTGAAACCAAGTAGATGTTTGCTTACACTTCTACGCCACTAGAAAGAAGACATTGGTTTGAGGACATTATCTTCTTTGGAAAGAAGGACGTGCCACCGTCACGGAAGAAAGCAACTTGCGTGACTCATTATTATTCTAATTTATTCTGTCCAGGTTGTCAGACAATAGCGGCATTACGTCATGACCGCAAAAGCACAGAAAAATGAATAAAAATGTTAATTTTGTTTAAAATAGAAAAAGTGTGCTGACTTGACTTGTGCTAATTGATGCATTATTATTTGGTTATTTTTGCACTTTTTCGTCTTTAAACGACAAAGTTTTTACTATTCTTAAAGGCTACGGAACACCTTCTGGGTACTTTTTCATTCAAATGGCATAATTTGACGAAAATAGTCCTATCTTCCAAAGTGATACCTCATTTTAAAGCGTATATCGTGGACTTAACTGGTACATAATTAAATTTTTAAAATTTTACAAAACCAACATTTTTACGGAGTTCCCTTTCCGGTGCATTAATTCAACTTTTGAGAGTTCCACCCTCGCAAATATACAATACTATCGTTTTTGGACCATTTTAGCATTATGTATTTAATTTTGGAATCAGAGCGCATATGGCTAGAAGGACGCCAATTGCTAGACAATGCACTAAACCGTGCATTTATATGAGCGTCTAACTAATGAACCGTAATGAACTATAACAAAGGCGCGTACCATGCGCGCTAAAAGTTGTGTGACTATCAGTGACTATCCAATATTAGTCAAATCACACTAGTGGTCTATTATTAATGCTGCGTTCTGATTGGTTGAGCTACTAGTAGGCTAAAAGGTATAGCCTACTAGTAGCGAAAAGTGTCGGATTTGAAAGCCAGAAAATGGCAAATGACCAGTGTGATTTGACTGAAATACTACTAGTGTGATTTGACTGAAATAGTTATTCCTCTCGCCCTCATGGCCTCTGAGCCAATAGCCCATTCGGCCTTCGGCCTCATGGGCTATTGACTCAGAGCCCATTCGGACTCGAGGAATAATTGTTAAATAAATGCACATATCGCTTGTCAAGATACGACTTTTATTCGCGAAATCATGCCATTTGAACGAAAAATACAACGAAAATATAATTACCAGGTGTTCTGTAAACTTACGTCGTAATGTCCCTAGTGGGTAAAGAGAGTGGATGACATGAAGTTAAATTCACAAGAAATTGAAAAATAATCCTCTAGGTTTGTTAAGTAATCTTTCAACTCCCAAATACGCACAACTTTGTAGTATTTTGGTTTGTTATCGAGCAGATGTAAATGGAATGCGAAGTGCCCCTTTGAATTTCTTACCAGCAGGCTATGCTGTTTTCAAACTAAGAAGTTTGATAGCGAAGCGATTGATCTTACATTTCAGCGAATCCCGGTTCAGTGAATCCCTTTTTCTTCCTTTGACAAAGTACGATAGTTTCTGTGTTGTTCATACAGACCAGCTAAAATTTTGTCCACACAGTCGTAACATAGCCCCTATTGAATATGATCTGAATATAAAGTCTTGAAAAATAAGTTTATTCTAAATATACATCATTATTTTCACGGATTACTCTTCCAGGCAGGCTGAGGGGTTTTGCGCTAAATGTCATTCACAAGTTACTGATTAAACTAAATAAAACCGAATTGCTACTAATTATTTGGACTTTGAAAACATATTATAACAGTTTTTATTGATATAATTAAGTAATTTTTGGGTGATCTCTAATCAGACGAAGAGGTTGTACATTAAATGGGAATACATTAATGATTTAAAGCAGTTAACAGACAATTATTGGTGCGTGAACGTCTTTTTCAAATTTTGATTTAAAAGGTTCTTTTATTTACTGACATTTTCATAATTATACGAACTCTACGCCAACTAACAAACCGCGGTTTGTCTTCCGTCAATCAAACGAGTGAATACCTCGCGTGATTTCACACAAGCTTTGGAGTGTGTTTTGAAATAATAAGGACTCCGTAGGCTTGAAAACCAAATTTCCCCCCATAAAATGGGAACGACCAAGAGTGGATTACCAAGAGTTTCCATATTTACTATGTACGCCCGAATCATAGTCAGAAAAGTGTCTATTTTTAGAACTAGGATTCCCGCAAAAATTCGTCATCCACAGGGTTCCCGCTTTCTCGCCACGCAAACAGTTGTGAGATCCAGCCTAAAATTACGTCGCAAATCAATCGAAAAACCTTTAAAGTCGCAAAGATGAAGTAGGATATTCTCGATTTGTTGTGTATTGGGTATACGAGCATTCGAACCTGAGCACTCGAATACTTTCGCGCGCGAAATTCAAATCTAAAAATAGACACTTTTCTGACTGTGATGTGGACAAATACTGTACGAAAGATTCTAACTCTTGTTAATCCACTCTTGGAACGACTGAAAATAAAATCTTTGCGCCTGTTATGGACTGATGCTAAAGTGTTGTTTAGAAGTCAGAAATGTAGAGTTGGAGTTCGTAGAAGTATGGAAATATTAGTAATTCGTGACGCAGAACGAGCTTCATTTTTTCCGCTTATAACTGGACTCGTAACAACTGTATCAATATCTATAACGATGCTATTGGTGACCCTCTAAGAAGTTCCTGCTTTAGTTGCCTCCCAAACGCCGAGGAAGGGAGGACGACACAATCTACCTCCAAGAATAAGAGATGATTAAGGTCATTCTTCTGCTGGGTGCTCTCCTTTTTGTAGCAGGAATTGCTGCAGAATCATTAGACAACAGCGACGAAGGTAAAGTTGTCCACTTAGGAAAATTAATGTCAAAAGGCTACATAACACAAACTTCGTTTACTTACAAACAATGAAACACAAGCAGGGTAATTTGTTGAGTCAACTTTGGTATCAGATGTACTTATATTTATTACTTTTAATTAAATCTCATGAAAGTCATCAAGGAAAATACGGTTGCACTCCAATATATATGGAGAGTGGGGCGTTATTCGTCATATAGAATGAGACTATAAGATTATGATGATATGATGAGACTGCATTCTGCAAGTTTGCTTAATGTTTACGCTTTCTGGTTTAATGTCGTAGAATACCACACAACTAATCATAGAACAACACTTATAATAGATTTAGATATGATATATTATATTATAAACAAAAATATAAACATTTATGTGTATCTTAGATACAACAAAAACCTAGCGAAAGAAAAATTAGCTTTTGCCATACTTCTATCGCATGTCGGTATGACTTTTTAAATGACTTGTGTTTGTACGATATTAAGATCACGAATTTCTTTCTTATTGTCTAAATTAGACGGAATTTTCTTTAATTCATAGCATGTCAATTTATTATTGATCTCATATTTCTACTCCATTTATGAGGCACTCAAACTTTAACGCTATTCATACTAAATTTTCTGAAACTGTGTAATTTCTTACCACCGTATGCATTGCTACGCGACCTCAAAATTCACTGTTGCGATTCCCGATTTTACGCAAGAAAATTGTAATATCAATTTTCTTGAACAGAAAGTTAAACATTCTAGGCAAGGAAGCCAAAGGATAGCTTAAAATCATTTTAGTTGATTTTGCAATCAATATCGACCAAGCAGCCGAATCCAGCGTTTTGAATTGATTGACAGCTAACAATCGCCCATCGCAACAATGAATTTTGAGGTCGCGTAGCAATGCATACAGTGGTAATAAGCATCATGTATTTGAATACGGTAAATTAATGTTTCTTTTGGCTTTAATTAGAACTGAATTGTGAAAGTTGTGTATGTTTTATAATTTGCACTATTTAATAGTGCTAATTATAAAACATACTCAACTTTCACAATTCATAACAGGAAAAATCATTCAGCAGATAACATTATTTTCCGCTCTAGTTATTTTCCTCTTGTAAACTTTAACTAATAAGCATCTTTTTATTTGTATTGGATCAAGCAGGGCTTTAAAACGATGAAATTGTTTTACTGAAACTTCTACTTCTACTTTTACTCAAACAGCTTTAAATAATTGTATTCTGGCTGTGCTCATTAAGTTTGCATGGTTAAATTACTCAGAAACTCACGGGTAGTTAAACTTAAAGGCTGCTGATGTCACAGATTAAATCGTGACTCGACAAGCGAAGACGGGAGTTCTTTCAGCCACGCTGATCAATATATATATGTATATATTTAGTATAACTACTCAAGCGATTCCGCGCGCTGATTGGTCGAGATGTTCGTCACATTTTGCTATATTCAGCTATAGGTGAATATAACAATGAAAGCATGGGGATTGCGCGCGCATTTTATTACGAGAAACAAAACAAAAATACAGTAAAAACTCGCATATAAGAACCAAAAAATTTAGTTTAAAACAGGTTCTTATTTGATTTGAAAATACAAGGAAACATGGGGTTCACATGTATAATTCTAGCCTAACAGGTTCTTAAAATCCAGGTTATGTGCCCCTTAACGCCAATTTATTCTCGAAAATCTTAAACGTCGATCACTTGAGTAACTATACTAAAACAATTAGTCGCCTCGGGCTCCGTAAATATCGGCGAATAGTTTTTTTACTAAAAAGAATATGCTCTTTTTATTTCTGAGCATTATTTAGGTGAAGCTGCTCATTTTACGGGTGGCCGGGTCACGTGACCTCTTAGTGCAAAATGCCTATTGAGGAACTGTATTTATGCGCCGCTGATGCCTATTCAGTCTCAAGAAAGCAACATTGCTAAGTGACCAAACTTTGGTAAAGTTATTTTGGAGGCAAGGGGGGTGCACCACCAATGTCACGTGGCATGACGTAACCGATGACGTCATCAAAAATAGAAACGTCAATATCTCAAGAAGGCAACATCGTTAAATGACCAACTTGGATGAGATTATCATGGAGGCAAGGGGGGAGGGGTGCACCACCACTGTCACGTGACAAGACGTCATCGATGACTTTATCAAAACTAGAAAAGTCAGTATCTCGAGCATTCCACATCGCTAGGTGACCAAACTTGGATGAAATTATCATGGAGGCAAGGGGAGTGCACCACCACGGTTACGTGTCATGACGTCATCGATGACGTCATTTAAACTAGAAAAGTCAATATCTCGAGCAGACAACATCGCTAGGTGGCCAAACTTGGATTAAGATATCTTGGAAACAAGGGGGTACACAACCAAGGACACGTGGCATGACGTCATCAAAACTAGAAAAGTCCTTGATGACAGTAATGAATTGATTCGAGCTCAGCTTTTAGGCAGTGCCTAAATCTATATATTAAGCTTTAAAAACGATGAAAGACACTGTGGGTTACACGTAAATCAGTTGCAAGACTACAAAGTGTAAATATTTGAAATAAACGTTATATCTTATATCTATCTTACTTTGGGAATTGATTTTTGATGTCGGTCGTCATTGGTCCCACTCACGCAAAGAATCGCATAATTGTTCTCCGTTCGTCCAAATCGGTGTTTAAATGACTTTAAAAGTATTTTTGATGGTAACATGTTAAAGTGTTTGAGAGATAGCGCGGTCCTAGATTATTAAGTGATTTAAAATTTAAAAGATTTATCTTAAAATGATCCTGTATTCAACTAGGAGCCAGTGAAGATCTTCGAAGTTTCTGTAATGTGGTCATTTTAAAACCGCCGACTGGTTAGCGCAGTAATAGAGCGCGGGCTTATGCGCGGGAGGTTGGGAGTTCAAGCCCCGGCCGGACCAACACTCAGGTTCTAAATAATTGAGGAGAAGGTGCTGCCTTTGCTCTAACATCTGCAAATGGTTAGACCTTCGCGTCTTCTCGGATAAGGACGTTAAACCGTAGGTCCCGCAACGTTATGGTCATGATGGATGTTTGTAAAATAATTTAGATAGTACGCGCGCTCTGATTGGTCGAGAGCCGTGTTTGCATTTCCCTGTGCAAACACAGTTGTGACGTCGCCCACTGGCGAGCTTAGTGAAAAAGCTTTTAGAAAAAAGTAACATGTTTTAGGCAAAATCATTTATTAAGAAGTCAATATTACTTGGACATACATTTGATAAAGAACATTGAATTTACATAAAGCATTAAATTCGTGAAATAACATTGTTTTCGCTTCTTTACCTGAGCTGAGTTCGGCACACAGTTCGACAGTCACAAGTTCAGTCTCGTTCTGCAGATCCTGAAAAAATGCTTCCAAAAACTAATCCTGGATCCTCGTATAATGTTTGACAAGACCAGAAGGTACAAATAAGTGGATTCCTTCCTTCTTTTCCATGCTTGCCGTAAATAAAGCGTTAATACGCTCTTCCAAGCAGTTCCGCTGCCACATGCGAGTTCTTGCTCGGGAGAATTTTTTTCACAGACGAAGAAACTGGGCCAACACACGTATGTAAAACACCGGCGTCTGTACTTAAGTCTTCTGTTCACCTCCTGTCGTAATTATTTTGTGTTTTGAAAGGAAAAGCCTCCATTTTTTAAGCAACGAATGGCACTTTAAATCCACTTCGCTTGCCGCCATCTCAGAAACATTGCAGTCCGATCAGAAAGAGATTGACAAATCATGCGATAGACTGAGCGCTCTGATTGGCTGATGCAGCCTTTTCATCTGTATGGAGAATTTAGAGTCTCATCCGCTTCAAAAAGTTACTATTCCTGTCCACGCGGAGTTTATTTATGTAGATAATTATTTTATAAAACAAATAAAACACAGTTTCCGTGACTGCACAGGCTTATGGAAACCTCGTTGTGGTTTGGAGAATTTTCGAGCAGGTGCAAACACTCGCCTGCGGCTCGTGTTTCCACTGATCTGCTCTCGAATTCTCCCAACCACATCTCGGTTTGCATAAGCCTGTGCAGTCACGGAAACTGTATTTTATTTGTTAAATGCATATTGTTGTGTGTTAAGTCCGAGGAGTTACCAGGCATTACCCCTTTGATAGTAACAACCTATATATATGTCAGTATGGCCAAGAAGGATGACCCATGCTAATGCGCCATAGTGCAACCAATGAAACACGAGGCTGTGTAGACTTGAGGGGCGGTACCACATATCTGTCTGTTCAGCCATGTATAGAACACACATAAACCAAACCCGTCAAGGTAGTGTGGAGCTCCAACAAAGGCACATCAACATCACACCATGCGATCAATGTAGAAACCAGCTTGACTAGCATAAAATGCAAAATGACAATCACCGCAAGAGGCCACCAAGATAAATCTCACGAACTGTATCTGTGTATAATACTAGGTGTTGCTGTATGATAATATAATGTGTATGGTCACTTAAAACTGTGCGGAGCTATGTTAGTAAATGGTTACATGTCAAGTAAACTGCCCAACGTATATGTTATGCCCGGGCATTATATATATACCGTTTCCGGGATACGTTGTCACGGGAAAAAGGAACAAAGCTTGGTGCGCTTGGGAGTATGGGTAATTAAGATTTCTTTGAATTTCTGTAAAATATTAGAAACAAACATGCTTGGAAATGTGCTGAAATTTAGTGATTTTACCTGTGGTTGCGATTACTATCTGAATTCAGATCAAACAGTAGCAGTTTAATTGCCCCCATTATCCTTTGCGCTTCAAGGTTATATGCTTTTTGGGTGACAACGTTTCCCAGGTATATATATATATATCATAAGTCCACATGGTTGCCTTCCCACCGGCAGAGGCCAGAAGCATGCATGTCAGTATGGCCACGACGGGGTAGAATCCCAACATGCCCAGCCATGTCATCCAAAAGTCAAAACCAGGAATTAGGTCACCAAAATGAAACTTATACATATAGTAATCAGTGATGTATGTTAAAATAAAACACAGTAGAAAAGGATAATTGAGTACTAGGGGAATTATTAACAGATCTATAGCCCAATATTGATCTATTCATAGATCTATCTACAGAAATCCATGCATGGGAATTGTTTATGCCAACTGTGCATTTTACTCAGCCTTCGTCATCAGGGATTGGGAAGACTGAAGGACAAATACTCCCAGGTTAGATTCCTGAGAGGCTCACGCGTTTCTGCTATGGTACCAAAGCCAAACGGAAGAAGAGCCACCAAGTGGAGCTGATTTGCGTAACCCATTTTATTTATTTATTTATTCAGTATTTTTAATATTTTCCGGGATCTACCACAACTCGTGAAGCTGCATTTGAGCAGACTGCAGTAGTATAGTATGCACCTGATACCCCTAGTGGTGCTTATATCCATATAACTATAGGTAACCTGATACCCCTAGCGCCAAATAACTCTAGGTAGGGGGGGGGGGGGAGGAGGGTGGGTATCTCCCTTACTTGAAAAAAAGAGGGGGAGGGGGTACCCCTTGTTTGAAGAAAAGAGGAAGGGAGGGTACCCCGATACTGCAGGTAACCTGATACCCCCAGTGTCGTATATCCACATAACTGTAGGTAACCTGATACTCTTAGTGGCGTATAAATGTGGGGCGTTAACCACATAACAATAGGAAACCTGATACCCTACATTCTTCTGTCCTCCGCCTCAACATTCCTGACGTGACCTTTGACCTCCACCATAACATTCCTGACGTGACCTTTGACCTCCACCATAACATTCCTGACGTGACCTTTGACCTCCACCACAACATAAATTAGTATTCCACCACAAAAAAACTGCTAATTCCATACCTACTATACTACTGACTGCAACTTCGATAAATCGCGCCTTTGGACCGCATAAAGAAGAGAATTGCAAAACTATAGTTTTTGGCTGACAAAGCTATGGATTAACACTTCAGTAGTTTTTTTTGCCGATGTATTGCCTTATTTTAGATGACGAAACTTAACATCGTAATAATATTACTTATGTACGATTCTTTATTTAAACAGGAAACGTGAAAAGGCCAGCAAAGAATTATGTGAAAAGCGACATAAAGTTGTTAGATCTACTAGATCAGTCCCAAGCCGCGGACAGTCTTCAGGACAATAAAAACAACAACGATCCTTTAGGTAAATTCGAAGTGAAAGCTTATCTTTGTCTGTTTCACTCACCCGTAGTCTTACATCCTCTTCTTCGCTCAACCAGTTCTTTAAGGTTACTGAGAACCTTCGCGCACGTCCTCGTAAAAAAAAAACATGGCAACCTGTATATCGTCGGAAAGCTTATGGAATGGAAGTAATTTTTTAATAAATTTAATTTTTTTAAACCTTTTATAAAAAAATTGAGTGTGACATTTTCAAGAGTTATCGCCGCCGAACTGCTCGACTTTGACTCCCAAGAAACACATTGTTTTAATCCTTAAAGGTGTTTCTCAAAAACCATGTCTGCACTTTTTAAAATTTTGTTTAGTTTAAAAGTTATGAATTTTTTAAATTATTAGAGCGTGAAAATTCTATAGAATTTTACCTTCGAAATTTAAAAGTTCCATAACTTTTGAACTAAGCAAAATTTAAAAAACGAAGACACGGCTTTTGAGAAACACCTTTAAGGATTTAAACAATGTGTTACTTGGGAGTCAAGGTCAAGCAGTTCGGCGGCGAAGTAACTCTTGAAAATGTCACACTCAATTTTTTTATAAAAGGTTTAAAAAGATTACATTTATTAAAAAGTTACTTCTTTTTGCCATAGCCCAGTAGTCCATTCCATAAGCTTTACAGTGATTTATAGGTTGCCATGGTTTGGTTAAATTAAGGAGGTGTATGTTTTTTTTTTTCCGAGGTGCGCGAAGGTTCTCAGTAACCTTAATGTGCGATAGTGTACGGCTGCCTACATATACTGTTTCCGAGATACGTTGTCACAGGAAAACGCAACGAAGCTTGGTGCGCTAGGGAGCATTGGTGAAGATTTATTTGAATTTCTGTAAAATTTTAGAAACAGACAGAAATATGCTCAAATTTAATGATTTTACATGTGGTTGCGATAACTGTCTGAATCCAGATCAAACAGTAGCCCCTATTATCTCTATTGCGCTTCAAGCTATTGACTTTTTGGATGACAACGTTTCCCGGAAACGGTGTATATAAAAGTGACAGCTGACACCTGTTTTAAGGTCACCGGGTTTCACATTGTGAGTTCCTGCATGGGGCGAATCTTTTAATATTAAAATGTCTGAGAAAATCTAACAAAAGTTGACATTCGTGGCACAACCCAAATCTTAACCTACCCTAACCTACCCTCAAAAGGGTCTAGACTATAAGGTCGTTTTGATGATGCAAATAACATGCTGGGCGTTAATTTGTCCAAAGCGACATAATTTCGGTTTCGCTGACGTGACGACCGAAAAACACCCTCAAAACAGTGGACACTATTTGTTTGTTTGGAATCGCACAGCCAGGAAACTTCACGGGTAACAAATACAATTAAGTGAATAATCAAATTTCTTGATTAATTTGACCGATAGGTTCTGGATCGGCGGTATTTTATCTTTTGGCAAACTTCGAATCCACCGAAACCTCCAAATTTCTAAGTAAAAAGTTATTCTACCTAAGTATAACAAAATCTGCTGTGTTATTTTGCCAGGCTTTCATACTATTTTGACTATTTAGTTGAATGTTGAGGTCACAGGCGTACATTCAGGTTTCTGTTGACAATCCGATCAACACGCTTCTGCTTTGTTCAAGAGAAATGTCCCCTATTTTAACCAGCATTACGCGGAATGAAATTACTATAGAACTTACCATGCAATTATCTCTTGTTCGGTTCTCGTAATAGGCCTTTATCACGCAATATTGATTAATAATATATATTAGTCAAATCACACTAGCGGTCTATTATCAATGCTGCGTCCTGATTGGTTGAGCTACTAGTAGGCTATAAGTTATAAAATTTAAAATAAGAAAAGTCGGCGTTACAACGTAGGTTTTAGTTGTATTTTAGTACAATATTTCGGCTGGCCAAACCAGCCTTCTTCAGGTACTGTGAATACATAATGGCATGATAGGACTTATATATAATCACAAAACATCTGACATGCAATTGATTCCCCTTGAAAAATTAACGACTAATCGAGATTCAATTCGTAAGGCAAGAGAGGCCACACTCATCCTACGTGCTGGTACCCTTGAGCCTGACGGATTGAATCGACGAGATGAGACTTCATTTTAGATTATACTGTATTTATCTTTTCCTTTCATTTTTATATTTCTTATCTAGTGTCACATCACAAACGTCATCATCATCATTATTTTTATTGTATCACATTTCACCTTATATATAAGTCCTATCATGCCATTATGTATTCACAGTACCTGAAGAAGGCTGGTTTGGCCAGCCGAAATATTGTACTAAAATACAACTAAAACCTACGTTGTAACGCCGACTTTTCTTATTTTAAATTTTATTAATCTTACTGTCGGCGAGACCGTTACTTTGGTCCAGCGTAAACCAACGAGTTGAGTCTGTCAAGTGGTTCGTCCTCCATTTACTTCAGTTATAAGTTATAGCCTACTAGTAGCGAAAGTGTGGGATTTGAAAGCCAGAAAATGGCAAATGACCAGAACAAAAAAATGTTTATTGACTCAGAGCCCATTCGGGCTCGAGGAATAATTGTTAAATAGTTATCAGAAAATGAAACCCAGTATTCAATTCTACACATCCGTATTAGTAAAATTGCAAAGTTTGGTGAAGATTGCTTCAATACTGACTGAGATATGAATTTTCAAAACTTCGTATTCGCGCTTATTTTTTAACAAGAAATGTATGGGAAAATAAATCGAAACGAGGCTGGAGGGGCATCGATGCCCGTCCAGCCTCGACTTGACGTATTTGCCCATACATTTCTTTGTAAAAAATAAGTCAGAATAGGAAGTTTGGAAAATTCATATCTCAGTCAATTTTCAAGTAATTCTTTTGAAGCTTTGCAGTTTTACTAATACGGATGTGTAGAATTGGAACCTGGATTTCATTTTCGGATAACTATTATTGCTCGGAGCGAGCGCAGCGAGCGGAGAGCAAGTCTAATCTTGCCTTCATTTGCACGTTAGTATGCATTACATGCCGCTTTACATTTGTTTTTATACTGTTTTACAAACCCTGATTGCAGCCTCTTGTTTTCTTGTACCTGTGGTGCATGCGCAGTACGATTATTTTCTTATCGGCGAGTGTCATTTGGGTCCGTTCCGTGGCACGCCTTCCCGTGCTCCTTTGCACAGATAGATTTCTTTCCTCGTGGGCTAGCTGTTCGATGTGGATGTTTATTGGGAAGTTTGACTGAGATTATCGGTAAGTTAAAGCTATTAATTGCCTCAATTACCTTTTAACAAGTTATCGCAGCTTACAAAACGTATTTTTCACTGGTGTGAGAACATTTTCACTGCCGTTTTCCCGAGTTCTAGAGCGAATTTCGAACGGACGACCATCAACGGCTGCAGTTGTTGCTGTCGAACAAGAACACAGGACGTTTGGCTTTGCCAAATCTCCCCATCTATTGGGGGCTGCCTGTGATAATCAGGTCTCCTCCAACTTGGAGGGATTATCATCCCCGGTGTGGGGAAAATAGACTTGAAACGATAGCACAAGCAACTTGCTGTGCATATTATAATAAAATCCAATTAGTTGAGAGCTAACAAATATAGATGAGCAGCTATTAGTAAGCTGCTGTAGTTGCAAACCAGTAATAAAGATGAATACATTAACAGGCAGCTCATAGTAAGCTGCTGTAGTACAAAGCACAATTTTTTTTCCAAAAATAGCGCACCCTTTATGCAATATCATTTAACGTGTTTGTCCAGGTAAGTAAATGATAATAGAATCTTTCGTTGTTGTTGTTGTTCTTCTTTTTTAATTATTTTTTTCATTTTTTGTAGATCCATCCTAGAGTCATAACGAATAACCCCTCTAAGCAACCGGCACAACATACTCTTCAGTGGTTGCAAGTTGCCATCCACTGATTTATGTGAAAAATGATTCACTTGACATAATCTACATGGAACCCTCCATCTCTACGCAAGCAACAAAACAAGGGAGAGACATCATTTATTATCATTGCAGAGAAAACAGCTGTCTCAGGAACCAAAACTAATTGAACCAAAACGAGTTGTTGTGCAATTATATAGCAAGGGGCCATGTTACTGCGTTTTATAAACAACGAGAACAAATTGGAGACAATTTGGAAGCTTTTACTGAGTGTCAGAAACACCAAGCATAGACATCAACTTTAAATCCTTAAATCCTTAAAAGGACACCAGTGTCTGTTATGAAAATAATTATGTCAACAACAAAATGTCTGGCTTTGGTAAAATAATGTGAAAAAAACTGGTTCGATGCTGTATCTCATGCATGAAAAGTATAATGCTGTTATTATTACTCGTTTGAAACAATGCCAGAACTGAATCAAGAAAATGGCTGTGCAGCAAAAATATTCAACCAACACAAGAAACCAAGCTACTGCAATTGCAAATCCTGCTTGTTTCTGACCTAATTCCTGAAACATATGTGTACATTGATATTTATTGTTCAATTGTCTACACCCCTCATACATTTGGATAACTGAAGATTGCAAATATTGTTCAGAAATCAAATAACTGTGCAGAACCATTTGATCAACTGTTCACGTCCAATGTTGATTTGTTAGAGGATTAAAGTAAACAAAAAACTTTGTTTCATAGCAGAGCAAGCAGACATCAGAACTGTAGAAACATTCCTGGAGCAGCTACAAAACAACAGTTGAAATGTGGCAGCCTTCAGATCACATTCTTGCGCTGTTTACAATATTCAGACGCCTCATTTTTATACACTAGGCCCCGTCCACACATACCCGGATATTTTTGAATCCGAAACGTTTTCTTTCCGGATACTGCTATCGTCCACACGCATCCAGCAAATTCGCAGACAAATCCAGTCATTCGTATCAGAAAATATCCGGATTTGACTATCCACATGTCTCCGAAATGTTATCGGATTCAGAAAAGTTCCACTCTCGAGATCGGATTTAAAAATATCCCTATTCGTCTACGAATTCACCGGATACGTGTGGACGATAGCCATATCCGGAAAGAAAAAGTTGCGGATACAAAAATATCCGGATACGTGTGGACGGGGCCTAAACAAAACACTTTCTGCAAAGAGTAGCTTCCCCTCCGAGCACTTCACTATCTACATAGATACTTCTAGTATATTAATAATCAAAATTGCGTGATAAAGGTCTATTTGGCTTCTGCATTCTTCAAAATGAGCTGGTATCTTCTTCACGCGCTTGCCGTTACACTTCCGATCCATTGTTTTCTACAGTCACAGACAGAGAAAAATGCCCAAATGTTTCAATCCAACTAAAATATTTCAATAAAAAGAGTGAAATACCAGTACCTGAATGGTTTAATTAGCATGGCTGTGGGAGCGACATTTCGCCCAGTATCAACCAGAATTTAGACTTTGAAATCCGGAATATCTGACAAGGAATCCGGAATACTTATAATTGGAATCCGGAATCCACTCTCTCAAGGAATCCGGAATACAGAGCATGCAGAATCCGGAATATCTATATTTTTTTATTCAACTTAAGGGACCGATCGTTATTGATCGCATGAGGGCCATGCGTCAAAAAATACGTTAAAAATTTCGGTATAACTTATAAAATATATTTTCGAGAACTCGTACAATAAAGATAACCATTTGGAAAACCGAGAGGGGGATTCCTACTTTCCCCCCCCCCCCCCCAAAAAAAATGTAATATTGCAAGAGAAGATAGCCGCCCCCCCCCCCAAAAAAAATAACAACAACAACAACAAACAAACCTGTAGGTGGTCTTCGCCCAAAAAATTATCCTGCAACTGAACTGTAGCATCCAAGGTCGTGATTGGCTAAACCGCGTCGGGTTCTTCTTAATAGCTGTGCATCTTGAGCTGTCGCGAACATTTATATAGATATTTTTCGTTGTTGATAAGTCGGCAACGCACACCAAAAAATAACTTAATGTATGAAATCAATCAAACGCCAAGTAAACACAAGAAGCAGTCCATTACAGCCAAATAGGATATATTTGAAAGAAGTCCGGCTTGACCACATCCTTTAGAAATATTTGATTTTTTTCTTTCAGCACGAGCTCGCTGTGGCAAACGATTTTACAATCCTAGACTACAAGCCTGCTGCGCAGGGATATTTATCTACAATAAACTGACGTACGGCTGCTGCAGAAACCGAGTCTACTATAAAAGAATTCTCAAATGTTGTAATGGTCGCAGGTGGATAAAAAGTAAGAGAGTGTTTTGGTTTCTGACTCAGCATATATACAATGTTTGTAAGAGCTTAGTATAACGGGAATAACAAAGAGAAACGACTTATGAATGACTGTTGTATAGGTTTATATATCTCTAACGTACGTCAAAACGTTATTAGGTTACGTAGGTTGTGTCTATTTCATCTGGCCACTTGGTGACCACAACCTTGGCAACATATCACCACTTCACATAATGGCCATTCCCTGTGTGCTATAAATATTATAGAGATTATGATACTCATATGCTGAAATACATTCTATTTACAACTTCAGACAGGCCCTGCCCGTTCCTATGTGCTGGTAGATCATACAATCCTAGACTACATGCTTGCTGCGGGAGACGTATCTACAACAAACTGACGCACGGCTGCTGCAGAAACCGAATCTACCATAAAAGAAAACACAAATGTTGTAGAAATGGTCGCATTGTCCCTAAAAGTAAGATAGTGTTTTAATTTCTGAATAAGTATACAATGTTTTTCTGTGAAAGTTACTTATAAAGAATCCCGGGGGACTCCCATATTTTTGGGGCGGGGGTGCTCGTCGAGAACTTTCATTTTCACCCCTAAAAGGTACCAAACATGGCGTCGCTTAGTTGATTTTGACCTCCAAAAGGTACCAAACATGGCGTCGCTGAGTTGATTTTCCCTCGTAATTTTCTCGCGTATTTTTTACAAGGGAAAATACGTCTGAAATACAGGCTACCAACAAGTGCGATTTGCTTGATTTGCTAGAACAGACCTCTAACAGGTACCTATCTGGAAAAAAAAATACACGTTTTCGAAGTTTACCCCCTAAAAGGTACCAGAGGCCTGATGTTAAACCCTAAAAGGTACGACGAGCACCCCCACCCAAAAAATATGGGAGTCCCCCCCCCCCCCCGGGTAAAGAATCACCCTTCAAGAAACATTTTGAGGCCATGCTATGCTAAGGAATAACATTTACCTTGTAGGTTTTTTTGACTTCTTACCCTTTCGCATCCCAGACATCCAGAGAATTTGTAACACCCGAATAAACTTCGCAAAATTACGATAGAGAGAGAAGCCTTTACTTAAAATTAAAAATTTAAACACCCAGGATTGTCCATTCAGGTAGCCACAAGGGCCATCCTGCTATCAATAGGAGCCCTGGGTATAAACTAAAACATACACTGACATACATAAACATTTTATATAATATGTTCTAAAACTCATGAATAGTCGATCAGGCAAACACAATGGAAATCAGGACCATGAAGGCCGTTTGTATACCCCGATAGAAATTAGCATTTTGGGGAGTCCATGAATATTTTCAGGGAACAGCTGTTCTGATTGGTTGCCATATCATGATGGTGCTCAGTCAGCCAGAAACGATATAGAACTGCTGCGCACTGAACTGAATCTAAAATAGAACTCCGGTGACGTCAGAGTTCTATATCAGATCCAGTTCAGTGAGCAGCAGTTCTCTATCAAGTTTGGCTCACTGAGCATCAGTAATGATAGGACAACTCACCAGAACAGCATGTTCCCCCGATAATATTCATGGAGACCCCATCTCTTACAAACGCTCTGTGGTCATGATGTCCACCTTTTCCCGTAACCTACGAAAAAAGAACGCATGTTAGAAATGAATAAGTGCATTTTGTAAAACGATAGTTCATTTGTCACATCCAACAACGACTCGGGCAGTGCCGACCACCCTTCTGTGAAGATTTCGTGAAACGAGTCTTTGTTAAACGAGAATGAAAAGAATGAAACGAGAATGGGCAAATTGCATATGATGTATTACGTGCGTGACAAAGAAACTTTCGTCAAAGAAGTCTGAATCATAAAAAGAATAAAAAACAATAGGAAACACTGCCCCCAAAACTAATGACATAGCCCTTTCTTTACAAAATCCAATCAGAAAGCCCTAGCATTATTATAGGTATCGCTAATACATTCATTTCTTTTCTATGACATTTGAACGGCATTTCTTTGCTTATCATTATTATAGGTAAATACCTGATAGCTATTCCAAAAGGAATTCTTCTCTTTTTGAAAGTCATGTAATTATGAACAGACCTTTTGTCCCAGCACAGAAGATATGTCAATTATTCAGAACGCCTCTCTAAATACACTATTCGTAATGAAAAGCTCTCATTGTATCAATCTTTTGTTTGCCATTTCAAAATAGCTAAACAATACAACTTGAAACTAGTCTATATCTGATTTCTTATTCTCGATTTCAATGAAGTAGTTCCCACAAATTTATTTCCTTTTTTTAACTAGCTTGGAATTATGAATTATTACTGGCAACCGTTTTAGAAGTAGTTTACAAAACTCGCTGTCGTGTTTTATCGGCAGATAGAAACACTCGGCTTCACCTCGTGTTTCTGTCTACCGATAAAACACTCCAGCTCGTTTTGTTAACATTACATATAAAAATGTACAAAATATGATATAAAAATATATAAATGTATAAAATATAGAAGTATAATGGCATATAATTTTTTAACAGACACGACTAAGCTAAAATACCAATTCCATTTACAAATTATAGCTATTAAAAGTAGTGCAGCGGAAGGTGGAGGCAATTGCTCTGACGAGTTGTTTTTGTGCTTACATCCCTGTTAAAATTAAAATATCTCTGAAAATATTGAGGACATTGTCCATTGAGACTCTTTTTAACTAATCTATAAATATTATGATCTCGCCTTATTTTCGGATTTTTCCATTTTAAACATTCTAACGCGCTATAGCTGTCTGGTGTTCGAGCAACAATGAGCGCCGCACGATTTTGGAGGCGTTCAAGAATTCCATTATTAACCTCCCCGCAGCACGCCCAAACACCAGAACAGTACTCGATAATCGGCCTTATCATAGAGACGTATATAGCATTTGCACTATCAGAGGTTACATGACGGCGCACGCGACCAAGCATGCCAACCCTCTTACTAGCTTTAGCTAACTCAGATTTAATGTGTCCATTCCAACTGAGCCGGTCGTCCCTAGATATTTAAGAGTGAATGCACACAAAAATCGAGCAAGGTGCGGCCACAACTCAAAATCTAAACTACCCGTATTTTACGTTTATAGGAAGATTTTAGTGAGATTAAAAAGGCTATGGGGTTTATTTTGATAATCAGATTGAATTTTGCGAGAAAATTGAGATTTTTCGGTTTCTACGGTTTGAGGCCTCAAATTAGGGCAAAATTCATGGATCTACAAAACTGCTTCGCGACGGCCAAATAAACTCTTTACGGATGATTTAATACTAAATTCAGCAAAACCGAATAGCTGACAGTAATCTAAGAAGGATTTCCGGATTAAGTACGGATTTCGTGACAGTGTTCAAGAGCATTTTTTGGCGGGCACTTGACAACAAGGTGATTTACTGGCAAAATTAAACTCGAATTCTACATAGGGGGCCATTCTTCAAATAGCCCCAAAATCTGGTTTTGAGCTCTAGAGATGTCATATTTCAACATTTCAGGTATGATCAACATGGTTTTTAAGCGAGCGCCTCAGACTAGGTCGACCAATTTGGTCAATTTCGTGTAATTTGCTCCTTCGATAGTTTAGTTGACCCCGATCAAATTACTTTACAGCGTAAACAAAGACATCGATCGGCCCAGAAATGGGACGATATGTATTACTTTCGACCGTATTTGCTCAAAATCAGGCTTACCTTGATAAAGAGTTGGATTTCCGACCAAAAATCTGCTTCTTGGGTGCATTTGCGTAGCTTCTCAAAACTCCGTTCGATACGAACTTTCTAGCGCAGAATGTAAGCAAACCCGTCGAGGTCAAATCCATCCAAAACAAGGCAAAGAGACCAGAAAATACAGAAGGAACATATCCCTGCTTCGTAATAAGCAACATTGGTCCTGTTGACAGAATCTAGCTTCGAAATATCTCGAAATGCTTGCAAAAGACGCTTATTGGTAAGCACGTGAAATCAGCGACGGGATGGTGGTGTGCGTGATATGTGTCACGCGTCACGTTAGACTAGTTTTTGCCAAATACTGTTATCTATTTTTTGTGAAACGTTTGTAGTTTAATCAGTGTACTCAGTTTTGGAAAATAGAACAGGTCGTTTGAAACAGGTCAGAAACAAGCCAGAAACGTTTAATGGAATCTATACAAGTATATGGCACGCATTTGCATTGTTAGTTGCACCACAGGAAGCCCGTAAAAGTCGCATACGTCCCGCGGTTGCGTCCGAGTTCCATAGTATTTCCTAGAAACTATTCAGGAAGGGAACCGGGGTGCAATGCATTTGAGTTCATGATCTAAAAACCTACAACAAGTATTTCATCATCTATTACTAAAACGAATCTCACAATCTTGAAATGAATAACTATTTGAAATCCCGGGGGATGGGGATGCTCGTCGGGAAAATCTTGATTTTAACCCCTAAGGGATTAGCAAATTGGATGTGGTCATCAGTGAATTTTACCCCTAAGAGATAGCAAATTGGGCTTAGAAAATCCTAATGTTATTGCGGTTCTTGTTGTCGCTGAATTTCTCGCGTCACCTTTGGCGTGAGACCCCCTGTAAGGGATAGCATACTCTTTGGACACCCCTATAAGATATAGCAGTTGGGTGAATTTTATACCCTAAGGCATTCACGCTAGCACGCTGGAAGACGTATTCGAAAGTTATATTCCCACGGACATCAATATACTGGTGTGGAATTACGCTTCCGCGAAACAAACCATATTTCTTTGAATTCACTCAATTTAGTCGAATTGAGTCAATTTCGCTATATGAAAAACATGATGTTTCGGCTTTACTGTTTTTACCTTTACAGCAGCTACACTGCTTCAAAAGTCTCCAAGTCTATCTACATGGGGCTTTTCTCCTAGACGTATACTAAAAACTTCCCAGCTAGCAGAGGCCTCTTTTATCTGCATGTCAGCCAGCGAAATGCAGAGAAAAGAGGCCTCTGTTAGCAGGGAAACTAAATCTGCAGTGTCAATATCCAACGTGGCGCATATTTTTCGCAGCATACTGATAGCAAAAGAGTTGTTTCAGCCGAGTTGCGCAATCCGTAAAATTCCACAGTAGCTTCCATTGAATCCTCCGCACCCGATGATGCCTTCTTGGCGGGAAAAAAGATTGCTACCTGTTTCCCCACTGGAGAAGAGGCGCTGTCCACTGGCGTCCCTCGCTGAGAATATTGATCTGGCAACTTGGGCAGGATTTAGGGCTCGATTTGCGATCGGTTGTCCCCCCGATAAGAAATTTTTCGGTCATGTAATTTCTCTGTTAAACTCCGCACGGGTCGCAAGTGGTATTTCAGGGCACACCCCATACAGCCTCCTCGGCCTTACACCAGATGACGTGACCTCTCCTACTCGGGGAACGCTAGATACTCTCCCTCTGTCAAACTGATGGAATATTTTTATAGTTTTAAGGAGGAGCTAATATAGAATATAATGAATTGATATACATGTTTTAGACTGCTAACGGTCCCTAACATTTTGGCATAAAATCATTAAAGTAAAGCAGCCGCGCCGTGTTTATCATTAATGGCGTCCGCGCCCCTTGCAAAATTCGCTGTTTCGTTGTTTTGAAATAAATGCAAAGAACGAAAAACAATTATTTGGGCAGCTCGAACAGTCGTCCCCCTACATATGAAAAGCCTGGCTTGGTGACATCGCGAACCCCGGGAATTCATTTACCGAAAGTATTAATATTGCGTGATGTAACGCAACACTTAGCGGCTCCTCCGGACCTTGACCTCGAGTTTTCAATGTTCCCGATGTTGTGAATTTCATCGATCAAAAGAGTGCCAAATATGAATGCAAATCATTATTTACGGCATTTAGAAAATTCTGAAGCTATCTGAATTCAGATTTGTTGTATAATCCTGTTTCCTTTGCATTGTTATCGATGGATTTGACAACTAGCAGATTCAGCCTAGAAAGCCCCGCATCGAACGGAGTTTTGAGAATACGCCAATGCACCCAAGAGGCAGATTTTTGGTCGGAAATCCAACTCTTTATCAAGGTAAGCCTGACTTTTGAGCAAATACGGTCGAAAGTAATACATATCGTCCCATTTCTGGGCCGATCGATGTCTTTGTTTACGCTGATAAAGTAATTTGATCGGGGTCAACTAAACTATCGAAGGAGCAAATTGCAGAAAATTGACCAAATTGGTCGACCTAGTCTGAGGCGCTCGCTTAAAAACCATGTTGATCATACCTGAAATGTTGAAATATGACATCCCTAGAGCTCAAAACCAGATTTTGGGGCTATTTGAAGAATGGCCCCTTATGTAGAATTCGAGTTTAATTTTGCCAGTAAATCACCTTGTTGTCAAGTGCCCGCTAAAGAATGCCCTTGAAGACTGTCACGAAATCCCTATTTAATCCGGAATTCCTTCTAGATTACTGTCAACTATTCGGTTTTGCTGAATTAAGTATTAAATCCTCCGTAAAGAGTTTATTTGGCCGTCGCGAAGCAGTTTTGTAGATCAATAAATTTTGCCCTAATTTGAGGCCTCAAACCGTCGAAACCGAAAATCTCTATTTTCTCGCAAAATTCAATCTGATTATAAAAATAAACCCCATAGCCTTTTTAATCTCACTAAAATCTTCATATAAACGTAAAAACGGGTAGTTTAGATTTTGAGTTGTGGCCACGATTCTTCGATTTTGCTCGATTTTTGTGTGCATTCGCTCTTAAATTCTGTTACACGCTTGATTGGAGCATCATTGATTTCTATTGAAAAGCTATCAATATTATTAGAAAGTATTTGCAAAGTCCCAAATATCATGGCTTCCGTCTTTATAACGTTGATAAATAAGCTGTTAATCTGAAGCCAGTTCCCAATCCGGCTCAGTTCTCTATTTAGGGTTGCCTCAATAATGGACGCTTGCTTACCAGGACAAAAAAGTATCGTCCTCGTACATTAACACATTGCAAGACTCCAGCGCTCCAGGGAGATCATTTAGGCCGACGCCATCTTGGACTTACTGGTTGCTTATCTTTAACGTCACAACAACAACTCCCAGTCACTTTGTATAAAGAGTTTAAAATAAAGGGAATAACAAAGAAATGCAATTTGATTTAATGGCCAACCCTGTCTTACATAAATATTATAGAGATTCTGATGCTCATATGCTTAAATATATTCTATTTCCAATTTCAGACAGGCCCTGCCCGTTCCTGTGTGCTGGTAGATCATACAATCCTAGAATACATGCTTGCTGTGGAGAATTATCTACAACAAACTAACGCACGGCTGCTGCAGAAACCGAATCTACCATAAGAGAAAACACAAATGTTGTAGAAATGGTCGCATTGTCCCTAAAAGTAAGATACTCTTTTAGTTTCTGACTAAGTATACGATGTTTTTCCGAGAAAGTTTGTTACTTAAAATAATCCCCCTTCAATAAACTGTGCTATGCTAAGGAATAACATCTACCTTGTATGTTTTTTTTGACTTCTTACTCTTCCTCATCCCAGACATCCAGAGAATTTGTAATACCCGAATAAACTTCGCAAAATTACGATATGACCGACGCCGTCTTGGACTTACGGTTTGCTTATCTTTGACGTCACAACAATAACTCCCAGTCACTTTGTATAAAGAGTTTAAAATAAAGGGAATAACAAAGAGAGACCACTTGATTTAATGGCCATACCCTGCCTTATATAAATATTATAGAGATTCTGATGCTCATACGTTGAAATACATTCTATTTCCAACTTCAGAGAGGCCCTGCCCGTTCCTGTGTGCTGGTAGATCATACAATCCTAGACTACATGGCTGCTGTGGGAGAATTATCTACAACAAACTGACTCACGGCTGCTGCAGAAAGCGAATCTACCATAAAAGAAAACACAAATGTTGTAGAAATGGTCGCATTGTCCCTAAAAGTAAGATAGTCTTTTAGTTTCTGACTAAGTATACGATGTTTTTTCTGAGAAAGTTTGTTACTTAAAAAATCCCCCTTCAAGAAACATTTTGATGTCTGAAAACTTGCTATGCTAAGGAATAACATCTACCTGGTAGGTTTTTTTTTTACTTCTTACCCTTCCACATCCCAGACATCCAGATAATTTGTAACACCCGAATAGACTTCGCAAAATTACGATATGGCGGAGCGCCATCTTGGACTTACGGGTTACTTATCTTTGAAGGGTTGCTTGTCTTTTAGTTTCTGACTAAGTACGATGTTTTTTTAAAGAGTTTAAAATAAAGGGAACAACAAAGAAATGCAATTTGATTTAATGGCCAAACCTGCCGTATATTAATATTATAGAGATTCTGATGCTCATATCCTGAAATACATTCTATTTCCAACGTCAGACAGGCCCTGCCCGTTCCTGTGTGCTGGTAGATCATACAATCCTAGAATACATGCTTGCTGTGGGAGAATTATCTACAACAAACTGACGCACGGCTGCTGCAGAAACCGAATCTACCATAAGAGAAAACACAAATGTTGTAGAAATGGTCGCATTGTCCCTAAAAGTAAGATACTCTTTTAGTTTCTGACTAAGTATACGATGTTTTTCTGAGAAAGTCTGTTACTTAAAAGAATCCCCCTTCAATAAACTTGCTATGCTAAGGAATAACATGTACCTTGTATGTTTTTTTGACTTCTTACCCTTCCTCATCCCAGACATCCAGAGAATTTGAACACCCGAATAAACTTCGCAAAATTACGATATGGCGGACGCCATCTTGGACTTACGGGTTACTTATCTTTGAAGGTTTGCTTGTCTTTTAGTTTCTGACTAAGTACGATGTTTTTTTAAAGAGTTTAAAATAAAGGGAACAAAAAAGAAATGCAATTTGATTTAATGGCCAAACCTGCCTTATATTAATATTATAGAGATTCTGATGCTCATATCCTGAAATACATTCTATTTCCAACGTCAGACAGGCCCTGCCCGTTCCTGTGTGCTGGTAGATCATACAATCCTAGAATACATGCTTGCTGTGGGAGAATTATCTACAACAAACTGACGCACGGCTGCTGCAGAAACCGAATCTACCATAAGAGAAAACACAAATGTTGTAGAAATGGTCGCATTGTCCCTAAAAGTAAGATACTCTTTTAGTTTCTGACTAAGTATACGATGTTTTTCTGAGAAAGTCTGTTACTTAAAAGAATCCCCCTTCAATAAACTTGCTATGCTAAGGAATAACATGTACGTTATATGTTTTTTTGACTTCTTACCCTTCCTCATCCCAGACATCCAGAGAATTTGAACACCCGAATAAACTTCGCAAAATTACGATATGGCCGACGCCATCTTGGACTTACGGGTTGCTTATCTTTGACGTCACAACAATAACTCCCAGTCACTTAAGAGTTTAAAATAAAGGGAATAACAAAGAGAGGCCACTTGATTTAATGGCCATACCCTGCCTTATATAAATCTGATGCTCATATGCTGAAATACATTCTATTTCCAACTTCAGACAGGCCCTGCCCGTTCCTGTGTGCTGGTAGATCATACAATCCTAGACTACACGCTTGCTGCGGGAGACTTATCTACAACAAACTGACGCACGGCTGCTGCAGAAACCGAATCTACCAAAAGAGAAAACACAAATGTTGTAGAAATGGTCGCATTGTCCCTAAAAGTAAGAGTGTCTTCTAGTTTCTGACTAAGTATAAAATGCCACAGTTTTTCTTAGAATGTTTGTTACTTAAAAGAATCCCCCTTCAAGAAACACTTGATATCTAAAAACTTGCTATGCTAAGGAATAACATCTACCTTGTAGGTTTTTTGGTCTTCTTACCCTTCCACATCCCAGACATCCAGAGAATTTGTAACACCCGAATAAACTTCGCAAAGTTACGATATGGTCGACACCATCTTGGACTTACGGGTTGCTTATCGTTGACGTCACAACAATAACTCCCAGTCACTTTGCATAAAGAGTTTAAAATAAAGGGAATAACGAAGAAATGCCATTTGATTTAATGGCCATACCCTGCCTTATATAAATATTATAGAGACTCTGATCCTCATTTATGCACAATAAAATTGTATTGTATTGGAGAGTTCGTGACTTATAATAAAGTGCAGTCCATGTCTGTTTATGAGTACTTCTCCATACAAACTATTTGCTACTTTATAAATGTTGCTGCAATTATCACTAAACAATTTAGCAGTCCAGAGATATTCAAGCTTGACTTAAATCTAGCAACTGAGTTACATCAGGAGCCCATCAATAGGAGCTTTTATCTAACCTATATAGTTGAGGTAGCGTATTTCCTGACCTAGTTATTTTTAGATTCGAATTTGCATTTGAAATATGTTGTTGGTTCGCCAAGAGTGCCGAAACTGAAGATTGCGGCGCGGAGGCCAAATGCGATTTCTCGGGATATTTTGAGGTTGGGACTTAGATACCGAACTGACATTTACAAAGGAATTTGACCCGCAAAGTTTTTCGCTTCTTTCCGCCATGTTTATCAATGGACATAATTTATACAATATTCAGATCTGGTAGCTGACTGGACGCTGATTGGACGATTTTTACAAGTACTCGCGCCAAATTTGTTTTTAAAATAGATAGGGAGCAGGAAAAACGGTGCCTCACGGATCCAGTAACAAAGATGACATCTCCTATTGATGGGCTCCTCATCTACCAACTGAGTTACAAAATGGTTGATAGCGTTGCGTTTTGATTTTCACACCAGGCAAACCTTGTCTGAAACTATGCTGGAGAGTGCCCTATGACCCGGCAACCTGCGGCTGTTGCTATGGATACATCTACAAGAAAATGACTCATGGCTGCTGTGCGGGTTGGCCCTACCTTAAGAGCGTATTCCAATGCTGCCGAGGACGGCTCATCAGAAGAGGTATGTTAAAGGGAACCTGACGACAGAGCGGAAATGACCAAAAATGTAATGTATAACTTCGCCATATTTTAATATATAAGCTCAAGATTCCGTATACAAAGAGTGTCAATGACCAAAAGCTTGATTCCATATTTTTGAGAAATTTGAAGAATATGAATTTTAGATATGATTGAACAACGTTTGCATAATTGCTGATCAGAGTACTAATTCTTCCATAAAATGACACATAAACCAAAGTTTAAAAAAAGTTTAAAAAATGTTAGAAAAAAGTCATTTTTGATATTTTGTTTTTAATCCAATGAGGAGTCTCTATGCAAAAACTCCAGGTTGTCTGAGTTATCCTGATCTTATTATTTGAGATTTAGTAAGTAGGTCATATCCGCTCTGTCGCATCCTTGATTCATCAGGAAAACTAATTAGACCATCCTATCAGATAACTATTTAAGAATATGTAAAGTTAAAAAGAATGGTCCGATGGATCGAGTAACAGCGAGATTATAAGCGATTGTTTTCGAGGTTTTAAACCTTCGCTAGTCATCGTTACGGAACGATGCTTCTCATTCTCGAACCCAGAGCTAATTCTTCTGGTGACTCTGGTGACAGCCATTGACGCATGCGCGAGATTTGATACAGAGCCGCTGAGAGAAACACCTTTTTGCGCATGCACCAACGTTTAATATCAGCCAATCAGCGAAGGCCCTCAAATGGATGTCCCCAGAGCCTCCCCTGCGAGCAGACGAACCGGGGAGCTCTGGGTTCGAGAATGGATACTTCTCTGATGTGAGATGCGCAAAACAGCTGCGCAGTTGCGTAACAGGCTTCCTTTGACTATTACCACATGATAATACCGGAATTGGGAGATTTATCTTCACTTGAATTTCATATCATAGTACTTCATTTAATAAGAGTTGCGAGTTACAAGCTGCGAGTTGCCGGTTCGAGTTTTAAAAAAGTGTTTGTAATGGAAGGGGCTCGATCCGAAAAGTCACGTCCGCGCTCTAAACGTGAGTAAACAAGTTTTCTTATAGGATTTTTAAGTTTTTTTGATAGGATATAGCTAGGTCTCGAGAGTGAACTCTCGAAATTTAACCCAAATTATACACAAGATGGCGATGGTGACCGCTCGCACGAAGCTCACGTGCCCCGAGACGAGACGTCGTCATGGTCACAGTTTGATTGATATCCTAAAACGCGTTTTTGAAGTCGGCCTTTTGAATGTTGGGGATCGCAGTGTAATGAGAATGAGAGTAAATCAAATACGGCGATACAGAAACGGAATTCGTCACAGTGCAACAATTAAACAAATATAATTGCGAAGAAAAGGTTTTCAATTATTTACTTCCTGAAAATTTCTCTTTGAAAATGAATGTACAGAATGCTCCTTAAAGGCCCATCACCAACCGAGAGCCTTTTCGGACTCAACCAATCAGAGCACCCGAAAACAATCAATTTGAAAACAAAAGAAAACGGGGTGCAAAGACTCCCGGTTGGTGATGGGCCTTTAATGTTCAAATTCGTAGCTCTGCAAAATATTTGCTGTGGTCTTCCTGTCTTGCACCGCGCGCGCAAAAGTGGCGGGAAAAAATCTGCTAATCACAAACGTTTTCCCGATGGATTTTAATATATAAGATTAGCAGATTCTAAAACATCATGGCTCTATCAAATTGCAGGGAAGTATTGTATGCTATACTGTTCCGTTTCCCCGACAGACGCTAAATATAAGGATACAGTAAAAACCGGCATAAAAGAACAGGTGTTTTTGGATTCAGGCTGATTTTGTTCTTATACATTGGGTGTTTTCTGCAAAATCAGCCTGAAAATGTTCTTAAGGTGTTCTTAAAGTTGCTTCTTACTGCATACACTTCCAACAGTCAAATAATGAATGGGATTGGCAGAAGGTGACAATCACTTAGTGTTCACAATTAGCCAAATTTAAAAACAATTGCTATGCACCCTGGAATTCCCCATAGAGTACCTGCTGTAGAAGTGTGTGTGCAATGGTCTAGCACATTATATTGATATACTCCTTGATCTACTGTGATCAGTACTCTACCACATTGGGATACTGTACTCAAATCTGTTATTACTGGCAGCAATTTTTTATACAAGAACAATATTTAACTTTAAGGCTGCGTGTGTTTTATGTATAAGGTACCTTTCTGACTAAATTTCAGCCTGGAGTGTTCTTAATCCGATCTTTTATGCGGGTTTTTACTATTTAAGAAATAGAACACATTCTTCCATGTACCGTAGCCTGATGGTAGTACGCGTGAAAGGTTGGGAGAAGAACAAAGGCTGTGGGAACATGAGCCCCTTCTTTTATAAAATAGCAACAAAACACGCCATGAAAGGACAACATTTATGCAGAGTTTTGATCGATCTCAGTGTGGCTCAATTCGCTCAATTTTTGTTGTGTTTTCTCTTTACTGAGACCATTAATGGAATTTATAAAGCACTTTTGTTCAGCTTATAACAGGAGAGATTTCATTTAGTGAATTGTCTTCAATGGAAAAATGTCGTGAAAATGAATGCATTTAAATGCGAAATCGGCAAAAAGTGCAACACATAGTTTGCAAAAATCTCCACGGAAAATGTTATGCGAGCCGTTGTTTTTGTCTGTTTTCGTAGCACAAACGAAGTCGAAAGGTTGTTTAGCCATAAAGAAGCTATTGCCATCCTATTTTATATGCAATCCATCATAAACTGCGTAGACCGTACCTTGTCGTTTTCCGTCGATTTTTATTTGATCGTTTTCACTTACTAAATCAAAAATGAACTGTCCACTCTCGCTATTTCCTCACGCTGCAAATCTTTTCTACAGTTTTCTGAAGGTTTCATCGTTTTATAGATGCTATTTTTTGAAGATTTAGATTGAGAAATGATAGAAACTGTTGTGGTTTTGTCATAGTTTGTCGAGTGGAAACACACTTCCGGTCAAAGCCATGCGCCATAACATTAGTGTTATGGTAATTGGCTTTCGACCAATCAGAGCGCGCACACTATCGCAGTTATTTTATAAATTAATATATAAGATTAACAGATTCTAAAACATCATGGCTCTATCGAATTGTATAGGAAGCCTTCTATGCTATACTATTCGAGGAAGCCAACTCCGTTTATCCAACAGACGCTTATATAAGGAGATTATTTTATAAGATTAGCAGATTATTAAAGGGACACGGTCACCGAAAACATCACAGTTATAATATCACAAATAATAAAAATAACAAGTCAAATTTGTAAAGAATGCTTTCAACTTGACATGGTGAAAAGTTGAGGTCATTTCGATATAGGATTGCAAAGATATTCGTGGATTGTAATTACAGCTTACATGAGGAAATCCGACTCTTTTGAAATCGGTTTACCTCAATCTTTTTTCAAAAATATTAAATTTGCCATCTTAATCTATCTATCTTAATCGCTCATAACTCAGCAATCATTCATCGTAATGCAATGAACTTTTCCGTACTTCTTTCTTTAAACTGACTCTTTCAATGTCAGAGAATATTTTTGTATTTTGTAAAAATAATGATTTTAGTGTTTTCTAGGTGACCATGTCCCTTTAAACATCGTGGCTTTATCAAATTGCAGGGAAGCCTTGTATGCCATACTGTTGGAGGAAGCCTTACAACCCTAAAATCCAAGGGTGCTGCGGCAGACAGATCTACAACAAGAAATCACACGGATGCTGCAAGGCAAAGCTGTATCACAAGGGCGCTCGAAAGTGCTGCTTTGGATTCATTTATCCAAAAAGTAAGCTCAAATGATGACCGATACTGTCGCAAGAACGATAACTAATTGCGACTAATTATATCAAGTCGCAAAATTTACATAGTCTTTGCTTCAGATCACTAACAATAAAACCCAAAGCAAGCTGTTTTTTATACAGTCATATCATTTGAATCAAGTTACGATTTACATCTTCTACATCTGATGTGTTATTGTTTTTTTAAACAACTTTATTGGACAGAATTATATTTCCTGTGAAACCGTAGCAGGGGGAGGGAGAGCGAGTCCTCTTAGCTTGGAAGAGGTGATCAATTTTACATGGCATTTCTTGGAAGAGGTGATCAATTTTACATGGCATTTCTTGGAAGATAAAGAGACCTATAATTGATCTCATGCCCGTGAGCTGCATACAGCTTTACGCCTACCCACCGGGCCCAAAGGCAGTGGATAGGCACAAAATATTTCGACTATGCCTTACTAGTCTAGCTGCTGATTCGAGAACCGGATGGAGTTGTTAGGATCCTATTCAAGTTGTGCTTGGAATTTTTCATGGTATAGGAAAGAAAACTCGCACAGAATTACACACAAGAGAAGATTTAGGCCATTACCATCGTATTTTGTGTCTACTTTAGGCAAACCATGTGTCTTCTTGTGTGGCAAACGGCACTACAACCCTCTCAAGCAAGGCTGCTGTAAAGAGCGACTGTATGATAGACGAGTGAGGCAATGCTGCCGAGGGAAAATCATCTCCAAGCGTAAGAACCTCCCGAAAATATATATTGGGCTGTTCACAAAAAATAGCCGTACCCCATTATCGAGGAACTCCAAATATTCAAAAATTCCTCTACCCCTGTGGAAATTTCAGGCTGCCTCCTGTCCTGTACACCTCCTGTGGAAATTCCTCATTCTCTTGTGGGCCTGTGGAAATTCCCCATTTGCAAACAGAATACCCTGTGGAAATTCCAATGAATGTCCTTATGGAAATTTCAGGCTGCCTCCTGTCCTGTACACCTCCTGTGGAAATTCCTCATTCTCTTGTGGGCCTGTGGAAATTCCCCATTTGCAAACAGAATACCCTGTGGAAATTCCAATGAATGTCCCTGTGGAAATTTCAGGCTGCCTCCTCTCCTGTACACCTCCTGTGGAAATTGTTCATTCTCTTGTGGGCCTGTCGAAATTCCACATTTGCAAACAGAATACCCTGTGGAAATTCCAGGGTGAAATGAATGTCCCTGTGGAAATTTTAGGGTCAAAATCAACACGTCCTGTAAAAATTCCAGGGTCAAACACAGCGGCCCCTGTTGAAATTGAATGTTCCTCGATATAATATGGAACAGCCCATTGTCGGCGAATATATGTCGGCGAATATATTGTCGGCGAATAATTGTATCCGAATATATGCTTCAATCCGTTGAATATGACACGAGTCTAAGAGACTCGAGAAAGTTTTGCTTGCGCAACTTCAGCATTGTTTCGTTTACTACTCAAGCTGCAAAATATTAAAGTGATATCTCATTTGTACTCTAAAAAAATAAAGCTTTATGAAACAGTTTCCCGGTTTTTCTCGCGCGCATCAACCACACTAAGCCCATCACCTAGGAATAATGGAACGCATTTAGACACACCCTTGACTTTAACATTCTGCCATGCCTTTTGATTTACTTAAACTCATTTCGCCGCAGGTCTTATCTGCTTCCCTGACATCTTCAGCTGCTGTAAGGGTGTGAAGTACAACAAGCGCTTCCTCAAATGTTGCCATGGAAAACTTATCCCAAGAGGTGAGACTGATTTTTTTAAAAGTGTATTCATGCTTTCAGATATTTGGTCAGATTTCTGGAAGTCGAAGTTGTCAAACACCTCAACTGATAATTCTGTGGGTCAGGGAAAACTGAGAACCTATCGTCAAGTAAAATCGTCTTTTGGGTTTGAAAAGTGATCTTCCATAAGAATTGACATGCGAATCCCTAGAAAAACGTACTTTCACCGGGTTTCTTGTAGGAAACAAAGGAAGAGAATTAAAGTTATCACTGTCAGCTACATCCGACAAACCACCAATACGAGCATTGAAATCTCCACATATAATTATTTCTCCCTTTCTAGAAAAACTAGATATGCTTCCGAATAATGTTTCAAAATGATCATTGTCGAGCCTTCGTTCTCGCGCCGAGTTCTGAGGAGGGATATACACACTACAAACAAAGATATCGCGAGGCAACCCAAATAAATTCTTGTCAAGTTTGCACCAAATAAAATCCTCACAATTTTCCTTATCTAAACATTTAAACGCCTTTCGCAAAGAGGATCTGACAAGAATAGAAATATCCCCTGAATTGCAACGAGCCTTTCTCGTCATTGTTCGACATTATCATTAGAGGAGAAGCATGCCCAAAGACCAAAGACTTCCGATAGAAACGGGTCGTTACAATTCTATTGCGAGTGCTGATAGACTATGCCCCCTCTGTCAAAAACAAGAAGTTGGGGACGAATTCCACTATACTGTCAGTTGTAAGTCGAACCAATTAAAAGGTTAAGGACTGATTTTATTGAACGCCTTTGTCAATTAAATAGCAATATCATGAAGTTAGATACTAAGTCGCTATTCTTGTATTTGTTTTCAATGATCAGTCATTCATGAAACTCTCTTCTAAATTCCTTAGTGATTTAATATGTATTGCAGAAAAATTATTATCTGAGAACAGAAACATTATAGATTTCTCTTAATAGACTTGATTTGTCTTGTAATTTTCGTTTGATACTCATATATATTTTGCAGTTGATATCTATACCGATGTACCTGTATTAGGATATAAGGCTAATACATTATTATTATTATGTATGTACAGTGCAGGCATAGCAATATTTTTACGAATCTGCGCGGGCTACCTGTGTGTTTTAAATCGTGCCCATGCTTAAAACAAATCGTGCCCAGGCTTGAATCAAATTGGCATGAAAAATAAGTCTCTCGAGTATCTACAAGTCACAGGGAATTACTGCAGAAACCCATGGGAATAGCTGAAAATTTCCCAAGCACACACATGGGAAGTGTTCGGAATTCACCAGGATAGCCATGGGAAATCCGAACACTTCCCATTCTTCTACCATGGGAAATTCAGCATTGGTGAATGTTCCTGCTTGTTTCACTAATAAGGTATGAAGAAAAATACTTACAGACCCTACAAATAAGGTGAAGGGATTTCCGAACAAGGACGTTTGGTAACATCGGAAAGTGGACAGATTTAGACGAAATTTTCTTGATTGTCTTCCATGTTTCAGATGAATATGGAATAACTATTTACATATTTTCTTTACTTTGTTTCTATAATTGGTAGTTCATTTCCGTCAACCAATCATATTTTGAACTTATGCAGCTGTGTATTGGTGATGACGTGCTCACCGCGTGAAAGGGACTACAAGTTTTAAGTTTTTATTGCCTACATTGATGAAAACAATACCACAATACAAATTTGCCAACGACGGTCAGAGACGCAAATTTGCTGCGTTCTTGTCCATTCAGATTAATTTTTGTTTCGTTTGAAAAATAATGAATGGCACAACCGCACAACGAAGGCCGCAGAGCGGAGCACCATAGGTATCGCAGGAAGAATACAATAGCTCAAAGTGTAACTCAGGTCAAGAGCTACTCAGGTATATGATCGACTTCGTTTTTCGTAATTCAGCGGTATTCCCATGGCTATCGAGGGCGCCCATACCACAGGAAACCCGAAAACCGTCTCTCATTTTGGTGAGAATATACTATTTGCTATAATCACTGGGAGCTCCGCTTTTAGGCAGTGCCTAAATCTATATATTATTTCCCGATATTGACATGGCCATCCTGTGTTTCAGCCAAGAAATGTGTGATCCTGTGTGGCAAAACACCCTATAACCCGTACTTCACCATCTGTTGTGGCGGAGAGACGTACACCCGAAAACATCACAAGTGCTGCAACGGAAAAGGAATACCTAAATATCGACCATGTCCACCTAGAAAGGGATAGTATCAGTGCTTAGAGTTGCCAGGGATAACAGGCCTTCCTTACTTGTCTTTTACTAGCTAGGGGTTCACTATTTAGAGAGGGATTGTCAGTCAACACAGTAGATTGTTGTATTTTTAGCATAAAAGTTTTTAGTTCTTTTCAACAAAAGTTTAATTACGATGCTCAGATTATTCTCATAAGTTCAGAGAATAATACGCCAATCACACCAAAACGGTACATCAAAAACATCCATTATCCAAGGGAGCAGTAGCGAAAAAAAATGTGTTATGCACGCGTCGTGAATATTTCATTGATTTTTTAATATATCCGATTGACGGGGTTTTTTTTCGTTCAACTATGCGCGATGAATCTTGGGGGATAAGTTCTTCAGAACAATGGTTCCTGTGACGTAACAACAAGACGAAGAAGAAGAACAAAGACAGGTATTGAACCATTGTTCATCCCCCAAGATGCAGCGCACATTTAAATCATTAACATATTTACGACGCGCGCAAAGCACAATTTTCTTTCGCTATTGTCTTTGGATAATGGTACTTTTTTACTAAAGGTGATTGATTACTGCACTTTAAACAAGGTTATTCTTCGCTTCCCCAACGTCAACCATCTTGTATTGTACCAAACTCTCCATAAAATGATGAAAAAATGAATCATTGATCAATGATCACTGCGTCACGTATACAGTGCGACAGTGCGGTAATGACCTACTAAAATCACTAAATTTCAAATAAGCTTGAATTTGTGCATAGACTCCTTATGTGATGAAAAACAAAATATCAAAAATGCCTTTTTTATGGATCCGTCTTTGAGATATCAGGGTTTGAATTTTGGTTTCTGTAGCATTCTATTGGAGAATTAGTACTTTAATCAGGAATTATGTCAACTTTGTTCAATCATATCTCAAATTGATATTCTTCAAATTTCTTAAAAATTTAGAAGTTTCTATTTTTGTAATAGAAACTTCTCGTATCGGAATCGTGAGCTTACACATTAAAATATGGCGAAGTTGGACATTCCATTTTTGATAATTTCTGCCCTCTCGCACAGTGCAATTTATCCAGAATTTAAACCAGTAATTTAACTACCTTTAAATTGTAGAATAGTGTGAATGGGGTCACAAGTGAAATTAATCCCTAATTTTGCGCTGTATATTATAAGTTCTAAAAATAGAACATATTCCACTGTGTTGGCGGCAGTTCGATCAACACTCTTAGTAAAATGGACTCCTACTTGAGACGTTCATTTATTATCCTAGGGGACGGGGGAGGCAGTTACAGAGGCTGAATCGGCTCTGCCCTCTGCCCAGTTTGAATTAAGTAATCGTTCATTTACTGTGCGACTACGTCAACCGGCCATTTTGTAAGAAGTTAGCCAATCAGAAAGCGAGTACAGAACAAAGGATCTCGACTTTCTTGAGATCTGAGACACCGAAATATCGCTTTTCTCGTAACAATTGCGGAAATTATGGGCAGAAATAACTTCAAAACACTTAATTACTCATCGTCAGATGTATTGCAGGTATCAAATTTGCTTAAAATGGTTTGAATCTCTAAATGACAAACTTTTTACGGGATGGCCCGGTTGACGTAGTCGCACAGTAAGAACTGGGTAAAATTCCTTTGTTCTATAGACATCAAGGGTTCCACTATGCTTCGACCAAAGGAAGTTTGCATGACTAGTAACAAACTAGCAACAAACGCTCCGATTTAGCTCGAGCTTCTCCCATATTTTTTGGTCGGGGATGATCGTCGTATCTTTTAGGGGTTAACATCATGGGTTTTCGTCTCTTCTAGGGGTGATCTTGATCTGCAATTAGACTTGAGGGAGATTGTTATCTTTTAGGGCCGAAAGATGTGCCAATTTATTTGGTCTCATGATTGTGCTTCTAAAAACCTTGTAAGAAAGAGAGAGAGAGAGTAATTGAAGTATCAAAGAGGGAAATTTCTTGATGGGTATCTTTTAGGTAAAAACATTATTTTAGCCACGCCTTTTGTGTTATCTTTTAGGGGTGAAACTGAAAATTCACGACGATCATCCCTGTTCAAAAAATATGGGACTCCCCCCCCTCTCGGGGTAACAGATAAAGCGTGTGTCAGGTAATGAGCTGTAGGTAACAGTTTTTTACTTTTTGATTAAAAAACGCGGGTTTGAAAAATTAACGAAATGTTTAATCAGAGATGTGATGTTTACCCTTTGAAAAAGAAAATAAAGTTTCAGATGCAGGAGAGTGGCATCGTTAAACTGTTACTTCAATTACAGGAAATTCCTGCAGAAACCCATCCATGGGAATAGCTACATTTCCAATTGTGGAAGAATAGAAAATGTTCGGATTTCCCATGGCTATCCTTGATTAATTCCGAACACTTCCCATGCGTGTGCCTTGGAAATTCAGATTTTCCCATGGATGGGTTTCTGCAGAAATTCTGTGAGGTAAGAGGGAGCGTACAATTTCGACCAATAAGCACCTTCATTTGCCCCAAAATGTACCCGGCCCTATACGTTTGAAATAAGAAAATAACTTTATCCCGTATTGACGACCGAAATTAGAAAACACATATAGAAACTTTCTGAGGGAAACAAATGAAAAAAAATGCTGGTTAATGTGTTTTTAAAGTAATAAAATGAAATAAAAACTCGGTTTTAATATGATTTCTCAAATGATTCATAAGGTTTTTAGATGTTTTTTGAGGATTTTTTCACGATCATAACAAAACTTACGCGAGAGCACTTTCAATCCTTTCAATGTTAATCATCGGTAGGTGATTATAGCAAGAGAAATTAAAACTCTCGACCAATAAGAGCGCGGAAATTTTTATAATCACTTGAGTTATTATAGCCGGAAGTCTGCATTGCCTGCATGATTTCTAGGAAGTGCGGTCAAAGCGGAAATCTTAAGATAATAACTTGCCGAAACGGGTTGCCGAAAGAGGGATTGTCTCAAAATCTGCAGTATGGTGCCCTGAGAGTCAGTTCAAACGTTTTAGTGATCATTCTACGCTGTATAACGCGGATTACCCAATTGTTCACTTGTTTTGGTCAGGCGAGTAGAAACTTCGGCTCCAAAAATTTGTTGACAGCTAAAACCGTTGCATGCTTTCAAACATCGTTTTCATTTGGGTTCCGCTAGTCAAACCGTCTGAGCCAATCCTAATACTTTTACCCTTTTCCGCCTCTGTCACTGTCACGCAATTCTAAATCCAAGTCATTTTACATCAACTGGTCATGCACGACGCATTACGCCAAGAACCCATGTAGTAGCAGCTGTAGAAAGGATTCTTAAAGCTTATCCAAACGTAAGTGAACATTATATAGATCATAGAACCCTTTTTATTTCTTGTGAGACTGATGGCAGGGCTACCTGGGGATACAATACTTCACTGAGAGATTAATTAGAACCGTGAGCTATTGACAAACGGCTTGTCCGGATATAAATGTTGATAAAACATAGATTCACTAGGATTCAACTGCTAGGCAAGATGTTTTTATTTGACAGTGGAAGACGGTTCGTCTATGATGTTCTTTTTATCCAGTTTTAAAGAGCCCTAGTCCTTTGTTACGGTATTCATTCCACAATAGGAGGCCGAATTATGTGTAGAAATCACTTGAAATGAGCCACCTACGAACAAGGTTTTAAAATATATATACTTGACTGACTTCAATCGAAAATATTGCACTACCTTCCAAAATATGTCAATGCTTTTTCTGACGCTATATGTTGCTAGACTAACAAGTGGCGGCCGAGCACAGGCTGGACTTTCTTTGCAAACTGTGACTTATTTATATTTGCGATTCACCTTGTAGATGCAAGGGAAACATTCACGATATCTGCTTGTTATGTGCCCTTGTTGTGCAGAACAAAATCAAGAAAGAAAGCTCGATCATGCGAGCTTCTGATATTTTTCATTTTCGAGTTTCAAGTTTATTTGATCTAATAATTTAAAAGTGGCTTGGTGGAATCCCGAAATCCCGAAAACAAACTTTTCCAATAAACCCACACAGGATCGGATAGCGTAAGCAGGTTAATTTGTTTCCGTTTTAAGACGTTTTAACGGAAGTGTGATCGGTGAATTCGCAGTTGCCATGGTATTGCATACGGGGGATAAATAGACCTTTTCCAAAATGGCCGCCGCAAATTCACATGTCTTAAATTAAACTGACTGAAAATCAAATACCGGCACAGGAATCAGCATCATCACATGTAATACTTTAGATATTCGCTATGCCAAATGCCATGTCGGCTGAGAAAGCAGAGTCTGAAAATTGAAGCTTTTACACCTATGACTGGGGTAATACAAACGTCTCTAAATTTGCACATTTTAAACTTTTGTTTTCTCGGAAGATATTGGATATAATGCAGCGAAACTTACTAGTTTTACTAAAGTGATGATGTGTGTTCCAGTGCTGGTGTTCATTTTAAACAAAAATCAATTTGAATTTTCGGCGGCCATTTTGGAGAAAGGTCTATTCGCATCCCCTGGGGGGATGAAACTGAAAGTTTCCGACGATTCCCCGACTAAAAATATGGGAGTCCCCCCCCCCCCCCCCCCCCCCCCCCCCCCCCCCACCGGGTTCGCATCCTAGACTTGCCACAAGTTCTCTCAAAGAACACAATTAAGAAAGAAAACATTTTTAGGACTATGAGAAAGTCTACAATGTACCATAACTTTTCCTTTTCATTACAGGCACTCTAATATTCGCTACAATGTCGAACTATCTTAATCTCTGGAATTCGGAGGATTTCGAAGAAACCCACAAAAGCGTTGGATGTGGAGCGTGTGTCTCGTCCAAGAGTTTGTTCTGTGGCTTTTCCGTTCTTCCTATTTTGTTCTGTGGAATAATGGTCCTGAATCTTATCATATGGTATGAATCTGAGCCATGAGTTCAATATCACTAAGAGTGATGATCTTTCAAATAACACAATAAATTTCTGTAGAAATCCATTCCAAAGCTGAATTTCCCATGGTAGAAGAATGGGAAGTGTTCGGATTTCCCATGGCTATCCATTCACCTTTTCCCATGCATGGGTTTCTGCAGAAATTCCCTGTGTAGACAAGTACACCCAAACTGTAGAATTTGTGCTATTTTTAGCATCAATTTCTTTAACCAAAATATATTTCGATGCTCAATTTTTGTCGTCATAAGTCTCGAGAATCAATAATCGCAACGTTTTTTTAACTAGATTGTTTTATTTACAGACAGACAATTTCCTTGTCCAAAATATTCTCTTGATATAGGGGTCTCGGTAGGAATGAGAGTCTAAAAATAGAGGAGTAGTAGTTTTTATTATACGATACACATTTGATGTACCTTTTCTTAAAAAAATAGGTTATATATTTTTAATAATATTTCAGGTTGTGAAGAAGATCGGTAATGGCCGATTGAAATATCGTTATTGAATAATCATCGTTTAAGCTGTTCGTCGACCTTTCATTATATATATTTTGGAAATACTGAGTGCTTTATGAACTTCATATTCCATTCACAGTTACACCATAGCTGTTGTCCTTGACCACGTCGATCCACTGTTTCCTTACGTAAGGTAAGAACACGGTGTTTTGTTTCCGCTTTTCTAGTTGCATGAAGGAGATAAACTTTATTTGAGGTGTGTTTCAGCCTGAGTAAACAGCTTTGTTTCTTTTGGCACTCCAGAATCCATCAAATCGTGCTCTGATTGGCTCGCGAGCGGTCCCGAATCCTACAGCCAAACGAAACGCACGTTAACCGAAGTCGACGCATGTTGTAACTTCTTCTTTTTCCGTTTAACTCCCCTCCTTCACATTTGAAGATTGTTTTAGTGTCCACTTGCGTTGAGGTGGCTCCTTTACGTGCGCTAATGACGACATAATCACGCCACTTTGAAACACTAGCGCGCGCTCAAGCTAGTATTTTTCCTGGTAAAAATGAGAAGAAAAATCAACTTTCTTGTATTTACAGCAATATAAGTGCAACATTTTCATGTCTTGTTTTGGTCCTAATATTTCGTTAATTTTGAAAACGAAGAGAATTGATAACTTGCATCAACTTGCTTACACTTGCAACGTGGTGGCCAAGCGAGATGCAAGTTGTCGGAAGTTGCATGAAGATGTTCAAAGTAGACGCAAGTGAACACAAGTCATCACAAGTCATCGCAAGTTGGTGGCCAAGCGAGCGCAAGTCGACGCAAGTAGCAAAACTTCCGTCAACTTGCGTTTTGTTTGTATTGGCCAGGGCTTACGATCCCGACCCCCGGTCCGCGCGGGTGAGTCGTGTGCGCTTTGAATTCTGAGGTGCGCCCTCTTACTAATAACAGGCCTTTGAGAAAATCTATAACCACTATTACGAGAAACACTACTAGTACGTGAAACAGCTAAACTGAAAATATTTCTGTTCCTGGTATTTTTCTCCCTTTTCTTAATATTCTTTTTTTAATATTCGATGTTGCTTTCTCAGCTGGTTAGGCGCTGATTTCCCGGAGGGATGTGTATTCACATTGATGATGAGCTTGTCAGCTATTTTAGGTAAAAAGATACACATGGTGAAAAGCATTATAAAAACAGGCGTTTCCTCGCAATCACAAGCACTTCTCTCTTCAAAATGCCTGCCTTCAAAAATATTATTCTTTTCCCAAGAAATATTATATTACTAAAAAGATAGCTAAACAATCAGGCTACGTTTTTGCAGCAAGAATCAAATGATAGCGATGTGCACGAGGCAAATTTGTCTTGCAACTTGCAACGCAACGATGACGAATTAAAAATCATTGCGAGTTGACATGGGATGTTACACGTTCGCAATATTTTTGCAACTGGCATGCGCTCGCATGGAACTATGATAAATTACAGCGGCACTATCAAAATTAAGCGTGCGGATTGGCTAATTTAGGTTACAATTACGTGATAAATTGCCAAGACATGTTACACGTAGGAACTTGTCTCCCAACGTTGCGAAAAGTAGAACTCGTTTGTTTTCTACATTTTCTGCAACTCGCAACGCAGCAAAATATTGCATTCATGTTACACGCACGCTTTTCGCTGCAACTCGCAACGCAGCAAATATTGCATTCATGTTACACGCGCGCTTTTCGCTGCAACTCGCAACGCAGCAAAATATTGCATTCATGTTACACGCGCGCTTTTCGCTGCAACTCGCAACGCAGCAAATATTGCATTGCGAGTTGCAAGAAAAATTGCCTTTTGTAACATGGCCTTTAGTGTGGAGTGTGGTGTGTGTCTGTTTTTTTTTTCAGTTGCCTTTATTATTTACCTCAAGTTCAAGGTAGTAGCATATTGTTACCAAGGTCCCGGATACAAGCCCACACACATACTAAATAAAGTGTCCGCCTGGATCGGCTTTGTCGCTTCATTTCTATTCCTCATGTCTGCTTGTTTCCCGGTAAGTGTTACTAGGTCTAGTAGTTTTAATCGACAAAACCTTAGGACGTCAAAAAGTGATCAAGGAAAAGTGATGGAAGGGGGCGGTCGCGGTCTGTAAAAAATGCTAGGGGTGACCGTCGGGCAACTCGAATTTTGATCCCTAAAAAATACCTGGTCGGAAAAAATTTCCACCCTATAAAATACCCCTCAATCTCAAAATACCCTAAAAAATACCAACAATTTTGACGATTTCACCCCCTAAAAATACGACGGTCACCCCTAGCAATTGAATACAGGGAGTCCCCCCCCATATATGTAAGTCTCTTTTTATTTCATGTGGTAGTGACCATCTCGAAACAATTGCGCTACTTTGGACATTTATTCACTTTGCTCTGTATTCTTAATCATTGTAAATCTTTATTATTATTATTTAAGCAATAAAAGTACTTTACCCGTGTTCTCTGGTTTCTTACAAACACGAGGGGGATGTTGGGAGAACTGATCAAAACTTGAAAGACACGAGCCGCAGGCGAGTGTTTGTAAGAAATCAGAGAGCACGCGGAAAGTACTTTTATTGCTTTTAGAAAATAACATTGAATTCACTTAAAGCATGAGATTCGTGAAATAACATTGTTTTCGCTTCTTTACCTGAGCTGAGTTCGGCACACAGTTCGACAGTCATAAGTTCAGTCTCGTTCTGCAGATCTTGAAAAAATGTTTCCAAAAACTAATCCTGGGTCCTCGTATAATGTTTGACAAGACCAGAAGGTACAAATAAGTGGATTCCTTCCTTCTTTTCCATGCTTGCAGTAAATAAAGCGTTCAAATACGCTCTTCCAAGCATACCACATGCAAGTTCTTGCTCGGGAGAAATGTTTTCAGGCGAAGAAACTGGGCCAACACACATATCTAAAACAACAACTTCTGACTTCTGTTCACCTTCTGTCGTAATTATTTTGTGTTTTGGAAGGAAGAAGCCTCCATTTTAAGCCACGAATGCCACTTTAAAACCACTTCGCTTGCCGCCATCTCAGAAAACGTGCCGTCCGATCAGAAAGAGATTGACAAATCATGCGATAGACGGAGCGCTCTGATTGGCTGATGCAGCCTTTTCATCTGTATGGAGAATTTAGAGTCTCATCCGCTTCAAAAACTGTCCGCGCGGATTTTATTTATGTAGATAATTATTTTATAAAACGAGAATTCTTGACCAGGTGCAAACACTCGCCTGCGGCTCGTGTTTCCACTGATCTGCTCTCGAATTCTCCCAACCACATCTCGCTTTGCATAAGCCTGTGCAGTCACGGGAACTGTGTTTTATTTGTTAATTGTTGTTTTGTACTATGCACTTCGTTTGTAATGTCAAAACATTTTATGTGCTATAGACTGCTTGCAGACCCTTCTTCGGCGAACGTCCGCGAATCGAGGGAAATGTTTTTTTTAACCCGCGGCGCGCTTCGATTTGTTTACGGTGTCGAGTTATAATTACTCAGGAGAGGGAGAGAGATGCTCGACACTTGTAAACAAATCGAAGCGCGCCGCGGGTAAAAAAACACTTTCCTCGATTTACGGAATGTTCGCCGAAGAAGGGGATGCGAGCAGTCTAATAAGCTGAACTCTGAACTCTGATACAAGCCCGCTCCGTTTAACTGTTATATGTTTTCTCATAGGCAGTCAACCCATATAAAATTTACCGGGTCCACACCATTGCGTCTGTTGCGGCATTTGCAGTACTCTGCGTCTACTTCATCATAGAATCTGTTGTCAGCTTTAGACTCATCGGACATATCACTAATGTTACCAAGTGCGTCAGCATTGTGCGTTCCATCTTTGCGGCACTGGCTGTGATAGCACTTATCACGAGTATCCTTTCAACGTGTCCTTGAACTTAAAATGAGGATCATAATCAATGGTTAAATGGCCTTGAAATGAGGACTATCGTATGACATGATTATATTCCAATTTAACAAGGCCATTTAACAATTGATGATAATCCTCATTTTAAGTTCGAGGTCACTTGTCACGTGACTAATATTACCTCCCTGAATTTCCCTCTGAACACTAAATACGCTACAGAACTGTGGAAAGAACATAAAATTGTGTTTAGGTGCTTTCCGGTCTAAATAAAGCGAATGGATGCGCGCTATTTTGTTCAGTAATTGTATGGAACCGCCACGTTGATGCCCAAACGGACGGACACTCTGGCCTCATTAGTGTGAATATAAGGAATGCACTCATTGGCATATCGGTCATTCGCTGCTCCTTGCGCAGTCAGGGCGCGCCACTGTCCGGCTACCCACAATAGGCACATATCAAGAAATAAAAATATCAAGACATAAAATTTGGCTAAAAACTGTCGTTTTGCCGACGTTGCAAAACTTCCTTATTAGGAAATTCCCCCATATCAAGAAAGTGCTGTCGTTTTTATGCCAAATCCGCGCGGGTTTTCTGTGGTGTTCAAAACGGTCTCAGGCCCCTGGGCGGGGGGTAAAACAAAATGGCGACCAAGAGAAGGATGTTTCTCGAGTATCTGCAAGTTTTGGTAAATTTTCCTGCCTTTTTCGCTAAGATATGAGGAAAAGTACTTACAGACCTTCCAAATAAGATAAGGGGGAATTTCCTAATAAGGACGTTTTGCAACGTCGACAAAACGACTGTTTTTGGTGGAATTTTCTTGATATGCTACCTTATTTGGAAGGTCTGTAAGTACTTTTTTTTTGTATCTTAGCGATAAAAGCAGGAAAATGTACCAAAACTTGCAGATACTCGAGAAACATCGATTTTTTGGTCGCCATTTTGATTTTGCACCCCGCCGAGGGGCCTGAGACGTGATTTGAACACCACAGGCAGCCCGTGCGGATTTGCCATAAAAACGACAGCACTTTCTTGATATGAACTTGCAGATGCTCGAGAAACATAGATCTTTTTGTCGCCATTTTGTTTTGCCCCCCGCCGAGGGCGATTTTTTTTTCGGGGTCGGTTCCGTGTCAGGCACCGCGCATGCGCGAAACTCATATGAGCCTTCGAGGAAATACATCAGCAGTTACTCCCCAATGCACAAACAAACATGGCGGACGAACTTCACTTACGACCAGCGCAGTTTGCGCTCACAAGGTAAGCAGTGTATAACAAAGAAATCTCGAGTTATCAGGGAACGCGGGGCGAAAATTGAGTGATTCATAGTTACGCTTCGCTTATTTGTAAATTCTGTTCTTGACACATTTGAGCAGGACATCGAACACGCGCTTTCGTAGGGGTAGATTCGGAGTAACAGATCAATACTCCTATGATATAGCTAAAAACTTTAATATACTATTATTACTGTACACTAAGCAGGTATACATTGTGATGGCTCAAAATTGTGTGTTGTTGGAAGTCAAGAGGCAAAATCTCGAAACATGCAACTTGGATGTATCTAATCAACGACAAGGAGGAGACAAGGGTTATTATTTAGTAGGTGCTTTACATGCAGCATTTTATTGCATGTTTCATTTTACAGTAAGTTGTCTTGGGTTTCTCCCTCACACTAGCCTGCGAACAGGCTCTCCTGTGTTGTTATTCGGAGTTTTTTGTTTCGAGTTCAGGAACCCTGTGGCGCGCGGTCGGGGTCGGGGGAGCGCAAGCTCGGCTCGAAATCCACTCGCTATCGCGAGCGGATTTCTCCTAGCCCCCCGAGAATTCGCAAACAAGCTACCCAAAATCGCAACAGAATTCGCAAACAAGCTACCCAAACTTCGTCACGCCAGCTATCACAAGCGGATTTCTCCTAGCCCCCTAGAACTCTAACTAGCGCCTGTGTGCAGGCTACCCTCACACAGGTAAAGACTGGAAATGAATGAAAGCATCCCAAGAGTTACAATGCGGGTGAAATACACTAAATGTATGAATGTTTTCTCAATCATTATGCGGGTGACAGGCTTCAAAATCTTGTGACACCCAGCTAATGTGGGTGAGTTGACAGCTATGTAAATACAGGTTGGGACAAGAACGGTCATTCACAGAACTGTCTCCAGATGTTTGAGTTGCACTGATTTAAAGATGACCAGACCACTGATTTAAAGATGTCGTGTTCTTATCAATTGTCACAGCATTTTCTGTCACCAAAATGGCATTAAGAATCATTAATATGATTTTTCTGGTTCCAAATCCTATTATTACAGTACCTCTATTAGGACCATTCCATTTGTTATCTATCATTTTCTTATTTTACCTGCCACGTGAGGGAGAATCCCAAGATTTTTGACAATGTTGCTATGTTAATAGAGGTACTACTGTATTTACGCTCAGTTAAAAGACCTAAAAGGATAAAGGAGAGGGTGTACAGTTAATTACATATGAAAAAAATATTTTACATTTATTTTTCAGCTAATGTCTTCCTTGATTCTTGCCAGGAACTCCTTCACATAAGCAAAAGTGGATTGTGCAATCAGGGCTCTGAACCTCCATGCCCATGGGTGTCCATATCAATAGGCTGGCCATGTGAAGCAAAGCTGATGAGAACACAGGAGCCGCCTGGCATGGGTAGAGTTCGACAGTGTATTTTCAGAAGAAGTTGCGGTAGCATTAAATGCTGGATGACTAAATAATATAGTGGCATGGGTTACAGTAATTGACAACTGCTTAGCAGAATATCAACATCCTCTGTTTCTGACTGGGAAGAAGTGTAATACTGTACTCAGCATCCATGTTGTTGTATCTTTATTAGGAATTTAATATATTTTACATATTGTGTGTTTCCAGAAATTATCCATACCCCCCCTACGGAAGGGATTGGAAATTCCAGAGGAGTGGGGGGTCAATTTACCTGATCTTTTCCATACAAATACTGTATTTTTCTACGGAAATTCAAGAGGGGTGGGGGGGGGGGGGGGGGGGTCACTTTTCAACACCCTTCCGTCAGGGGGGTATGGATATGTTCTGGAACCACACATTAACTTAAATTTGAGCAGCTTTGCTCTACTCCTGTAAAATTTCCAGGCTTTTCACAGCCCCTGTAAAAATTTGAAGCAAAAACTATGACTCACTCATTGATGAAAGTACAGCATCGAAAGTACTCATTGATGAAAGTACTCAATGATGAAAGTACTCGACTGCATCTCCTTGCATACTTTTTTGTTCATGGCATTCTGTGACGTGATCTGTGTATCTATTTGTTAAAACAGACTCCTGCTCAACAAATCAGTATTACTTTCGATACAGATAATATCTACTCATCACAAATTTGAAACTGCAAAAACTAAGGGTTGAAAAGATTACCAGGTACTTTAGGGGGCTTGTAAGACTGAATAAACTAGTGCAAATGTGTAATATGCTGTATTTAATTGGAACCAAAGTAATTTCAAATCTGATATTTCTCCTATTTTGCTATGATTATTCGAAGCTCCAGTATTTTGTGGGGTACTGGACCCCTAAATTGAGGTTCCCTCTTCTGCTTTTTGCTGGCTGCCTGCCTGCCTCAGCTTCGCCCATCATCTTTCTTCTTCTGAGCCCACTGGTACCGAAAAATAGGACCATTTATCATTATGCTTGGGGAGAAAAGAGCAGGACCTTGAAATTTTTTAATTTTAATTTTTTAATTTTAATACTTTATTGCAACTCCTTCAAAAAGGCTATTCTGTTGCAATTAAAAAAATATATATACACAGAGAAAATAAAGAAAAAACGCTGATTTAACAATGTGTGTTTTCAAAAAATATCCATTTCCAAAGGGGTGTGGATTTTTTTCATGGAACCACACATTAAAAGATAATATATAGATTTAGGCACTGCCTAAAAGCAGAGCTCCCAACTACTTTAAGGAATAAATGATGGTAATAGTTGTAGTATCAAAAATACATTTATTATATTTAGACTAATATTATTGGCTTTGTGCCTTTTAAAAAAAGAAAAAAGCATTTGAGGACAACATAACTAAAATAAAAATGTAGGTTAGATTGTTCAGACACCCTTCGGGCCTGTTCACATGAGAAGAGATATCTTGTTGTGGCTAACACGTGGCATGCACAATCAAGAAAGTTTGCCCTACCCCTGAGATATCTGTCAGCCCAGAGTTGTCTCGCTCACATGTGAATTGTTTGATTTCAACAGAGAGGGATTGTATAGTAACTTGTCTTTGCCTGAGGCAAGATCCCTACCACTCCCCCTCCCCCCCCAATATCTCGCCTCATTTGTTTGCCTCAGCTGTATCCCTCCACAATACATCTGCAAAATATGATTTTTATTTGCATAAGCCCCTCAGTGTGCTTGTCAAGCCTTAACATACAACAATCAACTGTCACTTAATTTCCTTTGTTAACTGCACAAATTTCAGTACCCCCTTAAAATTTCAGGACCCCCTTAAATGTAGGCTTAAGACTGGCCAACGTTATTTTGCCTTTTGTGGAGCAAAATTGTACAACTCACTTCCTGAGAACAATAGACACTATTCCAGCGTGGGGGGGGGGGGGGGACAGGGGTTTCTGGAATCTTACAATTACATTTATTTTGTGTAATGTGTCACTCCAGAAAATATCCATACCCCCCCTCCCCCCCTCACGGAAGGTACATACATACATACATACATACATACATCTTTATTTAGGCACGCTGGCCACAACAACTGTCTATTTACAAAAGTTAAAAACCAAAACAGACGCTGATTTCCATGTGGGGCGAGGAAAATACAGTATTTGTATGGAAATGATCAGGTAAATTGACCCCCACCCTCCGGAATTTCCAATGCCCTTCTGTAGGGGGGGGGGGGGGGGGGGGTATGGATAATTTCTGGAACCACACAATCTCAGAACAAATCCATACCTCCCCCCCCCCCCCCCTAAAAAATAAAATAAAAGGGGGATAGGAGTTCAGATGCCTTCAATGAGTTTAGAATCATGGTTTTTGCTTAAATTTTTTTAAAGGGGATTTGAAAAGCCTGGAAATTTTACAGGGGTAGAGCAAGAGCTGCACAAATTTAAGTTAATATGTAAAATATATTCAACTCCTCTATCTGCTGAATCTGCCAAGAAAATTACTTCCTGTGGCTTTTTTTCATTATGAATTTAATTTTGAATACCTAGACAGTTACTTGCACTGTAATGTTCTGTTTGCCAGTCCTATTCATAATTTTGGAAAGACACCATTATGACAGAGCAACACTGAGCATGCTGAGTGATTTAGAAGACCAAAACAGAACTTTTCCCTGCTACCACAAAAAAAAATACAACACTTTGCAATACAGACAGAAAAACATCCCAATTGTCCTAGCAGCACCAGCAACAGCCACGGCAATTTTCAGTGCATTTGCAAGATTATATACAAGAGGAAATGCTGAAAAATTTTTCTTACACAAATACAGATTTCCAGTAAGTTGAATAATTCTATTATTTCAAAATGGTACAAATAAGCATGTCTAAAGCTATACAAGTATGCAAGTAAAACAAATGTCAAAACCATAAAACCACATTAATATTTTCAATTTCGAGAAAACCTAAATTTTGAAATGTCCAAAAGCGAGTACACGTTTTCAAAAAAAAACTAAAACCAGAATTCCTAATAAAGATATAACAACATGGATGCTGAGTACAGTATTACACTCCTTCCCAGTCAGAAACAGAGGATGTTGATATTCTGCTAAGCAGTTGTCAATTACTGTAACCCATGCCACTATATTATTTAGTCATCCAGCATCCAGCATTTAATGCTACCGCACCTTCTTCTGAAAATACACTGTCGAACTCTACCCATGCCAGGCTGCTCCTGTGTTCTCATCAGCTTTGCTTCACATGGCCAGCCTATTGATATGGACACCCATGGGCATGGAGGTTCAGAGCCCTGATTGCACAATCTACTCTTGCTGATGTGAAGGAGTTCCTGGCAAGAATCAAGGAAGACATTAGCTGAAAAAATAAATGTAAAATATTTTTTTCATATGTAATTAACTGTGCACCCTCTCCTTTATCCTTTTTTGGTCTTTTAACTGAGCGTAAATACAGTAGTACCTCTATTACCATAGCAACATTGTCAAAAATCTTGGGATTCTCCCTCACGTGGCAGGTAAAATAAGAAAATGATAGATAACAAATGGAATGGCCCTAATAGAGGTACTGTAATAATAGGATTTGGAACCAGAAAAATCCTATTAATGATTCTTAATGCCATTTTGGTGACAGAAAATGCTGTGACAATTGATAAGAACAGGATATCTTTAAATCAGTGGTCCGTGACAAGTTTACAAGCCACAAGTTTATGCCACAAAATGCAACTCAAACATCTGGAGACAGTTCTGTGAATGACCGTTCTTGTCCCAACCTGTATGTGACAATTGATAAGAACAGGATATCTTTAAATCAGTGGTCCGTGACAAGTTTACAAGCCACAAGTTTATGCCACAAAATGCAACTCAAACATCTGGAGACAGTTCTGTGAATGACCGTTCTTGTCCCAACCTGTATTTACATAGCTGTCAACTCACCCACATTAGCTGGGTGTCACAAGATTTTGAAGCCTGTCACCCGCATAATGATTGAGAAAACTTTCATACATTTAGTGTATTTCACCCGCATTGTAACTCTTGGGATGCTTTCATTCATTTCCTGTCTTTACCTGTGTGAGGGAGAAACCCAAGATTTTTGATGAAGTTGGGCAATTCCAGAAAATATATGTACCCCCACCACGGGTGTTTTTTGACCACCCCCCCCCCCCCCCCCCCCCCCCCCGCATGCATCCAGAATTTCTGCCAAAATGGCTAATTGATCACGACAGAAAACTAAAGAACATTCTAGATATATCAGGCTTGGGTAACGTATGGCTGACTGGAGAAGGGCCCATTCGAAACATTAGGCAAAGGTTGTTCGACATAGAGCGGCAAACATGGTTGACCTCTTTGCAGAATGATACTAGAAAAGATGCGCGACAGGGAAATAAACTAAGAACCCTCCAAAAAATTAAGCTCTCTTACGACTATGAAAATTATTTAACAAACGTTACTAATGTGCAACATAGGATTGCCCTGACGAAACTACGATTGAGCAACCATACCCTTGCGATCGAAATGGGACAGTATGCAAGACCCTACCAAGCGCCCATTGAAAGAATATGCCAAATTTGCAAAGCAGGGGTAGTAGAGGACGAAGAACATTTCCTTTCAAAATGTACTGGTTATGAAAGAAGCAGAACGACGTTGTACAAATATCTTGAAAGGCACACAAAGGTCACACTTAAGGACGTACCACCCACAACCGCTTTCTTGAAAATCATGAAACTAAAGCAAAATGGAAATGTTCAAAGAAAAATTGCAAAATTCATATGGGAAAGTATGAAGAGAAGAGAACAGATACTCAGAGAATACAATATGTAATGACATCGCCTTTTTTTCCATTTAACTACATGATATTTATTATTATTAACATTTTAAACACTTTATTGTAATATATGGCACATTCCCCATAGGGTTGCACTGTCACAATAAAGATTATCTATGTCTATGTATGGTCCCCCATGCATATAGAATTCCTGAGAGGTTAACCTAGCTTCCAGCTTCAAAAAAACCCCCATGCAGGCAGAATTCCGAGCTTTAAAACCCCCCTCCCATTTAGAATTTCCAAATGCCGCCCGTCCCCGGGGTACATATATTTCTGGAATTGCCCAATACAAGTACAACTTACTGTAAAATGAAACACGCAAAAAATGCTACATGTAGAGCACCTACTAAATAATAACCCTTGTCTCCTCCTTGTCGTTGATTAGATACATCCAAGTTGCATATTTACAAACACAGAGTGTTTGGATTCATTAATATTGTGGAATGTTTCGGGATTTTGCCTCTTGACTTCCAACAACACACAATTTGAGCCATCACAGTGTTACCTGCTTAGTGTAGAGTAATAATAATATATTAAAGTTATTAGCTATATCATAGGAGTATTGATCTGTTACTCCGAATCTACCACTACTTAGCATGATCTTTTAGCGACACCAACAACATGATCGCTATTGAACTTTTGAAAGCGCGTGTTCGATGTCCTGCTCAAATGTGTCAAGAGCAGAATTTACAAATAAGCGAAGCGTAACTATGAATCACTCAAGTTTCGCCCCGCGTTCCCTGATAACTCGAGATTTCTTTGTTATACACTGCTTACCTTGTGAGCGCAAACTGCGCTGGTCGTAAGTGAAGTTCGTCCGCCATGTTTGTTTGTGCATTGGGGAGTAACCGCTGATGTATTTCCTCGAAGGCTCATATGAGTTTCGCGCATGCGCGGCGCCTGACACGGAACCGACCCCGAAAAAAAATTCGCCCGCCGAGGGGCCTGAGACACATTTTGACGCCACAGGCAACCCACGCGGATTTGCATAAAAACGACAGCATTTTCTTGATATGTCTGTTCATCTCGTTGTGCTCCCGTGCCCTGGCTAGCCCTTCTCGCTCCCCCTCCCCCCAACCTCAGCTTCGTAACCCCATAACTTATGTGAGCACAATGAGACCAGTGAGGATATATTACCAACGAGGCGGCCAAATTACCAGTTGTCTAAAGGCTATTTGTACAGACTGCATCAAGTTTTATAGGAATGCATGGTTGGATATCAACCATCAGTATATGTCTACATTTACACTGGCGACACTGATAAATTAATTATTTGTCTTACCATATGATGTTGCAATGCAATTGACACTTTTAAAAATTTCATAATTATACTTATTTTGTGGACTATAATATTTCGCGATTTTAATCTTCGTGTGTATTTTATTTCGCGAAATGAAGTGAGAATAAGGAACCTCAAATCAGTAATATGACATCATTCTTTACCATGTTTCTTTGCCATCATCTATTAATCATCTATATTCTCTTGTTAAGCACCAAGACAATGTCGATTTGTACTTGACTCGCTATATAGCCGGTGTCACAGGAAAACTGTCTTTTAAAGCTCTTGATGGCCAGACAATAGATGCCAAATTCTGGAAATCAACAGAGCCGGTATGTTACTAGTAACCTGTAAAACCATAGTGACAGTCATTCAGGGCCTTTGCTGCCCCGGGTGGGGGGGGGGGGGGGACTCCCAATATTTTAGACGGGGGTGCTCGTCGGGAAAATTGATTTTGACACTAAGGGATAGCAAAATGGGTGTGGCAAACAGCAAATTTACCCCTAAAAGAAAGCAAATTTGGCATGGCGACCGCCGACTTTACCCCAAAAAGATACTCAAATTTGGCAGGTCAAAACAACTAAAAGCGAATTTTAGATCTTTTAGGGTTTTCAACCAAGTTTCCTTTGTAAATATCGGTTCTGGTGTCAGTACCAATATATTTCTGGGCAAGGATTGGTCTGAGACTCCCCTAAGGGACAGGGCTGATTTTAAACACCCCTAAGAGATAGCACGTCTGTCAATTTTATACCCTAAGGGATAGGACGAGCACCCCCGTCTGAGAATATGGGGAGTCCCCCCCCCCCCCCCCCCCGGGCTTTGCTGACTGTCTCATTATAAGACAACTTTCTCTCTCGATGGTTTCGTTACCAGATCTCTCCGGCTCGTTACCTTGCGTTGAGACTCTGGTAATATCCATTTCAGGGCATTCATGATTGCCTAATTTTGGGGTTACACAAGTTCTTTATGTCAACAGCTCTGTAATACAATCTCGCGCCTACATCAATATCGGTTACCAGCGACCTTCCCCGCGAGGCGACGAGCCGGGACTGCGAGACCTCTGCGTACGACAATACTATTGTGACACGAAATTTGTCTTTTTGTTATATATTTTCCCTGCATTAGATCTACTTTGCATCATCAATAGTGATCACTAAAGAGTGCAACAAAACTATTAAAAAAATCAAAGGTTTTGTTGACGTGCGCAAGATTATCTCCGTAGAATTCTCACGCACATCAAGCCTCTTGCTCACGTGGCAATCACGGTACTTGATTTTACGTTAAATGTCCAGATAACAATAAAAGCAATAATAATATGATAACAATAAAAATATATCTCTTGTGTTGTCATAGTAACCTTAGTCATAGATAGGGATGTATTTACACTACCTCTGAAAAGTATTGCTGTGTTTTTCAGATTCAGCAAAGAAACTCGGTATCAATTATTTTCAGTTCAACAAGCTGTACGGCATCAAAAAGGAACGTTTTGAGCCACCTTAAGAGCTCGTGACAGCCACTTCTTTGTTATTGTTTTCGTTAGAAATTATAAAACGAATTGAGTGTAGAAATTTCTTAATAAACATCTAAAAACAAAGTTTCAGATTTGATTTACCAAATTCAATCGAGAATATTGCTCTATATTCTCTAAATCAGCCGATGGGAATGGATGCTTTCTCTGACTTGGTATGTTGCTATGCAGTCAAAATGGCGGCTGACACAGGCTTTTAATCACCTGATTTTTACCTTGTGTTCACAGGGTTACGCGCTGCATTTGACTGCAGCGTTTTGTGAGTGGCTCATTGTGCTGATTACAGTGGCGTTTTTCCTAACTTACGTGATGGAGTTTAAGGCCCACAGCACTGAAGTGGAGGTCGAATGCAATGACAGGAACAGGGAATCAGTTGTGGAGGATACCCCTACTTTTATTATATAAAAACAAGAGTGGATCCACTCTTGATAAAAAACATGCACCATGAGCCAATCAACAGATGCATCTCCTACAATCGTGGACAAAATATGCTGACAAATTTAGCACCTATTGTGAATTAATTCTCAGCAAGAGCAGTCATGTATGCGAGACTAGCAATCCCATCCGGGCTTTTCTTGTAGTGTACTTTAAATAATTATTATAGCTGATATCAAATCAAGTTGTGTGAGATTCAGTAAATATGTTTTCATTTTCATATAATGAATTGTATACTTAATGTAGTTTTTCGGAATCTGCATTTTCGAATAAAATTATCCAATTAAAAGGAATGTTATGGAGGCGGTGTGGAATTGGGCGATATTAGCGCTGCCCTATTTTGTGAAGATGCCAATATATTGATGAGCACTTGTGCCATCGAAAGATTGATAGCTCTGCGATGCCTTCTTGATTTGCGGTTGGATCGATCCAAAAAGAAGAAGAGTCTTATGGCAGCGGTGGGATTCGAACCCACGCCTCTTTCGAGACTGGTGCCTTAAACCAGCGCCTTAGACCGCTCGGCCACGCTACCGTCTGTACGATAAGAAGAAGAGGAAACGAAATGGCTAGAGATGGAGCTCGTCTGACGTAACGCGATCGATATCGCGGAACCATAGAAACTTGTGCAATGCGCACACGATAAAAAAACAATTGCGACCAAGTCATGAGGAAGTATAACTTTGAACGATCGCACCTCTTTCATTGTCATTGTTTCTTCTTAGAGCAAATGTGCTAGTAAGATAGTCTCTCTTGCCATTCACAAAACACGCTGGGGCCAACCACCCCCCAAAATGCGTCATTCAAACTTTGACTCAACATGACTTTCCATCCTCTAAGGCTATTTTGACCAAATTTGGTAGATAGGATAATATTACGATGACAAATATTTTCCATTACTTTTGACGTCACTATGATGCTTTGTGACGTCACCAGAGATTGCGCAATCGTTTGATCATTTTTAAGAATTGGAATATGCACTATTTCTGTAATGGCGATGATACACCTTAGCAAGAGATGTTGAAAACCGAAAACCGTTTGTTGATAGTATAAAAAATAGCTGAGGTCTAGCATTTCAAAGAATGACCCCCTCCCCTCCCTACTTTTTTTGTTACAGTAGCAAATGTATGGGAAACAAACTCACTGGTATTTTTTTTTAGTTTTTAGTCAATTGAACCGATTTCTGTTGTTAAGTGTCAAGCAAAATGGTATCTAAAATCGTATGATTTTGAAATTTTGAATTTCGTCCTTAGAGCGAAGATATAAAGCATTGTTATATTGTGACGTCATATTCTATTACGTCATGAGTATACATCTTTTGGATTTTAAACACGGAAAATAAATGATCAAAAGTGGAAATGTGTGCAATTATTTTGTAGTCAACTAGTATAACCTATATACTAAGATATTTGTATGTGCAATGATGTTACCGTGCAATAAAGAATTATTTTGTAAACTTTTTCAACTGTTAAGGTAGATCCAACCTTATACAAATCATGAAAAAATCATAACTCAACTAATATAAATCCTAAAAGCAAACGGTTTTCGACGTTTAGCTTTTCTTGTTGAAATCTATCATTGCCGCTACAAAAAACAAGCAGATTCAACATTACGAAAATGGTCCATTAAATACGTTAACGCCAGTGACATCACAATCACCATGGTGACCACTCAATACATGGAAAATGTTTGTCTTCATAATGTCATCCAATGTACGAAGTTTAGTAAAAATAGACACAAGGGGTAAAAAGTTATGGCGAGATTTGATTTTTGGTCACTTTTAATGACTCATTTAGGGGGGTGGTTGGCCCCAGCGTGAAAAGAATTCTTGTTTTCGTTTTGCTTCCACATATACTTGTTTCAAATGACTTATACTGGCAGACTTACACTGGCAATACGCACACGATAAAAACATTTGCGACCAAGTCATCAGGAAGTAGGACTTTGTACGATCGCCCCTCTGTCATTGCTTCTACTTGGAGCAAATGTGCAAGTAAGATGGGCTAGTAAGATAGTCTCTCTTGCCATTTGCTGGTTAAGTCTGGTTTCCATATAGTCGCATCTGTCGTATCCGTGAAACAAAAGAATAATTCCAATTTTCATTGTTTCACGGTCGGCTGATGATACAGATACGACAGATACGACTATGTCGCAGAGATATATTTTTTTCTATCCCATACGACAGTGATACGACCGGTCGCATGTGTCGTATCTGTCGTATTGGACTGTCTTACGAGTCATTTCCATATAGTCTTATGAGTCGCATTAATTTTTTTCATACGACAGATACGACATGCGACAGACACGACTATATGGAAACCAGCCTTTAAAACAAATGGACTAAAAAAACAAAGTGAAACCGTTTTTTTTTTTTGTTCCACATTTATGTACGTGTTTCAAATGCGTCCAAAAATTGATTTCTACTGGCAGCGGTGGGATTCGAACCCACGCCTCTTTCGACCGCACGGCGACGCTACCGTGTGAGCGGATGTTAAAGGACAGATGGTGAGATACGCAGCGTTATCGGCACAGCGACCTACACGTGCTCCGGTCAATACACTAAATACATCATCAGTGAACCGTTTCTCCATCCGGGATCGATACCCGGATTCTCCAAACTTTTTTTCTCGTGTAAGATAATTTATCATTCATTTCCTGTGTAATGTAAAACGAGAAGGAAACAAAATGTTTCCTCTAACCAAAGTATCAGGATTTTTCTTTCGCGCATTTGTGATGTGCGAGAGAGATTTTCCCTTGGTGTGCGCTTTTGTTGAAGTATGTTTTTTTTCGATTGTCGTGCGCGCATGACAAAACTGCGGTGCCATCACGCGTTCCGCGGTACATGGACTCAAATTCCATCATCGTTAACAGTGATACTTTTTCAACATGAAGGGGGATTAGCTCAAATGGTAGAGCGCCCGCTTAGCATGCGGGAAGTACCGGGATCGATACCCAGATTCTCCAACGTCTTTTCTTTTTCTCATGCAAGATACCTTATCATTCGTATCATGTGCAAGATACTTGTATTCTCGAACCCAGACCTCCCCTGCTCGTCACGTTGCGGGGGATCCTCTGATGACAGCAACTGACGCATGCGTATAAGAAAATGGTGGTTTTATGCCTCATACTTACTTTTGGAGCGTTGAAGTCGATGGTATAGGTTGAAAAGGCAACTAGGAAACGAATGCCAGTGTTATTTTGACACGTCTTTATAAAGCGAGATTAAGCTACTTTTATGAACGCGTGCGCGCCATTTCAGCCAATCAGCAAAGGTCCTCAAATGGATGTCACCAGAGCTGGCGAGCCGGGGAGCTCTGAGTTCGAGAATGAGATTCTTGAAGACCGTCTCATTTTCACTTGCAATGCGCGCTTGTTAGGTCTGTGCAATTCTTGTTTTCGCTTGTCATTCGCGCTTTTTGAGGACTGACTCATATAAAGTTTGTATTAGCCCAAAACTACGCAACCTTCACGCGCTCTGGTATATGGACCCAAAATTGCATGTCATTAACAGGGTTTTGACTTCTGCATCACGGTGGACTGGCTCAAAGGGTAAAGCGCCAGCTTAGCATGCGGGAGGTTACGGTATCATTGGTCTGATTCTCCGCTTCTCTTTAACATTTCTAAAGCAAGATTGCAAGAATTTTCTAACAAACAGACAAAACAGAAATAACGGACTTTTGTATCTGCGTATCATATACTTTTTTAAATGGCGCATCCGCAATACCAAGACGCTCATGGCAGCGGTGGGATTCAAACCCACGCCTCTTTCGAGACTCGTGCCTTAAACCAGCGCCTTAGACCGCTCGGCCAAGCTACCGTGTACGTAGCGTCATCGGTCAAGCGAGCTCAACGTCCTCCGGTCTATATTCAATTCAATTTGTCTTTATTGCACACTCGTTACATTAATAAATTACATTGTTTTGAAGTACATTTAATTTCATTGTTTTTGAAGCACATAAAAATAAAAAAGACAAGAAGAAATCAGATAGGTAAGTAATACTAAATTGAATTAAGAAAGAGAAGCGAAAAAAATAATACTGGGCTCGAAAAACATTTAAGGATGAGGAAGATTTGATATTTTGAGGAATTGTTCCGCTCATTCTTGAGGAGCAAGCTTCCAATCTTGAGAAACCAAAATGTGTCCTGGAGGCTGGCCTGTAGATGTTTAGTCTCGTAGTATATCGTGATATCGTGTATCAGGGTCTGGATTGGGTTAACTGACTAACGACAAATGGGCATAAAAGTTACCGACTCACCGACTCAGGCACTTTAATGCCAGGGTCAAAGGGACCACGCCCTGTTTAGCATTAGATTCATTCTTAGTAAAGATACGACCAACTTATCCGTCCAATTCCCTTACAATATTAAAGACCTCAACGTCCTTGATAATTTAATAAGTTGCTGTTACCATAGAAACAAAAGCCCGACCTTTGACCTCTGTTTCAAAAATTTTCGTTTCAAAGCTTGACGAGGAGTGGAAAATGCAAACAAACCTGCGATTAAAGTAAATGAAGTAATAGGCCATACCCTGAAGTTTATCAGTCCAACTAGATATCGTGCATAATGTTTTTTATTAACGAAGTTATTAGCAGGTATCATATTTCAGAATGTCCAAAAATAGGTTTCCTGATGAAATGGACATCATATCTAGTTGGACCAGTGATACTTATCCTAGCATTAATTACATAACATCTTAATATCCTTAATTGTTTTTGCCTTTTACTTTCCTCGCGAAGCAGTTTTTAAAATTTCCTTTCTTTGGAGTTCAAAGGTCACATTCCACGTTGCCATGGGGATGTCAACTGGAATTTGTTTACTTTTTGCCGAACAACAATTCTAAATAAGAAATGAATGGTAAAGATTAAAAGTTCTCGATATAGATCACCCCCTAAGGTTTTTGAGCCGCCATTTTGAAAGCATCTGAGACCCAGGCATAAACATAGCTGAGGACGATATTTTATAAATTACTCCAGCCAGGTTGTTTAAAAATAAAAAGTTTATTCTGAGAAATAGCGAGTGCTTTGGATTTTTCAGCGCCTGGGAGTAGACCAGGTGAATCCCGTGCAATGTGACACTTCCCGAGCTTCAAATTAGAAGAGATTACTGAATTTCAATAGTATAACTGACACTCTGGATATCTTTAAAATAAAATCAGACGAGATGACGTGTGTGCGCATGCGCAAACGGACAACTTTAAAAAGAAGCTCATTGCCGTGTCAATGTAATGCCTACTATTGGAATATGAGTAAAAAACATGCTAAACGACAACTGTGAAAAACATTTCTGCATTATGGTGAGATAAGCTACTACTAGTTAAAAAGAAAACCAACAACGTGTCCCACATGGATCTCTAGCACACTCTTCTGGCCTATAAATACGCTGGTGATGCATAAATAATTGTTGATTGTTCACTAACGGTACAAGGGGCGTCCTTATATGGTCTGGTGGCCGGGCGTACTCTCACCCATAGGTATCTAGCTACTGAACAATTCAACACCAGGATAGCGACTGTCAGGGCCGAAATCTCTGGCGTGGGCGTAAGAACCGTACGGTCGCCATACGACGCTTCAGCTATTTGTCTGGAAGTATGGTCCTATTTTTTTTCCTTTTTCCCCAAGTCAAGTAAATGCTGAATTTGCATTGGTGTGGACATGGAAATGATTTATATTACTTGCAGGGCGTCCCACAAACGCAGTACAAATTTATTTTCATCATTTCATCACAAATAACAAATGGCCTATAGTTTAAATATCAAAGTATTACTTTTTGTAATACAATGTTTTCTATTATATATACCTTTCTTCAGAATTAGGAGGGCATAAGTTAGACAACTATTGTTTACTCGCTCTTGCTCCTGCTTGTAAATCCGATACAGCACGGCCGCTCATTCTGTAAGCTTCAATTATGAAACCCTCGTGAAATAAAGTTTACTGTATTGTATTGTTTTGTATTGGCCTTACTTCCGGCACCGAGTTAACCTTTGGAAAGCTATCCACTACGCTCCAAAATCAGGCTTTTTGTTTCGCGCAGTTGGGGAGGGGTGTGCGAGAGAGATTTTCGCTTGGCCCGCTCACTTGTTGAAGTATGTCTTTTTTTTTCGCTTGTCGTGCGCGCATGAGAAACTGCGATACCACACGCGCTCCGCGGTACATAGACTCAAATTCCATTATCGTTAACAATGATTCTGTTTCTCCATTACGGGGATTAGCTCAAATGGTAGAGCGCCCGCTTAGCATGCGGGAAGTATCGGGATCGATACCCGGATTCTCCACCTTTTTTTTCTCATGCAAGATACGTTATCATTCATTTCTTGTGCAAGATTCTTGGAGACCTTCTCATTTTCACTTGCCGTGCGCGCTCTTTTAGGTCTGTGCCATTTGGTTTTAGCTGGTCGCTCGCGGTTTTTGAGGACTGTCTCATATAATGCTTGTATTTCCAAGAAAAACTAAAAAAAAAAACGCGCTCCGGTACATGGACCCAAAATTGCATGTTATTAGCAGGGTTTTGAATTCTGCATCACGGCGGATTGGATTAAAGGCTAGGGCAGAGCACGCGCTTAGCATGCGGGAGGTGAACAGACAAAACAGAAAAAGAAACGGACTTTTGGATCTGCGTATCCTTAGCATTCATATCATGTGCAAGATATTTGTATTCTCGAACCCAGAGCTCCCCGGCTCGTCACCTTGCTAGGGAGCCTCTGGTGACAGCAACTGACGCATGCGTATAAGAAAATGGTGTTTTGTGCCTCATACTCACTTTTGGAGCGTTGAAGTCGATGGTATAGGTTGAAAAGGCAACTAGGAAACGAATGCCAGTGTTATTTTGACACGTTTTTATAAAGCGAGATTAAGCTACTTTTATGAACGCGTGCGCGCCATTTCAGCCAATCAGCAACGGCCCTCAAATGGATGTCACCAGAGCTGACGAGCCGGGGAGCTCTGAGTTCGAGAATTAGATTCTTGAAGACCGTCTCATTTTCACTTGCAATGCGCTCTTGTTAGGTCTGTGCAATTCTTGTTTTCGCTTGCAATTCGCGCTTTTTGATAACTGACTCATATAAATTTTGTATTAGCGCAAAACTAAGCGACCTTCACGCGCTCTGGTACATGGACCCAAAACTGCATTTCATTAACAGGGTTTTGACTTCTTCATCACGACGTATTGGCTCAAAGGGCAGAGCGCCCGCTTAGCATGCGGGAGATGCAAGTATCATTGCCCTGATTCTCCGCTTCTCTTTAACATTTCTAAAGGAAGATTGCAAGAATTTTCTAACAAACAGGCAAAACAAAAAGAGAAACGGACTGTTGGTTCTGCGTATCATATATTTTTTTAAATGGCGCATCCGCAAAAAAGAGCTTTTCACGGCAGGGGTGGGTTTCGAACCCACGCCTCTTTCGAGACTGGTGCCTTAAACAAGCGACTTAGACCGCTCGGCCACGCCAACGTGTGGTACGATATCAAAGGACGAAAAGGTTAGATACGTAGCTTTATCGGCACAGCGACCTACACGTGCTCCGGTCCATATTCAATTCAATTCGTTTTTATTGCGCACTCGTTACATTAATTAATTACGTTGTTTTGAAGTACACTTAATTGCATTGTCTTGAAGTATATATAAATAAAATAAGATTAGGAAGTAGAAATACTAAATTGAGTTAAGAAAGATAAGAGAAAAAAAAATTTTTGGCTCGGAAAACATTTTATAGATGAGGAAGATTTGATATTTTGAGGAATTTTTCACACATTCTTTGACGAGCAAGCTTCCAATCTCGATAGACCGAAATTTGACCTGGAGGCTGGCCTGTAGATTTTTAGTCTCGTAGTATAACTTAATTGCATCAGGGTCTGGATTGGGTTAACTGACTAACGACAGATGGGCATAAAGTTACCGACTATCGACAAACTGGATAAAAATACCGATTAACGACGAAAAAAAAGAGTTTACCGGCTACCGATATCTTTACAAATTATTCCGGCCAGGTTATTAAATAAAAAGTTTATTCTGAGAAATAGCGAGTGCTTTGTACTTTTCAGCGCCTGGGAGTAGACCAAGTGAATCCCGTTCAAAGTGTGACACTTCCCGAGCTTCAAATTACCAGAGATAACTAGCTGGATTTCAATAACCGACACTCTGGGTATCCTTAGATGATTTTCCAGGGGATTAATGCTCGTCTGTTCACGAAAAAAAAAGCAGACGAGATGACGTGTGTGCGCATGCGCTAACGGGCAACTTAAAATAAGCTCATTCCCGTGTCAATGTAATGCCTACTATTGGAATATGAGTGAAAAACATGCTAAACGGCAACTGTGAAAAACATGTCTGCATTATAGCAAGATTAAAGTTACTACTACTTAAAAAGAAAATTAACCAACAACGTGTCCCACATGGATCTCTAACACACTCTTCATGCCTATAAATACGCTGGTGATGCATAATTAATTAGTTGATTGTTCACTAACGGTACAAGGGGCGTCCTTATATGGTCTGGTGGCCGGGCGTACTCTCACCCATAGGTATCTAGCTACTGAGCAATTCAACACCAGGATAGCGACTGTCAGGGCCGAAATCTCTGGCGTGGGCGAAAGAACCGTACGGTCGCCATACGACGCTTTAGCTCTTTGTCTGGAAGTATGGTCCTAAAGTAAATGCTTAATTTGAATTGGCGTGGACATGCAAATGATTTATATTACTTGCAGGACGTCTCACAAACGCAGTACAAAATTACTTTTCGTCTTACTTTTTGTAATACAATGTTTTCTATTATATATACTGTATTTAGAATTAGGAGGGCCATAAGTTAGACAACTATTGTTTACCCGCTCTTGCTCCTGCATGTAAATCCGATACAGCACGGCCGCTCATTCTGTAAACTTCAATTATGAAACCCTCTTGAAATAAAGTTTACTGTACTGTATTGTATTGTTTTGTATTGGCCTTACCACCGGCACCGAGTTAATCTTTGGAAAGCCATCCACTCCGCTCCAAAATCAGGCTTTTTGTTTCGCGTATTTGGGGTTTGCGAGAGATATTTTCGCTTGGCGCGCTCACCTGTTGAAGTATGTCTTTTTTTCGCTTGTCGTGCGCGCATGAGAAAACTGCGGTACCATAACGCGCTCCGCGGTACATAGACTCAAATTCCATTATCGTTAACAGTGATTCTGTTTCTCCATGACGGGGGATTAGCTCAAATAGTAGAGCGCCCGCTTAGCATGCGGGAAGTACCGGGATCGATACCCGGATTCTCCATTTTCTCTTCTTTTTCTCGTGCAAGATACGTTATCATTCATTTCCTGTGCAAGATTCTTCATTTTCACTTGCCGAGCGCGCTTGTTCAAGTCTGCGCCATTTTTGTTTTCGCTTCTTTCGACTGTCTCCTATAAAGTGTTGTATTTGCGCGCAAAATTACGCGCTCCGATACATGGACCTCAGATTGTAATCACGGTGGATTGGCTAAAATGGTAGAGCGCAGCATGAGGGAGGTGCCGGTATCTTTCGCCGGATTCTCCACTTCTCAATCAGCAAAGGCCCTCGAATGGATGTTACCGGAGCCTTCCAAGCGAGGTGATTGAGCCGGGAGCTTAGTGGACGAGAATTGTTTTTCATCGAAAGTTGGCTGTCCATCAATGCAATCGTGTGAGCCAATCAGATCCTTGCCCAGTGCATTTGTTTGGCTTCCCTTGCGAGACGTGTCGCGACAGAATTCACTGCACTACTTGTTTTGATTGACTACACAGAACAAAACAACTGCCCAAAAATGTTTTGAACGCGCTCGGTTGCGTATTACCTGCAACCAGCTGAAAAGAACGTATTTTTTGGTGCAGTTGGCGTCAAAATGCAACAAGTTTTTGCAGTCAAACCGAACGCCGCGGCGCTTTGCTGGATGCAGAGAGGACGAAGCGCGCGCTCAGTGATCCAAGACGGACTGTGATTGGTTGTGTACACGGGTCTACACTAACACAAGTGTGCGTGCGTAAATAAGAGCCTGCGATGGTTTCCAAAACCGCTGAGCGTTCCGTTTTGGCTTGGATGGGTTGCTTTCTCGATCGACGTTGAAAGATACGCATGGGGCTCCACAACGCGCCTTCGGCGCGGGGAGTTCCGCTATTACCGTTGCCCTGCTTTGTGGAGATACCGATATATATGAGCACTTGTGCCAACGAAAAAAATTATAGCTCTGCGGCGCCTTCTTGATTTGCGGATTGCGGATGGGCGTACCTATGACTTTTGTGATAGGTCGACCAAAAAAAAACGTCTGATGGCAGCGGTGGGATTGGAACCCACGCCCCTGTCGAGACTGATGCCTATAACTAGCGCCTTAGACCGCTGGTGCCTATAACTAGCGCCTTAGACCGCTCCGCCACGCTACCGCGTGAGAGGACGTTAAAGGACCAAATGGTGAGATGTGCAACGTTATCGATACAGCAACCAACACGTTTGCTCTGGTCCATACAGCAAATACTCTATCAGTAAACGGTTTCTCCATGACGGGGGATTAGCTCAAATGGTAGACTTGCCTAGCGCGCTTGTTCAGGTCTGTGCCATACTTGTTTTCGCTTGTCGCTCGCGCTATTCGCGTTTTTTTTTAGGACTGTCTCATATCAAGTTTGTATTTGCACGCAGAACTAAGCGACCTTCACGAGTCCCGGTACATAACCGAAAATTGTGTGCCGTTAACAGTGTTTGGGTTTCTGCATCACGATGCATTTGCTCTAAAAAGGGTAGAGCGCCCGCTAAGCATGCGGGAGGTGACGGTATTATTGCCCGGATTCTCCACTTCTCTTTGACTTTTCTAAAGCAAATTACAAGAATTGTTTAACAAACATGCTATCATATACTTTTTTTAAGTGGTGCATCCGCCAAAAAACCTTTCATGGCAGCGGTGGGATTCGAACCCACGCCTCTTTCGAGACTGGTGCCTTAAACCAGCGCCTTAGACCGCTCGGCCACGCTACCGTCTGTACGATAAGAAGAAGAGGAAACGAAATGGCTAGAGATGGAGCGCGTCTGACGTAACGCGATCCATATCGCTGAACCATAGAAACTTGTGCAGTACGGCTTTGTACGATCGCCCCTCTCCTATTGTTTCTACTTGGAGCAAATGGGCTAGTAAGATCGCCTCTCTTGTCATTCGCTGGTAAAAACAAATTGACTAAATACAAAAAGAAACCGTTTTTGTTTGCTTCCTCATATACTTGTTTCAAAATGCGCGCAAAAATAGACGTCCACTGGCAGCGGTGGGATTCGAACCCACGCCTCTTTCGAGACTGGTTCCTAAAACCAGCGCCTTAGACCGCTCGGCCACGCTACCGTGCGAGAGGATGTTAAAGGAGCAAATGGTTAGATGCGCAGCGTTAACGGCACAGCGAGCGTGATCCAGTCCATACACCAAATACTCCATCAATGATCCCTTTTTCCATGATGGGGGATTAGCTCAAATGGTAGAGCGCCCGTGTTCGATATCCGGATTCTCCACCTTTTTTTTGGAGGTTCAAGTCGATGGCAAGGTTGATAAGACGACTAGGAAACGAATGCCCATTGTTATTTTGACCGATCGATACGTTTTTTTAAAGCGAGATTAAGCTACTTTTATGTACGCGTGCGCGCCATTTCAGTGAATCAGCGAATGCCCTCAAATGAGGTGGAAAGAGAATGAGACCCTTGAAGACCGTCTCATTTTCACTTGCAATGTGCGCTTGTTCAGGTCTGTGCAATTCTTGTTTTCGCTTGTCGCTGGCACTTTTTGAGGACTGACTCATATAAAGTTTTGCGGGCAAATCTACGCGGCCTCCACGCGCTCTGGTACATGGACCCGAAATTGCATGTTATGTCGTTAACAGGGTTTTGAATTCTGCATCGCTCAAAGGGCAGAAAGGGCTCAAAGGGCAGAGCGCCCGCTTAGCATGCGGGAGTTGCAAGTATCATTGCCCGGATTCTCCGCTTCTCTTTAACATTTCTAAAGCAAGATTGCAAGAATTTTCTAGCAAGCAGACAAAACAGAAAAAGAAACGGACTTTGGATCTGCGTATCATATACTTTTTTAAATTAGACCGCTCGGCCACGCTACCGTGTACGTAGCGTCATCGGTCAAGCGAGCTACACGTCCTCCGTTCCATATTCAATTCAATTCGTCTTTATTGCACACTTTTTACATTAATAAATTACATTGTTTTGAAGTACATTTAATTTCATTGTTTTTGAAGTACATATAAATAAAAAAAGAGAAGAAGAAATCAGATTGGTAAGTAGAAATGCTAAAGGGAATTAAGAAAGAGAAGCGAAAAAAAATAATAATAAAACTGGGCTCGAAAAACATTTAAGGATAAGGAAGATTTGATATTTTGGGGAATTGTTCCGCACATTCTTGAGGAGCAAGCTTCCAATCTTGAGAAACCATAATTCGTCCTGGAGGCTGGCCTGTAGATGTTTAGTCTCGTTAACTGGATTGCATTAGATTGGGTACATGACTAACGACAAATGGGCATAAAAGTTACCGACTCACCGACGATATTTTACAAATTACTCCAGCCAGGTTGTTTAAAAATAAAAAGTTTATTCTGAGAAATAGCGAGTGCTTTGGATTTTTCAGCGCCTGGGAGTAGACCAGGTGAATCCCCTTCCATTTTGACACTTCCCGAGCTTCAAATTAGAAGAGACTACTGAATTTCAATAGTATAACTGACACTCTGGATATCTTTAAAATAAAATCAGACGAGATGACGTGTGTGCGCATGCGCAAACGGACAACTTAAGAACGCGTCCACCCGAGGACCATGCAGACGAGTCTACACGACCCCTCACCGATTCCGCTCAAATTTCGCTCACATATTGACATCATTGAACTATGAATACTGGCTGAACGATTTGTCGAAATATTAAATTCTGATAAAATTACGCAAGATTGAAAATTTTGGGAAAAAATGCTCTAAATCCGACCGAAAAATGACGAAAATTGAACGCGCTTGCAATTCCGCAAAACATTCAGCTCGGGTATCATACTGCACCAAGAAATAGGATAACCCTCGCGCTTTATCGAGGTATGTATAAAATATTTATAGCTGCTTTACTTTTTCCGTAATATCTCGCAATATTTATGCAATTTTCACTATTTTGTAAAGTCGGAAAAATAGCCCTAAAACGCTGGGTAAAAGCAAACAAGCGGCCACGTTTTCATTTATTTGAAAACCGTCAAAGCGTTAGTCAACCATTTACCTTAGTAAATAAAAAATAAAACCTGTGTGAAGTTAATGTTTGTTTGTAAAATTAATGTTTGAAGTGAGCTCACTCACGTGTTTTTGCGAAAGGTCACGTGACACTCCGTGATCTAAGGAAACCTGGGTTGTTTTTTATAATTTTAAATCTACAGAAGGGATCTTACAGAATTGCTGTAGAGTCCGTTTTAGTGTTGAGCTGTGATCTTTGTATAGAAACATATAAGTGATTTTAGTTCACGGTTTTACTTCCATGCTCAAAACCCATCAAAAACTTTTTTTATCATAACTTTTATTGCTGTTCTCGTAATATGATCGACTGATTTGCCATAGTAAATCAGAGTCAGACAACGCTGTTTGCATCAACACGCGCGCGCGCTTCTAAACCAACGGAAAACAATTCGAATGCGCGTGCAATCCCAACGGAAAAGTCTTATATGAATTTTGATTGGTTGCACGCAAGGGCATTGTTTTCCAAATATGGTGTTTTGTGATCGCGAGTTGTTCGCTGGTTGTTACATCAGATTCATTCGTCTGTTACACGTTTCAACTAAATTATATGTTTCTGATTTGTATTAATAAACATTTTTTTACTCGCACGCCGCGACTGATCTTGCTGAATTTCAGCGCACCGATTTTTCACCAACACAACTCATGATCGATGTTGTATGATACATTTACACTAAAGCAAAAATGTTACAAAAATAGCGAATAACTCTGTTAGGAATTTAAAAAGAGTGCTGTGATTGAAAATTGTTTAATTAGAATTGAAATGCACAGAATAAAGAAAAGATTTGAGATTGCGTGACATTGATGGACGACTCTCAGTTTCACCAGGGACTTTCGCTTCTTTCGACAATTTTTTTACGAAAGATTATATGCTTACTAATAGGAGCAAAACCAGCAATAGATTTTCTTTTAGCTCAGAGCCAAATGGAATACGTCTACACGAGACCATTTAAAATGGTTGCTTTAAAAACTTCACGTGACGGGTAGAAGACTACGACAAATTTAGTTCGAGTCGGACTGTTTGATAAAAGTGCAGAGGAGTTTACGATCTCTGTCCTGAGCAAAGAAGTGGATTTGACCTAGTGGAGGCCAACCAAAGTGTGTACTTAACCCTGAACATGACTCCAAGCGAATGCCGCTTAGAGGAGTTCCAAGGCAGATGCAGAAAAATATTTATTTACACCTCGGCGTTCTTTGCGAAACAGAGCAAGGTAAATTTTGAATTTACTGTGTCTTGTATTCATACATTCACACATTATCCGGCTGGCGGATTTATTCGATTCATTGTTTCGACTTTCGAAGTAAACAGAGGAAATACACCCTAGTGAAATATGATGTGAATGGTGATATCAGGTAATTTGTCTCGTCGACCTACGACCAGAAATTAAAAGGCCGAACCTATAGAACTTATTGCAAGAGTAGATTATTTTTTTTACAGAATCCAATCTTTAACCATTTGGGTAAGCCCGGTAAGAAATTGAATATTTTTTTGGGCGGGGGTGCTCATCTGTATAACTGTCGATTTTACCTAAAAGGTACCTAAAATGGCGTCGTTTAGTTGATTTTGACCCGTAAAGTTACCAACAAGACGTATGTCCCTCGTAATTTTCTCTCGTATTATTTTTACGAGGGAAAATATGTCTGAAACTCAGGCTACCAACAAGTGTAATTTGCTTGATTTGGTAAAGGGACCTCTAACAGGTACCTATCTGGAAAACAAGTTTTCGAATTTTACCCCCTAAAAGGTACCAGAGGCCTTATTTTAAACCATAAAAGGTACGACGAGCACCCCCGACCAAAAATAGGGGAGTGGGGGGCGGGGGTAACAATGTTTTCTAGTCATGCTTTAGGAACAGGGCAAAAAAATATAGCTTTCAACGTTTATAATTAGGAGAGACGCCACGTACGCGTACAACAAACACCAACTCACAAACCGCTTTAGACAGAAAACGTCAATTAAGATATTAGTAAAAATGTAACCTGAACAAGGTTCTCGTTTTACAAAAAATAACAATAAAATAGATTGCAAAGAAGGAATTGGTTTTGAATAAAGCATGGATTAACTTGTGCGCAAAATCTAGGGAAGCCATTCAGTTGTTATTATTCCCGTGAAACATGATCGTGCGAAATGTCACGCCTGATTGGTTTCTGAACGTTTTGCCGCCCGCTGTCTGGGGACGCTCGCTCGAAGGGGGGGGGGGGGGGGGGCACTGGTTTGTTACGGTCATTTTTGTTCAGAATATAAATGGAATATGAATTGAATAGTCGACTCTAGGGGGGCACGCTTCGTGTCTTTTGACTGTAATTGTAGACAGCGTGAACAACGTCTTTTCAGCGAAAAACAAACATTCACGCAAAACTTAGCGCGTTTCCGACTCGGTACGAGAAATACGGTTTGCCATTAACCATCTGGGAAAATAAAATTTCCCGTCGTTAACACCCTTCCCCCCCCCCCCCCCTCCCAAGGTGTATGGATATTTTTTGGAAACACACAATTATATAATAGTAAATCTGACCTTAATTTTTGAGCCACAAACCAGTTTCTTTAGTATCTCATTTTCTTGCGTTAATGGTAGGATAACCAATTGACTTTTTACTAAGCGGGGCCGGGATGTCAAATGGGTAATTCCAGAAAATATAGGTACCCTCCCCACGGGCGGCACTAGTTTTTGACCCCCCCCCCCCCCCCCCCCCCCCATGCATATAGAATTCCGGGCAGGTTAAAGAAATCCAGCTTCAAAAACCGCCCCTTGCAATCAGAATTTCGAGTTCTTAACCCCCCGTCGCATCGGAACTTCCAAATGCCGCCCGTGGGGGGGGGGGGGGGGGGGTACCTTTATTTTCTGGAATTGCCCAATTTATATCAGAAGCAATAAATGATTTCAGCTGCTGTCAGTCGTTCGATGGGATCTCGATTTATTTTGCAGCATTATAAAAAGTCATCTTCCTGAATTTTTAAGCTAACGAGTGTGCAGAATATTTCCATTCAGATTTGTTACTTCCATAAATCCAGCTGATTTCCCCATTCCACGAATTGCGACTGCGATGCAGTATGGTTGTTTTAAAACAGCAACAACAACACCAAAAATAAAATGAATAATAACAGGTATCTGTCTGCACAATTGTGTACAAATAAAGTTCAATTTTTTGCTTTAGTGCTTTGAGACGGGTATGCTGTGGTAGCATATATAGCTACTGGGAAGGATAAACAATATGGCGGCCTATTCGACTGCTGTTCATTTTATTTCAGCTCTCATAAAAAATTGTGATCTCACAGATGTGTGCCTTTCTCAAACAGCTTGCGACTGCAACAGACTTATTATTATTTCAAATGCCAGCAATAACTCCAAGTGGTGGCGATGGAATTAGAGGACTGTCGCTTCGGCGCTTTGCTATAGACGAATTAATTGAAGACGATTTAGCATTTGGATCTTGAAAGCGAAGTATAATATACATAAAACAAGTGACTATGCTCAGTGATTTGTATTTGATTCTGATTCCAGTGCAGAATTTCGAATTAAAAGGATAGAAACATCTTCGAAAATCTTCAAATCCACTGCGTTTTTGACATTTTACCGCACCGCGAGCGTTAGAATGGTATCGATTCGTCTCCCTCACATGGTGACTAAAACGAAACTTCACACACTTTTTATTAAATATATCAACTAACCGATAAACAGGCTTTACAGATGCAGTGTGCTTTTGGCAATTAAAAAGGCCGCTTGGGAGATATTTCAGGTTATTTTACCTGAAAAAAGCAACATTGAAAACTAGACCGTATCGAACATTTTTTCAAGAAAATTTTATTTTAAAGATAATATAGAAAAATCTTGGATATTCCTTTGGAAAAATATTTATCAATGTCTCTTTTATTAAGTGTATGAGTTTCATTGTCGTATCTTGTATCCATCATATATAAACTGGCAGTGAAACATATTACCTAATTTACCGCAGTTGCCTTCAAAATATCGCGACGTTTTTATCGCACCGCATTATCTCGTTAGCAATACGGACGTTGCGAGAAATATTTGGTAGGCTTCTAAGTTACAGTAATAGCATTCACTACACAAAATATTATCAAAATCTGGAGGGTACCATGTAGACTAAAAATTTCATATTGCATGGTTTTCAGGTGGATGCGTTCTTAAAAGAAGCTCATTGCCGTGTCAATGTAATGCCTACTATTGGAATATGAGTAAAAAAACATGCTAAACGACAACTGTGAAAAACATTTCTGCATTATGGTGAGATAAGCTACTACTAGTTAAAAAGAAAACCAACAACGTGTCCCACATGGATCTCTAACACACTCTTCAGGCCTATAAATACGCTGGTGATGCATAAATAATTGTTGATTGTTCACTAACGGTACAAGGGGCGTCCTTATATGGTCTGGTGGCCGGGCGTACTCTCACCCATAGGGATCTAGCTACTGAGCAATTCAACACCAGGATAGCGACTGTCAGGGCCGAAATCTCTGGCGTGGGCGTAAGAACCGTACGGTCGCCATACGACGCTTCAGCTATTTGTCTGGAAGTATGGTCCTATTTTTTTCCTTTTTCCTAAAGTAAAGTAAATGCTGAATTTGCATTGGTGTGGATATGCAAATGATTTATATTACTTGCAGGATGTCTCACAAACGCAGTACAAAATTATGTTCATCATTTCATCACAAATAACAAATGGCCTATAGTTTAAATATCAAAGTATTAAATATTAAATATCAAAGTGTTTCGCGCATTTGGGGTGTGCGAGAGAGAGTTTCGCTTGGCGCGCTCACTTATTGAATTGTGTCTTTTTTTCGCTGTCGTGCGCGCATGAGAAACTGCGGTACCATCCCGCGTTCCGCGGTACATAGACTCAAATTCCATTATCGTTAACAGTGATTCTGTTTTCCCATGACGGGTGATTGGCTAAAATGGTAGAGCGCAGCATGCGGGAGGAGCCGGTATCTTTTGCCTGATTCTCCACTTCTCAATCAGCAAAGGCCCTCGAGTGGATGTTTTTTTTTGGTTACCGGAGCCTTCCAAGCGAGGTGATTGAGCCAGGAGTTCAGTGCACGAGAATGTTTTTCATCGAAAGTTGGTTGTCCATCAATGCAATCGTGTGAGCCAATCAGATCCTTGCCCAGTGCATTTGTTTGGCTTCCCTTGGGAGACGTGTAAATAAAATAAAATAATAAAATAAAATAATAAAGCTTTATTTTCGGTGTCACTTCATTAAAATGCTCTTCCAGCCGATTATATCAAAAATACAAGTACATTAGACATTCAAATACTATACACTATACTATAAACTAACAACTATTTAATACTAAAATCTAACTATTTACAATGTTGAGACAGGGCAGATTTAAAAGAAGGCAGATTAATCTGGTTTTGTACCTCCTCATTGAGGCCATTCCACATGGCAGCACCCCTATAGTTAAATGCGCGCTTAGCAGCCTCCGTACGAGGGCGAGGCATGAAGATATTAGAGCCCCTTAGGTTATGAGAATGTATCATTGAGGTAGGCTCAAATAAAGACTTCAGCCTTTCAGGATATATGCCTTTCAATGACTTAAAAACGCATGTCGCAAGCTGCTTGTCGCGACAGAATTCACTGCACTACTTGTTTTGATTGACTACACAGAAAAACACAACTGCCCAAAAATGTTTTGAACGCGCTCGGTCGCGTATTACCTGAAACAGCTGTAAAGAATGTATTTTTTGGTGGAGTTGGCGTCAAAATGCAACAGGTTTTTGCAGTCGAACCGAACGTCGCGGCGCTTTGCTAGATGCAGAGAGGACGAACCGCGTGCTCAGTGATCCAAGACGGACTGTGATTGGTTGTGTACACGGGTCTACACTAACGCAAGTGTGCGTGCGTAAATAAGAGCCTGCGATGGTTTGATTGCTAAAGAAAACAATAAGCTGACAGTTCACTTTACGAAATGGGAGAACATTTTAAAGGCTTTAAAAAATTGTTAGTAAATCAATGCCACAGATTCAGGTAGATAATATGGGATCTTTTTTGTTTAATATGGTTTCTGATTATGTGTTAGAGTGTTTATTGATGAGTGTTCAGTTAAAAAAAACATTTATTCCTTATTAATGAAAAAGAAATGTTAAAAAAGGATATATATTGTAAAACACATATTATGTAAAAAGACGGGTTATAATGACAAATGGACATATGTAAAAAAGGCTGTAAATACAAAAAGGTATGACCTATGTAAATATAAGGAAAGTGTATCAATAAAAAGTTTAAGAAACAAACAAAAAAAAGAGCCTGCGATGGTTTCCAAAACCGCTGAACGTTCCGTTTTGGCTTGGATGGGTTGCTTTCTCGAGCGACGTTGAATGATACGTATGGGGCTCCGGCGCGGGGAGTTCGGCTATTAGCGCTGCCCTGTTTTGTGGAGATACCGAATTGATGAGCACTTGTGCCAACGAAAACAAAATTATAGCTCTGCGGCGCTTTGCGGATGGGCGTATCTATGACTTTGTTATAGGTCGACCAAAAACAAAAACGTCTAATGGCAGCGGTGGGATTCGAACCCACGCCTCTTTCGAGACTGGTGCCTAAAACAAGCGCCTTAGACCGCTCGGCCACGCTACCGTGTGAGCGGATGTTAAAGGACCAAATGGTGAGATGTGCAACGTTATCGATACAGCAACCAACACGTTTGCTCTGGTCCATTCAGCAAATACCCTATCAGTAAACTGTTTCTCCATGACGGGGGATTATCTCAAATGGTAGAGCGCCCGCTTAGCATGCGGGAGGTACCGGAATCGATACCCGGATTCTCCAACTTTCTCATTCGTCCTTTATAACAAACACAAGCTCACTCCTTATGTTATGGTCCGAATACTCCCCCATTTAAACAATTTTGTTCTACATACATCTGATACCGAGGTACCAATACTCCCCCTACCCCAACAACATTTATCGTGCAAGATACGTTTTCAGTCCTTTCCTGTGCAAGTTTCTTGAAGAGCTCATTTTCACTTGCCGTGCTCGCTTGTTCAGGTCTGTGCCATTCTTGTTTTCGCTTGTTGCTCGCGCTATTCGCGTTTTGTTTTTAGGACTGTCTCATATCAAGTTTGTATTTGCTACGCGACCTTCACGAGTCCCGGTACATAACCCAAATTGTATGCCGTTAACAGTGTTTGGGTTTCTGCATCACGATGCATTTGCTCAAAAAAGGGTAGAGCGCACGCTTAGTATGCGGGAGGTGCCGGTATCATTACCCGGATTCTCCACTTCTCTTTGACTTTTCTAAAGCAAATTACAAGAATTGTTTAACAAACATGCTATCATATACTTTTTTTAAATGGTGCATCCGCCAAAAAAGCCTTTCATGGCAGCGGTGGGATTCGAACCCACGCCTCTTTCGAGACTGGTGCCTTAAACCAGCGCCTTAGACCGCTCGGCCACGCTACCGTCTGTACGATAAGAAGAAGAGGAAACGAAATGGCTAGAGATGGAGCTCGTCTGACGTAACGTGATCGATATCGCGGAACCATAGAAACTTGTGCAGTACGGCTTTGTACGATCGCCCCTCTCTTTTTAGAACGATTTCACGTAACTCGGATTAAAATGCAAATAAGTTTAGCTAACATGATAATGAGGGACACGCGCGACGGGCTCACGCTCCGTTGACTGAGATAGTTGTAGTAAATCAATTCGCAAGACTAATCACACGAATTTCTACACAGACATTACAGAGAACTATTTTCTGAAGTGTTCAATATTTCACATACATCGATCTTGATGCAATTCCTCGTGCAATTTCTCATTGAACAACACTCACGCTGCTATACAACGTTTTCGAATGAAATGTTTAAGTCAAATAAAAAAAATAATATGATCTATAAGTTGACTAATTAAGCAATAAAAGTACTTTCCGCGTGCTCTCTGCTTTCTTACAAACACGAGGGGGATGCTGGGAGAACTGAACAAAACTTGAAAGACACGAGCCGAAGGCGAGTGTCTTTCAAGTTTTATCAGTTCGACCAACATTGCCCGAGTGTTTGTAAGAAACCAGAGAGCAAGCAGAAAGTATTATTATTGCTTTTAGAAAATAACATACACACGCGCGACAGCGTTGCTTGACAATCGTGTTTCTCAGGTCTCTTACAAACACGCTTTTTAACCAATCAGAATGCGCACATTCACAATACAACATAGGTGTTATTTTCTAAACATTTTTAAATCGCTTCTTACTCTTGGTAATCGTAGGAAAATACCAATTGGTATATTAAAATTAACGCTCGTTGTTTGTCCCAAAACGCCAAAAGCAAGGCTAACTTCAAACAGCTGTTGCTTCAAAATTTATCACTTTAGTTACAAGAATATTAAAGAACTGTTCTACTCAAGCAATTTTAACAGAAATAAGTTCCTTGGAGGGCAGAAAAATCTATATGTCGTGGAAGAGCGTTACACGCCTTTCTGCCAGGAACAGGAAAGCACTCAGCTCAACGCAAACCGGCATCAGCCATCTTGGGTGCCTCCATAATCCCCCAATTGCCTTGAATGTTTTTATTTCCTGAAATACATGTTCAATCTTAATCCTTCGCCGTAGACTGCTTGCAGCCCCCTCTTTGGCGAACGTCCGTAAATCGAGAATAAAGTCCTACTCCTACATTGTAGTTTGTTTGCGGGCTCGTATTTTTCCAGCTCACGAGAGAGTCTAGGTGTCGGGTAACAAGCAGCGCCACGGGGGAGCACTCACGGACTCCCATTCCCTTTCTCTCGATTTACGGACGTTCGCCAAAGAAGAGACTGCAAGCACTCTACCTTCGCCGAGCTAAACATCGGTTGAACTTTCGAGCCCGTCGTCTCCCCTATGATTCAGAAGATGCATTTGGTGAGCCCTCACAGCGGTCAGGAGGGGTCCACCATCGGGATACGCCCTGTCAGCTAGGAAGTGCGCGCCTGCCGGAAGGCTTAAAGGTAGCCCGGGTCCAATCTGCGGCATATGTCTGTAGGAACGTGCATCGTGCATACTTCCCATAAAACCAGCCTGAACAAACGAAGGTGCCCCTCGTTATCAATTATCAGCTGCGTGTTAAAGCAGTGGTAGTGACGGTGACCACTATAGAATAGCCTTTGTGGTTCAGTTATACGCCGATATATCTCGTGAGGCGTGGAGTCAATTGAGCCTACGGCATTTGGGAACTCCGGCCAGTTTCCCATTAAATGTGCCCACTCTACATTGTTTGGCCACCGAAGTTGATTTTGGAAATAGCGCCAGAGCTCTGGAAGAATTTTGTATATTATTCGCATCACAGAGGCAGGGTCTATATCAAACCATAAAGCTAGACTATCAATGTGAGGGTATTTTCGCATCCATATCAATACCAATAAGACTTGATTGATTATGTTGATCTTCTGTCGCCTTTGTCTTCTACGGGGCTCTCCGTGTACAGTCAGGCGCATAAGTGTAGGAGTTACATCCCTAACCAGTTGAAGAAATGATGCTGGTGTCTCCCCAGTGTTCCGCCAGAACAGCCAAAACTGTCCACAAATAAGAGAAAACACGTCCCTCCCGTGGTATGGGTGACCATGAAAATTAGGAAATAAACGCGGAGCCAAAGACAGGATGCTGATATCAAATATAGTGGGCTGTAAGGCCACAAATATAAGGCAGACAACCAACAGGTTCAGAATAACAGCTCTGAGTTCTATGATATCCATGTGTCTGCAGTTTCGATGCAGTTAACATTCAAATAATGCTTGGAAAAGTGGAGGAACGTCAAACCGAAGAAAAATTGTTTTCGCACGCACTACTGCTCACAATCTTAGCTTTAGTGAAATGCACAATTAAGGTGACTCGCTCGAAATGGTTTGTGCGCTCATCTGTGTCCAGAGCTGGACTACCAGGTTATACATATCGGGCTATAACTTTTGCGTTTTTTTGCTGATTCCAGTAATTCTTTTTGTAAATCAAGCACAAATGACCCTAGATTAGCTGCGAATTCTCCGATCTTTGTAATCTTTTTCATCTAGGTCACAATTCTTAAATACAAAGACGACCCCATAGTTTTTAATGCCCTCTCATAAAAAAAATCTTGCACATATTTTCGGCTTAAATCTTGGCGATGCTCATTAGAAGACTTGAACTTTCATCTGGCCAAGTTTCAGAAAATTCGTAGGTCAGAAATGTATTAGCGAGGTCGATGTCGAAGACGCATCACAAATCAAGCCTTTCACTAAGGCATGAATGTAAAAATTTCCTGCGCACTAATAAAAGCATTTCAACTTATCAATTTTTGCGACAAGTTACCTACAATCTTGGACAAAATTGTTGGCAAAATTTTGAGTTTTGTGCAGAAATCAGTGGGTATGCTGAAATACATACGGATAATGCCAATTCTCGCTCCCCCCCCCCCCCCCCAAATCAATGTTGAGGAACTTCTAGATCATCTGTCTACGGACCCAAGCAACATTGACTATAGGGGGGGTGGGGGAGGGGTACAAATCACGCATGGACAGGAGTGAAACGTCATTTCGGTCATTTTTTGGGGAAATTGCCAAGACATTTTGTCCAAGATTGTAGATACATGTCGAACTGTATGAATCCGAACCACTAAACTTTAGAAGCACCGTTTCTTTGGGGCATAAAACCAGAAATTTATGGCATCCCGCACTTGGTAAATTTAACCTTAAAATTGGATGTTTTGTATCAAAATAGATATCACGGAATTAAACTGAATGTTTTTGAAAGCTATTATGCAGGTTTAATTTAAAGTTGAATGTTTCATTGCCGCGAATGCTAATTTTCTTCTGCGAGCTAACTGCGCTCTCTCCATGGCCGCAGGTTTCTGACCTGTTGTTATGAAATGCTAATGATCAAAGAACTCAATTGAAAGGGGGGTAATGACCATCATATTCGTGTTGGTATTGAAGTGATTTTATTATTACAACAATGATGTTATTAACATTGTGGTCGCAATTAGAAGCGAGCAAAGCAATTAAATTGTGACTCACCCTGGGGAACATACTGTTGGCAGATAACGTATTCCTCTGAGACATGGTAGTGTTGTTATTACAATAGATCAAACGAAGCATTACTCCTCTTATTGTTATTTTCCAAGGTAACATTACCCCTATTGTTATTTTCTAAGGTAACATTACCCCCCTTTCCATTGAGTGCTCTGATCATTAGCATTTCACAACAACAGGTATGAAACTTGCGGCCATGGAGAGAGCGCAGTTAGCTCGTAGAAGAAAATTAGAATTCGCGGCAATGAAACATTCAACTTTAAGTTAAACCTGCATAATAGCTTTCAAAAACATTCAGTTTAATTCCGTGATATCTATTTTGATACAAAACATCCAATTTTAAGGTTAAATTTACCAAGTGCGGGATGCCATAAATTTCTGGTTTTATGCCCCAAAGAAACGGTGCTTCTAAAGTTAAGTGGTTTGGATTTAAAGCAATTGCTCTTAACATATAGTTTGACATGTATCTAGGTAACTTGTCCCAAAAATTGATAGGTTGAAATGATTTTTAGTGCGCAGGAAATGTTTACATTCATGCCTTAGTGAAAGGCTTAATTTGTGGTGCGTCTTCGACATCGACCTCGCTAATTCATTTCTGGCCTACGAATTTTCTGAAACTTGGCCAGATGAAAGTTCAAGTCTTCTAATGAGCATCGCCAAGATTTAAGCCGAAAATATCTGCAAGATTTTTTTATGAGAGTGCATTAAAAACTATGGGGTCGTCTTTGTATTTAAGAATTGTGACTTAGATGAAAAAGATTGCAAAGATCGGAGAATTCGCAGCTAATCCAGGGTCATTTGTGCTTGATTTACAAAAAGAATTACTGGAATCAGCAAAAAAACGCAAAAGTTATAGCCCGATATGTATAACCTGGTAGTCCAGCTCTGGACACAGATGAGCGCACAAACCATTTCGAGCGAGTCACCTTAACTTCATTCCAGCATGCCGTTTGTTAAGCTATGACGACTGCCTGGTTCACAGCACTCCAACTTTTATAGTCCTGCCGCTTCGCTATTCAAATTCTTTCCTGGCTTTCTTACAACACAAGGTTTTAATTTTAAAGAGATGTGGAACCCTAACTGGTTTGAGGATGATGGAACCGCGAAGGACCGAAGTTTTCCTGGTAATTATTTTTTCCCACAAGCACGTCACTTTGAAAAACCTCGATTGCATGAATATTTTTAAAGTTACTTTCTTGTATTCTTTTGCCAAGGACGAGGAAAGCCAGAAAAGAGAAGCAGAGCTAGTGTAGGTGAAAAGGAGACAGAATTTGTAACTGCCTGTTACAACATGGCTTGCGGAAGGGGATGGGAATCGGTTCTTAAAGTTGCAAAGCCGCGAGTGCTGGAGTACGGCCTTCCAGAAAGGGTTGTGCAAATCTACACAGAAAGCTCAGACCAGGTTATCATCGCAAGGATGAAAAATGTGGCCAAACGAGAATTGGCATCGGAATCACAGCCTACATCATCCACTTCAAAACCTATACAAGTTGAGGCTCGCGCGAATGTCGAAGACATGATGAAATACGCGGTCAAAAGAACGCCAGCGCAAAGAAAGTTGGAGGCGAAACTGACGACGGCTTTTGACGCGTCATCTGAAAGCGAGGAAGACGAAGCCGATAATTCAAGAGGAAAGAAAAGGAAGACAGATAGAGAAGTTGCTCGCGAGGCGCAAGAGATACACAAAACCATGTGCACAATAGCGATTGATACCTTAGATAGAGTCAACAGCCTGCTTACAACAGTTGAGACCCAGCTAAACAGTTAAAAAAAGCCATAGCAGTAGAGCAGAAAGCGCAAAACATGGTTTTATACTCATGAAGAACTTGGAATTCCGCAACGGCAACGCTATGATCATGTGTACTTAACGGCTCTGGAAAATTAGTTTTTACAGGTTGTTTGCAGATTGGGAGAATTTACACGTCCAAACTTGTGGTTAAATTTGTTACTGTTTAAACAAAACAAAGGTTTTGTACAATATATGCACTACATCGCGAAATCTTGTGAAATATTGAACATTTTCACACAAAGTATACTTCTTTGTATTATCCATGTAGTTTGGTGTAGACATTTGATAAGTCGATCGAGTGGTCTTGCGAATTAAAACAACTGAACACAATTATATTTTCTTTTCACTTTTGTAATTAAGAAATAACAACTACATACATACATACACGTTTTATTTATACACGGTAAAAATCTTCAGTAGTATACAAACATGTAGTGGATAAAACAAATACATATTAATACTGATTTACAAGATTGCCGTGTGGGAGTCGAATAGTATGTCATAGGTATTCCATAATTTTTCGTTTGAACTGCCCAAGAGAAGATGCGGTACGAATATCGCAGGGCAGAGAATTCCAGAGCCAAGCCCAGTCGTAGCTGATCGCCCTTTTAAGGTAGTTTGTTCGAGGCTTGGGCAGATTTAATTTGGTTTTATGGTCTCTTAGTGTATACGGGGTGGTTCGGTTAATGAAGAGATCTCTTAAGTAAGATGGGGCAAGGTTATTTAATATTTTGAAGATTAGGATGGATTTGTGTTTTTCCTTCTTATCGATAATTTGTCCCAGTGTAGGCTCTCAAGGAGTGCAACTATCCGAGTCAACGGAGTGTGAAACCCGTCGCGCGTGTAGCTCATTATCATGTTAGCGAAACTCATTTACATGTTATATCCGAGATACGTGAAATCGTTCTATTGTTTCTTCTTGGAGCAAATGGGCTAGTAAGATCGCCTCTCTTGTCATTCGCTGGTTAAAACAAATTGACTAAATACAAAAAGAAACCGTTTTTGTTTGCTTCCTCATATACTTGTTTCAAAATGCGCGCAAAAATAGACGTCCACTGGCAGCGGTGGGATTCGAACCCACGCCTCTTTCGAGACTGGTGCCTAAAACCAGCGCCTTAGACCGCTCGGCCACGCTACCGTGCGAGAGGATGTTAAAGGACCAAATGGTTAGATGCGCAGCGTTAATGGCACAGCGAGCGTGCTCCGGTCCATACACCAAATACTCCATCAATGATCCCTTTTTCCATTATGGGGGATTAGATCAAATGGTAGAGCGCCCGTGTTCGATAACCGGATTCTCCACGTTCAAGTCGATGGCAAAGGTTGATAAGACGACTAGGAAACGAATGCCCGTGTTATTTTGACCAATACGTGTTTATATACATTTTAGTGAATCAGCGAATGCCCTCAAATGAGGTGGAAAGAGAACGAGACCCTTGAAGACCGTCTCATTTTCACTTGCAATGTGCGCTTGTTCAGGTCTGTGCAATTCTTGTTTTCGCTTGTCACTCGCACTTTTTGAGGACTGACTTTTTGAGGACTGACCCAAAATTGCATGTTATGTTGTTAACAGGGTTTTGAATTCTGCATCGCGGTGGATTGGCTCAAAGGGCAGAGCGCCCGCTTAGCATGCGGGAGGTGCAAGTATCATTGCCCTGATTCTCCGCTTCTCTTTAACATTTCTAAAGCAAGATTGCAAGAATTTTCTAACAAGCAGGCAAAACAGAAAAAGAAACGGACTTTTTGATCTGGGCATCATATACTTTTTTAAATGGCGCATCCGCAAAAAAGAGCTTTTCATGGCAGCGGTGGGATTCGAACCCACCCTCTTTCGAGACTGGTGCCTTAGACCTGCGCCTTAGACCGCTCGGCCATGCTACCGTGATCGGTCAAGCGAGCTACACGTCCTCCGGTCCATATTCAATTCAATTCGTCTTTATTGCACACTCTTTACATTAATAAATTACATTGTTTTGAAGCACATATAAATAAGAAAGACAAGAAGAAATCAGATTGGTAAGTAGAAATACTAAATGGAATTAAGAAAGAGAAGCGAAAAACATTTAAGGATGAGGAAGATTTGATATTTTGAGGAATTGTTCCGCACATTCTTGAGGATCAAGCTTCCAATCTTGAGAAACCAAAATGTGTCCTGGAGACTGGCCTGTAGATGTTTAGTCTCGTAGTATATCGCGCATCAGCGTCTGGATTGGGTTAACTGACTAACGACAAATGGGCATAAAAGTTACCGACTCACCGACGATATTTTTACAAATTACTCCAGCCAGGTTGTTTAAAAATAAAAAGTTTATTCTGAGAAATAGCGAGTGCTTTGGATTTTTCAGCGACTGGGAGTAGACCAGGTGCCATCCCCTTCCATTTTGACACTTCCCGAGCTTCGAATTAGAAGAGACTACTGAATTTCAATAGTATAACTGACACTCTGGATATCTTTAAAATAAAATCAGACGAGATGACGTGTGTGCGCATGCGCAAACGGACAACTTAAAAAGAAGCTCATTGCCGTGTCAATGTAATGCCTACTATTGGAATATGAGTAAAAAACATGCTAAACGACAACTGTGAAAAACATTTCTGCATTATGGTGAGATAAGCTACTACTAGTTAAAAAGAAAACCAACAACGTGTCCCACATGGATCTCTAACACACTCTTCAGGCCTATAAATACGCTGGTGATGCATAAATAATTGTTGATTGTTCACTAACGGTACAAGGGGCGTCCTTATATGGTCTGGTGGCCGGGCGTACTCTCACCCATAGGTATCTAGCTACTGAGCAATTCAACACCAGGATAGCGACTGTCAGGGCCGAAATCTCTGGCGTGGGCGTAAGAACCGTACGGTCGCCATACGACGCTTCAGCTATTTGTCTGGAAGTATGGTCCTATTTTTTTCCCTTTTTCCTCAAGTCAAGTAAATGCTGAATTTGCATTGGTGTGGACATGCAAATGATTTGTTACTTGGAGGACGTCTCACAAACGCAGTACAAAATTATTTTCATCATTTCATCACAAATAACAAATGGCCTATAGTTTAAATATCAAAGTATTACTTTTGTAATACAATGTTTTCTATTATGTATACCTTTCTTCAGAATTAGGAGGGCCATAAGTTAGACAACTATTGTTTACTCGCTCTTGCTCCTGCATGTAAATCCGATACTGCACGGCCGCTCATTCTGTAAACTTCAATTATGAAACCCTCGTGTTGGGGTGAGCGAGAGAGATTTTCGCTTGCATTTCTAAAGTAAGATTGCAATAATTTTTTGACAAACAGACAAAACAGAAAAAGAAACGGACTTCTGGATCTGCGTATGATATACTTTTTTTTAAATGGTGCATCCGCCAAAAAAATGGTCGATGGCAGCGGTGGGATTCGAACCCACGACTCTTTCGAGAGTGGTGCCTAAAGCCAGCGCCTTAGACCGCTCGGTCACGCTACCGTCTGTACGATAAGAAGAAGGGATTGAAATGGAAAAGGAGCCAATGGTTAGATAATTGATCCAAGTTTGTCGGCAGTCGATGACATTATGCCCATTTGTCGTTAGTCAGTTAACCCAATCCAGACGCAAGATATATTACGAGACTGAAAATCCACAGGCCAGCCTCCAGGACAAATTTTGATCTCTCAAGATTTGAAGCTTGCTCTTCAAGTATGTGGGAAAAATATCAAATCTTTCTCATAATGTTAAAATATCAAATCTTTCTCATCCTTAAATGTTTTTCGAGCTCAGTTGAATTTTTATTAGTATTTCTATTTCTAGTATTTCTACTTACTAATCTGATTTCTTGTTCTCTTTTTTATATTTATAGCGGAGCTCCAGCGCGGGCCGAAGGCCCGCGCAAGCGGAGCACCATACCTAAGGGAAAAACGTATAGTATACTATCGAATTGATTTTTGAACGTCACGAGCATTATGGATCATTTTGATGACGTCATTGATGACGTAAGGGCATGTGACCTTGGTGTAGAGTTCCTCTTATGGTCTTTGAAAGTTTGTCCAAGTTTGGCTTTTATTGAAGCTTCCCTTCGGGAGATATGATTTTTTCTTTATTTTTCTGGTATTAAACCTATAGTGTCCGCCGTCCGTCCGCCGCCGTCCGTGTACACATGGGAACCCTGTGGTATGCAAAGAAAAAATTATATCTCCTCAAGGGAACATGCTAAGACAACCATACTTAGAATATTTTGTCTATGCCACAAGGGGGGTGCTGTAACACGGTCACGTGATGTGACGTCAGCGATGACGTCATCTATGCCTGAAAAATTGACATCTCTTGAAGGGAAGACTCTAAAACAACCAAACTTTTGTAGTGTAGTCTAGGTCACCAGATGAGCAAAATGAAGTGGTCAGGTGATATGACGTCATCGACAACGCCATTATGCTTGAAAAAATATTCTCTTTATTGCGCTTTTGAATCATTCCATTTGGAGGAATTAATACATTAATTTTTCTGAAGGAGGTTTTTATCTCACTTGACAGGATGCTTTTTTTCCTCCCTGTATTTGTATTGTGTCAATGCAGCAACATACCGAAGAAAACACTGTTGTATACATATCAAGAGAGATTTTTGCTTAAAAAGTATAAACCATAAACACATGGGAATCCCTTTCATTCGCACAGACAATTTTATAATCGTGAGCTCCGCTTTTAGCCAGTGGCTAAATCTATATATTATGTACTTCAAAACAACGTAATTGAATGTACTTCAAAACAACGTTATTAATTAATGTAACGAGTGTACATACATACGCCCTTTATTTAGACACGGTAAAAACTATTAGTAATACGCGAAAACAAGAATAAAAAATAAATCACGCTTGGCACAAATGCATCCGAAATCGACAGCACGTTTTGTGACAGCTTTTCCCGAAGGACGCGCGCTTAAATGGGGAGACTGGGCCCTAATCAAAAGGATCGATTGACAACTATTTTTAGAAAAGACCTCACAGAGATTTGCAAAATGGCGGACTCGACAGAGGAAGAAGAGAGGAAGATTTTGATACCAAATATGACTAGATTTTGCAGTAACCACCAACACGGCGGGCCTAAACGCGCGCCAAAGCGGGAAGTTGAATCGTGGCAGCTTTGGGGCTCGGACGTGAGGCCTTTTTGGTAGCCTGGTGACTAATTTGCGGATTCATCCGACAATCCACTTCGGCAGCTCGTTTCTCACTCGTTGTTTACCGAAGAAAAGATCGGAAGGCGGGAAGCCATGGCCGAAGGAAGCAGCTTTGTTCTGATACCAAACATGACGGGCTTCGGAAAATAGAAGGCAGATATCTGCTCCACTGGAAAGTGGCAAAATTCGAAAAACACAGAACATGGTCGTCAGCAGCTATTTTGACCCTTGTTTTACTTTTTCCATGGAGTTATTAATCCTTTTGCATTAATGTTCAGTGCGTTCTTGAGTCTTCAAACCAAAACGCTATGTTTTTAGTTTTTTGAATTTCCGTTTTGATTTCGCGCGAGACCATTTCTAGTTCTTTAGAAATCTGTGTTTTGGACGAAAATATCGCTCAGAATCAGTTGGTCAGGTTCATTTGAAATGGGAAACTCTTACGGAGCTTAGAAGAATTTTGAAGGGCATGGCAGCGAGTGGAATACTTCCAGTTCAGCAAGATAATGCTGGTAGATGTGAAGCAATTAGGGCTTACTTCAGAAGGAAGAGTCTTGGCTAGAAGAGGTAAGAACTGAACAACAGAAGAAATATCAAAGCATTTCTCGTGATTCTTCTGTCATTTTCGCGGGCTTTTCACTGCAGAGCCATGTGTTTATATTTTCGTGTGTCGGTTGTAAGCTTACATCTTTCTGTGGATAAACTGCACTTCGCTATAACAGATTAGTTGAAGATATTTCGAGTTAATAATCCTCCTGGTAGTATGCAGTACTTAAATTAATTTCCTTTTCTCCATTTACCACCTTTAAGCGATTGTAAAAATTGCTAGAAAAGTTAGCTCTCTTAATTCACATCCGAGCGGCTCAAACCGCGCGTTTCGTTTCGTCTGTGAACTTAAACTAGCACTACAACTCCAAAATTGCATCTCCAAAATTGCTCAAACAATATTACAGCTCAAAGAAGTTGAAATCATAGTCCACTGCAGTTTGATAGATCTTTTTTCCCTCACAGAATTCAGAATGTATAGTAGTAGGTTTTTTTAAGCTAAACTCAAGTTAGAAGTCTGAACAGCATCCAGAAAAGCATTTGCCAGAAATGAAAATCAGTGTAAATCCAATTTCCCAATCATTCAGAAAGTAAACTAATAAACTTATGGTCTACACTTCCACATGAAGTTATGCTTTTGTTTATCTCAAAAGTAACTAAAATGAGAAGCTTCCATTTAACTGAAAGGAATGATTTTCAGCACAAAAGAGGCCAATGTCTTACTTATGAGCTTACTGTGCAATTTTTTCCCCTGCATATTTTTTTCTATGCTTATAAAATGCAGTGACACTTGTGTCTGTCAAAATGTTTCTTTACTTACAGAATCCTGCACTGTATATTTGAATTGAAAAAAAAAAACAATAAGTGACACAATGATGCTTTTGCTTATCCCACTTCCATTTCATTAACTGAAAGGGATGATCTTCAGTACAAAGGAGTCCAAAGTCTTCTACTGTGTAATTTTTCCCCTGTATATTTTTTCTGTGCTTCAATTCAGTGACACTAGTGTCTATCAAAATGTTACTGAATCCTGCACTGTATATTTGAATTGTAAAAAAAAATAAGTGACACAAAAGTATAAAAGATTAAGAATTATCAGGCATTCAAATGGGACTGGATAAGAAATAAGGCATGTCAGTCACTTTCAAATAAATTAAGTATTAAGCATTGGATAGAAAATATAACATAAATCACACAAAAACTATATTACAGTTATGACTAATATATTTCATGTGTCAGGTTGATAAATATAATTTTCATAGCATTCAGACAATTCTGTCAAACAAAATGTTACTGAATTAAAAATGTTTTGTCCTATGTTTTGCCCCCTGTTTCAAGCTGGCCATAATAGTTGACTGAAATAGCAGACCTACTCACTTGAGAGCAGTAAATGACACAAGATATTTTTTCTTCTTCAAGTATGATTTAGCTAATATGGATTCTTCACAAGCTTTCTACTACTGAAGGTCTGCTGTCTCAGTTTTGGAAACTGCACTGCAGATAACAAGGAATTAAGTGACTGATGTAAAAATCTTGATGTTACTGTAACCGGCGAAAACGCGCGACGACTCCCGGAATCTCGGGAAGCGCCGTCGATCCACGCGGTCAAGAAAATAGAACTAAAAAGCGAAATGAAAGGTTTCGCCTCTAACATGAGGACGCGCCTGAAACTTAAACTGAAATTAACTGAACATAAAACTTATCAGGATCCGCGAGCGAAGGCAACGTGAGAACAAATGATGGATGCAAGGAGTGGACTTATAAGAGATTTATTACGGAACTTACGAACATATTACAAAACTGTTACGATACATGTGAAATTCTATAAGGCGAAACTCTATAAACAATTCTAACCAAAACTACTAAAAGCCGTCAAAACTCTTACGAAACTATTGTGTTACAATCCCAAAACGACTCTAAACATTCTTACTCAGAAACACTTGTTGCGTATAAAATCTTGTTCGAAAACTCTCTACGAATACTTGAAGAATCCTAAAACTAATCTATCTTTCCGAAAATACTTACAACGGAGAACAGAGCACAGCTTACACTCAAGACTTTAGCCGGCCGGGGGCAAAGCCCGACTCTTGTTGACTGTCTCTGCTTTGCGACTTCTCAGCTTTGCTCTTCTTCAATCTCTCTCTCTAATAACCTAAATCTGCGTATTTATACCAGCTATCACTAACGAGCTTGTAATAGAAATTAATTAAACAAAACTTAAAAACGCGTTCCGTCCTTGCTAAATTTCCGGTCAACAACAAAGGAACTATTTACCTACTTAGCGGCAATTTGCGCAATTAGGAAATTAGCGGCAACCATTACACAGCAGACTGCGCACACAACGGAAGAAGATAACAACGCCTACTTCTCCCTTTTGCTGATACAAAAAAGTAATAATTCTAAAGTCCTCTTTCTGAGTTGTGCGAACTTAAAATCACTGAAAAGTGATCTGGTCACATTCGCCACCTCTTTTGTTCGACTCGTCCTCGAGCGAACTAAACAATATATGAGTCAAAGTCCCGCTATAAAGGAACCTAAAATGTCAAGTCCTTGTTTATCTAACTCCCGCATCATGCTATAGCATCATACCATCGGTCAAGTTCATTGTTATGTCGTCTAACTCCTCGGAACTTTTGCCCGCACCTTGCTTTTTCCCGCTCTTGATACGATGCCTTGACTGCTTTACTCTTTTCTTGGCTTGCGACGAAATTGTTCATCAATAAAGTGCGGCCTTGTCCGCCAGTGGTTCCGTTTAGAACACCACAAACTCTTACTGGAACGCACGCCACCACGCCATTGAGTTCCTCGCAGTCCCCTTGATACTCGATCACGCCATCCTCTTGGAAAACCTTTAAACGTTAAGTCCTTTTGTGAATCATATTTGCGACAGCAGCTCGGTCCTGGACGTCTCTTAGCACACATTCTCCTAGTGGCTACTTAGGAATTCACCGGGCCCTGGCGAATCCTAGAACACTACTATATAGTTAGACCCCTGCTAACTACCAAATACCACAGCTAGACTCCTGCTAACTATGCAACGCCAGCTCTCTCCCGCCGTCTTGAAACAACCAGTGGAATAGGTACTTCTGTCAGGGAATTCTTGCCGTCGGCAGAGGTGCTACTACTATACGAGACCTCGTGTGAGTGACTCGCCATTTTAACCCCAATGGACGAGTGCTATCTCTGTAGACCCTCTCACGGCCATCCTTCCCGTACTTCCTCCACTCAAGTCGCTTGTATCGCCATCAATAACATAAAGGTGGCGTTTGCCATCGCTTTTCTTGGTCCCGATCATACAAGGGTGTCCCAAAACTTCAGAGCTGTAATCGACACAAATGTCGTGTCCAGATTCTCCGACTGTTGTCTGTCTCGTTTGAGCTTCACGTATCATTCCTGTCTTGGTCCGGTTGGTCGTGCATTATTGGTCCCACGAATCAGCGTGTCTCGTCGTGCTTTTCATGTTAAGCGTGTGTTCTCTCCCGTTGTAAGAAACCTAACCTACATGGAAATCTAAATCCTAATAAAAACCTAAGCCACAAAAACACTTGCACCCCACTCCTGGTACCAAAATGTAACCGGCGAAAACGCGCGACGACTCCCTGAATCTCGGGAAGCGCCGTCGATCCACGCGGTTAAGAAAATAAAACTTAAAAAGCGAAATGAAAGGTTTCGCCTCTAACATGAGGACGCGCCTGAAACTTAAACTGAAATTAACTGAACATAAAACTTATCAGGATCCGCGAGCGAAGGCAACGTGAGAACAAATGATGGATGCAAGGAGTGGACTTATAAGAGATTTATTACGGAACTTACGAACATATTACAAAACTGTTACGATACATGTGAAATTCTATAAGGCGAAACTCTATAAACAATTCTAACCAAAACTACTAAAAGCCGTCAAAACTCTTACGAAACTATTGTGTTACAATTCCAAACGACTCTAAACATTCTTACTCAAAAACACTTGTTGCGTATAAAATCTTGTTCGAAAACTCTCTACGAATACTTGAAGAATCCTAAAACTAATCTATCTTTCCGAAAATACTTACAACGGAGAACAGAGCACAGCTTACACTCAAGACTTTAGCCGGCCGGGGGCAAAGCCCCGACTCTTGTTGACTGTCTCTGCTTTGCGACTTCTCAGCTTTGCTCTTCTTCAATCTCTCTCTCTAATAACCTAAATCTGCGTATTTATACCAGCTATCACTAACGAGCTTGTAATAGAAATTAATTAAACAAAACTTAAAAACGCGTTCCGTCCTTGCTAAATTTCCGGTCAACAACAAAGGAACTATTTACCTACTTAGCGGCAATTTGCGCAATTAGGAAATTAGCGGCAACCATTAAACAGCAGACTGCGCACACAACGGAAGAAGATAACAACGCCTACTTCTCCCTTTTGCTGATACAAAAAAGTAATAATTCTAAAGTCCTCTTTTTGAGTTGTGCGAACTTAAAATCACTGAAAAGTGATCTGGTCACATTACCTTACAAGATCTAGTAACCACCACCTTTTTAAATGGTAACATGCTTCTACTGAGTTAATTCAAAATTGAATGGCAAAACTGCAATTTGTAAACTTCTCCTGGAACAAGTTTTACAGATAGAGGACCATTGTATTAATGCTTTGGGAAGTGCCAGCAAGTGCCAGTTAAATAAATTAGTACCCTGATAACAGTGATAAGTGCAGAAGAGCACTGAAATGACAATCAACTGTCCCATAAGTGGGTTGAAAAGTTTTTATTAAGCCTGAAGCAATCCATTTTACCAATGTTGACATTCTTTGCTTTTCATCATTTCTATATAATATTCTCATACAAGTATATCACAATTTCTAAGAAGTGCAAAAAGCTGGTAGTCATCAGAGTTTGATCAGCTACTTTGGAAAAATTTTACTGCTGGCTCATTTCCATCTGCTAACAGTCAAGGCAAAAATGAGGTATTTGTTGTCAATAGATGTATTTGTTTAAAACAGAGAATAAAATAAAATTATTTCATTTTTCTAGCTTATTTTATTAGGAGTCAATATAAGCAAACAGAATTTATGTCAAAATCAAACAAACCAACTTGCTTATAATACTGTTCTGTCAGATATCCCCCTAAAAAAAAAAGGCAGAGATGTTTTCCATGACAGATATAAGTTGCCACAGTGAGGGTGAAATATGTAAACTGGATGGTACTGAAGTTATCCCAAGCTTCACTCATGTCACGCCAAGAAACTGTGAGCATGCACATAAGCAAGTGAGGTTTAGAAAGTATGCAAGTTCAGACATTCATTCATTCTTGAGCTTTGAGGTGTTATAGTCCATTTTTTAATTACTCCTTGATTTATTTATACTGTAGTTTTTATTATCATTTTACCTTAAATGTTATTGGCCTATCTTCTTGTATGAATGAAAGCTTTTATAGAAGGTCTAAGCTCTAAGATGTAGCCTCTCACAGGTTCTGAAATCTAGGCATTATAACACAAAGGCAGTCATTACTAGCAACAATTTTCCTCTGGTAATCCTGATATTCTTTTTCTCTCATTGGAGACTGACATGCTTTAGATGTGCCAGACTGACAAGTTTCCGTAACGCAGAATGCATACAAATATCCATGTGTCCATGACCATGTCCCTAGTCAAATATCAAGGCCCCATTCAACAGTGCAGTTCTTCGTGGTGTTAGTTTTTTAAATCGATTTTTGACAAACTCTTGTATCTTAGTTACACTCCATGACGAGCAGCATACTCAAATCTTGAAATATGTCAATCGCTATCTTCAGGCAGTTCTTGTAAGCCATAATCATCGCTTGTGACGAAAAGTACGTTTTGAAATTTGCAAGGAATGGGAAGGAATTTACAGAGGAAGACGATAAATAGGAGATCGACGTGGTGGCGAACTTTTACACGAGTCCAACTCATTTTGTTGAAATTCAAGAGAATCTGTACAGTAAATGTTTTGTTTCTCGACAGCAACATCCCCTGAAGCTTTTTCTAGCAAAAGTCCTCATTTTGGGCAGGGTATGACGGTTAAACTCATTATAAATATTGAGAAAACATCCTTCCTTTGCACTGCTCCGTGTTCGAACGCGCCGCCATCTTGCTACTATCACAGAAATATGCAACCGCTGACCGCGACTCAAGTCTTTGCAACTTACCGCTTTGGCGCGCATTTAGGCCCGCTGTGCAAGTCTTTCGGCAATGTTGAAATGGTGAATATTGTGGAAATCGCATTTAGCCATTCGGCTCCAAATTCATGCCTATTTTTGGCTTCAAATAACTTTTTGTTTCACCTGATGGAATGTAAACAGAACGATGAATACAAAGTGCAATGAACTCTCTAAAACTTGTTCCGAAGGCCCGCGCAAGCGGAGCACCATACCTAAGGAAATAACGTCTAGCATAACTATGGAGTTGATTTTCAAACGTCACGGGCTTTCTTGCTCATTTTGCTTACGTTATTGACGGCGCCAAGTCAAATGGTTAGGGCGTTGAAATGGTATCGCCCAAAAGATTAATGTGTCCAAGTTTGGTTGCCATAGGTTGTTCCCTTCTTGAGGTATGAATTTTTTTGTTTCTTCTTGGTATTAAAGGTATATAGCGTACGTCCGTCCGGCGTCCGTCCGTCCGCCGTACGCGGAAACTCATGGGAACCCTGTGGTATACTAAGAAAATTAAAAAATCTCGGGAAGGGATGGTCCTTAGACAACCAAACTTGGATGAAGTTATCTAAGTGACAAGGGGGCTGCAACTGCATGATCACGTGGTATGACGTCATTGATGACGTCATCATAGGAGAAAAGTGATATATCTCAAGAAGGGATGAACCTCAGACAACCAAACTTGGGTGAAGTTATCTAAGTGGCAAGGGGGGAGCAACTGCATGGTCACGTGGTATGACGTCATTGATGACGTCATCATAGGAGAAAAATGATATATCTCAAGAAGGGATGAACGCCAGACAACCAAACTCGGGTGAAGTTATCTAAGTGGCAAGGAAGGTGCAACCGCATGGTCACGTGGTATGACGTCATTGATGACGTCATCATAGGAGAAAAGTGATATATCTCAAGAAGGGATGAACCTCAGACAACCAAACTTGGGTGAAGTTATTTAAGTGGCAAGGGGGGTGCAACTGCATGGTCACGTGGTATGACGTCATTAATGACGTCATCATAGGAGAAAAAAGATACATCTCAAGAAGGGATGCACCTCAGACAACCAAACTTGGGTGAAGTTATCTAAGTGGCAAGGAGGGTGCAACCGCATGGTCACGTGGTATGACGTCATTGATGACGTCATCATAGGAGAAAAGTGATATATCTCCAGAAGGGTTGAACCTCAGACAACCAAACTTGGGTGAAGTTATCGAAGTGGCAAGGAGGGTGCAACAGCATGGTCACGAGGTATGACGTCATCGATGACGTCATCATAGGAGAAAAAGGAAATATCTCAAGAAGGGACGAACTTCAGACAACCAAACTAGGGGGAAGTTATCTAAGTGGCAAGGTGGGTGTAACTGCATGGTTACGTGGTATGACGTAATTGATGACGTCATCAAACGTGAAAAGGTTTACATCGTTGAAGGGATGAACCTTAGATAACCAGACTTGGGCGAACAAGTGCTTAGTTACGTGGTATAATGGTGCAAGGCTATCTATTCATGATGTACAATGGCAACCTTTTTGTCTCGTTAAAAAAATTGTAACCGGGAGCTCCGCTTTTAGCCAGTGGCTAAATCTATATATTAGTTTTTTTGAATTTAGCTTCCATGAGAGCACATTTTAATATTTCGTGGACACTGCGTTGCCACTCGTCGCTTCGAAACGTACGCAATATCGTTGTTTTGTTTGGGAAGGTAGCGTGACTTTACGAGCTCTGGACTCACAACAAACCACATAGTTTGGACAAAACAAGGACGATTCTTATGGAGAAATAATAAGGTTTGACGTATAATCTTCATTGCTTTGGTAATAGTTCTTCAAATTATAGAGAAGTACGCATTTTTCAGGTGATAATATATAGATTTAGCCACTGGCTAAAAGCGGAGCTCCCGGCTACATATTTTTCTGTGTTAATGAGACATGTGTTAATGCCATTGTACATAGATAGCCTGCCACCGTCATACCACGTGACTAAGCACTTGCACTCCCCTTGCCAGGTAGATAATTTCACCCAAGCTTGGTTGTCTGAGGCTCATCCAAAGATATCAACCTTTTCTCGTTTTATGACGTAAGGTAAGGTAAGGTAAGGTAAACTTTATTTAACCACGCTGGCCTATTCAACACAAAGGCTGATCACGTCATCGATGACGTCATACCACGTGACCAGGCACCCTCTTGCCACTTATACAAATTCACCCAAGTTTTGTTGTCTGAGCTTCATCCCTTCCCGATATATGTTGTTTTTCTCATATGATGACGTCATCGATGACGTCATACCACGTGACCAGACAGTTGCACCCCCCTGGCCACTAAGACAACTTCACCCAAGTTTGGTTGTCTGAGGTTCATCCCTTCCCGAGATATAATGTCTTTCTCTTATGATGACGTCATTGATGACGTAATACCACGTGACCATGCAGTTGCACCCCCCTTGCCACTAAGACAACTTCACTCAAGTTTGGTTGTCTGAGGTTCATCCCTTCCCGAGATATCTTGTTTTTTTCTTATGATGACGTCATTGAGGACGCCATAGCACGTGACCATGCAGTTGCACCCCCCTTGTCACTAAGACAACTTCACCCAAGCTTGGTTGTCTGAACTTCATCCCTTCCTGAGATATTTTGTTTTTCTCCTATGATGACGTCATTAATGACGTCATACCTCGTTACCATGCAGTTGCACCCCCCTTGCCACTAAGACAACTTCACCCAAGTTTGGTTGTCTGAGGTTCATCCCTTCCCGAGATATAATGTTTTTCTCTGATGATGACGTCATTGATAACGCAATACCACGTGACCATGCAGTTGCACCCCCTTTGCCACTAAGACGACTTCACCCAAGTTTGGTTGTCTGGGCTTCATCCCTTCCTGAGATATAATTAAAAAACGGAGAAGGGTCTTGGTTTACCTGTGGTGGGGCAGGCACGCACGCACGCACGGACGCGCCAGCGATAATACCAGTATGGGAATACCGCTGAACCATGAAAAATGAACTCGATCGTATACCTGAGTTCTACTTTGAGCTATTGTATTCTTCCTGCGATACCTATGGTGCTCCGCTCTGCGGCCTTCGGCCGCTAAGGAGCTCCGCTATTATTGCTCTGTACGTGCAATCAGCTTTTTTTTAGAATCAGTCGGCGATTCTCATTCTAATGCATTGCAGCTTATTGACCTTTTTCATGCCAGCAATCTAGAAATCAATGGCAATGAATAGAGAGTCAGAAAGTGGAAAATTAATGGAAGAATGTAGTAAAACTAGGTCAAGGAAATATCTTAAATATTGATTGCCCAGTAAATCAATGGCAAAATTACTTTGTTTTGTTTCCAGTCACCTACTGGGGAAGGTCAACTTCCTGTCCTGTTTTCGTTTTGTTTTCAGAATGGGCTGTTCCATTTTAGATGTTTTACCCTCTATCGAGGAGCCTGGAGCTTCCATAGGGGTCTGTGTTTTACCCTGGAATTTCAGCAAGGGTCATTGTTTTTTTAAATTTCTACACTGACTTTCTTCTTTGCCCACCTCCAATTTCCACAGGGTATTCCTTTGCAACTTTGGAATTTCCACAGGGGACACAAGAGAATGTGGTATTTACTCAAAAGTTGCTTCAAATATCCACAGGGGTTGTGCAGAAGCCTAGAACTTTCACACGGATAGAGCATTTTTCCTAGTTAGGGGGATACAGAAATCATAAGGACAGCTCATTTAACAAATAAAACACAGTTCCCGTGACTGCACAGGCTTATGCAAACGGAGATGTGATTGGGAGAATTCATCGCGCAGAATCCTTTTGTTTAAAGCGTCAGTTTTACCAAACAAAAGAGAGCTTGTTTTGCTGGATGTGCCTCAGTGAGTTCAGCGCTGATTATAAGAGCATTGTTCTGACTCTGTCCTGATTGGCTCTTTGTAAATACCCGAGCTATCGCTCAATGTAAATTTTTCATCGAAGAAATCGCAGAGGTCGCCATTACTTGTAAACTAAAACTCGCTCGTCCCTTTAAAATACGACAAGGATCACAACATGACTTATATCTTATCAAAGCGTGAAATTATCACAGAGATTACGTTCATTGATCTTTACTTTGCGGGTTTTGTAGCGCGAATGAAAACCCGAATTCACTTCTAAAAATAACATCGGTTTACAAGAACGACAAAGGCCGCCATTCGTTGTAAACTTAACTTCGCTTGTACCGCTAAATACAGCACGGATCACAGCATAACTTATATAACATTGCGTTTTTTGACGTTTTAATCGATTTTAACTTTGTGAGTTTTGTAGCGCGAATGAAAACTTCGAATCAACATCATATGGTTTACAAGATCAGACTCCATTGTGAAATGGCAGTGCTTTTCCCGCGGGAGATTCAACTCCTCATTAGATATTCTAGTTTTGGATGAGATCGTGGCCGCGAAACTTCATCTAAAATTTAATGGTTGAAATACTTGATCATGTTGCATGAAAAACGGCAGAGTAAGAGATTTGTGTCTAAAGATCAATAACCAATATCTAGTTTGCTTTTATGTTTTAGTAATCGCCAAAGATTAACCAACGAATATGAAGCCCCATATGTTTTCGGCCTAAAATACCCCAAAGTTTGAGCTAAAAATAATGGTTGAAAAACGCGCGTATTTGGGTCAGCAAAAAGCGAAACACAAAGTTTGAAGTGTCGTTAGCAATAACCAACATCTAGTTTATTTTCAACGACAATTCTGTAGTTTTTTATTTGAGGTTTAGTTTCAGGCTTTGACGTGTTTTGGCCGTGTTCCTTTGTATTTCACAATAGAAAATAATAGAGCGCCATTGAAAAGCGCGCCAGACCATGTCACGTGACAACAAAATGTCGCTTCATTCTTCGCCATGTCGAGAGCAGTTCAGTGGAAACACGAGCCGCAGGCGAGTGTTTGCACCTGCTCGAGAATTTTAATCGAGGATTTTAATTATCTACATAAATAAAATCCGCGTGGACAGGAATAAGAAGTTTTTGAAGCGGATGAGACTCTCAATTCTCAATACAGATGAAAAGGCTGCATCAGCCAATCAGAGCGCTCCTTCTATCGCATGATTTGTCAATCTCTTTCTGATCGGACTGCAAGTTTTCTGAGATGGCGGCAAGCGAATTGGATTTAAAATGACATTCGTGGCTTAAAATGGAGGCTTCTTCCTTTCAAAACACAAAATAATTACGACAGAAGGTGAACAGAAGACTTAAGTACAGAAACCGTTGTTTTACATATGTGTGTTGGCCCAGTTTCTTCGTCTGTGAAAGAATTTCTCCCGAGCAAGAACTTGCATGTGGCAGCGGAACTGCTTGGAAGAGCGTATTTGAACGCTTTATTTACGGCAAGCATGGAAAAGAAGGAAGGAATCCACTTATTTGTACCTTCTGTTCTTGTCAAACATTATACGAGGATCCAGGGTTACTTTTTGGAAGCATTTTTTTCAAGATCTGCAGAACGAGACTGAACTTGTGACTGTCGAACTGTGTGCCGAACTCAGCTCAGGTAAAGAAGCAAAAACAATATTATTTCACGAATCTCATGCTTTATGTGAATTCAATGTGCTTTATCAAATGTATGTCCAAGTAATATTGACTTCTTAATAAATGATTTTGCCTAAAACATGTTACTTTTTTCTAAAAGCTATTTCAAATTACCGGCCCGAAGCTCGCCAGTGGGCGACGTCACAACTGTGTTTGCACAGGGAAATGCAAACACGGCTCTCGACCAATCAGAGCGCGCGTACTATCTAAATTATTTTATAATCTTATTTCCTTAGATACTTAGAAATCACACAAATCCTTCTTTAATAGATGTGTACGGGTATTTTTTTGGAACAGCCCAATGATAGTGGTTTTACTTTCTTGTTATGGATTTGCAAAATCAAGAAAATTTTCAGCATTGATGGTAAGAAAACCTTTCATGTTCATGACTACCTGGACTTAATTGAGGGCAGCTAGTATGTCACTGACATATTCCTTCTATATGTGAATAAAGAGAAGCTTTTTCTGCAATCAGAATTGTCTGGAGATTTCCTTGACTTTTTTGGGGAGTAATATTTTTCACTGAAAAGCTATAATTTATTTTCATTCTTGTCTTCTTCTCGGAACTAGAAACCAGTTTTCCTTGGGAGGGGCTTCAAATCACAACTGTGTGCCGCAAAAATGACCAACATTCTCACTGTTCGACTAAAAATGTCAGTATGTTGGATAAACTTTTGTATAATGGCATTCAGTTGGTGACTACAATTCCTCTTTTTAATACTAAAGTTTGAACCCTGTTACAGAGTGACACAACACTTCACCGTCATAGACTTACATGGTGGCAAGTGGTTAGAAAGTAACACTCAACTGCTGATATGTACATTATGTATTGTAGCATCGGTGATTTTAGAGTTAGCTTGTAACAGTTGACATAGAAGCTTGTAAATTATTCCCACCTCTTATAAGCCAGTTGCCCATGGAGCTCTGCTGATTGATTAATATTTGTGCTATACAAAAATCAGCTTTTATTCAATTTCACCTCTCAGCCTAAAAAAAAACCTATGCAAATTACATGTGGTGACAGATGCTTGTGAATTTAAACATCCAAATAGCCATCAAGCTCATTTTTTATAAGATTCATATCTCAGGAAGGAAACCAAATTTGGACAAGCCAAAGTTAGACAACATTTAAGGGGAGTGTAACAATGACATCACTGATATCATCATTACATTATTTACATTTAATGAACATTAGGCAACCAAAGAATAAATTGCCACCAAAGCAAATTTGACAAAAGCTGATAAAAGATACAAAAAAAAAACAACCACATGAAATTGAACTGAATGCTGCTCTACTTTAATCAGGCCTCTCAATCCATTTATCTGATTATTTGTACCCTGTGCTCTGTATGGGTTGTCAATTATAAAATGTTTTGACTTTGATTTCTTAAGCTTCATGTCAGTTTTTGTGTATATTACTACCCTCCATGTTGTTCAGGAATTAGCCTTCTTCTTGTTTCACTGAAAGCATGTCTAAATTATTCAGCTATCACACTTAAGGCTTGTTTTCACTGTACCACCTTGTGCAACTGACAGGCAGGGGCGTAGCTATATCAACACGCAAAGTATGCAGCTGCACACAACAATTTGTTTAAGTAGTTTAATAAATTTATAATCAAAATAAGTTGCATTTGACATGCATGTTGATGTTTCCTGTATTGCAAATTCTAGAGCAAATACTGACTGGTGGCAGCAGTTTGTTTGTGAAAAACATTTTCTAGTAGCATCTAGACTTTTGTGCAGGCAGTCCTGATACATGCCTACAGAGTTATCCCCTTAGTTCAGAGACTGATATCACAACACGCAGCTATGTTTGAGTTGTTCATAGAGGTAATTTAATCATGTTCCATGAAAATGATACCAGGAACATCTAGTAGTCATTTAGGTTATGTAAAACACTGTACCAATGTTAGTTTTACCAGAAAAAATAGAGGTATCATGGTCTTTTCCAATTTGTTATCCAAGTGCTACAGTTCTGTGTGTTCCAGGTTACTCTTTTCCTCTGTTTTGATAAGTTTTACCAGAAAAGGAAGAGGTATCATGATCTTTTCCAGTTTGTTATCCAAGCGCTACAGTTCTGTGTGTTCCAGGTTACTCTTTTCCCCTGTTAGTGATTAAAGTTTTACCAGAAAAGCAGAGGGATAATGGTCTTTTCCAATTTGTTATCCAAGCTACAGTTCTGTGTGTTCCAGGTCACTCTTTTCCCCCAACAATGATAAAAGATTCCTTTTTTCATAAAAAGAAAGAGTCTTCACAGAAACCAGAGTACAGAATATCTTGCGTGAGAGTAAAAACAGCAGTGAACTACTGAAGATTCAATTTCCAATAATTGTTAGCATTCGCAGTCATCTGATAAACTTGCATTTCCATTCTCGCAGAAGTTATAAGTCAGCGCTTGCAATTATTTAATAGTGAACACACAAGTTCGCCATCCCTTCGTACTTCCTCTGCCATTATTCATTTTCTTTCTCTTTTCACGCATTCTTCGAGAATATTCTTCATTTTGGAAGTACCATATATATATATTTTTCCTTTGGCAAGACCGGAAGATTCCTATCAGGAACGTAAATCCTCTGAAAAACATTTCACTATTCCGCCATTTTGGTGTTTTGATGCGTGCGACCGCTGGCCAGCTATGACTGTCATGCTTGCCTTATGCTATAATAATAATAATAATAAAGACTTTATTTAAAATGAGGGTAACACATAATAGCAATGCTAATAAACTTGTGGCCCTCCTTAAAATACATAATTACAAAGAATAATAAACATATATATAAAAATATTTTATAAAAATGTTATGGCGATGTGGGGTGCATTTATGCCAACTGTGATAAAAATACATTCCAGTACTCATAGTTCATCGTGATATTGACCCTGCACAATCTTTTGTTTCATGCTCATCTAATATGCATGTCTGGTTGTACACTGAATCTTACTGGCTGAATTTTGGTACTTATGTACCGTGACCCTGCACAGACAAAAGGATTCCTCTGAAAAAGTGAACAAAGAGATAGTACAATAGCAGGGTGTCAGGTTTCCTAACCATTCCCTCTATTAACTATGCAGTATTCTACTGTTTTACGTGTTTGCCGTGTGTGATTCTGTCTTCCCAAAGTGCATTTTGTGCTCCTCTTTTAAAGGCGGGGAGAGATGGCTGTGCGCAGGTGGTGTGGAAGGTCCTTCCATACCATTGCCCTGCTATAACTAAACGATCGTTTCGTGAAGTTGGTGCGCAGCTTTGGTATGGCCAGCTTGTTTTCTGAATTTCTAAAATTATAGCTATCTTGCCGGAATTGAAAGAGTTTACTAAAGTTTTTTGGGGCAAGATCGTTTTAAAAACCATCAGGGATTTTGTTAACTAGCCTATCCCAGCCAAGCACATTGAGGACTGGTACTGCGGATGGTTTGTTACTGATTTTTATTCAACACAACGTTCTCTGTTCGTACATGTAGTCCGCCATTTTTTCCCCTTGTGTTCTTGCTAGTCCCAGACCCCCTAGGGCACAGGCTTACCGCCCCAACATTCTCCCCCTTTAAGAGCGGTTCCGGGATAGCTCTTACTAACTTAGTTATTGATAATGTCCAGGGGACACACCCTTACTATGGGCCTAATATAAGTGCTCCCCTTGAACTTGACTTTGACTACTCGCACATGTCCTTCTTTGTCTGGAAACACGTCAACGATGCGACCAATCGGCCACTCTCCTCTTGGCGCATTTTGCTCCACGACAAGCACAACGTCTCCAGTCTTCAGGTTCTTCCGTTGTTCTGTCCACTTCTTTCTGGTGTTGAGACTCGCGAGGAACTCCTTACGCCAGCGTCTCCAGAAACTGCTCACAAAACTTTGTATCAACCTCCATCTATTCCTCGGGTTGAAGGCGATATCGTCCGATCCTCTCGGAGGCAGTTGGCCACCCAACTGCCCTATAAGGAAGTGATTGGGTGTCAACGCTGGTTCATCTCTTGGGTCCGTACCCTCATGAGTCAACGGTCTGGAGTTCATCAATCCTTCGGCTTCTTTGATAGCTGTGTTCAGTTCATCATCAGTTAGACCAGCATCACCGACTATAGCTTTCAGGGCTCTCTTTGCAACCTTCACTAGCGATTCAAATACCCCTCCAAAATGGGATCCTAGTGGTGGGTTCCAGTTCCACTTGATACCACGATCTGCGGCGTAGTCGTTAATCTTCTCCTTCTCTGCTTCGTCAAACAATTCCCGAAGCTCCCTCTCACCGCCCACAAAGTTCGTCCCATTGTCACTCGTGACCTCTTCCGGTTTCCCCCTCGTTGCTACCATTCTACTGAAGGCTTGCAGGAAATCCGTAGCACTCAATGAGTTTGCCATTTCCAGGTGCACTGCTCTTGTCGCCGAGCAAGTGAATAAACATAAATATCGCTTTGCGGTGACACGCCTTGTCAACTTGGTAGTAAACGGGCCGGCATAGTCAACACAGCAGCTAGAAAAAGCCCTCATAGACTCTCCGAGTCGTGTCACGGGTAGCGGGGCCATAATTTGACTTGCAGGCTTTACTCTTCTTCGCTCGCACTTCAAACATCTTCTGTCGCATCTTTTTACTTCTTCCCTACCATCGATCACCCAGTAACTCTGTCTTACTTCTGCTAGAACATAGTTAACACCCATGTGATGACAGCGTTGATGGACCTCTGAGACTATCAATCCAGTAATGTGGTGTTTCTTGGGTAATATGATAGGGTGTCGAACATCGTACGGTAGTTCAGCTCGCACTAGTCTTCCTCCGACACGTAATACTTCCTCCTTGTCTAGAAACGGAGTAAGGGACTTCAATGTGCTACTCTTGGCTATTGGTTCTCCCAACTTGAGACTGACTTTCTCCTCCGAGTACCTCTCGCTCTGCGCGTACTTCACCCAGAATTCTTCTGCTTCTCTGGTTTCCTGCGCTGTCAACGAAGCTCCCAAGTTATCCTCTTCCGTATTCTTTGTCTTCTCCTTACAACGTCTGACGAACCTAAGAACCCACGCCGTGACTCTGCGAAGTCTGCTCCAGCTTGAAAACTTCAACGGGTCGATTAATGGTTCTGTCGTCTCTGTCGCAAATGTTCGTCCTTCCTTGGATATCTCGCTCTGAGCGTCTTCAGTGCTTTCCGCAACGCTAACATGCTTGCGCTCCGGCCACTTGCTTTCTCCTTCGTACAGAAACTCTGGACCTCTAAACCAGCGGTGCCCTGGCTCCATCTCCTGGGCATTCAGTCCTCGTGACGCGTCATCTGCGCAGTTGAGTTTCGTCGGTACATAACGCCAATGACTAGGATTAGATTTTTGATGAATGTCCGAGACTCGATTCGCCACGAACGGCTTGTACTTCCTCGATCGACCTTGGATCCAAAACAAAACATCCATGCTGTCTGTCCAATAGTAGCATGCTTCAGGAGGTAATCCAAGTCCTTCCCGTACTTTCTCCGCTAACCTCTGTCCCAAAACTGCAGCCATCAACTCTAATCTTGGGATGCTGACTGCCTTTGTAGGCGCCACCTTGGCTTTCGCCGCAACAAATCTCACCGACACGCTGGAATCTTCATACTCGATCCGTTCATACGTCACTGCCGCGTACGCGTGCTTAGAGGCATCCGTCATCGTGTGCAAAGTCACTTTCTTCACCACCTTGTCAGGCTCTCTCAGACATCGGGGTATCAGAACACCCGCTAGCTGCGGCATTTGCTTGAACCATTCGTGACACTTCTCTCTCAAGTCATCCGGGAACTCCTCGTCCCAATCCAAGCCGCGCAGCCACGTCTCTTGCAGAATCATTCTCCCTCTAATCGAGAATGGAGCAAGCATCTGGAGTGGATCGAACAGGGTAGCTAATTTCTTCAAAAATCCTCGCTTAGTATATTGGATATCTTCCGGTACATTTAGCTTGAACTCGAACGCATCTTGCTCTGCGTTCCACTGCACTCCCAACGTCTTCATGACAGGAAGCTCCGAATCTTCAATGTTCACCTTAGACACCAAATCTTCTGCGGGTATACCCTCAAGTACGTCAACGTCATTGCTACACCATTTGCGGATCTTGAATCCTGCTGATTCAAACATCGTGACCAGTTCCTTACGCGCGTTTACTGCGTCTTCTACATTCTCAAGGCTAGTCATGATGTCGTCCATATACATATCCTGGAGTGCTATAGGTGCCGCTAAGCCAAATTCCTGTCGGTGCTCTTCAGCGTGCTGTCTGACAACGTACTGTGCCAGAAAAGGGGATGCTCGATCACCAAAGGTAAGCCTCACTGCTTCGTATACGTCAGGCGGCCGAGATGAGTCGAGGTCTCGCCAGAGAAAACGATGATAACGTCTGTCCTTTTCTGCCATCCCTATCTGAGAAAACATCTCCGTCAAATCAGCGACTAGCGCTACTGGATTCTTCCGAAACCTTAAAAGAACATCGAACACCTCTTGTTGCAGTTTCGGGCCTGGCAGCATGACGTCATTTAGGCTGACTCCTTGACTTTTACTCGCTGAGTCAAAGACAATCCTAACTTTACTGGTTTGGCGGTCTTCTCTTACTACTGGGAAATGGGCTAGGTGCCATGTGGGTCCACTATCCATTTCATGGGCTTCCACTTTTCTTACATATCTTTTGTCAACGTTTGCTTTCATCACCTCTCGGTACTTCTCGGCTACCTGTGGACGTCTTGCTAAGTGCTTTTCCAGCGAGATTAGTCTCCGCTCAGCTACGTCAAAGTTATCGCCAAGCTTGGGCTCCTCTTCTACCCAGGGTATAGCGATTTCGTATCTGTCGCCGACATATTTCCGCGATTGCTCAGCCTTCTCCAGCGCGATCGTTTCTTCTGGAGTAAAGGAATGTCCCTTGCTTGGTTCCAAGAGATCGTTGTCCCACAGCTTTTTCATGATTTCATCAGCTCGCTGTTCTGGCGATATTACTGTGTGAAGTGTATAGACGTGCACGTTCGACTCGGCACACTCCTCGTTGTTTGGAACTCGACCAACTAATGTCCATCCTAATGGGGTCTTCATTGCGACTGGTTCGCCAGGTTGCCCAATTCGGTGCTCGGATGGTAGGAGGAATTCGCGGTAATAATCACTTCCTATAAGTATATCCACATTACCGTTACCAACTGGCTTCTGAATGTCTAGAGTACGGAGATGCTCATATGCTGCCGCGTGTCTTGACCAATCCACTGACTTCATTTGACATATTTTAGGCGTCGTCCACATGCGCACGTCGTGTCTCGTCTCTTCATCTGTACTCACCACTTCCAATGGTACTAGTCTACTTTGAGTCACTACAGTTCCGGCGCCAAACACAGACACCCTCAATGGCTCTTTCGTAGCCTCGAGATTTAGTGCGTTCGCCATATCCTCCGTTATGTAGGACGACCCTGATCCATGATCTAAGAAAGCATTTGCCTTCACGTGCTTATTGTTGCTTCCTACGAGTATTACTGGGATGGTCTGAAGCGCTACCTTTCCGGACTTGATAGACTTGCTGGAGTTTGAGGATTCTTCGTCCACTACGTGCGACGTTGTACTGTTCTGATTGCCAGGGTCAGGCACGCCTTTCGGCTTGGCTGGATTCTCATTCGGTGTTTCCTGGATTTCCTTGTGTAACTGAGGATTATGCCTGCCATTACATCCATTGACACCACACGCGTCTTTATCAGAGCATTTCCACCTAGTATGCGCGCTCTCCAAACAACGGAAGCATAGCTTGTGTCTCTTAGCCAATGACCAGCGCTTGTCTACATCAGCCGACTTCCACTGCTCGCAGCTCCCGGCGCTGTGTTTCCCTTCGCAGATTGGACACTTAACAGCCGGAGGTTTCGGAGGGGTGGTGACGGGCTCGGCTTCAGTGGCATGTGTCTGTTGTTGTTGGCTCCGCCTTTTCTGTTGCTTTGGTTGGTCCTGAGATTTTGATAGGTCCTGGCTGAATGTAAGCTCTTTGACCTCTACTTCTTTCTTCAGCCAGAGTGTGAACACATCGAGGTCTACGTTTCCGCCAAGTTCTAACCTCCTTCTGCACCATCTTTCCGCGGTCACTGGTGGAAGTTTCTTTACTGCCTGTTCCAGGTTTGTGCTCGCTTTTAGATCGGCTTCATGACCGTACGACCGGAGCATTTCAACCGTAGTGTGAAGTTTGTCTACAAAGGCGCGCATCAAATCCTTTGACTCGTTTGTCAATTTAGGAAGATTAAGAAAGTTCTGAATCAATGTCTTAGAAATCAGTTCTGGGTTTCCGAACCGCTGGTACAATTCTGCTAGTGTTTTTTCATACATTGACCCATCGATTAGCATACCAGCTACCGCGCTTTCTGCTGCACCTGTGAGCGCCGATCTTAAATGCACCATTTTCTCTGCTCGCGTAATACGCTGTTCATCCACTAAAACCTTAAAGAGACCATACCATTCGGGCCACTTTAGGGGATTCCCATCAAAGGTAGGGAACTTTATTTTTGGGAGTGATGGGCGTTTCCTTTCTTCCCGTTCTGGGGGGTATTCTGGGGTTATAGGGAGCGTTCTCAGCCATTTTTCGACTTTCTGGACAGGGGACTGTTCCTGGGCAATAGGGGTGCTAGTAATTGGTTGTCTCAGTATTTCGGGCCTGTTATGTGGCTGTTCAATGGAACGCTTAGATGGAATACCTGTGCTTGACCTTGACCTTGCAGACCCCTCCCCCCTGTGACCCATATTTCTTTCACGAATTGGCTGTCCAAGAAATCTGGGCCCTTTAGGGGACTGTTCAAATGAATGTTCAGATGGGACCCCTGTGGATGACCTTGACCTTGCAGACCCTTTCCCCCTGTGACTCTGGTTGCTATTACTACCCCCACTTACACCACTATACGGGTTCATTCTTGGCTGAATTAGGGAGCTTTTCTGGGACTTGGCTTTCTCAGATGGGTTTGGGATACCTGTGGTTTCTGGCTCTGATTGGAACGACCCCTCCCAATTCTGATCTGACCCATTCCCATCAACTCCTCTTAAATCACTGTGAACACTTTTATGAATGCTTGGTGTTGCTTGTCTATGGGACTCAGCTTTATTTGAGGAGAGTGGGATCCCTGTGGTGACTGGCTTTGACTGGAACCACCCCTCCCCTGCTTTATCCAAGCTGTACCCACCACCCCCATTTACTTCACTATAGATACTTGGTGTTGTTTGGCTATGGGGACTTTTAGGGGACTTGGACTTCTTAGGGGAAGTTGACAATTCTGTGAGGACAGTCATTGATTTTACTGACCCCTCCCCCCTCTGTTCTAGGTAGTCATTTATCTCAATCTCAAGCTCTTCAATTTTGTCCCTTTTGCTTAACATCCACATTTCATCTGTTTTCTGTTCTTCGATATCAGAACTGTTGTATAGTTCATGGTTTTCTGAAACTTTATTCCATAGCTCTCTTAATTGCTTGATTGCTAACTCTATAACTCGACTACTCTTATTTCCATTCATCAAATTGAGGATTAAATCAATCTTTCTATCAAGGCTTTCTCTCAGACTTTCTCGCCTGCACCTTAAGATTTCATCATCTACCTCTTTTTCCTGTTTATCCTTTCTCCGGATTAGTGGGACTCCTGTAAATTCCTTCAGATGTTCTGGTTGTTTCACCACTCGATAGGCTCGTTCACTTATTGACTTTCTTCCACCGCCGAACTCTGCCATTTCACGCCGAGCAAAAATGACCCGCGAAACGCCAATGTTTTTCGTGACGCGCTCCATATTGGACGTGAAGCCGTTATTGGAGACTGGGTTCTAATTTACGAACTCAAAATGACGTAATTTTCTAACAGTCGCTTTTCGCTCGTGACCTACTCCGATCGAATATCGACTTATAAATTCTGCTCGAGCTGGAAGCGTTCTTCATTTTGGTACCAAACTTGCCAAGGTTGTGAAGCGACTTCATAGTGAAATTATTGCTATTATTCTGACAAAAACCGTTGAAATGTAGAATCGAGAAAAGTTCTTGGTCAAGTGGCTTGTTTTATTTTTTTCATTTTACATTTGATTATGTGAATGATTAACCTGAGAGAGAGGTCCAGGAATCGAGGTGATCGCTATGTTTTTATTTTTTTGAGTTTGCCTTTACTTCGCGCGATTTATTCGCCTCAAAATGCCCCGATTTAACGTGGGGAAGTACATGAAGAGAGGGAAAGAGCTGAGGGAGATGGCGATAAACAAGAGGCGCGATATTGCGGAACAGATGGGCGAAATCGAAATGATAAACTTCGAGGCCGAAGCGAAGGCAAAGCAAGTGAGATCCGCGAATGCGAGACTACAGAGGCTGGATCAAAAGGTAAATCAAGTAGAACTATTTATACATTTTACAATTATTTATAACTCTGTCCTAGAGTAATCATTGCAGCTGTGGTCTGCTACATTTTCACTTTTTAATTTTTCGCGCGCTTTTGCACTTGGTACCTTTGTAGCCAGATCAATGGAACAAAGCTGCCACTGCCCTAATCTGAGATTCAATGAAATTTTTGGAATTCAGGTAGAAACGTTGATAACAGAGATCGAGGACCGGAAGGAGATTCAGACAGAGTTAATTGGAGATACGATGTGATTCTAGACCTGGCAAAATGTCATTCTTGCCAAAAAGGTCTGTAAATGCAAGGAAAAAATGTCCAACTGGAGAGCTTAGTAAAGCAGCAGGCAGAAAGAGAAGAGCTGAAACCTTCAAAGCAGCTAAGGAAATTCATGGAGGGAGCAAGGCTGCAGCAATAGGCTTAATAGAGACCATAGATAGAAAAGTTAAAGTAGATACAATAGCATCAGGTATTAGTAAGAGCACAAACATAAAGCGTGCTATCCCTATAGTACATAGAAAGAGTGTAGATGAGTACGAAAAATCCAACCAAAATATGGAAAGATCAATAGCCACTTATTATAGCAAGGGGGTCATGGGTAAGAATAAGTATAAATCTACATATAAGGTAACTGCCTATAAGCAAATAATCAGGCGCAACAAGAAGCTTAAATCTAGACGCATCACAGTGGCAAACTGCCCCATTCCACGACTTGTCCCATATCACAGACTGATGCACTTCATTAAATCAATTGACATAGGTGAGTTGCACAGTGTGCGTGATACTCTATGCCATGACATGGATGAGGAGGAGAAAGTGCATGGGTGTTATCGTAATCTAGAATGGCTGTTGTTAAGATTAGCACAGTATTATCTGGAAAACCGTCACCATTATGATATTCAGAATTTTGATGATTCCATCTTTTACATTGCCCTAGGTGGTGATGGAGCCCCATTTGGGAAGGAGGACACCGCAACCTCATGGCTGGTGAGCTTTTTAAACATTGGACAAGGTATGTTAAGTAGTAATGAGAACTTCCTTCTTTTCGGGGCAAATTGCTCTGAAAGCTGCCTGCCAGTGACAAGATTTGTCAAGTCTCTGGTTAAAGACATCTTCCGAATTGAGAAGTCTACTTATACTATTAAGTGTGATGACACCACTTACAGCAATGTCAGGTTTATTATTTCAGAGCTTCCAAATGACATGAAGATGCTAGCATATCTGGGAGGGGAGCTCAGCAACAGTGCTTTCTATTTTTCTACTTTTGCAGATGTTAATATAGTTAATGCAAAAGAAGTAGATGGGACTTTCGGACCTGAAGCATCTAATATGTGGCATCCCTGGGAGTATAGTAGCAGGTTAAAAGTTGTAAAGGAAGTAGAGAAGAAGAAACAAAGTGTAAATGCTGAAAAGATCAAGGAAAAGACAAAGAGAACTAAAATTACATCATTTATTTCTCAACAGAAAAGCAGGCAGGAGTTTGTCCCATTGGTTGGAGAGCTCATTGACCGTGCCCATGTGGATCCTTTACATCTGAAGAACAATGCATGTGCTTTAGCTCATCGACATCTCTTGAATATTGCTTGTGATAAGACCAAACTTCCTGTGACATCAGAACTTTCTTTTGCAGAACTCCCAAGAAGATGTGCTTTGGCCATATATGTAGAAACTCTGCGTACCAAGTGTAATTTGTCTAGGCTAGCCAAGAAAGTTGTTAGGTGGTTTAATGAGACAAAAGGGAAAGGGAAAGAGTTTGACTACAGGTTTACAGGAAAAGATTCCCGTCAGTTTCTTCATAATTTTATGTATTTAGTTGATGTGTTAGAGGTAGGAACATCAAGAATTCAACAGAAGAAATGTCATGTTTCTGCATATGTGTGTCTTCTCTTACGTGATATTGTTGCTCTTTTCAGTCGACTGACTATCACTGACCAGGAGGTAAGTCTCTTGAAACGGCTATGCTCGTACTACTTTCGTACTAATTGTCTTTATGAGTCAACAGTCAATCCAACAGTGTGGACGGTGGGGCACATTGTGCCAGCACATGCTGCTGATATGAAGAGGAAGTATGGCATGGGGCTCGGGCTAAACTCCATGGAAGGGCGAGAAGCCAAGCATGTGTCCATTGCCACATATAGCAAGAACACCTACTACCATCATCGCTGGCAGCAGATATTCCTCCATGAGTATGTCACCTTGATTTGGCTCAGAGAAAGGGGGCATAATGTAAGTAATCCCAAGGCTAAAACACAGTCCTACATCCCTAAGCGGTGCCATGGTGATAACAAATTTTGTTATTGTGGCTTTGAGAAAGATGTATCCCTAGCTCAGTGCAGGTTTTGTGGACATCACTTACGGGAGCAAATCAGAGCCCGTGTAAGGACTGGACAGGTGGTATCTTAAAGTGAAAGAGAAAAGCAGCAGGGAAAATAGGTAAGTGCTATTTTATGTTTATTATATAAACACTAATAAAATACTGGGTGATCTCCCACACACGAAAACTTGATTGGCTCAAAGTCTACGCACAACTCTGGCAGTTTGTAAGCGCCAGTGCTATTTTCAGCGGGAACAGTTCTCTGTAGAGGTTATTGGACTGAGCCCACGCTATTTTCAGCGGAAACAGTTCTCTGTACAGGTTATTGGACCGAGCCTGCAAGTTATTTCAGCGGCAGTTCGTGCGAAATTGCAAAAACCCGGCAAATTTTGTGTTTCTTTTCTTTTCACGGTGGCTGCTCGCTTTGCGACGTGTTCGACACAAGAAATTGAATTTATATCAGACAATGAATAATAAAACAATTATTGGATTCGGTTTTCGCATGACATCGATAATTGTCAAGTCCTCAGACTTGCTTCGCTTCGGCAGATAACACAAACCTCAGCCTTGACAATTATCGATGTCATGCTCAACCTCATCCAATAATTGCTTATTATTTTCACGTGTGAAAATATTCACACTTGCCTTTGCTCAATGCTCGATTTTTAAGCATAACTCAAGTAAAACTAGAATTTGGTATTTCATTGATGTTTATATAATAAACAGAACATTACATGATGGTTTGGAGATTTTTCTTCGAGTGTTGAAAATTTATCTCACTCATTTGTTGCGCTCACAAATTTTCAACACTCAAAGATACTTCCATTTGCGTCCATGCATGAAGTGTGACAATTTTTTTGTGAAGGTTTACTTTTCAAACGTGCAGGTTTTGTCGAGAATTGGTTACGTTTCCCGCTCTCTGATTGGCTGAAAAATAACGGTCGAAACTGCAGCCAATCAGCAAGCGAGAAACATGACAAAATATCAACAAAACATGCACGTTTGAAAAGTAAACCTTTGCAAAAAAAATCGTCAAGCTTCATTGATGGACGCAAATGGTAGTAACATTCATATCTCCACACGACCATGTAATATCCTCAATATATGTTTCCTTGCTTGTATGGTTTTCTTCTGTTGAGCAAAGAAGTGGCTGTTCCAAAAAAAATTGTACCCCCCTATCGAGGAACTCAAATTTTCAAAAAATTGCTTTCCCCCTGTGGAAATTTGAAGCAACCCCTGTGGAAATTCCTCAGTCTCTTGTGTGCCTGTGGACATTCCACAGTTGCAAATGAATGGCCCTGTGGGAATTCCAGGGTAAAATTCACTGACCCCGTGGAAATGCCAGGGTCAAAATCAACAAACCCTGTGGAAAGGGCCAGGGCCAAACACAGTGATCCCTGTGGAATTTCCAGGTTCCTCGATAGGGGGGTACAATTTTTTTTGGAACAGCCCAATGAAAGGCTACCTGTACAAAATGCCTTTCTCATGCAGGGTGTATCTGTCTGTAAGTAAAGGAAGCACTGGCTTACAAATGTTTCACAAAGGAGAGAAAAAAAACCTGTGTATCTTCTCACTATTACCGGTAACTATTTTGTAGATAGATCTAGTTTACGATAGTCATTGTGGCTAAATGGTTTTTCAGACCCAGTCACAAGTCTAGTCCTGAGGTGACTTCCAAAACCAAAAGGCCTGGATATGCCCGTCATGCTCAGCATTTCATTTAACACAGGAGGACATGCACATCCCAATCCTCCCTCAAACATGTCACATGCATTAAAACGCACCAGTGTCACAAGACAGTCCCAGGCCCTACCAGGTATTTGGGGTATTTAGGAACCATAGGCTTACGTTTTTCAGGTATTTCACTATTGTAAATGGGGTGTTTCTGAAAAATATTATTGGATGTCCTTGTATTACCCCCCTGGCCAGGCCTATGAGAGTGTGCCACTGTGAGCATGGTTTATTGTTTGGCCGAGTATCCCTCACTGTGCGTCATACCTTTTTGATTGATTTCTGAAGTAGCAGCAGTGTGTGACTTTTAATTGAAGAGGACTTTGGAAAAAATATGCTCCACAACAAGTATGATCCATATGAGAGGTTTATTATTCATTATCGCTGGGACAACACTTGGAAGGCAGTAGTTTGCCATTGCTGTGCCATTGCTAATGTGTGGTTCCAGAGAATATCCACCCCCACCCCCCCCCCCCCCCCAACCATGGAAGGGTGTTGAAGAGTGACCCCCCCCCCCCCCCCCCCCCACAGATCAGGTAAACTGACCCCCTCCCCCCCACTCTGGAATGTCCAAGGGGGGAGAGGAATAATTTCTGGAACCATAACTACAATGCATATTAAAATCGGTCACATGGACCATGGATATAAAAGCATATGGTACACTTAGTTGGAGGGTTGAGCACAGACTGGATACAATGTGTGCTGCAGTAGTACTGAATGTTGATCGAATGCAGAAAACATATTCAAATGCTTCTATTTCCATGTTCCTTGACTGAAATGGTGAGTTTACTGTGCCAATCTGTCCTTTTTTATAAAAAATCCCATAAACTTTCTATCTTACATCAGATTTTTAATGAGTACCGGTAGTAAGACTCATTTGTGCTAAAATCTGTTGCAGATTGTATCCTCTAGAGCTATCATATACTTACATAATCTGTTGTAATGTTAATTAATCTGTTGTAATGCTAGGAAAGATCCAGGATTTCCCAAATGGGTATCCATATGCTGGATTTCAGAAACATGGTGTCCCAATTGTACAATTGACATACAGTTAATATAGTAAATTTCTAAGGGAATAGCCATTCTCAGGGTGTTTGGTGCTCCTATGGATACCCTGCCTGGATCTACCCCTGCTAAGATACTTACAACATTAACATTGCAACCAATTAAACAATGTATAAAAATGTAAATAGAAAAACTATATTTTATTTCTGTATACCCTTAATGTGGGTTCCAAGATTTTGTAAATATATCTATTTGAATGTGTATTGTCTAGAATATATTTTTTAGCATCTATTGATGTACATAATATACATTGGATTCAAGAACAATTTTATACCATGTCTTTTTGCATGTAAAACATACTTTTGTACCTTTCAAATTAAATTTGAAAGTGTGTAATAAAATTTGATACACCTATAAAGAGCTTTGAATTGTACTGTATAACTGAAAGGTGTATTTTTAATAAAAATTAACCATCACTATAACAATATCTTGATGTGCTTTGAGAGTCCTACTAAGTTTATGGTAATGGGCAGTAGCATTTTAAAATCTGTACCCCCTGTTGAGGATTCCAGGGCGGGTAGTCAAAATGGAGCTTGGAATTCCTTAAAGTACAAAATTCCAGGGTGGCTAACCACAAATTCCAGGCTGGTCATGAAACAATTCACTGGAATTCCAGAGCAGGTGGCTCAAATAAAAAAAATCCTGGTTGGGTAGCTGTGACAGGGGTCCTCAGCAGGGCAAGTGCAGATTTTTTGGGGACTGCCCAATGAACCCCAGTAAGTCCTTTGGGTTGTACTTGCATAGCATAAGACCGTAAGCCACCATGCACCATCTCAGTATGTGAGTGTAGTTATTCTTCTGGGATAAGGACATAAAACCGTAAGCCACAATGTACCATCTCAGTATGCAAATAAAGTTATTCTTCTCAGATAGGGACATAAGACCCGTAAGCCAAAGGCCACACTGTTACTATGCAAGGGACTAGTTTCATATTGTAAGCTTAAATCAGTTCTACAGTGACTATTCTTCTCAGATAAGGACACGAAACTGTAAGCCATTCATGCAGCATCTCAGTATGTTGTTAGTATTTATTCTTCTCGGATAGGAACATAAAAACTGTAAGTCACCATGCACCATCTTTCAGGGAGAATGATCATCTAGGTGAGAGTAGTCCTACGAATTAGGACAGTTGGTGGTGACTGATATTTTGACAACTTGTCATCTGTGAGGTGGTGGAATTAATGTAACTTAATCTTAAATGGTTGCCTCCACTGACTGCTTTTTGGTAATTCTTACATTGGGCAATTCCATAAAATATATGTACCCCCAGCACAGGCGGCACTAGTTCCCTACTCCCCCCACCCTCCCCATGCATCCAGAATATTCCCCCCACCCCCATGCATCCAGAATTACCAAAATGGCTTATGCCTCCCTCCCCATGCATATATAATTCCTGAGAGGTTAACCTAGCTTCCAGCTTCAACCCCCCCCCCCCCCCCCCCCCCCATGCAGGCAGAATTCCAAGCTTGAAAAACCCCCTTCCATTCAGAATTTCCAAATGCCGCCTGTCGCTGGAGTACATTATTTTCTGGAATTGCCTATTCAGTAACTAATAGGAAATTGATGGCAACCTTTTAAACTTCGGTTTTTACAGCTCATGGTGATCTTCACAGCACACATAAATAGATGCCTCGTCAATTATTCAAATATAAGATAAGAAAGATCTATGTGTGTTGTGGCTCACCATAAGTGTTCCACTCCCCATAGTGAAAGCAGATCTTGAGCTGCCCCCTCTGCGTTTTGTAAACAAGGGCCAGATCCTTCTCCTCAGAAACTAACACGAGCACTTTGTTCCCTTGGCGAGCTCCACCCAGAGTTTTTTTGAAGAACGTCTTAGTGTCTTTAGTAGAGATACCAGACAGTACTGAAAAAAATTGCACTACGGTTCTAAAAGAAGTAAAGGATAAAACCTCTGCCTTTCTGTTCTTTGCGTAGTAACAGTGTGGCTCGGCAAACAACGGCATACTTCGTACGAGTCGAACGACAAAAGAAAACAGTTCCTCCGGTATGTCACGGGATATTTCGCAGTAAAAAGGGTTGATCTGTCTTCTTCTGCCCCCCATGCGACGGTTTAATGATTTTAACCAGAACTTGGCCTCTTTCCTAAACAGCACACTGGACGAAACAGAACTTTCCCTCAAAAGGCGATCGAAGGATGGTGCGTTTTGTGAAATTTGCACAAGTGGTAGAAGCAACTCGGCGCCGGTGGCTGCAAAATAAGTCGAATTAAAGGCTGCCCCGCCATTGTAGCCCTCCAAAAATCTTTTAAGCCCGTCCCTTTTTTGATCCTCTCCCTTTTCATCATCTCCGATTTCTTCTTCGCTATCCGATTCCTGGATCTGAGCGATCACCTGTTGAAGATCCAAAATGGGACCTTTTGAACTGGCCGCCATTGTGAATGACATTTTCCGTTGAGAAACCGCTGACCAGAAAAACAGGCGAGCATTGGCGTTTCAAGGGTCATTTTTGCTCTATGTGTTTTGCTACTTTCAGCTTTTGGAACTTGTAAGTCCAGTGTCTTACCTCTATTCTTCTTAGATCCGGCTTCGGAGGGACCACTTATGGTACTGCGGATGGTTTGTTACTGATTTTTATTCAACACAACGTTCTCTGTTCGTACATGTAGTCCGCCATTTTTTCCCCTTGTGTTCTTGCTAGTCCCAGACCCCCTAGGGCACAGGCTTACCGCCCAACAAGGACTGCTTTAAGCAGGGTTTAAACGGTGATGAGAGTTGATGAGAGCTAATGAGAGTTCCAACTACCATCTACTAGTTGATGAGAGTCAGCGTGAGCACTAGCACCCAGCTCCTGTCCGCGGAAAGGAAAGCCTGCAGTTCAGGAGCCAAATGAACCTGCAGTCCTTTTGGCGGCAGCTGCTGACCCAAAAAGTCTCATCCGCGCGACCAAACGGTCAACAACTTAAAGCGTTCAAAGTGCATGAGAGCGGAGGAGAGTGAATGAGAGTTCACGATCAAACGGGAAAACTCTCATCACCTCTCATCAACTCTCATTACCATTTGATCCCTGCTTTAGAGCTAGTGCCATAACTTGATTTAGTAATGACTCCAGCAGCAGGTTTTTGTAGTTTTTGTAATTTTTCCGAGAGAAATGGCTAGAGCATCCAAAACTGCACTGCAGTATTGGAGGTGTGGCTGGATCGGGGCGCCGTAGCTTTTATAACTGTTGTTGTATCAATAGAAGGTCAGATAACGCGTTTGCGGCAATGTGAGCAAGGAACTGATTCAAGTTGGAGTTCTAGCCTGAAGTCGAGTCTACCATTGACCAAACAATTCCAGGTCAGATAACGCGTTTGAGGCAATGTGAGCAAGGAACTGATTCAAGTTGGAGTTCTAGCCTGAAGTCGAGTCTACCATTGACCAAACATTTCCGATTTGAATCACAGTAGAGCAAGGAAATGTGAGCAAGGAACTGATTCAAGTTGGAGTTCTAGCCTGAAGTCGAGTCTACCATTGTCCAAACAATTCCAATTTGAATCACAATAGAGCAAGGAAATGTGAGCAAGGAACTGATTCAAGTTGGAGTTCTAGCCTGAAGTCGAGTCTACCATTGTCCAAACAATTCCAATTTGAATCACAATAGAGCAAGGCAATGTGAGCAAGGAACTGATTCAAGTTGGAGTTCTAGCCTGAAGTCGAGTCTACCATTGTCCAAACAATTCCAATTTGAATCACAATAGAGCAAGGAAATGTGAGCAAGGAACTGATTCAAGTTGGAGTTCTAGCCTGAAGTCGAGTCTACCATTGACCAAACAATTCCAATTTGAATCTCAATAGAGCAAGGATCTGTGAAAAGGACTGCTCGCTGTTACAGCTGCCTACACCCCTAGATCCCCCCCCCCCTCTTACATTATGGGCTCCTCTCTTTCCGGGTCTTTACCATTTAAAAATCACTTTTTCCTGTCAGAGATATTTTGAAATCACACTTTGTATACGGAATTACACGTTTTCAAAATAAATAAATAAATGAATAAAATAAGAAAAATGAAAAACAAAGTGGCGCAATACAATATAGCGTCGCCGGCTTTTAAGAAACATTTTTCTTCAGGTTTCTGCTAAAAGCAACAACAAATGGAGTGAAGGTTAAATTAATATATTAAAGAACACGGTAAAAGTCAGTTTGGTCGGCCTTTTAGTTTACTTTTATAAAAGGAACATTGCAGTAAAACGTTATTCATAATTTATCGGAGCTGATATTGTTTCCCGACATAGATGATGACTACTCTTAATATTTCATTACGTAACAAAATTTGCATGGTGAAGTAAATGGAAAGCTTCTTTCTGTGTGATACAATAAACACTTGACAATTCGGATAATCTTATGAGATAGAAAAAAATAATGAATTATTTAATCTACAGGCAAGGTGCGAAGCTAGACGTATTGCTGAATAGTTGATAAACACACCAGTTGATAAACACACCAGTCCACTGATCTTAGCTTACAGGCTGGTAGGAGCAAAAACTGAAAGGTAGGTCTTGGAAATAATATTTGTGTGATAGATACTGTTTTTGATCTCCAGTATTAGAAATATGTAGCTATAACAGAGTATTTACTTAGCTTTCTATATTTTGTCTTGACGGAGTCTGTGAAACAGGTGATTTGTCCTAAACCTTTGGTTGGTTTTGCTTAAAGCCATTAACGAATCTCACAACTCGCTTCATTATCCATCGTTTACGGCGGTTTTCGTAATTCTCTGAACTCTACACTGACTCATAAAGTATTTTCAAATCGCTCCCTGAATCAAACATCTAAGCAACTTGGCGCCTTTTGTGGTTGGTAAGTGTTAGCTTTGCAATCTAAGGAAGCCACTAAAACACGGTTAGACGCTTTCTCCAGAGATCGTAAAATATAAAAACCAAAGTAAAGAAAGCTAAGGAAGTTACGCTGGAATTAGGGCCCACTGACAAAGTAATAAAGTTTGTACTTTTAACAATTTTCGTTTAAGACCCCTAAGGGTACACCTGGGACAGAAAGCGCTATTCATAATTTAGAAGTAGAATTATTATTTCTTCCACCTTGACCTTTCAATTAATTTCAAATTGAAGTTAGATGTCTTTTGGCAAGAAATAAGGAAAGAAAATGTAAGACACTAAAGTAAAAATTCCAAATGTTGAATATACAACTTAACACTGACCGATTTGAAATTTCCTCATGACTGTGAATAATTGCATTTCATGGCAGTTCATTAGAATGTGTAATGGTAAAGAAGGGAACGACAAAAGAGTTGAAAACTAATCGCATGCATTATAGATTATTTTAATATTGACTTGAAAGAAGGGCATCATTGGTGTTTATCACACGACTGGTCAAACAGTTGGTCATTTCTAAAGCATCCAGAGCAAATATCAATTTCTTTGCTGAAACAGCTGCCAGTCGAAACAATTTACCATCTAGTGCCGAAGCGCTGATTATTTACTCAACAATTGCATTTGACCAGAAGATTCCCTGGAAGGCAGTGATAGTTTGTAGAACAGGTAATGAGTAAGACACATGCCGGAACGACAGGGGGAGGGTCTGAGGAAGAGTAGAAGGGTTTACCCCTTCCCCCGGCCCTTTTTGCCCTTTGTTAACTTTTCATGATGCTTTTATATTTCAAAAAAAAATATTGAGGGTAATTTTATACGAGGTAGGCCAAGAACGGTCATTAAATCGGATTTTGTCATGTTTAATCCTCAGTGGGCATTTTTGTACATGACTACAGTACAATCTTTGTACTGTCTTTTTTGAGACAGTAAAGTGAGCTTACTGCGATCTATGAGCTGTCCAGAAAATTGGAGTGGTTGCAGTGTCATGTATTTTACTAATTTCAATGGTAACATGGCCATCACCCGTTCTTACGCGACACCGCCATATATGGAAAACAAATTCTCCCAACTAGCCGTCAATTTGGCGTCTTAAAATCGTAATTTCTTTATAGTATTATGCACAAAGGCTCTCTGCAGATATAGTATAAACAGTTGTTTACAGAATACTTTCTCGCGCCAGGTTGTGAAGTAATAAATCAAACACAAGACAGAGTGTTTCATCCGGATTTCCAAACGCCGAGAAGTGGGTTGTAAGAAAAAAGACAATTGCGAGTTTTTTTAACGGAGTTAGACATGGAAATCCTGATAAAAAAATGATTAACTTATTATCGAGAAACAGAAGGAATGAAAGAGGAATACAAGAGCTATGCAAATAAATATCGCATTATAATCTTATCTCCTTCACGCTTGTGATTTTCTTTGTTTAAGCCTGATGAATATTAGTAAGTTCGAGAAGTTGGTTTCCGTGTACATGCTCCTAATTAGATTTTAACCAAGTTCTGAAGAACTAAGTTCGTAGAACTTGGCAGCTGAGATGGAAAACTCAGATACATTCATAGTGAAAATATATTACTTTTTTCTTTTGTCTCTCTAATTATAGCTAAGCAGCTCTGTAAAAATAATTATTTTACCCGCCTCGATTAGCTTTCTATTTTGCGCGTTAGCTTCGAAATAAAAAATGTTGTTGAAAATATGTTGGTGCGAACTTAGAAACCTAGTTGGAAAAGTTGGAACCAACTTCGCAAACTGACACGGAGAAGAAGTGTAGGGGTACATAACAAGATAAATGTGTCGTTTTTGTCAATGCCAACCCGTGCGTGACGCGGGCTACCTGTGTTTGAATTCCGAGCTCCTGGTGCCAAAAAAGATGGCGGCCTACACGAACAGCGATTCTCTCCAAAACCTGCAAGTTTTGGCGAACGTTTTGACAATTTAGGGCAAGAAATAAGCTAGGAAAACTTCTGGACTTCCAAATATGGTAAGTAGAAACTTCCATATAAGGAAATTTCTTGATATGAGGCCATGTTACACGCGGCAAATTTTTCTTGCAACGCAACGCACGCAACGCAATGGTGATGATTTAAAAATCATTGCGAGATGCCACGGGCTATGTTACAAGATCGCAATATTTTTGCAACTTGCAATGCGCCCACATGGAAAATTACAGAATACAGCGGCACTATCCAAGTCAAGCGCGTTGATTGTCTAATTCAGGAAACCATTGCGGTGGCAAATTAGGGGTATCCCTTTGAAATTAATGCGAACTCAAAATTATAAAAATGCTGTTTGCTTCTTGCCGTGAATAAAAGCATTATAAAGAAACAAACAGCAGAAATGACTTTTTGGTATCTTTCTGCATTGACAGCACTCGCGATTCGCCAAGCATTGTATTAAAAAAAGAGATTCTGAGTTCTAAGTCTTGACTAAATTATTGACTGAAGTTGGGAAACTGTCATATGTTCCAACAGCTGGTTCTTATGGCATCTGCATTCTCAGTGTTTTTTCCCTCAATTATTATACGGCTGTGACGTCATTTGACCATATAAGTTCATAATTGAGTGCAGATATGGAGCCGTATTACTTGCGCGCGCACTTGAATGGCTTCCTGACCATGTGCTAGTCAAATCACGTACGTTTTCTAGTGAATCTTGAAAAGAAAAGAAAATATTTTTGTTCGTCGTATAATACACGACTCATTAGATGTTTTTTCAAGTAATACAGACGGGCATTTTTACTCATTGCTTGCATTTTTCCGCACCTCTTCGGAGCTCGGAAAAATACGTCCGCTACACGTAAAATATCCGCCCGTACGTATTACATGAAAAAACATCTAAAGTTTATTATGATCAGTATTGGTCATGCTTGTTTACCTTTTGTGTTTTTCTTTTCTTCTTATTTTACGAAATATCGCTCATCGCTTCTGATATCAATAGTTAATTCCCGAAGATTACACCGATGGTCAGACAATTCTAGACCGCAAAAACTAACACGTAGAGTACAAAGCTCCTTAAAACTCAGAGTGAAGAAAAAAGAACAGAAAAACAAATCAAAAAATATGAAATAGAAAAAATAATGAATTAGCTACATGAAAATACGACAAAGCACACCCTGAAAAAAAACTAATACGTCTATATCTTATCATTTTCTACTTAAACCTGTCAGTGGCCTTGTTCATAAATGGTTCATCTGTCACAAGCAGGATATGTCTTGTCTTCTAAAGTGACTTAACTGATGCTTAAAGCTCAATAACTCGGGCAATTATACCACCTGGCCCAATAGTTGAACATTTAGTTTAATTCTGATTACTTTTCTGGTTATTTATGGGTCCAAAATGTCTGAAGTATGGATGATTTAAATTCTGCTATTAGGATGAAAAGACTCCAGAAGATGATTCGGGAAATCAAAACTCATTTGTATGTTTTTCGAATTTCCATAACCCATGTTAGAATAAATGTGATGGATTGAAGCTGCCGGCCTGCAATTTGTGATGCAAAGCAAAAGTTATAGGTGGGTACATTACGTTTTGAAATGTTAGTACAATCTATACACTATCAAATGTGAAAAATAAACGATTTTAATCCTGCACCAATAATGAAAAATAGAAATGTACAACGTCATTTGGATATTACTTTTGTCGGAACTGCACAAAAATAATAAGGCAAAAAATTATAAGCGAATATAATGTGATGTGAGATCTCGATTGTGAAAAAGTGGCAAACTGAAAACTGTTTAACTGACATTTATTTATTTCGGCTCGCGAATCTATAATTAAATTGAGGAAACGTGTGCAATATTGACACACCAAGATCTAAAGTCGTTTTCCGACTAATGCGCTTAGAAACATAATAGCACAAATCTGTTTTCGACAATTGACTCAGCAAATAAGCACCCGAAGGCAAATTATGCCCGAGACGCAAAGAGTTGCGCAGGGATTCCAGTATCACAGGGTATTTCGGCAGAAATCCATTCTTGGGAAAAGCTGAATTTCCCATGGTAGAAAAGGGAAGTGTGCCGATTTCCCATGGCTATCCATGTGAATTCCGAACAGTTCCCTTGCGTGCGCCTTGGGAAATTCAACTTCTCGTATTGATGAGTTTCTGCAGAAATTCCCTGTGATGAGGGTGTTGCTGTAAAATAATAATATTAAGAACACGGAACTGTCTCCCCGACAATCTTAGATCAGATCATGTCACCCTTACTCAGTTTAAATCTCGTACTCTATCAGTAGTATTTTTTGAAATATTTTTTGATAATGACGACCCGCGCACTTTGAAATCAGTTTGCTGCCATCTGAGCTTTTGCCTATCTTATTTGATCTCACATCACGGCGCGCAAAGGATTGTTTGCCAAAAGGAAATATTAAGAACATGGAACTGTCTCCCCGACAATCTTAGATCAGATCATTTCACCCTTATTTAGTTTAAAGCTCGTACTCTATCAGTAGTATTTTGATGCTCTCAGAAATATTTTTGATATTGACGACCCGCGCACTTTGAAATCAGTTTGCTGCCATCTGAGCTTTTGCCTATCTTATTTGATCTCACATCACGGCGCGCAAAGGATTGTTTGCCAAAAGGAAACTTTCCTATGTCCAGCGAAAGATACCCACATTTTCGCAGTTCACAACAAAACAAGATTAATGATCGTACACGTCAAACCCAGTTTATATTTGATAGAAGGCAACATTTCTGAGGAGATGGAAACGTTTTTATGCTCAATTGCAATTTCTCGGTGACGTTATCAAAAAGCTAACTTCTAAACCAAGAGACCTACTCTGTCATTTCTGTGATGAATATAACTCTATTCAAGGATTTGTCACACGAAATTTCGGCACCTTTTGCCAAGTAGTTCTCAAGATAACGCCAAAGCTATTTATGTCACGCAACACCAGTCACGTATTTTGAACTTGCCGTATTTCACTCGATTTGCACCGTTCTTACTTTTTTGGCACGTTAGCATGTTATAAAAGTTCATATTCTATTCTTATAATTTGGATTGAAAATAGCGTCGTTTTGGAGACCCGATAATTGGCCGCCATTATGGAGCCCCCCTCACAAGGAATTCGAGCGGAAATCTAATCGAAACGAGCAAAACTTGTGCGGACTCTATCCTGCCTAAATATATGCGCGCGCTGATATTTATTCATGAGCCTTCATTGTAAAATCTATATGTTACCAGCTGACTTTTGTGTAAAAGCTGCAGTCAAACTCCGTGATCTTTGCGATGCGAAGCGAGAGTTCGAATAGTGTTTACGATTCAGATAACACATCGAGTGAACCCGAAGCGATATATATCATATTTGAACAAGAGAAAATGATATTTTTTCTCTTGATTTGTATTAATAAAAGAAAAAAATTGTGTATGTTTTCAGAAAGTTCGCGATTATCTGATGTGTGCACTCTTTATAGCTAGAAGTTTCTGAATGTTTTTGTGATAGGGCGGATATGGTTCTAATTACGCTTGGTGCAAACTGCGCTTGTACAAATTTATTGCGGCCAAGACTAGAGGCGATTTCTTGGATTTTTCTAAACTAATCAACTGAAAATGCGGCCTACGTAATGTCAGGAAACACACAAATATAGGTAGTTGAGAATACTTTGAACCTTTCAAGTGCCAGCACTCCAGGCGATGACGTCATTGCCGCTGGCGACAATAACTTCGCAAGCCATCCAGCTAGGAAACTTTTTATTGCAAATCAATACATTTACAACAATGCTATGTTTTTATAGTGCTATGTTTTTATGTTATAATCTTCCCGAGAGTCTCGGATCAGCAAATATCTCTGATTGAATTTTTTCGAATGTAATTGCAAATGACATCGCTACACTGTAGGAAGAATACTTATGTGAATGAAATATTTGTTTTCAGCACTGGACGAAATAATGGATTTGCTCAGGTTTGTCCTGCGAGCAAATTTGATGCGAATTTGGTGCTCTATGTTTGCTTCGAATGTGAATTTGAGCAAACATGGTAGCAATTATGAACTTTAGTCCTTGAGCAATTGTCAAGTAAAGTTAAAAGTTTGCTATAAATTTGCTACACTTTTAGTTGAGAATGCGAATGTGTATGTTTGCATCATATACGCTGCATGTTCGTTTCATAGCAAATATGTTTCATATTTGCTCCAGTTTTGCTCGACTAGTCAAATATCAAATATAGCATACCGCGCAAATTCGATGCGAACGTTCAGCGAATACAATGTTTGCTTCAAATGCGCTCTGCTAGTAACACTGTACGTCCGGTTACGTCTGATAATCCCACGTGACCTGGACAAGGTTTCCGCTCCGATCTAGTGACGGTTTGCATTCATTCGAATTTGAGCGCCTATCGAAGGCAGACTTTCAACCGTGTGTTATAGAACTCTATCACGCAAATTGTCGCGTTTGCAAGGTTGTACTCGCAACAAAAGTACGCCAGATGATTGCTAATAGACCGATCCCTATTTTGACGATAGCTCCGCCCACTTGTAGCAAACAATAGGACGTTTTCCCTACGGAATTCAAAATGTCCGAGCAACAAACTTGAATATCGAAGATTTTTCAATAATAATTCAGCTTTTCAAGATAAAAATATAAAATCCAAATTGCATGCAACAACTTCTAAGACCTCCCTGCAATCGGTGTCTTTTCCGTGCTCTATGCCAAAGATAAAATTTGGCTTGTCCGACGTAGCAACAGTAACTAGGGGTACAACAATGAATGCGGGATCGGTGAATTTCGCAAGCAAAGGACACTCACATGGCACTGCTTTGTAGCAATCCAGCGAGGACAGGACGGTGATTTCACATGAGGTAAAAATGAACGGGTTTATGTGCCGCAAAGTTTATCTACAACATCTCACGTGAAGAGGCTTTTGCGTATTTTTGCAGCCGAAAATAGACTGAGAACTTAGATATAGTACTTCTATTTGGTAGCTTTCGCTAATACTAGAAGGGCGGGCAAGAGACGTTTAAAGCCTCCGAAGGTGGGCTGGTGTCTTCAATGCCCGTATTGCAGGCAAGGCGGTCTCTTTAAAGCTAGACAGAGTGTTAGAGGAGGCAACGGTGCACGGTAAAGAGTTCCAGACTCTAATTGTTCTTGGGTTAAAGGAGTAGCTAAAGGACTGCAGGTTTGACTGAGGATGCTGGTATGCCAAGGAGTGTCTACGTGTTGATCTAAGACTGTTATTTCGAGCTAAAGTAGCAGGCAGATGACAATTTACAACTCCGTTTCTGAATTTGTATAGAAGAGCCGTCTGGTTTAGCAAGCGCCTATGTTCAAGGCTGTCCCAGTTTAGTGACTTCACTAACTGGGTTGAGCTCGACTTGATGGAATAGTCACCTAGCACAAAACGGGCGGTGTTCTTCTGCACCTGTTCCACGCGCTTCGCATCAGCGTCGGACTGAACGGGCTCCACGAGGAGGACGCATACTCTAATGATGGTCTTACGAGTGAAAAGTACGTCTTTATCTTTACTTCTTGGGAGCACGGCTTTAAAGATCTTCTGAAGAGGCCTAAGGTCTTGTTGGCCTTCGCCGCCACCTTAGTACAGTGTTCCCCCCAACGTAAGTTTCCCGTACACTTCACTCCAAGGTACTCACAGTTGCTGACTTGCGTGAGCGCTTCCGAATTGACAACATAGGTGATATGAGAAGGTTTGCGTTTATTTTCGTGACTCTGAGCAAGTGGCACTTGGTGATGTTGAAATCCATTTGCCACGTTTTTGCCCACTTTGAGAGCCCATCCAGATCATTTTGTAGCGTTTGGTGGTCTTGCTCCGTCTTTATTGCCCGGTAAATCACCGTATCGTCAGCAAAAAGCCGTATCTGCGAGTGAGACGAATTTTCAATGTCATTGATATAAAGCAGGAAGAGGGTAGGGCCTAATACGGAGCTCCAGACAGATGTACTGGAAGAATGAGTTCCATTCACAGATACAAATTGCGTACGATTTCGCAAAAATCCAGATATCCAACCATGCGTTTTCCCAGTAATACCGTACTGATTCAGCTGTAAACCAGTTTGGCATGGGAAACCCTATCAAAAGCCTTGGAAAAGTCCAGTAGCAGGGCATCTACTTGACCATGTTCATTAAGAGTACTCGCCCAGTCGTGGAAGGTCAGGACCAATTGTGTCTCACAAGACGGACCAGCTCGAAATCCATGTTGGAGATCAGACAAAATCCTGTTGCTGGATAGATGTTTATTGAGATGGCTGAGGACGATGTGTTCCATGACTTTACAACAGATACATGTCAGGGAGACAGGTCGGTAGTTTTCTGGATTATCCTTGCTCGATTTCTTATGCACAGGTAGAACCATAGCTATTAGCCAGTCATTCGGCAAGGATCCGCTGTTGTAGCTTTGTTGGAAAATATATGTCAGCATGTCAGATACCCCGTTTGATAGATCTCTCAGACATCGAGGTGAAATTCCATCAGGGCCCGCCGATTTAGATGTATTCAAATTTGCCAGCAGCTTAAGAACACCGGGTCGGGAAATCTCAATATCGCCAATATCGCTAACACCAGTAGAAAGAGAGGCAGGGATCTGCCTTATCCTTGTCAGAAATAGATATGGAGTCCCCACGACGAAGTGATGGTATGCCAGACACAATTCAATCGAAAATTGACAAAGTCAAAATGCTGCTAGTAACTTATAGGCTTCAATTTGAGTTGTTCAGTCAGAAAGTTTGAGCTGCGCAGTAACAATAAACCGGGAAAGCTTTATCCAACTATTTCTGCTTTATTTCTGATCACACAACTCAAAATAAAGCCTATACTATCAGCATTTTAACTGAATCAGTTTGACAATTTCCGGTGGAATATTTTTGCAGCAACACTTTATGCAATTTTTGGCTTCGTGTGAGAGTGTTGTTTAGATAAACGTCTTTGTGACCGACTGACGGCATCCCACAAACTCGCTCGTTTTAACTTCAAGTTACTGGACTACCACAAAGCAGTGCTGTTTGAGGATCTTAGATTGACCAAAGATGGTACGTTCGATTAGAGGCCTGTTATTGGACCAAAACTCGCCTATTCCCGCCTATTCTCGCCTATTCCCGCCTGTTCTTGCCTATTACCGCCAAGCATTTTAGACCAAAATTTTCTGTTCTCGCCTGTTCTCGCCTATTCCCGCACATTCCGACCTCTTCTCGCTTATTACTGTATCCCATTTTTGGCAATTCCTGCCTCCTCCCACCATACGGTCTCAAATTTTTTTATTTGCCTGCCCTTCTGTAAATAGCATTTCACAGTCTACATTCACTAAGCTTGTAAGCTTTTAACTGCATTCAACTGCCTTCTGATAATCAAATCTCTAGTTACTTTAAGCTGTCAATCAAGATTCTATGCATAGACTGTAATCAACAAGCTTGATTATTGCAGTTAAATTATAAGTCAAGCTAAGGTGAAAAATTGGTATTTCCAGAAATTGTAGCCATTCCTATTTTATCATTGCAGTCATGTTAAAAATTTCATTAAAAAAATTGTGCAGAATGGCTGGAAGCTTATTTATAATAATATAACCAATTCTTTGTGAAGCTTACAGTAGTATCAAGGAGTGGTTCCAGAAAGTATTATACAAATTTAGCGCCTTCTCATTGGCAGCAGGATTATTTCCTGAACAAAATCGTATTATTCAAGGGGAGACGATTGGCACGATCTCATTCCGGAACTAATCCTGCTGCCAATGAGAAGACGCTGAATTCACCATCCAATGATAGGAGGCCCCGAAGCTCCGCCTTTGGGACTGAAGTTTTTGATTGATAGAACTGAGAATCCTAGTGAGTGTCCCCAGGGTGATGTTTCAGCAAGAGACAGAGACTAGAATCACGGAGGCAAAACAAACTACAGTGAAATAACCTAAATATGACTTCAAACTTGATTCGAAAACACGGAAACTTCACCCTGGGACCAGGGTAGGAGTACACGTTTTTACTGTCAATTTTACTGAGTTTTTCTTACTCAGCACTGGCAATCAAGCTTCAAAAGTCATAAAAAAGGATCCAAAAGTTACATCAGGTCAGATCTTTTAATGCCAAAAACCAATAAAAATTATTTGATTTCAATGTTCTATGTATTATTTTTAGAAACTTCATCATATTAATAATTTCATTTTAGCTGAAACCAATGAAGCGAAAGTAAATAAATGTCAATAGGTCTCAAATTGACTGAACGTTTCATCACCAGATTTGTTTCAACAACTTCGAATTTCTGTGTTCACTAACCTTTTAGTGTGATTGGGTATATCCCAGTTTCCGCCCCTCCCCCATTTTGCTCTTTGAATACTGTTTGGACCATATTCCTTCACCTGACACAGCAATGAATTTCCAAATGAATTTCTTAATGCCTTTTAGGCTGAATCCATCCATAAAATCTCTTTCCAGAAACGTAATTGGCGGCCATTTTATTTGTTTGACTTGACCTCGTTACCAGGGAGTAAGGGTTTATCCACAGGCCGCCCAAAACACTGGGTCGTGGGTCGCCGGGTCGTGTGGGTAATTTTCAAGATGGCGCTGTGGCGAAGGTGAAATATTATTATGATGGAATCAATTTGTGTGAGCAAAAGCAAAACTCACTGCTTTTGCTTATCTTACGGTAAAGAAAGGTAAGGACGTTTTTTTGTGATTCACTTTATGGTTTTATTTAGAGCTTACCAAACTGAATAATACATTGATAATCACAATTTTAGAGACTTTTTGAGCAAGCACATGATTTACAACAACAAAAACCCACCAAGTAGAAACCAATGAACTTGCCTCCCGCTTGATTTACTTACTCGGGGAGGAGTTTCCGAATAACTGGGATATTTTCCCAATGAATTTGTATTGCACAATTTTATTGCACAATTGTTTTCTTCCTTTTAGAATATTGAAAAAAATATCTTCCTCATACAATTATTTTTCCTCCCATTATAACTTTTCTCATGGTATACACATGTCTAACTTTGTAGATATAAACTGTAGCTATAATTAAAGGGAAATGGTATCTTGGTACATTGTACATTTTTTCTCTCACTCTACTTTTGTCTTACAGTTAATAGATTCCATTCATTATTCCATTATTTATTACATTGCTCAATCCAAAAATACATTTTAAAATTCAATGTTAAAAATGCTAATTTTTTAAGAAATTTGATTTCCAAATATGCAATTTTTACCAAGAGTAATTATTTAAATGAATAATGTTCATATTGTGTTGAACATTGCGTTTTTGGATTGAGTGATAAAATCAGTAATGCTGTTATGAATTCAAATAATAATTTGGATGGATGTATTTGGGTTGTGAAGTGCCTTATACATTTTTCTACTTTCACTTATTCTTGCCTTGTGCCTATTCTCACCTGTTCTTGCCTATTACCGCCAAGCATTTTAGACCAGAATTTTCTGTTCTCGCCTAATCCTGCCGGCCAATTTTTGCCAAAATTCTCTATTCTCGCCTATACTCGCCTATTCTCGCCTATTCTCGCCTATTCTTGCAGGTCAATTTTTGCCCAAATTCTCTATTCTCGCCTATTCTCGCCTGTTCCCGCTGTGGGAATAGGCGAGTTTTGGTCCAATAACAGGCCTGATTAGATTTCATTTTGCAAATAAATACTGGTTATCCCGTGAACTACGCTTGAATATGAACTGTGCAAACAATATGTAAACCGGGATGTAAACACGATGTTCTCTATTAAATTTGCCTTTTTGTGCAATCATAGTGCAAGCTAGCATTTGCAGTACATTTGCTCACAGTCTAACATTGAACTTTGGCACACGTAAACATAAAGCAAACATAAAGCAAACGCGATTGTTGCAGTTATGTTTACTGCTAAGCAAAGTTGATGCGAATATACGTGTTTGTATACCCTTTTGTAAACTGAGCAAATCTGATGTAAAAGCGGTCTTCACCAAATTTGTATGATGGTAAATATGATGCGAATTCAAAAATTGCATTTGCGCAAATGTATGCGAAGATAAGCAAATATGGAATTCACTTCACTTTTATCACTACTTTACACATGTCAGTGAATCCATTTTTTCGTCAAGTGCAGTTTGCTGGACACAAATTCCAAGAACAACTCCACGGCGATACGAATGAATGTAGATGGTAGAATGTCTGTGCCGACTCTCGTCATGGCACTTGGTTCAGTTTTTCCACAATAAAATATTTAATTTTGACCTGAATAATTATTGCTACAACATTGTCAATTTCCAGATGGCAAGTACTACACATAAATTCCAGCAGAATACACGTGATGCTTTTTCTAGTAAATTAATATCTTCTTCACCTCGAAGCATTACATGTGACTTTCCATTGCTGTTCAAAGTGTCTCGGATCAGCGAGGATCACTGAATGAATGTTTTTCATTCGAAATACAATTAGAAAAGACCACTTGAAGATAATAAATAAATTAAGTAACTTCGACATGAATTCAAAAGTCACTCCACTTTTGCTTGAATCCTCCAAGGAAAACTGAATGTATTTGGAATTTCTAGCGTGGTACTTGGTTCAGTTTTCGAGGAATGAGACATCAAAATATCCTCTCTCGAATCACATGGCTCATCTTGCGAAAATATCTCAGGAATAGTCAGTGAGTTAAAAGGCGAACCCGGGAAAATGCAAAGCTTCATCATTGATCTGGATGCAAAGTACGGATGTTCATCAAGATTAGTTGAAGTTTTCAGCTTTCCTCGTTTTCCGATCAGCAAAAATATAATTACAAAACTCCGCTGTCGTTGCCGTCACTTTCAAACAGAATTGCAACTTCAGAGTTTGTATGTGGGGAGGGGGTTATTTTCTCTTTCTGCGCATGCGAAATAACAGCAGGTCAGCAGCTTCACTGAGGGCTCAGCTCAAGATTAGTTTGCGAAGAGATGTATGGCTGGAATTCCTTGTGCTCTGCTAGGGCTCCAGCATGGCGGCTCCATACAATTACTCGTACAAAATGGCGCACATTCACTTGCTAATATCTCGCTCGGAAAGTGACCAATCGACCTAAAATTTACCCAGGAAACATTATTTTGTATATTCTTTATAGCGGAGCTCCTGCGCGGGCCGAAGGCCCGCGCAAGCGGAGCACCATACCTAAGGAAAAAACGTATAGTATACTATCGAGTTGATTTTTGAACGTCACGGGCATTATGGATCATTTTAATGACGTCATTGATGACGTTAGGGCATGTGACCTTGGTGTAGAGTTCCTCTTATGGTCTTTGAAACTTTGTCCAAGTTTGGCTTCTAAAGAAGCTACCCTTCGGGAGATATGATTTTTTCTTTATTTTTCTGGTATTAAACCTATAGCGTACGCCGTCCGTCCGTCCGTCCGTCGTCCGTCGTCCGTCGTCCGTGTACACATGAGAACCCTGTGGTATACAAAGAAAAAATCATATCTCCTCAAGGGAACATGCTAAGACAACCATACTTGGGATATTTTGTCTATGCCACAAGGGGGGTGGTGTAACCCGGACACGTGATGTGACGTCATCGATGACGTCATCAGTGATTGAAAAATGAATATCTCGTGAAGGGAAGACTCTAAAACAACCAAACTTGGGTAGTGTAGTCTAGGCCACCAGATGAGCGAAATGAGGTGGTCACGTGATATGACGTCATCGATGACGTCATCTATGCTTGAAAAATCAATATCTCGTGAAGGAAAGACTCTAAGACAACAAAACTTGGGTAATGTAGTCTAGGCCACCAGATGAGCAAAATGAGGTGGTCACGTGATATGACGTCATGTATGCTTGAAAAATCAATATCTCGTGAAGGGAAGACTCTAAAACAACCAAACTTTGGTACTGTAGTCTAGGTCACCAGATGAGCGAAATGAGGTGGTCACGTGATGTGACGTCATCGATGACGTCATCTATGCTTGAAAAATTAATATCTCGTGAAGGGAAGACTCTAAAGCAACCGTGTAAACCATGTACACATGGGAATCCCTTTCATTCACACAGAAAAAAATATAACGAGGAGCTCCGCTTTTAGCCAGTGGCTAAATCTATATATTATAATTATATTAGGCATCCAGTGTTTAGAAGTTAATTTAGAGAAATAGTTTGAATATTTTGAATCATTTACTTTATAAGGAAGTGACAGGAGTTCCTTTTATGATAAGAATTTCGGCAAATATAGCAAGAAAACTGTTAAATTGTGAATGAAAACTTGCAGGAATCACAGGGATTCGAGTTCTCGATCTGTCCACAGTTGGGTTTGGCTTGGTAACCACGCTAAAATACCCATACTAGCCCGCGCGCGTCTCGACCGAGTCCTCTCAAGTGCATTCAGCAAAAACTGACTGATGCCTGTTATCATGGAAACAAAACATGACGTCCGCTTGACAACATCTATCTTGGATCCTCTAAATTCGATTTGGTCGATATTCTGGTGTCCACAATTGTGTTTCCTCGGAAACTGGAATTTTTCTATTTTTTCACGGCCGGCTGATACCACTGGGGATACGGCCTATTGAGACCAGTCCGTTAAGCTACCCTGGAACGTTGCATCGCTGTATACACATTTCCCAAGTTTTACATATTTCCACTAGACCACGGACACAAAACAGTCCATCACCATAGCTGGATAGAGGAGCCTAAAATTAGTAAAGTGGGAAATTTTGAGTGGAAAATCTTTTGAAACGACGTCGTATTTGCAAAATGACTATATGGGGCGAGCCGCGCGGGTTCCCTGTGGATGCTCAAAATAGATCAGGCCTGGCTGCTAAGCTAGATCCAACATGGGGGATGCTTTGAAATATCGAGTTCCTAAAATGCCTGAAGTTCTCGCTCAAAATTGGGTGTTTTTCTGACAAATGCCGCCGAAATTCTTTTAGAAGGGGATCTACCGTCACTTCCTAATAAGGTAAATACTTCCAAATAAGGTTTTGGCCGTTGAGTGTTTAAAAAACGACGGTTTTGATCAGGGTATTTTTGATGTAACGTTCGCGATTTTAGTACCAGCTCGTTCGGCTAAGACGAGAAATGCCTCCCCCGCTTCCGGTACCGGCCGGTTAATTGACACTTTTTTTAGGCCCACGAGTTGGGTAGTGTCTTGTAAGCGTTTCGCGAGTCGAGTCTGTGATCGACTGTGAGTTGAGTTTGTGAAAGTCTTAATCGAACCAGCCCAGCGTGTTTTAGTCGCCCCGCGATACTTACATACCGGGTATGCAAACTTTGAAGGCTTGGTCGCAATTCCTATACGATCGTACACAAAATACGAGAGATTTTCCAGGCTACCTCATTCGTTATTTCAAAGGATTTTTCTCTGAAACTTTCCCAATTTACTAATGTTAGGCTGCTCTATCCAGCTATGGTGATGGATTTTTCCGTGGAAATATGAAACAATTCAGAAAGGTCTATTATGAATAATCAGAATCATATAACTTAGTTGAAACATGCAACTGCGAACCAATAAGCTGTGGATTATTCGTGGCGAGTTTATGACAATATTTGGTCAATAATGAACTCTCGCCTGCTTACCCAAGCAGGTTTTCTTTTCATAATATTTCATTTTTTGCTCAAATAAAGTAGAGCAACAGTGGTAAGTTATAGTATACTAACATTTAACATCTTGAAATCCTTTAACAATCATTTTCAAAATCTGTCCAATTGTGTATTGCGCAAATATTCCGCAGCTTAGTAATAAAGCAAGGTATGTTTGTTACACGTTTCAACTCGCTTATATGTTTCTGGTATAATCAAGAGTGGATTAACAAGAGTTAGAATCTTTCGTAGAGTATTTGTCCACATCACAGTCAGGAAAGTGTCTATTTTTAGATTTGAATTTCGCGCGCGAAAGTATTCGAATGCTCAGGTTCGAATGCTCGTATACCCAATACACAACAAATAGAGAATATCCTACCTTATCTTTGCGACTTTAAAGGTTTTTCGATTGATCTGCGATTTATTTTAGGCTGGATCTCACAGCTGTTTGCGTGGCGAGAAAGTGGGAACCCTGTGGATGACGAATTTTCGTGGCAATCCTAGTTCTAAAAATAGACACTTTTCTGACTGTGATTCGGGCGTACATAGTAAATATGGAAACTCTTGGTAATCCACTCTTGGTATAATAGCGGAACTCCTGTGGAGCCCCATTGGCTAATGTGTGAAAAAAAAATTAAAAAAAAAATTTAAAAAAAAAATTAAATTTTTTTTTTTAAAAAATTAAAAAAAAAAAATTAAAAAAAAAATAAAAGTAACCCATCGAGCTGTATTCAAGTGGTTGTATTTTCCGTTGGACAGCCGCTGGTGTACCGTCGGCTTATTTCTGAGTGCGTACACGGTCTGTTGCCATGGGTTACGATATTCAGTTTTCGCCGCGGCCCTTGTGCAAGCCAAGATTTCGTCCGCCATCTGCAGTTTCTTGTAGCTTGTATCATTGTTATTGGCCACAAAACTTTGAAAGAACTTTCGGGCATGTTCGGAAAAGATACATGAAGCCTTTGGGTTACCTGTCTTTGGTTGCTGGCAGAATGGACTGGGATCAGGGAAGGATGAGTAATCGATAAAGTGGTTTATTCAGCCGGGATCATACCAGAAAGAAATTAAGTTAAGAGGTTTAAAATCAAGCTATGAATCATTTTAGATTGCAAAAACAAGGAAAATAATTTGCAGCTTTGTTACAGCTCAAGCACGGAATAAATTTAATTGGCATAGACACAGAATTCTCACGGAATTTAGCCAGCCTTTGCAGTTGGCTTGTTCAAGAAAAGAAAACATGTCGCTCGAACTGTTAGGAGAAAACTCAATATGTGTACATGGAAAGAACAATGTACGACTCGCTTCTCAAGGACATCCTTGGAGCTGAATAAGTTTCTAACGACAGAAATGCTTTGGCATCAAGATTCCTTCAAGAAGAAAAGATACGATATTCAGGTAAGTTTTCAAGTAAGTTAGTTCCAAAGTTGATTGCTTTGCTCATCTCTTTGCTTATAGGGCGCATGTTCTCCATTGAAAATGCAACACATGAATCTCTAGGATATCAATCATATTTAAACTACTCTATCTATACTTCATATCCCTTGTACTTGCAATACGATAATTGTAAATACACATTGGAATCATGTCTTTAATTTTACTATTGGAAATTAGACTTAATTAACTCAATATTTGAAGCTTGGCTTTGTGGATGAGACTACATGTGTTTTGGTGAAAACGTTTTTGCTGAAAAGGGGTGCTTGAAATCATAGACAGAAATCAATAATGATTGACTGTAACATTGTATCATGATAATACAGCTTAAAGTTGGTGGCCAGCATCACAGCCACCTGAAAGACAAAAGCATTTTCCACTCTTTTAATCCTCTGGTAATGTCATTTTTTGTCAACAGAGATCAGGCTAAGACATTTTATTTATTAGGCAGTTTGCTAGAAAATGCAAGGGATTTTCTCTGCTCACATGAATAACAAAGTTCCCAGGCACAACAGGCTTTGGCAATAAAAACAATCCCCCAACCCCTGGACATTTGCTACAAGCTAACTTTGCATTTATGGAGCGTGGGAGAAAAATTGCTCACATTTCCTAATAAGCTGCCTTCAAATAAAGAAAGTGTCTCGGCCTGAACTCTGTTGACAAAAAAATGTTATTACAACAGTAAATACTTTAAAACAGTGGAAACATGTTTGTCTTTCAGTTGGCCAAGACGCTTTTATTCACTCTACATTTTTTATTCCAATTTAGCTTGTAGATCTCATTTCTACAAGCTAATTCTAAAAAAACAAAGTTCTAACCCTACCTACAGACAAATAAAAAAAATAATTTGGGTCAGGACTTTTTTCCCCGCAAGCAGATTACCCCTGATGGACATTTTGCACATTACCCCAGGGTAAAACCAAACAACCAATCTGACTCCGAAGGGGCAGGGAGGAATGCTTGTGTACATTTTCTTATTTACTTCTACCTGGAATATGCTATTATGCAAAAGATACTATCATCTTTCTTTTTTCTTGCATGGGTCTTACAGGAACGTCAACTCTCCCGGTTTTGCCAGGCAGCTCAAGAGTTTTTGCTTCGTTTCCCGGCAAAAATTCAAGATGACTGCCATACATTTACTGTATTTCTCCCGGGAATATTTCAGGAAATTTAGCCATTTCAAGACAATCTCCAGATTTTTAAAGTCCCTGCATGGTTTGCCGTCCCTGGTCTTAGAGATTCCATGAAATGAATGATTTTCTGATTTTCTTGCTAGAGGTCTGGAATCTTAGAATTCAGACTTAGGTTAAGATTTGTCACCACACTCTAAATTTTCTGTGGAATTTTAAATAATGCTGTTTCAAGGACTTTAAAGTTACTTTAAGGTATCAGTTATGGTATTTGATGATCCAGTCCTCCAAGCCAGTAAATTTCTTTACTGACTAGGCTACTTAGCTGTAGGTGTCCCGTTTGACTTTGATTTTTTTTCAGTTCTCAGGTGCTGATGCTAGGGCTGGTTCACAAATGAATTGCAACACAAGGTGCAAGAAGGTAGCCAAGACTTTTTCCAGGGCATCAGCTAACCCATCCTGTAACTCTAGACTCCATTTTCACTAAGCACTGTGAAAAAAACCCTGGAATTTAAGAGGTCATATCTAGCCTGCTTGTGGCTTGGTCCATATAAACAAAAACAGACCACCTTTCCAGAAGTATTTTTGTAACAATCTTGTAACAAAAAAAAAAAAGAATGCAACTCATCAAATCACAAGGATAGCGTACTCAAACTCTTTCCTTTTTGTTGTTCGCATAATTATGAAATCCCATGTGCAAAAAAGCAAAATTTCAAAATACTTTGTGATTATTTGTACTTATACTTTCAACTAGACCATGAATTTGTAACTGTGTGACTACGTCAACCGGGCCATTTTGTAAGAAGTTAGCCAATCAGAAAGCAAGTACAGAACAAAGGATCTCCACTTTCTTGAGATTTCAGACATCGAAATATTCACTTTTCTCTAAAAATTGTGGAAATTATGGGCAGAAATAACTTCAAAACACTTAATTACTCATCGTCAGATATATTGCAGGTATTAAATTTGCTTAAAATGGTTTGAATCTCTAAATGACAAACTTTTTACGGGATGGCCCGGTTGACGTAGTCGCACAGTAATCAGTATTGTGATTCAAACATGCCTCCTTTTTAGACATTGAACCAAGCTTCCTGTGCTTTTTGTCTGCCTCGTTTCCAGGTTCTTGACCATGAAAAACACAGTGGAAAATGTGCATACCATCCATTCTCAAGTGTATCTGAATTCTAGTTGAGTTTTAAGTTTTCTAGGCCAATAGAAATATCAAAAAACTTACTGGAATTCCAAATATGGTATGCAGATATTTCCTTATAAGGAAGTTGGAGAAAGTCGACACTTTTTCAAGGGAACTATCTTGATATGTTATTCCAAAGCAGGATGTCACTTTATAGTGGGTGAGGCGGCTATGCTCATTTTTCTGTTGGTAGTTTTTCATTTACTTTTACTTTAACGAAGCATTCATTATTTATGCCAGGGGGTGGGCTGGCAATTATTAAGGGGGCCCATGTTAAATTTGGCACATTCAAGTAGGGGATCACCAGAAGATATGAAAACACTTGTGAGGGGTCATCTACATTTTGTGGCAGCAACGTTATGTTAATTTAACATATGGATACAAGAGGTTACACACCTGTAATTACAACAAACTGTTTATGCACGCATCAGGAAATGTCTTAAAAATACTGGTTGTTGTCTACTTGGTATCTAGATGTCCCAACATTTCTTCCTGATCTAAAGGGGGGGAGGGGGCTATCATTATCATAAAAAATATTGATACTTTGAGGGGGGTCAAGTTTTTTTTTGGGCTGAATGAAAAATCTTGCCAGCCCACCCCCTGGCATAAATAAGAATGCTCCCTACCAGAACAATGCTTAAAACTGGATTTAAACCATTGCTCACTGGAGTTCCAGTAAATCCCCCTACAAGGATATATACTTAGATATAGTTTTTATTTGAACTGTAAGAAATAATAATGATTTACATTTGGCAAAACTCCAATAAATATAAAGAAATACATTAATTTTTGCCTATTTTGATTGTTTAATTTCACTTATTTGTTCAAAGAGGGGGTTCAAAGGCTTGTCATGATGGAGTGATTTTGCAAAGTAGTTCTTCTTGTTCTGTTTTGGTCGCCCATACAAAATTTTGCTATGTTTTCGGATATTTTCTATTAATTTTAGTAACATTATTCTTGTGATGCATCCAAGGGGGCCATTTGACATAAATTGATTTCGGTTTTGATTTCTATGGTATGGAAGAGTTCATATAGTTGGGTAGGATAAAATTGCTCTTCCATTTCAGTTCTTTTTTTTTTCTAACACCTGCTTTGTCTCCCGTTTTCGATCCATAGGTCATGGAAGGGCATTGCAAATCCCAGAGGGGTGAGGGTGGGGAGTCAATTTACTTTCTTTGGAGGGATGAGGGGAGGGGGTCTCCTCTCAACAACCTTCTGTGTGGGGGGATATTTTCTGGAAATGTCTGGTTCCAGATTATCCATACCCCCCTATACAAAGGGATTGGAAATTCCGTCAATTTACTTGATCTTTTCCTTACAAATACTGTATATAGAGGGGGTATGGATATTTTTTGGAAACACATGATTATGATTCTGATTTTTATACTACAGTACAAATTTTTAAGGGTTTTTTTTTCTGACTTTTCTGACTAGGATTCTGTTAGGGGTAGTTAGGAAACTCAGTATTATTAAGCAACTCTTTTCAAGCAAAAACAATCTTCAGATGTTTAGGTTTTGCCAGATTTCTAGGATTCTGTAATGGGAAGTTATGTATCTCTGGGGTTAAAATACATGTCCACAATACACAGCTCTTCAAATTCCATTTGTCCAACAAACACCCCCACCCAATTGATATGGGTGAGTGCTCGACCTTGACTTTTTTAATCACTAGTCCCATCAGGACAAGTAGCACAGAAAAGTTACTTGCCTTAGCCAACTGGCTTATCAATTATAGTCCATTATAGTCTAGTCGCCAGGAGGGGTCCCCATGCACCCCCTGAAATCATTTTCTAATTAGTACCATCAGAAGCCAGATAACATCCGATTAATTGCTCTATTTCACTATGACGTCATGGTTTGTTTACATGGGCAAGATACCTGAAACTTGGTTCAAATAAAAGTTCCATTCGAACATCATGAATGGCATTTTTTCATCATGTTTTGGTCATTTCTAAATGCTGCTGCTGTCCCAGACTCGTACCCGTCGCTAGGTTGTCAAATCAGTCGTCAAATAAGTGTTTTGCTGCTCTTTAGTAGAAAAGTCGAGGAACGCAGGGGATTATGGGAAGGATTAGCGCGGCGCTAGGTTGTCAAATCAGTCGTCAAATAACTGTTTTGCTGCTCTCTAGTAGAAAAGTCGAGGGACGCAGGGGATTATGGGAAGGATTGGCGCGGCGCGCAATGCATTGTGGGAAGGGCGCCCAGTCCACAATCCATTGCGCGCCTTGCGAAATCTTCCCACAATGCATTGCGCACCGCGCTAATCCTTCCCGTAATTCCCTGCGTTCCTCGACTTTTCTACTATAGCGACCTTCCCATAATTCCCTGCGTTCCTCAACTTTTCTACTATAGCGACGGGTACGAGTCTGCTGCTGTCCCGCTGGCGACTATGATTCATAGCGCAAAAACAATAGAGTGTTTTGATAAGACGTCATAGTGAAATAGGGCAATTATTGTCAGAAATTTGCTATAATATTATTGCATGTATAACAATTAGTCGTTCTGTAAGAGGTATAAACATTGGAGTTCCGCTTTTAGGCAGTGCCTAAATCTATATTATAATCCTATTCAGCCGCAAATATTTTATTTATGCACTCGACCTTGAAAGGCTATGGCTAGCACTCCACGACTAATCTGGGATTAAATGGCTGCAGGCAACCTGGGCCCTAAGCCCCTTATTGAATCATGACAACCTGATATTGAAACTGATACACACTAATCAAATTATTGAGGACAAACATGACAAAATACCACCAAACATCGTGTAAAGCATGATGCAGCCCTGCCCCAGGCTGGAGCGCACACTCTATAGGAAACGCCGCCCATACAATCACCATTAGATCACCTTTAATTTCGAAATCATGTGGAGGCGGACGACACAGGAATTATAAGTCTCTGTCGGCAGTTGAATTACAACACGCGTGCCACTTGGTCACGCCAACACTGAATTTGGCTAGTTGGTAGCAGCGTCATTTTATCAATGCCGCGAGAAAGGATAAGAGACTATCGTACCCTGTATCCTAGCGGCAACAATACACTTCAATTAATTTAAACGAGAAAAAAAGAACTAACTGTTCTTGTGTCGTAATAAAGTGGTCAAATTGTACTGCGGACCCTCTCGACTGCGCCTCGGAGTCCACAACATTGTAACCACTTTCTTACGTCATTCCTTGGTGTGTAAGAGGATATTTGTTAATAACGGAGGATACAGACAACTAAACGTAATTAGAGCGCTTTAAAAAATAAAACTGTTCCCCAAATCGAGCATGCATGATGATTTGCAGTCGTAGTATAAATTTCTGTAAAATGTCACAAGATGTCAAACAAGGAGAAATAACGACAAATATAAAGGCGAATCTTTAGCTCCAAAGTAATACTGAGAATGGATACAAATAAATAAGAGAATTACATTCATATTTACACAAATTGCGGGTGACGGGTTAACATTAACATAGTTTATAGCGGAGCTCCCGCGGGCGCCTGCGTAGCCGCGTAGTTACATGCAGAATAAGAAGAAGGAAACAACAGAAATGGGTATATGCATCGAACTTGATTTTCATGGACTTCCGGTTTGTATGGGAGTCAGTCGTCATACAGGCATACCACCAGTGTCTATACTACAGACGGGAAAATGCTAAGACAACCATACTTAGGGTATTTCGTCTAATGTACCAGGGGGTGCTGTAATTTTATCACGTGATTCGACGTCATCGATGACGTAATCAAAGGTTGCAAAAATTCATATATCGTGAAGGGAAGACTCCAATACAACCAAACTTGGGCACAATTATCTAGGTTACTAAAGAAGTGCAGCGCAGTGGTCACGTGGTGTGACGTCATATAGACTGACTGGGAGCTCCGCTTTTAGGCAGTGCCTAAATTTTTATATTAGAGAACGTTGCATTGGTTATGAAACCATTCAATGTGATGTGTAGATGAGCACAAAACAAAAGATTGTGCACTGTCAATGCCGCTCTAAACATCCAGTCCACGCATTGTGGTCACCAGAGAAGTGCAGTGCAGTGGTCACATGGTGTGACGTCATATAGACTGACTGGAGCTCCGCTTTTAGGCAGTGCCGAAATTTATATATTAGAGTACGTTGCATTGGTATGAAACCATTCAATGTGCTCTCAGACATTCTAATCATTCTACACTAGTAGCTGTGTTAAGATACGCCGAGACCACAGGCACTGGCCAAAACCTGTTAAGAGCCTCGAAAGACAGGAGCCAGGTGAAGCCACTTCTCTGACAAGAAAATAGTTCAAACCGCAATAAAATTCCATCCCCTTGATAACATGTCAAAACAACCTAGAACTGCATTTGTCTAACACTTGAAAGGTTTTTTCTATTAATCTGGAGGATTATTTTGATTACTACGGGCAAATGTACATGTGTTTTCACGGTTACAATTTTACTTATTTTATGTCTACGGTGGACGAATATTAATCGTGCGAGTGCCCCTTTCAATGGCAAAATATGATCATGCAAGTGTTTAAATTGTCACAACAACAATTGTAAATATTTGTATTCAAACGGTCAGACTGAGATGGACACTCAAGTGAGGCTCATGCAGGGGATTCTTTTGTTTCGCTTTTTCCAAGTGCACTGAGCTGGAAATAGTGAAACAAAAGAATTACTCGCATTAGCCTCACTTGAGTGTTCGTCCCAGTCTGACAGTTTGAATATGACTATTGCCGATAGGACACTTACATGATGACATGGTTGACTACAATTACCAGAAACCTCTGCGTGGTTGGCTTATTGTGTAGAAAATTAGGCTACTAATGCTCTTATTAAAATTACTACTTATGCTCTTATTAAAATTAGGCTACTAATGCTCCATTAGACACATTTATTATTATAGAAACTATAGTTAGCATTTTTATATTGTCAGTTAGACCATTTCAGCCCTTGGCTGTAAATTTTTAACTAATAAACTATCTATCTATCTATCTATCTATCTATCTATCTATCATCTATCTATTCATGAAGGATTTGTTGATCTGAATAAGAAAAGAAAAACTGAAAAGGATTCTGGTAGTTGTAGTCAAATGACGTCATTTGACGAGATTCCGCCCAGGTAGTTTAGAAGATCCTACATTATGGCTAAACAAAACAATAGATTATTGTTTACACATTCTATAGTTTCATTGTTTTTCTGCGGTCCGGGTTGTAGTCCAATTGGATTAGGATCTTCGCTGCGTAATTATCTTTTTCACTCCTAGAGGTGGTCAACCTTAAACCTCTCCAAACTATATCAATGCATTGCCAAGCCGAAAACAAGAAAGGAGAATTGCATGAATCGTCCAATAAGTGATGAGGAACAGATGCAGCATCAAATTCTCCCTTCAAGTGTATAGGTAATTGTGTCGTTTTGAGTAAGGAGAAGTGCCATTTAGGTCTTGGGTCTTGGCTTTTAAATGGTTTATAAATTTCAATATCGAATTTGCGACAGAAAGTGATTCTGAAGAACCTTTTTAATTTCTTTGGAATGTTATTGCAAATAACTTATGATTGGGAAGCCCGGCAAACTTCAAACGACTCAACACATTGCATGGGTTGTATGTTGATCACGTGACATTAACTCTGCACAATATTTTGTTTCGTGTGCTCAAATACTATGCGTGGGTGAGAGTGCCCTTGAATCTTACCAGATGGGTTTTGATAAAATTAGGAGTTCGTCTGTCTGTGTAGTGTCGCAGTTTAAAATATTAAACAAAGAGAAAGTTCCAGGTTTCCTAATCATCCAACTCAATTGACTATGCATTGAAACAATTAGATTTCTCTATTTTATTTCCTAAAGCGTTTAATAACATTTTCAATGATGATTATAAATCATGATGCGACGGCATTTAGAAAACTGTATATATTTGGTCTGTCAATCTCCGGTCCTTTATGCTAAGATATCATTGTCATAGATTTATTATACGAAATTCATTCGAAGATCGCTATCTGCAGCAGCTCTGCAATATTACTGACTGCTTTCGATTCTTATATCACATTGCTCCGCTACCTTGCTTTTTGATTTTTCCCAGGTCGCAGCAAGGATGGTCTCAAAGCAATTACCAGCAATTACCTCGCAAAGCATCATCTTTTGACAGGCACCACTTAAGAGAAAAAAAAAGATACTAGAGTATTCCAAACCAATTTCCTTGTTTGTAGCATTTTTGAAAGGTCTTGATGAAATAAAGAATTGGCAATAACACCGAGGAGAAATTCCCAAGGAAACCTGAGAAATAATATTTCAAAGTTGTTAAAGGGGCTCTCGCACGCTTTCTGGCCACTTCTCTGAGAAGAAAATAGCTCAAATCGCAATCCAATTCCATCCTCTTGATAACAGGTCAAAACAACCTAGAATTGCATTTGTCTAACACTTGAAAGGTTTTTCTATTAATCTGGAGGATTATTTTGATTACTACGGGCAAATTTACATGTATTCTCACGGTTACAGTTTTACTTATTTTTTGCCCACGGTGGACAAATATTGAGCGTGCGAGGAATGGTGTTGGCTGTTGATATTCACTTCAAGGTGCTGTCAAGCTATAAAAATTGTATGGTTTTGGACAAATTTCGGGATTCATTTTCGATGTTTGGTGTGATAAGAAATGATGTTTTTAGATCAGATATCAAAAACAGTAAGACAGAAGTCCACACTATGATGTAAATTATTTTGTTGCAATACTTTTTTCCAATCGTTACTCGATTTTCAAATTGATTACGTCTTAAATTCTTTTGGTTATGAACTCGCGTTAGTTGAGTCAGCCCGTGTACGTCAGCTAGGGCATTGCCAGCACAACCCTTCCCCCATAGTCAAAATCCTGGCTAGAGCTTTCCCCTCATTCTGTCGGGCCGTCAATCTATTACCCACTGAATCTAAATCGGACGGTCTTCTGTCAAGCATTAAACTACCTGTATTTAATTTTTTTATTTGTTTGGAAAAACGAAAAATGTCGAAAAAAGCCACTTTAAGGTCTCGGTCAGGGAAAACAACATGCTTGCGGAAAAAAATTATCGTCGCATCGCAATTTATGCTATGATAATCAGTTATATATCGTTTTAAAGCTAAAGATTGTTCTATCTAATGAAGTTGTTCAATTTAGCAAAGTTTGAATTTTTCTTATATCTTTACGTCCCCGAATTAAAAACTACCTTGTTTACTTGAGACGCTCCAGACCATTAGCGATTTGTTGCACACTTTCACACTTTGTCGGATTTTAATCTTGGAGAAATGAACTGCAAAACCGTGTGAGCGATTGTTGATATTTTGCATATTTACGAAAATATTAGGTCGCAAAGTTGAAAGTCGCAATTTTTTCAATTTGCTGCTGCAAAATTTATCATAAAAATTTTTTCAAGTAAAAAATAACAATTTCCTCACACGGATTTTTTAGGTGTTCTCATCTTCTAACGACACAGAAAATTTGACACCGATATCTTAATTTGTGCGAGGTCAGGAGCTTCGCGAAGGTGAAAATTTGACCTAAAATTAAGGTGCTAGAAAAAGCGTATCAAGTTAATTAAAATACAGAAAGTGGTGGGTAATACAAAAGAATGGGCTATAGAAGCCTAGGAAAACAGTTGACGCGTCATTTGCGGTTTTAGAAATATACTTTAGGATTCTATTAACTGAATTCCAGGAAAAAAAGTCGTTTTATGGATTTTTTTTATTATTTACCCTGACTGAGACCTTAACATTGTCTATTTTCATAAAAAGTCTTTACTGAATACTGATATGGTATCATGTATTTTTGAAATAGACGCATTTTTCCAAATGGCCACCGAAAAATCAATTCGATTTTTGTTAAAAATGAATACCACACTAGAACACAAACAACCACTTTCTCAGCCGACATGGCATTTGGCATAACGAAAATTCAAAGTGTTACTAATGTGAGGATACTCTTTCTACCGCCAGTATTTGATTTTCAGTCAGTTTAATTTTAAGACATGTGAAATTGCGGCGGCCATTTTTGAAAAGGGTCTACTGGTACGAAACAGGTACGTGTGGTATTGGTTAGTAAATTACAAACACAATTGCTAATTTTGAAGGCTGATATCTCGATTTGCGTCTGGCGTTCAATTCAACAATTTCTTTCATGGATTACCTTAAATTCTATTACGCGCATGCACTCAATATATGATCTGAAATTTCGCGATACTAAAGATAATTTAATAATCTGGAAATGGGAAAAATACAAATGTGATCGAATGCGACATTCATTTGTTTATCATCCTAAGCACTTTATCTTAAGGACTTAAAAAAGAAAACTATTTACATGAGGATGTCATTGTTTTTCTGAAGAGCGTCTAGAGAATATTGCTTAAGGGGTTTTTAATCTAAGAGGTTGTTGTTAGAACATTTAATGAATTCATATTTTATTTTTAGTTTCCAGCCTGTGAGTGGAATTCTCCATTAAGTTTAAAGCCTGCGCAGAAGGCATCAAAACTACCTAGAGGACACATTTGACAGTGCACCGGGCTACCTAACACAATATATCAGCCCCGCGCCTCAATATCGGAGGTGTTTGATCCTTTATCAGGGAAACGAAGAGCAAGAAGTTAGAACTGTTATAGTGACGTGCCGGGGGAATCTGCGCCTTAACGACGCCATCAAGGAAGAACTGAGTATAAAGGAAAAAGAGCGTAACTTACACAAGCCAAAACCGAATCGTGGTGTCTGAAACGCCTGGCATGTTGAAATATACACTAGCCTTGTTAAAAAGAGACACCGAGAATTAAAAGGAAGGGCTACTCAGATGAACGATCTTCAATGATAACACAACTTTAACTTTACCAGCCTTCGTCGAAACATTCAATTGTGAGTGAAGCTGACTAAACTTTGCAGAGGAGAACGACAGCGAGAACTATTAAAACGAAGGCCTATTCAGATCAAAATATCTTCTAATCAATGATAAAACCACTCTCAACTCTCTCAGCCTTTGTCGAAAGATTTTGATGTTCAAGTGGCAGTGAAGCTGACTAAACTTTGCAGGTGAGGACAACAGGCACAACGCAACGTTGAGGGGCTTTTCTATCCACACCTACGCGTCTCCAACTAAAAAAAGGGCCAGTTTTACAGCAAGAAACAAAGAATATCTAAGTGATCTGCAACCTTGGGAGTCGTTTAAAAAGACAATTATAGTGAAACATCATGGAAAATATGAAAACAGCAAGAGATATTGAACAAAAAAGTCAACAGAACAGGAAAAAGTGAACGGATATTGGTTTCAAGAAGAAGTGAAGAATTTTGGAGATTATTTCAACAAAACGTAATGAATTTTCTAACGAGGCATTCATATTAAGCCAAGTCACCTGTTCCTTCGATTTAATTTTTTCTCATCTAAACAACAAACATCCAGCCCTCAAGCCATTAACGATAGTGTGAGGAAATTGCGGGTTGGTTGTTAAACGACAGAGGGAGCTTGGCAATTTAAATTAAAACCACTATGAAAGTTAATTACTTCAATAATACAAAAGTCACGGAGTCGATAGTCTCCCACGACGAACTCGCGCCAAAGGCAGTCTGGATTGTCCAAATAACACTCTACTGCTCTATCATTGTTATAGGAACCACCGGGAATGGTATTATCTGTTGGACTGTTTTCAGAAACAAACAGCGACGAATTAGTGAGTTCCTAATCGCTAACCTCGCTGTTACCGACCTTGCCACTTGCGTCATTAGTATACCATTTGATCTGACAGAGCGCATAAGTGGGGGCTTCCCATTTGGATCCATAATGTGCTTTATGGTGTACCCTCTACAGACAATCTTGATGGCAGTCTCGGTGATAACCTTGCTTTGTATGAGTCTGGAGCGGTATAGGATCGTAATGAGTCCATTAAGGCCTCGCATGACAGCGAACATGGCTAAATTATGCATAGGACTCGCGTGGGCTGTTCCGAGTATCGTAATAACACCATATGCACTCGTCTTGCGCCTTGAGGGTAAGCAATGTCTAGAAAATTGGCCGGAAGATTGGTACGTCAAGATATTCACCCTCACGGTATTTTTGTTATTCTTTGTTATACCACTCTTTGCGATTGGGATTTCCTATGCGCGCGCAGGTCGGCGGCTACAGAGAGACCTCGTTAGATTTAAGAACATGAGTGACAGATACTCGAGGACACAGACAGAGTACTTACGCAAGCGCGCACTCCAGAAGCTCCGCATCACCAAGGTCTTTATCGTTGCATTTATAGTATTTACCATCTGCATGTTCCCAACCCATGTCACTTGGCTTTGGCATGATTTCGGTTCGGACGAACGAGTCCTTATTTCACAGACATCTTAGTATTCAGTAGCATTCTGACCTACGTGAACAGTGCAATCGATCCTTTCATATTTGGTCGTATTAGTATTCCAAACTTTGGAAAGGAGTCAAGGCGTCCTGAGGGGCTGAGGTGCGGGAATTGCTGCACATGCGTGTTGTACGTATTGAGGATCGATTCCCTGATTGCAGAAAGACGGAATGCAATTCGAGCGAAAAGATCAAGGAGATCAAAGACTTCCATACGCAGTGGAACGTCAACTGCAAAGAGCATGCGCCGATCACACTCAAAGAAAGACCTGATCGTTTATGTTTCATCTGTGTAAAATTCGGTTATCTAGCATCAAGCAATTCAACATCCATGTCACATTACGTTAAATAAAATTTTAAACGTTGAAAAGAGCTGCATCTTCCTAAATGAGTTAGGCTGCGTACACACTTGGTGCCCTAGCACGGGCACTAATGTGAACACACCAGATTTTCGATTGCCCAAACCAATATTCGGGCACAGCACTGGTGCCCAGGTGGAAGGTCCGGACCTTCAGTACTTGGGCCGAACAGTACTTGGGCGCTGGTGCCCGGGCACCAAGAGTGGACACAGTTGCTGGGCACGGGCACTAATGTGAACACACCAGTTTTACGAGTGCGCAAACCAATATTCGGGCACAGCACTGGTGCGCGGGTACAAGGTCCGGACCTCGTAGTTGGCACTGGTGACCGGGTACCAAGAGTGGACACAGCCTTAAGGAAAACAGTACCGGGCCCTCAAATGGCCCTTGGCGCGAGCGAATGGTTCTCTGTTTTTATGCGCGAGGCCGAGCCTTTTGATTTTGAAGCAAATACGAGCAGCGAGCGTTAGAAATTTTTCGATCACTTTTTGTGAGCACTACCAACCATTATTGACCATCATTGGTGAGCAATCGAGCACCGAATAATACTCCACGAGCATGTGAACACTGCAAACATTATCGTTGCGCGAGTTGCGCGCACAGTCGATTTTTGATAGACCATTTGAGGGCCCTAACAGTTTCACGGTCAATTTGCTGCACATTTTTTTCAGTTTTCAATGTCTATACTTTAAACAGCTCTACCTTTAAGAGAAAAACCTTCGAAGCCTTCTTTTTCATGTAGTACAAACAATTTACTCAGTCTGTCATCTGGTAAATTAGTGTACAAGAACACACCTCGTACGTGCTGATGACAAAATCATCTCTTATATTTTTAAGGTATGGGAAAGTATAAAGGGACCCTTTGGCAAAATTGTTGTCATTTCCTCTGTTTGACCAAGTTCTAGTCCATCAGAATTCAATAGAATCACCCACTTTTGTATCAAAATGAATGATACTAAGGTTGACTGATACAAAAGTGTGCCAGCGACTTTTGAAGCTTTCTTTGTCCCAATTTTATGACGATTTTTCTTTCAGTCCGAGCTTGTTCGGTCAAAAGAGCCATTGGAACTCTCCCCATACCTAAGCCATAATATCTGAAAGCCATATTTCCCAAAATATATGTAAAAAAACAGACTGCAAAATCCTGCGCTTATCTTACAAAATCTTGCGAGGCTAGAAATCATATTTCCGCTCGTCGTTCACGCAATGACAGTCGCCTCAAGGGAGTTTTCGATCAAACAGCTTTTCCAAAATAACGAAAAAATGATCTAAATGACGGAAACTCGCAATCATATAAAACTACTAGCCGCAACGTTAATTCCCCCTTTAGAGTCACAGAGCCTTTATGGGGTAAACAATGGTCTTTGTAAGAAAGCCGCAATGACCAAAAAAGCCGAAGGTCGAAGTTTGAATTTCTGTGGCTCCCAAAGATGGGCAGTCAAATTCACGTGGGGTCGAGTTTTGGTTGAAAAACCTGCACCGAGAATCACAGAAGCTCGGATAAAAGAAAGGGTTTGGAGGTTCGGTGAGGGTCGAATTTGACCATTTTATCCCCTACTCTCGACCCTACTCTATCAATCAACACCGCGGCGTGCCAGGAGTCCATTATACATAAAAGGTGACAATCTTCCAAATTCGGCCAATACTATAGAATTTGTGCTATATTTTTAGCATCAAAATTCTTCGAGATTTCAACAAATTATTTTAAAAACTGAATTTATATCGTCATAAGCCACGGGAATATGTCTATAAAAGGTTGTCTTTATGGCTAAAGTAATTATCTTGATTATGGATATATACAAGCGTTTCATAGAAAATGAGATTCTATAAATAGCACTTATTTCTATGACTACTGGCACATCAAAACACTATTTGAAATAGCATCGCTACTCCGTAGCATCGCATGACTGTTGAACGGCAGAGCAGAAATGAAATGACATTGATGATGCGTTTTCTTTGTAATTTTTTTTCGCCTACAGTTATTTTTTGGAAAAAAAATAATATATCTTATTTGCATAATTAAATTGTGATCGGTTGTGTTTAGCTTATCAAGTAATTAAAGTAAAATAAATACACAAATATTTTGCAATCTTCTTAAACAATTACAATGGACGATTCCGGCTACAACGCGAGCGCGCACTGCATGTCGGTAGATATGGGACATTTTTCGAAGAAACTGCTAAAAAAGCGCGTTTCATTCTGGTAGCTGTGGGACACGACTTGGGCATTTCTGAATAATAAAAAGAGCACACGCTTATAGCTGGAATCGTTCATTGTTTTCATATATTCTTTACCGTTCCAGGTTGTGAAGTTGGTTCCTGGATTCCGACCACTTCGCATCTATTGTTAATGTCAAGATAACGGTGTCGTCTTTTTAGAGATCGAACGGGTTTCCTGTGGTGTCTTGTCTACCTTGTTTCCAGCTTCTTGACCGTGAAAAACGCAGTGGAAAATGCACATAACATCTTTCCTCGAGTGTATCTGAGCTCTGGTTGAGTTTTAAGCTTTCTAGGCCAATAAAAATAGTGAAAAACTTACTGGGATTCCAAATATGGTATGCAGATATTTCCTTATAAGGAAATTGAAGAAAGTCGACACTTATTCAAGGGAACTATCTTTGGAAAATTATGCTTCCAAAAACTCAAGCGTTAGTTGCTTAGGCTTCTTTGGCAGTAATCTGAGAATATTTATCTGGTTTTTATCTGAACTTTCAATCTGAACGGCAAAATTACGAAGCTAATAGCTAGTTTGAAACTTAGAAGCGAGCTTGGGAATCTACATGGGAACACGGGAACCAACTTTACAATAGCGCAGAAAATAGATACATAGATAGATAGTAATTTTATTTATCCACGGTGGTACATCAGCCTAAAGGACTGGTTTACATTGAAGCCGTGCAACAAAAAAAAATATGATCTACATAAAAAAATGTTTAAAAAAAATGTTAAAATGATTTGAAAACAACTGTCAACTACGAGTTCAAGTTTTATACGAGTTAATATTTCGTCAATGCTTTTTAAAAGTTTTACACGGTAGCTATTTTGCTGCTCGTTATCTATCGCGAATTAGTCAAATCACGTTAGGGGGGGGGGAGACCATTTAACTCTTGAGGGGGGGGGGGGGGAGGGGGGTCGAAAAAAAAATTCCTGCACAGCAAAATTGTGACTAAAACGCTTCTTTCTTATTGGAAAAAAAAATTAACCGCATAACAGAGGTATAAAAAAAGTATTGCACTGACAAAAAAGCCCCCCCCCCCCCCTCAAAAGTTAAATGGTCGGCCCCTTAGTGGTCTATAGTCGATGTTGCGTTCTGATTGGTTGAGCTACTAGTATGATAAGTTATAGCCTATGATATAAGTTATAGCGAAAAGTGTCGGATTTCTCAGCCTCATGGCTCTTAGTCAATTGCCCATTCGGCTTTCGGCCTGATGCAGCTCGGGACCGGTCATTATTTATCGCCTGGGGGGGGGGGGGATCCTCCCTCTATAAGTACAATGATTAACGTGATCCCCCTCAGAGCAGTTAAACGTTTTCGTGATCCCCCCCTCCGTCCCCTATTTGACCTAGTAGAAGACAGTTTAGAGATAGAAGCGCGCCCGAATTTTGATAAAGGCATTTCATCAAGCCATTTCATTGATAAAAGCACTTTCACTAAGAAAGTGTAGATGAACATTCCGTTTTTTATTTATTGTAAACAAATCCTGTAGTTTTTATTATTCATGCGCGCAATTGCGCGCCGAAATTATTATTATTCATTTGCGTGAAGCGCGGCCCAATGACGAATTTCTATGCCTGTAACGTCGAACACACGGTTACTCTTCTTTCGAACAAAGTGACTGCCCGCCAGGCCTATCACTGCAGGGCATTTTTGGTAGAGTTTTTTTTCCCCGCCAAGATACAGTTGTTCTTGTGAATGGTGCGAAGGTAGTGTCTTCGTTGCGCGAGTTGCGAAAGACTATATCAGATGATATCTTTATGCGCGCAAAGCGCGCGCCGAATTTTTTTTTATGTATTGATTGAAGTGAGGTAGAAAAATGGACCCCATCAGATTACAAGATTCGTATGCCATGGAGTGTTATACGTCGCTGTTTTTCACTGTTCTTGGAAACATGCCCATAAAATACAGCGGTATGGCAGCATTCACAGGGAATTTCTGCAGGAACCCACCCTGGGAAAAGCTGAATTTCCCAAAGGCACACGCATGGGAAGTGTTTGGAATTCACATGGATAGCCATGGGAAATCCGAACACACATCCCTTTCTTCTACCATTGGACATTCAGCCATTCCCAGGGATGAGTTTCTGTAGAATTGCAAAGGAGGAAAGGGGAGGAAAGTGCGCCAGCGTTTAGCATTTGATTGTATGGCTAATACAAGTGGGAACCTCTCATTAGGGTTAGCAAACGTGTCAGTGACGTTTACCCAAATCAAGAAACCAGCAGTGGTAATTTTTCGCAATCAGGTGTTGGTCGGAGATTATCATTTATTTTGGTCAAAATTAACAGTACCAGTACCACGAGGGAGATTCTACGCAAAAATCTTAACAGGACAGCGGCACGGCCAAACTAAAAGTCAATAACCAGCTGTGGACAGCTGTTTCGACCTTATTGGTTCATTTCAGTACGGTGTAGCTAAAGCAGAACGGTAAGTCGGCCGCCTACTAGAGCAAATGGTTATGACACAACAGAAGGACTCCAATTTAAGATACTCACCGACCGCATAAGTAAGATTACGTGCAAGGAGCGTGACTCTCAAAGCAGTAAGTGAAGAATCTCAAGTATCATGCCACTGCCCTGACAAGCAAAACCAAGGAGAGTCATAACTTTCCTTTAGTGAGATACATGGACAAAACTTCCCTGCTGGCAGAGGCCTCGTTTCTGTGCATTTCGCTAGCTGAGGGTCGCGAGGAAAAGCGACCTCTGCCCTGGCGCCCGTTTCTCGAAACGCCCGAGAATTCTCGGGCCCGAGAACTTTGTTTTGAAATTTTTATGGATTTATCAAAAAGTTTTTCGTTTTCTTTTTTACCCTGCTTATTTGGATAGTCTATAACTCCCTTTTCGTAGTTATTTATATTCTATAGCATTTATAGAATTACGTTAGTTTAAACCGAACTTTTCGTGCATCCGAAAAACTCGTGTGAAAAACAATGGAAAGTTTTCGGGAGCAACTGACCTCCCGAGACTTTTCGGGTGATTTTTCTTCGATTTAGGGTTTTGAATGAAATCGAAAATTTCTTTTTTGAGACGTAAACAGTATACATATTCACGGATAGGGAGTTCTAGACTATTTAAATCATCAGGATAGAAAAGAAAACGAAAAACTTGGGGATCAAACTATTAACATTTGAAAACAAACTTTTCGGGCCCGAGAATTCTCGGGCGTTTCGAGAAACGGCCCCCTGGGTCGAAACTCGCTTTCTTTTGTCGCCGTCCACAACCTTGACGGTTTGCTGACCGTTTCTTGAGCCCACTATATGCGCACGCATTTTTACAGACGTTTTCTGATGATATTATTTGAGCCTCCCAGGGGAAAACGTCTGTACAAAATCTTAAGGTGACGCCACGAAAAGTCCAAGCGCATTTTCTGTAAATATAAATTCGGTCATTACTTTTATCATATTCCTGTGACAAATATCAAACTTGGAGGACAGTAGGAGGCATCATTTAGCATACCTTAACATACTTCGATCTTTATTTGCGTTAATATTTTTAATAATATCCCAGCTACAGTGGACCCCCTTGTTCCACTTTAGACATCTCTAAAAAATTATATCACTTTTGCACGAAATTTCAAAATTGATGTTCAATTTAATTGCCCAATGTAATTAGAAAATCTTAGCCAATTCCTCGGAAGCAAAATTGGGATTTTATAGGAGCAACAAATTGATGACTTAAGTTTTCTTTCTACTCATGCTTAACATTACAAGTCCTACAGCATCACCAAAAAACACCGAAGCTTTCTGAAATTTTGCGGAGAAGACATATTATTTCTCTAAGACTTTAAATGCTAAGCTGATCATCAAATGATAACTGCGTTGTGGATCACTCTAAGTTTTATAGACGCTGGTAGAATAGTTTAAATTGGTCAGGAAATAATGAACTATTACCTCAAGCCAATATTATAGCTTTATCATCGGTCTTTGCCCTCTACCGCATCAGGCCCGTAGCTTCAGGTGTTAACTTGCCCCAGCTCTAATACTTCGGCGAAAAAACATTTATAAGTAGAGAAATAATATATTTTGGTTGCAAAGTACTACACGCTCGAATCTTGCAAGCCGTGTAGCGTTCTTTGTTTATGAATCGGAATGAACGGGTCGGAATTCGCATCCTTTTAAGGTGGCTCCCGAGTATTTATTTCAGAAATAGACCTCAACTTCTAGCTTTTGTTTGACCCTGAAAAAATCTTCCGATTTCCATAATTGTTCTCACAGAGCTTAAGCAACCTCTGCACTACAAAATGGTGTAGTTCATTTGATATATTAAGCTCGTCTGTTTGGGATATTTTAAATTTTCAAAGGAGGTGTTTTTAGGATAATTGTTATAACTTGAAAATTCGACCGTGAATGATCTTATTACCAGCTAAAATCGCATCCATAGTAATAAGGGTTTACTCAGAGAAATGCCCAGGTAAGCTTTAACCATGCGATTTAAGTTGTAAACGATGTAATAATTTTACCTCTAAAAATGTCTTATTCCGCTTCTGTTTAATGTGCCGGGCGCGGATATCAGAAAAGTAGGGGAGCTCTTCAGGATTATATCGGCTAATGTTCACTCTTAATTATATAAAAGAGAAAACAGAATCGAGTATCTACAAAAAGCGATATTTAATAAATGAATGAGAGCAGCTTCTTGCCCAGAATGTGCTGTTGCTATAATATTCAATTCGAGCTCGAAATAACTAAATTGCTGGAATTGTTTCGTAAGTTTCTTTCGTGAGAGGTAGAGTACAACTAACTGAGAAGACTTACCAAGTTTGGACTCGTCTTCCCAATAGTCCCAATACTATGTTGAGAAACATTATCCAAAAGGAGTCAGTGTTTCGTTGCTCCAACACAAACGCCAAGAAAACCCATATGTTTATGAACTCATGGTGCTAAATACTTCACCGACGCTTTCTCGACCCGCGGGATCGGAAAAGCTACCGGATATTAACTTGTCTTACTTCGGGACTCGGAAGCGTCGCACGTGAAGAATTTAGCGAAGTGCACTGAGGCGAGAACACTGCGCTCATAATATATGGGTTTTCTTGGCGTTTGTGTTGGAGCAACGAAACACTGACTCCTTTTGGATAATGTTTCTCAACATAGTATTGACAAAACAGTTGGGTACAGTTCCCTTGCTTGAATCTTTTGCAAAATGCATCAAAATTACATGTAATCAGCACATAATGGGCAAAAAGAACCGTTTTGTTGATATCTTTTTCCATTGGAAAGTTATAACAAAATAACGTTGTTTGGTAATAATAATGCGCTTATACAGGGATGTTCTACGCGCTTTACTAAAATAAATAAAAACTACTATATATAAAAAGAATAAAAAGAGGAAACAAGTAATACTCATACAAACTCATTAAAAACTAAAAGGATTATGACAGTCAGCCGAAATACTGCTTAAAAAGATGTGTTTCCAGCAGTGATTTAAATTCAGAAACGTAATAGTAGATTCTCTTAACGTGCCGGAAGCTGGTTCCAAAGTCGGGGTGCACTTGTAGAAAAAGCAAACGAGTATCTGAGACGTCAACCTCGCCGCTCGAAAAACCTTGAGACACCGAAATATTGGGCTTTTGAGACAGGAAAGACCTAAAATTTTGCTGTATTTTAGCGTTTTTTAAGGTCCAGAAGCGAAAAAAAACCTTCGGCGATTTTTCAAAGAAATCCGGGAGAATTTACTTAAAAACCGGGAGACCGGGAGATGAGGTAAAAAACCGCGAGACTCTCGGGAGAGTTGACGTCCCTGGGGTATGGTGCCTATTTTCAAGACGTTTTCCCTTGCGAAGTCTTTATCCTTTAATATAAAAGTCATCAACGGTAAATGTACAGGTTAAAATCAAACATTGATTTGTGCTAGATAACACAGTTGCCGTGTAATACATGTCCAGTGTTTGATTTATATATGCATATTGGCTTGATATTTCATATTCCTTCTCTCATCGAGTTGAGGACGTGGAAAGATGTTTCAAAGGGGGCAGTTTTATTGACCCACGAATGAAAGATTGGAGCATAAATTATATTTTTACTGTCACGAAGCGTGTGAATTTGAGTTGAACTGATAAAATAGCACAACCAAAAGTCTGTTTTTAATTTTGATTAGTATGTATAACAATGGACAAAATGTTGTCGTACACACGTTGTTTTTTCTTCGGCTAAATGCAACGATAACAGTAATTGACAACATATCTTATGTATTAACATCTTTATAGCGTCTGTCAGGGAAATGTTTGTGATTGGGTGGCTTTTTTCCCGCCGCTTTTGGCGCGCGTGGGTGAAACACAGGAATCCCGCTTCGTAAACATTTTACTGAGCTCGAATTTAAAGATTGCGGGGTGTTCTCTTCTTTTTTAATTAAAACTTTTTGGTCTCAAGGTGACAGATCATTTTCTGGTATTTGTTAATCTACCCCGTTGCTTATAGCCTTGATTCGCGCTGTTTATTCACCGTTTTCCTTTCAAATAGAACAAAAAAGTTCTAATAAAAATAAAAGTCCCAGACAGCTTTTATCTTTAGTGATAGTTTTACCGCCACCTGCTTGTCGCTAAGCAACAAAATACTCGTCAAATAATTTTCTTATAATAACCCGCAACACTTGCCTTAAGTTATTCGCTTTTTATTTGAATTGTTGCTACACATGATTTTTTAAAGAATTTCAACTGTTGAAGTCCGTTTAAGACCTAATTATAAAAACTAATAAAAAGCATCTTATCTTAGCCAGTATAAAGATTCAAAGTATAGTCCCGATAAAGTTCCTGTTTTATGTTCCTCGGCGATGGAGCGCGGCGATGGCTTGGGTTCATTATGTCACTTAGCATATTTTTCTCGAAATTTCATGAATGTTTAGACAGCTTGTTCGTCAGAGCAGATTAGCCAGGCCAACATTTTTTTATCGAGATTAGTGATGTAATCCGACGGCAATCAACTAGAAGTACTTATCGTCTTACATTTGTAATCGAAAATTGCGGTGTTTAAGTTGAAAACTTATCTGCTAATGGTATATATACATCTTCTCACTTAATTGGAGTATATTAACCTCAATTTACTGGATTTAGTCGCCCCAAGAGTGATAATAGCATGGAGCTGTGGCAAGAATGAATCGGAGCAATATTACAAATCAATTTACGGTCTCGAAACAAGATGAGTTTCTCCTTGAAGTACAAATAGCCTGTTATACTACAATTGCTGTTCTTAGCATCATAGGTAACGGCTTGATCTGGTGGAAGGTTCTCTCCCGTAAGAGAAGACGAAACAGCGACTACTTTATAATAAATCTAGCACTGAGTGATATACTCGTTGGAATTCTGAGCATACCATTTGACCTGACGGAGCGACTCTCGAACGGGTGGCCATTTTGGGGTTTAATGTGCAAAGTAGTGTACCCTCTTCAAACGGTTCTGATGGCCGTATCAGTGTTAACGCTATTGGGGATCAGTATCGAGCGACACAGAGCTGTGTGCGCCCCCATCAAGTCAAAGCCTACAAGGGGATTTATCAAAGCTGTGATTTTCACGTTATGGATTGCGAGTGTAATTTTTGCCATACCATATATATGGGTGTTACAATACGAGACTGCTAAGAATCAATGCATTGAGAACTGGCCTTCAGGGACATACGTACAAGTTTATACCCTCTCTATATTTGTCGCGCTGTACTTGTTTCCTCTTTTGTTTATAACTATTTGCTACGTGAAAGTTGGGCTCCAGCTAAAACAGGAAATTCGTAATTTCAATAGCATTATAAAGAGATGCTCCCGTAATAACCACATGAATAGAATTATAACCACTAGAAGTACCAGCAATATGCGTATATGTAAAGTCTTCGTAGCCGTCGTCCTTGTTTTTGCTCTATGCCAGTTACCCAATCACGTGATGTACCTATGGTATGACTTTGGAAATGGTGGGAACTGGAAGTACTTCACGAGCTTTCTTCCCCTGTCTCATATTCTAACCTATCTAAACAGCGCTGTGGACCCCTTCGTCTTAGGAGTATTAGAATGCGGTTGTCGACATCGAAAGTCTAGAACGCAGAACAAGCGAAGTCGAAATGGGCTGGCATTTGCGCGGAAAGGTATTCGCAGTAAGTCAAATCGTGTGTTACTTAAGAGTTCCACGACTACTGGAAGTAGCATGGAATGTGTACCATAGACAAGAGTATAGAGAACAAATCTTAAGACCATGATGTCTGCAAGCGACTCGCCGCGTTTGTTCTGTTGATGTCTCGATTCAGGAGCACCTAACGAGACAATTATGAGGAGCTAAAAATGCCATTCTATTATATAGACACGAGTGCTTCACTGGGAAATACGCCACTCGAAGATCTCATACGAAGCTACATCCGGGACCTGAGTGACATATTTTCCATATCCTCACAAGTGAGGATATCGGTCAAAACAAAAGTGCTTGGAAATCAATTTGGAATATTTTGTTCTGGTTTGTCTATATAATAAAAAGAAAAACATTACGGTGCCTTGAAGATATGAGTTTTATTGATATTAATTTTATTTTCTCGTGTCAAAAACAATATTTTACTCGCCCCTGCGCTCATTTGTATAAACTATTGTTCTTGCCACTAGAAATTAAAACTCATATCTTCGCGCCACCGTGTAATATCCTCTATATAAGTCATTACTGAGTAAACGGACGACTGTAAATTGGGTATTTTGAATTCCTACAAATTATCTATTTGTTCGGATTTCGTAGCTTAAGTTATGGGATGCGAAAATGTTAGGGATTGAAATCGAGTCTCTCCGAAAATGCCAGGGGAAAAACTCTATCCGAAAATTCTAGTTGACCTTTTAAACGGCAAAGCTAGAAAACATTTCACCATTTGTGCAATTCGAAACATCCAGAGGATCTTATGATCTACCTATGAAAATTAAAGCTTGAAGTTCTTAGTGAAGCTAGAATTCAGCTCCCGTAGCGCTGTCCGAACCGTAATGAGATATTTTACCGACAATGATTGTTGGGTCCCCCTGGTCTGGAGCGCGACTTGTTTTGTTCTGTTGATGTCTCGATGAATTGTAGTAATCCATCTACACTTGCTGATAGCACTAAATAGACGGCACGTTTTGTAGATTTGCATATCCCTTTTGAGAGAGAAAATAGCTTCACATCCCCTGGGGAGTTTTGATAAGAATCGGAGGTCGGGTCTGTTAAAAGGAGCATCAATAATTCTGGGTCGGTGCGTAGTTGGTCTCTGGTTGGATGACAAAACAATACCCAACAACTCAACACAAAAAGCGAGGATAATGGAGACAAAATAATCCCTTATAGAACGAAGATAATACAAGCGCAACTACGTCCTTACTCAGAATTCCTGCCTAATAATTAATTAATATAGTATGCCATATCTCATAAGTCGAAATGTTTTGTATAGAAGAATAAACTAGGCTCTTTGAGTAAAGTACTGAGTGTAATTAGCCATTTTTGAGAATTTAGATTTGAAAATAAATGGCAACTTATTCTATATTAACTACTTACTAACCGAGCGCGAGGGCAGTACGGAAAAATTCCAGACTGAGGGATGAAATTTCTGCTTTACGGACCGAGCCTCTGTTTATTATATGGCATTTTCAAACAAAGTTAATAAAACAAAAATACAAAAAAGGGAGGAGACGAAGCGAAAGTCAAACTAAACCAGCCGCACGACTTTTAGTTTAAATTTGTGAACTACCAACAAAAGAACACATAAAAAGCCATTAAATAAAAAGAACATGAACAGTAGTTTAGCCGGAAAACGATACAAGTGAAAAGAAACTGCAGAATTATAGCAAGCAGAATGATTTGATGGCGAAAGGCAGGATTGTAATTTATCGAGCGAAATAACTTTTATACATTACATGGAGTTTTCTTTCCATCATTTAGTACTTTCCAACGATGACTAAAGTTTCCAACCAAAGAGTTTAAAGAATGTTCATCCAGAGAACCTTTGAGTATTTCAAATGATAATCAGTCACAACTTCTCAATCTGGAAATAATCGACGAGCCAGGCGAAATTATTTTCACTGAAGTAGTTCTTGTTAGTTTTCTATCCGTGATTCATGTTCACTCTCGAGAACTATAAAGTTTTCAAAATCTTCGCTTGTATCCGCTGTTAGTTGCCCCTTATATTTCTGTTACATGTGAGTGAGAAGATTGTCTATGTGATGGAATATAAATTTCTTGAAAATCCATGTAAATCTGTTTGTCAACAATGAATCTCAACACGAAAACACTACTAGTCTGCCGAGCGAAGTTCTCTGAAACTTCCCGAAATGTTTCCTTGTATTACACCCATCATTTCAGTTTCCACTCAATCCAGATGGTAGTTAAGTTTATAGAGATTTTACAGTTCGGAAAGAAGAAAGGTTTAGCTTCCTCAACCACGACGAATGTTTCTTCTGTCTGAGTTTTGCTTCGTTTGTATGAACTCTGACAGCCACGCGCGCCCGTTTTTTAAAATGGCGGGAATGCGCGTATTGCCCACGGGCAATACGGTAAAATTCTGCCCGCTGATTAGCCAATCAGAGCGCGCGTACTATCGTTGCCATATAATAAATCTATATATATATCACCCAAAATCAATACAATTAAAAACAATGGTACTTTTTAGGAGACCGATTCTGCCAGGGGAGGTGGTGGGACGAAGTACCCCTCCCCACCCCGCTAAGTCGGGTCCCCCTTAGTACCATTGTTTTAACCGCTCCCCTTGGTCTCCTAAAAAGTACCATTGTTTTACCCTCTTCCCTATCATAGCGGAGCTCCTTAGCGACCGAAGGCCGCAGTGCGGAGCACCATAGCTATCACAGGAAGAATACAATAGTTCAAAGAAGAACTTAGGTATACGATCGACTTCATTTTTCATGGCTCAGCGGTATTCCCATTTGGGTATCGCGGGCGCGTCCGCTCGTGTCTGCCTGCCCCACCACAGGTAGAACAAGACCTTTTTCAGTTTATTATTCATATCTCAGGATCAAGGGATGATGCTCAGACAACCAAACTTGGGTGGGGCAGGGGGAAGTTGTGTTAGTGGCAAGAGGGGTGCAACTGCATGGTCACGTGGTATGACGTCATCGATGACGTCATCATAGGAGAAATAGAACATATCTCGGAAAGGGATGGACATAATAATAATCAGTTTATTACTCTTTTCGTAGCTTAACAGCTAAATTACAAGTGTGGGTAGTATTCAATTCAACAATATATTATTTAAATTATTATCATCACACATACTAACTGTATCTATATGTGACAAACATATCTAAACGCTTTGTTGAAGCCACAGCTGGGTCGTCACCCCTCGTAGTGCCTGACCGGAGAATATATCCGTGAGACACACTTGTGCGCGGTGGTAGCAAGTTGGCAAGGACACCGGTGTCCCATACTCTCTGGATAAACTTAGTGCAAGCTGCGTGGCGCCGATCCGAGAGAGTATGGAGACCACAGAGCACAAGTGCGTCTTCGTATGAAAACCCAGGATAGATGATATATAAGGCTTTTTTTGCACACCCTCAACTAGTAAAGTTAAGTATTCTGGCAAGTTAGCCCAGACTGGAGAGGCATACCCCAGCACTGAGCGAATCAGGCTGGAGTACACCAAGACTATATCCTCTTCAACTACACCAGCCTTCTTCAAGCAACGCAGTGCGTATAGGCGTTTGCGCCTTCTCTTGACAATGTACTCGTAGTGCGTGCTCCAGCGTAGATTTTCTGCAATGTGAGCACCAAGCAATTTATACGTGGTGACGCGCTTAATTACAGACTCAGACAGCTGCAGAGAAGGAGGATGGTGTGGTTTATACTGTAAGAAATCAACGAACATCTCCTTGCATTTGACTGGGTTGAGTCGCATGCCATGCTCACTAGCGTATGAGGATATATCTCTAGCAATGAACGGCAAAACACTGGTGGAGCACCAAGGTATAATCTCTACTATAGAAAGGTCGTCAACATATTTAGCCCTGATTTTCCATTGTTTGGCTAGATTATTTACAAGTACAGCAAACAGTAAGGGTGCCAATTTTGTCCCTTGGGGAATACCACCCCTCGGTACAACATGGCCCGAGATGACATTACCTATTTTAACCGACTGCGATCTACCTGTTAAAAACGTTCCGATCCACGTGATGAGCACATTATGCACCCCGAGATTGCGCAGCTCAGTACAGAGGACATTATGGTCCACAAGGTCGAATCCTTTGCTAAAGTCAGTAAATAAAATTCTGGCATAGCAATGGCCATTGTCCAGTGCTTCTAGAATACAATGTAAGGTGTAAATTAAGGCATGCGTAGTTGATTTACCCGGAAGTGCAAATTGCAAAAAATCAATATTATCAATGACTTGACGATACAAAGAGCTAAGTGTGAAACCTTCCATGATTTTAGCTATCTGACCCGTGAGAGTAATGGGTCTTAGATCATTGTCTACTAACTTGGGAGGCGAAACTTTTGGCAAGGGCCGGACCAGCGATTCCTTCAGTTGGTCGGGAACGTAGCCCTGTTTCAGCGACGAGTTGTAAATGTCTGTGAGCACAGGACACAATTCCATAGCAAACTCTTTTAAGATCTTATTAGGAATCGGGCTCGGACCTGGAGACTTGTGGGTTTTATCTGTCGCAGTGCCTTGTACACCGTCCTTTGCTCTACTAGCAACTCCCTTGGGACATCAAGGTCTAACTCACCATCCGCCGGGTCAAGGGGAGAAAAGTGTGCAGTCAATCCCACGAGGAAACAGTTGAAGCACTCAGCGAGAGCAGCAAGGGTCGGGGCATTCTCGTCCAACATAATTGCACGCCCAAAAGCACCCTGGTATAACCAAGAGGTGGCGGCTGCTAAGAACGAAAGAAGGAAACTTGAGCGGAAATGGCGCGCGACTAAACTTGAGATTGATCGGGATCGTTTTGTAAACCAATGTTCTGTAGTAAATAACATGATTCATGAAGCAAAAACAGCTTTCTATAAAGAGATCATAAATGAACACTCTGGTGATCAAAAGACACTTTTCTGCACTGTGAATAAGCTGCTACAAAAGAAATCCACTAAGCGCTATCCACCTGCGCCTGACACCGTTTCACTTGCAAATTCTTTTGCTGACTTCTTTGACTCCAAAATTCAGAAGATTCACTCTGAGCTTTATGTTAAAGGAAATGCTACTCCTTCTGATCCAGGTGGCCCTTATGGCTCTACAGATGATTGTATACACGTTTTTTCTAACTTTGAAAAGGTCAGTGACGATGAAGTTAAAAAATATCTCTCAAAGTCTGCGCTTAAATCATGTAATCTCGATCCTCTTCCGGCTTCAGTGATGAAGAGCTGCACCGATGTTCTTTTGCCAACAATCTCGAAAATGGTCAACCGTTCGCTATTGGATGGCATTATGCCTGACCCTTTCAAATTGGCAGAGCTACAACCATCCCTAAAGAAACATGATGCTGACCATGAACTCTTTAATAACGTTCGACCCATCTCAAACCTCAAATGGTGTCTAAGGTGACTGAAAAAGCCGCGGCTGTACAACTTACCAACCATGTTGTCACACACCATCTTGATGAATGGTTCCAGTCTGCCTATAAGCTATGCCATTCTACTGAAACAGCATTAACCAGAGTACAGAATGATAGCGGAGCTCCTTGGGGCGGCCGAAGGCCGCCGCAAAGCGGAGCACCATACCTAAGAAAACAGCGTCAAAAACTGCAAATATAGTATTGGGTACCCTGTGTGAGTTTATTGAGTAACCTGTGGAGATTGCTAGGGGTCGATCCGATTTTTGGACGTCTCAGCAAGTCCCGGATGTGTACGTTTTCCTGTCTACCCTACGTCACAATAGCCCTATTGTGACGTCAAGCATGCTCAACTAACGGGGGAGGGCCGCGTTGCCAGGAGGGAGGAGGGAGTGCGCAACTAACGGGGGGAGGGGCGCGTTGTCAGGGGGTTTTTGATGCTCACGTGAAAGCTAAAATCGCAGGCACAAAAAGACTACAGGGCTGCTAGCGGCTGAAAAAACGACCTACAATAATTACTCTAAGGAGAAATGCTGGTAGAAGAAAAGAAGAAGCCATGGAATGCACAGAGTTGGTAGAATGGGGAATAATAATCAAGTTGGAGTATTTTCTCTGCCGGCTTGCTCCTGAAATTCTTCCAGTTGGAGTTTCAAGGCCGAGAAATGACAGCTAACTGCAGAACCGTGCTATCACGCATTACGCCTCAAATGATAAAAATACGCGAAGAGGAAGCCATAGAATACAAACATTGGGTCGAGGGATGAGGAAGGGATCGAGGAATGATAAATTGGTTAAAATTATCTCTAGTAGCCTAGTAGAAGAGCAGAAAGAAATGGAAACACAGACTCTCAGAGAGACCTAGACGGAAATTGCGCCCGGGAAGAAGGGTGAAGAAGCGGGGCAAAGCATTGAGATCAGAGCAGAAAGTAACCACCAAAGAGAGGCATCCTGTTTTTTCCATCATATCTTTTTGAGACTACTCGATAGTCGAGGATTAATAATGGTTATTGAACTGAGTGGAGTGCAATTTGGTCTGAAATCATACGCGTGATTTCAAAATCAAACGAGCGCGCGTAGCGCGAGTTTGATTTGAAATCACAAGTATGATTTCAGACCAAAATTGCACGACACGAAGTTCAATTACCACTTTATTATATCCATTTGGAAATCACATTCTAGGCCCAGAGGATTCTATCAATTTATTTTCTTGAGACCGGAAATGCCTCACAAAAACATTGTATGCAAAACGAACTCATTAAGTACTTATATGCACAAATTGTCATGTGACAAACAAAACGATTTCGATCACTCATAACCTGCAAAGTTCATTCAGAGTTGAGATCACTTATGTTTAAAATTACACCATACACAATTCAACAAAGTAATTTTCATTGTCTGACAAAAGGAAGGAATGCTCGTCGCTTTTATTGCGGCCTTGGAGATGGAGTGGAGTTGGAGACGTAGAAATATTGAAGTTTTGCGATAGAACTGTGACTTGGCTGGGCGAATGACTTGCGATGGCAAAAAATCAAAACTTGGCTGCAAATTATGCTTGGAAGCCATGAGCTGTATTGCTAAATTTCATCACTTGCTGCATCGGGCTGTGGATGGTAGTGTTTTCACGTTTGAAGAGAGTGGAGTTTGATAGATGAGCGGAGGTGATTTTCAAGATGGCGGCATCGTTTCACTATCAGCTGTGAATTTGCGAAACACTTTCATCCAGCTTTGTGTTAACCGGGAAGTGGTCTTATTGATCACTTTAGACTTCAGCTCTTCTACCACATTGTCTACCGGAAAGCATGTATAATCATCATCTTTTGATTTTGTGGAATTTGATGTTGTTTGTTTTTCGGTGGACTCGGATTCCTGGACTCGGGACCGGAATTTTGCACCAGAGGTGCTGGATTATTCGCTTGAAAATCCTCCATATTGTCGTGAAACTGATATCATACTATATACTAATTACGATTTTGAGACGGCAATTCCACAAAATATTGACGGCTAGTTGGGAGAAAATATGTTCACGTATTGGGCGGAGTCGCGCAGCGACGGAGCCCAATACGTGAAAATATTTTCTTCCAACGCCGTCAATATTTTGTGGAATTGCCGTCTCAAAATCGTAATTAATATTGTATCGCGATTCTTGAAGATTTTCTGGAGGAAATGGCAAGAAATAGTGCTATTTATTGTCGATTGAAATTTCAATTCTCATTACATTTACGCACGATCTCACGCAATCACATGGGCTTTTCGCACGAGCTCGAGCATTTTCTGTTTACATTTTTCCATCTTTTTCGGCGAAAAAAATCTCTTTCTGCCATAAGATATTGCTAGAAATATAGCTAAACGTTATTTCTAACTATTGACAATGAAATGAAACATAAATTCGTGCGAAAAAAGTTGAATTTTGCTAGCTCTTTTTGAGCCGTCAATACCACAAAATATTGACGGCTCACAACAACACAGAGTGGCAGGGTGAATCGCGATACTCTGGAAAAACGACAGATAAAAAGGTACTGTAAATATTTAAAGTTTTATCCATAGTTTTGTCTTTGTTTCTTGTTTTTCTTTTCAAGCAGAAGAAGAAAGGGGGGAATTTCCCCAAAAAATTGCAGGAAGATGGTTTTCCTGCCATTATTTTCCTGATTGGTCACCGCCTTTTAACCCTGAAATCTGATTGGCTGATTGATTTTTGTGCTTCATTTTGATTGGCTGAGAAAAAGATGCGATTTGGACTCAAAAGGATGCGATTTTGGAATAAATCGCACTGTTGTAAGCCAATCAGATTGCAGGGATTGACAGTGATTTCAAAATGGATATAATAAACATGGAAACGGTTTCGTTTATTCCCCTATTTTCGGCTCTCCTCGACAGCTGATGGACTAGGTGTCAGGACTATAGCTGGATTCACAGGAACTGAAAAGGTTTGTCACGAGTTACAGTACAACAACAATGGTGCCCAAATCGAGCGCGAGAATTTTCGTGTTTTGCTGTGTTTTGTGGGTTCTTCAGCTCCCTAAAGACATGGAATAGCTTTGAAAGTCACGGATATAATGGGTGCGGTGTGGATTGGAAACTCACTGTTCGCTGGAGTTTGACAAACATTCAGTATGAAGTGGATTAAACTGCAAGCTCTTTGGTAAGAATGTTTTTTTTTATGAGAAATATTTTCTCTGACTAGACGATCTCTTCAGGGAATGTGATTCCTCGGTCGTACGATTTAGAAAAGATGATCATAGACTTTCAACTGTGTTTTGGCCATTCATTGATTTATAGAATTGATTACTTTATTCTATCTTTTGATAGTTATCTATTATAAGATATTTCTTGAAAACTTTCGACCTGTGCTTCAATTTGTTTTGGATTCTTCGTGAGTAATGCACTAGTCAATTGAAACCCCCACCCATAGGGACCCTGGGAAGGGTGGGATTATCGTGGTGGTTTAAAGCATTTTAAAACAAGAGCCTGTTTAGAGGGGGTGGTGGATTTGACTGGTTTTGATTCTGGAACCTGTCCCAACTCCCCAGGTAGTGTTTATTTGCTTTCAAATAAATTATTTTGGTCAATCTTTCACTTTGATTTTGGCCATGCAAATCTACATGTTCTACGATGCAATTCATTGGAATCATTCGATTTTAATGCATTTTTCTGTACTTGTATCCCTTGTTTCATATAGGACACCACACTAGCTGAGGCCCACTCCCCTTTGACGATCATAGAAAGGTGTGTTCATTCTTTGATGCTTGCAAGTAAAAGGTGATTTTGGAGGCCCCAAGGTAGGGGCATTTCACAGGAATTTCCTCCTGATGGAGTGGGGACTTAAACGGCTTTTGTTCAGGGGTAAACTCAAATCCCCAACCCTTCCCTGGGTCCCTAGGGGTGGGGGCTTCAATTAACTAGTGCATAACCGGTTTGTCCCCAGCCAAATATAAGTTAAATATTATGCATCAATAATATTTTCCTTGCTCAAAGGAAAGTCAGTAGAGTGCACAGAACGTTTTCCCATTTCTGTTGGATCAGAATAAAGAGAGCCTCTGTTATATGTTTCTGCTGTAGTTTCATTGTTTTCACCTCTTCCTAAAACCCAATAGAAGTATCTTGATCCAAGTTTTTCAAACTTTTCTCAGGGGGAGCATGCCCCCTCAAACAGAAATTATTTTGTTTTTCTGTCTTATTTCTATTTGCTCTTCCCCCCCCCCCCCCCCCCCCCGCACCCCCCATATTTTTTCAGTATTTTAAGTGCAATTAGGTGAAATTCAAGTACTTTTTTCCTTTTCTGGACATTGTAAACCTGAAACTTCATGAATTTCAGACCCTTCTACAAAATTGCTCCACCCATAATATGGAGTTATGTATTTGGAACACTTTGGACTTTGCGGCCTTCTGCTTAACACCCGTATGGCCAGGAGTAGTGTCTGGTCCAATATCTTTTGACGGGTCTGCACGCAAGTATAGTAACTTGTGTTATTTCCATTATGAAATCTAGTAGCAACCTGTTTCAATATACAGCTGAGGGTTTTTATAGAATTGGGTCAACATAGAGTTTCATTGTAGTACTCCAGGGAAGAACTTTGACATTATATTTCTCTGTTTTTCATTTTGTTGTTCATGGCACACATTTAGTTTCCAAAATAGACCAAAATCAAGGAAGTGATTTTAAGTGTTTCAGTAACTGGATTTTTGGCCACTTTGCAAAAATTGCCCGGAATCCTGGTAAAATGTCTCATATTAATTTCTCTGGTTATCTATCAATAATATTGTCTTGTGAATATATACTACTTACTATTGTCAGAAAATGCAGTTTTTTCCACTGAGGAATAAATATTGTCTTGAATAAATCATGAAAGTTATTCTGTCCCCTGGTTATTGTGTCCCCCAGCTGACCCCCAGCCAGTAATCCTCGTAGAGAGGGGTAGGCTGTATTGGAAAAAGTAAAAAAGTAAAGTCTCCCCCTGCCCAGAAGGGTGTTGAAAAGTGACCCCCACCCCTATGGAATTTCTAAAAAAATTACAGTATTTGTATGGAAAAGAGCAGGGAGCATGCTAATTCTGACTAAGCCATGTGCCAAGCAATAAAATAAATAAATCCAATCAAGCAATCAAATTTATTTGAAAATTTAGTCATTACAAAATTTGAAACTGCAAACTTTTTTAGGGTTGAAAAGATTACCAAATATTTTAGGGGGATAACTTTTCAGATATTTTGCAGGGATACAGCTGTGGCACCAAATGAGGCAAGATATGGGGATAAGGGGATATTTTGGTCCCCGGACATGCCTCTATACAATCCTTCTGTGTTGAAATCAAACAATTCACTTGTGACCGAGACAACTCTGGCCTGAGATATATGGTATTTGTGTAGGGACAGCATAGAACTGTCTAACTGTCTGCCTAACAACAGCCCTAACAAGAATTCTCTGTCCTATTCCTTGACAGTCAGGGGTTGGGCCAACGTTCTTGATAGTGCGTGCCGCATGTGTTAGCCACAACACCACGGCACCTATAAAACCTGGATCACGGATCGGATCGGATCTTCGGATCGGATCTTCGGATCGGATCATCGGATCGGATCATGGGATCCGATCATTTTCACTTATATGTAGTAATCAATATAAAAATTCGATACATCTTCATCGATGATGTCATTAAAACTAGACAACTTAATATCTACACAAGGGAACATTCAAACTTGGAGAGTTGTCTCCAAGCCGAGGGGAACAACCCCTATCATGTGATATGACGTCGTCGAAACCTAGAAAATCAAATATCTTGACAACAATCAAACGTTGTTTAACGACTAATAGAAGTTCTAAAATTGGAGGAGATTTTAGTTTAGGCTTGGAGACAACTTCCCCCAAGTTTGCCAATATCATGGCAGGCACTGTTGTTGTTTTTTGTTTTAAGGTTGTTATACATGACATCATATCAAGTGACAGGCGATATTAAATCACTCTAGTTTATATGACGTCATCAATAACGGTCATTGGTGACGTCATACAACGGTGACGTCATATAACGTTTTCCATCCCTTGATCATCGACGATCCGATCCGACGATCCGATCCGATGATCCGATCCGACGATCCGATCCGATGTTTCGATCTGATGATCCGATCCGATCCGACGATCCGATCTGATGATCCGATCCGACGATCCGTGATCCAGGTTTTGTAGGTGCCGACAACACCAAGATGTGATATCTTGCATTTTTTTTCTCATGTGAAACAGGTGCCAGTTTTGTCCCTACCCCAAAGTTGTCTTCACAACAAAGGACAACCTCGTTCCCATATGTTTTCAAACAGTGGTCATGTGACTCAGCCTCCCCCAGGGTCTTCTACTCGACCAGGGCGACTCGACCAACCGCCATCTTGAAAATTACCCACAAGACCCTGAGGACGAGGTTGATATCTCACCTCATGTGAACTACGGTGTCTACATTTTATTAGTTGAGTTGTCCTCGTGCTTTTTGTGTTTTGTAAAGGCTCAAAGGCAATAATATTAGTCTAAATATAATAAAGGTATTTTTGATACTACAATTAACTACTACCATCTTTTATTCCTTATAATAGTTGGAAGCTCCGCTTTTAGGCAGTGCCTAAATCTATATATTACTCTTTTGGCGGTTGATGACAATAAGTCTGTTCTACTCCTACTGCTTGATTTATCTGCTGCTTTTGATACTGTGGACCACTCTATACTGACCAAACGTCTTTCGAATCGTTTTGGGGTGAGAGGTAAAGCCCTCGCTTGGTTTGAATCTTACTTGCAGTCTCGCAAGTATTATGTCCAGGTTGAGGGAAGCAAATCATCCCTCCGGACTTTGACTTCTGGGGTACCTCAGGGCTCAGTCCTGGGTCCACTTCTTTATGTACTTTACACTGCACCCATATCTGACATTATCAAGGCCCATGGACTCCAGTATCATTTTTATGCTGACGATACCCAGCTATATGCAGCTTTCAAAACTGATTCTGAGGACGATGCCAATGCCACCAGACTGAGGGTAGAAAATTGTGTTAGAGCCATTGACAACTGGATGGTCAACAACAAATTAAAGCTGAATGATGACAAGACTGAGCTTCTTATTTTCAGTTCCAAATTTCGATCTCGATCTAATCTTAGTCAAGTTCAAGTTGGTACTGAGATCATCCAAGAAGCGCCCGCTGCACGTAATCTTGGGGTGGTATTTGATCGAATGCTCTGCTTCGAAGACCACATCAGCAACGTGTGCAAATCTGCACACTACCACCTCAGGAACATCAGCCAAATACGCAAATACCTTGATGATAGTTCTACTGAAATGCTGATCCATGCATTTGTTTCCTCAAAGATTGATTACTGCAATGCGCTTTTAGTTGGTTTACCGAAATATCAAATTAACAGGCTACAATTTGTCTTAAACACTGCAGCTCGAATCATCACATATACACGTAAATACGAGCATATCACTCCGGCACTTCTCAAGTTGCATTGGCTGCCTGTTTTCTATCGTATCCATTTTAAAATTTTACTTCTTACTTACAAAGCCCTCAATGGCCTAGCACCAACATATCTAATGGAGCTACTCCATAAACGCACCTATGCTCGTTCTCTGAGGTCCTCCACTCAAGATCTTTTAAGGGTGCCTAAATCTCGGACGGCTACCTACGGGGATAGGGCTTTTTCGATCGTTGCCCCTAAACTCTGGAATGAGCTCCCTCTTGATGTGCGGCACACAGTGGGGGTAAATGCCTTTAAAAGAAAACTGAAAACAATACTTTTTCGAAAGGCATATCCCCAACTGTCATATACTATTTAATTTTTTGACACATTTTTAACCCTATTTGTTTTCCTTTCATATTTTATTGATTTTATTGATCTTTTATCCTTTTTAGTTTTTATTTCACATATTATATTTTTATGCCAAGTATTTTGTATTATAAGATAGGTACATTTAAGTATTGTAATCTCACTTTAAGCTTTTTTAGTAATGTGAAGCGCTATGAGCAATTAGTGTAATAGCGCTATATAAATGCACACTATTATTATTATTATTATTTGATATGCCCAGCTGTCTGTAGTACCCCTCTGACCTGTCAACCCTTTAATCTCTTTCCACCAACGCTTCACATTACTATCTTTCAGGGCCGCAACTTTTCCCTCATAAAATTTCTTTCTGCATGTCCTGCATTCCTGCTGAACATTGTTTCTCCAGTATAAAACCTCAGACAACCAAGTTTGGATGAAGTTGTGTTGTGGCAAGGGGGGTACAACTGACTGGTCACGTGGTATCACGTCATCGATGACGTCATCATAGGAGAAAAAGAACATCTCGGGAATGTACTGAACCGCAGACCACCAAACTTGGGTGAAGTTGTCTAAGTGGCAAGGGGGTCCAACTGCATGGTCACGTGGTATGACGTCATCGATGATGTCATCATAGGTGAAAAAGAACGTATCTCAGGAAGGTATGAACCTCAGACAATCAAACTTGGGTGAAGTTATCCAAGTGGCGAGCGGGGTGGAACTGCGTTGTCACGTGGTATGATGTCATCGATGACGTCATGAAATGAGAAAAGGTTTATATCTTTGGAAGGAATGAAACTCAGACAACCATACTTGGGTGAAAAGAGCAAAGTGGCAAAAGGGGTGCAAATGCTTAGTCACATAGTATGACGGTGCAAGGCCAGCTATGTAGTGGCAACCTTTGTATCTCATTAACACAGAAAAATATATAATCGGGAGCTCCGCTTTTAGCCAGTGGCTACATCTATATATTATGTCGTGTCTTTCATGCTACATGCTCTCCACCAGTAAGATAATATATAGATTTAGGCACTGGCTAAAAGCGGAGCTCCCGGTTACATATTTTTCTGTGTTAATGAGAGAAAAAGACACTAGAAACATCCACTTTGACACTTGATATGAAAACTTGTTGCGCCCACGTGGGCGTACTCCATGGATAGTGTAGTGACGGAAAATAAGTATCAATCTAAATCAAAACCTCAATTTATAATTTACCAAAATGTACTTTTAAAACCAATTTGACCTTTCCTTTTGCCGTCCTTTTGCTTTAGTTTCTTCATTTTTTTTACGTATTCAGTGGCGGATCTAGGAATAATTTAAGGGGGTGAATTGAGGAAGGGAAGTTTATACTTTGAAAAAGGTCCAAATGTAGTTTGACATATGTTCATGTTTTGCGGTAATAAAAGTTCACGCCAGCAAAAATAAATATACATCAGAAAGTATGCAATAAAATATAAGAAAGCATTCTTATAAAAAGACAGAATAACAGCCCGAAAAAAGGGGGGTGGCTAGCCACCCTATTCAACCCCCCCCCCCCCCCCCCCCCCCTTCCGTTTGATTTTCAAACGCAACACGCGAGCGCGCGTCATTGTGTATCGTGTGTGTAGCATTCTTGAACGAGAGGGCATTTGCAGTCTATACATTACAAAAGAAACCCCAAATCGCGAGCACAAATAACCAGGTTACTTTTTGATTAAATTTCCAGCTAGTGCCAAATGAATTTAAGAGGCAAACATATTAATGTTTCAAATTTATCAAGCAATATCATGGAGCAACAACATGACAATGAGCCTATTCATGTGGAACTTTTGAGGTGAAGTGGGTATCAAAACTTGTGAAATAATATGTTAAAACCGAACCGGATTAACATTCATTATAGCGCAATATCTCAAGCGGGGTGGAACTGCGTTGTCACGTGGTATGATGTCATCGATGACGTATACATTAATATGTTTGCCTCTTAAATTCATTTGGCACTAGCTGGAAATTTAATCAAAAAGTAACCTGGTTATTTGTGCTCGCGATGTGGGGTTTCTTTTGTAATGTATAGACTGCAAATGCCCTCTCGTTCAAGAATGCTACACACACGATACACAATGACGCGCGCCCGCGTGTTGCGTTTGAAAATCAAGCTAGTGCCAAATGAATTTAAGAGGCAAACATATTAATGTTTCAAATTTATCAAGCAATATCATGGAGCAACAACATGACAATGAGCCTATTCATGTGGAACTTTTGAGGTGAAGTGGGTATCAAAACTTGTGAAATAATATGTTAAAACCGAACCGGATTAACATTCATTATAGCACAATATCTCAAGGAAACATTGATAAAAATTGTGTGAGGTTTCATTTCGTTGGGAAAATGCCGAGTAAGTAATAAATTGCGGAAGAAGTTTGCACACGCTTTGAAGTTTTTCCAGATAACACTGATTTGCATAGCAACGCTTGGAGCAAAATTATTCGTCCTACAAATTCTCGATCTTTAAACTGTCCATTGCATGGGACTTTGTCATCTTTCTTCATAATGTCTGATTGATTATAAGGCGCCATTATTTCTGGTGCAGTGAAATATAAAGGAAAAAACAATGCCCTCACTCGTGTTGCTATGCTCCGTTTTAGTCCGCCTTCTAAAGTTGAATACTAATTTGTCTCTTGAATCAATTAAATTGATGCTTGGACGTAGTGCACAGAAGCGCACTTATAATCTCCTCGTTCGTAACCAATGTGATATACCCCGAAGGTGTTCAGAAACCTCAACAACGGATTGATAATCAGTTGAACCTAGTTGTGGCCCTTGGCCAAAGTGAACATCGTAGTATACAAGTTCCTGGTGACAGAGCGGAAATGACCACAAATGAAATGTCTAACTTCGCCATATTTTAATATATAAGCTCAAGATTCCGTATACAAAGAGTTTCTATGACCAAAAGCATAATTCCAAATATTCAAGAAATTTGAAGAATATGAATTTTAGATATGATTGAACAAACTTTGCAGAATTCCTGATCAAAGTACTAATTCTCCCATAAAATGGTGCGAAAACCAAAGTCGAAAGCCTAATATCTCAAAGACGGATCCATTAGAAAAAAGTCATTTTTGATATTTTGTTGTTATTCAGGCAAGGAGTCTGTATGCAAAAAATGAAGCTTATCTGAGTTAACCTGTCCTTATTATTTGAAATTTGGTGATCTAAACAGGTCATTTCCGCTCTGTCGTTCCTGGTATGACTAGTTTTACGGGAAAACTAGGTGGTCTGCGTCGGCGGAGACGTGAACATGAACAACAACAACCAAAGGTTGAGATTTATGTCAAACGCCGTGGAAAAATGGTGTTTTGCTGACACGTTTCGAGCGTTAAGCCCTTCGTCGGAGCAAAAAAAAAACCGGGTACCTTTTTTTTGCTCCGACGAAGGGCTAACGCTCGAAACGTCAGCAAAACACCATTTTTCCATGGCGTTTAACATAAATCTCAACCTTTGGTTGTTGTTGTTCATATACAAGTTCCTGGTTTGATTTTTATTGTCTACTTTTCTTAAAGTAGAGCGAGGCACCTTATCTTGTTATTCAATTGTTTAGCGTCAGAATTAGGAGCTCTTAAATGGTCCATCAAAATCCGTTTTCGCTCGTAGTTCGCTCAAACACTTGCTCACGCAATGATATCGACTGCTGATTGCTCGCCAAAGTTCGCTGGCAGTGTTTGCAAAGGGTGATCACAGTTTTGTGTTCTCTGCTCGCATTTGGTTAATCAAAATGGCAAAGTTCGTAGCTGTGTTGATTTCCACCCCTAAAATGTACCATCAAGTGTGATATTGATAAAACTTTTTCGAATTTTACTAAAAGGTACGACGAGCACCTCCGCCCAAAATTAGGGGAGTATTCCCCCTCGGGCATTATTCTGGCAGCTGTGCTTCCCATTTTTATCGTTCCTATTTGAATTCATGGCTTTTGAGTCTGTGCAATTGAGTCTCTTGACATTCTTCTTGTAAAAGGTCCTCGAGGAAAACTGCCGACGGATAGTGATCGCTGTCTTGCATACCACGAGTTTCCACCAGACCCTTTATCAATTGACAATGACCGCAGAGAAAACCACTGCTTTCCGTTCTTAGCCCTTAACTTTAGTTTTCCAAATATAAATGGATTAATTAAACTGTTAGCATAAATGGAAATACCACTGAAGATAAGAATAATTCCGAAGTAGGGCTTACTTCCTCCGCTGCCAAAATCATACCACAGCCAAGCTGCGTGATTCGGAAGAAGACACAATGCAAATGCTACAACAGCGGTCACAAATATTTTTACCATGCGCAGATTCTGTTCTGCGCGTCGTTTCGCGGCGCCTCCCCGTCTTAGCGAGGCCCCTGCAAGTTTGGAAATGTTCCTTTTGTCTTTGTGAATTCGTCTGAGGACCTTTGCATAGCACCTTGTTATGACGGTCAGTGGAGCAACATAAAGAATTATGAACAAAGTAAAGGTGTACACTTTGGCGTGGATCTCCAGAGGCCAGTTCTCTATGCAAAGGCCATTATTAAACTCCAATATTGCAATATAAGGGACGACTACCACAACAGCTAACACCCATGAACCTAGCATCATTGCCTTTGCCAACTTCCCACGTAGCTTTGGTCTGAGAGGCGTAACGATAGCTTTATAGCGCTCTATGCTCATCGCCAGAAGAGTAAACACCGAGGTAGCTATCAATATTGTTTGCAAAGGATAAATAACATTACACATGAATTTCCCAAATGGGAACTTCTCTGTAAGCCTCTCAGCCATATCAAACGGTACACTCACGGCGCATGTGCCAAGATCCGTTACAGCCAGGTTCAAAATAAACAAGTCGTTTGTTCTCTTCTTTGGTTGCAGCAAAATTGTTCGACAAACGAGGGTGTTTACAAACACACCTACAACCACGAACAATGCATAGATGCACATTTGTGCAATCTTTAAATTTCGTGTGACGTCACCGGCATCTTTTTGCATATCAATTGATCCATTCCTTGTAGATTCATTAGAAGTTATCGCTTTTTCCATCTTTTGTTGATTGTTTTGTCTGCAAACTGTCGGAACCAGCGAAATGGGGAAGCTCCTCCTGATATATTAGTGTTGTTATTAATGTGTTCCGCTTCTCACTTTCTGTCTTGTTCTCGCATGTTCTTGGCTAATTTACTCGTTTCATATTACTTTCCAACAAACTTCCAAACATTTGCTGGTACACTGTGCCATGCAATTCTCCGCGAGCTTGACATCTGACGTTTCTCTATCTGAATCAAGGCTTTTCAAATCTCGGTTCAATTGTAAATCATAAAACAGACAGCAGCAGAGTTCATTCTCTAGCTGCACAAGTTAATGCTTGCTGTAGGTTGCTCGTTCATGAGGAGTTAATATTGATGACACTAGTGAGAGAAATGAATATTTTAAACTCAGCACTGCTCATTCTTGTGTCAAAGGGATCTATAACAAAAACTCTATATGATACCAAGCACGTAGCGGGAGAGAAGTTTGGTACCCAGAACTATTTTCCTATCGTTAACACAGATTTAATTACGACCTCTAGGAGATTAAAAGACCCAAGATCCACGAGAGACTCCGTTGGTGACCGATCAAAACGGAATTACCTAGATTTTCTTGTCAACAGTAATACAGTTATAGAGAGAAACTCCCAGAAGTGTTTATAAATGCACCCTTGTGTGATCATGCTGTTAGCCTAGAGAGAATGTTAATCATGACTACCTCTTAATCAATAATACAATTTTGATTATGACTTCTACTGGGGTTTCTAATACAATAGAACAATGTTAGAGCAGGTAGGGAACCCATCATGACATTCCACGAGATGGGCTATTTTACCATAACAAACATAACATAACCTAGAAATACACCCTTCAACAATTCCAAAATATCAAAAGTGAATGATATTTTTGGCCGTGAAACGCTTAAATTCTTTACAAGGGCTTACCTTTAAGTGAACTGTATACAGCTCTTTTTGTTGAATAGCAATGCCTTAGCACTGTTATCGCTGTCCGGTATCTGCATTTATTGGAACAGCTTTTTTGGCAAGTTCCTCGATTGATTACATCAGATCAACTCGAGCGTCATTGTCGTTTGGTTGATTGCTGACATGGATAAAATATTTCTGTGTATCCTGTATATCAGCTTTACTGAAAATAACAGGTAATTTATCGGTTTTATCATCCAATGTGCGCATCCTCTGTGTCGGCGGACGCTTCACTCTTCAACGGCATTGAGTAAATAATTATTTTCTTGGAAAATGTAAAAGAACGGCTTAAAAAGCAATCATTTGTCTTGTTGGATCTGGATAAGACACGTACGCCTTCTCTCCCCAGAGCAAAGGAAGTTTAACTATATATCTTATCTTCTTGTTTTCAGAGGAGGAAATTGCAGTGCTTAATCCCAAGAGTACTTTTCATCTTAATAAGACTGAGATATCTATCCCCTTTGTAGCGTGTTAGTACTCCCACCTGCAGGTTGCAATAAATGCCCCTAACGGCCAACTCACATATTACGAACAGGAACACAGCACTCTACTTGAAAATCAAATCAAAATATGAATTGTAATTTTGGAAATGTTATGATATATAGCTAAACTATATGTTGGTTATGATGATATGGAGACTCCCTCATATCGTGACTTGCCCTCAAGTATATCAATAATGCAATTTTCTATATACTGGTTAATTAGCGATAAAAGCATTGAGTACTTGTCTGCCAAGGCATCTAAAAACATTAAATTTTCGTTGAGATCCTCTCAAATACGCTTTTCGGTTGTAACAATTTGTGCACTTTCCTTTGCTTTAAGTGCGTTCGGATTATCCTTTCATCAGTTTCGTTTGCTCTGCCTAATTAAAGTAAACTATTATGAGCTCCAAAACATCTACAAAACAAAAACCTACAACATTCTTAATTTATGAGTCAGTCTATGCAGCCTGCCCAATGTAGATTAGAACTAATAATCACTGACGTGAATTGTATAATTTTATTTCTAGAGCGTAATAATTATGTCCATTAGTAAAAGATATTCATTTAATAGATGTTTTTATTGGGAACGTAACACAGTATTGAGGCACCATAATATAAGCGATAGTACATAGAATAAAAGGCTGTGTCCTCTACGAACAAAAAATAAACAGGACCGCTTGTTTGATCAGACCTGTTACGCTGTCTAGAGGGTGGGGAGGGGTAATTTGTCCCGCAACCCACCACCTCCCCTGACAGAATCGGTCTCCTTCAACTTCAACTTCAACTTTATTATATCTTTTTTTAAATGTTACAAGGACAGCACACCGCCTGCAAATAGCATAGCTAGTCGAGGCAGGCGGTGAGAGGACAAAGAAGCAGAGAGAGACGAAGGGTAAAAACGTGAAAAAAAAAACACTAATAACAAGCGAAAAAGAGAAGGATGTAAATAGTTCAAAGTTTCAGAAATAGAAAATAACAGTTATTTGATTTTATTCATTTCATTAATTAATTTATTTCTAGAGCGTAATAATTATGTCCATTAGTAAAATATATTCATTTAATAGATGTTTTTATACTCATTTCTCATCCTAAAAAGTACCATTGTTTTGACCTCTTCATAAACGTGCAATAGTGATAAATGTCTGTCAAAAACATGCAGGGTGAAGGTGCTAGAGCCTCAGCGGAACACCCCTACCCAATTTGGATCTCATTACCCCTCCCCTCAAATTGCCAAAGATTCTTAAAATATAATTGTAATAAGAAATGTAATAAGAAAGAAACATACTGCTGATATTCAATCGTTATAAGAAGTACAACGTAAAGTTGTGTGCCGTGTAGTAATTGTGAATATGAAATAGTGAATTACAAAGTCATGATGAGATGCTAATGGCGGCTTTACAGCCCATGTAAGTATTTTTCTGGCAATACTGCCTCAAGAGAAATGAGTCACAGGAATTAGTTCATTTGTAATTTAAAAAGAAAAAATCATATGACTCCAGTGGATTCGAACCCACGACCCTTGACCTTCACCAGCCAACGCTCAAGTCCGCTGGGAGCAGGTAGTGGTACGTTTGATATATATATCACGGCCAAATGAAAAACGTTGTGAGCCGTGCAGCAGATGTGAATATGAGTTATGAATTGTGAAGATGAGATGCTAATGACAGCTTAACTGCCCATGTAAGTCTTTAATCGCTATAAAATAATTTTAATTACTTAAAAGCCTATTTATTGGAGCACCCTTGAACACAGGCGCCAGTTGTCTCACGATCTTATAAGATCCACAATAACCAAGTTGGTGTTCAGATGCATATGTTCCAGACATAGCCAGATGTACTGTCATGTTTCTACTAATGTCCTAAGCTATACATACTCATTCTCACAGGAAATTTCTGCAGAAATTTAATCTTGGGAACGAGTGTAGGTTTTGGTCGAGGGTCGAGTGTCGAGGGTAAGACGTCGAGGGTCGAGGGTAAAATGTCGAGGGTCGAGGGTAAAATGTCGAGGGTCCAATTTTTTTTCTGCAAATAAATGAAATAATTTTTTCCCGTGATACATGTTGAAATATTTTTTAAAGAATGCAAATTTGGGTTTTCCTGACTGATACGCGGATAGACTCCGACACAGTTGTGCTGAGAATTTTCCCACCTTTTTCGATACCTTCGCGGAGCGGGATAAAACAAAATGTTTTCCGAAAACTCCAGGCGTAAATTTCGGGCAATCTTTTTCAAAATCAAATTCCCTAAAACTGTGGCAGATTTGTTGTGCTTTTTCGCCAGGAGTTCTCAGAAAGGTTTCCTCACCACGCTCGTACCGAGCGTGTAAGCACGCGGATCTTGCTCAAACAGGAGAACACAAATGAGAATTAACAACAAGAAAATCTTTTGGTCTGAGATAATATCAAACCAAAGGAAGTCCACTCTACGTTCATCGAACTGGTGTTTTTCGAAGATTTTGAGCACGGCGTTCTTCAACTGGCAATGAACTGGAGTGTTGGTAGTCGATTGCGATATGCTGCCAGCGCAGAAAAAGCAATCGCCGACGTGATTTTATACCCAGCACTTACTAGTTTTGCTTCCATGCTACTCATTATACTACAGCTAACTTTAGGAGACTCAGGGATAGGTTGCACAATAAAACGAAGCGAAATGAAGTTAGGTCGAATATCATTTGCGATCTTTCACGAAGCACTCTAGTGAAGTGAGCGCTAGAAATAGGTTGTGAAAATGCCGCGGAAATCTTGGTTTTCCCGAAGATTGAATCAAAGCAAAACATTAAAATCTTTTCTTGCCCAAAATACTCAGACTCGGCAAGTTTGCTTCGAATTTTGCTGTTTAACTTTAGAGATTTCCACGGTTAAACAGAAGATTTTGCTTCCCTTCACGTGCAGTCTAATTAGCGAAGCAAAAGGTTTGATTGACAAATGTCTGCGATAAGAAAACTTGTAGCGGCAAGTCTGAAGAAACATTTGCAAGAACGCTTTCACCAACATGCGGGCATGTGAGCGAATAAAGCGGGGAAAACCGAGAATTTGCATTTAAAAAAGAAATCGACCCTGAGAAAAAGAAAAAAAAAATGGACATTTTACCCTCGACCCTCGACATTTTACCCTCGACCCTCGACATTTTACCCTCGACCCTCGAGATTTTACCCTCGACCCTCGACGTCTTACCCTCGACACTCGACCCTCGACCAAAACCTACACTCCTTGGGAACTGTTTTTCCGTGAATTGGAATTTCATCAATTACCACGGCTGGGAATACCATGGAGTGGCCTTGCGATTTGCCATGCCGAAGAGCAATCCCATTGATGGGAAAATAATCACACGTGTGGGAATTTATGAGTTTCACAATTGGTTGGGAATTGGAAAAACCATCGAATATTATACCCATGGATTGGATTTAATTTTGTTACTTACCGAACATTGGGAATTCAAATCCCATCCCTGGTAATTGTCGTCTTCCCATCGATGGGAATGAATGAAACAAAACCCATGCATGGGAATGGTACAAATGGCGTTGGACAGAGAGGTTCGTGAATGGGAAATCATTTCCCATTGCTGAGAATAAGAAAAAACACATCCATGGGAATCGGAAAACCCAAGGATGGGAATTTAAGGCCGAAACCAATAATACCCACTCGTGTGATTTCAATTGTTCTGTCACTAAGGATTCAGTGTAGCGTTTTGATCCCCAAAACGCTCAGGCGCCATTTTATTGTTCAGGAAATTTGTACAGAAACCAACATATACTTACTTAGGCCCTTCGTTCCCTGCGGAGCATAGGCCATCGATGAGTTTCCTCCGTCGCACCCGATTCTGGGCCCTCCTTCCGAGCTCCGTCCAACTCAACCCTAGTCCCTGCACCTCATACTCCAGATCCCTCCTCCAACTGGTTCTCGCCCGTCCTCGTTTTATCTTCCCCTGGGTGTTCCAGCGAAGAGCCTGTCTTGTGATATTAGTTGATGGCTTTCGCAGAGTATGGCCTAGCCACCCCATTTCCTCCTTCTTATCTGTACTTCTGTTGTCTCCTCGCCTGTCCGCTTCCAACTCCACGTTGGTAACTCTACGGTCTCTGCACCGTAGAGCAGGTCAGACTTGACATTGGATCTTGTCGGAAATATAACAATCACAATAATTACAACACATTATGTACGTCATAAACCCTAATTCATCCAATAACTGTATCCGCTCTACTCTCAAATCCAATCGATCTGATCATTTCCTAAATCCACGACACTGGTGCCGAAACCCGGCCTTAAGACTTATGTCTAAAGAGCTGACAAAGCTAAGATCAGTCAGGGGAGCCTTTCGTGGTCACTGTACGCAGGACATAAGTAACGCCGAGCGACTTATCTCCGAAGACAGCGACACAAATGATGGAGCAACTGCAGAATACACGGCCCATTTCTAGCCTTCCTACTAAATTTTGGCGGTCCATGGTCCGCAGTCGAATTAGTTAATATTCAAAGAATGAGAGAAACCGCAAAGGCAATGTCACCGCGGTCCGTGGTCCGCAGTCCCGCAGTCATTAAGTGTCACCGCAGTCCGCAGTCGTCAGTGAGATTCATGAATATTAAAGAACGAGGCAAGCACGGAACTGTCACCGCAGTCCGCAGTCCGCAGTCGCCAGTGAGATTCATGAATATTAAAAGAACGAGGCAAGCACTGAACTAAGTGTCACCGCAGTCCGCAGTCGCCAGTGAGTTGCATGAATATTAAAGAACGAGGCAAGCACTGAACTAAGTGTCACCGCAGTCCGCAGTCGTCAGTGAGATTCATGAATATTAAAGAACGAGGCAAGCACGGAACTGTCACCGCAGTCCGCAGTCCGCAGTCGCCAGTGAGATTCATGAATATTAAAAGAACGAGGCAAGCACTGAACTAAGTGTCACCGCAGTCCGCAGTCGCCAGTGAGTTGCATGAATATTAAAGAACGAGGCAAGCACTGAACTAAGTGTCACCGCAGTCCGCAGTCGTCAGTGAGATTCATGAATATTAAAGAACGAGGCAAGCACTGAACTAAGTGTCACCGTAGTCCGCAATCGTCAGTGAGATTCATGAATATTAAAGAACGAGGCAAGCACTGAACTAAGTGTCACCGCAGTCCGCAGTCCGCAGTCCGCAGTCCGCAGTCCGCAGTCGCCAGTGAGATTCATGAATATTAAAGAACGAGGCAAGCACTGAACTAAGTGTCACCGCAGTCCGCAGTCGTCAGTGAGATTCATGAATATTAAAGAACGAGATAAGCACTGAATTAAGTGTCACCGCAGTCCGCAGTCGCCAGTGAGATTCGTGAATATTAAAGAACGAGGCAAGCACGTCACCGCTAGCATTGTCCCGGTCTGATTTCATCAGTTTTTCTATGATGTCAAACACTTCGGGGGAGAGGATGAATCCCTTGTTGCTATTGCAGATGGCTTTGACTAAACCGGAGGACGTCGCTTTACTGATGACTGAGTCAATTAAATCAACACTTTCCAATGGATCTTGTGCAGCGTGAGAAATTGCAAAAGACTTCCCTAAAAACAATAAGAGTGGGTCTGTTAATATAAAGATGGACGGAAGGATCGACATTCGTTACGTTGCTTTATAACGGAGGACAGCAATTGTTGCAGCTGACGTCACGTGAGCTTGAGGGAAACAGTTGGAGGCACAACAATAGTTCTAGAGTTATCGCGCCTGCTCTTGTTGGTGTACGGAGTCAGAGCCAGCTTATACATGTGCAGTTCAACATATCATAAACTTTGTGAAAGAGTCAAGGAATTATAAAAGTTGAGGACCCTTATTCTATTCCTTTCTTTGATGTGCATTAGTTTAGTTTTTGTGAACAGATAAACTGTAGTAATGTTTTCGTTGGAAAAAATTGCAACACGGGAAAATTATTGATGCGAATTGTCAAAGGACCCGTTGTCAAATCAAGGGGAAGTTGGTTAAAATTTGGTTTTACCGGCGATGCTAAGGGCGGCTTTTGTTTTCGGCGGCCCTTAATGAAAACACAGAAACTGGGAGAACGTATAGAGTCACTATGAAATGAAAGTGGCTGTTGTAACAACTAATTTCTGAGCGATGAGTTAACGGCCATGAACAGCTGTGAACTTTTACTTCTTCCACCGCAACATTGGAACACCTACGCGCGGGAAATACAAGAATGAATATGGGATTCGTCAAAAGAAAGGATTTTTTAGTCATTTGCACTCTCTTCGAACTAACCGCACAAAATTTGGAGGATTCCATGTTGCAATTTTTTCCAGGTTAAGGAGGCTGCCTACAATTTTTTCTGCCCTCGACCACCAAACTTTGTTTACCTGCCGTTCAAGTACACAAACTTGTACCGGTCTAAGCTTTCACACGTTTACCCTGGAGGGTTTGAACTTTATTGTAATGTGTATTTGTTGTGATCGGAGTTGCTATAGCAACGTAATAACCACGCCCTTGTTTATTATTAGGGGCCAGTAGAAGCGTTGCTCGACCTAAACTTTTAAAATGACACCCCTCGCACTAATCCCTGAGTAGCAGACAGTACTCCCAGCAAGTTTGGATAGAATTCATTGGGCCGATTTTATGTTATTCGAGAGGACTTTTAAGGCTCCAAAATGTCAAAATTATTATGCCGCGAAGGTTTCCTGTAAAAAAATGGCTGATATTTGCGTAATTAGAAGATCCTTGCCGCCCGAATTATCTACAAACCCAATGCAATATGTCAGCCAAATTTCCCTTCTTTGAATCCTTTCGATTTTGTTTGGCATGTGTTCAAGTATCGACAAGTAAACTGCAAAAGTTGAGAAATTTTAGCCAGAATTCTAAATCTTGCGTTTTTCTCACCTGACAAAAATCCCATATGTTAATTATTTTGCAACTTCCGTAAATTATTATTGAATATATACCAAAGATAACACCAAAGACTTGAGTTCATTGAAGTATTTTAAGGCACCGAGAAAAAAATCCAAACTTCATTACTCTTTCGGTTTGCTTGACCCGGTTTTTGTCATTGTACTTGTTTTTGCCTGTTATAGCTTTCATGTCGGTTTTCCCTAAAGCGAGGCACATTCCAACATGGGAATAGACCACTGCTTCTACGGGAGTGTAGGTTTTGGTCGAGGGTCGAGTGTCGAGGGTAAGACGTCGAGGGTCGAGGGTAAAATGGCGAGGGTCGAGGGTAAAATGGCGAGGGTCGAGGGTAAAATGTCGAGGGTCCAATTTTTTTCTGCAAATAAATGAAATAATTTTTCCCGTGATACATGTTGAAATATTTTTTAAAGAATGCAAATTTTTGGTTTTCCTGACTGATGCGTGGATAGACTCCGACACAGTTGTGCTGAGAATTTTCCCACCTTTTCGACCTTCGCGGAGCGGGATAAAACAAAAGGTTTTCTGAAAACTCCAGGCGTAAATTTCGGGCAATCTTTTTCAAAATCAAATTCCCTAAAACTGTGCGTGGCAGATTTGCTGTGCTTTTTCCCCAGGCGTTCTCAGAAAGATTTCCTCGACAGAGCGTATAACCGAGCGTGTAAGCTATCGGAATGCAAATTTTTGGTTTTCCTGACTGATGCGTGGATAGACTCCGACACAGTTGTGCTGAGAATTTTCCCACCTTTTCGACCTTCGCGGAGCGGGATAAAACAAAAGGTTTTCCGAAAACTCCAGGCGTAAATTTCGGGCAATCTTTTTCAAAATCAAATTCCCTAAAACTGTGCGTGGCAGATTTGCTGTGCTTTTTCCCCAGGCGTTCTCAGAAAGATTTCCTCGACAGAGCGTATAACCGAGCGTGTAAGCTATCGGATCTTGCTCAAAAAGGAGAATACAAATGAGAACAACAATAAAATATTTTGGTCTGAGATAATATCAAACCAAAGGAAGTCCACTCTACGTTCAGCGAACTGGTGTTTTTCGAAGATTTTGAACACGGCGTTCTTCAACTGGCAATGAACTGGAGTGTTGGTAGTCCCATTGCGATATGCTGCCAGCGCAGAAAAGCAATCGCCGACGTGATTTTATACCCAGCACTTACTAGTCTTGCTTCCATACTAGTCATTATACTACAGCCAACTTTAGGAGACTCAGGGATAGGTAGCACAATAAAACGAGGCGAAATGAAGTTAGGTCGAATATCATTTGCGATCTTTCACGAAGGACTCTGGTGAAGTGAGCGCTAGAAATAGGTTGTGAAAATGCCGCGGAAATCTTGGTTTTCCCGAAGAAAGATTGAATAAAAGCAAAACATTAATATCTTTTCTTGCCCAAAATACTCAGACTCGGCAAGTTTGCTTCGAATTTTGCTGTTTAAACAGAAGATTTTTCTTCCCTTCACGTGCAGCCTAATTAGCGAAGCAAAAGGTTTGATTAACACGTCTGCGATAAGAAAACTTGTAGCGGCAAGTCTGAAGAAGCATCTGCAAGGACGCTTTTACCAACATGCGGGCATGTGAGCGAATAAGCGGGGAAAACCGAGAATTTGCTTTTAAAAAAGAATTAGGCCCTGAGAAAAAAAAAATAGACCCTCGACATTTTACCCTCGACAATTTACCCTCGACACTCGACATTTTACCCTCGACCCTCGACATTTTACCCTCGACCCTCGACATTTTACCCTCGACCCTCGACGTCTTACCCTCGACACTCGACCCTCGACCAAAACCTACACTCCGAATTTGCTGTTTAACTTTAGAGATTTCCACGGTTAAACAGAAGATTTTGCTTCCCTTCACGTGCAGTCTAATTAGCGAAGCAAAAGGTTTGATTGACAAATGTCTGCGATAAGAAAACTTGTAGCGGCAAGTCTGAAGAAACATCTGCAAGAACGCTTTCACCAACATGCGGGCATGTGAGCGAATAAAGCGGGGAAAACCGAGAATTTGCATTTAAAAAAGAAATCGACCCTGAGAAAAAGAAAAAAAAATGGACCCTCGACATTTTACCCTCGACCCTCGACATTTTACCCTCGACCCTCGACATTTTACCCTCGACCCTCGACGTCTTACCTTTAACCTTTACCTTTAAATATAGTAATTGCCACTAGCGAGGTAATCCGGCAATGAGGTACAGCGTACCAACCACCCATGCACATACTACGCCTTGAATAAAATAAAATAAAATAAATAAATAAATAAATAAAGCAAAGGAAACAATAAATAAATAAACGTAGCAATAAAGACAACGAGAGACAAGCACGACAATAACGACATGTACATGGGTAGCATGATAACTAGATCATTGCCGGGCCAGCTCGCCAGTGGCGGCTATCTTAAATTCATTAGCAGTGCTGAGGTCTATGATTTGCTGTGGCAGAGAGTTCCAGACGGGGATAGTTCTTGAAAAAGAACTACCTCGACACTCGACCAAAACCTACACTCATTCTACGGCTCAGTGAATTCTCCACACAGTACGCTGTCGCGCTTAAGAAGCAAAGCTGTAAAGACGTTGCATCTGGTCATATATATTTTGAGATAAACAGAATGTTTCTACTGAATGTTATCAGACATCTGAAATGAAATATACCACTATGGTGCGAAAAATGAAATTCTATGTTTTGGTATTGTTCATTGCGTGACCTTGTTTGCTACGCTTTGAGAGTCAAATAAATGCGCATTCTATGGCCGCAAAAACTACAACACGCTGGAATGTCGTTCGCTACGGGAAAAATCTACATGAAAGCTACAACAGGCGAAAACAAAGTACAATGAAAAACCGGGAAAAGCCCCAGCGGCACAAACGGTCGATCTTAAACCTTTTCCAAGTTAGGGGTTACTCGGTTACTCAACACTTACGTTCAGTCTTCTGTTAAACAACGAGAAAATTAACCTTTACTTATAATACTTGTTGTGTTTTCTTGAATTATAAACACCGGGTCACTGCGGTTCACGCTGCGACGCAAATCGAGTAATCTGTACACGCCGTGCTATTGATTTTAAAGATCGCAAATTTGTAGAGCTTTAGAATATTCTTTCCAGTAAAATGTTGATGAATAATGCCTTCAATGTTTGGCCAAAAAATCGATCACAAGCCTATATATTTTTGCTACGAAATTCCTTAGTTGTTTCTCGCGTTGTTTTACTAATATTTCACAACAGACGTCAGCAGACGTGAAATAAACTTATTTTTCCACATGTCAATTTCACATGCATTTCACATCGTTGCCCCGGTTAAAATGGTGGAGGTACTTCTAAAAAGTGGGAGAATCTAACAGAATGTGGGAAACTTTCCAAGATTCTCCTGGAGTTTGCCGAAGTCTCCAAAAGTCTGGGAGTATCTGGGAGCCATTCCTGGATACATATATGTTGGAGAAATTAGGAGAACCTGGATAATTCTCCCGGGATTTCCTAAGATATCCTAACCAATCTAAGGGCATGCTAGAATCTTGGAGTTCCTAGGAGTATATAACCAATCTAAGGGCATGCTAGAATCTTGGAGTTCCTAGGAGTATCCAGGATCCAAAAATACCGTGAAAATTCACGCCTTGACTCCTAGGAAATCTCAAATTTGACCAGGATTATCCAAATCTTCCCAGGAGATCCTAGATTCTCCAAACGCTATCTCGCAGTGGCTGCTTCGTACAGTCCTGACATTCCAATTCCCTATTCTAATGGTCTTCCTGGGAGTCAGAAGTTCATTCGGCCTCACAGCTTCCGATCATTGGCCTCAGTGTGTCGCGTCATATATCTTATTCCTAAAGACCCTACCTCACCCAGAATCGGTTGTTAAAAGTCTTCGCAAACCATCACAATAAGGTGATGATCCCGTGCGGAGCAGAAATCAACATATCAATGGGAATATAATAAACATCGTAATTGGAGCCTCGCTCTGTGAGGATTTCCCGCCTCAGGCAACAGCTAAATAAAAGAAATATGTACATCGAGTGTCATGTAAACGGAATAATTATTCTCCGAAGGCGAAGTGAATAGTGGCGAATAGTCTACGAGACAATCCCGTGTTTGCTGATTGGCGAAATTCACTTTCGTGAACAATTATCACGATGGCCCCTCACCGATTCCGCTCAAATTTCGCTCACATATTGACATCATTGAACTTTGAATACTGGCTGAACGATTTGTCGAAATATTAAATTCTGATAAAATTACGCAAGATTGAAAATTTTGGGAAAAAATGCTCTAAATCCGACCGAAAAATGACGAAAATTGAACGCGCTCGCATTTCCGCAAAACATTCAGCTCGGGTATCATACTGCACCAAGAAATAGGATAACCCTCGCGCTTTATCGAGGTATGTATAAAATATTTATAGCTGCTTTACTTTTTCCGTAATATCTCGCAATATTTATGCAATTTTCACTATTTTGTAAAGTCGGAAAAATAGCCCTAAAACGCTGGGTAAAAGCAAACAAGCGGCCACGTTTTCATTTATTTGAAAACCGTCAAAGCGTTAGTCAACCATTTACCTTAGTAAATATAAAATAAAACCTGTGTGAAGTTAATGTTTTGTTTGTAGAATTAATGTTTGAAGTGAGCTCACACTCACGTGTTTTTGCGAAAGGTCACGTGACACTCTCCGTGTAGTTATTATTATCCCGCATAATAACTCCATGGTTATAGCAACCCGCGAGAAAAGTAGTCGACAGGTTAGGCTCCAGGGCACCACATCGCTTTAGCCGAAGCTGTTTTCGAGATAATATCATAATAATAAATGAGCTTTTATAGCGTTTATACAATTCTGTTCTAGGCGCTTTACGATAATGATCAGACAAATAATAATAAAAGAAACAAAATGAATAAAAGCTTATCTATAATAAGTTTTTCCTCTTATCGTGGAAAATGAATTTTTTCGCGGTTTGCAAATTAGCGAAAAAATATTCTCTCGACGGTATGTAATTGTCTAGGGTATTCCATTGGGTATTTAAGGGAGGACGTAGATCAGGATCTTTCTCTTGGTGTTCTCTCACGGAACCTCTCAGATACTTGTTATTTAATTTATCATTTTTTGTGAATAAAAATGATAAGAAATCGAATTGTTCTATTTTGTACTAATTTGTCTTTTTCTTTTTTTTGTAGACTCCTTTCCTTGTTCACGTAGCCAAAAAAAAAAAAAAAAAAAAATGGAAAAGCTTGGGACGATCTGTGCCCATAGAGCTTAGGGACCACCTGTGCCCAGAAAATTCATAGTCAGGGACCATCTGTGCCCAAGAGCTTTCAGGGACGATCTGTGCCCAGGAAATTTATAGCCAGGGACCATCTGTGCCCAAGAGCTTTCAGGGACGATCTGTGCCCAGGAAATTTATAGCTAGGGACCATCTGTGCCCAAGAGCTTAGGGACCACTTACGTGTCCAAGAGAAATGTTTTATAAAGGGACTGCCTGTTCCCGATTTGTGTTAAAGGAATTTTTGCACTTTTAGTTGTGTTAAGGCGATTTCATCTTCAGACGCAAATCTTTATTGATGATTTTTTTGTTGTTGTTGTTGTTGTTGTTGTTGTCTTCTTCAGATATCTTCAAGTCTCCCATGTGGATCCAATTTGATCAGGCTATTCCTCCGCATCTGCGATCTTCAGCTGAAGAAGTCAAAAAGACAGTACTTGCCGCTAAAGCGGACGGAACAGTTAAAACTTACTTAGGGGGTTTTAATCGCTGGAAGCGATGGGCGTCTGATGACTATTTACCCCATTTTCCTGCGAACTCGTTTCACGTTGCTGTTTATTTACAGTGCATTATCCAGCATGCCCAGTCCCCTAGTCCGGTCTCTACAGCAGTTTACAGCTTGGACTGGGCCCATTCCCTTGCGGGCCTACCTAAATTATCAAGTCTCTCGCTTATTACCGACATGCTGGCAGCATCCCAAAGAATTCTAGGGAAGCCTAAAAGTCGTAAACAGCCTATCACCCCTGTAATGCTTCAAGCCCTTGTTGCCAAGTTTAAAGATGGTGCTTCTCTTTATAACCTTAGAACAGTTGCCATATGTTTATTAGGTTTTGCGGGGTTTTTCCGTTTTAGCGACCTTTGCGGGATTAAAGCATGCGATGTTAAGTTCTATTCAACGTACATTTCTATTTTTCTAGAAAAGTCCAAAACAGACCAGCTTCGAGAGGGTTCTTGGGTTCCTATTGCTCGAAGCGACCGCGAAACATGTCCCGTGAAGGCTCTAGAAAAGTACTTGGCGGCTGCGCGAATCAGCCTAGAAGAGGACCTACCACTATTCCGTGCCCTTTCAGGTTCCAGCCAAGTGAGACGACAGGGTATCAGCTACACGCGAACAAGAGAATTGATCAAGGAGGCATTCCACGACATAACAGACACTTCCAAAATAAGCGTACACAGTCTGCGAGCTGGAGGCGCTACTGCCGCAGCGAATGCTGGGATTCCTGATAGGTTATTCAAGCGTCACGGACGATGGTCCAGTGAAAGTGCAAAAGACGGTTATGTAAAGGACAATTTGAAGTCTTTGCTGTCTGTTTCAGAAAGCTTAGGAATTTAGTTTTTTTTTTTGTCGAGCCCGGCAGGCATAGGAGTGCGGTCCATGGGGCCGGGAGTTTTCCCTGTTTCGTTGCGTTGCGAGCGCGTCAGGGTTTTTCATCCTATGGATGCTCGCCCGCACTTCCTGTTAATTTAGGTTAGAAGTGATAAAGGCATTCACTACCGTGGCGTTATGATTGTAGAGGGAGCCAAAGCCATTCCAGAGAACTTTATTTCAATGTAGTGCACCAGTTTTACGTCTGAGATTGTTAGATCTACGCTATACACGTAATAAAATCGTGCGGTTCCAGCCAGAGCACACCGCAAGCAAATAATGGGTTGTTTTGGTTATTATTCTGCACGAACGGGGTCGTTCCTATTTCAATGAAATTGAGGAGAGAGGTGTCATGCTTAAAAAAAAAGCGAAACAATTAAAACAACAAATGGGGCTTTTGTCGTGTACTCGGTATAACAAGCCCGCCCGTCCAATATCACAATTATCCTATCAAGCTATATCCACGTTCGGTTCTTGGACTCCTGTAAACATAAAACACCATTGATATTTAAAGGCCCACCGCCAACCATAATCCCTTGCGCGCTGGAATGCATTCTCTTAATAACAGGAAACGTTTCTTATAGTGGTACTCGAAACAAACTGTTTTAAAATCTTGCCATTTTATGAAATTTTTACCCGTTTTTTTCAGAGAGAACTATTTTCTATCCAAGTTCTTGCGATATTTCTTTAAATTATACTATACAGGGCAAAATTACTCAATGTTGATCGGCTAAGAGCGAGGGCATTTTTCTTAATTGAGGGTAAATTTACTTGACTGCGATTGGACGCTGGAACGTGTTTTTTTGTGTGAGGCCGTTTACTTTTATTCAAAGCTGTCAACAATGCAATGGTCAAATTCTGATGAATGAATGATAAAAATGCCTTTAGATTGGTTCAATTTGATTGACAATGTTTCTCGATCTTTTTTGCTTTGGAGTCTGCAACACGCCCGCTGAATTTTGCCCTTTTATATCATAAGCATGTAACAGATGGCTCGGGTAATTTTAGGAAAAATTGAAAACGCTCATGAATTAATCCCAAATTGTACTCGGCCTCATGTAATTACCTACACCAGGGAAGTGTGGTGTGGTGTCTCTCACACCACACAAGTGCAAGATGTAGCCATTCAAAACAAATACACAAGCTCGCAAAGGATGGCGGTTGGCAGTGAAGCCTTTAATCTGTAAGACGAAGATACGCCAAAGTTTACAAAAAGCAGTCCTGCAGCTATATACGTTTAAGTTTATCTGTAACAATTTTTGTTTCACTGAAGAATTGTTCGTACAATTTGGAGTACCAAAGGTACCGGACGTTCATGCACACTTTTCCATGGCTAGCACTTCCAATATAGGTCCCTCGAAAATTTTGCGCGCGAGGCATGTTGTGAGAAGACCCAACAACCCAACAGGGAATTAAGAACAGAAATTTCGCCGAAAAAAAAACACTACTCAGTGGCTGTTTACAGGCTACTGTTTGCGTGATCTCGGGCAGTCAACCGCTCCTAAAACCGACATATTTCCAAGGCGCCCAGTCCTATATGATATTGCTGGTCATTGCCACAGCTAAGGATGAGAATAGTTAAGCATGAGAGTCAGCATGACTCAACAAAATTGAGTATTGGCTAAGTACGACTCGCCTGGAGGCATACACAGCATTAATTAAGGTGACTCTAATGTATGTATGTTATGCTTTCTCTTTGAAGTTGAACGCAAAATTTCTTTGTTTAACTTGTCAAACCTGGAGCCACCTTTGTTGCATTGCTTTATGATTTATAATCTCTTGGGAGTGCTTTTGGTACCAAGTTTTGGCAAATCATTTTAGATACGTTCTATTCCTCTAGGCATTACTCAAATTATTCGTTCAAACCGAAAGCGTTGAAGCATCCAGAAAATATAGAGGAAGTTTAATGGTTTAGTTTTTCCGCTGTGTGTCTGTTATTTGTTCTTTTTAAAGAAACATATGAGGAATAGCAAGGCGTTGTGTCGCAAGAAAAATCAATAAAATTTAAAGCTTGTATTGTTTTAATCTTTTTCTTTAACTCACTTAATTCTAAAGAGAGAAGTCTGTTTGAAGCCAATCACTCAGATCTTTCTTTATTGAATGTTTTTACTGGCATAGGAAATCCAAACAATAAATGTATTCCTAAAAATAAAACTCAAAAAAAAATTGAGTTGTGAGTATGGGAGTACAAGTTATTCCGAAATTACTTCACTAGTTTCATGAATAACTTGGTCATGGAGCAGTAAGCGCAAACTACGTCCTACCATCGCCCTTTGTATCCGTTTGGTTTTGGTTTGATAATTCGCTTCTTTTCTGAGCGCTGTCAGAGCCCTGAGCCAGAGAACATTTTCAATAACATCACTTCTCTCCCGCTCGATTCATGGGGAGATGAGACCATCTGAGAACAAATGTTTTCTTATTGCGTTCTCCCAATTCCACTTCTTAAACTCAAAGATAACATAAATTCGCAAGTGCATTTAAAAAAAAGAACGTTCAATGAATATTAAACTGGATTAGGTGCAAGGAAAATTATGTTATCTTGTGATGTTGTTTTGACGTCACGAGTGGATTCACTCAGTAGCCTCTCAAGTATGCAAAATATAAAACAAAAATTTACCCTGGTGCGACGACACTATCGACTCAAAGTGGGTGAAGCAACACTACGTTTTCATCGCTACAAAGTCTGATAGAGAAGGTGAGGTTTGAAGGTCTATACAATGTTCATGGAAGTTACTTTTGAACTTATCGCACAAGAATGATCCACAATATTAGATGAAGATGTTAGTTAGAAATAAGAAACACCTATGCAGCATCGAATGCTTTATGACATAGTTGGTATTTCATTTGGTATGCTCATGCTATCTCTTTCTTCGCATCGCCGTAGACCCTGGTTTACCAATTGCATATGAGATTTCGCTGGTACTTAGTCTATCTGTTGCTAACTGTATTTCTAAGGCAGTAACACCAGTGCATTATATCCAATGCTTTATGACATTTTGCTGATTTAATTTGTATATTGCTATCCATATTTTATATTCACTGTCAACGAAAACATCTTGACGAATATTAAATAGTTATTGATAAAATGCAAGATAAAGTACTCATTCAGCATTTGCTGGTTTCAAGTTTCAAGCACATTCGACAGGAACATATGGCTAATAATCTCATGGCGTTTGACATTCAAACAATACTAAAACTATTAGAAGTTTCACTTCACTTTATTATGTGGATGCTCCCTTATTTATGTGGATGCTACTTCAAGTTAGCCCTTGTAGTCTGTACTGCTTTTACTTCACTGAAGAAGTAAGTTAATAAAAGAAAACATTATAATAAAAAATTTCCGCTGTTGATATATTTCATTTTACTTCTCTACTTCTTGTTTTTGCATCAAGCTAAAATAAAAACATTTTCTTAAGTGCAAAAGTGTGTTCCTTAAAGTTTATAATTTCATGCGAGACAAAACCGCCAAATTGGTCGAACGTTGACGTCATTCCTAACACCCTTTAACAAATTATCATCGCCGACAAAATGCTCCATTGAAAAGTGTAACTTTTCTTAAAACCAATTGCTAAGGAATAACGGAATTTGAGGGAGATTTTGAGAAGATACTAGTCTGGATAACTTGTTATTACGTAAGAAATGTTGTTGACGTTGTCCACAAAATTGTTCATTAAATTTTCTTTAAATATAATATATTTTCATTATACTTTTTTGTGGCTTTTGAAGATGAGCACTTTTTCATCACTATGTCCTCCATAATCCAGGTTATGCACAAACGGCAAATATTCGTGAGCCTTATAGAAATGCCAGAGGCAATGGATGTGGCGAAGTATTTTTGAAAGTTAATATTTTGCATTGGGTCCTGGGGAGAACATATCAATTTTGCATTTTTAATCAAAGTACATCTTTTGTTCTCTCGGTGGGCTATCGTCTTCTATTTCTTTTATTGTTTTGTAATATTTTCGTGACTAACACGCAATAGTCCATCAATACTAAAGAGGCTCGAGTGATACTTAAGAGCCAGTGTTCGCCAATTTGACAGCATAGCAACATACCAAGGCGGAGAAAGCATACATTTCCTTCGGCTGATTTAGAGAATATAGAGCAATGTTCTCTATTGAATTTGGTGAATCAAATATGAAACTTTGTATTTAGATGTTGATTTAGCGATTTCTACACGTAATTCGTCTTCTAATATCGAACGAAAGCAAAACACCGTTCTTTATAAAATAGCTAAGATAGTACGCGCGCTCTGATTGGTTGAGAGCTGTACATTTCTTACATTATAAACGCACGGCAGATGCAATGCTATTTTATAAAACCATTTCAGTGGTTTATAATCCGATAAACGCACTTGGGATGATGGAAAAACACTAGAAAAGTTTGAAACTCACTCGTCTACGACTCGTGAGTTTCAAACTTTTCTCGCCAGTGTTTTTTCAACATCCCTCGTGCGTTTATCACATTATATAAAATAGCTAAGATAGTACGCGCGCTCTGATTGGTGGTGAACTGTGCATTCTCGCATTATAAACGCCACCTGTGATCGAGTTTCAAACTTTTCTCGTGTTCTCCAGCAACCCTCGTGCTATTCATTTGATTATCGTTTCACCACTTCACATGCCCACTATTTAACGTCTGTTCCTGTTTTAAATGCAGAGCAGATGATGATTCATCTAAGTTAGATGTTTTTTTTTCCGTTTCACAGTTTATTAAAAGTGCATGATTTAATAATTAGCAGACATTAGCATATCTTAATATAGTAACAAAGTCTTCAGGTCTACCAGTGATTTCCTTGAGTCCTCCCTGCAAGCAGAGGCAGTACCTTTGATCTCCCTCTGCATTTCATTTTTAGTGTTTTCTTGTGTTTCTCGACTACGTAAAAGTTAGCCTCTGTACACAAATGCCATCTCTCTTTTTGCATGCGTGAATAAATGGCATGAGCTTGGAGAAACTGGTCGATCACGTTTGTGCGTGAGCAAGAAAATATCAACTTACACAAAATCCCTTTTTGTGGCCTTTACATGGCTTTATTTTCTATCGAAATTTGAGCAAAATGTTGTGTATTGTACGAGAAATCGTGAAACCATCAATCAATCAATCAATCAATCTATTTATTTCACTCACAATAAAATTTACAATGTTGTACGAGGTTGTGACACTTGTGTGCAGAGGCCACGTCAAAACACAGAACAAGATACAAAGTGGCATTTGCTAGCAGGAAACTTGGGTCTATACTCGTAAACAATTAAAAAACAAATGATATGGTATATTAATATTGTCTACTCTAAATATCGGAACAGAAAATCCCCAAATTCCAAGCCCAAAGCGACATTTCGAAAATACGGCGAAACATGCGAAATGCATGCGAAACAACGACTTAATTAAGCTATAAACGGATAACGGATTTGCAGTGAACTGAATGGGAGTTTGCAGCAAGTATATAATGGCACATATTGAATCAATATTTCAAAAGCTGTGGTGAAAAAGTAACCCGATGCCCCCTCTGCACGATGGACGCATTGCACTCTTAATTATAAGTGTAAGGGATTGTCCTTCGCCACGTTACGTCCTCAAACAAACTGTAGCTTCACCTCTTATACCCCATTCATAATAATAATAATAATGACATGTTTAGGTAATGCTTTGCTATTGCTGGTTTGCACGTGACGTCATTGGCAGCCATGTTGGTAAAGAAAATTCATTTGTTGCTCTTTGTTCTGTACACCAACATGGCCGCTGCGCTTTTGTGATTTTATTCACAAGGGAATGAGTGCAAACCAAGAATTTGGAATTTTGCCCTGCACATGCCTTATCCAATCGAATTCTTGCAGATCCAAAATGGTCACCGCCGAGCCAACAACTGAACCTGAACCAGAAACAACAGCATGCACCAAGCCAGAGCCGGAAGGTGGCGCCGCCAACGATAATTTGTGGGCGGAAGTGATGCACCCACAAGCGACGTTCCTGTTTTACGGGTTGTTGATTCTGGCGCTCTTTGTCTTCTGTATTGTGCTCCTCGTCCTTTACATTATGCTCAAGAAAAAGTAAGAGATGCTGAAGTTATTATTATTGCGTTTGTCTGCAGTAACCCGTATCCATGGGAAAAGCTGAATTGCCCATGGTAGAAGACTGGGAAGTGTGCCGATTTCCCATGGCTATCCATGTGAATTCCGAACACTTCCCATGCGTGCCTTGGGAAATGGATGGGTTTCTGCAGAAATTCCCTGTGTATGTCTCGTCAAAGCTGAAGTAATTGTTGCGTTTCCTATCGATGGGACTACTAGCACTTGTGGGGAAAAGGGGGGAGCTATCCCTTAAAGGTATCAGGATTTCAAAACATCAAATGTGATAATTTAGGGGCCCGTCTCACGCAAATGTTAGAACAATTTTCTTTAATTATAGCAAACTTGAGAACAGTATAAAAGCCACAAAAGCTAAAAATTCATTTGCAGGTTTTGCTATATTTTAGAGTTAAAAAATGTTGCCACAACAAATTTGCTATCCCTTAGGGCTAAAATCAATTTTCCAACCTGGGACTATTTTTAGTGACACGTTTGGCAAAGATCTAAAAATAATAATAACGAGGCCAGGAAACTATTACCTCTTAAACAAATATCCTGTCTGGAGGGTGCTAGTGCTATTTAAGGAAATGTATTTGCTGTTTGCTGAAAACAGCCATTTTTCCTTGTATATGTAAATTAGACGCAGCAGCAGGAAGTTTCTAGAATAACTTTTGGCCAGTTTCGAGTGATGGAAAACTCAAATGACCAGCTCTTCTAACGACGGAAAGCACTCACGCACGCTTTCATCGTCAAAAACGAATTTTATATTAATGACTTGCGTACCTACACCGTCGAAACACTATAAATCTATTGACTCGTAAATAGGAACTCGTACTTAATAATAATAATAAGTGATCTTCTTTAGCGCCTTTACATTTCTGTTATAGCAAACTTCTAATAAGTGATATATATTTTTTCTTAGGGTGAAGAAGCTGATACAAGACAGAGGCGGACCCATGGACATCGGAAAATACAATCCAGATTACAAACCACGTAAGAACTTTCGTAAATAACACTGCTACCTTACAGCGGTTTTCACAATACTGCGAACTCTAACTTTTCAATTTCATGATCGCCAAACGGCGTTTTGATATCCGTCGATCAATTAAACAACAAGCAGAGAAAACATCTTCTAAAAGATGTGCATGAGCAGCAATGTGTACCTTTATGCCTTTTGTGGGAAACTTGTATATCATTTAAGGTTCTAAAAGTTTTCATAGTAGAAGAATGGGAAGTGTTCGGATTTCCCATGGCTATCCATGTGAATCCCGAACACTTCCCATGTGTGTGCCTTGGGAAATTCCGGTTTTCCCACATGGGTTTCTGTAGAAATTCCCTGTGTATGGTGGCAGAACCCAAAAATGGCAAGACTTCTACCCTAAAGTCAGGTAAAGTCAGATAGGCTTGATTCTTTACGTACTAAGAAACAAAATATCAAATATGACTTTTTTCTAACGGATCCGTCTTTAAGATATGAGGGATTACACTTTTGTTGCTGCAGCACTTTTTGACATTTTTTGGTAGAATTGTGCAAATTTTGCTATAAAACGATGCAGTGACCAAAGTTTAGCAGCTCATATCTTAAAGACGGATCCATTAGAAAAAAGTCATATTTGATATTTTGTTTCTTATTGTACAAGGATTCTCTATGCAAAGAATCAAGCCTATCTGACGTTACCTGACTTTAGGGTAGAAATCTTGCCATTTTTGGGTTATGTCGTGTATGGTATGTAGATATTATAATGTCATTCCGTACGTCTAACGTCATTCCGTACGTCTAACGGCATTCCGTACGCCTAATGTCATTCCGTACGTCTAATGTCATTTCGTACGCCTAATGTCATTCCGTACGTCTAGCGTCATTCCGTACGTCTGATGTCATATATTCCGTACGTCTAACGATATTCCGTACGTCTAGCGTTATTCCGTACGTCTAATGTCATTACGTACGCCTAATGTCATTCCGTACGCCTAATGGCATTCCGTACGTCTGATGTCATTCTGTAAGTCTGATGTCATTCCGTACGCCTGTCATTCTGTACGCCTAGGGGCATTACGTACGTCTAATGTCATTCCGTACGTCTAATGTCATTCCGTACGTCTGGTGTCATTCCGAATGCCTAAGGGCATTCCGTACGTCTGATGTCATTCCATACGTCTAATGTCATTACGTAGCCTAATGTCATTCCGTACGCCTAAGGGCATTCCGTACGTCTAATGTCATTTCGTACGCCTAATGGCATTCCGTACGTCTAATGTCATTCCGTATGCCTAAGCGCATCCCGTACGTCTGATGTCATTCCGTACGTCTAATGTCATTCCGTATGCCTAATGTCATTCCGTACGCCTAAGGGCATTCCGTACGTCTAATGTCATTTCGTACGCCTAATGGCATTCCGTACGTCTAATCTCATTCCGTACGTCTATTGCCTTTTCAGAGTACGTCGCGTGAGAGGTGCAGCCGTCTGACAAGTTTAAAGGCAATGGTAGACGAGAATAAACGTTCAAGAAGCTGCGCTACCACGAGCTAGAGAAACTTCTGGAACACTTAGCATTGGAACGTGTATATACAAACGACGTTATTTTTATATGAAACAATCAATCATACTAGTAAACGAGCACTCCCAGGAGTCCATTACAAAGAGTAGAATCTCGCACTAGTGCTGTTCCCATCAGTGCCAAAACAGTGTCTATTTTTAGTAACAAAATGTCATTGGTTTCTGTGTATTTGTTTACTTTGGGGGCTACAGACAGGTTTACCAGCTGATGTTTTATTTCATCCATTTGCTTTGCAGGTGATATTACCCCGTATATTATTAGTTAGTCAAATCACCCTAGTGGTCTTTTGACAATGCTGCGTTCTGATTGGTTGAGCTACTATTAGGCTATAAGTTATAGCCTACTAGTAGCGAAAAGTGTCGGATTTGAAAGCCAGAAAATGGCAAATGGCCAGACCAGAAAATGTATTTTGCTACAAATTGACCTACTAGTGTGATTTGAGAAAACAATTATTTCTGTCGCCCTCGTGGCCTCTGAGTCAATAGCCTATTTGTTCAGAGCCCATTCGGGCTCGAGGAATATTTGTTAAAAAGCCACCGACAAAACCCAATATTGTCAGAGCGTGGAATATTTTCTTATGTTGACAATCCAATCTCCTAAATTGGATCGCGCGCGCTCAAATTGGACAGTTTGGAAATATGCGCGCGCTTTAAATTATTTGACAAGCCTGGGTGCTACATAATTATCAAATGATAGGACTCCATGCTTGTCCAATTAAGACAAAATAGAATTTAAAAAAATCCTTGGAGCTTCTTCGGAATTTTTTCATCCAATGTTTTCTTAATTGGACAGCATGGAGTCCTATCATATATACGCACTTTCAGTTCTGTGGGAACCGTGTTTCTAAAAAAAAATGAGACACTTTACTAAGCCTGATGGTGAAGGACCTATTATTGGAGATTCTTACTCAAAGTAATGGATTATTTGCACTCCTATACATTGACATAAACGAGAAAATTCTTGTTGTTTGTACACTGAGATCTTTGTAGAAATATCAGTTTTAATATAATCTTTTGAATACCAAATAAACGGATAAAAACAAAATAATCTGCTTTATTTTTTTTAGAGGGCACGGTAACGAATTCTGCATTCTGATTGGTTCTTAGAGGGGCGCGCGCGCGCTTGCTCTCATCGAAAAAAAATAACAAATTTTAGGGTTGGAAAAAACTAAATAAGTTATTTACCGGCTTTAGGTAAATAATAAGGTAAATATAATGTGATGTGAGACCTCGATTGTGAAAAAGGGGGAAACTGAAAACTGTTTAACTGACATTTTTTTTTTCCTCGAGGACACGGTAACGAATTCCGCATTCTGATTGGTTCTCAGAGCGCGCGCGCGGGGGCGATATTTTCCTATCTCTGGCCTCCGGCCCGTGTCAACATTTTCCAGCCCTCGGTCACAGTTTTCCCTATACGGAACTCCCAGCCAGTAAATAACATATGATACCGTTTCCGGGATACGTTGTCACTGGAAAAAGCAACAAAGCTTGGTGCGCTAGGGAGTATGGGTAAATATTTATTTGAATTTCTGTAAAATATTAGAAATTAACAGGCTTAGAAATATGCTGAAATTTAATGATTTTACCTGTGGTTACGATAACTGTCTGAAATCAGATCAAACAGTAGCAGTTTAGATGTCCCCATTATCCTTTGCGCTTCACTCGTGTAGGCTTTTTGGGTGACAACGTTTCCCGGAAACGCAGAATAACTCCATGATAAAACATATTATATATAAACATCAGTGTTTTACAGGGATTTCTGCCACTGAGAAAAACCGTATATTTTCACATGTGAAAATACGATACTTTTAAATGTGAAAATATCAGCCAATATGTTTTCTTCCTCGTGGCCAAAAAAGGCGCTTCCCTAGAGCATGGCAGTGTTTCTTGTTTATATAAGAAACAGAATAGTACATGGACGCTTGGAGATATTGGAGTTATTCCGCGTAGGAAACTTGGAGATGCAAATGAGGCAAACCTTTTGTTTCCGGTTGACCAGAATCAATTGGAAACAAAAGGCTCGCTTCATTTGCATCTCTAACGTTATTTTTTTTTTATTTAAACCATGTTAAACCATATTTAGCATTTATCCCAAGAGCATCTCTAACGCTATTACGCGGAACAACTCCATGGAATTTATCTTCTCGTGTTCACTTTTGATATCTCACTCGTTCGCTGCGCTCACTCGTTCGAAATCAATGTGAACACTCGAAGATAAATTCCATATCTCCGCGCGCCCATGTATTATTCTCTATTTATAAATCTTCAGCCACGCCATAATCCGATTCTGATTGGCTGCGAAATCTTGTTGGCGCGCAGTTCGTGACGAACTCTGCAGACATTAGGATTGATGCACTGAAATGACGTCATAATGCAAGCCAATAGGTTTTGGCGCCATGGGGTTTCGCTTCAGAAGCGAAAGCCAATTTTGCCAATATTCTCGTTGAATCTGTTATTATTTTTGCCGAGAGATCATTTCTCAGGATATCTATACATCAATTATGGCTATTTGAAAAGAATACGAAAAGGAAAATACCAATGGACGTAGGCTGAAGTTGAAAACCGTTTTAGCGCCAAGAAAGGCCTCATCTTCGACTTCGCTTAGCTTGGTAAGAATTACTAGTTGGTGAATAATAGAACAATTATTACATTCGGCTTTCGCATGATACTGAGATTTGTCAACGCCTCGAGTTTGTGTTATCCACCTCAGCTTCCCTTCGGCGGATAACGCATCTTTTCCTGCATCTGATTGGTTGAGCGCCACCAGCGAATTATCTATGTTTTTTAAAGGAAAGCGATTTATCCCATCGATGACGTCAAAGATTGGATACGTTGATAAATAACTGCACGCGTGACGCCGCACCTTGTCAGGTATGTCCAATACACTCCACCTGGGCCGACCCAGCAACTGCCTAGGCGACCCGTCAAATCCTCGTCCGCTGATGGTTGCCTTCTTACACACGAGATCGGACGGGTTGTTTTGTACACCGGAAGTTAAATGTTTATCAATAAAAGAGATTGCGCAGCGTTTGTAACGCTGTTTGTGTCGTTTTTGAACACCAACGTTTCGGCAATGCTGTCTTTTTCAAGCTTTACAACAGAGTGACTTTAAATTCTCACGCGTTAAAACAGGTCAAACTTTTCGCGCGCGCTTACTGTTCGTGCGCTTGTGGTTGAACCACAGGAAGCCCGGTGTTTAGGTTTATCCTGAATGGGGCCATGGTTTTGTACTTGGTTATGAGTCTTGATTCCTCCCGTTTGCGTTGCTCGTCGTTGAGGAGACCAGCCCGTAAAACGGCAACCATCATATCGCGTTCAGTGTGATTCTCACCAGTAAAGTGCGCTGGAACTGGGAGTTCGGTTCATCGGTTCTTCACATCTATGCGGTGGGCTCTGAAGCGGTCGCAAAGTCTTTGTCTCCCCGATGGACAGAGCGGAAATGACCAAAAATGAAATCTCTAACTTCGCCATATTTCAATATATAAGCTCAAGATTCTGTATACAAAGAGTTTCTATGGCTAAAAGCTTAATTCCAAATTTTAAAGAAATTTGAAGAATATGAATTTTAGATATGATCGAGCAAAGTTTGCATAATTCCTGATCAAAGTATTAATTCTCCCATAAAATGGTACAAAAACCAAAGTTTAGAGCCTAATATCTCCAAGACGGATCCATTAGAAAAAAGTCATTTTTGATATTTTGTTGTTAATCAGATAACTAGTCTGTATGCCAAAAAATCAAGCTTATCTGAGTTAACCTGACCTTACTATTTGAGATTTAGTGATCTAAGCAGGTCATTTCCGCTTTGTCTCCCCGATGTACACTTTGGTGGAGCATTTACAGCAGGAGATGCAATAGATTACACCTCTGGTGATGCACGTGAAATCTCCCGTGTTAGTATGGTGATGAGTTGATTGTCGTGGACGCTTGACAATTGAAAACACTGAAGGCGTTATTCAGTTTCTGACTCCGCTGTAGATAATTCTAAATAATGAATGCTCTAAAAGACCTCTCCAAATGGCTTCGACTTCAACTTTTGTTGTTTTCTTTGGCACCCTACACATCAACAAAGTAAAATGTATCTATATGTTTCTGGCGATAACTATTTAGATAGCTAGAACATGGGATTACGAATTATAAGCTCCTGGTACAATAACACGACGTCTAAATACAGCTTTACTAAGTGCCCGAAATAACCAGTTTGATTTGAAAATTTTTAGACAATTTTCAAGACCCGCACCTTCTAAACAGCTGCAGCACCTTTTAACCCGCACTCGCACCGTTTACTCGAGACCCGAACTTTTTACTCGAGACCCGCACCTTTTACTCGCGACCCGCACCTTTTACTCGCGACCCGCACCTTTTACTCGCGACCCGCACCTTTTAACCCGCACTCGCGCCTATTACTCGCGACCCGCATCTTTTACTCGCGACACGCACCTTTTACTCGCGACCCGCACCTTTTACTCGCGACCCGCAGCTTTTAACCCGCACTCGCACCTTTCACTCGCGATCCGCACCTTTTACTCGCGACCCGCACCTTTTACTCGCAACCCGCACCTTTTACTCGCGACCCGCACCTTTTACTCGCGACCCGCACCTTTTACTCGCGACCCGCAGCTTTTTAACCCGCACTCGCACCTTTCACTCGCGATCCGCACCTTTTACTCGCGACCCGCACCTTTTACTCACAACCCGCATTCGATATTTAGGGTTTTATTGCTTTTTGAAGTTAGATAGTAACCGAAAAAGCTCGAACTGAAAGAAAAAGCGTCATAAAATTGGAAGAAAATCGTTGGCACGCTTTTGGAGCCCACCTTAGGGTCATCAAAGATGATACAAAACTTGGTGGTTCTATTAAATTCTGACGGACTAGTACAGCCGATTGCGTTTGAGCGTTTTACCCTAACAGTTCGCACGTTATGTTTGAACGTTTGAAACTTGCGTTTCTAGGATGAAACGATACGTTTCTATGGCGAACCAAGAGTTCTGTCCTCTCTGATTGGTCAATGAAAAATACACATGACGGTTGCCCTTGGAAACGTCCGACTTTTTGTCTCACAACGCAACTTTCAAACGTTCAAACGTAACGTGCGAACTGTTAGGGTAAAACGCTCAAACGCAATCGGCTGTACTTGGTCAAACAAGAAAATTAGTTTTTGACTAATCTCGACGCTGGCTCGACGTTATCTTCTAAACAAATACTAGAGCAACTGCCGCGCTAACGTCGAGCCAAATTGTATTTGGTTGCACGACGCTGAATGTGCTGTTCCATATAATATCCGTTACCATCCTATCGAGGAACCTGGAAATTCGGTCGCTGTGTTTGACACTTGAATTTCCAAGGGTTTCTAGCTTTTGACCCTTGAATTTCCACAGGGTCAATGGATTCCTACAACAGTACCATTAGATATGGAAGACTGAACAATATTCTTCTGGCTGCAACTCGGGGATTTATCAACGATTTGGGATTTGCATGCAAAGGCGCCCTTATATGTTGTGAGATATCTGTTGTTGTGATATATAACCCAAAAAACTCCAATAAATTCATCAACGATCAGTGCATGAGGAAGTGCGTTATCAAGAACACTTTCGATCGAAAACAACAACAACTCTAAAAAGGTTTTCTTTACCATTCGGGCGCTTCCTAAATGTTCATATTTGCCAGATGAGCTGTTTATCCAAACAGTTGAAGTGGTGCAGAGGCTCGATTTGAGTTATTCGTATCTATAATTTAGTGTTCATTAGATTCATTGAACATTGTAAAATTAGGAAATAAACCATTTGTAGATCGAGCAACGATGGGAAAAAATTATTGGAACAAAATAATTTACATCATAATGTAGACTTCTGTCTTCTGCTGTTGATATGTGATCTAAATAAATCATTTCTTACACAGTACACCAAATGTCGAAAATGAATCCTGAAATTTGTCCAAATTCATATAATTTAAATAGGTTGACAGCACCATGAAACAAACATCAACAGGCAAAACCATTCCTTCACAACTTTGAAATATTATTTCTCAGGTTTCCTTGGGAATTTCGTCTCGGTGTTATCACCAATTCTTTATTTTATCAAGACCTTTCAAAAAATGCTGCAAACAAGGACATTGGTTTTGTAATACTCTATCTAAAAATTGTTTCCAGTTTGTGTCAAAATTACTCGATTTCTTGACGGCGCTTCGACGTAGCCATTATCTAGGCCATGTTATTGTCAATCCTGTTCAATCCAGTTCTGGCTCCCTGTTCGTAGATCTCATATGAGTATTCGAAGAACACGTCGTTTGCAGCTTTTACGAAAGAAATTGTTGTTTTTCTTCAGAAGAACGCCGAAGTTTGCTTTGCCGTGGGCCGGTATTCTGCAATCTACTAGCCTTTGAATCTTTTGCAACTCCCTCATAGTTTCTCCAAAATGACTCAACAAAAATTTCGTCTCAATGAACTCGAGTGAGCCGACGCGGGCGCGTGTTTTGTGAGTTTTTTCGGCGGGAAAATGAAGGAGCGACTTCCGATCCGTGTCCTCTGCCAAGCACCGCGTCAAAGCGGCGCTGTGCTGGAGGACAAAATGACGCGCGCGCTCAGTGATCCAAGACGGACTGTGATTGGCTGTGTACACGGGTCGCCACTAACGCAAGTGCGCATGCGTAAATAAGAGCCCGCGATGTTTTCGTAAGCCGCTGAACGTATCGTTTTGGCTAGGATGGGTTGCTTTCTCATGTGACGTTGATCCACTCCGTGCCTTCGACACGGGGAGTTCCGCTACAATAGGTGGTAAATTACATTGGACTAAACAAACACTTTGACAGTGATCGAGTCACTCTGCGCGGGCCCTGCACGTTGAGAGTTGGTCGTCGGAGCTCTCTAATCAGAAGCATTTCCTTTTTTAAACAGTCAAATTTGCTCGAGCGCTTGGCTAGCACGCTTAAAATAGGGAGCAATGGCTCGGGCATAACGCTATTATTGCTCATGTCTGTGATGTTTATAAACAGAGGATCATGTCCCTCCAGGCGCTTATGAAGAAGCCACGAGACAGCCCATCAGCCTGCCTCTCACTTGAAAGCAAAAAAATGACTAATAACCGCACTATTAGGATATCCAACATAAAACATAGTACGATGATCTGATAAAAATACGTACGTCGATTTTAACCGGTTTTCGATTTTCTTTGTGTTTGTCGTCGATTAATAGCGGAGCTCCAGCGCGGGCCAAAGGCCCGCGCAAGCGGAGCAACATACCTAAGGGAAAAACGTATACTATCGAGTTGATTTTTGAACGTCACAGGCATTATGGATCATTTTGATGACGTCATTGATGACTAAAGGGCACGTGACTTTGGTGCAGAGTTCCTCTTGTGGTCTTTGAAAGTTTGTCCAAGTTTGGCTTCTATAGAAGCTTCCCTTCGGGAGATATATTTTTTTCTTTATTTCTCTGGTATTAAACCTATAGTGTCCGCCGTCCGTGTACACATGGGAAAAAACTTTGAAGTATTTGCAGGACCGCTTACAAGTAAAACTGAAGCTGGATCCAATAAAGGACCTATCAACCAGTAGATATATAAGAAAGAATAAAAACTTGAATGGTTGATTAACAGCTTATAATTTTCATTTACACGATATTTCGGTCAGCCAGTACCGACCTTCTTCAGGTAATGGTGAATATTTACATTGGTAACTACTATAAATAAAATAACCGTCAAAATTCAAACGTGAAATAGATACATACAAGTGGAGTGTCACGTGATAAAACGTAACAGGAAGACACAAAAAGATACATAGATACATAAAGATCTAACAGCTGAAATTGTTAAAATTTTCGTCTCTAGTATTGAGACCTTTGGGGGATAAAGTTTGACCTCTGTTGATAAAAAAAGCCTCCCTAGCTTTCCTAACAGAATCTCTTTTGTTAGTCAGTCGTTCTAAAGAGATAAGTAGCATGTCTGTGGATGTATGGTTAGGGGTGTTATGAAAATGGAGAGCGGCGGTAGTGGGTGTAGATTGGCTGTCAGAGTCAAGTGTGCGTCTGTGCTCACTGAAACGTTCCCGTAATTGTCGTTTGGTTTCACCTATGTATTGAAGTTTACAGCGCTTGCAGTGAATCATGTATATAACATTAGAAGTTTTGCATGTGATTTTAGAAGTTATCCTACGTGTTTCATTAGTTGACGAAAAAGTGTAATGTGTTAGTCCATCAGCAATATAATTACAAGTGTAACAGTTATCACTACAACGGTACGAGCCTGAAGTTTGGTTAATTACATCAGGGCTTTTTAACTGCGCTTTAACTAAAAGGTCGCGGAGGTTAGGGCTACGTCTAAACGCCACGATAGGTGGGCTTGGAAAAGCGTTTTTACAACGGTTAGAAGTCTGAAGAATTCTGAAATATTTGTGTAATATGTGAGATATATTAGGGAGGGCAGGGTATAGGTGACAACAAAAGGTGTGCGATGAGAAGTGTTATTTCTGTCTTTAGGTTTGAGGGCATCAGTACGAGAGATAGTGTTAACACGTGATATTTGCTGCTCAATAAAGTCACGTTATAACCACGATTTTGTAAAAAAATAATAAGTTCATTAGACCGTTTAATATAGGTATCATTAGTAGAGCAGATGCGGCGAAGGCGAAGAGCAAGGCTGTAAGGAATGCCACTTGTATGTATCTATTTCACGTTTGAATTTTGACGGTTATTTTATTTATAGTAGTTACCAATGTAAATATTCACCATTACCTGAAGAAGGTCGGTACTGGCTGACCGAAATATCGTGTAAATGAAAAGTATAAGCTGTTAATCAACCATTCAAGTTTTTATTCTTTCTTACACATGGGAACCCTGTGGTACGCAAAGAAAAAATTATATCTCCTCAAGGGAACATGCTAGGACAACCATACTTGGGATATTTTGTCTATGCCACAAGGGGGGTGCTGTTACACGGTCACGTGATGTGACGTCATCGATGACGTCATCAATGATTCAAAAATAATATATTGTGAAGGGAAGACTCTAAAACAACCAAACTTGATTAGTGTCGTCTAGGTCACCAGATGAGCGAAATGAAGTGGTCACGTGATCTGACGTCATCGATGACGTCATCTAGGCTTGAAAAATTAATATCTCGTGAAGGGAAGACTCTAAAACAACCAAACTTTGGTAGTGTAGTCTATATCATCAGATCAGCGAAATGAAGTGGTCACGTGATGTGACGTCATCGATGACGTCATCTATGCTTGAAAAAATAAGATATCGTGAAGGGAAGACTCTAAAACAAGACTCTAAAGTACCCCCCCCCCCAAAAAAAAAAATAATAATAATAAAATAAAAATAAATAAATAAAATAAAATACAGTATTTGTATGGAAAAAAGTCAGGATAATTGACCCCCCAACCACTCTGGCATTTCCAATCCCTTCCGTGGAGGGGGGATATTTTCTGGAACCACACACAGTCAGTACTATCTATGTCTATGTACCATGCATTACACATAACAATACGATTATGGATTATGAAGATGGAGATTCATATGAGGAATCTTCCATCAGTTCATGGAAATCTAGAGCAATTAATCAAAACAAAATCAATTCCCATGGGTATCACTAATAGGGGTGCTACATGATTTTGTATCACACAACTCAATGAAAGGTACACCATTTTAAATTGCATAAATAGTCATGAAAAGTTTCCGTGTTTTCGAACCAAGTTGAAGTCGTATTTGGGTGATTTCAATGGTAGTTCCTTTTGCCTCAGTGATTCTAGTCTTGCTCTGTTTCTTGTTGAAACTTCACCTGGGGACACTCACTAGGATTCTCAGTTCTATCAATCCAAAACGTCAGTTCCAAAGGTGGGGCTTCGGGGGCCTCCTACCATTGAAATATAACCCAAATACGACTTCAAACTTGGTTCGAAAACACGGAAAACTTCACCCTGGGACAAGGGTATGAAAAGCTATGTCTAAACCAAACTGTGTGTGCACTGTGCAATTACAACTAAGGGACTGGTCATAAATAAGAGGGGGAACTCAAGCACATTAAGGCCAAGGTATGTCACGTGACAAAACAGTAAATTGCTTTTCCGGTGATGGAGAAAACATCTTTACAATACAGCTTTGGTGAAAATGGATAGACCTCAGCAATAGAAAAATCGTACCGTTTTGGCTGCTGAACTATTATTTACTGTTAACGAGATATAAGGCTCGGAATCAGGTCACGTGACCTAATTAATATATCAGCCCCTTAAAGCACCTTAAAGGAGCAAACGTTTTCCACATGTAAAAACGTCACTATGTAGAACCCAAAGAGAGAAATATTATTAGCTAGTAATTTTTCAAACAGGAGTGAAACTCACCACCGGAGAAATTTTTAAACTTTGAAAAGTGAAAATGTCACGTGACTGGTCACGTGACGAGTGTATCAGCCAAAATTCCATACTAAAACATTTCACTCGATGAATGTTAACTGAAGGGACTTCCGCCGGCCGCCCATATCGGCTCAAGCGAACCGCTGACCACCCTCTGGTCGGCCATCTTGAATCGAGTCACGGAACAATTCCCATGTACTAACTTATCGTATTTGAGGACACATATACTTGTTTATGTAAGTTTGTCATCTTATTTCAGAGCATATTGATTACTCCTGTCAGCTACATTGCTTTTCTGTATTTTAATCCGTAGGACTGTATCATTGTTTGTGACTAAAAGTCAAAGTCAATCTACAATCGAGGAGTTTTCTTCATGAAACAGTCATAACTCCACCATGGTTGTCGTCGCATGCTCTGTCCCAGACTGTACCTTCCAGACCGATGATGTTACAGAGCCATTGGCGATTGCTCTCTTGACAAACCATGACCTGGCTCACACGAATCCAACCCCAGCCGTGACAGCTCATGCTCCGATAAACACAGCACCTAGAGGCCCGAAACTCGAGCGCTCACAAGTCGATGTCGGAGTTACAGTAGAAGAGTGGAACGTATTCACACGCCGGTGGGAAGTTTTCCGATCTGGGTCCGGAATAGACGAAGCCTCGGCCCCCTTCCAGTTATTCCAGTGTGCTGGCACCGAACTCGGGGACAGCCTTCTAAAGACGAACCCAAACGCAACCACCGAAACACTGCCCCAACTGCTGAAGGCAATGCGCTCCCTGGCCGTTATCCCAGTCGCAACCTGCGTGCTACGCACTGACCTTCTTCAACTACGACAAGAAAGAGACGAGTCATTCAGGTCATACTCAGCGAAAGTAAGAGGGAAGGCTGAAACTTGTGCCTACAGCACCAAATGTAGCTGTGGCCTTTCGGTGGACTACACCGACCACATCATCCGCGACGTAATCTTGAATGGGTTATATGACAGCGACATCCGCAGAGAAGTCCTAGGCTTGGAGGGAATATTAGAGAAGCCGATAAACACAATCATCGCCCTCGTGGAGAACAAAGAGATGGCCCGGAACGCCCTCCCCTCCTCTTCGCTATCTGCCGTCTCCTCCTTTAAAAAACAGAAGACATCGTCACCGGACCCCGTTGCAATCCCCTCCCCAACGGAACAGGCGAAAGAGGCGAGATGCCACGGCTGCACCAAATCATTCAAGTTGTTTACTGAAGGGGCAAGAGGATGGAACAAAAAGCCGCACCAGCTGTGCATTCAGTGCTACAGAGCGGACCGTCGCTCTAAACGACCACAACGCCCGCCCCAGGCCCCAGCGGTCCACGCCACAGAATCCGAGCCCATCGCTTAGATATCATCGCTTCTGAGCGAGGCAACAGCACCCCCCCTCAACACACATGCCACCTTAGCCAAGCGGGCCGTGCGATTGGATCACCACATCTTCTCTAAAGGGGAGTGGAAGCGAGCTCGCCTCCGAGAGACCATCCCAGGGTTCCAATCACCATATCGTTGGCACAACAAAACAGGAGCAGGGGGGGACACCAACGATACAACATCAGACATGCATGCTACAGTATCCGCCGTAGCAGACACTGGCGCACAATCTGACTTGTGGTCACTGTCTGATTTCCTCGCATGTGGTTTCTCGCAAGACGAGCTCCACCCTATCAACCTCAGTCTCTCGGCGGCCAACCACTCGCCCACATCCATAGCGGGAGCCTTCCTCGCAAAGCTCAGCACAGAATCCCCCGACAAACCGACTACGTCATGCTTCTCCATGGTCTACGTCAGCAGTTCCGTCAAAGACATGTACTTGTCTTACGACTCCCTGCTCAACCTTGGACTCCTGCCGCGCTGCTTCCCATCTCCTGGTGACGTCATCGACACCCAACGTAGGAGACATCACCCTGGCGAACAGATCAACCCTGCTCCAACTTCATCTACTACAAACGCCACACGTGTCATTAACGACGGCTGCACTGCACCAGCCACCTCACATGAAATAACGTGCTCGTGTCCACAGCGAGAAGCAGCGCCTCCACGCCCTCCTGAGCTGCCATTCCCTTGCACACCCGACAACAACGGCAAGATGAAAGCCTGGCTTCTCGACAGATACGGATCATCAACGTTTAACACCTGTCCCCATCGAGCACTGCCGAGCATGGAGGGCCCGCCCATAGAAATACACATCGATCCAACGGCCACACCCCGGGCCTGTCACACACCAGCCAACATACCACTCCACTGGCAGCAGAAGGTATACGAAGACCTCCTCCGCGATGAAGCCCTCGGCGTAATCGAGCGCGTCCCATACGGCGAACCCGCCCCATGGTGTCACAGAATGGTGATGACACGAAAACACGACGGTTCCCCTCGCCGAACAGTAGACCTCTCACCGCAGAACAAGTTCTGCCAACGCGAAACATTCGCGATGGAGTCACCGGTCCATCTGGCCCGCCGCATCCCCAAGGACACGTGGAAGACCGTTACGGACGCCTGGAACGGTTATCACAGCGTCCCTTTGCGTGTGTCTGATCGCCCCTTGACCACTTTCATCACGCCATTTGGTCGTTGGCGCTACACAAGGGCACCTCAAGGCTTCCTGTCATCGGGAGACGGTTATAATCGCCGATTCGACGCCGTCTTAGCTGAATTTGAGCGCAAGGACACAGTTCATTACGACAGCGACCTTGAACAACATTGGTGGAGAACTATCGACTTCCTCACCCGCGTTGGCCAGGCAGGCATAGTGCTCAACCCCGACAAGTTTCAGTTTGCATCGCGGAACGTGGACTTCGCCGGATTTCGAGTCTCGGACGACACGATTGAGCCACTCCCCAAGTACCTTGACGCCATCAGAGACTTCCCCTCTCCTACAAGCACCACAGATATCAGGAGCTGGTTCGGTCTCGTAAACTAAGTTTCCAATTACGCACAACTGCGCGACTCGATGGCACCCTTCAAGCCATTCCTCAGCCCCCGCTGCAAGTTCTCGTGGTCAACAGAGCTCGAGGAAGCATTTCAGGCCTCTAAAGAAGCAATCGTTGAAGCTATCCGCCAAGGAGTCGAGATTTTCGACATACACAAGCGCACCTGCCTCCGCCCCGACTGGTCCAAACGCGGTATTGGTTATTTCCTCCTCCAGCAACACTGCAGTTGCCCCTCTGACATCCCTGACTGCTGCTCTGGTGGATGGAGAATCACCCTCGCCGGTTCCCGTTTCCTGTCACCCGCAGAAACGCGCTACGCGGCCATCGAGGGAGAAGCACTCGCAGTGGCCTGGGGCTTGGAGCAAACACGATACTTCACGCAAGGCTGCGACAACCTGGTCATCATAACTGACCACAAATCACTCGTGAAAATTTTCGGCGACCGTACTCTGGATGAGATAACAAACTCACGCCTCTTCTGTCTCAAACAACGCATCCTCCCTTGGCGCTTCGAGATCCACCACCTCCCAGGGAAGAGCAACCACGCCGCCGACGCAACCTCAAGACACCCGTCCCAGTCAAGCATGAAAAATAGCAACCCCCTCGAGCCGCCAAACCTCGCTGACATGGCCGAGATAGCGCTTATGACCACAATTTGCGACAACGCCCAAGAGCTTGGTGTCATCTCCTGGACCCTCCTAGCGAAAGAGACAGCCGCCGACGCTTCCCTGGGTTATCTTCTCCAGCTAATCGAGAAAGGAGGGCCGCTCGACAGCGACGACCCCGCCCTCGCAAACCTTGGGCCCATTTGCAAATCCATCTACCAAGAAGAAGGTGTCCTCCTGTATCAAGACCGCGTGGTTATCCCCTCTTCTCTACGACAACAAATCCTGCAGAGCCTACACGCTGCCCACCAAGGAACATCCACGATGGAACAGCGAGCCCGCGCCATCGTTTACTGGCCGGGCATGTCCAAGGATATTCGTGAGACGAGGGAGAAATGTGCCGACTGTAACAGGAATGCGCCATCACAAGCAGCCACACCCCCCATTCCCACCACGCCACCGTCCACCCCATTCGAAGCAGTGTTCGCCGACTTCTTCGATTACAAAGGCCACCATTACCTAGTTGTTGGAGACCGCCTCTCCGGCTGGGTAGAAGTACTCAGCTCCCCAGCCGGAAGCAACCTCGCAGGCTCCGCAGGTCTGATTCGCCATCTACGCTCCTTCTTTGCAACGTTCGGCCTCCCAGAGGAGATCTCTAGTGACGGCGGCCCAGAATTCATTGCTAACAGCACTGAGGGTTTTCTACGAATCTGGGATGTGAAACACCGCGTGTCCTCCGTAAGCTTCCCACAGTCAAACGGCAGGGCTGAAGTCGCAGTCAAGACGGCTAAGCGCCTGCTAATGTCGAATACAGGACCGACAGGCAGCCTAGACCAGGACCGCTTCCTACGGGCCATTTTACAATTGCGAAACACGCCAGACCCAGATTGCAACCTATCGCCAGCCCAGATCATCTTCGGACGCCCCCTCAGGGACACCCTTAGCTTTGTCAACCGCCTCGAGAAGTACTCCAACCCTCACATCCGACCAAAGACTCACATCCGGCAAAGATGTCGAACATTCATATCCACTGGCCACATATTTCTATCTTGAATCAAACGATCATTATCTTTCAACCATCGAATCTCTACACCTTGCTTCTCTATCTCTATAAGCCACATCGCAAATGCTTGGTCACCATGAGGATGACACATCAGGGTTTTGTTTCTTTTGATTATTTCGTCGACTACGTTGCGACTTAGAATCATCAGTCCTTCGTCCATCCAAGTCAAATCATTCCCTTCGCAATGCATCCAACCCCAAAACAATCCCTTCTCTTTTTCTCGTTTCTGGATTTCATAGTTCAGGTGATTTAGGCATACAAAGAAGTCGTCATCTGTTTTTAAAAAGAAGTCAAAATCGTAATGCTCGTACGTCCAGAAAATGGCCTACATAATTCGGTGAGTTAAAAAGTATCCCCCTTTCAATGGCATGAATTCTAGATCTCTGTATGTCTCTCTTTCCTTTCTGAGTAGTCGTGAGATTTCTTTTGACAACCCTTTTCCATCTGTAAAAAATCGCATAGCCATGTCTGGATAGCTGGAAATGGTACTTAGCCAAGTTTTTCTCACCGCCATACGACGACTCAGCCTCACTGGTGCAGAGATTACAGCTAAGAACAGTTTTATCTTGTAAGTTGTAACATTGTGGATTGGACCGATGATCATCCTTGATCCTTTTGGTAAAGGATAGCTAGAGTTATTCACGATGTACTGTCTTTCATGTAAGATCCCATCCGCATGTTTTGTAGACACACCCTCATATTTAGAAAGGAAAACCAAGTAACATAAGGTAAAGAAAATAAAGACTGTGAGTGGCAGGAAAAGGCGATGATGTTTCTTCATAATAACGCACTATTCTTCTGTAAAAAAAACGCTCTATGAATTTTAAAGAAATGAAAATGGAGATATATGTGTCAGCCTGAGGATATCTAAGGATGGTGACAACACCGCGGCCATGCGCTTTTGCCATGCGCTAAAGAATCACTTCGTGTGAAATGAAAACAAAAGAAATAATCTACATAACAAAAACATCTCGTGCTGTCTTGGAAATTTGGAAAACGTAAGCTCCAGACACAAAACGTAAAGGCAAAACATTGCAGAGCAGCTAGAATACATATATCTCATTAGATGTTTTTTTCATGTGATACAGGCGGATATTTTACGAGTTGCGGACGTATTTTTCTGAGCCCGGCAGGGGTGAGGAAAAATGCGAGCAACGAGTAAAATATCCGCCAGCATTACATGAAAAAACATCTAGAGTTATTTATTATACGACGAACAAAAATGTTTTCTTTTCTTTTCAAGATTCACTAGAAAACGTACGAGATTTGACTAGCACACGATCGGGAAGCCATTCAAGTGCGCGCACAAAACCTGTTCGTAACCGGTTTTCAACAGTGTAATACGGCTTTCAACCGTGTAATACGGCTCCTTATTATATGGCAACGATAGTACGCGTGCTCTGATTGGCTAACGTGCGGGCGTAACTCTCCGTTATGCCCACGGGCATTATGGAAATTCTTAAAGCCCGTTCGCAGTTCACAACTGACAAAAATTCACCTCCTTGAAATAAAATAAATTCAAAAAGAAGATTTTCAGCGAAATTCACAAGAAGGAATACTTGACACTGTATTTGTATCTTGTAATACAAATCTAACTTGTGACAAGAGGAAAGTAAAGGCCTGAATATCAGAAATGACCTGTTTACAAAAGGCTATGCTAGTCCGAAGGTGACAAAAAAATAAGTTAACTTTTTTAGATCAAGTATCGTTTCCATGACAACAAGTCACTCGCATTTTTACAAATCAAAGAGGAATATACTTTTTTATAACTACTTATTAAAGTGTTACATGTTTTGTCACTTTTGGACTATCATATTCCTTCTTGATTTGTAAAAATGCAAGTGACTTGTTGTCATAGAACGATACTTGATGTGAAAGACTCCAAACTAGTTATAAAAAGGTATCCTGATTTGTAAAAATGCGAATGACTTGTTGTCATAGAAACGATACTTGATGTGGAAGACTCCAAACTAGTTATAAAAAAGTATCTTGATTTGTAAAAATGTGAGTGACTTGTTGTCATGGAAACAATACTTGATGTGAAAGACTCCAAAGTAGCGATAAAAAAGTAAACTTGTTTTTTTGTCACCTTCGGACTAGCATAAAAGGCAAAGCAGAGCCAAAATGTTATTCTAAGCTATAAATTCGTGTCTATCCGGAGAACATGAGAACTTAAAGGGAGCCAAAATAGCAGCAAAAGGTAAAAGCTACAAGTAAGGTCAAAATTTATTAGGAATTCAAGAAACTTGAGAGCTAAAATAATAACAGAAAGCGAGTTCAAACTTTGTGCTTACCGATAAAGATAGTGAAGTCTGGCGTGGTTTGCACACACGAGTTTCTTCTATCAATCAATTTGGTTGAATGAAAAAGTCGAGCGTGACGCGGGCGCGTGTCTGAATTATTTCGGTGGGAAAATGAACGAGGCGACTTCCGGTTCGTAAAAAGATTGGAGAAAAAGTGCCATATAATAAACAACTTACTAACCTCGACCGTTCGGGCATTACGTGAAATATCAAACCTCTGTGTTGGCGTATCAACCTCGCTATCGCTCGTTCGATACGCCAAAACCTCAGTTTGATATTTCACGTAATGCCCTCACTCTCGGTTAGTAAGTAGTTAAATATCTGCACTCAATTTTGACCTTATAATATGGCAAAATGACGTCATAGTCGTATAATAAATGATCTGATCATATCTTTCTCTGAACCATAGCCATTAGTGCTGGTCCCATCGGTCCCATAACCATTGTTATCCCTTTCTTAGCAGTTGGCTGAGAGGCTCCTCGATTGTGGCAAGGTCTGGGACGCACTTCGCAAGTTGATTAACCATGCGCTGTAGCTTAGTAACTGTATTGAGCGTTGCGAAGACCTGCATAGGCTTCGTCTTCTCAAGGTCAACTTCAACTCCTTCCTCAGATATGATATGCCCGAGGAACTTGTTGTGCTTTAGAATTCACATTTCTCTTTGAGGGTGACGCTAGTCCTGAGGAGCCGTTCAAGGACTGGACGGACCAGTACGTCATGAACTTCTTCAGTAGGACCATGGATAAAGATATCATCTATATGGCATACAACGCCTTCTAGGATGGAAATGATTGCGAAATGGTATTTTTGATTTCTTACCAGGCTGAACTGTTTTCAAACTTGAATATCTGATAGCGACAGGTATAAAATCTTCAGTAAGAATGCCTATATAATGCAAATTTCAGTTCCTTTTTCATTCTAAGACTAAGTTGAAGTACAATATAGGATTCTGTGATTTATGAATACTTTTGAGGTTTCTAGGCTTGCCTTTCCCCTACGAATCTGAATCATTTTCGCCATCTTACCCTCATTGTTTTTGAAATTCAAAATAACGGGTTTTCGCAGGAAAATGGCGTTAGCAAAATTTTGGTCATTTTTATCGCGTAGTTTTAAAGAATTAATAATTATTAATTAATGAATTTAGCCGAGAAGTTGACTGTTCCCTATCAAAGGTTATCTTTGTTTTAAAGACCATGTGTCTGATGGGCGTGACGAATAGTTTCGTAGCCCATAAAACTCTATGCTAATGAGGTGTCGGTAAAATTACTGAGCTCAATCCATTTAAATCTCATAGAATTCAATCCATCCTTTGGTCCAAAACTCGTTTAGGGGATACGTAGTCATATAACTACAAACTAGTGGTGCTATTTTGAAAGTTTCTTACCGTATAATAGATCAACACAACAAACGAATCATAACATTGTCACACCCATCGGACACAGGATCTTTAAGTTTGAATTTCTTGGCAGAAATTTTTTATGACTTTGTAAAATAATTAGTTCTTCTAGATGAAGTTATCGAGTTTTGTCAAAAATCGCTATCTAAGACGGTCAAAGCTGTGAAAACATATTTTACCGCGCATTATATTAAAGAGCCTGTGTCAGCCACTCCTTTGTTATTGTTCTCGTTCGATAATAAGACGATACCTGTAGAAATCTCTAAATCAACATCTAAAAACAACGTTTCATATATCAAATTCAATTGAAAACAATGTTCTACATTCCCTAAATCAGCCGATGGAAATGGATCCTAAAAATGGAGGCTGACATAGGCTATTTAAAGGAGCTGACGCAAGCTGCCCATAATGCATTGCTCTGTTTTTGTTTGGCGTGTTACAGGGCATCAGAAAAAAAAAGAAGGCTATATTGTGGAGTCTGAATTTGATGCCATTAAAAGGCGGGGACGTAGTGCATGGTGGGCAGGGTGACGGCCCCTTTAAGGTTACTGAGAACCTTCGCGCACGTCCTCGGAAAGAAAATTATACAACTCCTTCGTTTAACCAAAACATGTCAACCTATATATCGTTGGAAAGCTTATGGAATGGTCTAGCGGACTATGACAAAAAGAAATAACTTTTTAATAAACATAATTTTTTTGAAGGTTTAATTAAAAATGTGGGTGTGACACTTTCAAGAGCTATCGCTGCCGAGCTGCTTGACCTTGACTCCCAAGTAACACATTGTTTTAATCCTTAAAGGTGTTTCTCAAAAAATGTGTCTGCGTTTTTCAAAATTTTACGTAGTTCAAAAGTTATGGAACTGTTAAATTTCCAAGGTCAAATTTTAAAGAATTTTCACGCTCTAAAAATTTTAAAAAAATCATAACTTTTGAACTAAACAAAATTAAAAAAAACGCAGACACGGTTTTTGAGAAACACCTTTAAGGATTAAAACAATGTGTTTCTTGGGAGTCAAGGTCAAGCAGTTCGGCGGCGATAGCTCTTGAAAATGTCACACTCATTTTTTTTTATAAAAGCTTTTAAAAAGATATATTTAATAAAAAGTTACTTATTTTTGCCATAGTCCGCTAGTCCATTCAATAAGCTTTCCAACGATATATAGGTTGACATGTTTTGGTTAAACAAAGGACGAGTATAATTTTTTTTTCCGAGGACGTGCGCGAAGGTTCTCAGTAACCTTAAAAGCGGTGATTACAGCTACTTCCTAGCACAAGTTGCCCCGCGAAGCTAAACGTCTGAACTGAAGAGGCTCTCCAGCACCATGGCTGCATCCTTGCGGCCAATTTGCTCTAACATCTCTGCTAAGCGAGGAAGAGGCACCTCCTCTCTTCGGGAGCCATCCCACCATCCTAGTATATGTTCGGTTGGCGATTCTCTCTTGCTCGCTAAATATCTTATCATGGCGTTCTTTATGCCAAGCGCGCCCGCCAAATCTTTCCAGCTCGGTGTGCAAGGATCTTGAGAAGGGTCTAGGAGTATACACAGCTCTCTGAGCGCGTATTGTGGGATCTCAGGTTCACTTGGTTGTTGCCAGCTTTCTTGGGATTCGTACCCAGAGGACGTGGAGCTATGTTGAGGGGTCTGAGTATGTGCTATGTTGCAGGTTGTACACCGGATTTCAGATGCCTGTTGAAGTAAATCAAACTTGCGTTTTCTTCACTATTCATAACACTCATAATTATATGCAAAAATGAAATGCAGTCCGCTCGATTAAATTAGCATTTTCTGACCACAGTTACGTAAGCCGGCTCTTATAAATGGCTTGTGGATCTTTCAGATATCTCTCTACTCTTATACTTAGTTTGGCCAGCGGACCACTAGAAGCGAACGGCCCAACCTCCCACCCTCATCGCATGGGCCGTACCTCCCACTACCCTAACCCAATCTGTTTCAGCTTGACTTAGTCCGCTGGTCAATCATTAACCCACGTAACCCACGGTGAACTCTTATACTTAATTTGGCCAGCGGACCACTAGAAGCTAACGGCCCAACCTCCCACCCTCATCGCATGGGCCGTACCTCCCACTACCCTAACCCAATCTGTTTCAGCTTGACTTAGTCCGCTGGTCCATTATTAACCCACGTAACCCACGGTGAACTCTTATACTTAGTTTGGCCAGCGGGCCACTAGAAGCGAACGGCCCAACCTCCCACCCTCATCGCATGGGCCGTACCTCCCACTACCCTAACCCAATCTGTTTCAGCTTGACTTAGTCCGCTGGTCAATCATTACTTCCATTACTTATTTCATCCGAGTATGAAAAGGAGTGTTGTGAAATAGAATAGTTGAGAAGACTATTTTACTGAATCATTTAGTGTTGATTGCCAAACAATACATTTACAGTTGTAAAATAAGGAACACAAGGCCACGAATGACAAGTTTTTTAAAAGATGTGGAACATGAGTTTAAGTTGGAAAGTATGATTGCTCGTGAAAGAGGAAAGTTAAAATTTCATTTTGATAAATGGGCTATGTAGCGTTCCCGACCCGGTTGCAGGGGTTGCGTGGAGGGCCAAGGTCCGCCGAGTTTAACCACGCTTGATGTGTTTCAGTTTATTTATTTTCCATGATTGAAATGGTTTACGGGACGCCACAAACAAGTGCGGTAAGAACTACAAAGTGACATATAGTGAAGTATTAGCTACGCTACAATTATTCAAATGCGACCGAGAGCGGTAAACAAACGTAAACAACTTACATCCGTAGACTCAAAATACCCCAGCGGTAATGCTCCGAAAACGTCTCTAAACTCCGACTATAATGCTCCAAAAACTCTCTCCAAAACTCCGGCTATAATGCTCCGAAACTCTCTCTGTCCATGTGGCTACACTCAGGGACAAAAATAGCTGAGACTCTTTCTTACTGTACACGAAAAATAGAGAATTCATTAAAACTCACTTTAAACATGCTCAGCCCCCTCCCCCCTCTTCAATGTTGGAGGACACTGATTGGTCTGGAAACAACATTGATGTGGGGAGGGGGGGAGGTGGCGAAGGGCTCTGCAAAAGGGATTTTGTACGTGTTTAAGGCCGTTATTTTACTTTAATCGAAATTTGCCTAGGGGTCTCAGCTATTTTGTCCCTGAGTGTCTGAAAGCAATAGTTAGCTGTATCTCATCGAAACAAGGGAATTGAGGAGCAAAATTGGTCTTATTTGAAAGATCTCGAGAAGCTGAACGTGTTACATAGTTAATTATCCTCGTCAATTGCAGTGCTAATTAATGACGTCATGAAATAGATATTTTGGAATTAGGCGCACGCTTGAGATATGGGCAAGTAGACGGCCATATCGCCAGAAAAGCGAGCATATGTGAAGTATTTGAAACATGATCGAGGATTTAGCGTTTCCAAAATATCAACAATACTTGGGCTTCCGAGAGCATCTATTTTTAAATAGTAAAAAAGCCTTCGGATGCCTGCAAAAGGCCAAAAAAGGAAGGTGAAGGAAAACAGCGGGAGCGCCCGAAGAAGTCTCTAAACGGACGAGCGGTTGATACTATGACAAATTTGAGAGGCAAAGGCCGAGGAAGGCAAAACTGCGACAAGGAGATCGCTACTACCAATACTTCTATAAAATAAAATTGTTTTCTTACGATCACATTTGCAGTGCAATTTTTAGAACATTAACAGAAGCGAATTTGCATTTCCGGTTCTATGTTGTCACTTCCGGTTTGGAATTGCCCGTTACTTGGTTGGGAAAACTTCCAATTTGCATGTTATAAATCACTTAGAACTTTTTAAAATTATTCCTATATCAATCACAATCTCTTTTGACAGCACATTGTCTCATTTCGAGCAATGGGATAGCCAGATATTAATTTTCAAACGAGTAACCACGAGTAACCAAACAGTCTAAAAGAACTGAGTCAATCAATATTTTTCTATCATCGTGGTTACTCGTTGAAATAAGAGATTTCCTTGTCCTATCCTACTATTTTAGTGACTAAATGGAACATGAGAATAGCCTATTGGATTTACTGTTCGGGAAACTCTTTTAAAGTCTTTAAAACTCTTTCATTATATTTATATCATCGTGGTTACTCGTGGTTACTCGTTGAAATGAGAGATTACATTGCCCTATCCTACTATTTTAGTGACTAAATGGAACATGAAAATAGCCTATTGGATTTACTGTTCGTGAAACTCTTTCAAAGTCTTTAAAACTCTTTCAAATGTCAAGAATAAGCTCTGCGAAACAACAGCGACGGCAGGGTGGGAGCGCCCAGGCCCCCTCCCTTTTCACGTCCGTTTGCAGTTCCTTCAACCCTCTCATTTTGTCAAAATAAACAGCCTAACATTTTATCGAAAATAGTAACATTAAAAGGCGCAACTATTCTAAGCAATGCTTTTTCTAATCTTTACAGGTCCTTGTGAGATTATATTTTCAGATTACAACAAAGCGCGCGGAAACACTACTTTATAAATAAGTAATTCTCAGACATGATACTCTCGGACACTCAGGGACAAAAATAGCTGAGACTCTTTCTTACTGTACACGAAAAATAGAGAATTCATTAAAACTCACTTTAAACATGCTCAGCCCCCTCCCCCTCTTCAATGTTGGAGGACACTGATTCAACGCAACTAGAAGTCTAGTGTCGTGCTGCCCATAAGTCTATTTTAAAAAATTAAAAAATCAAAAAATTAAAAAATAGCATATGTGAAGTATTTGAAACATGATCGAGGATTTAGCGTTTCCAAAATATCAACAATACTTGGGCTTCCGAGAGCATCTATTTTTAAATAGTAAAAAAGCCTTCGGATGCCTGCAAAAGGCCAAAAAAGGAAGGTGAAGGAAAACAGCGGGAGCGCCCGAAGAAGTCTCTAAAACGGACGAGCGGTTGATACTATGACAAATTTGAGAGGCAAAGGCCGAGGAAGGCAAAACTGCGACAAGGAGATCGCTACTACCAATACTTCTATAAAATAAAATTGTTTTCTTACGATCACATTTGCAGTGCAATTTTTAGAACATTAACAGAAGCGAATTTGCATTTCCGGTTCTATGTTGTCACTTCCGGTTTGGAATTGCCCGTTACTTGGTTGGGAAAACTTCCAATTTGCATGTTATAAATCACTTAGAACTTTTTAAAATTATTCCTATATCAATCACAATCTCTTTTGACAGCACATTGTCTCATTTCGAGCAATGGGATAGCCAGATATTAATTTTCAAACGAGTAACCACGAGTAACCAAACAGTCTAAAAGAACTGAGTCAATCAATATTTTTCTATCATCGTGGTTACTCGTGGTTACTCGTTGAAATAAGAGATTTCCTTGTCCTATCCTACTATTTTAGTGACTAAATGGAACATGAGAATAGCCTATTGGATTTACTGTTCGGGAAACTCTTTTAAAGTCTTTAAAACTCTTTCATTATATTTATATCATCGTGGTTACTCGTGGTTACTCGTTGAAATGAGAGATTACATTGCCCTATCCTACTATTTTAGTGACTAAATGGAACATGAAAATAGCCTATTGGATTTACTGTTCGTGAAACTCTTTCAAAGTCTTTAAAACTCTTTCAAATGTCAAGAATAAGCTCTGCGAAACAGCGACGGCAGGGTGGGAGCGCCCAGGCCCCCCCTCCCTCACGTCCGTTTGCAGTTCCTTCAACCCTCTCATTTTGTCAAAATAAACAGCCTAACATTTTATCGAAAATAGTAACATTAAAAGGCGCAACTATTCTAAGCAATGCTTTTTCTAGATGTGGGGGAGGGGGGGAGGTGGCGAAGGGCTCTGCAAAAGGGATTTTGTACGTGTTTAAGGCCGTTATTTTACTTTAATCGAAATTTGCCTAGGGGGTCTCAGCTATTTTGTCCCTGAATGTCTGAAAGCAATAGTTAGCTGTATCTCATCGAAACAAGGGAATTGAGGAGCAAAATTGGTCTTATTTGAAAGATCTCGAGAAGCTGAACGTGTTACATAGTTAATTATCCTCGTCAATTGCAGTGCTAATTAATGACGTCATGAAATAGATATTTTGGAATTAGGCGCACGCTTGAGATATGGGCAAGTAGACGGCCATATCGCCAGAAAAGCGAGCATATGTGAAGTATTTGAAACATGATCGAGGATTTAGCGTTTCCAAAATATCAACAATACTTGGGCTTCCGAGAGCATCTATTTTTAAATAGTAAAAAAGCCTTCGGATGCCTGCAAAAGGCCAAAAAAGGAAGGTGAAGGAAAACAGCGGGAGCGCCCGAAGAAGTCTCTAAAACGGACGAGCGGTTGATACTATGACAAATTTGAGAGGCAAAGGCCGAGGAAGGCAAAACTGCGACAAGGAGATCGCTACTACCAATACTTCTATAAAATAAAATTGTTTTCTTACGATCACATTTGCAGTGCAATTTTTAGAACATTAACAGAAGCGAATTTGCATTTCCGGTTCTATGTTGTCACTTCCGGTTTGGAATTGCCCGTTACTTGGTTGGGAAAACTTCCAATTTGCATGTTATAAATCACTTAGAACTTTTTAAAATTATTCCTATATCAATCACAATCTCTTTTGACAGCACATTGTCTCATTTCGAGCAATGGGATAGCCAGATATTAATTTTCAAACGAGTAACCACGAGTAACCAAACAGTCTAAAAGAACTGAGTCAATCAATATTTTTCTATCATCGTGGTTACTCGTGGTTACTCGTTGAAATAAGAGATTTCCTTGTCCTATCCTACTATTTTAGTGACTAAATGGAACATGAGAATAGCCTATTGGATTTACTGTTCGGGAAACTCTTTTAAAGTCTTTAAAACTCTTTCATTATATTTATATCATCGTGGTTACTCGTGGTTACTCGTTGAAATGAGAGATTACATTGCCCTATCCTACTATTTTAGTGACTAAATGGAACATGAAAATAGCCTATTGGATTTACTGTTCGTGAAACTCTTTCAAAGTCTTTAAAACTCTTTCAAATGTCAAGAATAAGCTCTGCGAAACAGCGACGGCAGGGTGGGAGCGCCCAGGCCCCCTCCCTTTTCACGTCCGTTTGCAGTTCCTTCAACCCTCTCATTTTGTCAAAATAAACAGCCTAACATTTTATCGAAAATAGTAACATTAAAAGGCGCAACTATTCTAAGCAATGCTTTTTCTAATCTTTACAGGTCCTTGTGAGATTATATTTTCAGATTACAACAAAGCGCGCGGAAACACTACTTTATAAATAAGTAATTCTCAGACATGATACTCTCGGACACTCAGGGACAAAAATAGCTGAGACTCTTTCTTACTGTACACGAAAAATAGAGAATTCATTAAAACTCACTTTAAACATGCTCAGCCCCCTCCCCCTCTTCAATGTTGGAGGACACTGATTCAACGCAACTAGAAGTCTAGTGTCGTGCTGCCCATAAGTCTATTTTAAAAAATTAAAAAATTAAAAAATTAAAAAATTAAAAAATAGCATATGTGAAGTATTTGAAACATGATCGAGGATTTAGCGTTTCCAAAATATCAACAATACTTGGGCTTCCGAGAGCATCTATTTTTAAATAGTAAAAAAGCCTTCGGATGCCTGCAAAAGGCCAAAAAGGAAGGTGAAGGAAAACAGCGGGAGCGCCCGAAGAAGTCTCTAAAACGGACGAGCGGTGATACTATGACAAATTTGAGAGGCAAAGGCCGAGGAAGGCAAAACTGCGACAAGGAGATCGCTACTACCAATACTTCTATAAAATAAAATTGTTTTCTTACGATCACATTTGCAGTGCAATTTTTAGAACATTAACAGAAGCGAATTTGCATTTCCGGTTCTATGTTGTCACTTCCGGTTTGGAATTGCCCGTTACTTGGTTGGGAAAACTTCCAATTTGCATGTTATAAATCACTTAGAACTTTTTAAAATTATTCCTATATCAATCACAATCTCTTTTGACAGCACATTGTCTCATTTCGAGCAATGGGATAGCCAGATATTAATTTTCAAACGAGTAACCACGAGTAACCAAACAGTCTAAAAGAACTGAGTCAATCAATATTTTTCTATCATCGTGGTTACTCGTGGTTACTCGTTGAAATAAGAGATTTCCTTGTCCTATCCTACTATTTTAGTGACTAAATGGAACATGAGAATAGCCTATTGGATTTACTGTTCGGGAAACTCTTTTAAAGTCTTTAAAACTCTTTCATTATATTTATATCATCGTGGTTACTCGTGGTTACTCGTTGAAATGAGAGATTACATTGCCCTATCCTACTATTTTAGTGACTAAATGGAACATGAAAATAGCCTATTGGATTTACTGTTCGTGAAACTCTTTCAAAGTCTTTAAAACTCTTTCAAATGTCAAGAATAAGCTCTGCGAAACAGCGACGGCAGGGTGGGAGCGCCCAGGCCCCCTCCCTTTTCACGTCCGTTTGCAGTTCCTTCAACCCTCTCATTTTGTCAAAATAAACAGCCTAACATTTTATCGAAAATAGTAACATTAAAAGGCGCAACTATTCTAAGCAATGCTTTTTCTAGATGTGGGGGAGGGGGGGAGGTGGCGAAGGGCTCTGCAAAAGGGATTTTGTACGTGTTTAAGGCCGTTATTTTACTTTAATCGAAATTTGCCTAGGGGGTCTCAGCTATTTTGTCCCTGAATGTCTGAAAGCAATAGTTAGCTGTATCTCATCGAAACAAGGGAATTGAGGAGCAAAATTGGTCTTATTTGAAAGATCTCGAGAAGCTGAACGTGTTACATAGTTAATTATCCTCGTCAATTGCAGTGCTAATTAATGACGTCATGAAATAGATATTTTGGAATTAGGCGCACGCTTGAGATATGGGCAAGTAGACGGCCATATCGCCAGAAAAGCGAGCATATGTGAAGTATTTGAAACATGATCGAGGATTTAGCGTTTCCAAAATATCAACAATACTTGGGCTTCCGAGAGCATCTATTTTTAAATAGTAAAAAAGCCTTCGGATGCTTGCAAAAGGCCAAAAAAGGAAGGTGAAGGAAAACAGCGGGAGCGCCCGAAGAAGTCTCTAAAACGGACGAGCGGTTGATACTATGACAAATTTGAGAGGCAAAGGCCGAGGAAGGCAAAACTGCGACAAGGAGATCGCTACTACCAATACTTCTATAAAATAAAATTGTTTTCTTACGATCACATTTGCAGTGCAATTTTTAGAACATTAACAGAAGCGAATTTGCATTTCCGGTTCTATGTTGTCACTTCCGGTTTGGAATTGCCCGTTACTTGGTTGGGAAAACTTCCAATTTGCATGTTATAAATCACTTAGAACTTTTTAAAATTATTCCTATATCAATCACAATCTCTTTTGACAGCACATTGTCTCATTTCGAGCAATGGGATAGCCAGATATTAATTTTCAAACGAGTAACCACGAGTAACCAAACAGTCTAAAAGAACTGAGTCAATCAATATTTTTCTATCATCGTGGTTACTCGTGGTTACTCGTTGAAATAAGAGATTTCCTTGTCCTATCCTACTATTTTAGTGACTAAATGGAACATGAGAATAGCCTATTGGATTTACTGTTCGGGAAACTCTTTTAAAGTCTTTAAAACTCTTTCATTATATTTATATCATCGTGGTTACTCGTGGTTACTCGTTGAAATGAGAGATTACATTGCCCTATCCTACTATTTTAGTGACTAAATGGAACATGAAAATAGCCTATTGGATTTACTGTTCGTGAAACTCTTTCAAAGTCTTTAAAACTCTTTCAAATGTCAAGAATAAGCTCTGCGAAACAGCGACGGCAGGGTGGGAGCGCCCAGGCCCCCTCCCTTTTCACGTCCGTTTGCAGTTCCTTCAACCCTCTCATTTTGTCAAAATAAACAGCCTAACATTTTATCGAAAATAGTAACATTAAAAGGCGCAACTATTCTAAGCAATGCTTTTTCTAATCTTTACAGGTCCTTGTGAGATTATATTTTCAGATTACAACAAAGCGCGCGGAAACACTACTTTATAAATAAGTAATTCTCAGACATGATACTCTCGGACACTCAGGGACAAAAATAGCTGAGACTCTTTCTTACTGTACACGAAAAATAGAGAATTCATTAAAACTCACTTTAAACATGCTCAGCCCCCTCCCCCTCTTCAATGTTGGAGGACACTGATTCAACGCAACTAGAAGTCTAGTGTCGTGCTGCCCATAAGTCTATTTTAAAAAATTAAAAAATTAAAAAATTAAAAATAGCATATGTGAAGTATTTGAAACATGATCGAGGATTTAGCGTTTCCAAAATATCAACAATACTTGGGCTTCCGAGAGCATCTATTTTTAAATAGTAAAAAAGCCTTCGGATGCCTGCAAAAGGCCAAAAAAGGAAGGTGAAGGAAAACAGCGGGAGCGCCCGAAGAAGTCTCTAAAACGGACGAGCGGTTGATACTATGACAAATTTGAGAGGCAAAGGCCGAGGAAGGCAAAACTGCGACAAGGAGATCGCTACTACCAATACTTCTATAAAATAAAATGTTTTTCTTACGATCACATTTGCAGTGCAATTTTTAGAACATTAACAGAAGCGAATTTGCATTTCCGGTTCTATGTTGTCACTTCCGGTTTGGAATTGCCCGTTACTTGGTTGGGAAAACTTCCAATTTGCATGTTATAAATCACTTAGAACTTTTTAAAATTATTCCTATATCAATCACAATCTCTTTTGACAGCACATTGTCTCATTTCGAGCAATGGGATAGCCAGATATTAATTTTCAAACGAGTAACCACGAGTAACCAAACAGTCTAAAAGAACTGAGTCAATCAATATTTTTCTATCATCGTGGTTACTCGTGGTTACTCGTTGAAATAAGAGATTTCCTTGTCCTATCCTACTATTTTAGTGACTAAATGGAACATGAGAATAGCCTATTGGATTTACTGTTCGGGAAACTCTTTTAAAGTCTTTAAAACTCTTTCATTATATTTATATCATCGTGGTTACTCGTGGTTACTCGTTGAAATGAGAGATTACATTGCCCTATCCTACTATTTTAGTGACTAAATGGAACATGAAAATAGCCTATTGGATTTACTGTTCGTGAAACTCTTTCAAAGTCTTTAAAACTCTTTCAAATGTCAAGAATAAGCTCTGCGAAACAGCGACGGCAGGGTGGGAGCGCCCAGGCCCCCTCCCTTTTCACGTCCGTTTGCAGTTCCTTCAACCCTCTCATTTTGTCAAAATAAACAGCCTAACATTTTATCGAAAATAGTAACATTAAAAGGCGCAACTATTCTAAGCAATGCTTTTTCTAGATGTGGGGGAGGGGGGGAGGTGGCGAAGGGCTCTGCAAAAGGGATTTTGTACGTGTTTAAGGCCGTTATTTTACTTTAATCGAAATTTGCCTAGGGGGTCTCAGCTATTTTGTCCCTGAATGTCTGAAAGCAATAGTTAGCTGTATCTCATCGAAACAAGGGAATTGAGGAGCAAAATTGGTCTTATTTGAAAGATCTCGAGAAGCTGAACGTGTTACATAGTTAATTATCCTCGTCAATTGCAGTGCTAATTAATGACGTCATGAAATAGATATTTTGGAATTAGGCGCACGCTTGAGATATGGGCAAGTAGACGGCCATATCGCCAGAAAAGCGAGCATATGTGAAGTATTTGAAACATGATCGAGGATTTAGCGTTTCCAAAATATCAACAATACTTGGGCTTCCGAGAGCATCTATTTTTAAATAGTAAAAAAGCCTTCGGATGCCTGCAAAAGGCCAAAAAAGGAAGGTGAAGGAAAACAGCGGGAGCGCCCGAAGAAGTCTCTAAAACGGACGAGCGGTTGATACTATGACAAATTTGAGAGGCAAAGGCCGAGGAAGGCAAAACTGCGACAAGGAGATCGCTACTACCAATACTTCTATAAAATAAAATTGTTTTCTTACGATCACATTTGCAGTGCAATTTTTAGAACATTAACAGAAGCGAATTTGCATTTCCGGTTCTATGTTGTCACTTCCGGTTTGGAATTGCCCGTTACTTGGTTGGGAAAACTTCCAATTTGCATGTTATAAATCACTTAGAACTTTTTAAAATTATTCCTATATCAATCACAATCTCTTTTGACAGCACATTGTCTCATTTCGAGCAATGGGATAGCCAGATATTAATTTTCAAACGAGTAACCACGAGTAACCAAACAGTCTAAAAGAACTGAGTCAATCAATATTTTTCTATCATCGTGGTTACTCGTGGTTACTCGTTGAAATAAGAGATTTCCTTGTCCTATCCTACTATTTTAGTGACTAAATGGAACATGAGAATAGCCTATTGGATTTACTGTTCGGGAAACTCTTTTAAAGTCTTTAAAACTCTTTCATTATATTTATATCATCGTGGTTACTCGTGGTTACTCGTTGAAATGAGAGATTACATTGCCCTATCCTACTATTTTAGTGACTAAATGGAACATGAAAATAGCCTATTGGATTTACTGTTCGTGAAACTCTTTCAAAGTCTTTAAAACTCTTTCAAATGTCAAGAATAAGCTCTGCGAAACAGCGACGGCAGGGTGGGAGCGCCCAGGCCCCCTCCCTTTTCACGTCCGTTTGCAGTTCCTTCAACCCTCTCATTTTGTCAAAATAAACAGCCTAACATTTTATCGAAAATAGTAACATTAAAAGGCGCAACTATTCTAAGCAATGCTTTTTCTAATCTTTACAGGTCCTTGTGAGATTATATTTTCAGATTACAACAAAGCGCGCGGAAACACTACTTTATAAATAAGTAATTCTCAGACATGATACTCTCGGACACTCAGGGACAAAAATAGCTGAGACTCTTTCTTACTGTACACGAAAAATAGAGAATTCATTAAAACTCACTTTAAACATGCTCAGCCCCCTCCCCCTCTTCAATGTTGGAGGACACTGATTGGTCTGGAAACAACATTGATGTGGGGGAGGGGGGGAGGTGGCGAAGGGCTCTGCAAAAGGGATTTTGTACGTGTTTAAGGCCGTTATTTTACTTTAATCGAAATTTGCCTAGGGGGTCTCAGCTATTTTGTCCCTGAGTGTCTGAAAGCAATAGTTAGCTGTATCTCATCGAAACAAGGGAATTGAGGAGCAAAATTGGTCTTATTTGAAAGATCTCGAGAAGCTGAACGTGTTACATAGTTAATTATCCTCGTCAATTGCAGTGCTAATTAATGACGTCATGAAATAGATATTTTGGAATTAGGCGCACGCTTGAGATATGGGCAAGTAGACGGCCATATCGCCAGAAAAGCGAGCATATGTGAAGTATTTGAAACATGATCGAGGATTTAGCGTTTCCAAAATATCAACAATACTTGGGCTTCCGAGAGCATCTATTTTTAAATAGTAAAAAAGCCTTCGGATGCCTGCAAAAGGCCAAAAAAGGAAGGTGAAGGAAAACAGCGGGAGCGCCCGAAGAAGTCTCTAAAACGGACGAGCGGTTGATACTATGACAAATTTGAGAGGCAAAGGCCGAGGAAGGCAAAACTGCGACAAGGAGATCGCTACTACCAATACTTCTATAAAATAAAATTGTTTTCTTACGATCACATTTGCAGTGCAATTTTTAGAACATTAACAGAAGCGAATTTGCATTTCCGGTTCTATGTTGTCACTTCCGGTTTGGAATTGCCCGTTACTTGGTTGGGAAAACTTCCAATTTGCATGTTATAAATCACTTAGAACTTTTTAAAATTATTCCTATATCAATCACAATCTCTTTTGACAGCACATTGTCTCATTTCGAGCAATGGGATAGCCAGATATTAATTTTCAAACGAGTAACCACGAGTAACCAAACAGTCTAAAAGAACTGAGTCAATCAATATTTTTCTATCATCGTGGTTACTCGTTGAAATAAGAGATTTCCTTGTCCTATCCTACTATTTTAGTGACTAAATGGAACATGAGAATAGCCTATTGGATTTACTGTTCGGGAAACTCTTTTAAAGTCTTTAAAACTCTTTCATTATATTTATATCATCGTGGTTACTCGTGGTTACTCGTTGAAATGAGAGATTACATTGCCCTATCCTACTATTTTAGTGACTAAATGGAACATGAAAATAGCCTATTGGATTTACTGTTCGTGAAACTCTTTCAAAGTCTTTAAAACTCTTTCAAATGTCAAGAATAAGCTCTGCGAAACAACAGCGACGGCAGGGTGGGAGCGCCCAGGCCCCCTCCCTTTTCACGTCCGTTTGCAGTTCCTTCAACCCTCTCATTTTGTCAAAATAAACAGCCTAACATTTTATCGAAAATAGTAACATTAAAAGGCGCAACTATTCTAAGCAATGCTTTTTCTAATCTTTACAGGTCCTTGTGAGATTATATTTTCAGATTACAACAAAGCGCGCGGAAACACTACTTTATAAATAAGTAATTCTCAGACATGATACTCTCGGACACTCAGGGACAAAAATAGCTGAGACTCTTTCTTACTGTACACGAAAAATAGAGAATTCATTAAAACTCACTTTAAACATGCTCAGCCCCCTCCCCCTCTTCAATGTTGGAGGACACTGATTCAACGCAACTAGAAGTCTAGTGTCGTGCTGCCCATAAGTCTATTTTAAAAAATTAAAAAATCAAAAAATTAAAAAATAGCATATGTGAAGTATTTGAAACATGATCGAGGATTTAGCGTTTCCAAAATATCAACAATACTTGGGCTTCCGAGAGCATCTATTTTTAAATAGTAAAAAAGCCTTCGGATGCCTGCAAAAGGCCAAAAAAGGAAGGTGAAGGAAAACAGCGGGAGCGCCCGAAGAAGTCTCTAAAACGGACGAGCGGTTGATACTATGACAAATTTGAGAGGCAAAGGCCGAGGAAGGCAAAACTGCGACAAGGAGATCGCTACTACCAATACTTCTATAAAATAAAATTGTTTTCTTACGATCACATTTGCAGTGCAATTTTTAGAACATTAACAGAAGCGAATTTGCATTTCCGGTTCTATGTTGTCACTTCCGGTTTGGAATTGCCCGTTACTTGGTTGGGAAAACTTCCAATTTGCATGTTATAAATCACTTAGAACTTTTTAAAATTATTCCTATATCAATCACAATCTCTTTTGACAGCACATTGTCTCATTTCGAGCAATGGGATAGCCAGATATTAATTTTCAAACGAGTAACCACGAGTAACCAAACAGTCTAAAAGAACTGAGTCAATCAATATTTTTCTATCATCGTGGTTACTCGTGGTTACTCGTTGAAATAAGAGATTTCCTTGTCCTATCCTACTATTTTAGTGACTAAATGGAACATGAGAATAGCCTATTGGATTTACTGTTCGGGAAACTCTTTTAAAGTCTTTAAAACTCTTTCATTATATTTATATCATCGTGGTTACTCGTGGTTACTCGTTGAAATGAGAGATTACATTGCCCTATCCTACTATTTTAGTGACTAAATGGAACATGAAAATAGCCTATTGGATTTACTGTTCGTGAAACTCTTTCAAAGTCTTTAAAACTCTTTCAAATGTCAAGAATAAGCTCTGCGAAACAGCGACGGCAGGGTGGGAGCGCCCAGGCCCCCTCCCTTTTCACGTCCGTTTGCAGTTCCTTCAACCCTCTCATTTTGTCAAAATAAACAGCCTAACATTTTATCGAAAATAGTAACATTAAAAGGCGCAACTATTCTAAGCAATGCTTTTTCTAGATGTGGGGGAGGGGGGGAGGTGGCGAAGGGCTCTGCAAAAGGGATTTTGTACGTGTTTAAGGCCGTTATTTTACTTTAATCGAAATTTGCCTAGGGGGTCTCAGCTATTTTGTCCCTGAATGTCTGAAAGCAATAGTTAGCTGTATCTCATCGAAACAAGGGAATTGAGGAGCAAAATTGGTCTTATTTGAAAGATCTCGAGAAGCTGAACGTGTTACATAGTTAATTATCCTCGTCAATTGCAGTGCTAATTAATGACGTCATGAAATAGATATTTTGGAATTAGGCGCACGCTTGAGATATGGGCAAGTAGACGGCCATATCGCCAGAAAAGCGAGCATATGTGAAGTATTTGAAACATGATCGAGGATTTAGCGTTTCCAAAATATCAACAATACTTGGGCTTCCGAGAGCATCTATTTTTAAATAGTAAAAAAGCCTTCGGATGCCTGCAAAAGGCCAAAAAAGGAAGGTGAAGGAAAACAGCGGGAGCGCCCGAAGAAGTCTCTAAAACGGACGAGCGGTTGATACTATGACAAATTTGAGAGGCAAAGGCCGAGGAAGGCAAAACTGCGACAAGGAGATCGCTACTACCAATACTTCTATAAAATAAAATTGTTTTCTTACGATCACATTTGCAGTGCAATTTTTAGAACATTAACAGAAGCGAATTTGCATTTCCGGTTCTATGTTGTCACTTCCGGTTTGGAATTGCCCGTTACTTGGTTGGGAAAACTTCCAATTTGCATGTTATAAATCACTTAGAACTTTTTAAAATTATTCCTATATCAATCACAATCTCTTTTGACAGCACATTGTCTCATTTCGAGCAATGGGATAGCCAGATATTAATTTTCAAACGAGTAACCACGAGTAACCAAACAGTCTAAAAGAACTGAGTCAATCAATATTTTTCTATCATCGTGGTTACTCGTGGTTACTCGTTGAAATAAGAGATTTCCTTGTCCTATCCTACTATTTTAGTGACTAAATGGAACATGAGAATAGCCTATTGGATTTACTGTTCGGGAAACTCTTTTAAAGTCTTTAAAACTCTTTCATTATATTTATATCATCGTGGTTACTCGTGGTTACTCGTTGAAATGAGAGATTACATTGCCCTATCCTACTATTTTAGTGACTAAATGGAACATGAAAATAGCCTATTGGATTTACTGTTCGTGAAACTCTTTCAAAGTCTTTAAAACTCTTTCAAATGTCAAGAATAAGCTCTGCGAAACAGCGACGGCAGGGTGGGAGCGCCCAGGCCCCCTCCCTTTTCACGTCCGTTTGCAGTTCCTTCAACCCTCTCATTTTGTCAAAATAAACAGCCTAACATTTTATCGAAAATAGTAACATTAAAAGGCGCAACTATTCTAAGCAATGCTTTTTCTAATCTTTACAGGTCCTTGTGAGATTATATTTTCAGATTACAACAAAGCGCGCGGAAACACTACTTTATAAATAAGTAATTCTCAGACATGATACTCTCGGACACTCAGGGACAAAAATAGCTGAGACTCTTTCTTACTGTACACGAAAAATAGAGAATTCATTAAAACTCACTTTAAACATGCTCAGCCCCCTCCCCCTCTTCAATGTTGGAGGACACTGATTCAACGCAACTAGAAGTCTAGTGTCGTGCTGCCCATAAGTCTATTTTAAAAAATTAAAAAATTAAAAAATTAAAAAATAGCATATGTGAAGTATTTGAAACATGATCGAGGATTTAGCGTTTCCAAAATATCAACAATACTTGGGCTTCCGAGAGCATCTATTTTTAAATAGTAAAAAAGCCTTCGGATGCCTGCAAAAGGCCAAAAAAGGAAGGTGAAGGAAAACAGCGGGAGCGCCCGAAGAAGTCTCTAAAACGGACGAGCGGTTGATACTATGACAAATTTGAGAGGCAAAGGCCGAGGAAGGCAAAACTGCGACAAGGAGATCGCTACTACCAATACTTCTATAAAATAAAATTGTTTTCTTACGATCACATTTGCAGTGCAATTTTTAGAACATTAACAGAAGCGAATTTGCATTTCCGGTTCTATGTTGTCACTTCCGGTTTGGAATTGCCCGTTACTTGGTTGGGAAAACTTCCAATTTGCATGTTATAAATCACTTAGAACTTTTTAAAATTATTCCTATATCAATCACAATCTCTTTTGACAGCACATTGTCTCATTTCGAGCAATGGGATAGCCAGATATTAATTTTCAAACGAGTAACCACGAGTAACCAAACAGTCTAAAAGAACTGAGTCAATCAATATTTTTCTATCATCGTGGTTACTCGTGGTTACTCGTTGAAATAAGAGATTTCCTTGTCCTATCCTACTATTTTAGTGACTAAATGGAACATGAGAATAGCCTATTGGATTTACTGTTCGGGAAACTCTTTTAAAGTCTTTAAAACTCTTTCATTATATTTATATCATCGTGGTTACTCGTGGTTACTCGTTGAAATGAGAGATTACATTGCCCTATCCTACTATTTTAGTGACTAAATGGAACATGAAAATAGCCTATTGGATTTACTGTTCGTGAAACTCTTTCAAAGTCTTTAAAACTCTTTCAAATGTCAAGAATAAGCTCTGCGAAACAGCGACGGCAGGGTGGGAGCGCCCAGGCCCCCTCCCTTTTCACGTCCGTTTGCAGTTCCTTCAACCCTCTCATTTTGTCAAAATAAACAGCCTAACATTTTATCGAAAATAGTAACATTAAAAGGCGCAACTATTCTAAGCAATGCTTTTTCTAGATGTGGGGGAGGGGGGGAGGTGGCGAAGGGCTCTGCAAAAGGGATTTTGTACGTGTTTAAGGCCGTTATTTTACTTTAATCGAAATTTGCCTAGGGGGTCTCAGCTATTTTGTCCCTGAATGTCTGAAAGCAATAGTTAGCTGTATCTCATCGAAACAAGGGAATTGAGGAGCAAAATTGGTCTTATTTGAAAGATCTCGAGAAGCTGAACGTGTTACATAGTTAATTATCCTCGTCAATTGCAGTGCTAATTAATGACGTCATGAAATAGATATTTTGGAATTAGGCGCACGCTTGAGATATGGGCAAGTAGACGGCCATATCGCCAGAAAAGCGAGCATATGTGAAGTATTTGAAACATGATCGAGGATTTAGCGTTTCCAAAATATCAACAATACTTGGGCTTCCGAGAGCATCTATTTTTAAATAGTAAAAAAGCCTTCGGATGCTTGCAAAAGGCCAAAAAAGGAAGGTGAAGGAAAACAGCGGGAGCGCCCGAAGAAGTCTCTAAAACGGACGAGCGGTTGATACTATGACAAATTTGAGAGGCAAAGGCCGAGGAAGGCAAAACTGCGACAAGGAGATCGCTACTACCAATACTTCTATAAAATAAAATTGTTTTCTTACGATCACATTTGCAGTGCAATTTTTAGAACATTAACAGAAGCGAATTTGCATTTCCGGTTCTATGTTGTCACTTCCGGTTTGGAATTGCCCGTTACTTGGTTGGGAAAACTTCCAATTTGCATGTTATAAATCACTTAGAACTTTTTAAAATTATTCCTATATCAATCACAATCTCTTTTGACAGCACATTGTCTCATTTCGAGCAATGGGATAGCCAGATATTAATTTTCAAACGAGTAACCACGAGTAACCAAACAGTCTAAAAGAACTGAGTCAATCAATATTTTTCTATCATCGTGGTTACTCGTGGTTACTCGTTGAAATAAGAGATTTCCTTGTCCTATCCTACTATTTTAGTGACTAAATGGAACATGAGAATAGCCTATTGGATTTACTGTTCGGGAAACTCTTTTAAAGTCTTTAAAACTCTTTCATTATATTTATATCATCGTGGTTACTCGTGGTTACTCGTTGAAATGAGAGATTACATTGCCCTATCCTACTATTTTAGTGACTAAATGGAACATGAAAATAGCCTATTGGATTTACTGTTCGTGAAACTCTTTCAAAGTCTTTAAAACTCTTTCAAATGTCAAGAATAAGCTCTGCGAAACAGCGACGGCAGGGTGGGAGCGCCCAGGCCCCCTCCCTTTTCACGTCCGTTTGCAGTTCCTTCAACCCTCTCATTTTGTCAAAATAAACAGCCTAACATTTTATCGAAAATAGTAACATTAAAAGGCGCAACTATTCTAAGCAATGCTTTTTCTAATCTTTACAGGTCCTTGTGAGATTATATTTTCAGATTACAACAAAGCGCGCGGAAACACTACTTTATAAATAAGTAATTCTCAGACATGATACTCTCGGACACTCAGGGACAAAAATAGCTGAGACTCTTTCTTACTGTACACGAAAAATAGAGAATTCATTAAAACTCACTTTAAACATGCTCAGCCCCCTCCCCCTCTTCAATGTTGGAGGACACTGATTCAACGCAACTAGAAGTCTAGTGTCGTGCTGCCCATAAGTCTATTTTAAAAAATTAAAAAATTAAAAAATTAAAAAATAGCATATGTGAAGTATTTGAAACATGATCGAGGATTTAGCGTTTCCAAAATATCAACAATACTTGGGCTTCCGAGAGCATCTATTTTTAAATAGTAAAAAAGCCTTCGGATGCCTGCAAAAGGCCAAAAAAGGAAGGTGAAGGAAAACAGCGGGAGCGCCCGAAGAAGTCTCTAAAACGGACGAGCGGTTGATACTATGACAAATTTGAGAGGCAAAGGCCGAGGAAGGCAAAACTGCGACAAGGAGATCGCTACTACCAATACTTCTATAAAATAAAATTGTTTTCTTACGATCACATTTGCAGTGCAATTTTTAGAACATTAACAGAAGCGAATTTGCATTTCCGGTTCTATGTTGTCACTTCCGGTTTGGAATTGCCCGTTACTTGGTTGGGAAAACTTCCAATTTGCATGTTATAAATCACTTAGAACTTTTTAAAATTATTCCTATATCAATCACAATCTCTTTTGACAGCACATTGTCTCATTTCGAGCAATGGGATAGCCAGATATTAATTTTCAAACGAGTAACCACGAGTAACCAAACAGTCTAAAAGAACTGAGTCAATCAATATTTTTCTATCATCGTGGTTACTCGTGGTTACTCGTTGAAATAAGAGATTTCCTTGTCCTATCCTACTATTTTAGTGACTAAATGGAACATGAGAATAGCCTATTGGATTTACTGTTCGGGAAACTCTTTTAAAGTCTTTAAAACTCTTTCATTATATTTATATCATCGTGGTTACTCGTGGTTACTCGTTGAAATGAGAGATTACATTGCCCTATCCTACTATTTTAGTGACTAAATGGAACATGAAAATAGCCTATTGGATTTACTGTTCGTGAAACTCTTTCAAAGTCTTTAAAACTCTTTCAAATGTCAAGAATAAGCTCTGCGAAACAGCGACGGCAGGGTGGGAGCGCCCAGGCCCCCTCCCTTTTCACGTCCGTTTGCAGTTCCTTCAACCCTCTCATTTTGTCAAAATAAACAGCCTAACATTTTATCGAAAATAGTAACATTAAAAGGCGCAACTATTCTAAGCAATGCTTTTTCTAGATGTGGGGGAGGGGGGAGGTGGCGAAGGGCTCTGCAAAAGGGATTTTGTACGTGTTTAAGGCCGTTATTTTACTTTAATCGAAATTTGCCTAGGGGGTCTCAGCTATTTTGTCCCTGAATGTCTGAAAGCAATAGTTAGCTGTATCTCATCGAAACAAGGGAATTGAGGAGCAAAATTGGTCTTATTTGAAAGATCTCGAGAAGCTGAACGTGTTACATAGTTAATTATCCTCGTCAATTGCAGTGCTAATTAATGACGTCATGAAATAGATATTTGGAATTAGGCGCACGCTTGAGATATGGGCAAGTAGACGGCCATATCGCCAGAAAAGCGAGCATATGTGAAGTATTTGAAACATGATCGAGGATTTAGCGTTTCCAAAATATCAACAATACTTGGGCTTCCGAGAGCATCTATTTTTAAATAGTAAAAAAGCCTTCGGATGCCTGCAAAAGGCCAAAAAAGGAAGGTGAAGGAAAACAGCGGGAGCGCCCGAAGAAGTCTCTAAAACGGACGAGCGGTTGATACTATGACAAATTTGAGAGGCAAAGGCCGAGGAAGGCAAAACTGCGACAAGGAGATCGCTACTACCAATACTTCTATAAAATAAAATTGTTTTCTTACGATCACATTTGCAGTGCAATTTTTAGAACATTAACAGAAGCGAATTTGCATTTCCGGTTCTATGTTGTCACTTCCGGTTTGGAATTGCCCGTTACTTGGTTGGGAAAACTTCCAATTTGCATGTTATAAATCACTTAGAACTTTTTAAAATTATTCCTATATCAATCACAATCTCTTTTGACAGCACATTGTCTCATTTCGAGCAATGGGATAGCCAGATATTAATTTTCAAACGAGTAACCACGAGTAACCAAACAGTCTAAAAGAACTGAGTCAATCAATATTTTTCTATCATCGTGGTTACTCGTGGTTACTCGTTGAAATAAGAGATTTCCTTGTCCTATCCTACTATTTTAGTGACTAAATGGAACATGAGAATAGCCTATTGGATTTACTGTTCGGGAAACTCTTTTAAAGTCTTTAAAACTCTTTCATTATATTTATATCATCGTGGTTACTCGTGGTTACTCGTTGAAATGAGAGATTACATTGCCCTATCCTACTATTTTAGTGACTAAATGGAACATGAAAATAGCCTATTGGATTTACTGTTCGTGAAACTCTTTCAAAGTCTTTAAAACTCTTTCAAATGTCAAGAATAAGCTCTGCGAAACAGCGACGGCAGGGTGGGAGCGCCCAGGCCCCCTCCCTTTTCACGTCCGTTTGCAGTTCCTTCAACCCTCTCATTTTGTCAAAATAAACAGCCTAACATTTTATCGAAAATAGTAACATTAAAAGGCGCAACTATTCTAAGCAATGCTTTTTCTAATCTTTACAGGTCCTTGTGAGATTATATTTTCAGATTACAACAAAGCGCGCGGAAACACTACTTTATAAATAAGTAATTCTCAGACATGATACTCTCGGACACTCAGGGACAAAAATAGCTGAGACTCTTTCTTACTGTACACGAAAAATAGAGAATTCATTAAAACTCACTTTAAACATGCTCAGCCCCCTCCCCCTCTTCAATGTTGGAGGACACTGATTGGTCTGGAAACAACATTGATGTGGGGGAGGGGGGAGGTGGCGAAGGGCTCTGCAAAAGGGATTTTGTACGTGTTTAAGGCCGTTATTTTACTTTAATCGAAATTTGCCTAGGGGGTCTCAGCTATTTTGTCCCTGAGTGTCTGAAAGCAATAGTTAGCTGTATCTCATCGAAACAAGGGAATTGAGGAGCAAAATTGGTCTTATTTGAAAGATCTCGAGAAGCTGAACGTGTTACATAGTTAATTATCCTCGTCAATTGCAGTGCTAATTAATGACGTCATGAAATAGATATTTTGGAATTAGGCGCACGCTTGAGATATGGGCAAGTAGACGGCCATATCGCCAGAAAAGCGAGCATATGTGAAGTATTTGAAACATGATCGAGGATTTAGCGTTTCCAAAATATCAACAATACTTGGGCTTCCGAGAGCATCTATTTTTAAATAGTAAAAAAGCCTTCGGATGCCTGCAAAAGGCCAAAAAAGGAAGGTGAAGGAAAACAGCGGGAGCGCCCGAAGAAGTCTCTAAAACGGACGAGCGGTTGATACTATGACAAATTTGAGAGGCAAAGGCCGAGGAAGGCAAAACTGCGACAAGGAGATCGCTACTACCAATACTTCTATAAAATAAAATTGTTTTCTTACGATCACATTTGCAGTGCAATTTTTAGAACATTAACAGAAGCGAATTTGCATTTCCGGTTCTATGTTGTCACTTCCGGTTTGGAATTGCCCGTTACTTGGTTGGGAAAACTTCCAATTTGCATGTTATAAATCACTTAGAACTTTTTAAAATTATTCCTATATCAATCACAATCTCTTTTGACAGCACATTGTCTCATTTCGAGCAATGGGATAGCCAGATATTAATTTTCAAACGAGTAACCACGAGTAACCAAACAGTCTAAAAGAACTGAGTCAATCAATATTTTTCTATCATCGTGGTTACTCGTTGAAATAAGAGATTTCCTTGTCCTATCCTACTATTTTAGTGACTAAATGGAACATGAGAATAGCCTATTGGATTTACTGTTCGGGAAACTCTTTTAAAGTCTTTAAAACTCTTTCATTATATTTATATCATCGTGGTTACTCGTGGTTACTCGTTGAAATGAGAGATTACATTGCCCTATCCTACTATTTTAGTGACTAAATGGAACATGAAAATAGCCTATTGGATTTACTGTTCGTGAAACTCTTTCAAAGTCTTTAAAACTCTTTCAAATGTCAAGAATAAGCTCTGCGAAACAACAGCGACGGCAGGGTGGGAGCGCCCAGGCCCCCTCCCTTTTCACGTCCGTTTGCAGTTCCTTCAACCCTCTCATTTTGTCAAAATAAACAGCCTAACATTTTATCGAAAATAGTAACATTAAAAGGCGCAACTATTCTAAGCAATGCTTTTTCTAATCTTTACAGGTCCTTGTGAGATTATATTTTCAGATTACAACAAAGCGCGCGGAAACACTACTTTATAAATAAGTAATTCTCAGACATGATACTCTCGGACACTCAGGGACAAAAATAGCTGAGACTCTTTCTTACTGTACACGAAAAATAGAGAATTCATTAAAACTCACTTTAAACATGCTCAGCCCCCTCCCCCTCTTCAATGTTGGAGGACACTGATTCAACGCAACTAGAAGTCTAGTGTCGTGCTGCCCATAAGTCTATTTTAAAAAATTAAAAAATCAAAAAATTAAAAAATAGCATATGTGAAGTATTTGAAACATGATCGAGGATTTAGCGTTTCCAAAATATCAACAATACTTGGGCTTCCGAGAGCATCTATTTTTAAATAGTAAAAAAGCCTTCGGATGCCTGCAAAAGGCCAAAAAGGAAGGTGAAGGAAAACAGCGGGAGCGCCCGAAGAAGTCTCTAAAACGGACGAGCGGTTGATACTATGACAAATTTGAGAGGCAAAGGCCGAGGAAGGCAAAACTGCGACAAGGAGATCGCTACTACCAATACTTCTATAAAATAAAATTGTTTTCTTACGATCACATTTGCAGTGCAATTTTTAGAACATTAACAGAAGCGAATTTGCATTTCCGGTTCTATGTTGTCACTTCCGGTTTGGAATTGCCCGTTACTTGGTTGGGAAAACTTCCAATTTGCATGTTATAAATCACTTAGAACTTTTTAAAATTATTCCTATATCAATCACAATCTCTTTTGACAGCACATTGTCTCATTTCGAGCAATGGGATAGCCAGATATTAATTTTCAAACGAGTAACCACGAGTAACCAAACAGTCTAAAAGAACTGAGTCAATCAATATTTTTCTATCATCGTGGTTACTCGTGGTTACTCGTTGAAATAAGAGATTTCCTTGTCCTATCCTACTATTTTAGTGACTAAATGGAACATGAGAATAGCCTATTGGATTTACTGTTCGGGAAACTCTTTTAAAGTCTTTAAAACTCTTTCATTATATTTATATCATCGTGGTTACTCGTGGTTACTCGTTGAAATGAGAGATTACATTGCCCTATCCTACTATTTTAGTGACTAAATGGAACATGAAAATAGCCTATTGGATTTACTGTTCGTGAAACTCTTTCAAAGTCTTTAAAACTCTTTCAAATGTCAAGAATAAGCTCTGCGAAACAGCGACGGCAGGGTGGGAGCGCCCAGGCCCCCTCCCTTTTCACGTCCGTTTGCAGTTCCTTCAACCCTCTCATTTTGTCAAAATAAACAGCCTAACATTTTATCGAAAATAGTAACATTAAAAGGCGCAACTATTCTAAGCAATGCTTTTTCTAGATGTGGGGGAGGGGGGGAGGTGGCGAAGGGCTCTGCAAAAGGGATTTTGTACGTGTTTAAGGCCGTTATTTTACTTTAATCGAAATTTGCCTAGGGGGTCTCAGCTATTTTGTCCCTGAATGTCTGAAAGCAATAGTTAGCTGTATCTCATCGAAACAAGGGAATTGAGGAGCAAAATTGGTCTTATTTGAAAGATCTCGAGAAGCTGAACGTGTTACATAGTTAATTATCCTCGTCAATTGCAGTGCTAATTAATGACGTCATGAAATAGATATTTGGAATTAGGCGCACGCTTGAGATATGGGCAAGTAGACGGCCATATCGCCAGAAAAGCGAGCATATGTGAAGTATTTGAAACATGATCGAGGATTTAGCGTTTCCAAAATATCAACAATACTTGGGCTTCCGAGAGCATCTATTTTTAAATAGTAAAAAAGCCTTCGGATGCCTGCAAAAGGCCAAAAAGGAAGGTGAAGGAAAACAGCGGGAGCGCCCGAAGAAGTCTCTAAAACGGACGAGCGGTTGATACTATGACAAATTTGAGAGGCAAAGGCCGAGGAAGGCAAAACTGCGACAAGGAGATCGCTACTACCAATACTTCTATAAAATAAAATTGTTTTCTTACGATCACATTTGCAGTGCAATTTTTAGAACATTAACAGAAGCGAATTTGCATTTCCGGTTCTATGTTGTCACTTCCGGTTTGGAATTGCCCGTTACTTGGTTGGGAAAACTTCCAATTTGCATGTTATAAATCACTTAGAACTTTTTAAAATTATTCCTATATCAATCACAATCTCTTTTGACAGCACATTGTCTCATTTCGAGCAATGGGATAGCCAGATATTAATTTTCAAACGAGTAACCACGAGTAACCAAACAGTCTAAAAGAACTGAGTCAATCAATATTTTTCTATCATCGTGGTTACTCGTGGTTACTCGTTGAAATAAGAGATTTCCTTGTCCTATCCTACTATTTTAGTGACTAAATGGAACATGAGAATAGCCTATTGGATTTACTGTTCGGGAAACTCTTTTAAAGTCTTTAAAACTCTTTCATTATATTTATATCATCGTGGTTACTCGTGGTTACTCGTTGAAATGAGAGATTACATTGCCCTATCCTACTATTTTAGTGACTAAATGGAACATGAAATAGCCTATTGGATTTACTGTTCGTGAAACTCTTTCAAAGTCTTTAAAACTCTTTCAAATGTCAAGAATAAGCTCTGCGAAACAGCGACGGCAGGGTGGGAGCGCCCAGGCCCCCTCCCTTTTCACGTCCGTTTGCAGTTCCTTCAACCCTCTCATTTTGTCAAAATAAACAGCCTAACATTTTATCGAAAATAGTAACATTAAAAGGCGCAACTATTCTAAGCAATGCTTTTTCTAATCTTTACAGGTCCTTGTGAGATTATATTTTCAGATTACAACAAAGCGCGCGGAAACACTACTTTATAAATAAGTAATTCTCAGACATGATACTCTCGGACACTCAGGGACAAAAATAGCTGAGACTCTTTCTTACTGTACACGAAAAATAGAGAATTCATTAAAACTCACTTTAAACATGCTCAGCCCCCTCCCCCTCTTCAATGTTGGAGGACACTGATTCAACGCAACTAGAAGTCTAGTGTCGTGCTGCCCATAAGTCTATTTTAAAAAATTAAAAAATTAAAAAATTAAAAAATAGCATATGTGAAGTATTTGAAACATGATCGAGGATTTAGCGTTTCCAAAATATCAACAATACTTGGGCTTCCGAGAGCATCTATTTTTAAATAGTAAAAAAGCCTTCGGATGCCTGCAAAAGGCCAAAAAGGAAGGTGAAGGAAAACAGCGGGAGCGCCCGAAGAAGTCTCTAAAACGGACGAGCGGTTGATACTATGACAAATTTGAGAGGCAAAGGCCGAGGAAGGCAAAACTGCGACAAGGAGATCGCTACTACCAATACTTCTATAAAATAAAATTGTTTTCTTACGATCACATTTGCAGTGCAATTTTTAGAACATTAACAGAAGCGAATTTGCATTTCCGGTTCTATGTTGTCACTTCCGGTTTGGAATTGCCCGTTACTTGGTTGGGAAAACTTCCAATTTGCATGTTATAAATCACTTAGAACTTTTTAAAATTATTCCTATATCAATCACAATCTCTTTTGACAGCACATTGTCTCATTTCGAGCAATGGGATAGCCAGATATTAATTTTCAAACGAGTAACCACGAGTAACCAAACAGTCTAAAAGAACTGAGTCAATCAATATTTTTCTATCATCGTGGTTACTCGTGGTTACTCGTTGAAATAAGAGATTTCCTTGTCCTATCCTACTATTTTAGTGACTAAATGGAACATGAGAATAGCCTATTGGATTTACTGTTCGGGAAACTCTTTTAAAGTCTTTAAAACTCTTTCATTATATTTATATCATCGTGGTTACTCGTGGTTACTCGTTGAAATGAGAGATTACATTGCCCTATCCTACTATTTTAGTGACTAAATGGAACATGAAAATAGCCTATTGGATTTACTGTTCGTGAAACTCTTTCAAAGTCTTTAAAACTCTTTCAAATGTCAAGAATAAGCTCTGCGAAACAGCGACGGCAGGGTGGGAGCGCCCAGGCCCCCTCCCTTTTCACGTCCGTTTGCAGTTCCTTCAACCCTCTCATTTTGTCAAAATAAACAGCCTAACATTTTATCGAAAATAGTAACATTAAAAGGCGCAACTATTCTAAGCAATGCTTTTTCTAGATGTGGGGGAGGGGGGGAGGTGGCGAAGGGCTCTGCAAAGGGATTTTGTACGTGTTTAAGGCCGTTATTTTACTTTAATCGAAATTTGCCTAGGGGGTCTCAGCTATTTTGTCCCTGAATGTCTGAAAGCAATAGTTAGCTGTATCTCATCGAAACAAGGGAATTGAGGAGCAAAATTGGTCTTATTTGAAAGATCTCGAGAAGCTGAACGTGTTACATAGTTAATTATCCTCGTCAATTGCAGTGCTAATTAATGACGTCATGAAATAGATATTTGGAATTAGGCGCACGCTTGAGATATGGGCAAGTAGACGGCCATATCGCCAGAAAAGCGAGCATATGTGAAGTATTTGAAACATGATCGAGGATTTAGCGTTTCCAAAATATCAACAATACTTGGGCTTCCGAGAGCATCTATTTTTAAATAGTAAAAAAGCCTTCGGATGCCTGCAAAAGGCCAAAAAAGGAAGGTGAAGGAAAACAGCGGGAGCGCCCGAAGAAGTCTCTAAAACGGACGAGCGGTTGATACTATGACAAATTTGAGAGGCAAAGGCCGAGGAAGGCAAAACTGCGACAAGGAGATCGCTACTACCAATACTTCTATAAAATAAAATTGTTTTCTTACGATCACATTTGCAGTGCAATTTTTAGAACATTAACAGAAGCGAATTTGCATTTCCGGTTCTATGTTGTCACTTCCGGTTTGGAATTGCCCGTTACTTGGTTGGGAAAACTTCCAATTTGCATGTTATAAATCACTTAGAACTTTTTAAAATTATTCCTATATCAATCACAATCTCTTTTGACAGCACATTGTCTCATTTCGAGCAATGGGATAGCCAGATATTAATTTTCAAACGAGTAACCACGAGTAACCAAACAGTCTAAAAGAACTGAGTCAATCAATATTTTTCTATCATCGTGGTTACTCGTGGTTACTCGTTGAAATAAGAGATTTCCTTGTCCTATCCTACTATTTTAGTGACTAAATGGAACATGAGAATAGCCTATTGGATTTACTGTTCGGGAAACTCTTTTAAAGTCTTTAAAACTCTTTCATTATATTTATATCATCGTGGTTACTCGTGGTTACTCGTTGAAATGAGAGATTACATTGCCCTATCCTACTATTTTAGTGACTAAATGGAACATGAAAATAGCCTATTGGATTTACTGTTCGTGAAACTCTTTCAAAGTCTTTAAAACTCTTTCAAATGTCAAGAATAAGCTCTGCGAAACAGCGACGGCAGGGTGGGAGCGCCCAGGCCCCCTCCCTTTTCACGTCCGTTTGCAGTTCCTTCAACCCTCTCATTTTGTCAAAATAAACAGCCTAACATTTTATCGAAAATAGTAACATTAAAAGGCGCAACTATTCTAAGCAATGCTTTTTCTAATCTTTACAGGTCCTTGTGAGATTATATTTTCAGATTACAACAAAGCGCGCGGAAACACTACTTTATAAATAAGTAATTCTCAGACATGATACTCTCGGACACTCAGGGACAAAAATAGCTGAGACTCTTTCTTACTGTACACGAAAAATAGAGAATTCATTAAAACTCACTTTAAACATGCTCAGCCCCCTCCCCCTCTTCAATGTTGGAGGACACTGATTCAACGCAACTAGAAGTCTAGTGTCGTGCTGCCCATAAGTCTATTTTAAAAAATTAAAAATTAAAAATTAAAAAATTAAAAAATAGCATATGTGAAGTATTTGAAACATGATCGAGGATTTAGCGTTTCCAAAATATCAACAATACTTGGGCTTCCGAGAGCATCTATTTTTAAATAGTAAAAAAGCCTTCGGATGCCTGCAAAAGGCCAAAAAGGAAGGTGAAGGAAAACAGCGGGAGCGCCCGAAGAAGTCTCTAAAACGGACGAGCGGTTGATACTATGACAAATTTGAGAGGCAAAGGCCGAGGAAGGCAAAACTGCGACAAGGAGATCGCTACTACCAATACTTCTATAAAATAAAATTGTTTTCTTACGATCACATTTGCAGTGCAATTTTTAGAACATTAACAGAAGCGAATTTGCATTTCCGGTTCTATGTTGTCACTTCCGGTTTGGAATTGCCCGTTACTTGGTTGGGAAAACTTCCAATTTGCATGTTATAAATCACTTAGAACTTTTTAAAATTATTCCTATATCAATCACAATCTCTTTTGACAGCACATTGTCTCATTTCGAGCAATGGGATAGCCAGATATTAATTTTCAAACGAGTAACCACGAGTAACCAAACAGTCTAAAAGAACTGAGTCAATCAATATTTTTCTATCATCGTGGTTACTCGTGGTTACTCGTTGAAATAAGAGATTTCCTTGTCCTATCCTACTATTTTAGTGACTAAATGGAACATGAGAATAGCCTATTGGATTTACTGTTCGGGAAACTCTTTTAAAGTCTTTAAAACTCTTTCATTATATTTATATCATCGTGGTTACTCGTGGTTACTCGTTGAAATGAGAGATTACATTGCCCTATCCTACTATTTTAGTGACTAAATGGAACATGAAAATAGCCTATTGGATTTACTGTTCGTGAAACTCTTTCAAAGTCTTTAAAACTCTTTCAAATGTCAAGAATAAGCTCTGCGAAACAGCGACGGCAGGGTGGGAGCGCCCAGGCCCCCTCCCTTTTCACGTCCGTTTGCAGTTCCTTCAACCCTCTCATTTTGTCAAAATAAACAGCCTAACATTTTATCGAAAATAGTAACATTAAAAGGCGCAACTATTCTAAGCAATGCTTTTTCTAGATGTGGGGGAGGGGGGGAGGTGGCGAAGGGCTCTGCAAAAGGGATTTTGTACGTGTTTAAGGCCGTTATTTTACTTTAATCGAAATTTGCCTAGGGGGTCTCAGCTATTTTGTCCCTGAATGTCTGAAAGCAATAGTTAGCTGTATCTCATCGAAACAAGGGAATTGAGGAGCAAAATTGGTCTTATTTGAAAGATCTCGAGAAGCTGAACGTGTTACATAGTTAATTATCCTCGTCAATTGCAGTGCTAATTAATGACGTCATGAAATAGATATTTTGGAATTAGGCGCACGCTTGAGATATGGGCAAGTAGACGGCCATATCGCCAGAAAAGCGAGCATATGTGAAGTATTTGAAACATGATCGAGGATTTAGCGTTTCCAAAATATCAACAATACTTGGGCTTCCGAGAGCATCTATTTTTAAATAGTAAAAAAGCCTTCGGATGCCTGCAAAAGGCCAAAAAGGAAGGTGAAGGAAAACAGCGGGAGCGCCCGAAGAAGTCTCTAAAACGGACGAGCGGTTGATACTATGACAAATTTGAGAGGCAAAGGCCGAGGAAGGCAAAACTGCGACAAGGAGATCGCTACTACCAATACTTCTATAAAATAAAATTGTTTCTTACGATCACATTTGCAGTGCAATTTTTAGAACATTAACAGAAGCGAATTTGCATTTCCGGTTCTATGTTGTCACTTCCGGTTTGGAATTGCCCGTTACTTGGTTGGGAAAACTTCCAATTTGCATGTTATAAATCACTTAGAACTTTTTAAAATTATTCCTATATCAATCACAATCTCTTTTGACAGCACATTGTCTCATTTCGAGCAATGGGATAGCCAGATATTAATTTTCAAACGAGTAACCACGAGTAACCAAACAGTCTAAAAGAACTGAGTCAATCAATATTTTTCTATCATCGTGGTTACTCGTGGTTACTCGTTGAAATAAGAGATTTCCTTGTCCTATCCTACTATTTTAGTGACTAAATGGAACATGAGAATAGCCTATTGGATTTACTGTTCGGGAAACTCTTTTAAAGTCTTTAAAACTCTTTCATTATATTTATATCATCGTGGTTACTCGTGGTTACTCGTTGAAATGAGAGATTACTTTGCCCTATCCTACTATTTTAGTGACTAAATGGAACATGAAAATAGCCTATTGGATTTACTGTTCGTGAAACTCTTTCAAAGTCTTTAAAACTCTTTCAAATGTCAAGAATAAGCTCTGCGAAACAGCGACGGCAGGGTGGGAGCGCCCAGGCCCCCTCCCTTTTCACGTCCGTTTGCAGTTCCTTCAACCCTCTCATTTTGTCAAAATAACAGCCTAACATTTTATCGAAAATAGTAACATTAAAAGGCGCAACTATTCTAAGCAATGCTTTTTCTAATCTTTACAGGTCCTTGTGAGATTATATTTTCAGATTACAACAAAGCGCGCGGAAACACTACTTTATAAATAAGTAATTCTCAGACATGATACTCTCGGACACTCAGGGACAAAAATAGCTGAGACTCTTTCTTACTGTACACGAAAAATAGAGAATTCATTAAAACTCACTTTAAACATGCTCAGCCCCCTCCCCCTCTTCAATGTTGGAGGACACTGATTCAACGCAACTAGAAGTCTAGTGTCGTGCTGCCCATAAGTCTATTTTAAAAAATTAAAAAATTAAAAAATTAAAAAATAGCATATGTGAAGTATTTGAAACATGATCGAGGATTTAGCGTTTCCAAAATATCAACAATACTTGGGCTTCCGAGAGCATCTATTTTTAAATAGTAAAAAAGCCTTCGGATGCCTGCAAAAGGCCAAAAAAGGAAGGTGAAGGAAAACAGCGGGAGCGCCCGAAGAAGTCTCTAAAACGGACGAGCGGTTGATACTATGACAAATTTGAGAGGCAAAGGCCGAGGAAGGCAAAACTGCGACAAGGAGATCGCTACTACCAATACTTCTATAAAATAAAATTGTTTTCTTACGATCACATTTGCAGTGCAATTTTTAGAACATTAACAGAAGCGAATTTGCATTTCCGGTTCTATGTTGTCACTTCCGGTTTGGAATTGCCCGTTACTTGGTTGGGAAAACTTCCAATTTGCATGTTATAAATCACTTAGAACTTTTTAAAATTATTCCTATATCAATCACAATCTCTTTTGACAGCACATTGTCTCATTTCGAGCAATGGGATAGCCAGATATTAATTTTCAAACGAGTAACCACGAGTAACCAAACAGTCTAAAAGAACTGAGTCAATCAATATTTTTCTATCATCGTGGTTACTCGTGGTTACTCGTTGAAATAAGAGATTTCCTTGTCCTATCCTACTATTTTAGTGACTAAATGGAACATGAGAATAGCCTATTGGATTTACTGTTCGGGAAACTCTTTTAAAGTCTTTAAAACTCTTTCATTATATTTATATCATCGTGGTTACTCGTGGTTACTCGTTGAAATGAGAGATTACATTGCCCTATCCTACTATTTTAGTGACTAAATGGAACATGAAAATAGCCTATTGGATTTACTGTTCGTGAAACTCTTTCAAAGTCTTTAAAACTCTTTCAAATGTCAAGAATAAGCTCTGCGAAACAGCGACGGCAGGGTGGGAGCGCCCAGGCCCCCTCCCTTTTCACGTCCGTTTGCAGTTCCTTCAACCCTCTCATTTTGTCAAAATAAACAGCCTAACATTTTATCGAAAATAGTAACATTAAAAGGCGCAACTATTCTAAGCAATGCTTTTTCTAGATGTGGGGGAGGGGGGGAGGTGGCGAAGGGCTCTGCAAAAGGGATTTTGTACGTGTTTAAGGCCGTTATTTTACTTTAATCGAAATTTGCCTAGGGGGTCTCAGCTATTTTGTCCCTGAATGTCTGAAAGCAATAGTTAGCTGTATCTCATCGAAACAAGGGAATTGAGGAGCAAAATTGGTCTTATTTGAAAGATCTCGAGAAGCTGAACGTGTTACATAGTTAATTATCCTCGTCAATTGCAGTGCTAATTAATGACGTCATGAAATAGATATTTTGGAATTAGGCGCACGCTTGAGATATGGGCAAGTAGACGGCCATATCGCCAGAAAAGCGAGCATATGTGAAGTATTTGAAACATGATCGAGGATTTAGCGTTTCCAAAATATCAACAATACTTGGGCTTCCGAGAGCATCTATTTTAAATAGTAAAAAAGCCTTCGGATGCTTGCAAAAGGCCAAAAAAGGAAGGTGAAGGAAAACAGCGGGAGCGCCCGAAGAAGTCTCTAAAACGGACGAGCGGTTGATACTATGACAAATTTGAGAGGCAAAGGCCGAGGAAGGCAAAACTGCGACAAGGAGATCGCTACTACCAATACTTCTATAAAATAAAATTGTTTTCTTACGATCACATTTGCAGTGCAATTTTTAGAACATTAACAGAAGCGAATTTGCATTTCCGGTTCTATGTTGTCACTTCCGGTTTGGAATTGCCCGTTACTTGGTTGGGAAAACTTCCAATTTGCATGTTATAAATCACTTAGAACTTTTTAAAATTATTCCTATATCAATCACAATCTCTTTTGACAGCACATTGTCTCATTTCGAGCAATGGGATAGCCAGATATTAATTTTCAAACGAGTAACCACGAGTAACCAAACAGTCTAAAAGAACTGAGTCAATCAATATTTTTCTATCATCGTGGTTACTCGTGGTTACTCGTTGAAATAAGAGATTTCCTTGTCCTATCCTACTATTTTAGTGACTAAATGGAACATGAGAATAGCCTATTGGATTTACTGTTCGGGAAACTCTTTTAAAGTCTTTAAAACTCTTTCATTATATTTATATCATCGTGGTTACTCGTGGTTACTCGTTGAAATGAGAGATTACATTGCCCTATCCTACTATTTTAGTGACTAAATGGAACATGAAAATAGCCTATTGGATTTACTGTTCGTGAAACTCTTTCAAAGTCTTTAAAACTCTTTCAAATGTCAAGAATAAGCTCTGCGAAACAGCGACGGCAGGGTGGGAGCGCCCAGGCCCCCTCCCTTTTCACGTCCGTTTGCAGTTCCTTCAACCCTCTCATTTTGTCAAAATAAACAGCCTAACATTTTATCGAAAATAGTAACATTAAAAGGCGCAACTATTCTAAGCAATGCTTTTTCTAATCTTTACAGGTCCTTGTGAGATTATATTTTCAGATTACAACAAAGCGCGCGGAAACACTACTTTATAATAAGTAATTCTCAGACATGATACTCTCGGACACTCAGGGACAAAAATAGCTGAGACTCTTTCTTACTGTACACGAAAAATAGAGAATCATTAAAACTCACTTTAAACATGCTCAGCCCCCTCCCCCTCTTCAATGTTGGAGGACACTGATTCAACGCAACTAGAAGTCTAGTGTCGTGCTGCCCATAAGTCTATTTTAAAAAATTAAAAAATTAAAAAATTAAAAAATAGCATATGTGAAGTATTTGAAACATGATCGAGGATTTAGCGTTTCCAAAATATCAACAATACTTGGGCTTCCGAGAGCATCTATTTTTAAATAGTAAAAAAGCCTTCGGATGCCTGCAAAAGGCCAAAAAAGGAAGGTGAAGGAAAACAGCGGGAGCGCCCGAAGAAGTCTCTAAAACGGACGAGCGGTTGATACTATGACAAATTTGAGAGGCAAAGGCCGAGGAAGGCAAAACTGCGACAAGGAGATCGCTACTACCAATACTTCTATAAATAAAATTGTTTTCTTACGATCACATTTGCAGTGCAATTTTTAGAACATTAACAGAAGCGAATTTGCATTTCCGGTTCTATGTTGTCACTTCCGGTTGGAATTGCCCGTTACTTGGTTGGGAAAACTTCCAATTTGCATGTTATAAATCACTTAGAACTTTTTAAAATTATTCCTATATCAATCACAATCTCTTTTGACAGCACATTGTCTCATTTCGAGCAATGGGATAGCCAGATATTAATTTTCAAACGAGTAACCACGAGTAACCAAACAGTCTAAAAGAACTGAGTCAATCAATATTTTTCTATCATCGTGGTTACTCGTGGTTACTCGTTGAAATAAGAGATTTCCTTGTCCTATCCTACTATTTTAGTGACTAAATGGAACATGAGAATAGCCTATTGGATTTACTGTTCGGGAAACTCTTTTAAAGTCTTTAAAACTCTTTCATTATATTTATATCATCGTGGTTACTCGTGGTTACTCGTTGAAATGAGAGATTACATTGCCCTATCCTACTATTTTAGTGACTAAATGGAACATGAAAATAGCCTATTGGATTTACTGTTCGTGAAACTCTTTCAAAGTCTTTAAAACTCTTTCAAATGTCAAGAATAAGCTCTGCGAAACAGCGACGGCAGGGTGGGAGCGCCCAGGCCCCCTCCCTTTTCACGTCCGTTTGCAGTTCCTTCAACCCTCTCATTTTGTCAAAATAAACAGCCTAACATTTTATCGAAAATAGTAACATTAAAAGGCGCAACTATTCTAAGCAATGCTTTTTCTAGATGTGGGGGAGGGGGGGAGGTGGCGAAGGGCTCTGCAAAAGGGATTTTGTACGTGTTTAAGGCCGTTATTTTACTTTAATCGAAATTTGCCTAGGGGGTCTCAGCTATTTTGTCCCTGAATGTCTGAAAGCAATAGTTAGCTGTATCTCATCGAAACAAGGGAATTGAGGAGCAAAATTGGTCTTATTTGAAAGATCTCGAGAAGCTGAACGTGTTACATAGTTAATTATCCTCGTCAATTGCAGTGCTAATTAATGACGTCATGAAATAGATATTTTGGAATTAGGCGCACGCTTGAGATATGGGCAAGTAGACGGCCATATCGCCAGAAAAGCGAGCATATGTGAAGTATTTGAAACATGATCGAGGATTTAGCGTTTCCAAAATATCAACAATACTTGGGCTTCCGAGAGCATCTATTTTTAAATAGTAAAAAAGCCTTCGGATGCCTGCAAAAGGCCAAAAAAGGAAGGTGAAGGAAAACAGCGGGAGCGCCCGAAGAAGTCTCTAAAACGGACGAGCGGTTGATACTATGACAAATTTGAGAGGCAAAGGCCGAGGAAGGCAAAACTGCGACAAGGAGATCGCTACTACCAATACTTCTATAAAATAAAATTGTTTTCTTACGATCACATTTGCAGTGCAATTTTAGAACATTAACAGAAGCGAATTTGCATTTCCGGTTCTATGTTGTCACTTCCGGTTTGGAATTGCCCGTTACTTGGTTGGGAAAACTTCCAATTTGCATGTTATAAATCACTTAGAACTTTTTAAAATTATTCCTATATCAATCACAATCTCTTTTGACAGCACATTGTCTCATTTCGAGCAATGGGATAGCCAGATATTAATTTTCAAACGAGTAACCACGAGTAACCAAACAGTCTAAAAGAACTGAGTCAATCAATATTTTTCTATCATCGTGGTTACTCGTGGTTACTCGTTGAAATAAGAGATTTCCTTGTCCTATCCTACTATTTTAGTGACTAAATGGAACATGAGAATAGCCTATTGGATTTACTGTTCGGGAAACTCTTTTAAAGTCTTTAAAACTCTTTCATTATATTTATATCATCGTGGTTACTCGTGGTTACTCGTTGAAATGAGAGATTACATTGCCCTATCCTACTATTTTAGTGACTAAATGGAACATGAAAATAGCCTATTGGATTTACTGTTCGTGAAACTCTTTCAAAGTCTTTAAAACTCTTTCAAATGTCAAGAATAAGCTCTGCGAAACAGCGACGGCAGGGTGGGAGCGCCCAGGCCCCCTCCCTTTTCACGTCCGTTTGCAGTTCCTTCAACCCTCTCATTTTGTCAAAATAAACAGCCTAACATTTTATCGAAAATAGTAACATTAAAAGGCGCAACTATTCTAAGCAATGCTTTTTCTAATCTTTACAGGTCCTTGTGAGATTATATTTTCAGATTACAACAAAGCGCGCGGAAACACTACTTTATAAATAAGTAATTCTCAGACATGATACTCTCGGACACTCAGGGACAAAAATAGCTGAGACTCTTTCTTACTGTACACGAAAAATAGAGAATTCATTAAACTCACTTTAAACATGCTCAGCCCCCTCCCCCTCTTCAATGTTGGAGGACACTGATTGGTCTGGAAACAACATTGATGTGGGGGAGGGGGGGAGGTGGCGAAGGGCTCTGCAAAAGGGATTTTGTACGTGTTTAAGGCCGTTATTTTACTTTAATCGAAATTTGCCTAGGGGGTCTCAGCTATTTTGTCCCTGAGTGTAGCAATCCCGGTGTCTAATTACAGTAGTTTCACTGACAGTTAATGCTAAACTAAATCAAATAAAATCGACCAATAAAATACTTGGATGGACCAGAGAAGGTCACGCAAACTAAACAAACAGTCTCTATCTGTAATTTCAATTCATATTCGCACATTATCTACAAAACGTCACAGGCTAAACTTCTCCCCAATTTCTTAGAATAATAATAATAATAATAATAATAACAATAATAATAATAATAATAATAAACAGTTTCGGATGTTGTTTTTTTTACGTTCTTTTTTGTATGCCAGTCTGGTATATATCAATAGAAAAACTAAATGTAAAATAACAAAAAAAACATGTTTACTCATATATATGTAATAATAATCTATATTCTTAATAAAAGTATACGTTCTATAAAAAAAAAAAGAAAAAGAAATAGAATACGATTCTATTGGTTGAAGTTCTTTTTTAAAACATATTTTTCGCCTAAGCTTGATCTGCCTTCCCATGATTGTGTGTTGTTCGGTCGTACAGTTGGCATGTATCAATATTTGAGACTATTTTTTCGTTTGTCTGTCTGTTGGTCAGGATCTGTAGCGCCCGTTAATACCTGGTTCCTCACCGTTACTGGATGTGTAACGAAGACTTTAATTTCCTGCTCCCCAACTTGATAAGCTTCAAACTGGTACCGGAAGTTAGAAACGTCGTTTCGTAACCGAGCGATTACGAACGATACGTTTGGGGAATGCTCAACTCCTTTGCAGACATGTTGAAAAGGGATTATCTGCAAAATATTGAGGAAAAGGCTATTTAAAAACACGCCCTAACCCACCTGTAACCCACGGTGAACTATCGTGAACTATGAACTTTAAGAATTGTTGTACCCCTGCGGAAACTAATATATAGATTTAGCCACTGGCTAAAAGCGGAGCTCCCGGTTACATATTTTTCTGTGTTGGGGTCTTGGTTTACCTGTGCGGGGGCGCGCAGAAATGGACGCGCCAGCGATACCCAAATGGGAATACCGCTGAACCATGAAAAATGAAGTCGATCGTTATACCTGAGTTCTACTTTGAGCTATTGTATTCTTCCTGCGATACCTATGGTGCTCCGCTGTAAGGAGCTCCGCTATAAGCAACCCCAACTAGGGATTAAGAGACGGCCCTGTGGAAATCCCAAGGTCAAATACCAAGACCCCTGAGAAAATTCCAGGATATTAAAATTAAATGGAACCCTGTGGAAAGTCAGGATTAAAAGAACAGAAATTCAAGCGCCATAAACAAAGACTCATGCAGAAATTCTAGGTTGTAAAACAAAGAACTCTGTGGAAATGCCAGGTTGAAAATCAAAGACTCCTGTCGAAATTACTGGGTCATAAACAAAAGACCTCGGTGGAAATTTCAGGGTCAAAAATACTAAGACCCCTGTGGAAAGTCCAGGGTCAAAAACAGAGACCCCTGTGAGAATTCCAGAGTCAAGAACAAAGGCCTCGGTGAAAATTCCAGGGTCAAAAACAAAGATCTCGGTTCCTCGATAGATGGGTACCAAAAATCAAAAGTCCAATAATTGTCCAAAGACTATGATCTTATAGCTTTACGTTGCGCGCGCAATGTTAAACACGATACCTGATGAGAGTCAGTGACACATCCCCACCCATCCATTAAAGGGGTGGCACGCACGTGAACATCGCCAGATGTGAAATTTAAGAAGAGAAGCCTTGGAGAATCCGCCTGGATACCATGCAATCCTTCTTCCATGCCTACGACCTGCATACGAACAAAAGGTTCGTGTTGGAAGTCGGACAGGGACACCCACTTGGAAATGAAATGAAAACCATACATCACGGTTGTTCGGAAACGTACGTGAGAGGGACAAAGCCCTAAAAATGAGTCCAGCAATTAATACCAGTTCTAAGGAGGCCCAGGACCCGGACGTCTATCGTCATCTCAAGGCTACCGGACACGAAATCCCCCTCGCAGACGCTACGATCATGGACGATCAAGCAACTTCATCGTATTGTGTACATAAATGTCATGCTTTTCAAATTTCACACTTCTGATACTATGGTCTGTCATTGGTGCAAACTTGAACAAGAAACAATAGAACACTTCTTCTTTGATTGTCCATTGATTTAAATTTTTTTGGAAAAAGATTGGAGAGTTTCTTCTTGATCACTGTTACTACGACTGGATTCCTACCCTTCAGACAGTCCTTTTTGGAATTTTGAACCAAGAAAGGAGGTTTTAACTCTTGCAAAAATTGTTCTTCTCGAATGCAAACATTTAATATTTCAAGGCGAACAAACATATTTTTCCCTACTTTAAATTTACTGCTTAAAAAGCTTAAGAGAACGTATGTAACTGAACAATATTTAGCGAGTCAGAAAGGCCTGTTAGATTTACATGATTAAAAGTGGAAACTTTTAAAAGTTGTTCTTTGTATGTTAAGAAAGGAAGCCGTCTGCCATGAGTGTGTGTTTTGTTGCTCATTTTTTATTTTTTGTTCTATGTTAATTGATTACTGTATATTGTATATTATGAAATATGTAATAAAAAAAAGTAGCAAAAAAAAATAATAAAAAAATGGACGATCAAGGAGGAGAACTGGGCGAGAAGAGGAATCGAATAGGCGACGTGGGAAAGGGTGGAGGTTCCTTCACTTAACCGAAGGGGGACTGAGGTTTAGTTTGTCACGCACGTGGGATCGCGCGTTGCGTGACATACCTCTAAAGGTCGACGGTTCCGACCGAAACGTGGAAGGTTCGTACTTTGATGCGATCAAATGTCCAGTTATATAATTAATTTTGCTTATAACATACATCAGATCGTTCAAGAGTTCATTTTACTAATACTAAGAAACTCCCCCATTAGGTACATCCCATCAATGTAAGAAAAGTTTCTATTTCTTGAAGAATAACACAAACACGAGGTTTTGCTAACCCACGATGTCATACGAAAACCGAATTCAATAGTTGTTTTATTATGCAACAACAGGCTTTAAAGTAGACACATTGATACTATGCCAAATGACTTTATTCAAAATGGCTTTGCTCAAATTCAACATGCAGACACTGACGTAGTCTCATTGCTAAATAGATATCTTTCGCCTCGGCGTAATGTTGTCCCATTTCAGATCAGATTTGAATAATCTTTCTTCGTTTTGGTTGCTTCCATATTCATATATATCCTCCGGTGCGTAGCAGAAAAACAAAGAAAGGATACTCATGGGAAATGCCACGTGATTTGAAATGGGACAAGTTCTATTTAAGCCTTCGGTTAGAGGGCAACTGACCATGCTGAAGATATGTTTCTAAAATAAGACACTGGACGTGGGAACAACACTCTTAAAATATTCTTACTCTAGGTAATCGACTCTTGGTAAGCATCAGCAGTAGGAAATGGAGAGTGTCGGAAAGAAAAGGCTTGGATATGCCTTTCCTAATTTACATGAAACAAACAAAACGCAAAGTAAATACAGTTAGCCAATCAGAAGCTAGACAAATTCAGCAACTGACCAATCAGAGGACGAAGTAAATACACTTAGCCAATCAGAAGCTAGACAAATTCGACAACTGACCAATCAGGGGACGAAGTAAATACACTTAGCCAATCAGAAGCTAGACAAATTCGACAACTGACCAATCAGAGGACGAAGTAGATACACTTAGCCAATCGGAAGCTAGACTAATTAGACAACTGACCAATCAGGGGACGAAGTAAATACACTTAGCCAATCAGAAGCTAGACAAATTCGACAACTGACCATTCAGGGGACGAAAGTGCACGTAGCCACTCAGAAACGAGACAAATTCGACAACTGACCAATCAGGGGACGAAGTAAATACACTTAGCCAATCAGAAGCTAGACAAATCAGCAACTGACCAATCAGAGGACGAAGTAAATACACTTAGCCAATCAGAAGCTAGACAAATTCGACAACTGACCAATCAGGGGACGAAGTAAATACACTTAGCCAATCAGAAGCTAGACAAATTCGACAACTGACCAATCAGGGGACGAAAGTGCACGTAGCCACTCAGAAACGAGACAAATTCGACAACTGACCAATCAGAGGACGAAGTAAATACACTTAGCCAATCAGAAGCTAGACAAATTCGACAACTGACCAATCAGGGGACGAAGTAAATACACTTAGCCAATCAGAAGCTAGACAAATTCGACAACTGACCAGTCAGGGGACGAAGTAAATACACTTAGCCAATCAGAAGCTAGACAAATTCGACAACTGACCAATCAGGGGACGAAGTAATTACGACTTGTGATTATAGTCCTGACCCAAGAAAACAAGCGTTGCTATGTTTTTGGTTTTCCTTCGCATTCTCTACCAATAGGAAGGTGTTGAGAACGCAAGTCTTATTTACTTTCGACTGTAATAGCTCTATACGGATATGTACCAAATCCAGACAAAAAAGCATTCCCAGGGTTTGAAGAATGCGACGGTTACTCGTCGACTTAGGACTGGCTCACAGACTATTGCGTAAATCGCATCAATCGGATTTTTATTGGCAGTCTAATAAGAGCACATTGATATTACCTAACTTTCATGGTCCATTTTTGGCTCTACATTGTACTGTAATTTTCGCTCGTACAATTTTGTTCCAACTTGAATGACAAAAAAACGAAGGTCGATGACTCCAAATCAGAAATTTCAGAAAAAACGCCTGAAGAATTTTCACTGTTATAATATCGGCTCGCATAAGCAAATGCGGCTCTTAAAAATACCTCCAGCCTGAAAACGCGTCTTTACGACGTCAAATCCCCCCCCCCCCCCCCGGGAATTCACACTAGCCGCAAGCACGAGCGCAAGAGAAAGGGAACGCAACGTCTCCATTTTCTTGCGCTTGAATCTGCAAATGTATGCGAAATGTATGAGTTTGATATCCTGCACTTGCGCTTTTACCCTAGAAACCACTAGGTACGTCCATGACTGAAAAACGAGGCTCTCTTTTCTTCAAATCGCATCAAGTTGCAAAGAGTTTCGAAGATGTTTGAAATCTCCGCGACATCACGCGACAAAAATTGCGGCAGATCGCGTCGACTTGCACATAGTTTACATTTAGTGATTTTGAGTTGACGCGTACGTGCGAGAAAAATCGCCGCGACTCGCGCGACAAAAATTGCTAGTGTAAACGGGCCTTTACCTTTAAAGCAGCTTCAGTGGCCGGAATACAGTAGATTCTGACGGAACAGTCGCTCACATCTGTGGCTGGAGTGGAAAATGGAACAACCTTGATCTTCAACTGCTTTGGCTCGGCCACGAGGGCATAGATAGTGAAATGACAAATCATCATTTGGACATGGTTCTCGTCTATGAAACTAAACGGACCATCCGTGTCACCCTCATCATCGGCAATCAGAGCAGAAGCAGGGTTGTTGTCACCAACGGCGGGACTTTTGATTGTTGTCCAGGAAGACCCGGATGAGTACGTAGGACAGCTTTTTCCTTTAATCATAAGGACATGTTGTCAGGCCAGTTATTGGATCTAAATTTGCCTATTCGCACTTGATGACTCGCTGCAAGAATAGGCAAAAACAATGCTAACGAGAAAGGGCGAGGAACGGCAAAAGAAGAAGAGATTAGCAAATTACGGACAACAAGATGTCATTTCCCTTTTGTCATGTGCTTTCTGTTAAGCCAGGTGCACACTTGCGACATAACGACATAAGGAAAATATCACGCGATCAAATTTTAGTGGTTTCAAATCGTTGAAGTGCACAAAAAATAACATAAGATTGCTTTGGTGAAGTATTCTAATGATGATCCATGGAAATTTTTGATTATTTCACTTATTTTCCGATGCTTTTTTCGTTGCAACATAACGTCCTTATGTCATTATGTCGCTTAGTGTGCACCGGGCATTACAAAAAGTTACCTGTAAGGTTAGGAATCACATGACCGTCCATGACAGCATTATGAGGGAACGTCAGATACACAGGCTTGTTAAACTGCAACCCATCAGGCCCACAAACCACTGCTGGTCCAATAGCTGTCTGGCCCTTCTCAAGTGCGGGGTATTGCCCCTTGTTGTTCATCACTGCAATGTAGATATCTTCCTCTTGACCCTCTGCTAGCGCAGACTTGGGAATGTAGAGTTGAATGCCGGTGTTGGCGATGGAGAGGCATCCACCTCGATGGTCTATGCGTCTCCATGCGCACAAACTAGTATCCACTGTGTCCGGGAAATCTGGACGTGGGCGTGCTGATTTGGACACGCTTGACATTGTCGAGATTGTCGATTTGTTGCTTTTGTTGGAGCCCTGTCTTCGCCAAATACTGTCATTTAAAGACGACAGTGAATCCGTCTCCACAGCCTCTATATATTCAGTTGGTAAGTAGCTGAAATTCTGATCACTTTCCAATGGTGATTGATCCTGATGGATGGCTGACTGAATTGAGGCTATACCCGTTAATGAAGATGGTAAACATAACTCTGGCTGACCCAACATGCAAAAGTTGCCTTTACCAGTTTCGAAAGCTTCTTTAGAAATGACGTCCGACGTCCCTGATAGCCTTTGTGAACAAGCGTCCACGGTGCTCGTGTTCGGGAGTCCAGAGTAGCTATGAACAGTTTGGCAATTCTGAACGTTGTCATCCCTTGCAAGACCAGAATATAATTGTCCCTCAGAAACCCATCTGCGGGCAGAGGAATCAATTGTAATGGCAGCGGAGCTTGCTGTGGATTTATGCAAGGGAAGACTATGTGACGAGAAGGATCGCCGTTGTGAAAATGTTAATACAAGTGCTGTTTCCTGGCCTCCCCTTCGACGACACCGATATGCAAGGGTCATCAACACCGCCACGCACACGATGATTAAGACAGCCGAACCGATACCTAAAACTGGAAGAAACATCCAGACGATGTTAAAAATCTGAAACGAATATACCATTTGAAAAGTGTAATGTAATATTTAACAATTAGTCGCCATTCGCCGATATTTACAGAGCCTGAGGCGACTAATTGTTTTAGTTTAACTACTCAAGCGACTTTTAAGGTTTTTGACAAGAAAAATCGGATTGAGGGGTATTTCTTTTAGTTTCTCGTAATAAAGTGCGCGCGCGATCCCCAAAGCTTTCAATGTTATATTTCACCTATAGGTGAATATAGCAAATTATATCCCATTGATCAATTTTAACGCGCGCTCATTGGTCGAAACGTATCACGTGGTGCATTTTCACAGGACAGATATCAGACGATATTGTCCGTCGGAAGTGATATCCGTCCTGGGAGAAATGTTTGAAGCAAAAACAGGATATTTTCTGTTTCAAAAATAATGGAAAACAAGCAACCAAGGTTTTATTTCTAAGAATGTTGATGAAATACGGAAATTGGTGGTTGAGGCGACACCGGAAAACACAAAAAAGTCAACTAAACAGGCCGTGAACGTTTTGAATGGTTTACTACAAAGTTGTTAGTTTTTTTGTTGATGTTTCAATCCAAGTTAATTCGGTTTGACATTCGCGACAAAAGTGAAAGAACTAAACAAAAAAGAGCAAAATGACGATAAAATAATTGTTTTTAAACATACTTTTTGTCGTAGCTTGGCAAATAGAAAAAACAACTTGCAATCAGCTCAACCAAAATTCAACCACTTCGAGTGTAGTCCAGCAAGCCGACTTCCAAGTTCGGTCAGCAGCGCTAAATTTGTCCAACTCTGCATTTCACGGCTGTAATTTATACTTTAGTTCACAGCAGAACAATTAATTAACAGTCCGGCAAGGAATTAGACCCAAAAACCCGAAATCTGGGCTAGATTTCAGTAGAAAAGCACTCGGGAAAGCACTAGAACTTTTGCGTTGTAAATTTGTTTTGTGAATTCGCTCTGATTTCTTCTAGCCCCACGTTAGGGTTTGATTAACAGTTTTTGTGTCAACCAATCACAGCTCGAATAAAAATATCTTAGCCAATCACCGCTTACGATTTGCCTGCGTTCAAAATGTTTTTCTCTCTCGAGTTTTTCAGTGAAGTCGCTAGGATATAAAATAAATAAATCCATTCTTGGCTTGCTGTAATATCGGCGGATAATGTCCGCGGATGAAAAATGGTCCTCAAAATTCACAGTTGCCCTCGAAGCTTTATTTCTCGGCCAACTGTCCATTTTTCGTACCATTTTTCATCCTTGGAAATTATCCGCCGATATTACAGCCGCCAGAAGGGGTTTATTTAGTAAATATTCCAAACGTCTCGACCAATCAGCGCGCGGAATCGCTTGAGTAATTATACTAAATAGATTTAGGCACTGCTAAAAAACGGAGCTCACAGTCAGCTTGGCACCAACGCTGACGTCTCTACGACGTCACATCACGTGACCTCTGGTGATAGACAATTTTGGCCAAGTTTGGTTTTCTTTGAGTCTTCCCTTCACGAGATATTATGTTTTTCAATTCTGATGATGTCATCGATAATGTCACACAACATGTGACCATTATGTTGCAAAATCATCCCTTCACGAGATATTACTCATGTAGATTAAGACATGGATCTCATCATCTTTATCAACAAAGTGAGGGGGTGGTCATGTAAGTTTTGATATTTGTTACTTTACATAAAATGATTCTGGTGTCACGCAAGTATCCCTTCCATAATGTTTGGGTTAAATGTCCGAGTTGAAAAGTAAAACCCCAGTGAAACTAAACACCTTTTAACTTTAGGTGTCTACTAATAACAATTATGTCAAAACTGCGTCTGGACAATAAGGACTCTATTTTTACTTAGAATTTAAATAATAACTTACTCGACCCAGTCCCTTGAATAATGAAATCGTGAATATTTCACGTATTTTAGCGAAAATGGACATTAATTATTAAACGCTGGAGTTTAAAGGGGCACTTGCACGCTTGCCTGAGCAGCAAATCATTCAAATCGCAATCCAATTCCATCTTCTTCATAATAGATACAAACACTATAGATTTGTATCGATTTAACAGATAAAAGGTCATTTAACAAACCTGGACTGTTATTTTTATTTTTGGTGATTAGAATTGGACGTATTTTTTGACAGGTGGTTCAAAAATTAAGCGTGCGAGTGTCCCTTTAAACGCAAACTACCTGGTTTGAAAAAGTATACCGATGCTCGACCGTCTCTCACCACTGTTGTATTAGCTACACAGGGAAACGATACATGTTAGTAACTTACTAAATAGCTTTGTCAGCAAAGGTTGTTGCAGGTTGACAACATTGTGTTTCGAAGTGTTCGACTGCTGGGGCCCAACCAGTTCAAAACATCCATCCAACATAGCTGGGCACCAGCAGTCTAATATTTATCAAATCGGGAATAACCGGGAATAACAGTCGTGATTCTGTAGAAATTACCAAAAGAGCAGAGCCTACCGATTAAAGAAGAGTTTTCGATACTTTCGAAGTTTCTTGCAGAGGGTGTCGGAGATTCTGAAAGGAAAAGTAGCAACAGAGCTACTTGAGACTAACATTGAATGGGTCTTATAGTCTTTTGTTCATTTAACGGTCTATTGTTTTAGAGAAACTGTTTTAAGATTATTGAATAAATAACAGTTAACGTAATTTTTCCCAACAGCAACTACAGCCTTGCTTGCTCAACGAGCTCAGAGGAATCAACCGGCGAACCAAGAAAGTTCGACTGAAGTGCATGTGTAGCACGGCGTTTGCCGCGCACGAGATCGACCTCATTGATTGGGTCGACCCAGAATTCTGGATCGACGAGCCGTGTCGGGAATCACGGCTCGCGCCAAAAACCCACTCAGTGTAATTTATGCGAGTTTGCAAATAATGAATGCAAATCACTATATCCCAATGGTTGAAACCAGAAATCCATAGAAATCCTTTATCAACGAGGCGCTCCGCTTGATAGATCTTACTTTGGCTATTTAGGGTTGCGCCTGATGTGCCTTGGTGCAATTCCAGCAAGGACAGGTAGCATGTGAACAGGGGTTGGAGCCAGGCAGCCGGTAATCAAGCGAAGCGCCTCGTCGGGATTTGTCGACGTCAAGAAGACGCTCTACCTTGCTCCATATACTTCCCAGTACCGCACTAATAGCACCTGCTTTTGCAGGAAGTCATTGACATTGTCCATTCTACAAACATGTGCCAGATATTTCAAGTGTTGCTGAAGACAGAATTCACGAATTGGGGAGAGTCCCACTGATACAGCGCAGTTGATCATTTGGTATTGTAAAGCTGGAGTCAACTGTTCCCGGGTCTGCATCCCTTTTTGGCTTTTTCTTATCCGGAGTATTTTTTCGTCTGTAACCTCCTCGGACCATTTTCCTCAAGAAGGCATGCAGCCGGCTACTTTTTTGAGCTGCCGCCTACTTCAAAACATTCTGACAGCTCTGGATAACATTTTTTGTAGCTGAGTTAGCAAAGATAACCTGGTCGTCTGCATTAAGGAGCTCCGTGACTTGTTTATCGCCAGATGTCGGTGCCTTCTTCCGGTATTGGAGATACCTCACTTGGAATGATGCAGTTCACACTGAAGCCTGCCTTTGGGTACGCTGCAGTATTTCGTCTCGCGCCACTCTAACGACAAAATCCATGTATACATTGAAGATGTGAGGGGATTCAAATGCGCCTTGTCGACAGCCCACCAGTGTTAGCTTTTAGGGACGTGTCATTATTTAGCGGGGGGGAGGGCTCCTATTTTTGTGGGGAGGGTCCTAATTTTTTTCGCGTGTCTAAAGGGAGGGTCCAAATTTTTTTCACTCCTGTTTGGGGGAGGGTCATAATTTTTTTCAGCAACACTTGGATGATGAAAAGGGTAAAACAAATAGCGATAGTGGTTATTTCAGCAACTTCTCCATAAAAATTTCGACGCGCTTCGCGCGCATAAACAATGACATCTAATATACTCTTTGAGCAACGAGGACACTACCGTTGACAAGAACAAGTTATCTTGACGAGGAAAATCAAACTCTCCCAAACTTTCCCTGCAAATGATAGGCCTGGAGGGCATGTCACTATATGTTTGAAAGACGATCCCTTAGGTAAGCGTGAGTTTTCGACGTTACAAGCATAGAAATTCGTCCGTTGGGCCGCGCTTCGCGCACATGAATATTAATAACTTCGTCATTTGCGGAGCGCAGTTGTGCGCATGAGTAATATAACCTAACCTATATAATTGAGGTAGTGTACTTCCTGGGCTCCTGACAGGCTTTGTTTATTATACCGTACACAAAACATGTTCATCTACCCTTTCTCTGAGGCTTGATTTGTCTTTGGTATAGTTTGTCTTTTGTTAAGTTTTGATGAAATGCGATGAACAAACAAAAAAACGATGAACAAACAAACAAACGTTTATCAAAATTTGGGCGCGCTTCGCGCGCAACGAAGGATATGCGAGCCCGTTTTTCTGTAAAATGTCTACAGTACTAAGTCAAACAGGGGACGGGAGATGTGGGATTATGTTAATCATTGTACAGGGAGGGAGGATCACTGCATTTTACCCGTGTATTACCAAACATTCTCACGTAAATAATCGAGGCGATGAATATTAACCGCGGTTCCTTATGCACCAGTCAATTGACACCCGGCCCACACCCCCGGGACAGGGCGGGAAAGTAACGCGGTCAGGCCGGGGATTTAACACATTAATCTACGGAAGGGCAGGGAATTTAACTCGGACCTTCTATAGCGGGGATATTCAGCGGGCATTAACGGGGAATATTAACGCTGAACCAGAATTTCGATTATCGTGCGAAACCGAGGTCGGAGGAATTTGGGAGGGGTGACTTTATTTTTTTGCGAGTGAAAGGGGAGGATCTCTCGAAACCTGAAGCCTTGAAAGAGAGATTCCAGCAACGAGTTCTATATCATTTTCTAGTTTTATTTTACTCATTATGTTGAAAATTTCGGCGCGCTTCGCGCGCATAAGGAATGACATCTAATCTAGTTTTAGTGAACTTGCCCAAAGAAAACAATACGCTTGTGGCGCTTAAATGGAATGCGTACGAATGTCGTTACAAGCATTTGTATCTGGGCAAGGACAAATGAAAACCCCAAAAGCCCTCCAGTGATACGCCTGGTTGGCAGTCAATATGTTCGAAAGAAGTGAGTTCGACGTTACAAGCTGCATGAGAAATTCGCTTTTGGGCTGCGCTTCACGCACATGATATTAATAATAATTTGTAGCGCGCGAAGAATAAAACCAACAGGCTTTTTTACTACACGCAAAAAATAAAATGTTATCTTCTCTTTGGAGGCTTGATGAAATGCGTTTATCAAGATAAAGGCGCGTTTCGCCATGTTGCAAAAGTGCCGTGATGTCAATTGACTGGTGCATGACAGAAGTCGCTTTGACAATAGTCTATCTTTTTCAGAAATAATTGCATGGGGGAGGGTCCCAATTTTTTACCTACGACTGGGGAGGGTCACATTTTTTTTTATTATGTTCAAGGGGAGGGTCCTAATTTTTTTTAGCCTTGTTTGAAAAAAATGGGAGCCCTCCCCCCCCGGTAAATAATGACACGTCCCTTAGCTGGTTGATCCTTTAATGCAGACCTTTGTACCAGTGTACAATACCCGCAGTATTGCTATCAGGTGTGGACATCTGAGTCGTATATCAAGGCATCTCTTGGAATCCAGTCATATGCAGCTTTTAGGTCCATAAACGCCACGTACAAGGGTGTTTTGGACTTTCTTGAGAGTTGTAAGATGTGACGTAAGATAAACGTAGCATCGCATATAGACCTGCTCATACGAAAACTAAACTGAGAGGGTAGTAGGATCAACTCGTACGTTTCTCTGAGTCTTCCAATAATAACCCCTGAAAGTACTTTAGATATCGTCGAGATTATACTCAAACCCCTGTAGTTTTCGGGAAGAGATTTAAGACCTCTATTGTATAGACACGTTATTGATACTTTGAGCCATGTTGTAGGGACCTGAACACAGGACCATATTAATCCTACTATATATAGTAGTACGATGTACTCTTTGTAGACGTGGAATACTTCAGCTGCTCAGAGTATACTAAATCGGTGCCTTGGCATTTCCCCTTTTCAGCCTTCTGATGGCATTCTCAACCTCCTTAAGGTCTCGTGAAGGGTAAAAATGTAAAAATTCATAAAATGACTATTTTCCCGAAATTCATTTGATACAGTCCTAAAGGATATTTCTAAAACCTCAAATGACGTGTCAACTGTTTTCTTTGGCTTCAATAGACCATTATTTTGTATTGCCCTCCACTCATTTTCTGTAATTTAATTAACTTTACACGCTTTTTCTAGCACTTTAATTTTAGGTCAATGTTTCACCTTTGCGAAGCTCCTGACCCCGCACGATTTAAGATATCGGCGTCAAATTTACTGTGTCGTTAGAAACTGATCACAACTAAAAACCGTGTGAGGGAATTTTCATTTTTCACTTGAAAAATATTTATGATAAATTTTGCGGCCACAAACTGTAAAAAATGCGACTTTCAACTTCGCGACCTAATATTTTCGTAAATATGCAAAATATCAAAAATCTCTGACACAGTTTTGCAGTTCATTTCTCCGAGATTAAAATCCGACAAAGTGTGAAATTGTGCAACAAACCGCTAGTGGTCTGGAGGTTCTCAAGTAAACAAGGTAGTCTTCGATAAACTAAACAACTGCATAAGATAGAGCAATATTTAAGCTTTAAAATGATATATTGCTGATATAGCATAAATTGCGGCGCTGCGATAATTTTTTTTTTCGAAGACACCTCTCACGGGTTTACAGAGACCTTAAGGTTAGGTGTGGATTCATCTATCGTGGGGAGGTTATCTGGTGGCAGTAAGTGTTGGAAATCAAGCTCAGGCTTCGGGATATACGGGCGATCAGGAAAGTGGTTTGAGAGTGATGTGTACTTCTTCATGAGGCGGAATTCTTCTTCAACTTCGCGTTGTATAATGATGTTGGTCCAGACTCGAATCAGTAATAACTTTTTTCTTTTTTTTTTCTTTGAAGTAGGTTTCAGAAAAATATGTGTTGTAAACAAGTGTTGTGATCATTCTTAGTTTTAGGAGCCGTTCTTGTTACAACCATTGGGATATATAGTGACTTCCAAATTGCACTTTGCTGTGTCAAAAGCTGAAAATTGATTCCTCCCCCTCATCGCAAAAGTCGGTGTCCCCCGACAGAACATGCGTAATGCCATACGACTCGCAAATATAAAATGGCGCCACATGACTTGGAAATTATTTAAACCTAAACTACAAAACCATAAACGTGCCTTTTTATTTGAGAGTTTTAGATTATTTTTCGAATGGAGATGATACACATAATACTAGATCGAAGACCGTCTTGAATTCATGGACTCTAATACAGATCAGATAATTTGTACTTGACACTTTGAAAGGTTTATGCAAAGCAGATAGCTTGCTACAATCTGAAACGTTTAGGATATTCCTAAAGTTTCAAACTGCTTACGTGCAGAAGAGCTGGTTTTATTCAGTAAATACTGACTAAAACGAAAGCCTCCGCCTACAACGTGTATCTTCAAAATATCAGGAATTGGTTTTAGAAGCCAGAGCTTATATTACCTGGACTAGTAGCAGACAAGCCCTTGGAATTTGATGATGTTTTTTGGCCTTTTCTCGACGCTAAAAGAAAAAAAAAAGGGCGCAACCATTATTCACCGATCTCCAAGCGTGTCCGAGAAGTAAGTAAGTAAGTAAGTAAGTAAGTAAGTAAAAGCTTTATTTATCCACGGTAGATCGTTCAGGTAAAGACTATAATAATACTCGAAAAATCTATTTACAAATATACGAAAGAAAAAAAAAAAAAAATACTACAAATATATAAATATGTAATATGAAACCTCCTTTTCAAGGATGCCGTGTCACTCAGAGGCCGTGCGTTACCCCGTCTTTAAATTTAGTTAGCGATGGAGAACGCCTCAATTCTACCGGCAAATCATTCCACAGTGCCGCTCCACTGTAACTAAAGCTTCGTTTGCCATACTCAGTACGAGGGAGCGGCACCGTTAACTTGTTTTCAGAGTTCCTTAAATTATAACAAGAATTGTCTCGCCAGGAGAAGAAGTCGATCACGGCATTGCAAATTTACAGCACCGAGAAAGAAATCCTGTAAGTGGTCAGCGAGTGGGACTCGAACTCGGATCACCGGATTGCAAGTCCGACGCGCTGACTAATCGGCCACGCTGCCTCCCATATAGTTATCACGGTTTACTGTTACTACGTAGTAATAATTCTTCAACCAGGCTTAAGCTTTCTAGACACCCAAAATAAAATTTCGATTGAGCATTGGATTGAAACGATGTACAATCATTATAATTGTGTCTTGTTTTTATTTATTTAGAAACGAACGCTTTCGACAAAATACCCTGCATGCTAACTGTATAATCCAATTCCAAAAAATCTTATAGGCAAGTTCTGAGGGAAGGTCATATTTTGGGTTATGCTCGCGAATGTCAAATTTTGCTCCATTTTCACATTTTGAGATGCGTAGAATTGCAATTCTCTCGATCGAATTCGGAAAAGTCTAAGGTCGACTTCGCTCAACGCGCGCGGAATGAACTCACGAAGAAAATTTGTTGTTATTCAAAGCACAAATAAATCCCGCCGTACCCAACACGCGCGTAAATCGGATTGCATTTTAATTATCACATGGGACACGAATGACCCACAATCCTTGGCTCCGACAGCTTTAGGCTTTAGTTTTTTGGGTGACAAACTTTATTGAAACCACTATGTGCTTTGTCTATCAGACCCCTTTCCCTAGCAATGAGGCTAACTATAAGTGTTGGCTATGCCAATCTTTCTTACCAAAAGTGACATTGGCGGTTTTGCTTCTGGCCATTGCTCCCCAGGCTATTGCCTCGCAATGACAAGCAACGGCCATCTCTAGACCAGGAAGCTTGGGTCCTAGAAGCGTGAGTTTCGTCCGTTTGTAGGTATTGTTTCCCACAGTAGACGAGTGAAACGTCTTCAAGACGCGCGCGGTGTCTCGTATCCATACTCCATGGATTGGGTGACATCGAAACATGAGCTGAAAGTCGTAGATGTGTCGTGCGGCGCACTCCAGGGTGGCTGCTTTGCCAGTCATCGTATGTGTGGTCTGTGGGTGTTGGATGAATTCTGGGGGGCGGACATCTGGAAAAAAAGAAGAGAAACATACTGCTTTGAGGAAAACATTAACGTCACCGTCAACATTTATTAGCCAGCATTTGGGAAAGAGGGGGTCACAACTACTGAAAATATATGATGACTCTGACCATTTTTGTCCATTTATCCTTAATATTTACTACATTTTTCGTCCAAAAGGGGCATCACATGCCACACAGGGGGGATCACATGCTACACAGGGGGGACCACATACCACACAGAATGTATCATAAGCGCGCGCGCTCAAAGAACCAATAAAAACATTGTGGCTGCGCGCGCGGAAAACCATTTGGTAGTCCGTGTTCTTTTTATATTTCTTTTTGCCTTACTGTTGAGGTATAATCGGCTGAGCTTCTTGAGTCCAAAACATTTTGACCTCTTTATTAACGTCTGTTGTATAAGATCACATGTCACGCGGGAAATCAGAGGACATTCGATAAACGGGCTTTCGCACGCTTGCTGGCCACTTCTCTGACAAGAACATAGCTCAAATCCTAATCCAATTCCATCCTCTTGATAACACGTAAAAACAACTTAGAATTGCATTTGTCTTACAATTGAAAGGTTTTTCTATTTATCGGGAGGATTATTTTGATAACTACGGGCAAATATACATGTGACTTTACGGTTACAATTTTACTTACTTTATGTTCACGATGGACGAATATTAAGCGTGCGAGAGTTTGTCAATAATTCCCATACCTTGACATGTTGCAATACAGCGGTCCAACTTGATGGTTTTCCCATGACAAGACGATTGGTCGGAATTAAGACACGTTCTGCGCATGACCACGTTACCGATCCCACATTTTGTACTGCAAGGGATCCAAGTGTGCCACTCTGACCACCCATCTAAAACGCACAAAACAAAGTTTAGCCTTGGCCAAGGCACTTTGATTAGTATTTGATTAACATGTGACTATTTGTTCAACAATTTCTTTACGAACAAGATGAAGGCCAGAATATTAGACCGCAGATGCTGGTAGGATAGTGAATGTCTACAGGCACTTCTTATGTTCTGAGAGCGAGTAAGCACAGCAGGTTGTTGGCACTTGATTGGCAGGTAATGAGACTTGCGGAAAAGTGCAGACTCGAGAAAAAGACGCCTACACTTGAGTGTCCCATCCGAAGGTTCTCACTAAACGAGAGGTACTGGAGGATAATTTATTAAGGGTATGCAACTAAAGTTTGCCTGATACGCGCCTGGACTGATGTTTCGATTGATATAGAGCTGTTAATTTTAGCAATGGACGGTTCCAGCTATCACTCACGCGCGCGCTGCATGTCGGTAGATGCAGGAGCGTAGTCGAACAAACTATAAAAAAGCGCGCGTTGCATTCTGGTACTTGTGGGACACGGCTTGGGCATTTCTGAAAAGAAGAGCGCGCGCGCTTATAGCTGGAATCGTCCATTGTCCCCAGTGTTAGGTTTCGGCATGAAACCATTCTCGTACCCAGAGCTCCCCGGCTCGTCACCTCGCGGGGGAGGCTCTGGTGACATCCAACGACGCATGCGTAAAATAAAATAGTGTTTTTATGCCTCACACTTACTTTTAGAGCGTTCAAGTCGAAGGCAAGCATTATTTTGACAGATACGTTTTTATAAACCGAGATTAATCTATTTTTAAGTACGCGTGCGCGCCATTTCAGCCAATCAGCGAAGGCCCTCAAATGGATGCCACCAGAGCCTCCCCTGCGAGGCGACGAGCCGGGGAGCTCTGGGTTCGAGAATGGCATGAAACTGAAAAGACTAGAATCACACGCAAAACGAGCAAGCAATGAAATAATAAAAAAAAACGTCCATTGCCGGTGTTGCATAACATTCCTAGGAAATCCAATTTTCCTTATTTGAAAGGCCTGTAATTATTTCCCTCATATTTAAAAAGGTAAAAAGGAAGGAAAATTCACGGAAACTTGCAGATGTTCAAGAAACATTGTTTTCGTGGCCGCCATTTTGTATTTTGCAGATTTTGTCATTTCTTTATCAAGTTTCAAGTTTATTAAGTTTCAAGTTGTTTGCTAACTAAAAATAAAGTACATATAGAGCACTGCCCGCAAATAGTACAAAACTAGTCTAGGCGGGCAGTGAAAATACAATACAAATTTTTAAATCAATATAGGTACGAGCTCTGAGTATTTACAATAACGAAAAAAGGGGAAAAAATGTGAAAAAAGAAAAGATATGCTAAATTGACTAATTGATCGTTAGAAAGCGTGAAGAGAGAAAAAGAAATTACAAAAACTTAAAGGAGTGTGGCAACACAAGATAATTATCTTCCGTCTCTAAAAACTTCAGCAATAAACTATTTATATTTTTCTTAAAGTTAAACGTTGAGCATCCTCGAATAGCTACGGGAATATTTTTCCATACGTTAGCTCCAAATGAAGAAAATGATTTTTTGTTTCTTTTTCAGTCTAGAATATTTAGTAAAATAATTTTGATCTACTGCTTGTCGGGTTTCGTAATGATGTATCTCAGGCCTAGTACACATGAGCCGATCCTAATGCAAAATCTCAATAAAACAATATTTTTGGCCATCTCTCGTCTGCTTGTAGCCTAAACTATTCTAAATCAAACCGGGAATGTAGAATCGATTTTAACGCCGCGAGTTTCGAGTATTTCATGGTAACAGTTTGGTACGGCTCATGATAAGAGCGGCGTATGTACTACGCCTCAGATAACTTAGTAAAAATATTAATTATGTTCGGTGGAGCAATTGAGTGATGGACATCGTACAAAAAGAGGGACCGATTTAAGATATAGATGATGTATTGGAAGGATACCGGCAGAAAGAAATAAAGGAATAGCATGGCTTCTATAGGGAGCAAAGTTGTTGTGATGACAAGCTGTTATCACGTAAATACTCTAAATCGCTTACATAAAACATGAAGCTCGATTATCTGATTCCATTTCTTCTCCTGGCCACGAAGGCTGGATTCACAAGTGTATATTCCAGCACTGGCGTCACTTGTACCATTTATAAAGACCTCCAAATGCCCCTCGTCTCGTGAAACTATCCGATGCAGAGGCACGCCATCATGAAAACATGTGACGAAGCTTGTGTGGTTATGGAGCTTCCAGCTGAGCCTGAGAGGCTCACGGCGGCGAATAACAACCTTGTGGACTCGAGGAGCCTCAACAGAAACTGAAAGTGAGGGAAACGGGAAAGAACATAAGACAAGATGGCAATTATCATGATGCGCATGCGCTACGGTAGAGTACCAGCACAGAGGCAGATTTAGCCTATTGCAACTGTAGCAAATGCTTCACTCAGATTTCCGGGAGTTTTTATATTTGTTTTGTCATTTATTGTCATAAATCACTACTGCGCTACAGTCAGATTTCCCCCTTTATTATATCCATGTTGAAATCACGCGCGCGTTCTGCAATCTGATTGGCTATCAGCAGGTCAATTTATTCCTTTATTATATCCATGTTGAAATCACGCCGGTTCCTGAAAGGTTGGATAAAGTATCCATGCATAAAAGTTATCTGTTGTATAGGATTTGTTCAGGATTTATCCCTTGGATAAGCGTTTAGGGACGTGTCATTATTTAGCGGGGGGGGGGGGGGGGGGGGGTGTCCTATTTTTGTGGGGAGGGTCCTAATTCTTTTCGCGTGTCTAAAGGGAGGGTCCAATTTTTTTTCACTCCTGTTTAGGGGAGGGTCATGATTTTTTTAGCAACATTTCAACGAAAGAGGGTACAACAGATGCCGATAGTAGTTATTTCAGCAACTTCTCTATAAAAATTTCGGCGCGCTTCGCGCGCATAAAGAATTACGTCTAATATACTATTTGCGCAACAAATACACCATCCTCACGCCGTTTACAAGAACAAGTGTATCTTGACGAGGAAAAGCAAACTCCACCAAAAATGCCCTGCAATGATAGGCATAGCGGGCAAGTCATTATCTGTTTGAAAGAAGACCCTTTAAGTAAGCGTGAGTTGATGTTACAAGCATAGAAATTGGGATCGTTAATCATTGTACTTATAGAGGGAGGATCACTGCATTTTTACTATGTATTACCCAAAAACCTCACGTAAATAATCGAGGCGATAGAAAATATAGCTTTGATAGAAGTAAGAAAAAAGTATTTCTGCTATTAAAAAATGAAAGAGACATTGCTTCACTCGGACAATAGACTATCTTACAGGTTTTTTAGAAGATATATATGACATGGGGAGGGTCCCCACTTTTTTTACCTACGACTGGGGGAGGGTCACGTTTATTTTATTATATTCAAGGGGAGGGTCTTAACTTCTTTTAGTCTTTTTTGAAAAAATGGGAGCCCTCCCCCCCCCCCCCCCCTCCCCGGTAAATAATGACACGTCCCTTATCTACTGATAACTCTTAACTGACTTTCTAGAAATCATATTGTGATTTCAAATTCAAATCGACCTCGCGCGACCTCGCGGCCATACTTGTGATATCAAATCGACCTCGCGCTGCGCGCTCGTTCGACTTTGAAATCACGCGTATGATTCTGACCAAAATTGCATGACACGAAGGCCAATTACCACTTTATTATATCCATGTTGAAATCACTCTTAACTGACCTTCTAGAAATCATACTCGTGATTTCAAATCGACCTCGCGCGACCTCGGGACCATACTTATGATATCAAATCGACCTCGCACTGCGCGCTCGTTCGACTTTGAAATCACGCGTATGATTTCTGACCAAAATTTCATGACACGAAGGCCAATAACCACTTTATTATATCCATGTTGAAGTCATTTCCATAGAAAAAAAGATTTTCTCGCACCAAATGAAGGAAAATAATCAAGCTTGAAAATGTAGCGGGCGCTAGAAGTAGAACGTTCTGCTCTCGCGAGATCAAAAATGTTAAATCAGGTCAATTTAGGAATAAATTGACCTGCTGCGCGCTCGTTCGATTTTTAAATCACGCGTATGATTTCTGACCTAATAATATAGATGAAATGCACAGTTGGTAAAAACAACTCTTTAGAAAACCCCATGCATGGATTTCTGTAGATAGATCTATCAATAGATCTATACCAGGCTATAGATCTGTTAGTAATTAATAATACTCTAAGTATGAGGCAGTTTATTCCTTTCAAAATTATATATTAGTTTGCACAAATTAGTAGCCTACACACAAACATTTCTATATAGTTTGTTACTTCTTAAAATTAACAAAATCATTGTACTACTGAACAATGATTTTCAGAATAAAAGGTTTGGGCATATAACATTTTGCAATCATTTTACATGTGTTATAAATGCAGGTAAAATGTAACCATCAACCTACATAGTTCCATACATTATTTAAAACTTTAGCAAGCAAACATGCACAAAAATTCTGTCAGAACAACAGCATCTAGTACAGACACTGAGACAGTCTATGCGTTTTGGTGGCCTCTCATAGTTATGATCATTATATGTAAATTCATGGCTGGTCAGGCTGGGTACTGCTGCATTGATTGCGGAGTGTTCCTTGAGGGCAAGTCAATGTGCCCTTTGTGGAACCCCACACTGATATTGCTGCTTTAGTTTATGTATGTTCTATGCAAGGCTGAGCAGATAAATGTTTAGTGTCCTCTTAGGTCTACACAGCGTCATGGTTCCCGGGTTCGCTTTCGCGTGTTAGTGGTAGGTCATCCTTCTTGCCCATACTGACATGTGTGCATGTATGATTTACTATTGGGGAGGCCACACCTTGTGTTGTGCCTTGTATCGACATATAGTTGTAATCAAGGTCCCTTCTTGGACTTACACACAACTCGCCCTACGGGCTCGTGCAATTTCGATACTTTTTGAAAAACTCACTCGTGCAATTAATCCCAATTGAACTCGAAGTCGTATGATTACCTATACTAATAATATAGATGCAAAAATTTATCGATACTGATTGGTCGAGAGCAGTGGAATTACAAACGTAATTTGCATTTCAAAAATGTAATAGCACCCCAAAAGAGTGCAGGTATTTCATGGAGCTGATTGGCTAATAAAACAAGGGATTTTGCGTACGAGCCAATCAAATGCGCACTAGCTGTGTCACGCCACCACCACCCCCCCCCCCCCCCCCCCCCCCGAAACGTTGGAGATCGATGTCTCTGGAAATGACTATTGGATTGAGGGTGAAAATCTTAGTTTGCATTTTTTATTATGAAGGGAAATGGAGGGAATCTTCGTTGACTGCGAATCTAGCGGGGAAAACCAGCCATGAATGGGGGAAGTAAAATGTCTACACGAACGCATGAGATACGGAAGATTCCCGGTCAAAGTCCTGCAAATCTTGGTTGTTTAGCTGTTACAAGAAAGTTTACACAAGAGAAGACTTCAGGTATGTCTTCTGCGTAAGTTTATCTAGCTAGTTTACCTTTCTGTACAATATTTTGCCCGTTTTGCTTGACCGAAAATGCACAAACAACTATTTTTGTATTGAAAAGCAATTCAAACTGTCTAAAGAAACCAACCAGGCCGGCTCCTATGTTATTTTACCTTGGAATCTGAAATAAAGTTGATGATTGACAAAATAGAATCCCAACTCCTTCTTGTATAAAATGAATTTGTTGTGTCAAGTTTATTTAGTTTAGTTACTAGTTAGGTTTTGTAAACTTTCTCGTTTATTTGACACGCGTTCGGTGCATTTGTGATCGCTGCCTTTCTGATATGTTTACCTTATGGTCTGGACAAAGGAAAAGTTATTTCGGCTATTTGAAAAACGAGATTCCTTGGCAAATTGCTCAAGTGACTCATTAGAAAAAATACCGTTGGTTGTTGTAGTGGAGCTCCGGCGCGCAAAGCGCGCCAGCGGATGCTCCATAGCTAAGATAATAATGTATGTATAGGTATGGATCTGATTTTTTAACGCGCGTGCGGGAAAAAGTTATTTCGGCTATTTGAAAAACGAGATTCCTTGGCAAATTGCTCAAGTGACTCATTAGAAAAAATACCGTTGGTTGTTGTAGTGGAGCTCCGGCGCGCAAAGCGCGCCAGCGGATGCTCCATAGCTAAGATAATAATGTATGTATAGGTATGGATCTGATTTTTTAACGCGCGTGCGGTGTCCGTCCGACGTCCCTGTACCACCACAGGGTTCCTATCAAGAAAGAAAACATTGAATATCTCGAGAACAGAACATCGCTAGGTGACCAAACTTAGGTTAAGTTATATAAGAGGCAAGAAGGGTGCACCACCAAGGTCACGTGGCATGACGTCATTAGTGACGTCAGGAAAACTAGAAAAGTCAGTATCTCTAGAAGGCAACATCTCTAGGCGACCAAACGTGGGTAAAATTATCTTGGCAGCAAGGGAGGTGCACACTCGTTACGAACCACGTTAATGAGGAAACTTAGTTCGATTCTGCGCACGTTCAAGCACCAATTAAATTGATTCAGGAGACGAATTAGTATTCAACTTGAGAAGGCAGACTTAAACGAAACATAGCAACACGAGTGGCAGCATTTGTTTTTCCCTTTATATTTCACTGTAAGGGAAAGAATGACGCCCTCCTATTAGTCAGACATTATGATCAAAGTTGACAATATCCCATGCAGTGGACGGTTTAAGGATCGAGTATTTGTAGGAATGAATAATTTTGCTCAAAGCGTTGCTATGCAAATCGGGGTTATCTTGAAAACCTTCAACGCGCGTGCAAACTTCTCTCGCAATTTATGACTAACTCGGCATTTTCCCAACGAAACGAAGCCTCGTACAATTTGTAACAATGTTTTCTTGAGATAATGTGCTACAACGAATTTTAATCCGGTACAGTTTTAACATATTATTCGACAAGTTGTGATACCCACTTTGTCTCAAACGTTCCACATGAATAGGCTCATTGCCATGTTGTTACTCCATAATATTGCTTGATAAATTAAAAACATTATTATGTTTGCCTCTAAAAAACATGTATCTAGTTGGAAATATAATCAGAAAGTAACCTGCTTATTTGTGCTCGGGATTTGGGGTTTCTTTTGTAATATTTAGACTTCAAACGCGGCACTCTCGGTACATACACAATTACATACACAATAAACATAACACTCAAAATGTGCGCTCTAAATAAATCCATTCAGATATGGGCAAACTGCCAATATCACACAATTTATATCGTTTTATTTCATTTCGCTAGCTACTGTTATTGGCCTGGTAAACTAAGCACAGCACAGTCAACGGTATCATGTGCGAACAGCTGCTAGCTGCTAGTATACTTTTATCTCAAATTTTGTGTTCTCAGAAAACCCCTCAACGTTCCTATTTCGCCATTTCGAAATCTTTAAAATCTGCACTAAGAATTAAATTCTCTAAATGGAGCTAAAATGGGTTACATGTTTTCTGGATCTTGGTCGTCAGGGGCGTAGCAAGAGAGTAGTATATCAAAGTGAAAATGTTAATAGTACGCAGTTGCGTACTTTGTGTATTGGTAGCTACGCCCCTGGTGGTTGTACTAAGAGGCCATTTTACAGGATAAGAGTTTAAACATAGTTATTGGTTTGGTTCTTACATCACATGTGTACATGCTGTGTAATATCTGTGAGCTGATGAGCAATGTACACAAGGAAGCATTACATAGCGAATATAGCCTGAGAGTAGTTGGACTGATGAAACCCCATTTGGTATAGATGGCGATAGTTTTGGAATTTGTAGTTAAGACATGATTCTTGCAGTTAAACATGTGTACCATGCGAGCCACCAACGTGTGCTTCAATATCAATTTTCAAGGGGCCCTGAACACCCCGTCCCCTAGAATTTGCTCAACCCCTCCCTTTGAATTTCGAGGTTACTTAGCACCAACCTTTTCGACACAGACCCCTACCAGGGGTCTTCGATCCCTCCTCCCCTTGGAAATTCCAGGGTTTAGATAAACCCCTTTCCCCTGGATTTCCTGGAATCCCCCGTGCGCAAAGAAAATGCAATCAGCCATTTCCTACAACCAGTAAGTCCAAGATTCACTCCTGGTGTGGACAGCCTTAGCTCTTTCTTCGATTGGGGGAGATGGCATGCAACTCGCCAAATTCTCCTGAGATCCACTTGTCTACTGGGTATCTATTCTCCACCCCAACCCCTCTCAGCCTGAAAGGTGTTTTTGACTAGGACTTTGGGCCTTCCAAGTATGTGGGACACAGTTATCGGGGCAAGACAGCCCCCCAGAGATGGCGGGCGGCCCAGCTCTAATGGTAATGGTTTTTTTTTTTTCGCTTCGCTATTGGTGCTGTCTGTGTCGTCTGTCTGTGTTGCTTGTTTTTATTATAATTGATCCATCGTAACATAATGCAGTCCCTAGTAAGTTTATGTAATATTATCTATGATTAGGGGGGAGCTCATGTTTATAAGCCCTATGGTTTCTTGTGAGCTTCCTCGCCAGTTTCTTTTGTTTAAATCTAAATTTATGGAAATGTATACTCCTGGCAAAAAAAATGAATAAACTGAATAGCTAGCTAGCGTGATTAGTACCTATAGTTTCTATCATGACCTGCTGAGTTGGAGACGTTCCCATCCCCTCTATCCTACATTCTGTAGTTGTTCCTCATAGGCTGCAAGCATTAAGATTAATCCGATTTGAAGGGCTTGGGGTTCCCAACTAACTATAGTCTTTCTCTAGTCGCCCCCTGCCGCAGGAAGATGAACGACCATTTAGGTATTGACACGAAAAAGCTTCTTTTTAGTTTTTTTCTTTCCTCTCCTCTTTTCAGTTATCATGGAACAGAGAAAAAAACTGGGAATCACAAGGTTTTCACGTCTGGAACATGTTTTGTTTAAAAGTATTTTATAAGGATGTGATGCAAGAACTTGAAGCTCCTAGTTAGTTATTGGTCTGTTCTTTGGTAAAGTTCGACTGCCGCGAATTCCCATGTGGACCGACGTAGAAGACGAGAGTATGAAGCCTATTGTTTGGGGTGGGGTGGAGGTTAGGTACATTTCCCACATCAGGAAAGGGAATAGATTTGTGCGTATTATTTTTTACAGATTTCTTTGCAACCATGTGGCGATATTTATGTTTTTTAACCAGACCAGGATATGGGTGATTTTCACAGATTCTGTAGAACTGGTTTCCCCTCTAGACTAAGCGGCAAAATTCGCACCTCAAAAAAACTTGGATGCACAATACAACTTGCCGTCTTTATCGTGGCCATGTACTTTCTATTCTGAGTCATTGGGCATGTTCTTTGGGAAAATTCAACTGCCACTTTTGAATTTCCACGAATGACAGGCGTAGAAAATGGTAGAGGGACGGGTAGGTCTTGTGGTATATAACATAAACAACTCAAAAACTAATTTCATCGCCACCGCTTTGGAGACAATCTTTCAAATATCCCTTATTAATTGTTATACTTTTTAATAGAAAACAACAACGAATCTAGTTTTACTACGTTAGCTAGCTTTCCTGGTTATAGTTATCATTCCTATTATTATCATTATTTATAATTTAGGTTTAAGCACAAAGGCTGTTTTCATTCTTTAGAATTATTGAGCAAGATTACTTTTTAAATGTAAAATTCTTTTCAAATTGAATTTATTGTCCATATCTGAATGGATTTATAATATCTGAATGGAGTGCGCATTTTGAATGTTTATGTTTAATTGTGTATGTTCAATTGAATCAAGGCTCGCGTATAGGATTCTCGACCGAAGTGCCGCATTTGCAGTGTCTATATTACAAAAGAAACCCCAAATCCCGAGCAGGTTACTTTCTGATTATATTTCCAGCTAGATACATGTTTTTTAGAGGCAAACATAATGTTTTCAAATTTATAAAGCAATGTTATGGAGCAACAACATGGCAATGCCTATGCATGTGGAAATTTGAGACAAAGTGGGTATCAAAACTTGTGGAATAATATGTTAAAACCGTACCGGATTAAAATTCGCTATAGCACATTATCTCAAGGAAACATTGTTACAAATTGTGTGAGGCTTCGTTTCGTTGGGAAAATGCCGAGTTAGTCATAAATTGCGGGAGAAGTTTGCACGCGCGTTGAAGGTTTTCAAGATAACCCCGATTTGCATAGCAACGCTTTGAGGCAAAATTATTCATTCCTACGAATACTCGATCCTTAAACCGTCCACTGCACGGGATATTGTCAACTTTGATCATAATGTCTGACTAATAAGAGGGCGTCATTCTTTCCCTTACAGTGAAATATAAAGGGAAAAACAAATGCTGCCACTCGTGTTGCTATGTTTCGTTTAAGTCTGCCTTCTCAACTTGAATACTAATTTGTCTCCTGAATCAATTAAATTGGTGCTTGAACGTAGTGCGCAAAATCGAACTAAGTTTCCTCATTAACGTGGTTCGTAACGAGTGTGGGGTGCACCATCGAGGTCATGTGGCATGGCGTCATCAAAACTAGAAAAGTAGATACCTCGATGACATAGTAATGTATTGATTCGAGCTCCGCTTTTGGGCAGTGCCTAAATCTATATATTTTTGGGGTATTTAGTAAGCATTTTCAGCCCATGTGTCAGATGTGTTAACAATTAAACCGACACATGCAGACCTTATATTAGAACCTCTATCGGAACAATAAGCCACTTAACCTACCGTTTCTATCTGCACGAGGGAATGAAATAATGACATTTGGCTTTTCTCTTCTCTTTGCTACTGAAGCAGAAACAGTAAACTTTGTGTGGCTCCGCTTTTGGGGCTTGCTCGCCTTGTACTCCAGTATGGAAAATGAGGAGAAGACGGGCTGTCGTTAGAACTCGGGAGGGTTGGTATTGAAATGTGGGTGCGAGATGACGAAGTTTATCTTTGTGCCTGAAAAATGAAGTTTTATAGATAAACACGAGTAAATAAAGACTGACAGAGAGTAAGACACACGGCAAAAACGAAGACAGACATGAACGAAATATGAGGGAACGAAACGAACGAAGGAATGAATAATAATTGAACGAACAAAACAAAGAACAGAGTAGTAAGCGAGAAAGTAATATGACTGTAACGAATCAAAATCAAATAAACCCTATTATGACTGTAACGAATCAAAATCAAATAAACCCTATAGGAGTGAAATTGCCTGCTGGCGACACAGTCATTAAATATTCGCTCTAAATGAGGAACTATGTTATTAACTTCACCATTCTCAAATGGATATATTGTTGCATCACCTTTTCTTTCGACATCTTATCCTCAGTTTATCATGAGGGTGCACTGACGCTTGGCAGATAACGACACGGGAGAAGACTCCCACTGGGAAAACTCGTGGAGTGTTATTGTTACTTGAAAGAAAATCATGTGCGACTCTAAATTTCGATGAAAGTTCCATCGACGGAATTCCCGTTTTGGCGATACCTGTGTGGTGTAAAAGAAATGGAGTCGTCAGTGACAGTGGAACAGTCAATGTAGCAAGCGAGCGAAAGGTGTTCGTGCTCGCCAAGTAAATATAACTGTGCTCGAAATGTTCTCAAGTGCATGCTCGCCATTGTGCTAAACTTAAAGATAATTTTAATTGTATTATAGTTTTTTAGACCAAATTAAATTTATAGTCATGAATATATAAACTTAATTTTAGTATTTAATATAAATTGTTTTTACAATAGTTTATTCTTCTAATTTGTATATATATTGTAAATTTTTCGCAATTCAGCCTTTTGGCTGCAATGGCTAAATTAATAAAACTATAGCTATCTAGAGCCCTTGTCAGCCACTCCTTTGTTATTGTTTTCAGTCGATATCAGGCAACAAATTACGTGTAGAAATATTTAAATAGCCATCTAAAAACAAAGTTTAATTATTCACTTATCGAATTCAATCGCAAATATTGCACTACACTCCCTAAATCAGCCGATGGAAATGGATGCTTTCTCTGTCTCGGTATGTTGCTAGGCTGACAAAATGGAGGCTGGCAGAGGCTCTTTAATGTTATACGTTTTTAATCTGTAAGTTGTGTGGCATTCGCGTTATGTTGCGCCCAACATTATTCCATATGTTTACCTGAAACAAGAAGCTCGATAATCTGATTCCATTCCTTCTCCCGGTTCCGAAGACTGGATACGCAAGTGTATATTCCAGCACTGGCGTCACTTGTGTCATTTATAAACACCTCCACCTGTCCTTCGTCTCGTGAAACTATCCGATGCAGAGGCACGCCATCATGGAAACATGTGACGAAGCTTGTGTGGTTATGGAGCTTCCAGCTGAGCCTGACAGGCTCACGGCGGCGAATAACAACCTTGTGGACTCGAGGAGCCTCAACAGAAACTGAAAGTGAAGGAAACGGGAAAGAAAATAAAAATAAGGCAAAATGGCAATTAGCAAGATTCGCATCCGCTACGGTAGAGTACGTTAGTTCTTCCTACCACCAGTGAAAAGCTGATTTGGAATCACGTGGGAAATATGGACCAATCACAACGAAGCATGAATTTTACTGCAATAAATATATTGGCCAATCAGAGTTGAGCTTTTATCTCGCCAAATACAAGACTAGTTTCGCCGATGAAGATGGCAATTAGCATGATGCGCATGCGCTACGGTAGAGTACGTTAGCTCTTCCTACCACCAGGTATGATTCACCGTCACGGAGTGAAAAAGCTGATTTGGAATCACGTGGGAAATATGGACCAATCACAACGAAGCCCATTCAATACGGATTGGTATTTCGTTAGCATTTTTAGACCATATGTCAGATGTGTTAACAATTAATTATTAGAACGTCTATCGGATCAATAACCCGCTTTACCTACCGTTTTTATCAGCACAAGGGAACGAAATAATGACATTTTGGCTTTTTCTTTTCTCTTTGCTAGTGAAGCAGAAACAGTAAACCTTGTGTGGCTCCGCTTTGGGGGCTTGCTCGCCTTGTACGCCAGTATGTAAAGTGAGGAGAACTCGGGCCGTCGTTAGAACTCGGGAGGGTCTGTATTTGAATGTGGGTGCGAGATGACGAAGTTTAACTTTGTGCCTGAAAAATGAAGTTTTATTAGATAAGCATGAGTACATAGAAAGGCAAGCAGGCAAGAATCAACTTATAGATGTCACGCCACAGTAGAACTTTCAGGTTTTTTGCTGTTGCGTTGCTTTCTTTCTTTTCTTTTTTCTTCTATTCGGCGGCGGAAATGAAATTGGTCAAACGGCCAGAAAAAGCGCGTCAAAATGGTTAGTCTCGAGGGCAAAATGTTGCCGTGACGCGCGCGGGCAGCTTCCACATGCTAGAATGTTGAAGGGTCAAATTTGCATGAAAGATACAGCCAGTCCAACCAACAGACCGTGGTTTAGAGAAGCATGACCAACAGAGAACTTTGAAATAATGTTTTTGGCGTCTTAAAAAACCTGTATTGAGCAGGCGATCGGATTGCCCTTTGCAGATGTCGTGAACTTCAATCCAACAGAAATCGAGATAAAATGATCGATAGGTTTTTAGCTGCATATACGAAGTCTATTAAAATTAATGCAAAAACTGGTACAAAATGCGACGTCTAGAACCGGAGAACTAAGACATATTACAGTTCGACTTATTTTTTGGAAAGCTGCCCAAAAAGGGGAAAAGACGCATTTAAGATCTGCAGTTCGGGTTCCCTGTGCTGGGCTGAGATCACGTATTACACGCGCGGTGTATCTTGGGGGTCTGAATTTGGCTCATCGACCTCATTAAGTACGACCTTTGGCGTGAAAATACCCTATTTTCCTTTCATCCTCTGTCAAAATAAATAGAGTAGTGCTAAAGATCATGATGTATAGCACTTGTGTGCTAAATTTGGGGGAATTTCAGGTAAGTGCAGATTAGGCGCTAGTGACACTTAAAACTCTACCCTTCTGAAGTGGATTTATTGTTGCATCACCTTTTCCTTCGACATCTTATCCTCAGTTTATCATGAGGCTGCACTGACGCTTGGCAGATAACGACACGGGAGAACATTCCCACTGGGAAAACTCGTGGGGTGTTATTGTTACTTGAAAGGAAATCATGTGGAACTCCATATTTCGATGAAAGTTCCACCAACGGGATTCCTGTTTTGGGGATACCTGTGTGGTGTAAAACAAATGGAAAGGCAGTTACAGTGGAACTGTCGATGTAGCGAGCGAGCGAAAGGTGTTCGCGCTTGCCAACATTATAACTGTGCTCGCATGTTCGCCTATACTAAACTTAGGGATTGACCATTAGTAAAGTGAAAGGCGATTACCAAGCCTACGTTCTATAGAAATCACCACGTACGTTAGAAATAGATGAAATATAGATAGGCACTGTCTAAAAGCGAAGCTCCAATTGAAGCCCAAGGGAGCATAACATTTAATTCTCTTAACCACTTAAACAGCCTTATATCCCTTTCTGCAGTATGTATATGGTTCCCATTTGATGACATCACCAACCCAAGTCGGGTTGTCTGAGATTCATCCTTTCCCAAGATATATACTTTTTCTCCTTTGATGACGTCATCGATGACGTCATACAACGTGACTAGGCAGTTGCACCCCTTGCCACTAACACAACTTTGCCACTTAGACAACTTCACCCAAGTTTGGTTGTCTGAGGCTCATTCCTTCCCGCTATATATGCCTTTTCTCTACTTTGAGCTATTGTATTCTTACTGTGATACCTATGGTGCTCTTCACTGCGGCCTTCGGCCGCTAAGGAGCTCCGCTATAAAAGGCGTAAAAAGAGAGGTTGATATACTTATAAGGACTGCACTTTAAAGGACTCAGTCCAACAAACAGCACTGATACAGAAGAACTTGTCGGAACTTTTGGAAAATGACGCACAGGAAATTGGATCCTTATCCTGTGAAAGCCGCCCACCACTTAGCGCTCGTCGAAAGAGACTCCCGCAAAGAGGCGTCTGTGCGCTCAAGCCAAACATTCCATACTGATGACGTATTTTGACCCAAATCTGGAGTCTAAGAGTCTAAGAGTTAAGAGTTCCATCCCCACAAATTCTAGAATTATGGCCGTTCAGAAAAATCGGAATTCACAGCCAGCTCCGTAAGCAGCGAGTGCTTCACCCTCATGCCGTGGGCGCGCAAAAGAAAGATATGCCAAGTAAAAGTACTTGCATTTACATTTAATTAAGTTGGAATTAAATTGACCCTTAAGTCCGTTTTCTAGATGACCGAGACTGGCGCTTATAATGGGCGATCGAGGTTCATGGAAGAGTATTTATTTAGGATAATGGAGTGGGGGGGGGGGGGGGGGATAATTCGTCGAGAGGATTCACATTTTCTGGAATTAGCGGAAGCTTGGGTTTATTGAATGTTCATATAACTAAGAAAAGTCATACAACAACAATAACAACAACAACCTGTCATTAACAACAACAACAACAATCTGTCAACAACAACAACAACCTGTCAATAACAACACCAAACTAGTACAAACGCTATTTGGTCTAATGATCCGTTCCGCATGGACTTAGACCTGTTAGACAAAATATACTTTTCTCATTTGCATAAACGGCTCATGACTAGAGAACGCCGTTATAGACTTTTGCCTAAAACTACAGTAAAAATAGTTGCTTTAAAGCAGTAGAAGTTACAACGGAGGAACCAATTGCCTGGAGAGGGTAACTGCGTATTGAAAAATGAGGCTTTTATGTTTTAGTCTCCACGCAAGCTTGCACCACACATCATGACACATTCGCTCAGCCAATTACAATGCGAAAGCGTATGCTGTGTTCAGAAATGTTAATTCAAGCGGCACATTTATTGTTCTAAAAATAACTTCAGACTTGCTTGCCAAGCCAAAAAGCTGAGCGAATCTGCATTAAAAAGTGCTTACGTGGCAATGACTTCGCAAAACAGGAAATTGTAAAATAGTGTTCATCGCATCGGAGCCAATTTGTATACACCTTGCATCTAAATATAACTCACACAGCTTAGGCAGATTACATGAGCTGCTCGGATCATTCCACTATCAAATACAGGACGTATTCCGTATTCCGTATTATGAAAAGTCTGAAAACTTAGACATTATTGTGTGACGATAAACACTCACCTTGCTGCTTTAATTTTCTTTCAACAACCTGCCGGACCTGCCTCTTGATGTGACTGTTTTGTGCGGTTTCTCCGTTGTGTTTCTCACTACATTCCACCACATACTGTACCATAAACAGAGCAGTGAAAATACCAATAAACAAAGCTTGAGTCTTGATGAACATCGCACGCGTTTGCCTTCAATTGCCTGCACGAATAACAAACTACTTCTAATCATGCCATTGTTTCTGCAACAAAACAAAAAATATAAGTTATTTGAAGGGATTGCCTGAAACAGAAGGTCTCCATTTGCTTGTCTGCCTCTATCTGTATGAATACACTTCGGCTCTAAAGTTAGAGATCGTTAAATGATATTCATATTTCAGGGAAAAGTCCCGGGTCGCGCTTGACGTAGCGAGTTTACAGGGCGGCTTCTAGATATTAGCCGGCGAACATCTTTCACATGATTTGTCGCTTAACCTTAATTCTAATAAAAAGCATGAACCCCTTAAACATACACAAATAGAATGAGCTATAAAAACGTTTAATTTATAACCTTGAAGTACCAAACTCTGCCATGTTAATTTATAACACTGGATTTTACATAAATCATAGTCCTGATTTATAAATCCTAAAATATCTTCAAATCGGGCTTGTAAAATTTAGTCAAACTTCGGTTTGTTTACATAGTTTCACGCCTTACAAAGAGCAAACGAAGAGTAATCCGAGACGTTTGAAATTCTTAAAGCTAAACAACGCTTTCTAGGAAACCTCTAATAGTCCAGTCATCCTGTGGTTCGAACTTGAACTAATTGCAACAGAATTTCTGTCTCTGCCAAATGAAAGGTAGTAGTCAGGTTACTAACATACTAAAAGTTCCCCAAAATTCCTGCGGTGGAACATGCTCAAATTAAGGGGGTAAATATTTGAAGAATATACCACAGGGTACCCGAGTCACAAAAGCTCCAAAACAATTTTTAAACCTTGAAAATAAATATTGTTATACTTTTGTGGAACTTGAAAGAGTTTTGCTACATATGTTTACTAAAACAAACTTGTTTTCGAATAATTTTCAACGAAAAAGTCAGTCATTTTGAGCACGGAAACATTTCCTTCCTTTAAGCAAGGAACGCCTGGTAGTTTTGTGAGCACGCGAACTCACTAAGGCTGCGTACACACTTGGTGCCGGGCACAGCACCCGAGCACGGGCACTAATGTGAACACTCCAGTTTTTCGAGTGCCCAAGCCCAAATCCCGGCACAGCACTGGTGCCCGAGTACAAGGTCCGGACCTTGTACTCGGGCACTGCTAGTGCCCGGGCACCAAGTGTGTACGCAGCCTAACTCTTTCTCGTCTTTCCTTTGTTTTTCAATATATTTCTAATTGCTGATGTTGTGCGCTACTTTTGCGTTATTAGACTTATCAGTTGTGCTTACATGTAGATATTCATCACATTTTAGTCGGCCGATCATTGTTTTTATCTGGCAATTTTCCAAAATCCTGCGCTTTACCAAATCCCGGGTATAGACTTGAAACCTCAGTAATAAATAAACGCACGCAAATTCATTCAAATTGCGGCGTACAATTTTCTCCTACTGAGCTTATTTGACCGATTCCACGCTTTTAGTACTTTGCGAGCTCTTCCTTTCTTCTCGGTGAAGGCATGAGCCCCATATTGAGCTCCCATATTCGTTCCCGCGTTGGCTTGCGGCTTTAGGGCTTTGTAGCCAAGGTGAATGCTTAGGACTTTTTCGTCCCGCTTTAGACGTCAAACAGGCCAGAAGATTTTCATTTCGCTTCTTGTCGCAGCACCTGTGTTCCTTAAGCCGGGGAAATGCGAGGCACAAATTCCCTCAACTTGTCGCACAACTTTGTTGCGTTGCAAGTTGATGATCGATGTTTCGCGTTTTCATCTCACGCTACAACTTGTCGCGCAACAAAAGCATTTGTTGCAGGTTGTGAAAACTTGTTGCGCGAAGTAGAGCGCGGGCCTACTTTGAGCCACAAATTCTGGCTTTGTTGCTCGTTTTTCATCAAACACACAACTTGTCGCGCAACATCTAAGGGGCAAAATCCACCTTGGGATCGCATGAATGATCATCAAAACAATATGTTGCGCGACAAGTTGTGAATTTGAGGAAAAACGAGCAACAAACATTAGAATTGGGACGCAACAATGTTGCGTGACAAGTTGAGGGATTTTGTGCCTCGTATTTCCCGGCTTTATTCTGTATGCAATTGGACGGCAACTGCACCTTATTGGGCATTAGATCGGTAGCGAGGAGTGTAACTCGTAAACGAAGACAAGTGTAAGTGCCTTTGGTGGCACACAAACCCGTCGCACCCTTTATCTGGTGGTAGTGGACGCCTCCTCGATATGACTATTTCTTGTTGTTTTTTATCAATGATGTTTTTTTTGGCTTTTTTTAGAATTTCACGTTTCGTAGCTTTTACTACGGGCCTACAGTAATTCTGGTAATTGGCATTGCTATGCTATTGTAGTGCCCCTGTCACGTCGTGTCAAGTGTATTGTTTTTTTTTTCTTCTTTTGTGTGTGGGTTTGTTGTTAATGTTATGTAGTCAACAAATTTAAAAGATACATGAATCCAAAAAGTTTGGAAGACGTGCAACCTTCTCTCAGTTCTCTAATAATTCATTAGCCTCCGTTTGATAAAGCCGAATTTTCGGCAAGGCGATAAGCCGGCCGGTGTGTTCTCAGCTGTTCTCGAACCCTCGGAATAGGAAATGACACGATGGCGAATGATGAAGTTCTTTTGCTTTTGCAATCCTGGCCAGTTATTCAGTGTTCCAAGCAAACGTTTGTGTCGTGTTCGAGACGGCCTAGCCTGTGTAGCTGGTGTTTTTTTGGTGTGTGCTCTTAGAGTTTTATTTTACGATGAACGCACTGTTTTTTATCCGTTAGCGCATGCACCATGTGTTGCACCATTTGTGTGATAAGGTCCTTTTTCGGACTTATTTTTACTCGGGAGTGCATGCGCAATGTTTTTAATAATAATCAGTAAAATAATAAGATAATTTATATAGCACCTTTTCTCATACGGATCCAGAGCGCTTTATCTGTAAGCGGCTTTTATCTGTAAGCGGTGTAAACGCCAAAGTTGAAAGCGCCTACATATGAAAACATTACGCTTGCGAATGAAAAAAAATACGATAACACAAAAACGTCAGCCCGATATCTTACCCTTTTCTTTTTGTTTTGGTGAGTTTTTCGCCGACCCGAAGAGCATACCGATATCAAAATTATGCTTCACAATAAATCTTCCACCTTATTCAAGCTAGAAATTGTGGAGAAAAAGACTGGCAGCGTGTTGGGACTCCTTGCATTTAGGACAGCAACACGGAAAACGCCAGGCGTTCCTTGCTTCGTCTAGGCCGTAAATATCATGTTAAAAAATCGTTTCTATTACATTTTATTTTACAGTTGCAAGTTTTGAGAGCCTTCAGATTTTATATGATTGTCTTAAGCCATTTACAATGAAAACACAATGTTATTTTGTGACTTAAGCAATAGTTAAGCAATTTCTCGACGCGGGTACCCTGTGGTATTTTCTTCAAATATTTACCCCTTAATTTGAGGATGTTCCACCGCAGGAATTTTGGGGAACTTTTAGTATGTTAGTAAGTTGACCACTAGCTTTCATTTGGCAGAGACAGAAATTCTGTTGCAATTTGTTCAACTTCGACCATAAAAATTTCACTCGATGACTGGACAACAGGGGACTTTTTTGCTTATGCCATGCGCAACTACCGCTGCTCTCCAAGTTTACATTGCAGACTCAACTCAGGGAAAAGCACTGTTGAGTATCACTAATTTGTAAACAAATGGCGCACTATTTCTATTTCTCGTTTGTTTTTTTTTATTCTGAATGCGGGCAGGATAAAACTAAATAATAAAACGTTTATTCAGCTGCCTTCAAATAAAAATTGTTTGATTTTAGGATCTGTGGACCTTCCTCTGCGAATATCTGAGTCAGACTGAAATTCAAACTGCAAGAACCGTTTTTTTGTCCTATCCTATCCTATCCCTGATATTTCGGGGCCCTCCCAGACTGAATACAAGCTCATTTTCACCCTGGGATTCAATGATGGATTACGAAAAGGATGAGACTCCATATTGGTGAACTATTAATTATGCTTTTATTACTAACAGAACATTCCAACAAGTTCAATACAATTACAATACAATACAATTACACCTGTTGATAATATTGGGTTTTGAGGTGGCAATATAATTATTACAAGGAAAATTGAAGCAAAGAGGATTTTGATAACAGCATTGTGATGTTCTACTGAGCACTAAACTATCTGTAGTGAAAACTCTTGAAAGTAGCCCCTACTCCCCAGAAAGTGACTCTCTCTTGATATAGTTCTATTTCTGAAAATCAATCGAAGTGAAATGCTCTTCATAATACTGTAGCCCTTATCTAACTTGTGTCATCTCTGAACCACCAGCACTTGTGCTAGGAACTGGTATTTGCTTGCAGCGTACAGTTATTTTGTGTCATCAAGCCAAGAATGGCATTATGTTCCCTTAGTGAATTGGGCATAGACATGTACACCTACACCTTCAGAACCTGCAACAAACAATGCACAGCAAGTTACTTCTGAATGTCCTACCCTCTATTATATCTTTTATCAGATGCTTCTAAACAACTTTCCTTTTTTATGCTTATATTAACTAGGAGAAGTGAAATGACATTTGTATTATTACAGTCACATCAGTTGTTCTCTTCACTCACATTGATGGACAACTTGCCTGGTATCAGAATGCAATTGTTGTGCACAACTTTCATTCGCCCATGTCTGAATACTGGAGGGGAAGACCGTAGTTGGATGAATTGGAAATTGGACTATTCGCTGGTACAATCTTGAAGACAGATACCAAATTTTTTTTAATTTGATTCAAGCAAGCTTTCCATCAATGTTGCTAGGCCATGTTGCAAAATTGTAGGGAAGAGAACATCTTGTTTGACTGTAACATTATTTTATCATTTCCACTCACAAGTCACCATTTATCAAATCTTGAGACAGCGTGTATACAATCTAAGAGTAGTTTTATCAAAACATAAACTTGAATTTCTCACCAAATTTAATTTTTAATTCAGTAAGTATACACAACTTGCAGTGTTTTTTAGACCAGCTCAGATGTCAATCATTTTGCTTTTTGGCAAACAAATTGAGCACTTCAGTTTTTCAACAGCTATGAAGCTATCAATTTCAGTGAAAATATTTCTAAGGAGCATGCTCAAGCATAGGTAAGATTATTGTGTCCTGTAGGTGAACACACAAAAAAATCCTTAACTTCCCCCATTTTTTTCAAAAATATAGCACCACACAATGAAGACATATAGAATGTAGTTTGTTTTCAAGAGATACTTCAGGGGCACAACGAGCCGTTTTCGAAAAATAATCAATTAATTAATATTCATGAGACAACATTTTCAAGCAGATTTTTGAACTCGAGTAAAGACCCGATTTTGCTGCCGATCTCAAGGTAATCAAATGGTTTCATTTAAACTGGGTCCTAGAAACTGCGTGTGACTTATTTCCAGATCTAATATTCCCCGTGAGGAAAGTGGGAGTACAAGAACAACAACCACTGAAACTCATGTGCTTAACTGTCGAACTAAAAACACCTAACTTCCCCCATTTTCTGTTTCATTCCCGTTAGATAAACGAATTTCAACATGATAGTACTTCCATTTTTCACTAACAACTCTGTGGCACAACGACTAGATTTCGAAAACACATTCTGGCAAGACGACAAGAAATCGGCTTTTAGCATTACAGCAAGGAAGCTCAACGAAAGATCCCACAAAACCCCTTGGAGCGATGTCTCAAAGAGAGACCTACATAAACCAACAACAATTAAAAGCTTACCTTGGCGGATAATTTAACACTTGCCCTTTCAGCTGCTGGCAGAAAGTTAACTTGGGAATTCCACCACAGATCACAAACATCCGCCATATTTTAAGCAATTATTGGATGAGGTTTTTGTGATTTCCAGAATAAACAATGTCGAGACAAGTGGAATCAGGCGAGGCCGTAAGGCCTCGCCTGATTCCACTTGGCGAGACATTGTTTATTCTGGAAATCACAAAAAACGAATTCAATAATTGTTTTATTATACATTGATTGAGTAAAAAAACTTTTTTTTCTGTCAAGCAATTTCTTTTACACAAGCGCCTTGTTAGATAGGGAAAACGTTCAAGTGCTCTAGTCCCATTATGCATTGCGCGCGTAGGATCAAGAATCAGCTAGCTGATTCTTCAAGAATCAGCATGCTGATTCTTGGAGACCCTCAAAGTGCGCGATTTCCAACGTAAAGCGCGCGCTTTTAGCCAATCAGAATCGAGATAGTGAGTACAATGTATAATAACAATCGAAATCCTTGAAAGAGCTGCTTTGCCGAAGCGAATAGCGTAGCAATCCCAAGCTCAAACTGCTCAAATTTCGTTCCCCAAGTACAAATAGTGTTTCTGTTGAAATTCGTTTGTGGTTTACATTACTTATTCCCGCTTAAAAATGGAGAAAATTAACTCGGTCGACACGTCAACAAGCCAGCATTTGCTCAGCTGAAGGCAAATCAGGCCGAACACTGGTGCATCTGCGCATGCGTCACACTGAAAAGTCCCCTGCTTGACTGGACTATAAGTTTCAAATTTCAGGAGATCGGGTCACTTTTAGGCTGATTAAAAGACCTGGAAATCTCACCATTTTGAAAGTTCGCGCGGGATGAAATTCTAATTTTGTACGTCATGAATAGCATTATCTACGAACAGCGAAAATCCAGGATCCAAACATTTTGTTTTCGCGTCGTTGCTTTGGTAGAAAAAGCTACAGGGGATCGTGTTTACCTTCCTAATTTGCACGTTTGGCGAACATAACATGCCAATAAGGATGGCAATGGATAAAACAAAGTGTTATTTGCGTGCGTCGTTTTCTCGCCACAAGACCTACAAAACCGTAAGTTGGAATCAAAGCTCTCTGCACTTTGACAGCGCTCGCTCCTAGGCACTCAAATAGTTTTGAACGTTCTACTTACCTAGACCCTTTAGGTTCTCCCAGGAAACTATGCCTAGCCAGCTCTTTCAAATGGGACTGTTCCATGGTCTTTGAATAAGGGCCAGTAGAACCGGAAATCTGCACAAGAAAGGAGGAAATGCTGTCTTAGTAAGGGAAGCCATCTGAGTGTAGCTAGGGCTACTCAAAATAGCACAACACTTTGCTTTTGCTCTACTCACAAATGGCACTCACATCAATAAATTTAGGGCTGACCGACAAAATGTTGGTCGGTGACTTTCACATGATTTGTCACTGAACCCTAACCGACATGTATGAGAGAACATTTTAGAGAGCTGACATTTGGCCAAATCACTTCATTTCCACTATACAAACATGTAACAGTGGCTGCTACATGGCACAAAACATATTTTTTTGGTCTGCAAATCCTTTATATTTGCTTCATAATGCATTGACTGACTGCAAAAGCTGACTTTATGTCACAATGTCAGACCTCCTGCCATAAAGTTCAGGGTCTAAAAATGTGTGCAGACTTATAAATGGCTGATGAGTTTTTTCCAAATTTCAATTCAATATGAAAATGTATTTTTCTGTTTTAGCTCACTGGCATTTCTAGCAGCATGTCAGAACTACTGAAAGCCAAATGTCAAATAGTCAAGTTGTTGCTAAGGCCATTATATGGCTCAAAATTTGGATTAGAATTTTGACTTGTAAAAATGAGAATGAATATTGTAGTTTGGGGTTTCTTAGAAGCACACAAAGACATAAAATCCCACATCATCTCAAATTGAGTACTTTGAGTTACAAGAAAACAAAGATTTAATACTAGCAAATACATAAATGCCAAACTACCAACACAGCCATTATGACTTAGAAAAATGTGCGATTCATTCTAACACATCTGCATGCTTCAAATTCACAAACTTGACACCAGTTGTGTCTTCTCGCTGCGCATATTTATGCAAAGCAGCGCGTCGTTGACTACGGCCGTCAGCGATTTGTTTACATAGTTTCACGCCTTACAAAGAGCAAACGAAGCGTAATCCGAGACGTTTGAAACGCTAAATCCTAACAACGCGTTATTTGCGTGCGTGGTTTTCTCGCCAAGACCTACAAAAACCGTAAGTTGGAAATCAAAGCTCTCTGCACTTTTTATATAGATGCTCGCTCGCTAGGCACTCAAATAGTTTGGAACGTTCTACTTACCTAGACCCTTTAGGTTCTCCCAGGAAACTATGCCTAGCCAGCTCTTTTAAATGGGACTGCTCTATTGTCTTTGAATAAGGGCCAGTAGAACCGGAAATCTGCACAAGAAAGGAGGAAATGCTGTCTTAGTAAGGGAAGCCATCTGAGTGTAGCTAGGGCTGCTCAAAATAGCACAACACTTTGCTTTTGCTCTACTCACAAATAGCACTCACATCAAGAAATTTAGGGCTGACCGACAAAATGTGACTTTCACATGATTTGTCGCTGAACCCTAACCGACATGTATGAGAACATTTTAGAGAACTGAAATTTGGCCAAATCACTTCACTTCCACTATACAACAATTCCTACAACATGTGACAGTGGCTGCTACATAAAAGGCACAAAACAGATTTTTTTGGTCTGCAAATCCTTTATATTTGCTTTATAATGCATTGACTGACTGCAAAAGCTGACTTTATGTCACAATGTCAGGTTTTGTCTCCTGCCATAAAGTTCAGGGTCTAAAAATGTGTGCAGATTTATAAATGGCTGATGATTTTTCCCAAATTTCAATTCAAGAAGAAAATGTATTTTTCTCTGTTTTAGCTCACTGGCATTTCTAGCAGCATGTGTGTGGAGTGTAGTTGCTAGGCAAATGTTTAGGTTACAACTAACGCTGTCGTATAGCGTTCTCGTAGCGATTTAGACCGCCAAAATACAGGCAGGTTAGTTTTAAGCTATTTAACATGATTTCTGCAGATTGTTTTAGCAAAAACCAAAAAATCGAAAAACACTCTAAAAATCACTTAGGTCGTTATTGAAGCGAGCCCTTCATCGGAGGTCGAGGTCAGTATTTTCAAGGCCGAGGTCACGGTATTTCACGATCTGGACCGACCCCAAGCCGGTAAATAATAAAGTTATTTTTTTTGCTTTCACTGAAACAGCATAAAACTTCACAGAAATTAGCGCGCGCGCGATTCATCCGCCGGACCCGGGGTCCGAATCGTTAGGATTCCGGACCGCTCGCGAGCCAATCAGAGCGCGCGATTTGATGGATACCGGACCGCTGAAAAAATAGTTGTATATTTGTTGTTGCTTTCCAATGTACAACAACAACATTTCAATAACTAAGACGCAAATTGAAGGGCATATCATGATTATATATATTGTGACTATGATCCAGGGACGTCAACCCCAGGACTTCAAAAAACTGGACACGGCCTTGAAATGGCGAAAATTTCCTGCACTTCCTAGGAGAAATACAGTATATACGGCAGTCGTCTTTAATTTTTCTTGTCGTCAAGGGTTGTCGTCAAGGTCAAAGTACTTTAACTAATACTTTTGGGGGTTGGGGGTCTCTACTATATTAACTTGGTAGAAATGGCCATTTCAGATCCTGAATTCATAACTTATTGCCTCTTTGACTTATTCAACGAAAACCATGCTTCGCCTTCGGCGACGCTAGTTTCCCTTTCGTAAACCATCGTTGCCTTTAGAACGGTCGTTGCCATTTCTCTGAACGGTCGATGCCTTTTCAGAAAGGTCGTTGCCATTTCTGATCCCTTGGGATAATTAGTAATTATCATTCATATAGCTTCGTTATATAGATGCTAATAAAAGATAGTACAAATCCAATTAAAAAGCTCCTCCAACCCAGCGAATTCATTCGTAGCGCACTGGTTAGGGTTTGGGTTAGAAAGGTCGTTGCCATTTCTGATCCCTTGGGATAATTAGTAATTATCATTCATATAGCTTCGTTATATAGATGCTAATAAAAGATAGTACAAATCCAATTAAAAAGCTCCTCCAACCCAGCGAATTCATTCGTAGCGCACTGGTTAGGGTTTGGGTTAGTAATCGGTTTTTACCGGTTAGGGTTTGACCAGAATGTGAGCGCAGCGACTGATTTTGTCATAATTTTGTTTGACATGATTGCAGTTGGATGTCATTTTGCTGCTAACAAAGTTAAATTGCAATGGTGAATTCAAAACTGTTGCTGCATATTACAAAATCTGAACAAACAGGTAGACAAAGTTCAGTTGCACCGCCATCCTCCTCCTTGTTGTCGTTGTCGCAGCTTAAGGTCCTCTTTTGTTAAATAGGCAGGCACATGTCACACGTAATGAAGTTGTTGTTGTTTTCATTGCTTGATGTAATATTGTAGAAAAATAACTCTCCTGACCAGTTCACTATACACTACACTCTCAAATTCTTGATTCTTGAATCCGCACTGAATGACCTTTTAGTACTTGTGTAAGTAAAACTCTAGGAAAATACTCTTGTGAACATCTACAGGTCTTTAAGATTCATTGTTCTTTGTCTGTGTACTCACGAGGTCAACAAAACTCAGACAGAGCACAATAAATATTCAGACTCGTATTAGATGTTCCTGATAATTTACTTTGGTATGGGAGTTTACTGACAACAAGCCCTAAGGGGCCAACCATTTGACTTTTGAGGGGAGGGGTTGATGATTTTATTTTTAGCCCAGGGTTTCTCTTGTGATGACGTGCAGGATCTTTTCTTTCAAATCATCCTTTGTGCATAATTTTTGAGGTTATCGTTTGTCATTGTTTTATGTTTCTTTTTGCCTTCTAACATAAGTTATTTTAGTATATCTCAATGATAAAAAGAGATTTTTAAAATCTTATGTCTGAGCCTTTTTGCCACTTGTTTCTGCAGCCCTCAATCACACAATGATAAGCTACATGGGAGCCATAACACTAAAACCTACAATCTTGGACAAAACCTGTAGAGAAAATTACTGAAATCGCTTCTTTTTTCGCTTTACTCCTGTCATTTCACCTCCCCCCTCTCCCCCGAAGCAATGTTGCAAGGAACGTGTCGAGGGATGGACGCCCTTCATAACCAACATTGATTTAGGGGGAGGGGGGATAAACGGGGCCTTAAGTTAGGTCGAAAACTCAAAAGGTAAGTGGTATTAACATTTTCTCTACCCTTTTGTCCAAGATTGTAGGGCCATAGCAAGCAAGGGTGGATCTAGGGGGGATTAGGGTGGCTAGCCACCCTCCTTGTTCTCATATTAGCCGCCCCCTTGGTCTGAACTCTGTAGTATATCCTTTGTACTAGCCACCCCCCTTCTTAACGGTCTGCATCCGCCACTGAGCCAGCCTCCAAAAACTGGGAACACTCTGCATATTAAAAACACAAGGGGGTTTTTAGGGAAAGTTAAAACTCTTTTGCGTGAAAATTTAGAGCCCAGCAATTGTGATGAAATTACCGCATGCAGGGTGCAAAATTGCACAAGATTTTTTTCTACTCTTTTCTGGGGAACGTACCTTGCAGGATGTTTTTTTAAATCATCCACCCCATCCCCGGCCCATCAAAAGTTAAATCGTCGGCCCCTAATGCCCTTGCATTGAGAGGTACATAAATATAGCTAATCGGAGCAATGAGAAATTTTCAAAACAATGCCCCTATACAAATTGTGACTAACTTTCAAGAGCTCTTGAAATGCTACCTAAATCTTTCGGGTCAAAGAATCGAAAGTAGGTGTCCTCAACCGGGGGGAGGGGAGGGGGGGGTATGGTTTGTTATTGCCAAAGCCCAGATGCATGGCACGGAGAAATGGACATCAGTTTAGATATGATTTCTCACTCGCGCCCGTTAAAGGAATTTGTAACTAACAAAACTAAAACTCTTGACTGTCAAGTGTTTTTTAAATGCCACCTAATCCAGAGTTAAATACGACAACTCGCCTTCATAACTGGACACTTCGTCTTGATGAAATGCATCGCATATAGAAGCTCAGCCTCGAGGTCGCATCACACTACATCCACTGCAACATGTGAATTTAACGATGAATCTCGCAACTTTTACAGCTAAACTGTCAACATTAGACACATTCTATAAATTAAAACTCTATATTATTCGCATAGCACTGAAGTTTATAATAAAGTCTTCTATCTTACCTCCCAAAAGCCTGAATTTCGTTCACTGATTTCTTTGGCTGTTCATTTCGAGCGCGCGCCCCCAGTGTTGGTATGTGCGGACTGTCAAAAACACTTCCTATGGGGTGGGGGGAGGGTGAGCAAAACCGCATGATTGCGTGAAAGAGCGAAACATTGAATTTGTTATTTGATTTTCTACACGGTACTTCTAACAGCATGACAATTTTTCTCTGTTCTATACATGTATGTGTTTGCGCTCTAATCTATAAAAGACTTTGGTTCCGTTCCCACGCTTGAAACTCACACTTCGCGGGTAGCCTGTATCCTCCCATCGCTCCAGTCCCAAGTGGCGCGACCTCCAATTCAAGATGGCGGCGTACGCGGGCTGAACAAACGGCGAGCGAGTTTCTGCGAATTTTCCACGAACAATGCCCTAAAAAAACCTCTGAAGTTATCAACATCTTCTCTTATTAACTCTAGGAAGGCTTTCGCTTGATTTCTAGAACAATTAGTGGCTCTGAAATGTCCTGAAGGTATGTTTTCGTCTTGTATAGTGCAGCCGCTTGGTGCAAAATTGTTCAGTTTTATGGCAAAGCTACCAAATTTGGCACAAATAATGCTAACCACCCATAGCTTAATATTACATATGGCCCCACCCGGGGTCCGCCCTGGATCCATCCCATAATTTCAGTTTTAGACGCGGACGGTGTAATTTGCAGGTGTGCAGGTGCAGGTGTGCAGGTGCGGGTTTGCAGGTGCAGGTGTGAATGTGTCTATAAATAGTCTATAATCTATGTACAGTTATATTGATTCCAACTAACCAATTTTCCCCAGTTCGTCACCGAGTACAGGGCAGTCAAGAGCCGTGAGCAGTCCGAGCGCCAATGCTGTTTTTTCATCAAAGTCGTTTTTGTTTGATACTTCACAGGAGTGGGGCTACCTTTCATCGAACGTTTCTTAGCTTAGAAAGAACAGAAACATCGACAGTGAAGCATCGAAACGCGGCCGAGTGACGGCCATTTTGTTTTGTTTACACAGGCAACCCACCTTAACATGATAAGGTGGGTAGCCTGTGTTAACAAAATGGCTGAATCTCGGCGGCGTTTCAATGTTTCTCTCGCAATAGGGCTAGTATGCTGACTGTGCTTTCTAAGCTAAGAAACGTTCGATAAAAGGTAGCCCCATTCCTGTGAAGTATCAAACAAAACGACTTTGATGAAAAAAAACAGCATTTGGCGCTCGGACTGCTCACGGCTCTTGACTGCCCTGTACTCGATGACGAACTGGGGGAAAATTGGTAAGTTGGAATCAATATAACTGTACATAGATTATAGAATATTTATAGACACATCCACACCTGCACCTGCACACCTGCACCTGCAAACCCGCACCTGCACCTGCACCTGCACACCTGCAAATTACACCGTCCGGTTTTAGACGCCGGTAAGGTTGCTCATTGAAAAATGTATGTATCTGTCTATTTTAAAGATTTTATGTGTATATCCTTCCATTAACCCCAAAGAATGTGGTTGTTACAAAATATCCCATAATTTTTACTTTTAAGGTGGCTTGGGAGAAAAAAATAAAATAATTATTAACAAAATCTTGCAAGGCGTATTATCTACATGCTAGAGCCACCAAAATTCCCACAAAAAACACTAACTATTCAAAGATTTAATCGACGCATGGCTCCACCAGGGATCTGCCCTGCATCCCATAATTTCAGTTTTAGCTGTCGGTTAGGTACTCATAAAAAATGTATTGATCTGTCTATTTCGCAAATTTTGTGCTTACATCCTTTCATTCACTCCAAGGAATGTGGTTGTTACAAAATATCCCATAATTTTAAATTTTAAGGTGGCTCGGGAAAAATACTAAATAATTATTCATAAAGTCTTGCATGGGTATTTTTTACATGCTAGAGCCACCAAAATTCGCACGAGCAAGAATAACTATACAAAATTAAATCGACACATGGCTCGCCCGGGATCCGCCCTGGTTCCATGCTATAATTTGATTTTAAATTGTTAAGGTGGCTCATAAGAAAAATAAGTGGATATGTTTGTTAATTATACAAATGTAATGTTGATGTCATTACTTGTGCGATAAAAGGTTTAAGGGATTGAAAACATCCCATAATTTTGTAAAGTTAACGATAGAGTAAACCTTCGAGACAACATGATGACAATTGTTTTGTTTTTGATTAGTCAATAAGTACTAAGAGTAAAAACTTCTATATTCACAAAAAAATTTGAGTTAAACTGTCTTGTATTTCACAGAGAAAAACAAAAAAACATTTTCCCCTCTACCAGAAACATATAACTTAGTTGAAACAAGCAACGGTGAACCAAGCTGCAGATTATTCGTAGCGAGTTTATGACCATATATCTGGTGAATAACGAACTCTCGCCTGCTTGCCCAACCAGGTTTTCTCTTGATAATATTTCATGTTTTCGCTTCGAATAAAGTAGACAATAGTGGTAAGTGATAATATACTAACATTTAACATCTTGAAGTCCTTCAACAACATTTTCAAAATCAGTTCAATTATTGATTCTGCGAATATTTCGCAGCTTAGCACTAAAGCAATGTATGTTTGTTACACGTTTCAACTCACTTATATGTTTCTGCCTGTACTTCCTTACAAGATTCAGGGGTTATAATCTTTAATCCTGTTTATACTATGTTGAGGAGGCAAAAGCCTTCGACGTACGCTGCAGTCATCTTTGGGGTTACTTTGCCCATTACATTTCATACGAAAACCTTTGAGATTGTCTCAAGTTTTTTTAGCCACGCTACCACCAAAGCAGAAGCACGTCATAAAATCTGAGCGCAATAATACTTTCCTGCGAACACTACAAGAAAATATACCAAATATTATTGTTTTCCTACCCTCCTGAAATGGTATATTCGTTCATTTCAAAACAGGTGGGCAATCGTTTAGCTCAAGACAACAATTTAGTTTCCACACTTCATTTGTCTAGTAAAAGTTTATAAAATCTAGCAGATCTAGAGGTTACGGAGATGGAGAATCTATCTGTTTCCATATCTGTTTTTGTCCTTTTTGTGTTTTAGAATAGTGATTAGCAGCTGCATTTACGTTATCTAAAGCATTGAAATTGCATTTATGATAACAAAGTTTTTTTTTCGTTTAGACACCTTACATTTACGGACTACCTTCGGGGTACTTTTTTGGTTAAAATGGCATAATTTCACATAAAAAATGGACGTATCTTTACAAGTGATACCTCATTTTAAAGCTTATATCCTGGGCTAAACTATGGTATATAATTTGTTTATCAAACTTTTTTATGGAGTTCCCTTTCCGATGCATCAGTTCAACTTTTTAGAGTTACAACCTCGCCAGTATTTGCTATTTTCATTCATTGACCCCATATTAGCGTTGACTAAGATTCGATTTCCTTTTCAAGAATGTTTCTACATTCTGGCTCTAAAATCGGCTCTTTTTAAAATTTCAAAAATCCCCGACATGTTTTTTTTTAGAACGCACTTAAGTTCATGGTAAAATGTTTTCAGGGATGGAGCGGAAAGTTAAAACATGTAAAAAGGAAAAACATAGTTTAAATGTTTGGTAAGTTACTATTCTTTGTTCGATTTAGGTGGCTGTAGCACATATTTTCTCCCGAGCCACCTTTAAAGTAAAAAGTATGGGATATTCTGTAACAACCACATTCCTGGATGCTAATGAAGGGATATACGACTTAAAATTGCATAAAAAAACAGATACGTACATTTTTTAAAGACTTTATTTATCATTATTGTTTTTCTCCCGAGCCACCTTAAAAGTAAATATTATGGGATTTCTTGTAATAACCACATTCCTTGTAGCTAATGAAAGCATAAAACTTGCAAAATAAACAGATAAGTACATTTTTAATAAGCAACCTTACCGACCGCTGAAACTGAAATTATGGGATGCAGGGCGGATCACAGGTGGAGCCATGTGTCGATTTAATCTTTGGATAGTTATTGTTCTTTGTGGGAATTTTGGTGGTTCTAGCACGTAGATAATACCCTTGCGAGAATTTATTAATGGTTATTTTATTTTTTCTCCCGAGCCACCTTAAAAGCAAAATTATGGGATATTTTGTAACAACCATATTCCTCGGAGCTAATGGAAGGTTATACACATAAATGTTTTGAAATAGACATATATCTACATTTTTCAATGAGCAACCTTACCCGCGTCTAAAACTGAAATTATGGGATGGATCCAGGGCGGACCCCGGGTGGGGCCATATGTAATATTAATCTATGGGTGGTTAGCATTATTTGTGCCAAATTTGGTAGCTTTGCCATAAAATTGAACAATTCAGCAATTTTTCTGCACAAAGCGGCTGCACTAGTAAGGCAGGGGTCGCACTTGGCAAAGTTTTCAAGTTTGCCACAGAATTTCGCAGCAAAAAAAGTGTTTTGCTCCAAAGATTATTGTGGTCGCACTAGCGTGAAATAATTTGCCGCCGTTTTGTTATTTCTGCTTCTGTCTAGGCTTTTTATTTGATTGACAGCTAATTCTTTTCCCTGCTAGCAGAGGCCTCTATTCTCTGCATTTCGCTGGCTGAGGTTCGCGAGGAAAAGAGACCTCTGCGCTGGGTCGAAACTCGCTTTGTTTTGCCGCGGTGCACAACCTTGGACGGTTTGCTGACCGTTTCTTGCAACCTCGTCCCCAGGGTCTTCTCGGTCGTTTTTCAAAATGGCGGTTAGCTCAGAGAAGACCCTGGGGGAGGCTGAGTCACGTGACCATTTCGAAACAAAGGACAAACCTCATTCTCATGTCCTCAAACAATAGTCACGTGACTCAGCCTCCCCCAGGGTCTTCTCTGGAGTCAACCGCCATTTTGAAAAACGACTGAGAAGACCCTGGGTACGAGGATGCGTTTCTTGACCCCACTATATGCGCACGCATAGCTACAGACGTTTTCCGCTGGGGGGCTCAAATAATAACAGCGGAAAACGTCTGTAGATATGCGTGCGCATATAGAGGGCTCAAGAAATGGTCAGCAAACCGCATTAGGAAATAACTTTTCTAGCAAATTCTGATCGCAAAGTCAGAAAAGTTTGCCATAAGTGCGACCCCTACCTAAGTTTTTTGTAGAAAGTGCACTGTCGAACTGAATAATGTCGAATTATAGGGGCGGCAGTATAAAATGCAGACCAGAAATTAGCCGGCAGGTTGACAATCCCAGGGGGGGTACTTAGATATAAAAATGATGGGGGGGGGGGGGGGGGGGGGGGGGTCCGACAGAGCTCCAAATTTCATACCCCAAAAAATACTAAGCCATAAATGTTATACCAAAAAAATACCTGATCCCAAAATTTGATACCCAAAAAAATGTAAAGGTTTGTTTGAGAATTCAAAACCAAATTATCTCCACTCTAATTTGTATCACAATATTTACGACGACTTCGGATTGTTTCCCCAAAGATCATGAATCCGTAAATCCGGATTAATCACAGGCAGACCAGACGAATTATTAGTAAATAAAGTTGGCTCATTTGCCTCCAAACGTCTCATGAGTTGTGTCTTGGGGAGAATTAGAACCCTCTGAGCTGTTTCTGGCCTTCCCATGGTTCATAAAAAAATTCACTCACTCTCAAATGGAAGGGGGAGCGAGTGAAATTTTACATTTTGTGCAAAAGTGATAGCAAAATTTTGTTTTAAAGATGTTTAAAGAGGAAAAAGGGGGTTCACTGTAGCTGGAATATTATTAAAAGTATTAACACAAATAAAGATCACAATATATGTTAAACTATTGCTAAATGGCACCTCCTACTGTCCTCCAAGTTGATATTCCTCACATGAATATTTTAAAAGTTATGACCAAATTATATTTATAGAAAATACATTTCAACTTTTTGTAGAGTCACCTTAATAAAGGGGGTCGCTTAATAGGTACTACTGTATAGGCAACTTTCTATAATGGCATCTGTATTGTTTTCTTAACCTGCTATAGATGAAGGGACACCATCAGTAGCTTTCTGGCTGAGGAAAGCCACTATGGGCAGGTGGATGCCCCCAACAGGAAATACCTCAATAGACCTCCTCGGCTTGGGCGTAATGTTGTCCCATTTCAGATCACGTGGCATTCATATGAATAATCTTTCTTTGTCTGGGCTGCTTCCATATTCATATATCCTTCGGTGCGTAGCAGAAAAACAAAGAAAGAATACTCATGGGAATGCCACGTGATCTGAAATGGGCAAAACAAATGGGCAAGCCGAGGAGGTCTATTCAGATTTCAGTGCAAGGAGGTAAGGAGATATCCACATGTGAAATAGGTTCAATCCATTTTAGAAAAGGCAGATGTGATTGTCTTGCTTTGTCTAAAGCCGGGGAAATACGAGGCACAAAATCCCTCAACTTGTCGCGCAACATTGCTGCGTTGCAAGTCTAATGTTTGTTGCTCGTTTTTCATCAAATTCACAACTTGTCGCGCAACATTTATTTTGATGATCACACATGCGAGACCAAGGCGAATTTGGCCCCTTAGCACTTCATTTCTATTGACCAACCCAATTGAATCGTAGGCAAAATGTTGCGCGACAAGTTGTGTGTTTGATGAAAAAACGAGCAACAAAGCCAGAATTTGTGTCTCAAAGTAGACCCGCGTTCTACTTCGCGCAACAAGTTTTCACAACCTGCAACAAATGTTTTTGTTGCGCGACAAGTTGTGGCGCGAGATGAAAAACGCGCAACATCGATCATCAACTTGCAACGCAACGATGTTGCGCGACAAGTTGAGGGATTTTGTGCCTCGTATTTCCCCAGCTTAAACCTCGTGCACACCGGCGACATAATGACATAAGGACGTTATATTGCAATGAAAAATGCATTGGAAAATAGTTGAAATAATCAGTATTTTCCATGGATCATCATTAGATTACTTCACCAAAGCAATCTTATGTTATCTTTTGTCGACTTTAACTTCTTGAAACCACTAAATTTGTTGCGTGATATTTTTCTTATGTCATTAGCTGTATTCACACTAGAGACGAGTTTCCCGTCTGAGACGAGTTTCTCGCCTTGAATATGGTTCCAGTTCTTCTGTGCTCACATGAAAACAATTTTTTTGAAGGAAAATGCTTAGACAGAAAACAAGCAAGTGTTTCTGAGCAGAATTGACATAAAGCAGGAGTTTTTTTCTGACGAGAAACTCATCTCAGACGAGTTTTCCGTCTCTAGTGTGAATACAGCTATTATGCAGCAAGTGTGCACCAGGCTTAATATGAAAATAACTCCAATGACTAAAATCAAATTATTCCTTTCGAAACCTCCAGACTACATCGATGCCACAATGCATAACAAATATGTTGTTTAAAAAGCTCTCGTGAAAGGTAAAAATTCAAAAACCCATAATATGACTTTTTTCCTGAAATTCATTTAATACAGTCCTAAAGTATAATTCTAAAACCTGAAATGATGCGTCAGCTGTTTTCCTAGGATTCAATTGTCATTTCTGTTGTACTGCCCGCCACACATTTACTGTAATTTAATTAGCTTTACAAGCTTTTTCTCTAATACTTAAATGTTAGGTCAAATTTTCACCTTCGCGAAGCTCTGACGTCCTCGATTGAAGATATCGGCATCAAATTTTCTGTGTCATTAGACAATGATACTAGTTAAAACAACCGTGTTAGGGAATTATTTTTTTTACTTGAAAAGGATTTGATGAGAAATTTGCGATCACAAATTGAAAAAAAATTCGACTTTCAACTTCGCGAACTAATATTTTCGTAAATATGCAAGATATAAAAAATCGCTGACACAGTTTTGCAGTTCATTTCTCCTACAAAGTGTGAAATGTGCAACAAACCGCTAATGTTCTGGAGCTTCTCAAGTAAACCAGGTAGTTTTTATTCGGGGTCTTATGAAAATACAAGAAAAAATCAAACTTCACTAAACTAAACAACTTCATAAGATAGAGCAATCTTTAGCTTTGAAACGATATATAGCTGATTATCATAGCATAAATTATTGCGACACGACGATAATTTTTTCAAAGACAACCCTCATGGGTTTACACAGAGCTTAAAATTTAATTTCTAAGACATAAAACCTGAATGCTTTATCTGTCGGAGTACAGAACTTATGACATGGACCTTTTGTTGTGAATGATGAAGTTGTAGATTGCTATGTTGCCAGTGCTTGTTGTCTTATAGAGAACCGCTTAAAAAATTGGCTTAGGGGAACTCGTTGTGTACAACCTTACATGACTACAGTATCTTCTTTTATTCTCCTCCGTTCTAAGAACAAAATAGATAAATGTTGTTACGTTCGACCTTGAAAAGAACCTGGACACCCAAATCTACAGCGTCAGGATTTTGTCGGCAGTTGACAGTCCACAACCTTGGGTTAGTGACGGCATCTCTGGCCAAGGGTACGTGTACCTTTGGTCAGAGCTTGACTCGAAGAGAGGCTTATCGAAAGTTGCGTCAATTGTGAATACGTACATCACAGAGAATAGGTTAGTTTCCGGTAAGTTTCTTCTCCACATGACGTCTCAGGCTCTTGACAATGACTATCTGACCACAAAAACTTTGGGTCAAGTTTTGAAAATAATTATATTATTTGTGCTTTTTTCCAGAACTGGAGAAGGCTTTAATAGCATATTCAGACAGCTGTTGGGGACAGGTATGTATGAGTAAAAGCCATTGGATACAAATATACCTGATTTACCACTGTATGCATTGCTACGCGACATCAAATTCAATGTTGCGATGCACGTAGGCCCTGTAACACCTCCATTCTGGTCACGTTGTTTATCTCTGCGAGATTTTATCCAATCAACACCAAATTTTAAATGTAAAGAGAACTCATCGAGCTTACAAACTTGTTCTTTTTAGAATTTTTTTGGGAAAATGACGTCATCAAATGCTCATTAAAATTCAGCAATCAAAATTTGCCATTTTTGAGTGCGCCAAATGAAAGATCCCATCACGCTGGGGCCAACCACCCCCCTAAATGAGTCATCAAAAGTGACCAAAAATCAAATCTCGCCATAACTTTCTACCCCTTGTGTCTAATTTTACCAAACTTCGTACATTGGATGACATTATGAAGAAAACATTTCTCATGTATTGAGTGGTCACCATGGTGATTGTGACGTCACTGGCGTTAACTTATTTATTGGACCATTTTTCGTAATGTTGAATCTGCTTGTTTTTGTAGCGGCAATGATAGATTTCAACAAGAAAAGCTAAAAGTCGAAAACCGTTTGCTTTTAGGATTTATATTAGCTGAGTTATGATTTTTCATGATTTGTATAAGGTTGGATCTACCTTAACAGTTGAAAAAGTTTACAAAATAATTAATTATTGCACGGTAACATCATTGCACATACAAATATCTTAGTATATAGGTTATACTAGTTGACTACAAAATAATTTCACACATTTCCACTTTCGATCATCTATTTTCGTGTTTAAAATCCAAAAGATGTATACTCATGACGTAATAGATTATGACGTCACAATATAACAATGCCTTATATCTTCGCTCTAAGGACGAAATTCAAAATTTCAAAATCATACGATTTTAGATACCATTTTACTTGACACTTAACAACAAAAAATCGGTTCAATTGACTAAAAACTGAAAAAAAAATTACCAGTGAGTTTGTTTTCCCATACATTTGCTACTGTAACAAAAAAGGTAGGGGAGGGGAGGGGGTCATTATTTGAAATGCTAGACCTCAGCTATTTGTTATGCTATCTACAAACGGTTTTCGGTTTTCAACATCTCTTGCTAAGGTGTATCATCGCCATTACAGACATAGTGCATATTCCATTCTTAAAAATGATCAAACGATTGCGCAATCTCTGGTGAGGTCACAAAGCATCATACTGACGTCAAAAGCAGTGGAAAATATTTGTCATCGTAATGTTATCCTATCTACCAAATTTGGCCAAAATAGCCTCAGAGGATAGAAAGTCATGTTGAGTCAAAGTTTGAATGACGCATTTTGGGGGGTGGTTGGCCCCAGCGTGATCTAGCAGGCATCATAATTGAAAACCATTTTACAATATCTTATTTCCTTCTGGAGATATGATGTTTTGAAGTTTGGAATAACCGCCATTTTGTTACTAAAAATAGAACAAAATGGCGGAAAATCGAAACTTTGAAAGCCCATAACTTCTCAATGGATTAAGCTATCTCAAAACAATTTTCAAATTTAAAGCCTACTTATTTAGATCTTTGATTTCGTACTCTCAGAAATGACCAATTGCGATTTTGAAATTTGAATGAAAATTCATGACGTCATTTTTCCGCCAAAAACCGTTAAATTGAAATTTCTAAAAAGAACGAGTTTGTAAGCTCAATGAGTTCTCTTTACATTTTAAATTTGGTGTTGATTGGATGTAAACTCGCAAAGATATAAGAACGTGACCAAAATCGAGGTGTTATAGGGCCAGCGCGTGATGGGCAATTTTAGCTGTCAAAAAGCCAAATCGCTGGATTCGGCTACTTACTGGGTCAGCATTGATTGCAAAAGCAACTACGTTTTAAAGGGGTACTGTTATGGTCTGTCATTATTTGGGGTTGTTTTAAGTAGCTTAAAATGCAGTTAAATTTACAAGAGCAAAATAATCATCTACGTTTGTTAAATAACCGTTCAGCTGCTACAATCTTTGCCAAAAAGGTTTGGACCGTTTTGAGAAGTTTGTATTTCTCGTCGGTTTAGGGAATGTTCTCAAATTGTGTTACCCCTCCGCTCCCCCACTCAATGTTGGTACTTATTTTGAACGTTCAGATTGCGGGCTTCAAAATGCCGAGACAATTCATCTCACTGATATCAACATTGAAAGGGGAGGGGGGCGAATACTGTGTAGTGCTAATAGTGAGATATCTGGATGATCAGACTCCAGGTTTCAGACTTCAGACTCCATTCAGATTCAGAATCGGACATTTCGCAAAGCATGAGTATTCAGAGAATGAAGAACTATTCAAGTGTTGCTAAAGCACGAGAACGCGAGCTAGGATCTGAGAACTAAATTTCGCGTGAATAATGCTTCTAGAACAATGGCCTAAGGGCAAAGTCACTCGCCGAGGCCCGTAATTTCTCGGGCATTTTATTTAGTGCTAAATATTCAAAATTCTATAAAACAGTTGGATTTGTATAAAAACACAAGTATTATACGGGATTATTTTCGTAAAGCTTTATAGTATTTACCAAAACGTTTCTAGATCAGGGGTGATATGCACCCTTTTTGCCCCGCTTTTTCAACTTACTCAAACATTGTGCAAGGATCGTCAAAACAAAGGAAAGCGTTAGCGATGGTGACCTCAGACTCCAAGACCTGTTATGTGTGAATATAGCACCTTCTTAAATGATCGACAGTGCTCGAGGGACTCAATAAAACTCTCCAAGCAAAACTTTGACAAATTATTGATGGAGATATTTCGGTTGAAATTTTGTAGGTCTAACCGTTGATTAAAACACCAATGGTATAGACTAGATCGGCTAACGCTGTTCACATGTTGTTTCCACCCAATTCAGTATGTACACTTGTCGATACCAATAATCCAGAATCCTTCGAGTCGTAGTTCCTTTTGTTTGCCTCAGTAACACCATTATCTTGCAGCTCCCAAAGGACCTCAAACGTTTGAATAAGTGGTATCAATATGTTATAAGGGGAATTGTGTATTGTCAAAATTTTCTCACTCGACCGACTGCACGAGTGTATGTGCAGAACTAGCAAAAGTATCCACCGAAAGGAATCATCACATGATCTGAATTGGGTGGCAACAAGATTTAAACACCGTTAGCCGATGTTCAATCATACTTGTCAGGAGATCAAATAAACCGAATAGGTTTGTTTTGCAATGGATCGAGGTGTCTGCTTTGAATGGTTTCGGGTGTGGCTTAGATTGCCTTCGGGACAGTTTATTTATATGTATTATCTTTATACAAAATATATCCAGCAAGGGCACAATCAAAACACAAATCAAGCTTTTACCCTCTGTTTCACTTTGCTCAAACAGTGTGCAATGAAGTCAAAGAAAATGATAGCGTTAGCGATCGTGAATACCTGCCCCAAACTCCAAGACCCGTTATGTATAGCACATTCCCAAATGATAGTGCTCTTTCTTTTTATATATCTAGCTAGGGCGCACATAAAACTTTTACCCCAAATCAAGCTTTTTATCCCTCTTTTTTCAACTTAAAGATCGTGCAATGAAGTCAAAACAAAAGATAGCGCTTGTGACTACCTGCTCGTAGCCCCAAGACCTGTTATGTCTGAGGGTTTACAACATATGTTAGAGTTAAAGAGCCCGTGTCAGCCATTCCTTTGTTTGTTTTCGTTCGATATTAGAATATTAGAAGACGAATTACGTGTAAAAATATCTAGATAAACATCTAAAAACAAAGTTTCAGATTTGATTTACTAAATTCAATCGAGAAAATTGCTCTATATTCTATAAATCAGCCGATGGAAATGGATGCTTTCTCAGACTTGGTATGTTGCTATGGTGTCAAAATGGCGGCTTACACAGGCTCTTTAATTACCGAGATTCTAGGCAATAACCCAAATACATCCCAAGGGCCGTAGGCGGACAAACGGTCCTTTGTGGTACAAGTGAAGATGTTCTCGGAAATGGTGTTTTGTGGCGTTCAACGGGATTCGCATAAAAGGATAATCAGGAGCAAATATTAGGAGTTAGACAGATAGTCATATAGATGCATGAACTGAGATTATTGGATGTTGAAGTTATTCTCAGGGTAAGTGTATGGATTTGAATTCACTAGGTAAATGTTTGGGTTGATAATTGAATTAGTCATTAAATGAAGTCTAGATAAATATAAGGCTTATTATAGATTCATAGGTAAGTATCTACCTATTTACCTATGAATCCATAATGAGCCATATATTTACCTAGAAATTTAATTCAATTCTATTGATCAACTCCGACCTTTCCCTGGATTAAATTCAAATCCCTTCCCGATTAGTTTGTTGGGAGTCAAGGAATTCAATCCAGGAAATATTTAAATCCAAGTCTCGTTCCAATTTTAAAAAAGCTTCTAACCAATTCCCTTCTGGACAAATATGAAAATAAGCTTTATCACTTTCTATAACTGAATTTCCTCTCATTTATATTCAACCAGTGCATTTTAGTATAGATCATTAGCATAGAAGAGCCTCTTTGTTGGAATGCTAATAAGCAATTAATATTATTATTATTATTATTATTATTATTATTATTGTTTGTTCCTTGTTCTTTATTAGCCGTATTCACACTAGAGGACGGAAAACTACTCGTCATGACGGGTCTTTCGTCTCACGAGTTTTCCGTCTGATGTGAATTCAGACGATTTCCCATCAATAATCTCTCGTCCCGGTTTCACACTAAGATTTCCCATAAAAAATCCGTTTGTTTCCGGATATATCGAGGTAACTGTTGCTGATTAAAAAACCGCGGTAAGGTTTGTTTCGCGATATATCGAGGTGTCTGTTGCTGTTTAAAAAAACCGCGGTAAGGTTTGTTTCGCGATATATCGAGGTGTCTGTTGCTGTTAAAAAAATCGCGGTAAAGTTTGTTTCGCGATATATCGAGTTGACTGTTGCTGTTTAAAAAAAACCGCGGTAAGGTTTGTTTCGCGACATATCGAGTTGACTGTTGCTGTTAAAAAAAAAACCGCGGTAAGGTTTGTTTCGCGACATATCGAGGTGTCTGCGACATATCGAGGTGTCTGTTTCTGATTAAAAAAAAATGCGGTAAGGTTTGTTTCGCGATATATCGAGGTGTCTGTTGCTGATTAAAAAAACCGCGGTAAGGGTTGTTTCGCGATATATCGAGTTGACTGTTGCTGTTTAAATGGTTACCGGGTGTGGCTCAGATTGCCTTCGGGGCAGTTTCTTTATATGTATTATCTTTATACAAAGTACATCCAGAAAGGGCACCATCAAACCTTCAAAAGCTTTTTACCCCTCTTTTTCAACTTACTCAAACATTGTGCAAGGAAGTCAAAACAAAGGAAAGCGTTAGCGATGGTGACCTAAGACTCTAAGACCTGTTATGTGTGAATATAGCACCTTCTTAAATGATCGACAGTGCTCGAGGGACTCAATAAAACTCTCCAAGCAAAACTTTGACAAATTATTGATGGAGATATTTCGGTTGAAATTTTGTAGGTCTAACCGTTGATTAAAACACCAATGGTATAGACTATAGATCGGCTAACGCTGTTCACATGTTGTTTCCACCCAATTCAGTATGTACACTTGATACCAATAATCCCAGAATCCTTCGAGTCGTAGTTCCTTTTGTTTGCCTCAGTAACACCATTATCTTGCAGCTCCCAAAGGACCTCAAACGTTTGAATAACAAAACGAATTCGAAGAGAATTCTGTTAGTAAGTGGTATCAATATGTTATAAGGGGAATTGTGTATTGTCAAATTTTCTCACTCGACCGACTGCACGAGTGTATGTGCAGAACTAGCAAAAGTATCCACCGAAAGGAATCATCACATGATCTGAATTGGGTGGCAACAAGATGTAAACACCGTTAGCCGATGTTCAATCATACTTGTCAGGAGATCAAATAAACCGAATAGGTTTGTTTTGCGATGGATGGAGATGTCTGCTTTGAATGGTTTCGGGTTATGGCTTAGATTGCCTTCGGGACAGTTTATTTATATGTATTATCTTTATACAAAATATATCCAGCAAGGGCACAATCAAAACACAAATCAAGCTTTTTACCCCTCTTTTTCACTTTACTCAAAAAGTGTGCAATGAAGTCAAAGCAAATGATAGCGTTAGCGATAGTGAATACCTGCCCCAAACTCCAAGACCCGTTATGTATAGCACATTCCCAAATGATAGTGCTCTTTCTTTTTATATATCTAGCTAGGGCGCACATTAAACTTTTACCCCAAATCAAGCTTTTTACCCCTCTTTTTTCAACTTACTCAAAGATCGTGCAATGAAGTCAAAACAAAAGATAGCGCTAGCGCTTGTGACTACCTGCCCCAAACCCCAAGACCTGTTATATCTGAATGTAGCACCTTCCCAAATGAAAGTGCTCGGAGGACTCATTAGAACTCTTTAAAGCAAGGCTTTAACAAATTATTCAGTACTAGACACAGCGTTACCTGCAACTCTAGTCAATCGCAACCAGTGGAAAAGACAAACGACCTCATACGTGGTATGTTAAGAAATACAGACTTCATACGTTATATATCGACAGATGTTGCTTGGTGTTTGGTCGAACAAGTCAGACACCTCCAACAAAAGTCAGCAACACTGAAAAGGCGTGACAGTAAAAGGCTTCAGAACGCAGGTACAGCAATGTCTTTTACTCATTATCTGCAGTTATTTTGCACTACTTTGAAACTACGAAAGCCGCTGTTTTATTTTTGGCCTGTAATGTTTCATACAGTCATGACTTTATGTAGAAAAATCTACAAACACTACATTCTTTTCATTGCCAGTGTATGCATTGCTACGCGACCTCAAAATTGAATGCTGCGATGGGCGATTGGCGATGTTTTAGCTGTCATCAAACCAAAACGCCGGATTCGGCTGTTTCATTGGGTCGATATTGATTGCAAAATCAACCAAAAATGCTTTTAAGCTAGCTATCATTTGGCTTCCTTGCCTAGAATGTTGAACATTGACATTAAAATTTTCTTGCGTAAAATCGCCAATCGTTACAGTGAATTTTGAGGTCGCGTAGCAATGTATACGGCAGTAAACTGCCTTTTCATTAACTTTCTTTTCATTAGACTTTTACAGATTGGGAGAATGAAAATAAAATTTATTTTGGTTTCTTATGTTTAGTCTCCTTCTAAAGGTAAAACAATAAATAAACATCTTCAACCTAGAGGTTTGGAGAGTTTTGGCCACCATTTTGTTTTGCCGGATTTTGGAATATGTAAACTCGGCAAATCTAAAAATAACTACACTTGGGAAAATTGGGTCGGTCGAGACAAATGCTCGTTTCACGCTTTTACATCATGAGCTTTTGACCTGCTTTATTGGGTAATCTTTTGCTCGGGTTTTATTTCTTCAAAGAACACCGCAATACTTTTATAAATTGCTGAATTGTTTCTGAATTATTTCTATCAATTTCTACATTGCCGCTTCATTGCCGCTACTTGTTCGGGAGAGGGGAGTTCTTTTGCAGATAGTTTGTGTACACATGCATATTGTACAATACAAAGTTTTATTTTTGTTTTCTTGAAACTCCTGGGTCGAAAAATTAGCACGAGGCACTAAACTACATTCATGAAAAATGCAAAGTGAGTGGCCTAAACATCTGTAAGTGTTGAAAATGCATAATTAATTGATATTTCTCGTTTCCTGGCGTATAGTAAGTTTGGACTCGGAGTTACTGCAGAAAAAGTTCCTCTTTAAATCTTGTGTATTTCTCGTTTCTATTCTTCTTGGAAAATAAACTCGTCCATATTTGTTGTGAGAAATGAGGTTTCCTCTAAAAAATAATCAACAGCCATACTAATGTCATTCTTTGAAGCCCACTTTTGATGTCATGTTCTAGGTATAGCAGCTCGAACATTCAAGGATGAATGCCTGGTTCATCGTCGTTGCCTCCATGACAACAGTTGCCATGGCAGCACACGGTATGTTCTCCTTTGTCAATTTTTACATTCCGTAGTAGTGTGTGCCTCTTATGATTTTAAGCAGTTTTTTTAAAGTTGCAGGGGTCTTTCCTTGCACTTTTCCTTAAATGCACCTTAAGAATTTCTAAAATACTTATTGTCAACGATGACAGATCGAGAAGTTTGAGAAGGGGTACTAGTACAAAGAGTGGAAACCAGTATTTTTGAGAAAATGATTGTGAAAAATATTGGGAAACGGGGAAGATTAAAGGGGCTGTGTCACGGTCATCTGAATAAATTTGTAAATACAGCTAAAAATGTGTATGTACTCATCCCCAAATCACTTAATATATCACTTGGTATTAGCCTAATAGGCTATGTAGGCAAGTTTTTAGCGACAAGACTGCCGATTTACAAGCAAATTTTGATGTAAATTCAAACTTTGAAAACTTGTCATCCTGACAAGATTTCAAAAACTCATTGTTGCAATCCGTTTCCATCCGCTCTGTAACAAGTCCGTGAAGCCTACAATCATGATCGATTTGTAGTTAAAGGGCTATTTAACAAACCTAGACCAGTATTTTGGCTACCCATCAGTTATTTGTATGTTTTTACACCACCAAAAGTGTGCTAAAATCGTGACACAGCCCCTTTAAGCCACCATGGATCATCACCCCATGATCAAGCAGGTATGAACTAAAACAAAAGATTTCAATAGCTTACATCTCGGCCATTATCTCGATCGCTCGATTGCTGAAATCTTCATAATGAAAAACCATGTTTTAACGTAGTTCTTTCTTTTATATGCCTATGGTCTTATGTATGTATTATACTTTTTGGTGTTATGTTATGTGATTCTTACTTGCCTATGGTCTTTGTGTGTCTAATGCTTAAATTAACTTATTGTGATAAGGTGTATGTGTATATATTTTGTTGAAGTATAACATTGCCGAATTTTGTATCGTTGTCGAATAATTATTATATTACTGTCAAAATTTTTATGTGATTCTTTTGAAATTTACTAGATTTTATTACTGTTATGCTTTGTGAAATATAATTAAACTGTTGAAATCTTGTTGATTTTTTTATTGAGATGTCATACACAACCCCACACTAGCTTCAAACGCACTAGCTACCCCCGAACAGCAATCTAATTCGTTGTATGTGATCTTGCTGCTCGCTCTACGTTCGCAATCAGGACTAGTATCTGTACTTGTATTACGCCCGGTTTGAAGTTGACATTTAAACCGATCAATACAACACAACACAATACATTAATTTTATTTTATTTTTATATTTTTTTTCTATAAAAGTACATTTAATTTGAATATATAAAATATGTTTTATTTTTGAAGGAAATGAGATTATTGTTGTTTTAGCCAAAAAATAAATAAAATAGTTTTAGCGAAGAGATGCCCAGCACCTAAATAAACCGTAAGGTTTTCTATAGTCAGACGCCAGCTTGGAATGTTTTTCCTGATTTTGTAGCCCTCACACACTAACAAACACAAAGCAGGTGAGTACACAAAAAGGCAAGTGCCTAAAAAGCAAACAGCGTACAATAAAAAGAGATCAGAATAAAGAAATTTATTCAGTTAATTGCATGTAACCTCAAGAGTCGAATTGTTTTAAAAGAAGGTGGTTTTTGACTTTTTGTTGAAGGTGAAGATATTAAGTTCTTTTAGGTCTGGGGGAAGCTTATGTCACATATCAGGTGCCATGGCAATTATTGTTTGTTTCCCCTTGTTGGTTAACCAAGTTTCATTCTATTTGAAACTTAGATATTCCAAAGAAGAATTCTAACAAGAACGTGTCGGTGGCTTTTACGAATCAAGATATTCCAAAGAAGAATTCTTACAAGAACGTATCGGTGGCTTATACGAACCATACAACTAAAGCGGTTCACCACGCCAGTACGGACGGAATACCAATTTCTCTTCCACTTGATTTCAAGCTGACTACTCATAGAAGACGAAGCGACAACAAACATGGGAAACTGAGATCTATGAAAATCCCACTTAAAGGTACGTTCACTTACAAGGAGCGTCCGTAACACAGGGAGCCCATACAAGGAGCCTCCAGCACCTCTTGTTGGGCGTCCGTAACACAGGGAGCCCATACAAGGAGCCTCCAGCACCTATTGTTGGGCGTCCGTAACACAGGGAGCCTATCAACAGGAGACTCTAACACTTTTTGTTGGGCGTCTGAAACACAGGGAGCCCATCAACAGGAGACTCCATCACCTTTTGTTAAGCGTCCGTAACACAAAGGAGCCCATCAAGAGGAGACTCCATCACCTATTGCTTCCGTAACACAGGGAGCCCATCAACAGGAGTCTCCTCGCCTATTGTTGGGCATCCGAAACACACGAGTTTCGGAAGCTCTACGCAGGTTTTTAAAAAATGAGTGGATTGCTGTGTGGCAAACTGCTCATTAGCCCACATATTTTCACCAATATGAACATTTAACTACGTCCTTAATTTGCTGTACGCTATTCATATTCAGTGCTGATTATTTTCGAGCTCCTTCAAACATCCTGAATCTAGACCATGATTATGCAAATGTGCCCAACATGAAATCCCCCAATATAGCGCTATTCACTGTTTATCAACATTGCCATTGTAATGCTAAATGTGCCAACCGTAAATTGAATAGCGCCCTTTGTTCTGTGAACCAATCGACCTCTGGCTGGCACATTAATAACAATTGATGACGTCAGCGTGAACAGCGCTGTACGTTTGGTTTATCACAGAGAGCATGTATAATGCGCTCTCCGTTGCGATTACATTATTGTTTACTAAGACCCCGTCCACACCTATCCGGATATTTTCGAAAACGGAGATTTTTTTCTCCGTTTTTAAAAAGGTCCGCGTCCACACCGACCGTATTTAAATCGTATTTGCCCGTCCCCACGTATACGCGAAAACGATTCGAGTACGCTTATCTTCACCAATTGCGCATGCGCGGGATGCGAGCGCATGTGCCCTTTGTTTGTGTTTGTGTCCAAGTGCGCACTGGACCCTACTTTGAAATCAAATCAAATCAAATCAACTTTATTTACTCATAAGGCTATTATCAGTTGGAGTTATACACAGAGTATAGGTTTAGAGTGAGTTTATATTTGGTGGAAATAAAAAGTGCGAGCAGGGAGACCAAGTGAACTATCCAGTTATCTAGTTAGCCTCCCTAACTATTAAAAGTTTGTTTTTTTGAGCAGATGAAAAAGAACGCTGAATCCTCCCCCCAAAAAAAGAAAGAAAGAAAAAAAATATATGTATAAGAGCTTATCCAGGTTATTTTTACAGCAGATAAATAATTTTATGGTTCTCTATTTAGTGATTGAACAAACAGTAGATGACGTCATCGTATTTGAAAACCTCCCTTTCGACCGTCCACACGAATACGATAAATCCTCGTTTTTAAAATCTACAGTCTGGAGAGCGTTTTCGAAAACCTCCGTTTTTGTAACAAAAAAAACGTATACGTGTGGACTGGACGTGCAAACGGAGAAAAAAAATATTTTTCGAAAATATCCGGATACGTGTGGACGGGGTCTAAGGGTCACTGTTTTCTGATTGTTATTTTATGTTAGGCCTACGGCAAATGTCGTGCCAGAGTTGCGCCGTTCCAATCCAAAACAATAGAAGTTTTCTATTATAAAGTCTAATGAAGCGGCATCATTTGAAAAAGGAAAGGTTCGACAGACGATGTTGGACGTTTGCCGTAGGCCTTAGTTTTTCTGGCTCTTCACATTTTCTGACCCAGCAGTTTTTTTAAAGATTTTATTTCAAGAAAACGCGCTCAAGCTGTCAACAAAAAGACCCCGTCATCTCGTGGTAACATTGACACATTGGAAAAGGCAGCCGCGGTGCCACAGGACGTCCCAGCGATGCTTCTCTCACTAGCGGGTAATAAACAAGTACAGGCCGCCGCGGTCGAAAAGGGTCTGAGGTGGCCGGGAAAATGATTGATAAGACGCTGGAAAATATCGACGAGGCACAAGAAAAACGTGAAAAAATTTCTGAAGGAAAAGGTAAGAGCTGATATCTTCTTCATACACCACTTTCACAAATTAGTTTTTCTTGTTAAAAGAAATATTTGCTGTAGTCAAAAACTTGCTTCTCACGAAATTACATCAGTACACAGTTTCAGAAATTTATTGACGGAATTATAGGACCTCCCAAATACAGAGATTTGTATCGGGTTTTCACTACAAGCCTTTCTGGCCTCGTTTCGGTGTATTTTGAGAACTTCAGATGCTTATATCTCGTCCAAGAATTGTTGTTTTCAACTGAACTCCACAAATGCTTTGAACGTCGTCAGGCGCTATAACTTTTAATAATTTCATGTCGAAATTTCAAATAGCCTCATTTCAATGAGCGGCGACCATTGTGAAAGTGGTGTATAAGATTTGTTTTTCTGCTGTCAATCTCCTCATTTCATTCCAAAATAACAAGTAAATGTAGCTCGGTACCGCACTCTACGGCCGAGCGCGCAGACATGGCATGGCATGCGCCGCATGTATTTTGAGCGCGCGAGTTGTGCTTGCACCATTGTCTTACCCAGAGCTCCCCGGCTCGTCTCCTCGCGGGCGAGGCTCTGGTGACGCATGCGCGAGATTTGATACAGAGTCGTTAAGAAAAGATCTTTCTGCGCATGAACCCACGTTCAAAACCAGCCAATCAGCAAAGGTCCTCCAAGGGATGTCACCAGAGCCTCCCCTGCGAGCAGATGAGCTATGGATACAAGAATATGGTTGCACTGATGAAGTTTGCTCATATAAGAATTCGACTTCGAAAGTATCCTCATTTCCATAATCTTTCTTATATTCATTCCAATTTATCAACTATAACTATAAGGATTATATCTGCTGTCACCTTTTTCTCTCTAAAGAACGATACAAAATGAATTGTAAACTGGTAGTTCCAATCATTAGCAAAACTTGTGTGTACTCCTACCCTGGCTCGTATTTCTCTATCGCGATCCTTCTGAATGGGATTTCAGAGGGATTGTTTGTTTCAGTCTCATGATCTAATTTTAGAATCTGTGCGCAGCGCTAATTGCAACACATATGTTGTTCCTTTTTTCAGTTTAAAGTGAATATTGTGCCTGGTAAAGGTTGGGAAAGTGAAGACATGTTTGCCCCGCCGGCCTACCATATTGACGCTGAAGTCGACGAAGGAGAGGAGAAGAGTGACGAAGCATCGGCTGTGCCGTACCACTACCCGGCAGGGGTCGGCAACGTCTTGATGAATGGATGTTTTGGGACTGGTTACGAAGACGGGGATCCATGTTTCGATGCCGTAAAAGCGGGAAAGCAGACAGCTTGTACGGTAAGAGGGCAGTTCTGGACCATAACACAAGGAATTATTGCAGAGACCCATCCATGGGAAAAGCTGAAATTCCAGGCACACGGGTGGGAAGTGTTAGGAATTCACGTGGATAGCCATGGAAAACTCGAACACCTCCAATAGACCTTTTTTCCAAAATGGCCGCCGAAATTCAAATCGATTTTTGTTAAAAATGAACATTAGCTCTAGAACACACGTAATCATTTTAGTAAAACTACAAAATATCGCTGCATTATATCCAATATCTTCCGAGAAAACAAAAGTTTAAAATGTGAAAAAGTTTGTATGACTGGGGGTACGCGTCATACCCCCAGTCATACAAATCTCTGTAAAAAATTCAATTTTCAAACTCTGCTTTCTCAGCCGACATGGAATTTGGCATAACAAAAATGTAAAGGATACTTATGTGAGGGTACTCTTTCAAGTGCCAGTATTTGATTTTCAGTCAGTTTAATTTTGTGACATGTGAATTTGCGACGGCCATTTTGCGGGAAAAGGGTCTATTCTTCTACCATGGGAAATTCAGCTTTTCCATGGATAGGTTTCTGTAGCCAAATTCCCTGTGTAATGCTGGGGAAATACGAGAAACAAAATCCCTCAACTTGTCGCACAACAGTGTTTCGTTGCAAGTCTTCTATGTGTTGCTAATTGTTCGTCAAATGCATAACTTGTCGTGCAACACATGTCACACATGCCCCTTAGCTTCTCATTTCTACAGACTATTTATTCAAAAGGAATGTTATTAAAATTTGTTTGGGGTCTATTTAAGCATTTGGCAGGATACTGAAATTACTGACTTTCATTGTGTTGAGTTATGAATTTATACTTAACAATTTAAGCGTGAAAGAGGGAGTCTTATCCATTTTATACCGGGACCTCGTGTTTAACCTCAACTTAAGTTAAGCATATTTCTCATCCACAAATGGACAATTGCAGCAGTAAGCGCATGCGCTCTTGTTCTAGACATATCCCAACCTACTAAGCACTCTTCTGGTCGCCTACAATATCTGATCTCATAATAAAGTGTCCACTTTCGCCGCCCCCTACGTTCAATGTCGAGAGCACTGCGAATACAAACTAAGCCCGTTTTGCGTCCGAAAATTTGAGTTCTTTTTTCCACAACATTACAATAAGAGGGGAGGCAAAATTCTGTCAGAAAATGAAGCTGGAGACTTTGTTTTCTTCGCCAGGATTGTAGACATTCTTGCCCGATTTCGGTTGTCTTAGACCTAGTACATACGCCGTTCTTATCATGAGCCGATCCTATTCCAAAATCTCGATAAAACAATATTTTCCATCCAACACTCGTCTGCTTGTTATCTAGACTATCCTAAATCAAATAAACGGGGAATGTAGAATCGATTAAACTTCGCGATTTTTGAGTATTTCATGGCAACAGTTTGGTACGGGCGTATGTACTAGGCCTTAGAGTGTTGCATTCACGAGAAAAAAAAAATCAAACTCTGATGACGTCTTCGATGACGTCACATCACGTGACTATTTTGTTTCGCTTCTCTAGTGAACTAGATATTTTTACCCAAGTTTTTTTTTTATCTTGGAGTGTTTTGTTGACGGGATATAAAATTGTCAAACTTTGATGACGTCATCAATGACGTGACATACCGTGACCATTTTGAGATATATGTATAAAGCGTGTTCATAATGAGCGGATTTGAGATGAGTGTCAAAACAATAATATTAATATTGTATATAGCGCCTATACATATATGTTCTAGGCGCTTTACATCCATAAAAAAACAAGTAGACGACTTTAAAAAAAAAAACTTAACGCAAATACAAAACCACCAGCAAATCAGAAGAAGCCATTCAACAACAAACTAACCAGGAGGCGAAGTAAGTCAGACTTGCGTTTAGTCATGACGTGAGCAATGAGTGGTTTTGATTTAGTTCGTAATTCGATTGCCTGAAAGACAAAAGACTTTGCTCTCGTCCAATAGAAACGCTGACTAAGCGGCGCTCATCTGAAATCTGCTCAATCGTATTTGATGTCAAACGTGCCTTTTGAAGAACATGATTCATGGGGCGGCCTTCATTGGTTTTGATTTAGTTCGTTATTTGATTGGCTGAAAGACAAAAGCCTTTACTCTCGTCCAATAGAAACACTGACTAAGCGCAACTTGCCTTTTGCAGAACATGATTGACGGTGCGGCCTTCATTGGTGTTGGTCTTGATGGTCGTGGCGAGTACGGCGAGGAATCCAGGAAAATGAGCATCATACAAAGAGACTGTGCGGGAAGTTCCTCGTGAGTACTTTTGACAATAATGGACCTTTTCCGCTTGAACGGGGTCCTGTGGTTTATTTTACAACTGACCCTCAAAGTGCATATGAAACGAAATCAGTTTTCACATTTTTCAGCACATCGTATTTAAAGAAGTAAGCACTGCAAGTTTGAAACAATTTCGGTAAGATGCGGCGATGTTATGGCCGTTCAAAGTTTTGTATTTTGCTTTGAACTATGGCTAGCACATTAGGCATTTAGGATATCAGATGACACCTTTTCGTGACGTAATTTTCTTTCTTCACTACGAGGCGAGATTAAAGAAGATGACGAATTCAGCTTCTTATACCCTCCAGACATGCAGCAGGGAATTCAAACCAACACAGTTTAAGGAAAACATTTTTATCTCCATACCGACCAGATTTGTAAGGCTTAGAATACTTCTATAGTAAGCAAGCTAGGTTTTGGACGTGTTGCTTAAGTGTTCGCGGCCATAGTCTTTGAACAGAAGCAAACAAAATGATGGGTCAAATTACAATACTTGCATGCTAATTAGTTAGCCACAACATTCGTGACTTTACGAGCGCATAGCTTCGCAGCTAGTTATCAAATCTTTCTCAAACTTGGTCAGATGTTTGCCTAATAAGTGGTATTGATAAAACGAGCTGGAGTGTTTTATCGGGTGATATATCAACCGATAAAACACGGCATGCGAGTTTTATAAATTACTTCTGAAATTTATATTACATGATGCGGAAATTTATAACTTGAATAAGTCAATACGAAGTTAATTTTACGAGTAGGAAGGACTAGGCGCTATACATAGTTACACCGTCATGAAGTCAACTAAGGAACTAGTCATCTAATTCGACAGAGTTTGACGCATTCATTCTACCAAAGACTAGGAAACTGTAAAGAATTCATTCAAACAATTTTCTCAAACAAAATAAAATGTAGTCATGAAAAAATTTCGACACCCACAGAGTATGGCTAGCGTGACTATTCGCCACTATTCACTTCGTCTTCGGCGAATAATTGTTAAATATCTATATTTAGTCAAATCACACTCGTGCTCTATTGTCAATGCTGCGTTCTGATTGCTTGAGCTACTAGTAGGCTGTAAGTTATAGCCTACTAGTAGCGAAAAGTATTTGGATTTGAAAGCCAGTCGAAAATGGCAAATGACCAGACCAGAAAACTTTTTGTCTATACAAATTGACCTACTAGTGTGATTTGACTGAAACAATTAATCCTCTCGCCCTGATGGCCTCTGAGTCAATAGCGCATTCGGCCTTCGGCCTCATGGGCTATTGACTCAGAGCCTATTCGGTCTCGAGGAATAATTGTTAAATATACTACAGCCTTCTTGTTTAAAACTTTGAATTTCTGATACAGTGGAGCAGTGGCTTCGAATAGTCTGTACAAACGCACTACTCAAAATCAGACCCTCACACGGCAAATGTAAAACAGTTATATGTCCACTGATATATTTTAACCGTGTCGAAATAAAAAAGTGTGCGTGGGTTGGGCACCACAGGTTACCCGGAGCAATCTGGTGGCCAACAACGCACGGGCGCGTGTGCTCTAAATTCTACCACTCTCTGAATCTTCTAATCTTGTTTGTTTTAGGTACGAAGGTTTTCAAGTTCCTGACACTATGAACGTCTATGGGATCTATGATACATACGCTACAATGTTTGTGTTCGAGCATCGCTCTGAATACCAACAGTACTTAGAGAAACAGGCGGCGGTCTCGGGGTCCTTCCTTACGTTTAATGCAGGAGTTAAGTCGGCGTTTGGATCGTCCCAAACTGGGGCCTCACAGTCGTTTCTCTCGATCTTCGATGTCGACATTTTCAGGTGCGTGATCAATGTGATATTATTCAGCTACAAGTTATTCTGCGCGTATCGTGACTGGCTCCCTTGCGGGACAACTCGCAACTTGTTAACTTTGAGTCATTCGGCAACGGGCATGTTACACGAGCAGCTTTTAGCACAACAACAACTGGCAAACGACCGTTAAAACAACTTTTAGCGCGAGCTGCTGACTAAGTTCACGATTGCTTCACTACCAGTACCAGACAGAAATGTTGCGCGGAAAGTTGTTGGGCAGATGTTACACGAGACAACTTTTCAGATATTCGTCATTTTGTGTTGCGAGTTTTTGAAGCCAAGTCAAAAACTCGCAACATGTTGCCGAGCGAAATGTGGCGCGGAAAGTTGTCTTGTGATACATGTTACACGGCAAACAACTTTTCACGCAGCAATGTTGCGCAGAAAGTTTTTTGTTGCGAGTTGTCCCTTGTAACATCACCTATAAAAATAACATTACAAATTCTGATGAAATTTGGAGGATATGATCTTTATATACTAAGGCCTAAATTTAGGGAGAGTTAATAGATTGATCTGCACAAAAGTTAACATTATCTGCAAAGAAGTGAACATTATCCGCACAAAAGTGAACATTTTCTTGAATATTTTCCACTAGTTCTCTGCAGACCACGTAAAATTTGGCATATCATGCAAGGGAAGGTTAACAATGTTTCAGCGCTCTGTCGCTGCGCTCCTACGCGCAGAAAGCGTTTCTATTGTATATTCTACAATAACAAGACAAAGGGTGTAGGAGTAGACGCGTGTACCAGTTTATTGGAGACGAGACGATGTTAACAATACACAGTTTGTCCATACAATTTGTCCATACGGCGTGAACTGAAAATTAGACACGGTGAAGCGTTATGTTAACTGGTAAACTGTCAAACGAATAACTAATTAATTAACAAGAATATATACGCCAAGAGACCTCAGGGGAATGCGCAGGGCGCTAAAATTAGTAGAATGCCCAACATGAACACATTTTTTTCTTATAAAGTGTGAGAAATAACTGCAACCGAATATAATCTCTAGTTTTAGCGGAGCTCCTTAGAGCAGAGCATCATAGGTATCGCAGGAAGGTCATTTTTCAGTATTTATTGCTTTTCCGGTTATTTTCTTGAAATATCAACGAGAAGAGGACAGGGTTCGTACAAGTCCTGGAAAACCTGGGAAGGAATTTGAACATTTCGAATTTCATGGCTTGAAAGTGCTGGACTATTTATCAAATTGCTGGAAAGTCCTTGAAACCTATCATAAAATGATAAGCGATACCCTGTATTGCTGCCTACGCTGTGTTTTGGTGTCTGTCCGAAAACCGACTTGCCATATCAAGCTGCCTAAAGTAGAAAACGAGATAGAATTAAACGTATACTGTTCAAACCAGTTATCCTGGAAATGCTCTACAAAATCCTGATAAAGTCATGAATTTGTTTCCTTTACAAAATTGTTTGAACCGTGGAGGATGTAATTGAGCATTATCAGAGCAGATTTCGTATGACTGTGAAAAGTTCCGCGACACGGCGCGGCACCGTCGCGGGCGCGGCGCGGAACCTGGCCTGCTGTAGATACCATAGTCGCGGTATGGTTGCGGCGCCTTACAACTTTGTCGCGCGTTTTTCACAGTCATACGAAATCTGCTCTATTGGGAAATCCATATATTGAAGTTCGAGGTCTTTGCTTTTGTTACAGGTACGAAATTTTCAAGGATGAGGTGAAACCCAACGATCTCAGTAGAGCGTTCTTAAGGGAATTCATGAGGCTACCACCCGCGTACTATTCTCCTGGCGCTGCCGCCTCATACCGTAAGTATTCATTGTCTTAAAGAGGCTCTCGTACGCTTGTTGGCCACTTCTCTGACAAGCAAATAGCTCAAATTGCAATCCAATTCCATCCTCTTGATAAATGGTCAAAACAACATAGAATTGCATTTGTCCAACAATTGAAAGGTTTTTCTATTAATCTAGAGGATTATTTTTATTACTACGGGCAAATGTACATGTGTTTTCACGGTTACAATTTTACTTATTTTTTGTACACGGTGGACAAATATTGAGCATGCGAGAGCCCCTTAAGCCCTGACTGAACTAAGACGCATGGTCCGACGCATGTACCGCGCAACATAGTAGCCGGACACGTTTCCCAGTTTAGCCAAGTGAGAAACATTATTGCGCGCGACAAATTTGTAGCCGGGACACAAAGAAATGTTTTTTTTTCGCAGGACAAGAAACATTTTATGTGTCCGAGACACGCGTGCGATGTTTCCTAGTTTAGCTACTCGGAGAAACATGCATGACACACATGTTGTCAATTTTTGTTTGACATCCATCTACACGAGCAATGTTTTGTATGTGAAAAGGTTTGTTTGTCAAATAAGAGCTAGACATGCTAGCTTTTCAACAAGGATACTTGTCGAAACTTGCTAATTTTGTCTCGTCTTCACGAGCAAATAAATCAAAGCGCCGCAATGACGAACACGTGGATGGTGAGCCATTGCAGTCAATGCACAATAGTGAAACTGATAATCAGTGCTATGATGAACACATCTTGAATTAAATACTTAGAAGACTTGGTGGCCCTCTGGCTAGCCATTCTATGGCTTGTCATCATTCCGGGTCTTGATGGGTTTCCTGTGGTAAGAGATCGCGGGCGCAGCCGTAGTCTAGTTCCCAGACCCGTTTGGCCGTGCTAACGACAACGCCATTTTCGCCCCTTAAGTATTAACTTGTTCATGTCCTTCGGACATCCACGAGTTAAAAATTGTCAAGGAAAATTGCTTGCGCGTTTACACGGTCAAATTTCCTTGTCAAGGATAAATTATCATGGGCATTTTCATCATGAATGGCATTTTCATGATGTTTTGGTATTTCGAAATGCTGCTGTCCACTCTGGCGACCATGATTCATAGCGCTAAAACAAAATAGTGTTTTGATATGACGTCATAGTGACGTCAAGTTCCTCGCGCTCGTAGAAAGAGGGTTCGAACGAGCCTACTGAAACCGAAAACTACATTTTACCAGAAGCTTATTACCTAGCAGCGTCATCTAGGGGTCGGAAGGTGTGACAGCGAATATGCCTTTTGCACTTAGAGGTCACGTGACCTGGTCCCCCTTGAAATAAGAAGCTTTGCTTAAATGATGATTTGGGATTTTTACTCAAATCACCAAGCTGTTTTCATCTTCGAGCTTCATTTCGGTAAAGCTGCTCATTTTAAGGGGGACCAGGTCACGTGATCTCTAACTGCAAAAGGCCTATTGGAAAATGAAGCAGGTCTGAAGTGTTTATTTAGAAGAATCGATTTGCAACTTAAATAGAACTTCTCTGATCAAAGCGTACATATGGCTAGACCTAGTGGAACAATGCGCTACCTTTATACTAGTTGGCTGGGTGAATATGCGACATACCGTAAGCTTTGCGTGGAAATTTGAAACTAAAAATAACTTAATACAGGCCTCATTTTTCAATACGCTGTTACAATGTAAAATATGGAAGATGGACGCTCCTATGTAATGGGCTCCAGATTTTACCACAAAAACTAGCCAAGAACCTAAGAAAACGCTACAAAAAGCAATTACAGCTGTTTCAGGTAATACGCGACCCGGCGCGTCCAAAACATTATTTGGGAGTTGGGTTTTTCTGTGTAGTCAAACCACGTGAGCCAATCATGGTTCTTGCTCAGTTTCGCCTATTGCAGTGAATTGGCTGTCGCGACATGTCTCTCAAGGGAAGCCAAACAAATGCACTGCGCATGAATCTGATTGACTCACACGGATTGCATTGATGTACAACGCAGAAAAACCCAACTGCCAAACTCCAAGAATCTGACAACGGCGAAGTCGCGTGTTGCCTGAAACAGCAGTAAACGAGTAAATACGAACACGCCTATGAAAAAGTAATAAAAATAACCCCTTTCAAAAGATTCCAGCTGCGGGTCGTAATCCTATTGGTTTATGCCAGGTGTCCATGAGTAGGAGTTTCCATCTCCCCTATAGGGTCCATGAGGCAGCGTTTTTACTGATGACCGATCTATTTTTAGAACACTTCACGGCACAAATACAATTTCCATGCGAATACCTCCCATTGTTCTAATTTTATCATGATTTTTAGCGTAACCAGCAAACAAAGAATTAACCTAGCAACTGTATTCTAAAAATAGATAGGTCAGGGAAAACGCTACCTCAATTTTATAGGGCGCTTGGAGGATCCTACTGATGGGCTCCTGTTGAGGTCTTACATCTTTGTTTAGTCGGCCACACGGTTATGATTGGGTGTATGCATATTGTTGTGTGTTAAGTCCGAGGATTTACCAGGTACTACCTCCTTGATAGTAACGACCCATGCATACATGTCAGTATGGCCAAGAAGAGTGACCCATGCTAATACACCGTGGTGCATACAGTGAGACACAAGGCTTTGTAGAGCACACCAGAGCACCAGATGTTCAATGTAGAAACCAGCCTGACCAGCCATGAAATGCAAAACGACAATCACCACAAGAGGCCACCAATATATATATATATGTTGGGTCTCTCGCTAAAGAACCACTGGGGACGTAAGAAACCCTCTGGCAGTGACCACCCTCGGTGTCTGTCCTTATGACCGCTTGGCTGCCAGTGGCGCCGTTGGGACTCAGCGTAATTCACCTTATGAGCTGCAAGTTTCCGGAGTCGGTTGCAAACATTTATTTATTTATTGTTGCTTTTATAATCTTAAAATGAACACGAGCGCAAAACCTAATAATGACGCATTTTTACTTTCAGAGAACTTCATTCTTCGTTGGGGAACCCACTATACAAAGTCTGCCAAGTTTGGAGGACAACTCGAGTTTAGAAAAGTCGTGCAAGGTAAAGCTTTGTAAACGTCATATTTAGCAGTACAAATGTTGCTCATTTCTATCCATTGATGCCGGAGTAGATGGAGGCTCTGTTGATGGGCCCCCTGTCGATGAGTTGATGATGGGCCCCCTGTCGATGAGTTCCCTGTGCATATGGTTAGACCTAGTGGAATAGATGGAGGCTCCTGTTGATGGACTCCCTGTACATATAGCTAGACCTAGTGGAGTAGATGAAGGCTCCTGTTGATGGTCTCCCTGTATAATATGGCTAAACCTAGTGGAGTAGATAGAGAATCCTGTTGATGGGCTCCCTGTAGAGTAGACAGAGGCTCCTGTTGATCGACTCCCTGTGCATATGGCTAGACCTAGTGGGGTAGACAGAGGCCTCTGTTGATCGACTCCCTGTGCGTATGGCTAGACCTAGTGGAGTAGATGGAGGCTCCTGTTCATGGGCTCCCTGTACATATGACTAGACCTAGTGGAGTAGATGGAGGCTCCTGTTGATGGACTCTGTACATATGGCTATACCTAGAGGAGTAGATGGATGCTCCTGTTGATGGTCTCCCTGTACATATGACTAGACCTAGTGGAGTAGATGGAGGCTCATGTTGATGGGCTCCCTGTACATATGGCTAGACCTAGTGGAGTAGATGGAGGCTCATGTTGATGGGCTCCCTGTACATATTGCTAGACCTAGTGGAGTAGATGGAGGCTCCTGTTGATGGGCTCCCTGTGCATATGGCTAGACCTGGTGGAGTAGATAGAGGCTCATGTTGATGGGCTCCCTGTACATATGGCTAGACCTAGTGGAGTAGATGGAGGCTCATGTTGATGGGCTCCCTGTACATATTGCTAGACCTAGTGGAGTAGATGGAGGCTCCTGTTGATGGGCTCCCTGTGCATATGGCTAGACCTGGTGGAGTAGATAGAGGCTCATGTTGATGGGCTCCCTGTGCATATGGATAGACCTAGTGGAGTAGATGGAGGCTCATGTTGATGGGCTCCCTGTGCATATGGCTAGACCTGGTGGAGTAGATAGAGGCTCATGTTGATGGGCTCCCTGTGCATATGGCTAGACCTAGTGGAGTAGATGGAGGCTCATGTTGATGGTCTCCCTGTACATATGGCTAGACCTAGTGGAGTAGATGGAGGCTCCTGTTGATGGACTCCCTGTACATATGGCTAAACCTAGTGGAGTAGATGGAGGCTCCTGTTGATGGGCTCCCTGTACATATGGCTAGACCTAGTGGAGTAGATGGAGGCTCCTGTTGATGGGCTCCCTGTGCATATGGATAGACCTAGTGGAGTAGATGGAAGCTCCTGTTGATGGGCTCCCTGTGCATATTGCTAGACCTAGTGGAGTAGATGGAGGCTCATGTTGATGGTCTCCCTGTACATATGGCTAGACCTAGTGGAGTAGATGGAGGCTCCTGTTGATGGACTCCCTGTACATATGGCTAAACCTAGTGGAGTAGATGGAGGCTCCTGTTGATGGGCTCCCTGTACATATGGCTAGACCTAGTGGAGTAGATGGAGGCTCCTGTTGATGGGCTCCCTGTGCATATGGATAGACCTAGTGGAGTAGATGGAGGCTCCTGTTGATGGGCTCCCTGTGCATATTGCTAGACCTAGTGGAGTAGACAGAGGCTCCTGTTGATGGGCTTCCTGTACATATGGCTAGACCTAGTGGAATGGATGGAGGCTCCTGTTGATGGGCTTCCTGTACATATGGCTAGACCTAGTGGAATGGATGGAGGCTCCTGTTGATGGACTCCCTGTACATATGGCTAAACCTAGTGGAGTAGATGGAGGCTCCTGTTGATGGGCTCCCTGTACATATGGCTAGACCTAGTGGAGTAGATGGAGGCTCCTGTTGATGGGCTCCCTGTGCATATGGATAGACCTAGTGGAGTAGATGGAGGCTCCTGTTGATGGACTCCCTGTACATATGACTAGACCTAGTGGAGTAGATGGAGACTCATGTTGATGGACTCCCAGTACACATGGCTAGACCTAGTGGAGTAGATAAAGGCTCCTGTTAACGGGCTTCTGCTCTTGTCACGCTTCAGGAACCCAAGCGACAAGTAAGGTGGAAGTACAGCATGAAATGGAGGCCCACTATAATGCGTTGTTCTGGAGTGCGGGAGCCTCGTCCAGTGCTAAAGCAAGTGCGGCAAAGAAAACGGAGACCAAATACACGTCGTCGTCTCTGCGTGCACACGGAGGAAGCCAAGAAATCGCCTCTATCCTATCCGATACCTACTCGCCGACTTTTAAGCAGGAATTCAAGGTATGGGGCGATTGTCAAACATGTAAAGTAAATTATTTACAATAGGCCTTTATCACGTAATATTGATTAATGATATATAATAGTTATCAGAAAATGTATTCAATTCTACACATCCGTATTAGTAAAATTGCAAAGTTTGGTGAAGATTGCTTGAATACTGGCTGAGATATGAATTCTCATATCTCAGCCAGTTTTTCGTCGGCTTTCCGTCGTGCAGACTGAACGGATTTTCACGGGTTTTCACAAAATTTGAACAAGTATTTCTCACATATGTTCCTGAGAATTTCCTGTATAAAAATCCCATGTTGCATTTTTTCCAGGTTAAAAGCGTAATAGACCTCCTCGGCTTGGACGTAATGTTTTCCCGTTTCATATCACGTGGTATTCCCATGGGTATTCTCTCTTTCTTTTTCTGCTACGCACCGAACGATTTATGAATATGGAATCATTCCAAACAAAGAGAGAATACTCAGGGGAATGCCACGTGATCTGAAATGGGCAAAACATTACGCCCAAGCCGAGGAGGTCTTTTGATCCTACTATCATGACATGGACTAAAGTAAATTGAGTGTTTCTTCTGTTTCATTATTTCTCCTCAGTCGTGGCTTAACACTATCCCTGACTATCCAAAGGCCATTAAATTCACGATGAGCTCGATTACCGACCTTGTCAACTTCCGTGCCGATGACCTTTTCCCCGATGAAGAAATAACATGGGGGTGTGATGGGCACTCCACATCTCTACTAGTGGAGGCGGGCACGGATAAAAAGTACTACGAAGTTACTGGAGAGGCTGGCGCGACCAAGAAGTATTACTGTGAGTTTACGAACAGGAACGACTTGAATACGCAGATTTTGAGGAGGAGGAATGGACTCGAGAGGGCCATTGAAGTGTACATGGAAGAGGTAATTTATGTAAAATTATATTTATAACGGCTGTTAGCTTCGGCTTAAAAGTGAAGTTGCTAGGATCTTCGAATGAAGCGGAAAACTAAACAGTCGTCGGGGGTGGGGCGAACTTTACTGGTCGAAAAATACTCCAAACCACGGGAAACCAAATGCGACAGTTAACGGTGATTTATTGTATGAACGATCGTAAACTGAAATACAAGTTTAGCGAATTTCCAATTAGAAAGACATAAGGATTCGAACTCTCGGCGTGTATAAAACATAGAATCCTATGATATCTCTTTTTTGTGTAAATTGAGGACGAGATATCATAGGATTCAAGTATATTCAAAGCGTTCAGTCGGTAGATTCCGCCGAAAATAGCACTCAAAAAGACGATATCGCCCTCGTCGCTGCGCGACTCGTGCGATATCGCTTTTTTCGTGCTATTTTCTTAGCGGAATCTAGCCTCCTGAAGCTTTGAATAATCCTATAATATTATATCATAGCCTACGTTGCCTTTACGGCCCTAATGTAGAATTCTTACAATCTTTCCATGCTAATCAATAAGGTAATTTAACATAAGATCACGTATATAGCACACTTAAGCAAGTTACAAATATTCAAGGCATAAGGCCAAATTGTAGAGCCTGGTGCTCTCTAAACCTAAGTGGGCGTTTACTCAGACCAGCGATTGTTGAACCATTCACATGGTAGATAAATCATGAACTCGAGCACCACGCAAAACATCATGAACACATATTTGTACATTACCCACACACAAACGTCTAGCCTAATAGTAATAACAAAAGGATGTACTTACATATCGTTCCCGCTTGTCTCTATTTAGACCAAAGATTATCCTTGTAAAAACCCGAACGAATATACCAGTAGAAATGGGTTAAAGGGACGCGAAACTTCTTATATATGTGCGTCCTGACGCTATGTATCCAATTTCAAAGTATACAAACAAACATAAACATTTCTATATCTAGCATTGTAACTAGGGATATGTCGAGATTAATCTATTAGTAATCTAATTTAGGGGCGCTAAATCAAAGTTCATTACAATAATTAATTATAATAAATTATAATAATATAATTAATCGCGCGACAGCGTCGCGGTCGCGACACACGCCGTGTGGAATACCCCAGACGCTATTGACATTCAGAACATTTATTTTTGTACCTCTAATGCCTATGCACTATACCCCATCAAGTACGTGTACCATGGCGAAATATGTCATCATGATAGAGCGGATTTCACATGACTGTCGTGTTTGCAATTGGTTTGCTTTCTCATTGGCTGCTTATTTCTATCAACCAATCAAATTGCGAACTAATTACAAGCAAGGAATTACTAGCCAATTGGTTCGGCTTCTGATTGGCTGGGCTGGAAACCATTCAGCAGTAAGTTGTAATTACTCTTGTTTCTGATTGGCTAGTGATTGCACAATTGCGTTTACTTTCACGATGGTCATCTGAAATCTGCTCTATGTATTTCTCCGATAGTGCACCACCAGAGTCCAATGGAACTGTTTTTTTGTGTACTGGGCAACACTCAAAGGATTCGTTGAACTTTTCCTCAATTTAAGCACACTTTTGATGACGTAAAAAAACATCCAAAAAACTGATGGATAGCGAACATACTAGTCTAGGTTTGTTAAATAGCCCTTTAGTTACATAGCGATCATGGTTGTAGGCTTCATGGGCCTATTACAAAGCGGATGGAAACGCATTGCAACAATGAGTTTTTGAAATCTTGTTTGGATAAACAGTTTTGAAAGTTTAAACATCACAATTAGTATGAAAATCAGCAGTCTTGCCGATGAAACCTACCTGCATTGTTTAATATAAGGATAATATCAAGTATTAGTGTATACCAAATCAGTGAATAGTCATTTCCGCGCGCTCTGATTGGTTCCTGAAATAGTAGATATCAAACACTATTTACTGTTTTGAGAAAACTCTCAAAATGGCTGCTCGTTTCGCGAGCGATACTGCGTTTTTAATCTTTTTATTCACCGTATAAAACAACTACCCCCTCAGGGTCGGTGCCTAGCGGTTGATATATACCTCGACGCTTCGCGTCTCGCTATATATCCACCACTATTCACTTCGCGTTTCGCTATATATCCACCACTATTCACTTCGCGTTTCGCTATATATCCACCACTATTCACCTCCCCTTCTAGGGATAGTTGTTAAATATAAGTTATTTAGGGATGAATACATTACATATTTAGACTGTATTTACAAATTTATTAAATAACCAATATTCGTCCACCGTGGACATAAATTAAGTAAAACTGTAAACGTGAAAACACATGTGCATTTGCCCGTAGTAATCAAAATAATTCTCCAGAATAATAGAAAAACCTTTCAAGTGTTAGACAAATGCAATTCTAGGTTGTTTTAACCTGTTATCAAGAGGATGGAATTGGATTGCGTTTTGAGCTATTTTCTTGTCAGAGACGTGGCCAGATCCCCTTTAAGTAATAATTTACATTGACTTTACTCATAATATTTCAAACACAGGGTCCCATATCCATCTCGGATATCAGCTTGCCTGCTGGAACCTTTGGCTGCCAGACTGATCGTTTTGGTGTAACGGATGCGACATCAGCCGTCCCAACCTGGTCTGAAGTAACGACTTCTAGTAAGGAGTTCCTACTTGTGTTCGATATGAGGGGCGGTATTGCAGGACAACTTCACGGTGGAGTAGACATTCCAAAGAATATGAAGCGACTTATTCATTTCAGGTACAGGGAAATCCGCTGTCTTTTTCATCTAAAAGACAAGACATCATCGACTGACTCCCAATGCCCTCACTGGTAGAGCGAATTTATCGTTCACTGTTGTTATGTAGATTTTTTTCAATTGTCTTCATTTCCCATACCAGGGAATCTTTAGCGCATGTGAACTGCGTTTTGTCGCGGTGTCCACTTGAATTGTTTTCATTGTAAATTAACAAGGAACTAATTCTCAAGTCAGCCTTTATTACGCTTGATACCACTAATCCCAGAATCCTTTTCGTAGTTCCTTTTGTTTGCCTCATTAACACAATTATCTTGCAGCTCCCAAAGAAGCTCAAACTGAATAACAAAAAGAATTCGAAGAGGATTCTGGTACTAGTGGTATCAAGTCGATGTAGGGGGATTGTTTTCGTGTTTACAGTTTGGGCTCATTTGCATAAGCAGGGTCTAGATTTAGAATGTTTGAGGGAGCTCGAAAATAATCAGCACTGAATATGAATAGCGGACAGCATATGAAACCCACTCTGAAAATTTGAAGGTTTAGCATTTCGTTGTAACGACGTAGTAAATTTTCATTTTGGTGAAAATATGTGCGCTAATGAACCGTTTGCCACACAGCAATCCACTCACTTTCAAAAAACCTGCGTAGAGCCTCCAAAACGAACGTAAACGTCAATACGTTAAGGAATAGTAATTATTTCATCTCGCGAACAACGTTATTACATTTTTCAAGAGCAAAGAGGCATTTTCAATAGCCTTGAATTTATTGGGTGGCAAGAAGCTCATTACCCCTCATGTTTTCTGTAAATTGAACTTATCGCCATGCGCTCATAATTTGAAAATTTATTTTCTGCTAATAGAATAAAAAAGCAACGAGAAGGCAAAGATATGATTTTTGTCTCAGTTAATACTTAAAATGATTCTTAAATCATAAGCAAATTGCAAAGTTGTAAGTGGCACGGAACTGGTACGCGGTGGCTCGGAACTGGTAACGCAAGTTGCTCTGAAAAAAATATGCCTTTAACTCGGAAAAAATTAAAATGTTGGAGTCAGTTCCTTGTTCATTATAACAATTGATAAATTTGGATTCTTCCTAGTAAAAATTCAGGTAAAATGGCGGCCAAGCTAAAAAGATAGAGTAATTTAAAGTTGAAGTGGCACGGAACTGGGCACCCTACTGTATCCATGTGAATTCCGAACACTTCCTATGCGTGTGCCTTGAGAACTGCAGCTTTTCCCATGGAAGGGGTTTCTGCAGAATTCCCTGTGAGAAGGGGCACTGTGAATTCCAGTGATGACTCCGTGATGATTCGGTAGTATTTCTCTTGAGGCAGCTTTGCCGGGAAAAATCTTAACTTCACAGTTCATAACGGAGGCTATAATGATTCGTTGATGACTTGTTTTTCCTAGTCAATCCAAATGGTACGTGAGTGAAGACGATGGCAGCTATCATCTTTACGATGGCTTTAACAATTGTGATAGTGGAGATCCAAAAAATAAGAAGATTTCCATATTCGGATTGTGTTTGAAGTTTTATGACCATGACGGATCCTTGGTTCTGATGAATGGTGACTACGACCAATCGGAAATTTATTTCCCAGGTGAGTGATCGGGTAGAGCCCTGGCCAAACGAAACGCAAGTTCACGCAAGTCGACGCAAGTTGTTACTTGCACAGGCCTGCGTTCGCTTGCGTTGAGGTGGCCGAACGAGATTTAAGTTTTGATGTTAAAATCAAATAAACAATGGTATCGCATTCATCATCAGGTGCTCTTCCAGCGAGCCATAGAAAAAGTACCTACAATACTAACTACCTACTATACTAACTACCTACTATACTAACTACCTACTATACTAACTACCTACTATACTAACTACCTACTATACTAACTTTAAAATAATTTAAGTCGAGACTTTTCTTGCAATCATCCGGAAGGGCGTTTCGCGTGACATCCCCTCTATATTCAAATGCATGCTTTGCAGCTTCCGTTGGCATCTGAAATCCGCTCTATGTGCCATCTTTTTCTAGAATTACCCATTCACTACAAAGGGATGGCATTGGGAAAGCTAGAGTGGCCAACAAAGAACTGTTTCAACAGGGAACGGAAGACTCTCTTGGTTACAGGCCATGTAATGTTGACTGGTCAAATGCGTATCGCATTGATCCATCTAACACGGAAGGAATGTGTCTGCATTTCACTGCCGCGTGTAAGGGTTCCATATTCGTGGTGTTTTCTGTGATTCCTGATGATGTGGACAGCTGGTACTACGTACAAATTACCCCAACAGGAGTGGGAATGTACAAGGTAGCCTTTGCTGTCGGTTTTAAATGATAACATACACCTATTTCAATTAACGTTGCTCCTGAATCAATGTATCATGTTTCATAGTTGGAAATGATAATTGGTACCTAAATCCAAGCAATTCATGTGAAATTATATCTCAGCGTAGGAAACGAAATGCCATTAAGTGTTTTTAGTGTAGTTTTGTTTGCCAAATTCGTAGAAAATACGAGAAAAAACGCCTTCATGACGATGCATGGTTCATGTTTTTACGTTTTACCGAGCAACGTTAATAGCCCATTTCCGCATTACGCTCCACTGCTCACAAATTAGAGTTTCTCAAAGTCGCTTAAAACGATTTTTTGAGTTGGGTTGATTCGCCCCGTTTTACGCTCGCCTCGCTCTGTCCCCGTTGAGAGGACGACTTGGAGCAAGTCTACTCACAAACAAAAGCTTCTAATCGATAGGCCCTGTGCGAAAAACTAAAGTAAATGGACACCGCGGCAAAACGCAAAATAAATAATCTACATAACAAAAATATATCGTGCTGTCTTGGAAATTTGGAAAACTTAAGCTCCAGACACAAAACTTAAGGTCAAAAATGGCAGAGCAGCTAGAATGTTATCATACCTTTGTCCGAACTTTTGCACCTCGCACTTTGAGGCTTGCACCCGAGGCGAAGATTCTGGTTTAAAGTCAAAATTTATCGTTCGCTGTTGTTATGTAGATTTTTTTAGTTGTCTCCATTTCACATAACATTTTGTTTTCTATTTAAAGTCCCGGAGACTTCAAGTGTCAACGGTTAACAAAAACGCACTTGGGCTCGGAAATGCGGCCTTGTTCCAGTCATTCTTTGTCTGTGTGAAAGAAACTCCAACAAGCACTGTCATCGAATACGGGAAATCAGCGGGAATGACCGACACTGGAGATGTCTACCTGGCAATGATTGATACTACTCAGCCTTTGCAAGTGCGCTTCTATGCCTTTGGTAACGGCGAGGAGGAACTGCAGGTATGTATGACTGTGTTCGTCAGGAAGAGCCCAGTACTGTGTACAGCTATTCCAAGAAACGTTGTCGGTACCGCCAACCGGTTAGCGCGGACCGCCGACCGCGGTTAGCGCAGTGGTAGCGAGCGCCGGGCTTATGCGCGGGAGGTTGGGAGTTCAAACCCCGGCCGGACCACCACTCAGGATATTTTCTAAATAATTGAGGAGAAGGTGCTGCCTTTGCTCTAATACCTGCGAATGGTTAGACCTTCGCGTCTTCTCGGATAATGACGTTAAACTGTAGGTCCCGTCTCTCACATGCACTACACAAACCGGAACCACGAGGACCGTCGGAAGTATATTTTCGGTATCGCAAAGCACTCGTTTACTATCTTTTTCTCGATCCGTTTTTTGTTCTCTCACAATCTTACACCATTATTCCTGTAGTGTGGTCGCGTTTGCTCCGACAACGTTTATTGAAATACCTGTATACATTGATACCACACCACAGAATACACAGCCAATCAGAATGCAGGAATGCCGTTGTATATTCGGCGGTATTCCACTCAACTTTCCCGCCATGCACTGCATTTACATAAAACGTTGCTTTAATTTTCTGTAGCGTGGTATAAAATAGTATAAAATATACAATGATTTCTCGTGGCATACTGCAGAATATCCCACTCGTCACTTGTATTTTCTTAGCATACACACTCGCCTGAAGGCTCGTGTGTATACCAGGGAATGGAACTGACGGGTGGGATATTCTGCAGGGTACTACGTAAGTGGTTTTATCTGATGATTATCTTTTCTTCCGTGCACAAATAAAGTGTCCGTCCGTCCGCCCGTCCGTCTGTCTGTCTTTGTCTGTCTGATATTGTATACAGGGTTCCCAAGGGTCCTTGCAAACCTGGAAAGTCAAAGCCCATCAAAGTCATTAAAGGTCATGGAAATATTTTCCTGAAGAAATATTTACAAGATGTTGGGTGTGTTTCTTGTAAAATTTTGAATTAAAGGATACTCATGTTGCTCTTATCGTGCGCGAAAACCCGCATTATTCATTATACGAAAGGTCATTAAATTTTTCGAAACTTTCCTTGACGTTTTATGGCGATTACAATTCAATTTCAGCAGAAAAGGGAAAAGTATCGCTAACAGTTTTGTATAAATCGACTCGGCTGTTTACTTAAATCTCTGCGGACATGGTATCATATTGGATCCAGAGACATCGCTGTTTGAGTTTCTCATTTTTCCCTCCACTTTAATTAGGTAATGGATGCCCATCCTCTTAAGCGGTCGCTAACACTCACCGAATGCAAAGGTTCGACGTTTTTGGACAAAGATCTTCAGCAATGTCTGCAACAGTGCCATCCCACATGTGATCCTCTCGACGGTGAGTGCGTAATGACGCTTAAAGGCCCATCATTAACCGGGAGCCTTTGCGCCCCGTCTTCTTTTGTTTTCAAATTGATCCATTGTTTTTAGGGTGCTCTGATTGGCTAAGAGTCCGCAAAGGCTCTCGGTTGGTGATGGGCCTTTAAAGAGCCCGTATCAGCCACTCCTTTGTTATTGTTTTCGTTCGTTACGTGTAATAAACATCCAAAAACAAAGTTTCAGATTTGATTTACCAAATTCAATCGAGAACATTCCTCTATATTCACTAAGTCAGCCGATGGAAATGGATACTTTCTCCGACTTGGTATGTTGCTTTGCTATCAAAATGGCGGCTTACACAGGCTCTTTAATTGTGCGCATTTCTATTGGTGGAGAGTGACCACGTGACAGATAGTTGCCGACTTCGCGCGCGAGTATCAGCCATTAGTATCAGCGAACTAGTTGACTGCATTCTGACTGGCTACGCTACCAGGGGACTGTTATGAATAGACTTCTAGGGGTAGCGAATGCTCCCTAAGAGTCTCGCCAAATTTTAGCAGAATCTCGGAATTTTTAACGTGCGTCTCGGAACCTCGGATTTTCGCCCTCAAGCTTCTAAATACAGTAAATATTATACACTTAATGACTGCTCCCGAGGGAAACATCAGTTTTGTTTCCCGAGAACCTCGATGTTTCCTGAGACGAAGTCGGGGGAAACATCGAGATTCGAGGGAAACAAAACTGTGTTTCCCGAGGGAGTAGTCATTAAGTGTTTTGTTATATAGCAGGAAATATACTGGTATTTTTTTCCCGCTCTCAAACGCGACGCGCGAAAGCAATATTCCCCAACAAGTCAATAATTTTTCCAAATATTGACTGATCGGGGAATATTTGATTTGTTCTTCACCACGTGACCTTGATTTAGCCAATAAGAGGGCGCGCTCGGTTGAAGTGAGCACCCGCTATATAACAACAAGCTGATATTTTAAACTGCAGGTCTCGGCATCTCGGGAAGTCTCGGATCTACCATTAGCTACCCCTACCTCTAGAAGCGAAAAGCGCCGATTTTGAACATAGAACAATGGCGGCCGTTTCTCGTTATGCAAATGTCCAACCTTTCAATCTTTATTATTATTTTTAAATTCGTAAAACGCGCACTACCTGCAAATAGCGAAGCTAATCAAGGCAGGCAATATCTGGACGCTGAATACAATTACTTTTTTATCATTAGAATACCAGAATTACAGAATAACACAGAACACGATAACAATAAACTAAGAACATATATACTTATCAAAGGAAATCATTAAATATAGACAAAAGCTTTTGCTTTTACTTTATATTTTGCTTATACTGTTCATGATGCTTTGTGTGTCAACATAACAGTCCCGAACACAAAGAGTTTCGAATAAAATCGCTGTCATTTGTTTCTTAAATATACCGTTTCCGGGAAATGTTGTCACCTCAAAAACATAAGCTTGAAGCGCAGAGGATAATGGGGGCATCTAAACTGCTACTGTTTGATCTGAATTCAGACAATTATCGCAGCCACAGGTAAAATCATTAAATTTCAGCACATTTCTAAACATCTTGTTTATAATATTTTACAGAAATTCAAATAAATATTTACCCATACTCCCTAGCGCACCAAGCTTTGTTGCTTTTTTCCAGTGACAACATATCCCGGAAACGGTATATATGTTTTGGTAGTTCCTTAGTTTTACTGGAACACCATTCCAGATCCTTGGTCCCATTCTAGAAAATGAGTTTTTCTACTTATTTATATTATGCAACAGGGAGCTCCGCTTTTAGCCAGTGGCTAAATCTATATTTAATATCCTACAGGCTGTAGAAGGAAAGCAGGAGCAGCTCCAGCAGCAAACGAGTGCAGACGCTGCCGCAAAGCGAAGAACACCCAAACGAATATGTGTGTTGATGAATGCCCGTCAGGGAAGAAGCCTAACAAACTCAGGAACTGCGTAGGTGCGTAACCAATCTTATATATTAAATCCTTAGCGCCTGTCAGGGAAACGCTTGTGATTGGATGATTTTTTCCCGCCAATTTTCGCGCGCGCGCGGTTGACACAGGAAGCCCGTCAGGGAAGAAGCCTAACAAGAACAGAAACTGCGTAGGTGTGTAGCCAGTCTATGGGAAACGTTTGTGATTGGCTGATTTTTTCCCCGCCAGTTTTGGCGCGCGCGCGGGTGACACAGGTAGAGAAAGGACTGGTTTTTGTTAAAGTGCATATGAAACGAGATCAGTTTTCGGATCTTTGGATAGTCCATTATAAGACAAAACATGCTGACCAAGTTTGAGAAAGGTCTTAAAACAAGTGTTTTCTGGCGTTTTTGCATTTCTAAAACAGCAACAAGGTTCCACCATGTGTTGAGTAGCCGAATGCTTGTAGTAGTGTCAGTCTGACGTAATGTCGCGTGCGTGACAAACGTCCACATACAGAAAGAGGCTACAAATGTCGGCAAATGCCACATTTAGTGTCGTTCGGATTTTTTTTGGAGTGTTCCCGTGTAGTATATACTAAAACAATTATTCGCCGAAGGCGTAGCCTACGTCGTATCCGTCCCCACCGAAAAAACGGAGGGGACGGATACGACGTAGGCTACCGAAGGCGAAGTGAATAGTGGCGAATAGTCCCCTCGACCTCCGGTCTCTATTCACTTCGCCTTCGGCGAATTATTGTTAAATATCCGTTTTCGCAAGTGACATTTTTACTGTGATATCTGTCATCTGAGCAAAATTTGATGTGTTGAGCTCATAAAAAATGTGCAAAAATAAATATTTTCTAGGATGTTTTCGTGCTTTCGATGTTCTGAATAATCAAACCTGTTCGACTTTGCAGAATTATGTTTCATTTACCAATCAATGATATTCTATAGGATTATGCAAAGCTTCAGGAGGCTAGATTCCGCTAAGAAAATAGCACGCGCAGCGACGAGGGCGATATCGCCTCTTTGAGTGCTATTTTCGGCGGAATCTACCGACTGAACGCTTTGAATATACTTGAATCCTATGATATCTCGTCCTCAATTTACACAAAAAGAGATATCATAGGATTCTACACAATGTCGCAGGATAATGGTTTTAAATAGTTGCTTATCGAAGCTTGATTCAAAATTCTATCTTGGCAGATGCGTTCCAGATTGGTTTCAAAGAAGGCGTTTACCCGTCCAGTGCGGGACTCATCCATGGAGTGAATTTTGTTCACGACTTCACAATCTGCATGTGGATGAAGGTAAAGCTGCTTTAAAGAGCCTGTGTCAGACGCCATTTTGACAGCATAGCAACATACCAAGTCGGAGAAAGCATCCATTTCTATCGGCTGATTTTGAGAATAAAGAGTACACAGCAATGTTGTCGATTGAATTTGGTAAATCAAATCTGAAACTTTGTTTTTAGATGTTGATGTAACAATAACAAAGTGGCTGACATGGGCTCCTAAATGAGAATCAGTCAGCTTCCATTTCGTCAGCCTAATAGCACACCGAGTTAGAAAAAAAACATCAAATTCCATCGATTGATTTAGATAATGTAGTGCGATATTTTCATTATTATTCATTCAAATATTTCCCCACTTATGATTGCTTGTGCGCCATCAGCGAATTGTTGATGTTTTTTAAAGGCGAGCAACTGCACTAAAAACCCGCATTATAGGAACAGGTGTTTTGGGGATTTGGGGTGATTTTGTTATTGTACACAATAATGAGAATGAGAATGAGAATGAGAATGAGAATGAGAATGAGAATGAGAATGAGAATGAGAATGAGAAGTGAAAGGATGTGTGCATCATCCCAGTTGTAATTGGTGCGCTTGTAACACTGTCTATAGGCCTGAAGGAGTGGCTTATAAAGTTGGACATGGCTGGCGATCTGGAGCTTATGCAGAAGGCCTGTTTGCTGTAGCCTGCTTGCAGGCGGTACTCGGTGTTTTTATAACGGAAACCCGGTCCGTTCGCTGAGCTGTTTTGAGTATTCTGCGAACTCTTGAGATCGATTTCCAACCGTCAAACCGCTTTCTGGCTTTAGTCAATCAAATTTTGAAGCTCTTTGGAATACACATAATTCAGTTATTCGCCGCCATCCTAGTGAAATGCCCCAACACACAGCATCGTTTACTATCTTTTTCTATGGCCCAACTTGCGGTTGGCGCGCCTCAAAATTCCAAGCTGGCGCCCAATCAGCGAACGGACCGGGTTTTACGCGATAAAAACACCCAGTACCGCCTGCAAGCAAGCTATGTTTGCTGGGGTCGGGGAGAATTTTTAGGAGAGTACTGGACATGTGAATCATTGATTGATTGATTGATACCAAGACACCCTGCGATGTCATTGGAATTTTCAAGCTAGAATAGCTGTGATAAAGCATATAATAATAATAATAATAATAATATTTTTAATAATAATAATCCTTTATTAAAAAATCTAATACTACTATAAAAAGTTAATATTTACATATATTCTAATATTTAAGGAATAACAATTATAATCAATATAAAATTCGTAAATAGACTAAATTGAGTGTTCTATAATAATAATAATGTATTAATTTTTTTTACAGCTGTTTTGAGTATTTTGCAAACTCTTGAGATCGATTTCCAACCTTCCAACCGCTTTCTGGCTTCCGTCAATCAAACTTTGAAGCTCGATCTTTGGAATACACATAATTCAGTTATTCGCCGCCATCCTAGTGAAAAGCTTGGGTGAAAAGCTTGGGTCTAGGGAGATATTATAAAAACTATGAAAATATGACTAAAAATATATACATATATACAAAAAACTAATAAAAAGAAAGAACTTATAAAATGGATCTAAGAAGCGCGGGTCAGTCCTTTCTCTACGTGAAAGTCAGTATCGCTTAAATTGTTTGTGATCCTTCTTGGTGCTCTTGAGCCTCTCAAGCACAGTAATGCCGATGTTAGCAGTGCAAACGACACTCTTGCACTGATCCATCCTTTAGCGGTCGCATACTGTTCTCCCTTTTTTGCTGCAATGAGTTCAGCTAATCTACTATGGTACCTCGTGCATTCATTGGCCATATCACCCGTTGTACTGAACACTAGCGGATATAAAAATTATATAATTATATTATAATATAATGCTTGAGAAATTCTGGTTTTCTCTTCCGCACACAATTGTAACAATACTCTCTTGATAATGGCGTAATGGATGCGCCGAAACGTCGAGTTTTATTAAATATTCTAGTTTTCTCAAGCATTTGCTTAACCAAGTCCCTACTTAGGGAAGTGGTCAAAACATCTGTACTAGAATGGGACCCGATGGGGTGGTGTATACCGTAGCCAACCTTCTTTTAGGAAAAAATAGCCATTTTTAACTGCGAATATCTCGTAAAATAATAAATGAATACAAAAGATTAGCCCAGCACTGTCTTCTTCATAGCGAGGGCAACGCATCCATGCAATAAAATCCAACACCCCTTACTTGAGCATGGAGAAAATGGGCATTGAAAAAACGGGTGGGTAGGTACAGCCCGGGACCTACCACCTCCCGCGATAAAATCGGGTCCCGGTCGAGTACAGATATTTTGACCGCTTCCCTTATAAAACAATAATATAATATAATAATATTGTTAATAATAATAAAATAATAATAATAAAATTTATTTTATTTATTTAATTTACCTTATTTAATGTACTCAGACAGAAGGGATGGTGAACTCTCCAGGAATTTCGTCGAAAGACTAAATAATAATAATAATAATAATAATAATAATAATAATAATAATAATAATAATAATAATAATAATAAAACTAATAATAGAACTTGATTTTGTTTTTATTTTTGTTGCGTGACAATCGTGTTTCTCAGGTCTCTTACAAACACGCTTTTTAACCAATCAGAATGCGCACATTCACAATACAACATAGGTGTTATTTTCTAAAATCTTATATTTGTATTCGTATGATTTACTCTAAGGCTCACAGGCTACGCTGTCGACCCTTGTGTAGCTAGCTAGAACAGGTGTTTTGGGGGTTCATTCATGGCGCTATAGAAATGTCTTATTATTATTATTACTAGCTGATGCCCTTGAAAAATTTACGGAAATTTTAGCCTGCTAACCGGCTCTCCAGTGGGTTTTTTTGGATATATGATTTCTTGGCCCGCGGGATTCTTCTTTCAAACCTTATAAACATGATTTACAAACCTTCCCTCAACATAGAACGTCCTCGCTCCATGCTGAAATAAATCTGAAGTGAGCCCCCCAATAATTGCCCGTGAAAAATTCAAGGAAATTTAGTTTACTATTAACTTATAGTATTCTCTTAGAAACATAAAAAAAATCACAACATTCACAATTCCATAAACACCCTCAGCTATTCACACTTTATAAGCAGTATAAGCATGATTTACAAACCTCATGATTTACAAACCTCAACCCTCCTCGCTCCATCCCGAAATAATTCTGAAGTGAGCCCAATAATTTTTTTACGCACCGTTCCGTCCCTGATTTTGGTGCGAAAATCATGCGCGTCTCTCTGATCAAATCGGTCAAAGAACTCGCTTAAATTGAAAACGTAAGTCTATTACATAAAAACCCTTAGAATTTGGATTTTTTTGTTTGTACGTGTAGCATATCCCAGCAAGGGTAGAGAAGAAACAGGTCAAGTAAATATTGTTTTGTTTATTTATGGTCTTATGGTCTAAAAGCGCGCGCTCTGCTAAACAAGGCAGTACCAATGGTGTACGTTTGTTCAAGCTTGAATAAAAATTGTTCTCAGCTCAAAGCTTTCGAATTAGAATTATCCCTATACATAACTGTACGTAATCTGTAACAGAACCATTAAGGTCTGGATGTCTATGGTGCTTTTGTCTGAGCCAACTGAGTTCTTTTTTAGTTTCTATGTGAGTGATTTCAACATGGCGGCTTTGTCTCTCGCCTAAGAAATCGCTTGAATTAGAACTAAGCTCAAGGTCAATCTTTTCCAACAAAAACACGCTCACTGGTGTGATTTTCTCCTTTTCGTCAGGTGTGTGAACTTCGTTTCGCGGTACAGCGTCAGAATTTATATTAAGAGAATATTATTTAAGTGGTTTTGTGTTGTGAAAATCTTTATTTCGACTAACCCGCGCTTAGCGAACCAAAGGCAGTGGTACGTTTGTTCAAACTTGAATGAAAAATTTTCCCAACTCAAAGCTTTCGAATTAGAATTAGCCCCGTACATGCCTTTAAGTAATCTGTAACAGAACCATTTAGCTCTGGATGTCTATGGCACTTTCGGCTGTGTGAAAAGAGTTCCTTTTTAGTTTCTGTGGGAGACTTCAACATGGCGCCTTTGCGAACTTGATCTTCTCGCTTAGAAAAACGCTTGAATGAGAATTTCTGTTCACTTTAGTTTTTTTAAATAAAAAACAAATTCGCCACATCCTCTCCAGCAACGTCTAGAAATGGTGTGGTTTGGGGGTTTCTAGCTCAGCCGTTTTTCCGTAAAAGGGTGGACAACAGAAAATTGTCTTAGCGTATTATATATAAGATTATTATAAAAACATATTTTTGTTTTCAATGCCTTCTTGATTGTATCTTTCACTTCACAAATTAAAACAAATGTCAAGTTTTGTATTTGAAATTTGAATGAGCACTGCATGACGTCACATTTCCGCCAAAAATGAAAATTCGGAGAAGTATCTCTGAGTGATATGGTGTGTATGATGCCACAAATGTCTCTGGTGTCGATGGAGTGCCTACGATGCCAAAATTGTCTCTGGTGTTGATATGATGTCTGATGCCACAAATGCATCTGATGTCGATATTGTGTCCACGAGTAACTCTCGCGTGATATGGTTGGTGTCTATGATGCCCAAATGTCTCTGGTGTCGACAGAGTGCCTACGATGCCAAAAGTGCCTCTGGTGTTGATATGGTGTCTGATGCCACAAATGCATCTGATGTGGATATTGTGTCCACGAGTAACTCTCGCGTGATATGGTGTCTATGATGCCCAAATGTCTCTGGTGTCGATAGAGTGCCTACGATGCCAAAAGTGCCTCTGGTGTTGATATGATGTCTGATGCCACAAATACACGAGTAACTCTCGCGTGATATGGTGTCTAGGAATTCAAAAGTGTATCTGGTGTTGATATGGTGTATATGATGCCACAAAATAATGCGCTGAAGTTGATATGGTATACACGAGTAACCCTCCTCACGGGGAGGCTCTGGTGACAGCCACTGACGCATGCGCGAGATTTCTTCTTTTTTTTTTTTCATGCGAGATTTCATACTGAGCCGTTGAGAGAAAGATCTTTCTGCGCATGCACCAACCCCTCAAAACCAGCCAATCAGCAAAGATCCTCAAATGGATGTCACTAGGGCCTCCCCTGCGAGCAGACGAGCTGGGGAGCTTTGGTTACGAGAATGCCCGAAAAGAAGAGAAAATATATCCATTCGTTGTAGAATAGATACCTCATTCGGGGGTGAGGAAAAATACGAGCAATGAGTAAAATGTCCGCGAGTATTACATGAAAAAACATCTAATAAGATATATATATGTATTATCTTTCAGTTGAACTTTGCCAACTTGGTTAATGGCGTTGCGCACCGCGTGTTCGAGTTTTGGCAAGAGAATGGTGATAGCTACGTCATGGCCATGTTCCTTCAAGAGGGTACCACGACGGGGACCATGCAGATCTTGTTTGAGGTCCAGACGGAGTAAGTGATGTAGCAAGTACGAGGTAGCATGCTTAAAGGGGCTCTCGCACGCTTGCTGGCCACTTCTCTGACAAGAAAATAGCTCAAATCGCAATCCAATTCCATCCTCTTGATAACAGGTCAAAACAACCTAGAATTGCATTTGTCTAACAACTGAAAGAGCAGATCTTGTTTGAGGTCCAGACCGAGTAAGTGATATAGCAAATACGAGATATACGAGATAAGTGCCATACCAGGACTCGAGTCAGGACTCGAGCCAGGACTCAAGGCAGGACTCGGTAAAATAGCATTAAATTTCAAATTTCCTCTAGATTATGAGCAAAAGTGAAATATATATAATAAATAATCACAATAATTTTCAATTCCATAATTGTAATAAAACGCATAAGCCTTTTGCATTTTTCCACCCTCCTGGTGAGTACCCTGTCCCTGTATATGGTGTCACCTTCACCATGGAATTCCATCTGATGATCCATCCGGAAAATCACTAAGCTATCTTTACCACCTCCTCTAGAGGCGTGCAGATAGAAAAATGAAAAAAAAACTATATGCCATTCAATGTCAACATTAACTGTAGTAAATAGAGAATAATACATGGGCGCGCGGAGATATGGTATTTATCTTCGAGTGTTCACATTGATATCGAACGAGTGAGCGCAGCGAACGAGTGAGATATCAAATGTGAATACGCGAAGATAACTTCCATATCTCCAAGCGTCCATGGTATTATTCTGTTTATTATATAAACAAGAAACACTGCCATGCTCCAGGGAAGCATGCTACTGTAGTGAACAAATGCAACGGCCAGATGTGGAAAGAAAGGAATTGATCCTTAAAGGGGCAGTGTGACGATTTTGGGGTTAATTTGTAGTCAAATTCACAAGAAATGAGCAAAATAATCCTCTAGGTTTGTTAAATAACCTTTCAACTGCTAGATAAGTACACATTTGAGTATTTACATGAGTTATCGAGCGGATGGAATTGGATTGGATTGCGAATTCATGTTTTTGATTTCCAGGCTGAACAGTTTTCAAACTTTGAAATTTGATAGCGAAAGCTGTTTAAAAACATTATGTAAGATTGCCTATATAATGGAAATTAGAAAATAACACCTATGTTGTATTGTGAATGTGCGCATTCTGATTGGTTAAAAAGCGTGTTTGTAAGAGACCTGAGAAACACGATTGTCACGCAACGCTGTCGCGCGTGTATATGTTATTTTCTAAAAGCAATAAAAATACTTTCTGCGTGCTCTCTGGTTTCTTACAAACACTCTGGGAATGTTGGTCGAACTGATAAAACTTGAAAGACACTCGCCTTCGGCTCGTGTCTTTCAAGTTTTGATCAGTTCTCCCAACATCCCCCTCGTGTTTGTAATAAAGCAGAGAGCACGCGGAAAGTACTTTTATTGCTTAATTTAAGTTCCTTTTACTTTTTAAGATTAGCTCGAAGCATAATATAGGCTTCTGAGTTGCTTATGTAGCCCACTTGTCTTGTTTTATTACATTTTGTTCACACAATCGCGAAACATAGCCCCTTTACTGTGCGACTACGTCAACTGGGCCATCCCGTAAAAATTTGTCAATCAGAGATTAGCCTTATTCACACTAGAGGACGGAAAACTCGTCATGACGAATTTTTCGTCTGATATGAATTCAGACGATTTCCCGTCAAAAATCTGTCTCGTCCCGGTTTCACACCCGGCGTGTCGTCTCGAAAGAGCTTGAACCGGATCGAACGCGGATCGTTCGATACGGTTCGAGCTCTTTTGAGATCGAACCGGATCGAACTCTAGAATTTGGGTGAGTACGATCTCCGAACTAGATCGTACGATATTCCTCGGATCGTTCGATCCAGTTCGATCTAGTTCGATAGAAAGTAAAACATGTCAGAATTCGGGATTACGCCAACTATAAATTATTCAGCTTTTAGTGTCTCGTAAATAGTATTTTCATTTTGAATTGATATAAACATGAACAAAACGGGACAAAACACAATCCCCTGAAAGGTGTTCGTCGGCTTTCGTAATGTCTCAGAGTTCCTTAGGTGCCAACTACTTTACAAGCCGGGCCACGATCTCCAATTTTCCTCATCGCGACCTTTATGTCCCCAATCCGATCCTTGTTGCAAAATGGCAGTTGTGGTAGCCCTTAACAACACACGTAAAGTTTCCGGCGCGTTAATTCATATTGACACGGTTGTTGAAACTGCCAGGAAGGTATCAGTTCCGTGTGGTGTGATAGCTACTTCGTGTACGCCGCAACAATTACGTCACGTCACATTAATTAATGGTAACGGTAATTAATTTTATTGTTCGATCAAGTTTGATCTGCGTTCGATCTGGTTCGATCCCCAGATTTTTGAGTGAGTACGATACGATCTCTAAAGGGCTCGAACCAGATCGGACGATCCGAGGTTCGATTCGGTTCGATCTCCGAATGTTCGAGACGACACGCCGGGTTCACACTGCGACGATTCCGTCCGCGAGTTTTCCGTCTCTAGTGTGAATACGGCTATTAACAGTTTTGAAGTTATTTCTGCTCACAATTCTCATAATGTTTAGAGAAAAGCGGATATTTTGATGTCTGAGATCTCAAGAAAGTCAAGATCCTTTGTTCTGTACTCGCTTTCTGATTGGCCCGGTTGACGTAGTCGCACAGTAATTAAGACAAATGCCCTCGCTCTTAGTCAATCAGCATTGAGCTTTTTTGCCCAGTATATTATAACTTGTGTTACTTGCCTTGTTGATATCGCTAGTGACGTCACCTATGAGGTTCCTGCCGCCGAGAGTAACAGATGGTTCATGTTCTGCGTTGGGCGAGAGAGTGCCGACGGTAGGGTTGTCGGCTACATTAACTCAAACAAACAAGGAGAAGAAGAATTTGGTCAGCTGAGAACTCATCGACTTGTTATGACGGGCCCCTGGGAGCTATATCTCGAGGCACCGCGTGACCAAAGGCAAGAAAACCTCATCCCCGGTTTGCTGTATTCGGACTGGAACATCTGGGATCGGGTAAGCTGAAACTTTACATAAAGCGCCCATTCACTGTTTATCAACATAGCCATTGTAATGCTAATGTGCCAACCGTAGATTGAATAGCGCCCTTTGTTCTGTGAACCAATCGATCTCGTTGGCACATTAATAACAATTGATGACGTTAGCTTGAACAGCGCTATAGCGCCATTCAATGTTTATCAACATTGTAATGTTAATGTGCCACCGTAGATTGAATAGCGCCCTTTGTTCTGTGAACAAATCGATCTCTGGTTGGCACATTAATAACAATGGATGGCGATATTTTCCTATCTCTGACCTACAAGTTCACGGTAACCACTTTCGCGCGCTTTTCATCGAAAATCACATTTTTGAGTTGGAAAAAAATAAATAAGTTATTTACCGGCTTTCGGTCCGCCCGTATAGGGAAAAAACTGTGTCCTCGGCCTGGAAAATGTTTCAAACATTTTCTAGCCCTCGGTCACAGTTTTTCCCTATACGGACCTCAAATAACATATATATCCTTTGGTGCTTCAATAAAATAAATTAGAATCTACATTGTCTCATGCGAGTACAAATATCGTAGGAGTAAAACTGGAACGAGTCCAAATATTTAACAATCAGTCGCCGAAGGCGACGTAAAGTCGAGGTGACTATTCGCCGATATTTACGGAGTCTGAGGCGACTAATTGTTTTAGTATAATTACTCAAGTGACTTTTAAGACTTCCGACAAAAAATTCCCGTTTAGAAGTTTCTCGTAATAAAGTGCGCGCGCGATCCTCAATGCTTTCAATGTTATATTCACCTATAGGTGAATATAGCAAAATATGACGAACGTCTCAACCAATCAGCGCGCGGAATCACTTCAGTAATTATAGTAAATCGCGATATTTGGACTCTAATGCGCTTGCTTTATTTTGTCATGAAAAATAAATTGGATAATAAATAACTTATTAGACATTTGAGTGTAGAATATCGCTGGAATAACTTTTCTCGTCTTCTTATTTTGTCTTCTAAATTCAGACTCGAAAAAATATCCAGGGATATTCTACACTAAAATGTCTAATAAGTTATATGTATTAACTTGGGAGTATATGCTCTCCCCACGCTCCCTTCAATGTTGTCCAAAATATTTGCCAGTAGTTTTTTTTTTCGCTTGGGAGGGGACTAGGTGTCCCAACAGGTTTTAGGTGGCGCAGTGCGTTCCCTTTATTTTACTTGCGAAAAAAAAATTAAACCCGAATTTTTTGTCAAAAATCTTAAAAGTCGCTTGAGTAATTATACTAAAACATTCTTCGAGGTGACTATTCGCCGATATTTACGGAGCCTGTGGCGACTAATTGTTAAATGTACACTTGGCTGAGAGCCAATCAGAATTCGAGAAACGCGCGCGTTGTGGTATACATAGAGGATATTACATGGCCGCGCGGAGATACGAATTTTATCTTCGAGTGCTGGAAATTTATCTCACGAGTGAGCGCACTGTTTATTATAGAAACATCAGTGAAATACCAAATAGACATTTATTTTACGAAAATCTGAAAATTAGAAAGCTATGTGTGTTATCCTCCCTGCGAAGAATGAAGATAAAAATCATATCTTCACACTGTGAAGATATAACTTTTTTTTTCGCGCGAGAGATACCTTTGTATTTCACTGATGTTTATATAATAAAAAGGTGTATAGAAGCGTGTTTTATAAGGGATTAGCCCTTGCGAGAAACTTTATGATACTCTAGCAAATCGCACTCTTCTTTCCTTCAGTTGTGGAATTACATAGCATGTTGATAGTCGTTTGGTTAAGCAGTCGTTTGGTTAAGCACTAGGAAACAACTTTATATTACTTTATCGGCGCAATAGAGCACGCGTGATATTGGGAGACCCAACATCACAAGTGCTCTATTCGCTGATAAAATAATAGTAAGTAAGTAAGTATAATAACCAAATACCATCTGTTTGTTTTTCTTTAGGTTCTTACTCCGGAGGAGGTGAGGCCCTTGATTGACACTTGTGGGGCACAGGGCGGGAACGTGAAGGACTGGTACGAGATCAAAGAAGATCTTAATGCCCAATACTTCAATTTTGCGCCGAGTACTTGCAGGACTTAGACAGTTAAGGCCCGTTCACACGGCGCGATTTAAGCTGCGATTTGAGGTGCGATTTTTGCGGCGATCGTCGACTTCATTTCGCCGTGATGTGAACGGCCGGCGATTTGGCTCTGCTATATTTGTCAGTTTGTTGGCGATCTGAAGAAATCGCACCCGCATCGCAGTGGAATTTGAGTTCAAAACGCCTGCGACGTCGCGGCGACATCGCAAGTGAAATCGCCATAAGATCGCAGACCGTTCAAACCGCGCGATATGACATCGCCATGGAATCGCCACAGAAATCGCAGCTGAAATCGCGCGTGAGTGAACGGACCTCAAAGCATCTAATTATACCAAGTTTGTAATGCACCCAGTTACAACATGTGATAAAGTAATGAAAAATAAAGTGGGTTTACGAAAGCTGTCATAAATTATTCGTAATTGCATTCACTTCACATTCTCAATGGCCACTCATTTTTGACAATGTAAACTAATTACGATTCTGAGACGACAATAATATTGACGGCTAGATGGGAGAAAATATTTCGCGACGGAGCCAGATACATAAAATTATTATACGACTGTGACTTCATTTTACCATATAAGGTCAAAATTGAGTGCAGATATGGAGCCGTATTACACGGCAAAAGCCGTATTGCACGGTTGAAAGCCGCATTATACTGTAGGAAACCGGTTACGAACCGGTTTTGCGCATTTTTGTGTATGACCTCGACGAACGCATGGGATACGGACAAAATCCCGCGTCAAATTGCTGTAAATCCTGGTTGTTTAACTACTATTACAAGAAAGTTTACACACGGGAAGACTTCAGGTATGTCATCTGTGGAAGTTTACCTAGCTCTGTTCAATTTTCTGGACAATATTTTGCTCGTTTTGGTTGACCGAAAATGCACAAACAATTATGTGGGCTCGTTCTGTAGGTACCGGAGCTGACCGGAGCACAGTATACGTAATTCAATAGAGACAATGAACCCGAGACAAAGGACTCCAAGTTACACAAAGAACGAAGCTAACACAGAATACAATAGTCTCCGGTACCTACAGAAAGACCCATTATTTGTGTCTTCAATAAATAAGCAACTCATTGAGAAACCAACCAATTATTATCCAGGTCCTGTTGAAATTTTACATCGGAATCTAAAAACTTTGGATACTTTTTGAAAAACCAACTTGTGCAACATTCCCAAGTTGAATTCGAAGTCGTATGATTATTATTCATTCAACTTATGACGTCAAAAATTGGAGAATTGAAAATTATTGCACGCGTGAGGTCACGCGCTTGTAGGGAGGCTGGCAAACTGCCTGCTCTCTCATGGAATTAAAGCAGGGAAATTAATTTTCAATGAATAATAAACAATTAAAAGTTTGAATGAATAATAAAACAATGAATTCAGCTTTCGTATGATGTGGAGAATTATTCATATCTCGGGAGTGTATCCACCTTGGCCTTTGGCCTGGATCTGAATAATTCTCCAAATCATACTCACTCAGTAGAATTCATTAATTACTAATATATAGATTTAGGCACTGCCTAAAAGCGGAACTCCAATGTTTATACCTCTTACAGAACGACTAATTGTTATACATGCAATAATATTATAGCAAATTTCTGACAATAATTGCCCTATTTCACTATGACGTCATATGAAAACACTCTATTGTCTTTGCGCTATGAATCATGGTCGCCAGAGGGGACAGCAGCATTTAGAAATGACCAAAACACAATGAAAATGCCATTCATGATGTTCGAATGGAACTTTTATTTGAACCAAGTTTCAGCTATCTTGCCCATGTAAACAAACCATGATGTCATAGTGAAATAGGGCAATTAGTCGGACGTTATTTGGCTTCTGATGGTGCTAATTAGAAATTGATTTCAGGGGGTGCATTTGGACCCCTCCTGGCGACTAGACTATAATGGACTATAATTGATAAGCCAGTTGGCTAACTACCCCTAACAGAATCCTAGTCAGAAAAGTCAGAAAAAAACTTTTACAAATCTGTACTGTAAAAGTATAAAAATCATAATCATAATCATGTGTTTCCAAAAAATATCCATACCCTCTCTATGTAATTTCCAAAGAAAAATACAGTATTTGTATGGAAAAGATCAGATAAATTGACGGAATTTCCAATCCGAGCAATTTTATCCTACCCAACTATATGAACTCTTCCATACCATAGAAATCAAAACCAACATCAATTTACGTCAAATGGCCCCCTTGGATGCATCACAAGAATAATGTTACTAAAATTAATGGAAAATATCCGAAAACATAGCAAAATTTTGTATGGGCGACCAAAACAGAACAAGAAGAACTACTTTGCAAAATAACTCCATCATGACAAGCCTTTGAACCCCCTCTTTGAACAAATAAGTGAAATTAAACAATCAAAATTAGGCAAAAAAATTTTTATATTTACTGGAGTTTTGCCAAATGTAAATCATTATTATTTCTTACAGTTCAAATAAAAAAACGGGACACCTACAGCTACTAGCCTAGTCAGTAAACGAAATTTACAGGCTCGGAGGGCTGGATCATCAAATACCATAACTGATACCTTAAAGTACCTTTAAAGTCCTTGAAACAGCATTTAAAATTCCACAGAGTGTGGTGACAAATCTTAACCTAAGTCTGAATTCTAAGTTTCCAGAAGAAAATCAGAAAATCATTCATTTCATGGAATCTCAAAGGCCAGGGACGTCAAACCAGGGACTTTAAAAACCTAAGGATTGTCTTGAAATGGCTAAATTTCCTGAAATATTCCCGGGAGAAATACAGTAAATGTATGGCAGTCATCTTGAATTTTTGCTGGGAAACGAAGCGAAAAATATTGAGATGCCTGGCAAAACCGGGAGGGTTGACATTCCTGTAAGACCCATGCAAGAAAAAAAAAAGATGATAGTATCTTTTGCATAATATCATATTCCAGGTAGAAGTAAATAAGAAAATGTGCACAAGCGTTCCCCCCTGCCCCTTTGGAGTCAGATTGGTTTTACCCTGATTGTGGGAAAAAAGTCCTGACCCAAATGATTTTTTCTTAATTGTCCGTAGGTGGTTATAGAACTTTGTTTCTTTAGAATTAGCTTGTAGAAATGAGATCTACAAGCTAAATTGGCATTTAAAAAATGCACAGTGAATAAAAGCATCTTGGCAAACTGAAAGACAAACGTGTTTCCACCGTTTTAAAGTATTTACTGTTGTAATAACATTTTTTGTCAACAGAGATCAGGCCGAGACATTTTCTTTATTTGAAGGCAGCTTGTTAGGAAATGTGAGCGATTTTTCTCCCACGCTCTATAAATGCAAAGTTAGCTTGTAGCAAATGTTGGGGGATTTTTTTTTATTGCCAAAGCCTGTTGTGCCTGGGAACTTTGTTATGCATGTGAGCACTGTTGACAAAAAATGACATTACCAGAGGATTAAAAGAGTGGAAAATGCTTTTGTCTTTCAGCTGGCTGTGATGCTGGCTTTATTATCATGATACAATGTTACAGTCAATCATTATTGATTTCTGTCTATGATTTCAAGCCAATGCAAACCCCTTTTCAGCAAAAACGTTTTCACCAAAACACATGTAGTCTCATCCACAAAGCCAAGCTTCAAATATTGAGTTAATTACTTAAGTCTAATTTCCAATAGTAAGATTAAAGAGAGTTGCTGAATGAATCACAGGGGACTGAAACATGATTCCAATGTGTATTTACACTTATCTTATTGTGTGACGTTTTGCAGATAATGTGCGAATATGAACTGAAATTACAGATAGAGACTGTTTGCTTAGTTTGCGTGACCTTCTCTGGTCCATCCAAGTATTTTATTGGTCGATTTTATTTGATTTAGTTTAGCATTAACTGTCAGTGAAACTACTGTAATTAGACACCGGGATTGCTAGCCACATGGACAGAGAGAGTTTTGGAGCATTATAGCCGGAGTTTTGGAGAGAGTTTTTGGAGCATTATAGTCGGAGTTTAGAGACGTTTTCGGAGCATTACCGCTGGGGTATTTGAGTCTACGGATGTAAGTTGTTTACGTTTGTTTACCGCTCTCGGTCGCATTTGAATAATTGTAGCGTAGCTAATACTTCACTATATGTCACTTTGTAGTTCTTACCGCACTTGTTTGTGGCGTCCCGTAAACCATTTCAATCATGGAAAATAAATAAACTGAAACACATCAAGCGTGGTTAAACTCGGCGGACCTTGGCCCTCGACGCAACCCCTGCAACCGGGTCGGGAACGCTACAGTAAGAAATCCGTTCTTCAAAACCGAGGTAAGGAGTATCTGTCCTTCACTTATAAATTAGCCGCCTCGTATGGATAAAGGAGACCAAGCGGAAGACCTCGAGGCTGAGAAACGAAAGAGAACAATGTCCAGAAAGGCCCTAGAAAACGCGATAAATCAGAAACGGCCCCTGCTAGATATATTTTACCAGAAAGTCGTAAATTCTCTTCCACTGCTCGAGGTCAAACAAATCGACTCACTCACGAGAGAAGATTTACGAGAATTTAAGGCCAACGTCGGACGGCTTAGATCAGCTTTAGAGGAAGTTACCGGGTTGTACAGTGAGGACAAATACAATGATTTTAAAGACGAATCGGACCTCGTGAAAGAGAATCAAACGTTAGATCGAGCGCTTAATTTGCTAAAACATTTTGAGGATAGTATGGTTGAAACACGATCTGTTCAATCACGCCACACGAGGTCATCTAGCAGCTCGGCGCGCATGCGCGCATTGGCAGACGCCGCTGCCGCCAGAGAAGGTGCCATTTTTGAACAACAAATCGCGGAAAAAGAATTCGAGCGCAAGAAACGCGAAGCGGAAGAGCAGAAACAGCGCGCAGAACTAGAAAAGGACCTGCGTATACTTAACTCTAAGAAAATAGCAGCCGTAGCCGATGCGGGGCTAAATGCAATAGAGCGCGCTTTGTCAGAAGAAGAGACCTCCACGCAGCGATTAGATATCCCTGGGGTCCCGAAAAGCTCAAGCGGCACACGTACCCAGGAGTGGATTCAAATGCACCAAACTCTAGAAACACCACACGCCGAACAAACCCTATCACAAGCGCAACAAGGCGGCGCACCTCCAATTAGTCAACCCGAGCACACACCGGACGCACGCTCTTTACGAGACTTACACCACTCACACCCAGACACGAATGTACCAACCTTACTCGATCCATCCCCACAAGGCTATTTTCAGTCACCCACCCGTGAGAGCCGCGAAGTTGCAACCCCCAACCCCCTCACTTCAACGCCGGCAAACATTACAGAAAGCCAGCTAATCGCAAGGCTGACACTGACCAATGAACAGATGGTTGCGGGACTCGCTAGGCAGAGCTTACCAAAATGCGACCCTGACATCTTTAGCGGGGAACCAACCCTCTTCCATCCTTGGAAGCAATCATTCAAGGCGATGATAAGGAACAGTGATGTATCTCCAGAGCAAGAGATTAACTATCTTCGGAAATTCACTAGCCTTGAGCCACAACGGTTAGTGGATAGTTTTCGCAGGAGGCTTCACACCGATCCAAGTAAACTTCTCTCGTCCCTCTGGGAAGAGCTCCAGACGCGCTTCGGTAGCGCAGCCGTAATAACAAACGCACTCCTCGATAAGCTGTCGCACTCGTCGTCGTTCGGCGAGGAGGATAATTCTAGTCTACAAGATTTCGCAGACCTATGCGCGGACATTGAAAGCCAGATCGCACACCTGCCGGGTTTGGCATGTTTAAATTTCCCAAATGCCATACATCCAATCGTAGAGAACTTTCCTTCGTCTCTTAAAAGAAAATGGGAGAAGCTTGTTGTTAGATACGCCGAGGAAAACAATGACCAATACCCAGGGTTTAATCGCCTCTCGCGCGTCGTGGGGGAGCACGCTAGATCAAAAAATCATCCGAATATTCTTGCAGGAGCCGCCTTCCCATCTAAGCCTCGACGATCGAGTGGGGCGCCAACTACGAGAAAAATTTTCGCGACCAACGCGCAACCCTTTGAAGAAACGGAGACGTGTAAAAGCGAGGTCACAGAAACAGCTAGGAAAGCGTGCCCCTTCCACAACCGAGAGGGTCACACACTCTCCCAGTGTAAAGCCTTCAACGCAATATCTCTTAGCGAGAAAACTAACTTTCTCTTCGATGCCAGACTTTGTTTTCGCTGCCTTTCAGAAGGTCACATTGCCAGGGACTGCAAGGAGGACGTCGAGTGCAGCATTTGTGGAGACAGGCGTCACAATTCGCTCCTGCACAAAGAAGATGGTAACACAACAGGCGCTGTTATCCCCAAGTGCACGGCCATCTGTAGCGAAGGTGGCAGCGGAGTCTCGTGCAGTAAGGTCGTGCTGGTCGACGTTTTTACCAGGAACTCGCCCGATTCCCCACGTCGCGTCTACGCTATCCTGGACGATCAAAGCAATGCATCCCTCATAAGCCCTGAGCTTGCAGACGATCTTGGAGTGGGAGGACCAGAAGAAAGGTACTATCTATCAACTTGCAGTGGTGAAAGAGAAGTAAGATTTGGTCGTCGCGCAACAAACCTCGTAGTGTGCTCACTGACAGGAATCACCTCATCTCTCCCTACCCTACTAGAGTGTGAAAACATTCCTAGCGACAAACGGGAAGTACCAACGCCCGAGATGGCGAGGAGGTTCCGACACCTTCAAGACATCGCCCCGCACATCCCACCGATAGATCAGGAGGCCGACATACATCTTCTCATAGGAAGGGATGCCCCCGAACTACTGAAGGTGAGAGAGTTCAAGAACGGCCCCAAGGGAGCACCCTGGGCGCAGAAACACCTCGTGGGCTGGACTATATCTGGACAGATATGTCTCGACCTTCTCGACGCTGGGGCGATCCACGTTCATACTCGACATACCAACATCGCTCGAGGAAACGGCGAAGCGCCAGATGAGAATCGCTTGGCCACGCCGTGCCAGAGCAAATTAAAAGTAAGGCAGATGCATCCTTCACCTTACAATCCCTACGAAGAAGACGTGTTCCACACCACAACAGCGGACAATGACGTCGCCCCTTCTTGTGAAGACAAGGCGTTTGTAGACATAATGGACGAGGGGAGCCACAAGAATGAGCGCGGTAACTGGGAAATGCCACTCCCGTTCCGCAGCCCCGCCCCCAAGATGCCAAATAACAAAGAGCAAGCCATGCAGAGACTGAACAGCCTTTTGCGTTCCTTAAAGAGAAAGCCAAGGAAGATGGAGGACTATGTCGAGTTCGTGAGCAAGATGCTGGCGAGAGGCCATGCGGAGGAGGCGTTACCACCAGAAAAAGCATCCGACCGGGAGGACTCAGGACGAGTGTGGTACCTCCCACACTTTGGCGTCTACCATCCCCAAAAACCGGGGCAGGTTAGAGCTGTTTTTGACTCATCTGCTGAATATAGCGGGACCTCCCTCAACAGGGAATTGTTGGCCGGCCCAGACCTGACGAACAGTCTACTCGGGGTCCTACTGCGCTTCAGACGCGAGGAAGTTGCTGTGATGTGTGATATCGAACAGATGTTCCACTCGTTCTACGTGGACCTTCATCACAGAGACTTCCTCCGCTTCCTATGGTACAAGGACAACGACCCGACAAAGGAGATAGTCGAATATCGTATGCTGGTCCACCTCTTCGGGAACGGACCAAGTCCTGCTATAGCGACTTACGGTCTCAGGAGAACAGCCGACGATGGCGAGGAGGACTATGGAACAGACGTGAAGAACTTCATCAAACGCAGCTTTTACGTCGACGATGGGCTGACAAGCGCACCCACCGCAAACGAGGCGATTGCCCTTGTGAAAGGTGCACAAGCGTCCCTGGCACGCGCGAATATGAGGCTTCACAAGGTCGTCTCGAATTCGGTCGCTGTAATGGAGGCTATATCCGCCGAAGATCGAGGAAAGGACGTGCGAGATCTGGATTTACGTCACGATGCGCTCCCAGCCCAAAGATCTCTCGGCGTATCCTGGGACCTGGAAAATGACACGTTCACGTTTCGCGTCACCCCTCCCGAAAGGCCATTTACACGCAGAGGAGTACTCGCAGTCGTGAACTCGATCTTTGATCCTCTCGGATTGGCGACCCCCGTTGTGCTCGAAGGGAGGCTTCTATTGCAGCAGCTGGTGGTTCTTGGTAAGAAAACGAAGGCCAATAAAGCACTCGGTTGGGACGACCCGCTACCAGAAGCTCTCTCGTGTAAATGGAAACTATGGCGAGACTCGCTCACACATATCGAGAAGCTCTCCGTCCCTAGATGTTACCACCCGATTGGGTTTGGAAAGATACAACGATCAGAGCTACACGCCTTTTCAGATGCAAGCGACACCGCGATAGGAACCGCAATCTATCTGCGACAGATCAACGAGAGTAACGAGGTGAGCGTGACGCTGATGTTCGGGCAAACCAAGGTAGCCCCGACACAGGCAACCAGCGTCCCACGATTGGAGCTATGTGGAGCGGTGCTCGCAGCCCAAGGAGTAAAGAAAGTACTGAATGAGATAGACTTGCAGATCCACGAAGTGGTCTACTATACGGACTCAAAAGTCGTATTAGGATATATCACCAACGAGAGTCGGCGCTTCTATGTGTACGTGGCAAACAGAGTCCAGCTCATTCATAGCCTCTCTAAACCCGCACAATGGCAGCACGTCGACACCGGGAATAACCCAGCAGACCTCGCTACTAGAGGCACAGGCGCCGCCTCACTACCAGCCACAGATTGGCTGACAGGACCAGAATTCCTCAGAACACCAGGATGCAACAAGCATCAAGACATCCCCTCTGAAGTCGACGACGACGATCCAGAAGTCCGCAGGGAGGTCAGAGTCAACCACATCAGCGTAAACAGGGCGCAACAGGGGCTAGGGTCTCACAGGTTCGCGCGCTTCTCATCCTTGTCCACACTTCAACGCGCGGTAGCGAACCTTATCGTCTTCCTCAAGAGGTTTAGAGAACGGAGGAACAAGCAAGGGCAACACAAGGCAAAGCACACCGAAAGAGCCCGAATAGTCACACCTACAGACATGGCGCAGGCGCTCTCGGCCATCCTCCGCGCCACCCAACAAGACGCTTTCGGTGACACTACCGGCACAGGAGCAAAGGAGAAGAAACCGAAACTGAACACAACTCGATCAACCAAGATGCACGCGGAGATAAGTCGCCTTAGCCCCTACCTAGATAACGACGGAATCCTGCGAGTGGGGGGGCGCCTGCAACAAGCGGACCTTTCAGACAAAGAGAAGCACCCAATTCTCCTGCCGAAAAGTCACCACCTGTCTACACTGCTTATACGACAGTGTCATCAGGACGTAAAACACCAAGGGAGACAAATCACGCTCGCCTCTGTTCGCCAAGCCGGGTACTGGGTCGTCGGAGTGCATAGACTCGTCGCAAAGGAGCTGCACTCGTGCGTGACCTGCCGAAAGCTGCGCGGCCCACCCGTCGTCCAACGGATGGCCGACCTGCCGGCAGACAGAATGGAGGAGGCACCGCCCTTCACAAATGTGGGCCTCGACGTTTTCGGCCCTTGGCTGGTGTCTGCTAGAAAGACCAGAGGAGGGATGGCCGAATCTAAAAGATGGGCCCTACTGTTAACCTGTCTCAGCAGCAGGGCAGTCCACGTTGAGGTTCTAGAGTCAATGGATGCAAGCACCTTTATTAACCCCTTGAGACGTTTTTTTCGCAATCCGTGGACCAGCCGGCAAGTTACGCTGCGATAGAGGAACAAACTTCATCGGGGGCAAGAACGAGCTTGATGAGGCACTAAACGAGATGGATCTAGCGCGCCTTCAACGGATGGCCGACCTGCCGGCAGACAGAATGGAGGAGGCACCGCCCTTCACAAATGTGGGCCTCGACGTTTTCGGCCCTTGGCTGGTGTCTGCTAGAAAGTCCTGAGGAGGGATGGCCGAATCTAAAAGATGGGCCCTACTGTTAACCTGTCTCAGCAGCAGGGCAGTCCACGTTGAGGTTCTAGAGTCAATGGATGCAAGCACCTTTATTAACGCCTTGAGACGTTTTTTTCGCAATCCGTGGACCAGCCGGCAAGTTACGCTGCGATAGAGGAACAAACTTCATCGGGGGCAAGAACGAGCTTGATGAGGCACTAAACGAGATGGATCTAGCGCGCCTTCAACGGTACCTAACGGAGCAGGGATGTGAATGGCAGCTCAACCCCCCTCACGCCTCTCACTTTGGAGGAGCATGGGAGCGCCAAATTGGCACAGTCAGGAGAGTCCTGGACGCGACACTAGCTCTTCTCGGCCCAAGAAGGATGACCCACGAACTGCTATGCACATTCCTGGCAGAAGCATCAGCCATAGTAAACGCCCGCCCACTCACAGCAGTCCCTACTGACACGGACGAACCACAACCCCTCAGTCCAGCCATGTTATTGACGATGAAAACCCGTCCCTTGGGACCACCCCCAGGCGAGTTCGTAGAGGCCGATCTCTATTCACGCCGGCGCTGGAGACAGGTGCAATACCTCGCACAACAATTCTGGACCCGCTGGAGGAAGGAGTACCTCCAACATCTTCAGCGACGGCCCAAGTGGAACGACACCCACAGGGATCTGAAGGAGGGCGACGTTGTCCTCGTGAGGAGCGAGAGCGACTATCGGAACGACTGGCCAATGGGCCGAGTCACACGAGCCCTATCAAGCAACGACGGCAAGGTTCGCAAGGTGGTCATCACGGTAGTGACGGACGGCCAGAAGAAGGAGATGCTCCGCCCAATAAAGGAGGCCGTGCTGCTGGTACCGGTCGAAGAGTTTCACTAAAGGGATTTGATTAAGAGTAGCAATGATGTGAACCCATCATTGGGCGAGGAGTGTGACGTTTTGTAGATAATGTGCGAATATGAATTGAAATTACAGATAGAGACTGTTTGTTTAGTTTGCGTGACCTTCTCTGGTCCATCCAAGTATTTTATTGGTCGATTTTATTTGATTTAGTTTAGCATTAACTGTCAGTGAAACTACTGTAATTAGACACCGGGATTGCTAGCCACATGGACAGAGAGAGTTTTGGAGCATTATAGCCGGAGTTTTGGAGAGAGTTTTTGGAGCATTATAGTCGGAGTTTAGAGACGTTTTCGGAGCATTACCGCTGGGGTATTTTGAGTCTACGGATGTAAGTTGTTTACGTTTGTTTACCGCTCTCGGTCGCATTTGAATAATTGTAGCGTAGCTAATACTTCACTATATGTCACTTTGTAGTTCTTACTGCACTTGTTTGTGGCGTCCCGTAAACCATTTCAATCATGGAAAATAAATAAACTGAAACACATCAAGCGTGGTTAAACTCGGCGGACCTTGGCCCTCGACGCAACCCCTGCAACCGGGTCGGGAACATATTGCAAGTACAAGGGATATGAAGTATAGATATAGTAGTTTAAATATGATATCCTAGAGATTCATGTGTTGCATTTTCAATGGAGAACATGCGCCCTATCAGCAAAGAGATGAGCAAAGCACTCAACTTTGGAACTAACTTACTTGAAAACTTACCTGAATATCGTATCTTTTCTTCTTGAAGGAATCTTGATGCCAAAGCATTTCTGTCGTTAGAAACTTATTCAGCTCCAAGGATGTCCTTGAGAAGCGAGTCGTACATTGTTCTTTCCATGTACACATAAGTTATTGAGTTTTCTCCTAACAGTTCGAGCGACATGTTTTCTTTTCTTGAACAAGCCAACTGCAAAGGCTGGCTAAATTGCGTGAGAATTCCGTGTCTATGCCAATTAAATTTATTCCGTGCTTGAGCTGTAACAAAGCTGCAAATTATATTTTCCTTGTTTTTGCAATCTAAAATGATCCATAGCTTGATTTGAAACCTCTTAACTTAATTTCTTTCTGGTATGATCCTAGCTGAATAAACCACTTTATCGATTACTCATCCTTCCCTGATCCCAGTCCATTCTGCCAGCAACCAAAGACAGGTAACCCAAAGGCTTCATGTATCTTTTCCGAACATCCCCAAAAGTTCTTTCAAAGTTTTGTGGCCAATAACAACGATACAAGCTACAAGAAACTGCAGATGGCGGACGAAATCTTGACTTGCACAAGGGCCGCCTAACCAAAGTGAATCGTAACCCATGGCAACACACCATGTACGCACTCAGAAATAAGCCGACGGTACACCAGCGGCTGTCCAACGGAAAATACAACCACTCGAATACAGCTCGATGGGTTACTTTAAATTTTTTTTTTTTTTCATAAATTTTTTTTAAATTTTTTTTTTCACACATTAGCCTATGGGGCTCCACAGGAGTTCCGCTACTAACCGATGGTGAGGTCCTTACGGGAAATATCAAACCAAAGCTTTGAGGTTTGATATTTCCCGTAATGACCGAACGGCAGAGGTTAGTAAGTTGTTTATTATATGGCACTTTTCTCAAACTTTTTACGAACCGGAAGTCGCCTCGTACATTTTCCCGCCGAAGTAACTCAAAAAAACACGCGCCCGCGTCGACTCGCTCGACAAGAAACCCGTGTTTGAAAACCATGTCACATTTGCTCAAAAGTGATCAATCTCTTACTAGTATGGATGTCAAAATACTTCGGAATCAATTCTTTTACAGATATTTTCGAGAACATGCTTCACTTGAACAATTTTGAACTTAAACTTGAGCTTCTAACGCTTTCAAGAAAAACACCTTTAGTTTCGCAAAAGCTGGATGGAAAGCTGCAAAACGAGTTCTTCGAAAACACATTTTCAGATCTACACTAAACAGGGAGCTACAGGGAGCCAGAACTGGATTCAACAGCATTGATAATAATAGAAAATTGCAATGTTATTTAGCCGACTGTATATTGAGGAATGGGTTTTGTGCAAAAGCGGATGTCAAGTAAAAATGAATTCTACTCAACGAGATGGAGAAAGAAATCAACGACATCAGTTACCGGTAAGCACAAAGTTTGAACTCGCTTTCTGTTATTATTTTTAGCTTCCAAGTTTCTTGAATTCCTAATAAATTTTGAATTTATGTAGCTTTTACCTTTTGCTGCTATTTGGCTCCCTCTAGTTTTCATTTTCTCCGGATGGACCCGAATTCATAGCTTAGAGTAACTTTTTGGCTCTGCTTTGCCTTTTGTAAACAGGTCATTTCTGACATTCAGGCCTTTATTTTCCTCTTGTCACATGTTTAAGATTTGTATTACAAGAGACAAATACTGTGTCAAGTATTCTTTGTTGTGAATTTCGCTGAAAATCTTTTTTGGGAATTTTATTCGAATTTTTGCGAGTCGTGAACTGCGAGGTCATTACCGGATTTCTGAGAGGTCATGCCGGGATTTACTGACCTCGTAACAGCCAATCAGAGCGCGCGTTCTATTGTTGCCATATAATAATTGCTAAATATTCTTACATGGGTCCGAGGCTCAGAGGAATAAATCAAAAGAAACTGCATCGGCATTGGAAAATGAATAATTAATTTCTTTCGTTTTACTTCCCTGACCCTCGTATTCAAGTTGTATTTTTGATATATGTGTTCTACTGCTTTTATATGCCGCTACAGAGTTCTAATTCACAAAAGGTGAATTTCCCCTCGTTTTGTTGCTAAGATAGTTTATTCTAGACACAAGGAACTAAGTTTTTAATGTAAATTATGTGGTTTCAAAAAATATCGATCCAACCCCCGCAGCCCCACCCCCACCCCCCACGGATGGGATTTGGAAAATTATGGATGGGGTGGGGTTGGGGGTCAATTTATCTGACTTCTTCCATACAAATACTGTATTTTCCTTAGGAAATTCCAGAGGGGTGGAGTTGGGGTCACTTTTCAAACCCTTCCTTGGGGGGTGGGATGGATATTTCTGGAATCACACTTTTGGAGAAAACTTTATGCACATATTACTTTCAATGTCCTTGCTTATTAGGGCAGGGCATCGATGTCATGAATAATAAGATGCAACATATGATAATAATTATTTTACAAGTGAAGCATATTGCTCTAACATATGGCCCTCTTTAATAGTATTGTGAGCCACACATGGAATTTCTGCCTAAGCTCATCCATGGGAAAATCTGAATTTCCCATGGAAGAAGAATGGGAAGTGTTCGGATTTCCCATGGCTATCCATGTGAATTCTAAACACTTCCCATGTTTGTGCCTTGGGAAATTCAGCTATTTCCATGGATGGGCTTCTGCAGAAATTCCCTGTGACCTGACGGTCACTGTAGCGTCCATGCGGTTCCTTATAGGGAGCCTGTGTCAGCTGCCACTTTGACAGCATGGCAACAAACCAAGTCAGAAAAAGCATCCATTTTCATCAGCTGATTTAGAGAATATTATAGAGCAATGTTCTTGATTGCATGAATTTGGTAAATCAAATCTGAAACTTTGTTTTTTAGATTTTTATTAAGTCAAGAGTTCATAATTAAGAGTGAACAACTCCGATACAGTATTCGTGAGAGATCCTTTGTACAGACCTTGTTATTTTTAGAACTGCTTCTCTCGCTGAATGATAATGCTATTGTTTTTGTAGCCGATCAAAATACGCACGCTCCTGTAAGACTGTATTCTTTAATTAGGCCTATTGTTTTCTGCCTTTGTTGCTCTCTGTGCGTGACCTTAGGGGATGTATAAAGAAGACTAATAAGTACCAATCTAAAAATAACTAGGTCTGTATAAAGGTTCTCTCACGCCCTATTATCATGTTGTACACTCTTATTTATGTACTCTTGATTAAGTCCATATTGCTACACGTAATTCATCTTCTAATCTCGAATGAATACAATAAAAAAGGAATGGCTGACAAAGCTATACTGCCATTTCTTGATTACCAAAAAAAAGCTTATCTTTTGTCAGTTTAGCGCAATCTGTACCGTACAGACGTGTAGAATCTATTTGCACGTCAGAGTAAACTGTTTCTGATGCAATAACAAAGCAATGCATTTATGCAAAAAGTGTGTCGGTCACATCCTTCTCCGAGAAATCTAACAATGTGACAATTAATCGCCGGCTGCTAATTCGGGTTTTGTATCATTGCTAAACTGACTCAAGATCTTAAGAAAAAAAAGATGTTTCGTTTAATTTTTCACGATCATAACAAAACTTGCGCACGCACTCCCAATGCTATCAATGTTTTAAATAATGCATGAATTATTCATCAGTCCAACTGACCAGTAGAAGGGCTTATAATCGATCACGTGCATAGGCTTTATACCCGATAAAGCACTGGAGATTAGTTAGTATTGTTTAACAATTAGTCAATAATTGTGATTATCTCCGATAATCACTATTCTAATTGTGACTAAATTGTTTTAGTTTGATTGCTCAAGTGATTCATAAGACAGAAAAACTTGTTTTTGTTGGATTTTTTCACAACAAAACTCGCGCGCGCACTCCCAATCCTTTCGACGTTAAAATCAACGACGTTAAATCGGAAATTCTTATAATCATTGGAGTAATTATACTAAATAGCCATAGTAATGAACACAATATATTAAGTTAGGTTAAATTTCTGGATTTCTTACATCCATCTTGAAATCACGCGCGCGTTTTGCAATCTAATTGGCTCTCAGCAGGTCAATGTATTCCTTTATTGCTTCTAACAATGCCAGATTTTCCCGCTCAGCTTCAAGCAGGCGAAGCCGGTTGCCCTCTGGCGTCGATACCTGCGCTCGTGACCCACCCACGTAAAGCAGACGGTGTTGTTGTATTGATATTGTTTGGGTTGCCCGTGTAATCGTAATCGTAATCGGACGACAAAAAAGTGTCTAAGAAATTATTCCAGCAACTTCTTTATCTTTTGAATTTTTCTACTTCTCTTTACTCGGTACGTTAAAAATTTCGGCACGCAATGACATCTAATACTTATCTAATATAGTTTTCAAGAACTCACACAACGAAAGCAATAGATTAGCGCCGTTTGAATGGAATGCCTACGATTGTCGTCACAAAAACGTGTATCTTGGCGAGGAAAAAGAAGTCCACCCAAAAAAACCTCAAGTGATGGGGCGAACACAACACTTTTTGCAAAATGTTTAACCCATGGAAGTCTACTGCCTCAACAGTAGCAAAATTCGTTTTCGACTGTTTTGAACGAAGAAATCAAAAACTTCAAAAGGAATAATTGACTCTCTCACTCTCTGACTGACCTCAGCTGTTAACAGCAAAGCCAAAAACTCTTGTGCTTAATTTATGCAATTTTCATTAGAACTGTGTTTATACAGTTTTATTGAAGGTAGCCTTCCTATGAAATTTGTAGATACTACATTAACAGCTAAAAATCGTTACGTCGCGACCCGCGTTTTCAAAACATCGATTTGTTTTTAATTTGCTGTTCCGCCAGACAAGTCTTATGAGCCAATCAGATTCTTGTCCTGTTTCGCCTAGTGCAGTCGCCTGGCTTTCCGTCGCGACGTTGTCTGGTTTTAGTTTAGAGGGAAGCCAGTTGACTACACTAGGCGAAACAAGGCAAGAGTTTCATAAGCTCACAGGTACTTTGATTGGCGGAACAGTAAAGTCAAAAATCAATTTGATGCTTTCGAAATCGCGATCGATTTAGCTGTGAACTCAACTTAAACGTAGCGGCCATAAAACGACACGCTTCATCCAGCGAGGATTCCATGCGAGGATTCCATGCCGTATCTGAATACTGACACCTGTTTTATATCAGCATGGCGTATAGCATAGACACAACACAACCTGTAACACATTTTTAAACCTCCAGAGTTGGAAAAAACGCCGGTTTTATGATTTTGTCTAAAGGCTTTTGCACTTGAGATTTGTGTTTTATTTGTCGCGGCGATTTTTTCTCGCGCGAGTTGCAATTCCATTTCTCTTGTGTAAACGAGATGCAAAACCCGTGCGATTTCTGTGCTCTTTTTCCTTCAAATAGCATCAAGTTGCAAAGAGTTTCAAACATGTTTGAAATCTTCGTGTCATCTCGCGACAGAATTCGCGTCAGATCGCGCCGAGTTGCACCTACAATCCCGGACAAAATTAGTTGTCGCGTCCATCAAAAATAGCCGATTTTGGGTTACCTATCACTAGTAAATTTTGTTTCTTCCTAAGACAATATCACTGGAACTCCCCTATCCCCCGTTTCAATGTTGGAGGTAGTAGTGCTCAAATTGCGAGGATGAGAGCCGGTGGCAAACAGCATTGTACTGGGGGAGGGGCAGGGAAGATGGGGGACCCGAGTGGTACATGAACCCCTGTTTATTGAAACGTTATACATACGCGACAACAATTTTCTCCGGGATTGTAGTTTACATTAATGATTTTGAGTTGACGCGTACGTGCGAGAAAAGTCGCCGCGACAAAAATTGCAGCAAAAACATCAAGTGTAAACGCGCGTTAAAGGTTGATTATTTTCAAGCGACACATTTAAAGTTAAGCCCGGTGCACACTAGCGCCACATAACGACATAAGGACGTTATGTTGCAACGAAAAAAGCATGGGAAAACATTGGAAATAATCAACATCATTAGATTACTTCGCCAAAGCAAATTTATGTTATTTTTTGTGGGCTTCAACTGTTTGAAACCACTGAATTTGGTTCGCGTGTTATTTTTCTTATGTCGTTATGTCGCAAGTGTGCACCAGGCTTTACAGAACACCTTCGTGGTATGTTTCGTTGTAATTTCATAAAGAGGATATTACACGCTGGCGCGATGATAACAGTTTTATTTTCGAGTGGCAAGAACAATATTTTACAAATGAGCGCAGCGAATGAGTAAAATATTGTTTTTGACACGAGAAAATAAAGCTAATACCTTCAAGCCACCGTGTAATTTTCTTTTTATTATATAGAAAAACCAGAAAAGATTATTCCAAATTGATTTCCAAGCACTTTTGTTTTGACCGATATCCTCACTAGTGAGGATATGGAAAATATGTCACTCAGGTACCGGATGTAGCTTCGTATGATATCTACGAGTGGCATATTTCCCAGTAAAACACTCGTGTCTATATAATAAGAACAGATATTTTACCGAAAATAATCGTTGGCATGTGTGGCTCTGCACTACTTATTGTTCCACTTGCAAAAAAATTCTTCCTCGGGTCTCGGGGAAATTTAATCCTTAATTTCCCTCGGTGCCATGGTATTACTCATAGATATCATTTAGAGTTTTATAAACATACTCTGGGAACAGCTACAAGAAGCTAACTTATGCGAAACAGCTGGGGCCATTGAATGACTCCTTATAGAGCAAAGGTTCAATGCATCTGTTCTATCTGAATACCGACACCTTTTAACCTGTATATGGGACAGGACCAAAACATGGTTGAGACTTCTGTTTTCTCTATAGATTGCTTTATAGCTTTTTGGGGGTTCTCGTATTTGTTCCTGTTCCATAACTTCTCTTTCTGTCGCTTGAATAAGAAATGTACGTTTGGACGAGGAACATTTTCGTTTTGCAAAGTTATTGCATAAAAACCTTTATGTTTTGCTGATCAAAGTACCACCTCTCCCAACGTTTACACCATTTTATCTCAAAATCAAATCTTTCAATTGCTCAAACGTTTGATATTTGTTTTTGGTCACCAGAAGAGTGTGCATGCAAACCAGATCCTTACATCTATACAGACAGAGAATCTCGAAACCTTTTTTTGGGTCCTGTCTGTATATGAATGTCATGCGATCCCCGGAAGAAGACTCAGACAACCAGTATCATCTTTTCAAACCACCAGAACTTGACGGGTGTTTTTGCAGGACCCCTTTCCAAGCACTTGTTAGAGTTCATTAAATCAGGGCTTTGTCAGTATTTTGGCTAACTTTTACAATTTGTTTTGACGATTGGACGATTGACTAGAATGCGGAAGCCGTGCGCAATTATCTGTCACAGTTTTTTTTATTTTTTAAAGACGCGAGCCTTTCAGAATACCACAGGCGGCTATGAAAGCTAGCAGACTTTTTGCATGTCATGTTTCAGTTATTTTGAAGGTTTCTTTTTTGTTCTAGAAGATTGACAGTTGACCCCAACGAGACCCTGCTAACCTACTTGTACTTAACCTGCAATTCAAAATTACCGTGCGTAAAGACAATGAGCTACTGACGTGGAATATCGATAAGTAGACATTGTGTTCTCTACAAGCAGTTATCATTCATTCAAGTGCCATTTGCAAAGGAGGTAGAGTCATTCTCAAGAGCCAGGTTTGTGACAAATATTGTATATGTGTTTGTGTTCCATGCGTGCATAGTGTAGTTATATATCGTTCTTTTTGTTGTTTTTCCAAAGTTTGTATAAGAGCATCATCCTGTAAATACAACAAAAATGTGGTATTTTCGTATACATATATATAAAGAGAACAAGTATAATACAGGCGCGACGGACCAAACGATGGTTTACTGTGGGAGGATCGTCCTATGGGAGGATCGTATAGATTTTTCGATACATATTCATAACATATGCTTTTCCGTACATATAACATATGGATAGATGGATAGATAGATATAGATAGATAGATAGATATTTTTATTAAATATAATTACTTGACAGCCATAAAAGGCTGAATTGCGGAATTTACAAATTATCCTTTTATCTTTTTTATAATGATTTTTTGTTATAGTAATCACCCTTCTCACACTTCCCTGTAGTAACAGATAGACTAACGTAAATACAGACACTCAGAGACTCTACCTTTAGCTCCATATCGCTGATCGCAGTGCATGAACTGCCATCTTATTAATTGCCGAGACGCCAAGACCCCCGTTTCAGAATCCGAGCCCGAGAATTTTGACAAATTTAAAATCCGAGTCCGAGCTTTAAGGTCGCTTAAAAATCCGACCCTGACTTTTAGACAATGAAATTGGCTTACCATTAGCAAAACCGGCAAAACTCGGAAGACAAAGTGCGAAATTGCAATATTCCAACAACATTCAAGATCACGACGACAGAGCAACAAACAGACGCGAGACTCTTACACAGAAAAAGGAAATCCGAAACTCCGAGAGCCCAAAATTCCGAGAAAAAAGAGATTCCGAGATGTTGCGATCCCTTCAGTTCTTACAGTATTTTAGAAGGTCTTGGAATACGGCAAGGCTTGGTGTATTCCAAAATAATTTGTATTCTTTGTACAATGTTATTTTAAATAACAAAATAACAATATTCATATATCAAAATAATCTGTTTTTTTAGGTTCCGTACTCTCTCCACGCTAAGAAAACACTTTTCCAAATTGTAACGACCTCGTTCCCAGGGTCTTCTGGGTAATTTTCAAATTGGCGGGTCACTCGGAAGAAGACCCTTGCAAAGGATGGGCCTTTACACAGGGAGACCGCCTAAGAAAAACTGTCAAAATCCGATATGGCGGGCAGACAGCAGGGAAGAGAAAGCGGAGATCAAATTCTTCAGCCATATCGGATTTTAAGTGTTTTTCTTAGGCGGTCTCCCTGTGGAAAGGCCCCAGCCTTTGCCAGTGTCTCCTTCCGAGTGACCCACCACCCAGAAGACCCTGAGAACGAGGTAGATAATTTGATACACTAGTTTTCTTTCAAGTCTATCGGCGCGTGGGCATTTCTTTCAAGGACAAGATCTTACACTGCAGCTCAGCAAAATCTTTTGTGTCTTTCACTCCACAATGTTACGGAATAACCCTCACTAATAACTATCATATGTTTACAGATTATTGAGGAATTCCTCTAAAATGGCGATGAAAGTCTGGATACTACTTGCCGTGGTTTCAACAGTTGCCTTGACAACAGTTGCCTTGGCAACAAATGGTGAGCACTTTCCTGCATGACAATCCTTCTCCCTGTCATGAATAGACCAAATCGGCTAACGATCTTGTTGCGACTCAATTCAGATCATGTGATGATTCCTTTCGGTGGAGATACGTTTGTAAATTCTGTACATTCACTCGTGCACTCGGTCGAGTGGGAAAAATTTGAGCATTGTAACCACCCAAAGGAATCATCACATGTTCTGAATTGGGTAGCAATAACATGTTAACGCCGTTAGCCGATTTGATCTATCCGATACAGGATTTCACATTCGCCTTCTCGCGCCGCCATCTTGAGCATGGAAACGAGGCCAGAGCAGGAGCATCTGTCACGCTCGTAATTTTCGGTATGGTTTTCCAAACTCCTGTGTTAAAAATCGTTGGTATCCGCCATATTAACATTTTCAGGGCAGAATCCGCGTTTATCTTACATGTCACGTCATGCTTCCTGTTTCGCCTCTATTCCATTCCAGTAAGAAAACCAAGATGGCGCGCGTGTAGAAGCCCTAAATGTAATAACTGGCCCTAAGTGTAATAAAGGCCCCGAGTGTAATAAAAATTGGCCCTAAGTGTAATAAATGCCCCAAATGTAATAAAAATTGGCCCTAAGTGTAATAAAGGCCCCAAGTGTAATAAAAGTGGCCCTAAGTGTAATAATGGCAATAACCATACAACTTCCTAGTTGGAATAAGTCAACGTTGTTATATCAATATATTACAGTGATACCTCAAGTAAGCGGCCATCCTCAATGGAGCAGCCACTTTGTAAAGACCCAAAGTACCGTATTTGTCACTCCAACTAGGACGGATATTCTACCGCATGTCAACGGGTTCTAATATGAAGCAAACGCCACAGGCTTTGTAATATTAAGTACCGGCTTCGGGGTACTCATGGAACACGTGACTAGGTGTGTGCTGCTACTTTGAGAAGCTGACCCTAAACCTGCAACCTGCAAAGTTCTATTCTGTATCCCTGTTCTAGGGAACTTACAAAAGTCGCTACCCTGCCAGTTTGTATGACCATTGCCATTATTACCCTTAGGGCCACTTCTTATTACATTTGGGGCCTTTATTACACTAAGGGCCAATTTTTATTACATTTGGGGCCTTTATGACACTAAGGGCCATTTCTTATTACACTTGGGGCCTTTATTACACTTAGGGCCAGTTATTACATTTAGGGCTTCTACAGCGCGTGTGACAAGGGGCGAATACAACAGCAAAAAATGTCAGAATGAAAATTTTTAGTCATCCTAGCAGACCGATTAAAAATAAACTACTAAATCACTTCCTATTATTTCCTATTTTTTTATAAGTTTATGTGATTATTCAAAGCTTCAGGAGGCTAGATTCCGCTAAGAAAATAGCACGAAAAAAACGATATCGCACGAGTCGCGCAACGACGAGGGCGATATCGCCTTTTTGAGTGCTATTTTCGGCGGAATCTACCGACTGAACGCTTTGAATATACTTGAATCCTATGATATCTCGTCCTCAATTTACACAAAAAAGAGATGTCATAGGATGCTATGATGAATTACGAGCAAAAAATGTCGTTCTTATATACTTTATGTACTTCCAGAAAAACCAAAGAGGTATTTTGACCCTATGATGTCTCCAGCGTACGGCAATGATACAGTGCATGCTCGGACAATCGAGCGACATCACAAACTGACTCATGGTGGAATTCCTTTCTCTCTCCCAAACGACTATAAACTGACGAGTTCGCGATCAAAGAAACTCATAGAAACCGAGAAATTCGACGATGGAAAGACGGGCCAGTTAAAAGGTACTACGCTTCTCACACATGAAATTTCTGCAAAAACATCCATGGGAAAAGCTGAATTTCCCATGGTAGAAGAATGGGAAGTTTGCGAGTTTCTCATGGCTATCCATGAGAGTCTGAATACATCAATGCCTGCGCCTTGGGAAATTAGCTATTTGCATGGATTTTTTCGTGCAGAAAATTTCCCTGCGTTAGTTGCGCGTGACAGGGCCGACGTTTTTCTATAACGTTTCTGCTGTCAAAACTTTGAAAAACGAATAGCAGAACACAAGTTGAAGACATGTTTAAACTTTAAAACCTTTTTTTTGCAAGATAGTTATATCACATCAACCAAATTATACTTCAAGTGGAACAAATTATTGGCCGTTCCAAGACCTCTGTATAAGGTCCCAACAGGCCTTTTGCAACAGATGGTCACGTGACCCGGTCACCCTTAAAATGAGCAGATTCACCCATATGATGCTGAGAAATGAAAGAGCTGTCTGATTTTAGCTTAAAGCCCGAATTTCAGCCCGCTACAATGCAAACTCAAAGAATGGGAGCAATAATAAAACCGCTTATTTTACAAATCTGAATCTTTTGTTTTTAGATGTCGATTAGAGATTTCTACACGCAATTCGTCTTCTAGTATTGAACGAACACAATAACAAAGAAAGTGGCTGACATAGACTCTTTTAATCAAAATGGCGGACCTTATCCTTACAAGTTTTCTTTCTCTCGTTCTTTTCGATTTGTTTTAGACCTTTCAAAAGCAAAGGACGCTAAGGTAGCCGGTCACCATTCTGCTGCTTCCAAAGGCCACTTTGACTCACTGGAACAAGCAGCCTCGACACCGCAAGACACTCCCGTGACTCTCCTTGCTTCAGTTTTAAAAAATCCAAAAGTCCGTGATGCTGCGCTCGAGAAGGGTATCGAGGTTCTCGGTAAAATGGTTGATAAGACGATGGAAAATATTGAAGCTGCACAAAAGCATGCGAAAGATTTTCTAAAGAAAAAGGTAAATGAGAGTTCTCGTTACCACTGTTTGTTTCTTTGCAAACGGTTATTCGCTGTTGGTATGACCAGGGACGGATTTAGACTATATTTGCTACAGTTAGATTTCGAGAATGTTTGTTTATATTTTTGGTCTATTTTTATCACAAATGTCAAGCCCTGGCCAAGTCGACGCAAGTTGTATTTTGCACAGACTTGTGTTCACTTGCGTTGAGGCGGCCAAACAAGATGCACTTTTTTATGCAAATTGCGTGTTTTGCTTCTTTGCGCGCGCTAATGACAACATGATCACGCCACGTTCGAACATAGAGCGCGCGCGCTTAAGCAAAGACGAACAAGAGGGAAAAGAGGTGGAAAGAAATCCCGGAGCTCAAGTGAAGTTCAAGATCAATTAGAAAATTCAAGCCCCATTTCAACCCCAAGGGAAATTGCCTCCAATTTCAGTCCTGGTTCAGATTTGCATTCCGCTGTCCCCATGGAAACCTCACCGGCCCCGAGTTATCGTCGCGGTGGCAGTCATTCTACTGAACAATCACAAACATCCAGGATTCCGTCAATCTTATTGTGTAATTTACGTTCTCTTGCACCTAAAGTTGACGAGCTCGCATGTGTTTCTGCGGAAAATTGGGCCGATGTAGTCTGTGTTACCGAAACATGGCTTTCTAACCACATTCCCGACTCCACAGTCCATATTAGTGATTTCGTGCTTCTTCGCAAGGATCGTCCAACCCACGCTGGGGGAGTCGCTGTGTACGTCAACTGCTCAATTCCCTGCAGGAGACTACCGGAGTACGAACTTAGTGGATCTGTCTCTGAAACACTCTGGCTCCAGTTACGACCTAGGAGACTCCCACGCCCTATCTCATCCGTGCTAATAGGGGTTATTTATCACCCTCCTCGAGCTACGGCCGACGACAACGAGATATTGTATAGTCATGTGCAGTCTATAGTTGACGTATACTTGCGAAACCACCCTGACTGTTTAACCTGTGTCGTGGGCGATTTTAACCCCACCTCGACTAACATCTCGGCAGCTGTTTTTCGCCGTAGGTGTGGCTTAACTCAGATAGTTAAGGTCCCGACTCGAGACACTGGCACCCTCGACTGGATTCTGACAAACTCCCCGAAAGTCTGGTCGCCCCCAGTACAACTTCCCAAGATCGGCACCACAGATCACTACGCAGTTATCGTGAAACCTGTCACTCCTGCCCCGAAGTGTAGTCCCAAACGAGTCATCGAGTCACGTGACACAAGAGACAGCGCGATCAGGGACTTCGGCCAATGGATAACCTCGTTTTTATGGGAACCGCTGTATTCCATCAAATCATGTAAAGACAAGTACGAGTATTTTTCCCAAGTACTGACCACTGCGATTGATCGTTTCTTACCACTGAAGTCTTGTCGTCTCCATCATTCTGATAAACCATGGATCACACCTAGGTTAAAGTCCCTGGTTGCTAAGAGACAGAATGCCTTTTGTAAGGGTGGGAAAACGTCTTACTTATTCAAGCAATTGCGCAACCAAGTTCAGCGCGCGATAAGGAAGGCAAAAAGATCGTTCTATAATTCAAAAGTGAAGAGTCTCAAGCAAACGCGCGTAGATAAGTGGTGGAAGCACATAAAGAGCTTGTCGGGCGTGTCCGCCAGTGACGATCGGTGGTATTCTCAGCTGATTGACGGGTCATCAATTAAGTCTGTTCAAGACCTGTGTGAGAACATTAACTGTTTTTTCGTAAGTCTAACATCAGACTTTGCTTCACTGGCGCCATCTGACGTTACAGGAATTCCCGTAGGAGAAATCCCAGACCATCTCCTTGTAACTCCAAGAGAGGCTTATAACGCCCTATGCGCCTTACAGGTTAAAAAGGCGCCAGGTCCTGACTCCATCCCGAACATCATATGGAAAGTATTTGCTTTTGAACTGGCTCCGGTTGTGGCTGATATCTTTAACGCTTCTTTGCGCGATGGGTATCTGCCTCCGTTGCTGAAGCGTGCCGCCGTGACTCCTCTGCCCAAACAACGCCCACCTGCAACGGTAGCAGATGACATCAGGCCAATATCACTTACTTGCCAAATCGCCAAAATCTTCGAAGGGTTTATGCTCGTCAGAGTCCTACCGGATATCTTATCTAAGCTCGATCCTAACCAATTCGCCGTTGCTGGGAAGTCAACAATCGACGCTGCTGTCTACATCTTGCATTGGCTGTTGGACGCACTGGACAAGGGAGGCTGTTCGGGTTTCCTTTTTTTCGCAGATTTTAAGAAAGGGTTCGATTTGATCGACCATGCAGTCTTGCTAGAGAAACTCCGCTCTTTCGACCTCTATCCATGCCTCCTGAGATGGATCACAGCCTTCCTGGAAGGTCGCTCTCAATTTGTCCGGATCGGCTCTGTCTACTCCTCTACGCAACTCCTGAATGGCGGAATTCCCCAAGGCACCAAGCTTGGCCCGATACTTTTTGCTGTGATGGTGAATGACTTGATGAAATCTTGGATGCCAAGAGTAAAGTTTGTCGATGACCTAACGATATTAGAAGTTGTACCTAGGAACTCGCCTCCAGTTATAAACTTTCTTGTAAATGATATTGATAGCTACGCGCGCGAACATCATATGCAGCTAAACCCTCGCAAATGTAAATGTATGGTTGTTGACTTTCTCAAGTATAATAGTTGTGTGTGGAGCCCCGTCGTCATCGGAAACTCGGTTGTGGAGCGCGTGCGCACGTTTAAATTTCTCGGAATACATATTGCGCACGACCTGACCTGGGACACACACATTGACTTCATACTTGGGAAAGCCAACAAGCGGCTGTATGCCCTTCGCCAACTTAAGAAATGCGGCCTGACCGTAATAGATCTGGTCCACGTATATTGCTCCCTGATACGATCTGTTGTCGAGTATGGTTGTGTTGTGTTTTCTCATCTCCCGAAGTACCTTTCGCAGTCAATCGAAAAAATTCAGAAACGTGCCCTGAATATCATATACCCTGGAACTGACTATGCCATTGCGCTAGACATGGCAAGTCTTTCTTCGTTAGAAGCCCGCAGGCACAACTTATGTGAACGATACATCGATGACCTAAAGCCTGGCAACCCTGTGTTTGAGCTTATTAAATCAAGGACAGTGGCCATTCCCTCAAATTACAACTTGCGATCGGGGGCCACGCAAAGGGTCACCGTTGCCAAAACTAATAGACTCAATGACTTTATTTCTGTAAAATATTGTAAGTAGTTCCATAGTTGTATTTTTCCCTTTCCAGAACCCAGTAATTCAGTCTCTTCTATATAGAGCTGCGAGTGGGAAGTAATAAACATATCATTCAAAAAAATGTTAAGGAATCTCTTCTAAACAACAGCTAGAAATATAAGTGCAACATTTTTATGACTTGTTATGTTCATAATATTTCGTCATTTTGAAAAACGAAGAAAATTCGAAACTTGCATCAAGTTGCGAACACTTGCGCAAGACGCAAGTTGTCGCAAGTTGTATAACAATTTGAACAAGTTCAAAGAGGACGCAACTGAACACCATCGCAAGTTATCGCAAATTGGTGGCCAGACGAGTAGAGTGCAAGTTGATGCAGGCAGCAAAACGTGCGTCGACTGCGTGAATAGACCTTTTTCCAAAATGGCCGCCGAAAATTCAAATCGATTTTTGTTAAAATTGAACACTAGCACTAGAACACACATCATCACTTTAGTAAAACTACAAAATTTCGCTGCATTATATCCAATATCTTCGGAGAAAACGAACGTTAAAAATGTGAAAATGTACTGACGTTTGTATGGACTGGGAGTATGCATCATACCCCCAGTCATACAAATCTCTGTAAAATTTTCAATTTTCAGACTCTGCTTTCACAGCCGACATGGCATTTGGCATAACGAAAATTGAAAGTATTACTAATGTGAGGATACTCTTTCTAGTGCCAGCATTTGATTTTCAGTCCGTTTAATATTAAGACATGTGAATTTGCGGCGGCCATTTTGGAAAAAGCTTCGTTTGGCCAGGGCTTTAGACCGCTACAGTCATATTTTTTCCTAAATCGCGCTCTGAAGTAGGGACAAATGGGATAAATGTTCACGGCGATCTTGAAAGTGTTCGAATAAACATCTGACTCAATGGGGTTTGGGAATTGCAACCTGATATTCTGTCATGCTTCATTTCCATATTTCAAAAGGTCAATCTCAAAGTGTAACTATGTTATTGTTGCTGCTTATGGAATTTATTATTTTCGTGTATTTTGCTCTAGCTCAAGTTTAAGATGAAGTTATACCCCGGCAGAGGCATAGAAGACGAGCAGGAAGTAGCGCCTCCGAACTATGATATTCAGGCTGAAGTTGACAATGGCCCAAAAGACGACAAAGTTTCATCAGCAGTCCCAACCTATTACCCTGCGGGAATTGGTCAAGTTATGATGAACGGTTGTTATGGTAACGATTACAAGGATGGCGACCCTTGCTTCGACGCTGTTAAGGCAGGAAAGATTACAGCTTGTCAGGTAAGACTTACATTAAGAATAAAGACATCCTCCTCCTCGGGCTCATCCTCATCATATTCATCGTCAACATCTCCTCAGCCTCATTGTTAGCGCTATTGGAAGTGCCTGGGCGTTTGGAAAGCCTGAACATCAATTTTGAATTACACCTTAGGGAGCAGTCGTTGTGTGGGGGAGTTTTGGGGCTAACATTATGTGAGGGCCTCATTCCATTTATTTAGGGGAGGGAAGATCATACTAGACTTTATTTTAGCCAATAATTTGACAATGTTCCTAAGAGACGTCCCCAGACCCTACATTGAATAAACCAACGGCGAGAGCAAACAGAATTCTGCAAAATAGCTGAAACATCAATACTTAGACGATATTACACGGTGGCGCGAAGATATGGATTTTTTTTCGAGTGGCAAGAACAATATTTTACGAACAGGCACGTTCTTTTATTATATGGATAAGAATTGACATAGCGGCAAAATATAACAACTTGAACAACTCACTTGGTCTAAGTCGAAAGTGTTTATTTGTGAAATGCTCCCTCAAACTTTGTGCAACCTCTGCGCTTATCTCTTGTATCTTGAATTAAAAAAAAAATGAAAGCCGTTCAGAGTGCATGTTGCTGCACAATATAGATTGTGCAGCCCTCCACATGTCACCTCCCCTTCCGGGGGGATAGTGGTTAACGGATAACTCAACTGTTGTAGAACTTGATCGATGGTGCGGCTTTTTTTACTGGTTTTGATTTAGTTCGTAATTTGATTGTCTCAAAGACAAAAGACTGTGCTCTCGTCCAATAGAAAACGCTTTCTAAACTTAACTTGCCTTTTGTAGAACATGATCGATGGTGCGGCCTTCATTGGTGTTGGTTTTGATGGTCGTGGTGTGTACGGGGAGGAATCCAGGAAAATGAGTATCATACAAAGGGACTGTGCAGGATTTTCCACGTAAGTTGACGTGAATCAGAGAGCGACTTCTTCCTTTGGAATCGCAATCTGATAAAATTGGAATGACTTGCCCTGTTGTGGTTGTAATTCGATCACAACATGACACGTAGGGCCTGTTCACATGAAGGTGGGGGGCTATGGTGGGTAGCTTAATGGGTACCCGGCTTGTTGAGGTTGAAAAATATAAGCATTTACATGATCCCCATGATACATGATCATATGAAACTGCTAGAACAACTGCGAAAATCCCCATCGCGTTTGTTTCAAAGGTCAATATATAGACACGAGTGTTTTACTGGGAAATGCGCCACTCGTAGATCTCATACGAAGCGACATCCGGGACCTGAGAGACATATTTTCCATATCCTCACTAGTGATCCTCACTAGTGAGGATATCGGTCAAAACAAAAGTGCTTGGAAATCAATTGGGATAATTTTTTCTGGTTTGTCTATATAATAAAAAGAAAATTAGACGGTGGCTTGAAGACAGGAGTTTTATTTTCGAGTGGCAAGAGCAATATTTTACGAAATAGCGATTTGCGTGTTTCAGATACGAAGATGTCCAAGTCCATATGAAACTGCTGCTAGAACAACTACGAAAATCCCCCTTCTTGCTGAAAAAACTTAGAATAGGACTTCTTTAGGCTAATTCTTTGAGGAATTTAAGGTCGAAAATCTAGATAACATGTGCCTGGTTAATCTTGGTTGTTTACTTACGCGTTTGTTTCAAATGTCAAACATGTACCATATGTTACCTTACGTATTTCAGATACGAAAATTTCCAAGTCCCGGACACTATGAACGTTCATGGGATCTATGATACGACGGCCTCTATGTTCGTGTTTGAATCAAGCTCAGAATATCAGCACTACCTCGAAGAACAGTCAGGCACGTCAGGTTCATTCCTGTCCTTCTCTGCAGGAGTTAAGTCAGCCTACGGTTCGTCGACAAGCAGCTCCCAACAAACTTACCTCGCTATCTTTGACGTTGACGTTGACAGGTGAGAAGTAGCTCTGCGAAAGACTCTTTCAAAAGCCTGTGTCAGCCGCCATTTTCACAGCGGGCCGAATTTCAGCCCGGTCTTAGATTTTCTTCATGTAATCGTAAATTTCTTGTTAGAGCTGTTTTCACATGACTGTCGTGAAAACAACAGCCCATTTCGCGGTTAAAAACGCGGCACTGTGGGAAGCCTGTTTTTAACACCAAAGAGAGACTCAAGCGGGCACTGTTTTTTTTTTCAAGCGCGCGTTTTGTTCAAATGGCGGGAAGAAAAGTTGAGAAATACATTTTCGCCACTACTGGCAGGTAGATCGAAATGACTTGCTACAGTATTTTGGCAAAGGGAAGTGCCCACAGAGAACATTGCCCGCCTGAGCCTCTCTTTGGTGTATACAGGGATTTTAAGCGCGAAATGGGCTATTGCAATTGAGCAATCACTAGCCAATCAGAATCGAGAGAAATCACGACTTGCTCCTAAACAGTTTTTTTCTCAGCCAATTGCAAGCCGAACCAATTACTAATAATTACACAATTGTATTTACTACAGAATTTGATTGGCTGAGAAAAACGAGTAGCCAATGAGAACGCAAAGCAATCGCAATTACATAACAAGTCTTGACAGTCATGTGAAATCCGTTCTATATGTAATTGTCAAAACGGCCTCGTCCAATTTTGGAGTTCCTCTGAATTTTCTCATCCAATTTTTTTCTTAATTGGACAAGCATGGATTCCTGTTATTGATTAATTATATCGCATCCATGTTCAAATTCAAACTGTCCAATTTTAACGTGCGAACTGTTCAATTAGAGCGCGCGCGATCAATTTAAAATAATTGGACAATTCAAGAAAAGTCAATATGCCGACACAATGGGATTTCGAGCTGGCTATATAATTATCCATGTAATCGACCCCTAATCTTTTTGTAACGTACAAGGTATGAAATATTCAAGGATGAGGTCAAGCCGAAAGACCTAAGTATAGCCTTCTTGCGTGAATTCATGGGTCTACCAGAGAATTACTACTCCCCCGGAGCACCCGAAAAACTCCGTAAGTACAAACGAACAATGCCTCAGGCCGTCATCAACCAACAACCTTTACGGGCCATTAGCCAATAAGAGCACCCGAAAAACTCCGTAAGTACAAACGAACAATGCCTCAGGCCGTCATCAACCAACAACCTTTACGGGCCATTAGCCAATGAGAGCAGCCGAAAAAGTCCGTAAGTACAAACGAACAATGCCTCAGGCCGTCATCAACCAACAACCTTTACGGGCCATTAGCCAATAAGAGCACCCGAAAAACTCCGTAAGTACAAACGAACAATGCCTCAGGCCGTCATCAACCAACAACCTTTACGGGCCATTAGCCAATGAGAGCAGCCGAAAAAGTCCGTAAGTACAACGAACAATGCCTCAGGCCGTCATCAACCAACAACCTTTACGGGCCATTAGCCAATGAGAGCACCCGAAAAACAATGGGCCAATTTGAAACAAAGAAAACGCTACACTTGCTATTTTTGTTGCAATTTTTGCCGCGCGAGTCACGGTGATTTTTTCGTAAACTAGGGCTAAAAAGTACAATGATGACTATGTCGGTGCTGTGAATTTGTTCATTGTGACGACAGTCTATAGTGTAATGAGAGCATCGTTGTGCTACACTTTAAGCAATTAAACCATTAATCATTTGTAGAGGACTTTATCCTTCGCTGGGGGACGCATTTTATAAAGTCTGCCAAGTTTGGAGGACAGCTGGAGTTTCGAAAGCTTCTTCAAGGTAAAGTGAATATACCGGAAAGTAACTTTTACTAAGATTCTATTTGTGAGAAAGACCTACAATCACCGACAAAATTGTTGAGAATTTTATGTCTACAATCGCTACAGATCGCCATTTGTGTTTTCAGTTTCACACCCCTCCCCCAACTCAATGTTGTTCTATCAAACGCACTTTATTGGTTGGGCTTCAACATTGAATAAGAGGGAGGGGAATTAAAGCCAAGAAGACAACGCTTACGCAGTTGAAATGGAGAATAGCATTTCGAAGGAAAATTCTCAACTACTTTTGTCGCTGATTGTAGCCTATAGCCTGAATATCAATGTCAGTCCGTATTTTCTTGAAAAGTAAGAATGTAAGATCTTACTTAACCAAATTGTTACAATACCGTAAAAATCCGCGTAATAGAACAGGCGTTTTGGGGATTTTATGCTAAATGTGTTCTTCTACATTGGGTGTTTTCTGCAAAATCAGCCTGAAAATGTTTTTAAGGTGTTCTTAAAATTGTTTCTTAACAATAAACAATGTCAAGTCTATACGTAATTGCTGAATGTACCCTGGAATTCCCCATACAGTACCTGTTGTACTCTACCACGGAGGGTTACTGTACTAATTTCAGCCTGAGTGTTCTTAATCCATTTGTTCTTTTGTGCGGGTTTTTACTGTATTTGTTTTTTACATCCCAAAGAAATCATGTAGTCCGGCGGATTAGCGTAAAAAATGCGCACTTTTGGCTAAAGACACCAAACTTTGCATGTCAATAGTTTTTAGTAGTTTATTGAAGATAAAATATGGAGGCACGCTAAATTTTATTCGTAGCGAAAGCTAGAACAGTTTTAATGTGAACCATTGTTTTGCCATTGGCAGCCATCTTTGAACCTTTGTTATTCATGAGCTCTGCGGCACTTAGTGAAATCTTCTATCGTCCGTGTTTATAGAGTATAGCACAGTACTAGGTAGAAAATATCATGTGAAAGTTTCAGAGACAAGCTTCTTTTTACATATTCGACACATGGTACCAATTATCTTGATATTTTTTTAGAATTTGTTGGTCATTCTTGAAACATTTTATCAAATCTCAGTCAGGCTATTGTTTTACAATATAAATTATAAACATTCCCATAAACTGGTCGTGACATTTAATAATCACCCAAAACTCTAAGGAGACGTTCAACCGAAGTCAGTCAAACCAATCCATAGTTCAGAATTAGCAAATGTTGAGCTGCTATGGCTGTGCAGTCTAGAGAACAACTTGAAAGTTCGCAAAGCTAAGTTCTAAACCTCATTTGAATAACAAAGCATTCAAAATGGCTGCTATTGAGCTAAACAATAGTTCACTCTAAAACCTCCCTAGCTTTCGCTACGAAAGAATTCTAGCGTGCCTCCATATCTACGATTTAAAAATACATTGAAAACTATCACCTGGCAAAAAATTGGAGCTTTAGCCTAAAATGCGCAATTTCCTCGAAAATGTGCTCTAATCCGCCGGACTAATGTGAGTTCTCGCCTCGTTATGAAGCACATGGTTTGTGCATACCAACCTTTCCTAGACGTCAATTTAGCCGGACGAACTGAAATTTTACCCCAGTTATAATATGATTCTCTTCAGCAAGCCAATTCAAAAGTAAAACCGAGGTCCAGGAAGAAATGGAAGTTCAATACAACGCCCTCTTTTGGAGTGCAGGAACCAGATCAAGTAAAACAGAGGGTGAATCAGAGGAACATAAGAAAAGAGTTTCGTCTTCGTCATTGCGTGCCCAAGGAGGACGCCAAGAAATTGCATCCATCTTATCTGACACTAATTCGCCTACCTTCAAACAGGAATTTAAGGTTCGTATCAATATCGTAACAATGTTGTCTTTTTCTTTCGAGAACAAAAACGAAGAGTTGTTATTCTACTCAATCCAATCTAAAGCTACGGCTACACCAGGACACATGTAGCACGCAACATTTGTGTCCGGCATGTTTCCCCGAGTGGTTAAAGTAGGAAACATGTCTTGCGAAGAAACAGTTCTTTGTGTCCCGACTACAAAATGTGTCTCCCGCAACAATGCATCTCGCGTGGCTAAATTGGGAAACATGAATGAAACATGTGTCCGGCTACAATGTTGCGCGCTACATGTGTCCTGGTTTAGCCAGGGCTTAAGATGTGTTAGAATATACCAGAAAAGTCATTTCGCGCTTTAAATAGTATAGACATCCAACACTGTTTACTATTTTGAGAAAATCCTCAAAATGGCGGCTCGTTTCGTGACAGTATCCGGGAAGAAAATAAATAGCAATAAATGAGTCGTTCTCCTAAACACAAAAGAACAATTCCATTTCTCAAAATCAGATCAGATTTTCTTAGTTGAAATAAAAAGTACAATTATTGATACATGCTCTTACCGCCGCTAGTGACCTTCGCTCCAGCACTCGGCCTTGCGCCCTCGGTTTATAAATCGATTATAATCTCCATTCTCGATATATAACTCTTACCTTTTTTAAACATCAAATCACATGAGCTTCTTCAGTGCTTTTATTTGCAGCAAACTGAGTATCAGATAAACACTTTAAGGTATGGGAAAAGGTTCAAGGAGTCCTTTTGTCTAAAAATGGTCATTTCGCCTGCTTTTAAAGAGCCTCTGTCAGCCTCCATTTTGTCAGCCTAGAAACGTACCAAGACAGAGAAAGCATCCATTTCCATCGGCTGATTTAGGGAATGTAGTGCAATATTTGCGATTGAATTCGATAAATGAATAATAAAACTTTGTTTTTAGAAGACTATTTCAAGATTTCTACACGTAATTCGTTGTCTGATATCGACTGAAAACAAGAACAAAGGAGTGGCTGACTAGGACTCTTTAAGCTATATACCTGTATTATATATCATTTTAGTCAAATTAATAGTTATAGTTTACATATCATTTTAATTAGATCAACAGTTAATAAGAATATTACATTTGTTTTTACTCTTCAAAAGCTTTAAAATGATATATTACACATATATGTAGCTTAAAAACAGACGGAATGACAACTGTTTTGCCAAACGACCCCTTTATTGTTTATTATTTGTTTCTTAGACGTGGCTTGAGACTATCCCGGATTATCCCAAGGCTTTCAAATTCACGATGGGATCCATAACCGAACTTGTGAACTTCCGTTCAAATGACCTTTTTCCTGACGAAGAAGTAAACTGGGGATGCGAGTTCAATTCCGAAACATTAAAGGAAGAGGAGGAAAGCGGCAAGAAATATTACGAGGCTGCTGATAAAAAAGGAGAGACGAAAAGGCATTACTGTGAGTACAAGAACAGGAACGACTTGGAGACAAAGATCAAGAGGAAGAGGGCTGCTCTGAAAAGGGCCATTCAAGTATACATGGAAGAGGTACACGGCGATTTAGACCCCAGCCTAATAGACCAGAAGCCCTTGCAAATTGCTGTTAGGCTCAAATGTTCATAATACCCCCGAAAACAGAAAGATATCACAATTTTCTGCAACATTTAATGATATAAAGGAAGCAAATCCTTGTTAGCCTCCTCAAAGAAATGAAACGAGGAAAAAATATGGTATATTTGTGTGTACAGCGCGGTCGTCATGCTTCGTTGCACCAGAATGCATTATAGTCCGTGAGGGAAAACACGCAAGCCGTCTAAAAATTGGAATTTCCTCCTCTAATATGTTCAATTGATACAGCTTCTTACCTAAATGTTTTGCAGACATCATACCAGCACCCTTCAACATTCAAGTCTTTTCAAACTGTCTTCAAAAGCCGTTTTCTTATTAGATTTAGCCTGGATCCCTTTGTACCGCACGATACCGCACTAGTGGATCCCTTTGCGGAGATTCCACAAAACTACCACAAAACATTATCGAAATACACCACGTTTGGTACCTACGGAAAGCTCAATAAATTCTCTATCGAACCCTGCTATTTTTAATAAGTTACTGTAAAACCAGCGCATGCTATTTGTTATCGAAACTGCTGAACGGGTTATTTATTAGCCAAATTTGAGAGATTTCGGCATGTAAAAGATCTCGCATTTCACATAAGGTTACATAACGCCAAATCGCCGTGGTATATACACTTTTGTGTTGTTTCCTTTCCTCCTGCATGTAGCTATGGGGCTCCGCTACGCGCCCGCGTTTGCTCCGCTAATATTTCCGGCATTGCCTAAAAGCGAATGGGCGCGCACATACGCGCCTGCGGTACCCATATGGGATACCCATATGGTGGTCCATCGTTATCTGAGTTCTACTTTGAGCTATTGTATTCTTCCTGCGATAACCATGGTGCTCCGCTCCGCGCCTTTGGCCGCTAAGGAGCTCCGCTATAAGATACTACTGATATGTCGTCGTCGTGTCTAGCACAAATAGAGGATTAACGCAACTATTGTTTCAACGGTCCGGGATTCTTCAAATCGCACGCGCTTATCGGCTCGCGAGCGGGGCCTGCACTATCACAGGGAATTTCTGCAGAAACCCATCCATGGAAAAGCTGATGAATTTTTCATGGTAGAAGAACACTTCCCATTCTTCTACCATGAAAAATTCAGCTTTTCCAATGGATGGGTTTCTGCAGAGATTCCCTGTGTACTTCGAAAGACACGGACAACCCTTGGTTTGTTGTACACGCACTATTTACTCTGAAGTTTCCGGGGTCTAAACAACTGACCGAGTTGTAGGTCGCAATCAGTATTTTCAAGAATACACGGTATTCACGACATTTTTTCAGGGTCCCATATCAACCTCTGATGTAAGCCTGCACAAGAGCTTCTTCAGTTGTCAGACAGATAGATGGTTCAAGGCCAAAGATGTTTCTGAACTACACGTTCCCGCGTGGGCAGACGTAACGCTCCCATTTCGCTTCACAATTATTACGTTCGACCTTCCCGACGATCTATACGCGGAGGAAGGATTTGACACTAATATTTATAAAACATGAGAAGACTGATTACATTTGGGTATGTACTTTTTCGCTGACGCGTACTCTGTTCCTTTATATATCGATTATTCGTTCAAGACCAATATGGGGAGAAAGGGCATGCTCACTATACAAAATCCCAAAGTTTGGTATTAACCAGGTAAATAGTGATCGAAAAACAGCCATTCAAGATTTGTGTGAAATCCGGACACGGCGTCCGGATAAACCATATACAAAGCTTATAAAATTCCGGCATCTTGGAATTGCTGTATCTCGATTGGAATTTACACAATCAACGCCAAACTTTAGGATTTTGTATCTTTTAATATGCTTTCCCTCTTTATGAGGAGCTCGTTTCAATAATGACAATATTAAGGGATTCGCCCTAGGCACTCTAGGCTTGAAATCCGGCAATGAGCCACTCCTAATGCAAATGAACTTAGAAAATAGAGTTTCCTCGTTTGCATTAAGAAACGGCTCATGATAAGACCGGCGTATGTTCTAAGCCTAATAGACCAAATCGGCTAACGGTGTTTACATTTTGTTGCCACCCAATTCAGATCAGGGGATGATTCCCTTGGGTGGCTACATTGTGCAATTTCTTACACGCGACCGAGTGCATGCCAGTATGTATATGATGAATAATTGACCACCCAAAGGAATAATCACATGATCTGGATCGGTGGCAACAAGATGTAAACACCGTTAGCCGATTAGGTCTATGGTCCGTATAAGAACCAGGTAGTAATACAACGGCAGAGCATGCTGGAATGCAATTACTTTCTATTGAAAATATAGGCAATTTCGTTGGCTAAGACACAAAAAACAATAAAATTACTAAGTAGAAGAACATTTCTGAGGATTTTTAGGGAGACATAAGCACATGTGGTACTCACAAATAGGATATGCAATTTTTAAAGCGTGAAACCTAGCGAATGCTGATTCTCCCTCCTTTGTTCTCCTTTAATCTGATTGGTCTAGAGACTTGTTACTGCCATATTTTCTCAAAGCAAGTCTAAATCTATCACTGTTTCATTGTATTATGTTACTAGTCATGTCAACTTTCTCTGGTAAATAGATAGGATAAATCCTATGTGGGGAACCCTTCAATGCCGTAGAACAAGGAAGTTTTGCCTAGTTCTTTCATGAATGATTACTTAATAGACCTCCTCGGCTTGGGCGTAATGTTTCCCTATTCAGATCACGTGGCATTCCCATGAGTATTCTTTATCTCTTCTTCTGCCACGCACCGAAGGATATATGAATATGGAGAACCTTCCAAACGAAAAAGATTATTAAAATGAATGCCACGTGATCTGAAATGGGACAACATTACGCCCAAGCCGAGGAGGTCTATTGAGCGAGCTGGTGATAATATGATTTCTTGAAAAAGTCATTCATATCTAGTTGTATTCTATAAACTAGTACCTTAGGTCAACAAGGCCGGCTGCAGGACCGGTGAGCGAGGCAATCGCAATGAAATCGTTCTCGAACCCAGACCGCCCTGGCCCGTCGCATCGCGGAGACTCTGGTGACAGCCATTGACGCATGCGCGAGATTTGATAGAGAGCCGTTCAATCTCGTACCCAGAGCCCGTCATCTTTTGGCCAGCGGCAAAGATTCAGGGCTCTGGGGGAATCGATTTTTTTAAAACCCAGATTCTGGGTTTCCGGTTTGATTGTTGTATGAAAGTTCGTTACGTTTTTGACCTACCACGCATGCTCACAAATCGGATTCCCCCAGGGCCCTGAATCTTGCCGCTGGCCAAAAGATGACGGGCTCTGGGTACGAGGTTGAGAGCCGTTAAGAGAAATAGCTTTCTGCGCACGCTCCCAACGTTCAAAATCAGCCAATCAGCATAGGCCCTCAAAGGGATGTCACCTTCAAAAAACCAAATTTTTCTACCTTAAAATGCAAACGAAACTTTAAAAGGTTTGATTGACGGAAGCCAAAACGCAGTTTGGCGTTCGAAATTGTAAAGCGGAGCTCGCAGAATTATGAAAATCGCAGTAAAAAGTACACAAATCTGTTATGATTTGCTTCTTTGTCTAATTGTCAGTGTCTCGTTGTAGCTTTATAGACAAAAAGTGGTACACCAGTGGCAAAGATTACAAGTATCACACCTGGTCCGGATATGACAATTGCGGGAGTGGGGCTCTGGCGAAGAAGATTATATGCGTATTTGGTTTGTGTCTACAATTCAAGGAAGATGGCACTCTTACAATACCCGATGATGCTACTATTTACGCTGCCTCAAAAAAAAATTTCCAAGTAAGAGAGTATCAAAGTTTCATCGACAACATCACACCATCTATATGACTAGCAGTTTTGCATTGCCCCGACAACCTGAACAATTTTGTTCAAGTTGTTGTCTTACGAACTGTATTCCTGAGATATGAATTTTTCTTTGTTTATGACGTCATCAATAAGGTCACATCACGCGACTATTTTTTGCGCCAAACAACACAATTTTGTTCAAGTGCCGTTGCTTACAACCCTCTGTCGACGACTTATGAATGCTTTTAGTAAAAGAACACCATTAACGATGACGTCATCGATTACTTCACACAAGTTGACCAAATTGTGTCGCATTCCCTTCTTTCTTTCCCTTAGATATTTGAATTTGTTTTTGTTTACATAAAGGCTGTTAAATGATGACGTAACATCTTTTGATAAGCTAGTCCAACCCCGGCAACCTTGATTCCTGTCAACGGACGGACACACGGAATGACCACTATAGGTTTTATTCAGGAAAGAAAAAAAGAACATCATATCTCCGGAAGGAAACCTCCAAAAACAGACCAAACCTTGACAAAATTTGCCTTTAGGTTGATAGCTTTCTATTGTTAATGTGCCTTGGAAATACGTCTATGAAAACAGAGGCGGCAGAACACTATAAGCACAGGGGGGAGCAAGAAAGTGACAATGTAAGACAAGAGTGAAGGGGAAGATTACTGCAGAGAATTTCTAAAGTACCGTTTGGGAAGAGGAAAATTAAGTACGCCGTCTGCTTCGTTGACCACCGCCTCTCCAGATATTTTGCAATGAAAAACAACTTTAAATAAAAGTTGATTCAAAAAGTTTATGTATTTTTTACCTAGAGGGCACAGTAACGAATTCGGCATTCTGATTAGTCATAGAGCACAGGGCGCCCAAGATCGATGTTTGTGAAAAGTCGATTGTTCTGTCCCGTTAAAATGACCTCTGTATCGTTAAAATGCTCTTAAAACGTAGAATTGTTGTCAAGTTTTCAAATAAAAAACATCTTACCTCTATGTATTGTCTCTGTGATGCTTTTGAGTTCTTTGTAGTCCAGAAAATTGCTCCATATTGCGTAAAACAGCCTGTAAGTGGTGTCAGGAACTTTGGCTTTTACAGGCTGTTTTACGCAGTATGTAGCAATTTTCCGGACTACAAAGAACTCAAAAGCATCACAGAGACTCAGAGAATATTACAGGTAAGATTTTTTTGTTTGAAAACTTGACAATATGTTTACGTTTTTAGAGCATTTTAACGATACAGAGGGCATTTTAACGGGACAGAACAGGATCGACTTTTCACAAACATTGATCTTGGGCGCCCTGTGCTCGGCCTGGAAAATGTTTTCCAGCCCTCGGTCACAGTTTTGCCCTATACGGACCTCCCAGCCGATAAATAACATATATTTTTACTGTTTTTGAGCATATAAAATAACCTACTCAGTCACTTACTCACTTTCCAGAACTCCCGGCAAGCTACAAAGGCAAGACAGTGGCGAGGCTGGAGTCGCAAACCCAAGATGTATTTCGTAAAGAAAAAGATAACTCGCTGGGTATCAGACCATGCAATGTTCACTGGTCCAACGCATACCGCATTCAACCGAAATCTGACGGCGAATGCGTATATTTTTCTGGCATCAGCAAGGGTTCAATTTATGTGATCTTCTCGATAATACCCAATGACATGGATACGTGGTACTATGTGCAGATCGCACCTTATGGAGTAGCAATGTACAAGGTCAGTTTGTTAAGAAGCCTGTGACAGCCGCCATTTTGACAGCATAGCAACATACCAAGTCAGAGAAAGCATCCATTTCCATCGGTTGATTTAGAGAATAAAGAGCAATGTTCTCGATTGAATTTAGTAAATCGAATCTGAAACTTTGTTTTTAGATGTTTATTAAGAAATTTCTACGTGTCATTTGTCTTCTAATATCGAACGAAAACAATAACAAAGGAGTGGCTGACACGGGCTCTTTAAGTCCAAAATTTACGAAGCGTTTTTATTCACACGCAATCCTACATTACCCACGGATTTAGAAAGAAAGATTAACTTCGAGCAATTTCAACATGAAGCGGTCAAAATCTTGTTGCTAAAAGTAACAAATCTTTTGAAAGGTATATTTCGGCCGACTCGGAGTTGCTCGGGCCCTTACAACAGGCGCGAAAAGAAGACTCGGAGTCAATTCGGAGTACAACAGCGGGGCCCAAACACTCCGAGTCGGCCGAAATGACGTCATCTAGACGCGAGTCCGTCCATATGACTATATTTGCTTGTATTCTCCGCGGGAATGGATCTTTCGCCGAAATATTTGGCAAGTAAGTTAGTTAAATATATTTATAAGAAGTACGTAAAATGATTTGAGGATTTATTAAAAATTTAGAACGGTTTTCACATGACTGTCGTGAAACCAATCGCAAAGTAATTACACCAGTTCTGAACAAAACCTATAGGAGTAATTACAAAAAAAAATTGCGAATTACTCACGACAGTCATGTGTAAACCGCTCTATGTGTAAATTTTGAGATCGTACACAAACTGTCGGCTCTGAGCCGTCGGTTTGACGAGATCGTGTTTTCTGCCTGGTTGAATTCTATTGTATAGGGAGCGGGAGAAGAATAAAAAGGGCTCACATCTCCATAATTTTCGCAGATTTCAAGAGAAGTACAACAAGATATTATTGTAGAACAGTTTTTTATTCGTGATTTTAAATTTCCATCGTCTATTTTTCTCGTGATTTACATGTCCATACATTCTCTGTATTTTACGGTTAATTCCTCACACAGATCAGTAGCCTGGGGAGCCTGTGGTATGAATATAAGTGATAACCTCTTATCGTTCGGCCAAACATTATCATGGGAACCTGAGAAAATACAATTCAAAGTTCACAGAAATGTTGCATTGAGCATGAATAATATTTGCCAGTGCCAGTGGCTATCCTATATACATTCATGTGATTTTTTTTGGGATATTTCTCGGGTCTCCATGAGAATTTTTGGCGGAACTACCACTGCTTAATTCTTTAATGGGAACCTTCTAAATCACGCCAAAATAGAGGCAATATAGGTATCAAACTTTTTAGTAACAATATTTTTGGCCAAGCATTGCTCGAATCTCTGACATAACCTGTCTTAATTTAGAGGGTAATTGTTCTCACAAAAACGGTCAAATTGAGCTGAAATATCGATTATTGTACATTGAACTCACTACCGCAAATCTGATTGGTCGAGAGCAAACAATCAATTCTCAATATCGTGTGAACTTGACATGCTAAATGCAGTATCTGCAGCGGACATTGCATTTAGCATGTTTTAAAGTCGGTCGTTCCCAAGCCCCTCGTCCGTGTTTACATTTTGAATTTGAACAAAGCTACAAACTACAACTACAACAACGTTATCAGGTCTCCCAAAGGGGTCTTCTGGCCTAATTTACAAATGAATAACATTTTGAATAAAGTCATCTTCTTTAAAATGTATAATAAGACAATTATTGAATTCGGTTTTCGCATGCCATCGTGAGTTAAGCCTTATGCACACTTGCGACATAACGACATAAGGAACATATCACGCGAACAAAAGTTAGTGGTTTCAAAAGTTGAAGTCCACAAAAAGTAACAGAAGATTGCTTTGGTGATGTATTCTAATGATGATCCATCGAAAATATTGATTATTTCAATTATTTTCCAATGCTTTTTTCGTTCAAAATGACGTTCTTATGTCGTTATGTCGCTAGTGTGCACCAAGCATTAGCAAAGCCTCGTGCATGTGGTCTCTGTTTTGTTAACTGACGATGTCATGATCAACCTCATCCAATAATTGCTTATTAATAGTCCCGTCATTTTACGTGAATAATAAGGCTAACCCGAACAAATTGCAACTACAAATCTCACGGATTTAGACTCTATTATACTCACTTGATAACATATCAAAAGTCGTCCAAAATCCCGATACGGCAACATCTCGAAAAAGGGATTTATTCAAAGCAATCGGAACCAGCTTTCTTTGCCATATTGGCTTTTGTTATTAATGAGGTATTACGGCACTTATAGCTCTACGCTGATGAAACTAGTTCTAGACTGTAACGCGTTACAGGTAAATATTCTAACGCTTTCCTTTAGTTTTACATAGAAATTACCCTTTGTATAGAGTCTATTGATGTTTGCAAACCGAATCCATTATTAAGAATTATTGAGTTGTTTATGGAAACGTGTTTCAAGATTCCTATAGTCAGGCGCTGTATTGGAATTATGACATTGGAAATTTCTCTTAGTCAAAGCGTAGTTTGCAATTAGTTGTGGGTCATTTCACAAAATGACTGGACTATTAATGCATGTAACACCTTAAATCTTCAGGCTCAAAATCGAAAAGTGGAAACTGAAGAAAAGGACGCTCTTGGTCTGGGAGATAGCAAACTCTATCAATCGTATTTTGTGTGCTTGAGAGAGACCGAGGACAGTACTGTGATCGAGTATGGCAAATCATCGGGTGATGGTTATACTGGGGATGTCTATCTTAGTTACATCGACACTGACAATCCTTTGGATGTGCGCTTCTATGGGCTTGGCAATGGCGACGAAGATATAGAGGTTGGGCAAATGATAAGCGTATGACCCTAAATAGATTTGTACTTCCCAATTAAAGAGAAGAATGGGAAGTGTTCAGATCCAAGTGAATTCCCAACACCTTCCATGCTCTTCCCATGCAAATTCAGCTTTGCTCAAGGATGTGTTTCTGCAGAAATTACCTGTGACTGTGTCAGCCGCCATGCCCTGTTTTTCGTGGCTTAGACCTCCTGTTTTTTATGACTATCTCTCGGCTAAAACCATAGCAGATTCAACGAGAATATTAGCTAAATTGGCTTTCGCCTATGAAATGAAAATCAAGATGGCGGCCAAACCTATTGGCTTGCGTTATGACGTCATTGGAGTGCATCAATCCTAATGTCTGGAGTTTGACGTCACGAACTTCGCGCCAACAAGCTTTCGCTGCATACTCTTAGCCAATCAGAATCGAGATAGTGGCATGGCTGAATAATAATAGCCTTTATTTATATAGCGCCTAAACCAATAACCGTCCTAAGCGCTTTACAATAATTACAATAGTTAAAAGTAGTTAAAAATTACAATATGTTTTTCCCATGGGATAAGCTGAATTTTCCATGGTGGGAGAATGGGCGGAAGTGATCGGATTTCCCATGGCTATCCATGTGAATTCCGAACACTTCCCATGCGCGTGCCTTGGGGAAATTTAGCTTTTCCTATCGTCCGATGGGTTTCTGCAGAATTCCCAGTGAGACTTTTGCAGCTGCGATTTCTGCAGGATAACCTCAAGAAAATGTTCGACCAACTTTTCATGGCGAACCTATCAGTGCCGATCCCTTAGTCTTTTTTCATCAACCAACGGCCATTTTGAGAGACATGACGCCACAGGGATCCCGAGCATAGCTCGAATCCCATGTTAAAGAGATACGTCCCTACACCCTTCGAACGTTAAGGGGTACCGTCACGGTTGTTTCAACAAAGTATTATAAAATAAGACCCAGTGATCTACAGAAAGAACTCATAATCCTATGTATACTGTTATTATGTCCTAGAAAGAAAAATTAACTGAAACTTGCATTATATATATATGCATTCTTACGTAAGATTTAACAGCTTTTGCTATCAAATTTCCAAGTTTTAAAACTGTTGCCTGATACGAAATTAAAATGTCATTTCACAATCCAATTCCATCCGCTCGATAGCACACGGAAATACTCCAAATTTGTACTCATCGTTTAGCTGAAAAGTAACAAACCTAGACGATTATTTTGTTCAATTCTTGTGAATCTGACTGCATGTAAGCTACCTAAGTTAACCCTAAAATCGTGTAAAATGGTGACAGTGCCCCTTTAACGGAGATATGAAACAATTTGTGCTTAGATGCCAATTCCGCTTTCGCCGTCGATGAGATTAAAAAATGTCCTCTGATCTTCCGTGGTATGTCCTCTTATACCACGGAATGACGTAATTGACGTTTAGCGCGCGCGCTGATGGTGGCGCGTTCCATGGTATATTTAACAAATGTCCTCTGATTTTCCGTGGTATGTCCTCTTATATACCACGGAATGACGTAATAAAGTGGTCAAAATGTTGTGGACTCACGAGGCGCAGCCGAGTTGGTCCGCAGTACATTTTGACCACTTTATTACGTCATTCCGTGGTATATAAGAGGACATACCACGGAAAAACTGAGGACAGTTGTTTTATACCACAACAAAAAGGCAAAAATATATACAAAATCAGTAGCGCAAGCTCGGCCAAACGTGTTTTCGTTGGTTCTTTTTAGCGCGCGCGCTGATGATGACGCGTTTCGTGGTATATACTTTTATGTACCAACGGCTGAGAGCCAATCAGAATTCGAGAAACACGCGCGTTGTGGTATAAGCTTTTATGTACCAATGTCTGAGAGCCAATCAGAATTCAAGAAACGCGCGCATTGTGGTATAATAATAAATGATGGCCTTCATGTGATATGTTTCTCCAGGCAACTGACCTACATACGGTGCCGCGGTTACGGATGAATACGAAATGTAAAGGCAAGACCCACAAGGATGAAGAAACACAACAGTGTGTGCAAACCTGCCATGTCGCGTGTGATCCACTGCACGGTCAGTATGACTTCATTGAAAATACTACTATCACTACCACTACCATTAGGAGGTGCTAAACTTTTTACACCTTATACGATTTTACGCCAAATGTACAAGTCTTTAATCTTTCCATATATATCTTATACGGTTACTGTGTGGGGTTCTGCCAGAAAGTGTCACTTGAATAAGGTTCTCCTGCTCCAAAAACGGGCCCTACGTTTTATGAGTTTTGCTAATAGGAATGAACACGCGGTTCCACTCTTTGTTAAATGTGATATTTTACCTGTCCATTTTCTTTATTTTGAATAAGTGAGCTGCCTTATGCATGACATTCGAAAGAAAAGCTGCTCCACCCAACATACTAGAACTCTTCGCTGATACCCAAAATATACACTCATGCGGTACCCGATCAACATATATTAAAAAATCAACATATATTAAAAAATCTAGATTAGATGCACAACATACAAGACTTTTCAAGAATTGAAGCAATGGTTTGGAACGATTTACCGGTGTCCTTGCGAGAATTTCCAAAGAAGCGCTTTCAAAGAAAACCTACATACCGCTATCGACTACCGGTTAGCGCAGTGGTAGAGCGCCGGGCTTATGCGCGGGTGGTTAGGAGTTCAAACCCCGGCCGGACCAACACTCAGGGTCTTTTCTAAATATTGAGGAGAAGGTGCTGCCTTTGCTATAATATCTGGAAATGGTTAGACCTTCGCGTCTTCTCGGATAAGGACGTTAAATTGTAGGTCCCGTCTCTCAGATACACTACACTAACCGGAACCAGGGGGACGTTAAAGAACCACGAGGACGTCGGAAGTTGCCCAATCCTCAGTGCAGGTCTCACAGCTTACTAACCCACCACACTAACCAGGGAACCATGTAATTGGAGCCTCGCTCTGAGGATTTCCCGGCCCTCGGGCAAATTTAATATAAAAATAAAATTTAAAAAATTGATATTTATAGCGGAGCTCCTTAGCGGCCGAAGGCCGCAGAGCGGAGCACCATAGTTATCGCAGGAAAAATACAATAGAACTCCGGTATACGATCGACTTCATTTTCCATGGTTCAGCGGTATTCCCATTTGGGTATCGGGGGCGCGTCCGTGTCTGCGCGCCCCTACCACAGGCAACCCAAAAACCGTATTTCATTTCGGCGGGAAAATACTGCGCGTCCGTTAACAGAAAAATACGTAGCCGGGAGCTCCGCTTTTGGCCAGTGGCTAAATCTATATTATAACGTTAACGTTATCATAGGTTGCGAGCCGATGAAGGGAAAAACGCCAGCCGCGGATGAGTGCAAGGTCTGCCGTACAGCGATTGATCCTACAACAAACAAATGTCTGGAGAAATGTCCTAGCGGTAAGAAACCGGACAAGGCGAGGAAGTGCCAAGGTATGGGATTCTATGATAGTAAGTGAGAATTACACTAATTAGTATACACCAAATCAGTGAATAGTCATTTTCGTGATTTTACCAAAACAGTGAATAGTCATTTTCACGCGCTCTGATTGGTTCCTCAACTAGTAGATATCAAGCACTATTTACTGTTTTGAGACAGAAAAATTGTCTAAAGGGCTATCTTCTATCTTCTATCCTCTAGGCGCAGGGGCTTAGCTATAGTCAAACTATAGTTTAACATTAAGAAAACGGAGTCGATACGACGATCATCCCCGACCACAAAATATTTAGACCCGGTGTAGGCCTCCTAATAAATAGGTCTCCTACTTTTAGGCCTCCTAATATTTAGACCCGGAGTAGGCCTCCTAATAAGTAGGCTTCTACTTTTAGGCCTCCTAATATTTAGACCCTGAGTAGGCCTCCTACTTTTAGGCCTCCTAATATTTAGACCCTGAGTAGGCCTTCTAATAAGTAGGCCTCCTATTTTTAGGCCTCCTAATATTTAGACCCTGAGTAGGCCTCCCACTTTTAGGCCTCCTAATATTTAGACCCGGTGTAAGCCTTCTAATAAGTAGGCCTTCTACTTTTAGGCCTCCTAATATTTAGACCCGGTGTAGGCCTCCTAATAAGTAGGCCTCCTACTTTTAGGCCTCCTAATATTTAGACCCGGAGTGGGCCTCCTAATATAAGGCCTCCTAATATTTAGACCCGGAGTGGGCCTCCTACTTTTAGGCCTCCTACTCTTAGGCCTCCTAATATTTAGACCCGAAGTAGGCCTCCTAATAAGTCGAATTTCTCTTAGTCGTTCAACCACGATTATAATTTAGCTACAAAATGCGCGCTCTATGTAGGGCTCCGAAAATATCCATCTTGCTCATTTTTTATTAATTTGGCTACATATAAGGTAACCTAAATTACCCTTATAAAATCGTGAAACTGTCCCTTTAAGGCTGTTTAAAGGAGGCCTGTCACGATACGCGCATGCTCCAGGAGCGACCACTGATTCGTCAGCAAAACTAATAAGACAATCCTATTAGAAAACTATTTAAGAATATGTAAAGCATGGTCCGATGGATCGAGAACTAGCGAGATCAGAAACAATTGTTTTCGAGGTTTTTTCCTTCGCTAGCCATCGTTACGGGATACTTCTTTCAGGGTCCAGAATGGGTAAAATGGGAGCTGGGATTGGCGTTGTTTTAAGCTGGGAAAATGAGATTGAGGTCACTGGGACTGGGATTTGAACGTTGGGAATTGGAATTAATGTCTATACTAAACTGTGAATGGGATTCAATATTCATTTCCCTTTTTCTTGTAAAACGATCGTTTTAAAATAATTGTCAGGATAAAATCAGTGTAAACATGTGAAAAAGACAAAACAGATAGTCAAGAACGACAAAAATAATCTGTAGCGGTTTCTTGTTTAGTTAACAGTCTCCTCATACTCAGTATTTCGGTCAGCGGCTTGCAGTGTCACACACAACTGGGATTTGGCGATTGGGACTGGGATTTGGCGAAAATTGATAGTGAGAAATGGGATTGGGACCCCCCTTCTGGACCTTGTTCTTTGTTTTGAAATGCGCAGAAAAGCTGCGCAGTTGCGTGACAGGGGGGGGGGGGGGGTTGCTATTTTGCGAGCCACCGAGCCACGGGCCTTTCGGGGCGAGCCCCGAGTTTTGATGTATTTCCTGCCATTTTTTATTAAATTTGAAATAATGTTCACTCAATAAGGCAAGGTGGCCAAAAGGTTGACCATACCGCTTCTCGACATAAGGTTTACTCAAGTATTTATTATGTTTTTCAAAGACTCGTCTTAAATAGTCCCGGGGATCGCCAAGAGGCTCGCAACCGTGGAATGGGCTTTGGTTGCGTTTAGTACTCTGTTAGGGTCTGTTAGGTTACAACTCTGAAGTTTTAATTGCATCTTCAGAGTAAAGTTTTTTATAAACTATTATAAAATGTATTTATTGAAAGCGTGCGGCTATAATTGTATAGCTCATTTCAAAAGTCATTTTTAAAAGACGGAAACTAAATCGCTATTTGTCGGTTGGGCAGAAGTTGCGAATGGAATTGAAGCGGTGTGACGAGCGTGGAAATCGGGCAATCTTTATGACTGCCTACCATGTTACCATGCTGGATAAACCGAGTAAGAGAAGTCGCAGGCTAGTGTGGTAACCAATTTATGAGCCATGCTATTCATGATAATTTTGAAGGAACTGAGATTTGGTTGCTTTTTGCATTTCTTAGTTAGACTAGTATTGTTGAAGGTTCGCCAGAAAAGGCTCGGGGCTCGCTAAGAGGCTCGCAATGCCAATAAGGTATATATTAATATCAAGAAAACAAGCTTTATGCTAATTGCTTCTCCTAGGCGGAGGGTCTCTATTAACATTTTACTGCATGCAATGTTACTCAAGAAAGCCATCTCAAATATTTAGGTATCTTTATTGATGGCCACCTTAAATGGGATGCACAAATCAAACATGTTAATTGCTCTTTATCAAAAAACACAGGAATCCTAAATAAATTACGATATTATCTACCCCTTAGCAAACTCAAGCAACTCTATTATAGCTTTATTTACCCTTATATTTCCTATGGCCTTATGAGCTAGGGAACTGCATGCCAAACTCACCTTAAATCTGTAAAGTTCAAAATGAAGAAATGTATAAAATCCATATTTTTTGCTTCCAGAAGAGAACATGCATCCAAATATTATAAGCTTTTAGAAATTCATACCTTGATAGCATGTTCAACATTAAAATAGTTTCTCTCATATATCAAATCAAACAGTTTCCAAATCAAACCCCAACTGCCCTCCATAACTTGATTGTCCCGGCCTCAGAAATACATAAATATTATACCCGATATGCCTCTAAAGGAAATTTATACAGACCAGCTTCCAGAACAAACTATGGACTCTCACGCTTTCAAACAATTGCAAGTAGAATCTGGGAGATGGTCCCTTACAACATTTAAGATTATGCCATTTAAAATGTTTGTTTCTCATTATAAGAAGCACCTCCTTCACAGCCAAAATTATTAATTTCTTTTTTTTTTCTTTACACAAATAATGAATACTGATAAAAGTAAACAAATGACAAAATATGCCAAAAAAACTACACTGTAAACTTTTTTTTATTATTTCTATGTAGGTAAGCTTATGTAATCAGTAATTAGTCTCTCTATTTTCAGTGGTAGTGACCATCTCGAAAGCCATGCGCTACTATGGTCACTACGCACTTTTCTTTTGTTTCTATACATTATAAATCTTTATTATAGTTGTTTTCTTTTTGTAGTGCATAACCTTGTTTGTTTGTAATATAAATAAGTGCTAATAAACTGAACTGAACTGAACTGAACTGAACTCGTGGCTCGCAGGCTCGCAAATTAGACAACCTCCGTGACAGGCTACCTTTAAAGTGATTTCTTCACATCATTACCTACAGACTCCGTCCAGCTCACCATTACAGCAGGCGCTTCCAGGAATGGCTTGATCAAGGACATAGATTTAACGCAGGACTTTACAATCTGCATGTGGATGAAGGTAATGTCCCATTTCTCCGTTTGCATTTCTCCGAAGAATATTGGAGGACGTTAACTACGTTAGACTGTAGCAAACCGGTTATGAACTGGGCTTCCCGTATCTGTCGTATAATACACAGGAAACCCATGCATGGGAAAAGCTGAAGTTCCCAAGGCACACGCGTGTGGAAAGTGTGCGCAATTCACATTGATAGCCATGGGAATTTCGATTCTACCAATATAGGAAATTCAGCTGCAGAAATTCCCCGTGTACGAACCGGTTTTACGCGCGTATTTGAATGACTTCCCGTGTTTGTCGTAGAATAAATAACTCATTAGATGTTTTTTTTTTTTTTTTTTTTTTGGCCTGGCGGACATTTTACTCGTTGCTCGCATGTTTCCTCGCCCCATCGTGGCTCGGAAAAATACGTCCGCAAGTCGCAACCCAGAAATATTGGCCAAGATGGTGGCCGCTAAATTGCGCAACTCGCAACCCAGAAATATTGGCCAAGATGGCGGCCGCTCATATTCCTTTGCAAATAAACTTAGTAAAAACTTCGGACTCTGATATTAACTAGCATAGTATATGAAGTCTTACCAGCGATAGATTGAGCCTTGATATGTTTTGGAAACCTACTCAATCGTACCCCACTTTTTGGCTTCACCAAGACTCTCATGTTCTGTAATTTAGTCCGAAATCACTGAAATCAGCAACAAATGTTTGTCCGGCAATACCTTGGAAAGTTGTCTACACGAAAGTTCGGACTCGGAAATAGTAACATTCTAAAATGGATATAAACGTTTCTAAATCAGCTGAAAACACGCAATAGAATATGTAGAAAATAGTCCCATAATCCCTTGAAATTGTGCTTAAATTCGACGACCGACAAACGCCATGTTGGATTGAAATTCAGAAGAAGATCACGAAAAAGTTGAAATCACACGGAAACATCTTTACTCTTTCGCCATTTTGTTCCAATCACTCGTTTCTTGGTGCATAATGGGTAATCACACAGTTAAACCGCGATAATGATACTGAACTTCTTCGATATCGCTTTGCCTCGGTCGCCACTTTTTCATTATCATGCGGTTGTCCGCTGGGCAAGCGCGGGCTCGAAATGTCCAACATTTTGTTTAGGCATTACATAAGGTAGGGTAAATGTCTCAAATTTGCAATGGACTCCATTTATACTTTCTTTATTACAGACATATCAAAAGCACATTAAACAATTAAATGATGCAGGAATTTATTTTGAACTTTGTGTTTTTATAATTTTTGAGCGGCACAACTGTGTTTTTCCGAAGGCTTATGTGGTTTTCTTTTCCAAGAAACTGTCTCGTATTCAGTTAATTATTTGGAAAAGGGTGTTCAATTGTTTAACTCAAGACGACAATTTAGTTTCTTAAGTTTTTAAATCCATGTTTTGCTTTGCCACGTGACTGAGGGCACATAGCTGTGGTCGGGGAAGCCATTTCAGTGTTGCTCTCGGACAGACTGATTTAGCCAATGAGAAACGTTTGCGCAGACAACCCGATTACTCACTATCTCGATTGGCTAAGAGCGCGGGCTTCACTTTGGGAATCACACAATTTGAAGTCTTCAATAATCAGCTAGCTGATTCTTGATTCTACGCGCGCAATGCATCAGGGCGTGCTTCCCTATTGAAAAAAAAGCGCTTCTGTAAAAGAAATTGCTTGAGAGAAGAATAAACTTTGTTCATCGCGAAAGTGTTTTTTACATCGCCTGATTCCACTTGTCTTGATATTGTTTATTCCCGATATTACAGAAATCATATCAAGACAGTTGCCGTTGAAATGTGTCATTTTCTAAAATTTGCCAAGTTTTTACTTACTATAATTGGAATTCAAGAAACTTTGCTAGCTTATTTCTCACCTTAAATCTGCTTCGTCCCTAGGCGTCTGTATTAGTAGAAAGAGAGAGAAAAATCTCTAGCGAGTGTTCTGGTAGCGAGCGCGGCAATGCATCTTGGGAATGGTTCGTGTTCGCGAAGGATCATTGGTCGCCCCTCCTCATTATGCTTTTCGCGCTAGCTCGCTCCCAGTCGCTCTCGCCTCGAAAATCACTACAAACGCACCTGGGTACGAGGCAGTACGAGGAGAGAAACGTTGATCGTGTAGGCCACCACAGGTAGCCCGCGTCACTCACGGGTTGACATTGACAACGACGCTCATCCCATCATTGCTCGCTGTTTTGTTTGTTCCAGCTGGACTTTACACAGGTGAAGGAAGATGGTTCGAACCTTCTCGAGTTTGGAACTGACGACTACGCCCTTCCCCTTATGGAATTGACCCTACAGAAAAAGGAGCGTCCTGTTCAAGTCGGCTCAGCTCATCTGATCATCCAATTTAAAGTCCAGGCCTCGTAGGTCTTCCTAATCAACTTGATTGCGAACTCAAAATGAGGATTATCGTCAATTGTTAAATGGCCTTAAAATGAGGATTATCATAATTTAGGGGACATGACTATTTTCCAACTATCTTCGTTCTATTAAACAACTATCTCCTGATGGGGAGGTGAATAGTGGTGGATATATACCGAGACGCGAAGCGTCGAGTTATATATATTATCCACCGCTAGGCATCGACCCTCATAGTTATTTTAGTGTATACCAAATCTGCAGAAAAGTACGGTGGATTAAACGTTTCAAAAAGCAGTATCGCTCGCGAAACGAGCCGCCATTTTGAGAGTTTTCTCAAAACAGAGCGGCGCGCGAAAATGACTATTCGCTGATTTGGTATATACTAATAAAAACTATAAATAGAACGAAGCATTGTGTATAAATGAACATCATCCAAAATAGTCCGAACCCAAAAAGAAAAAACCCCTGACCCCACTCACATCACCCTTAACTGCGCTTGATACAAGTGTACTACTTCAACAACAACCATGTGGGACACTTGCGCACGTCAAATAACCATGCCACCAGATTGATGATAATCCTCATTTTAGTTTCGAAATAAGCTGGCGCGCGGGACTGGGCCTCAAAACAACACCAAAACGAGGGTCAGATGACAACGCGCGCCGGCGAGCATGCATTTGGCACGAAATGATGCCTTAGTATGACAGTACTAAAACTACGTAGTAGAGTCACTACACCAGGAAAAAAAGAAAACCTATATAGCGGTGATTGCAAAGATGTGAGTTATCTGACATCCGCCCCTGACATATTTGTCTCTCAAGCGATTCCCTCTCCTTTTTGGTCTAATATTGTGGGTTTTTTTTACTTTCTTTTCAAACAGGAAAGCAAAATATGAAGTGCATGAATCCTTCACTAAAAAGTGGTTTATGTTCTGCCTTTCACGAGTTAGTGAAACTGGAAAAGTGCAAGCTTACATCAACAATGAAAAGCAAGAGGATCAAGACTTTGGTTTAATTAGAGCTAGAGCTGGTGTATACCCTACAGGCCCCTGGGACTTTTATATTGAACCATCCCTTGGCATCGAAAGCTTCCTTTTGTCGGACTTCAACATCTGGGACAGAGTAAGTGGAGATCGAGAGACTGGAAGGGGTTATTAGGAAAAACCCGGGCTGGGCGATATTAGGGAGGGAGAGGAGGGGAGGGGGACTGGGGGAGGGAGCTAGGGTAGGCAGGATTTGAATTTTCTGTAGAAAAATGTGCTTGCGTCTAGTGTGAATCAAGTGAACGCAGGCGCACGCAACTAATGGGTGTTGATTTTAGGCCATTCTCGTACCCATAGCTCCCCGGCTCGTCTGCTGGCAGGGGTGGCTCTGGGGACATCCATTTGAGCGTCTTCGCTGATTGGTTGGTTTTGAACGTTGGAGCATGCGCAGAAAGTCGTTTCTCTCTGGTGCTCTGTATCATATCTTGCGCATGCGTCAGTGGCTGTCATTAGAGTCTCCCCCGCGAAGGTGACGAGCTGGGAGCTCTGGCTTCGAGAATGATTTTAGGCTTGCGCTTGCCTCGCTATGATTCACACTTGCCTCGCGCTTGCGTCTTGCGCTCCAGAGAGAACCAGCCTTCAAACCTGGTTCCTCCATCGCAATTTTGTTGGGACTTCCAGGGCATTGTTCCAAACGGTAAACGATTAGATTTCTGTAAAAAAAAACATCCACATCCAACAGAAATTACTTCTAGGTTCGGCCCTTTCTGACTGTAGCACTTTCGTTTTATAAATTCAGTCCCTTTATTACATTTGATACCACTACTCCCCGAATCCTTTTCGCAGTTCCTTTTATTTGCCTCATTAACACCATTATCTTGCAGCTCCCAAACAAGCTCAAACTTTTGAATAACAAAACGAATTGGAAGAGGATTTTGGTAGTAGTGGTATCAAGATGTTATAAGGGGAATTGTTAATTGTGGCATGACAACAGCTGTAAATGTTTGATTGTTTCTCGGTTATAATTTTTCGCCAAAAGTTCTGTTCTCTATGTTTCGTACTATTTCCTTAGTAACTGGCCCCAGTCCAATCACCTACGGTATTTAACAAATGTCCTCTGATTTTCCGTGGTATGTCCTCTTATATACCACGGAATGACGTAATAAAGTGGTCAAAATGTTGTGGACTCACGAGGCGCAGCCGAGTTGGTCCGCAGTACATTATGACCACTTTATTACGTCATTCCGTGGTATATAAGAGGACATACCACGGAAAATCAGAGGACATTTGTTTTATACCACAACAAAAAGGCAAAAATAAAAAGGCAAAAGCAGGGCGCGCGTGTTTTCGTTGGTTCTTTTTAGTGCGCGCGCTTATGATGGCGCGTTCCGTGGTATGTCCTCTTATGTACCCACGGCTGAGAGCCAATCAGAATTCGAGAAACGCGCGCGTTGTGGTATAAAATAAAATTGAAGCGCTTTCGTTTCAGATTTTGGATGCAGAACGGGAAGTGTTGCCAATGCACAAGACTTGCGGTGCGAAAGGCGGGAACAAGATGGATTGGTACGACATTTCAAGTCATTTGGTGAAGAAGTATTCGGCTTCGTTTGCTAGTTCCCCCTCTACTTGCACACCATCCAGCTGAAGCTTCAGTATTCGAAATGAGACTACGTGGAAGATCCATGCAGCTCGCCCCAAAAGTAGAATGTCAATCGGATGACAAATTGTCATTAGCATGAAATATTAGAAATTCATTCTTCATATTTTGAAGGAGATTATCAGAAGATAAAAAAATAAATAAAGAGAAGTTGAAATATTACATTGAGCAATTGTGTGATTTATCTAATCACCAATTTTAGACTGAATCCCCTAGCTCAATTCTTACGCGCGCGTTGATTGGCTAAAGACGAACGAGAATTAACGTGAAATTCAATGGTTGAAAGCTGAATTCGATAAAAACACAGGTTCCCCACGCGCAAAGAAACTTCAAAGCTCGAATCATTTCACTAAAATAATATCAAATCTTTGCTATGGGATTAAAAAAACTTAAAAAAACATCACCCGACTCGTGAATTCCGCGGTAAATTTCACGTGAAAAATGATATCGCACAAGTCGCTCGTCATTTATCTATAGTATTTAGGGTTGCAGAAGTCAGGAATTTTCATTTTTATTTTTAGAAATGACCAATTCCCCGGGGTTTGCCGGGGAGGGGTGGGGCATTGTTTAGGGGTGTACCCAGGATTTTTGATGGGGGGTTCCACTTTGCTATCCCACTGTTCCTACCCATAAATTTCGGGAAAACACTGTAGACCTGGCAATTCAAAGCTTGATTTTGAACTGACACGCTGTCGAAGGGATTTCATCTAAATATTACTCGAGTTTTCCTAAGCTAGAAATTAATTAATTGATTTAAAAAATATATGTTGGCTAAAATAGGGGGGTCAAAATGATATGATATATTTTTTATTGGAACCGTGTAAAAATATTTACATGAGCATAACTCCAATAAATTTTAAAAAAGGAAAATACATTAATATTTTGTTTAATTTTCAATTTCACTTTTATTTGGTCAAAGTCCGAGGGTTCAAAGGCTTCGTCTTGATGGGGTGCTTTTACAAAGTAATTGTTGACGTTCTGTTTTGGCCTCCCAGACAAATTTTGCTATAGTTTTTTTGGATATTTTTCTTTATATTTTAGAGACATTATTCTGGTAAAAGCATCCGAGGGGGCCATTTGGCGTAGGTTGATTTTGGTTTCAATTTCTATGGCATGGAAAGTTCATTTGGAAGGTTTTTGTAGTTTGGGCACCTGAGAATGAAATGCTCTTCGTCTTAAACATTTTTGCAAAGGGGACATATTCTTCTCTTCTAATTCTTTGTATGGCCTACTATGTCTCCCGGTTTCGATCATAGGTCATGGTTGCTTAATCTTAGTTTTCTCATGCTTATTCTATGATTTATGTTTTTGACGTTGTTAAGATAGCTTTCCAGGTCAAACGGGGGTTATTGAACCCCTTGACCCCCCCCCCCCCCCCCCCTGGGTAAGCCCCTGTCAGGTTATCGCTGAGATTGACTGATACATAATTCCTTTGCCAAGACAGGATTTCAGCTCAATATGAAATTTTCCGGATTAATCGTTTATCATTTAAATCTTTTGACGAAATTCGAAAGTGATAAAGTTTCATAGTGGGTCCTCCTTAAAAAGCGTGCTGTGATTGGTAGATTGTTAGACAGAGGCTGTCGATTTGTCTGGATCCTGTTTTCGATACTACGTGTATCGCTCGCAATCCGACACGATCTGACAGAAAATATGAATTCAAATCTAAGAAACTCCTCAAAGGTGAACTTCAGTCCAGCCGATCCTTTCAAAGGTAGTGGTCGTCTACTCTCTAGATTTCTCTCTGCAACATGATTCACTCACCTCCTATAGAACTACGCAGGCTAAGGCTTTGCTTTTACCGACGCCCGCTTAGCGCTGTGGTAGAGCGCCCGCTTATGTGCGGGAGGTTGGGAGTTAACCTCGGCCGGACCAACACTCAGGGTCTTTTCTAACTCGAGGAGAAGGGGCTGCCTTTGTCCAACATCTGCAAATGGTAAGACCTTCGCGTCTTCTCGGATAAGGACGTTAAACCGTAGGTCCCAACTCATAAAAAAACACTACACTAACCTGAACTAGAGGGACGTTAAAGAACCACGAGGACCGTCGGAACTTGCCCAACCACTCTGTTACAGAACTCACCACACTCACACTCACGAGGGCCATATGTTAGAAGACTGTTGCGGTCAATATGCTACCCTCGTGAAACAACGATTATCGTATCGTATCGTATCGCTTAATCTTCTTTGCATAATTTTATACTGTGTGCGTAAATCGTGGATAAAACATGACCCTAAAAAATTCAAAACCCAACTTGATATCGCATGGGGCATAGCAGCTTGTGATGGCTTTTTGCCCACAAACTCTCTTCTTTATAAAATGAATATAACGGAATCAATGAATTGTATCCTGTGCAAAGTTCCTCACACGATAGAACATGTATTTGTAACATGCGAACACGCTGTTGATTTGTGGTCTTCTTTTTTGAAATGGTTGAGAGGTCGCCATTACGGTTTTTGTTCCCCGCCGAGGGCTCTGAAACGAGGTTGAACACCACAGGCAGCCCGCGAGGATTTACCATAAAAAACGACAGCATCAAAAAGTATACACTAACAGTAGGATTACATGGTTTTCTAACGTATCATACAAACTTTTAGTAAGTCCCTTTTGCACGTCCCACCTAGTCTTCGTCATCCATGATACTTTCCCCTGTCGGGCGAAACAAAGTGCTACTCCCTGTTGATTGTGTGATTCTCCAACAGCAAAGAACAATGTGTTTGTTATGATGGGAATGTATTAAATATCAACTTCTGGTAAACTACAATTTGTGGAAGCAATGATACCCCATTGTTCATTTAAAATCAATAATGCAATGAAATGTTTTTATTTGACTCTGGACAAGCACGCTTACACTGTAAGATAATGTTATAGATCCACAAGAGTCGCTTTAATTTAGCTTCATAGATTTTATGACAACATATGCGTTCGTGAGGCATGCGTCGTAAAGCATGTAAACATACCGTGTTGTTTGCGTTATGTTGTTTTACGTTACAATGCTTCGATCGCCCGCGTTTTATTGAGAAAATCATCGGCTGCGTTGTAAACGCATTGTTCGCGTTCTGTGAGTCATCTACATGGTTATTGTGTGCCTTATAAACCTTATACAACCACGTCATATTAGTTCCCAGGATGCATAGTGTTTTAATAGAAGGCTTTGTTTCTGTTTCGCCTCAATAAAACAATAAAAGAGCCCGCCTTTAGTTTATTACACAAGTAGCCAGAGGCACTCATATCCAACGAGTTTAGAGGAACAGCGATCAAGGCGGACAAGAATCAATCAAGAATTCACAGATCTTCGGTAAGTCTCGCTCACTCCTACATCACCGCACAATTTTATTAAGCGCTAAAACATAAACGGTATACAGGGAACATATATATATTAAATTATAATTCCCAGATGTTACAACTGCGTGACCCAGACATATCAGCTGTTCGAAATGTGTTTCTTCTTACTGAGTAAAGCTGTAAGATTGTATGTAACTGAACATGTAACAAACTAAGCCGATTTTTGATTATCTTTCGCCGCATAGAAAACATATATGAATATTTAAGCCGGGTGCTCCATATTACTTATCAGGTTTCTCTTCAGTTTTCGCAACTAAATGGTTATCCTATTTTCAAAAAATTATTCTTTGCAACACTTATTCGATATTCAATTCAAGTTTCTCAGTTTAGCGACTAGTGTTTATTCTGTTTTCCAAAGGTACACTATGCAGCAGTTGCTTGCGTTGGAGGCATAAGGTGAATGTTATTGGCAACTCCCGAGGTGACCCTGTTCATGTTTATAATAATTTATTGCCTATGAAACCTTTACTCATAAAACAATTATACTGATTTACGAATTCACGAGCTCTGCAAATTTAGCTCTCAGTTCTGAGTGTTCTGGTAATTTTATTTTTAATAAAGAGACTTCCAGATACTAATTGCGTGTCCTCACAATTCCTTACTCTTGCATTATCTGATTCTCTGTCGGAAACTCTGAGTGAATTAAGTCCTTGTACCTTCTAAAAACATAAAGACCTGCTCGACTTATGTCATAATAATGTTTTAGTAAGATATAAACTCGATAATGGTGCAGTAATGATGATACGGGGGTCGTCATATCAGAGATAAAAGCACAAAAGCAGAGTCACTTTTTGAGCCAAAGTTTTTGGTGGCCATGTTGACATACATAAGCAAAACGTAGAAACATTGAAAGCCTGATAGAGCTTATTAACCTGTGATTCCTATATTTTGTACAGTCCATTTTCTTTGGTGTGATTTTTTTAGTTAAATTCGGAAAACCACTTTAAGATAATTCATATAAGTCTCATGCATTCGCATATAATTTTTGGAAGTTTTGGGACAACATACATAGCAAAGGGCTTGAGAATTGTTGTGGGCATCAAAATAGAGCAAATTCCTAATCGTATTTAATTTAGAATCAAATCAAAATGCCACCACGACATCCAAATGACATTGTTATTTCCAATGTCAAAAAAGTTACCCTGGCGAACAAATATATTACTTGGAGAGACCCAACTAATTGCAATCACCTTAGACCACGGAGTTCATTATATTTAACGACAACTTCCTGCCGTGGCAATTTTCTATAAAACTAAATAGCGCTCGTAAAGAAGACAATCAAACCGCCTGAGGTTTTGTTTAAAATGAAATTGGCTCCTGTGGTGTTTTCGATGATATTTTTAAAACACTAGTGGGGGCTGGGATCTAATAAACTTGTTTAGTGCATTGGGAGCAATGGGAAATAAACAGGCATCGGTGCGTGAGTTTTAGACGACCGCGCACGATATAAACGCGGCGTTTAGATGTGTCCTTATAAGGTTAGAATGTTTCTACAGAGCTCCCATACCCTTCAGAATACCCTGCCAGCTGAACTTAGAAGAAACGTTATAAATTGTGAGTGTGAAGTGTTGGGAAGTGTTCCTTATCGAATCAGGTTTAATCTGGTTTGATCTAAAGTAATGAGCTGTATCATGAGCTTACATTAGAAATTGGACGTGATATCAATAAGGCGAAATACTGAGTACTTAGTCACCCGAGAAAGGGAACACAATCAATTGAAATACCTTTCATCCGTCTACGTATTTCCGAGCGTAAACGTCTGCGACTTGCACAAACTAAATGAAAATTTGATCATCAAATTTGATAAACTGATACTGAAACGCTTGCGTTGAATTGTGTATATACATTAGATCAATATAACGTCAACGAAAAGGGATTTGATCGTGGATATTATTAAAACTGACATTGGACATACCTTTGGTCTAATAACTATAATAGCAATTTTATTACTTTTATATATGATCTAATGCGCGCACTAAACGAAGTGGCAAAAGAGAAGAGGGCTGTTTCACGAACATCCGAGACTCGAGAATTTTCAGAATATATCTGGTGGCCAAAAGAACTCTCGTGAAAAAAATAAATAAAAGAAAGAAGCTGCTTAAACATATTTTTTCAGGCGTTCTTTTTTGGTCGCATAATTTCATGAAAATTGAAATTGTCTTTTTTGACACAAAGCAAACGGCGTTCTAGGCTATTTCAACAAAAAGTAGCATATCAATGACCAGGCGTCTGAAGTCCAAAGAATTCTAGAGTGGGCGAGAAGGGTCTCAGTTAAAGAGCCCGTGTCTCAGCCACTCCTTTGTTATTGTGTTCGTTCGATATTAGAAGACGAATTACGTATAGAAATCTCACAATAAACATCTAAATACAAAGTTTCAGATTTGATTTACCAAATTCAATCGAGAACATTGCTCTATATTATCTAAGTCAGCCGATGGGAATGGATGCTTTCTACGACTTGGTATGTTGCTATGATGTCGAAATGGCGCTGACACATGCTCTTTAAGCTCATTCGATAGTCAAAAGCTTCGTGGTATCAGTTTCTCCCTTTTCAATCCTTGACAAAGGAGCACGCCCAGCCTGTCATCGATGCCCATTCAACCTCATTTGTTTACATCTTGAAGTATAAAATATTACTCTTCTATTACCCCTTTCTATCTTACGCTTATATTTTAACAAACTGATATTAAATCGAAAAAACTTCGTTTGAAAATGTTTTGAAGAAGCTTAAGCTCTATGTGCTTGAAATCTAACTTTCAGATCTAGAAAAAGATATAAAAGGCTATTGTTCCATACATGTGATCGTGTTTTTAAATCTTTAATTGAGCCTGTTCTTAAAAACTTGACCTTGCGAATGACAAATAGATCTGAAGAAACAGTCTAATAATTGGAAAACGCACGATTTTTCGCAGCTAGTGTTAACTCAGTCCATTACATTTATTATGCTAATAATAGAATCCCTCTAGTTTCTATTCTTAGTTTTAACGGAATTCGGAAATAATCTCGAAGATTTATCAAAAAATTGGGCGAAGCTCTTCTTCGGTATGCATAGCTTGAAACAATGAAGAAATAAATCCATATATTTCGCCGCGGAGTCGTGTAGAATGAATGAATTTTATGTTCTCAATATCTGCGTTGATTTCGGTTTCAAAAATGGCCCCACGATTAATAGCCAAGTTGAGAAGGCAAAAATTGTCCAACGAAGAGCCGAATTCAACATATTTCTATAACATAACGATCTATTGCCTATTTAGCTGATTGGTGAAGTATGGTTTGAATTCTTTTCGTTTATCAAAGTTGTTCATTCCAGAAAGGGCGTCTAACGCCTCTGGACCATTTCAGCTTACTGGCCATATTTAGCGAAAAACAACAAAATTGGAACTAGAAGGATTGCTTTGTTGGCACTGTTAATTTTATGGTCAATGAGTAAGTGCTAGTTGTCATAATAATTAAACGAGAAAACATAAAAAATCGGGCACTTACTGCAATTTCATAATTCTGCAAACTCTACGCCAACCAACAAACCGCGGTTTGGCTTCCGTCAATCAAACGAGTGAGCCGTCTTGGTGATTTCACGTAGGCTTTGAGAGCATTTTTAAACTTGTAGAGACAATAGCTAGGCTTCAAAACCAAACCATGATTGCAAATTAACTTAGAAAACAGCCAATGCGCCTGTCTAAGAAGAATTGATAGACGGAAACCAAAACGCAGTTTGGCTTCGGAGATGTCAAGTGGGAGTTCGCAGTTATGAAAATCGCAGTGTAGTGTTTGTACTTACCCTACCCCCTTTAGTACGTTATTGGTACATGTTTGTACTGCGCATGTCTGTGGAGAAGAGCATGCTGCTTCATGTGTGTAATGGCGACCGAACCAGAAGATTAAACTCTGTTATGTTAAATCCAGTTCAATCTTTATTTATTACGAAGCATCGAGTCTACACGCAGTAATCTAACTAATTAGAATCGGCCATCTTAGGAAAGTAAATAACAAAGACAGCTTAGGGGCCGACCATTTGACTTTTGAGGGGGGGGTGGATGATTTTGAAAAAAAATATCCTGCACGGCCTGAAGGGCCGAAAAAAATTTCCTGCACAGCATTTTTGTCCTCAACCTAATCCTCAACTAATTTTACGAAATAAATATCCTACAATGTCTCAGAGACGTAAAAAAAAATCTTGCAAAAAAAATCATCCCCCCCCCCCCCCCCCCCCCCTCAAAAGTCAAATGGTCGGCCCCTTACACGATGAGATCTCCGTGATATCGAAACAATAATTAAACGTCATATGGGTTTAAAGGGCCTTAAACCTAATTGATGAAAAATCCCAATGTAATGATCTTCTATTATATTATCATTATATTTAATTAAAGACAGCAGGGTCGATTTAATAAACGCCTGAATGGCCTTTTTCATTTCACATTATATTGTCAAATGTCGGGACTCTACGTTGTTATTTCACTATTTTCATTAAGGTTCTGTTTGCACGTTGTTGTCTTCCTATGTTTATCGATCATTATCTGTCTTCATTTTCTTCTTTTTGAGAAATTTCTAGCATCTTTCCTTTTTAGGAAAGGAAAAATAATCAATAACTGACGGTAGTCATTGCATGGAATTTGGAAGTGGAATTCAAAAACACTGTTTTAATTCTGTGTCATGAACGTTGAGATTTTAAAGTGAGAGCGTAACCTGTTTAATTTGTGTCAAATAGTATCAAATTCCAAATACAAGTCTGAAAGGTAAGTCTTCGCTTATTAAGCCTGTGTTATGTGGCGTAGCAGTAGCGCGACGTTTAGAACCACTGCCGCGCTCGTGTCGAAAAATCGGCAGGCCTTGCCGTGTGATCGGCAGTAGCGTGACTTGGTTCTAAACGCCGCGCTAACTGCCGTGTCGAACTCAATTAAAAACTTGTCAAACCTGTTTGAAGAAACCAAGGCGTATGTGCGACGCCTTGCCTGGAGGAAAGCAAATGGCCGAGTGCTGACGCGCTAGTGTCGCGCTATCACCGAACGAAATTCAATTGAACTCGACACGGCAGTAGCGCAGCATGTCAGGCCTTACAGAGGTTTTACAAAAGCTACCCGGTTGCTGAGATGTTTGATTCCGACAACGAAATACCATGCCACATTAATTGCACGACAAATGATGATCACTGCCGAAGCCAGGATTTGAGAAAAGGAGGGGTCATATTAGTACAAATGTATGGTGCTCCTTTCCAGCTTTCCATTTTTTTCTTAATGTTTACTGTATTTTTCTTCAAAAAAAAAGGGGGGGGGGGGGGGGTCACAGACAGCCCAGACCACCCCTGGCTATATACGCACCTTAGGATTTTCACTCCCTTTTCAATGTCCCAAGTTTGATTCTCTGATCTTTGATATACCTCAACTTTAAATTCCTTTCCTCCAAACTAAAGTCATCCCTCTGTTGCTTCGTCCTGGTAATGTAATTGATCGATTCGCTATTTCATTCTCATTTCATATATGATTTAATTTTTTCGTATCAAAGAACTTGTGTCAGCCGCCATTTTCGGTGAAAGCATCCACTTCCAACGGCTGATTTAGAGTATTGGAGCGATGTTCTCGATTGAATTTGTAAAATCAAATCTGAAAATTTGCTTTTAGATGGTTATTAACCCTATCCAGACTGGGCTTTTTTTGACCATCTGTGACTGGGGGGGGGGGGGGGGCTAATTCGGCCCCCCCTCTATATCTCTGGAACCACTGGGGCTATGATCATCAAACTTTCACACAATGACCATGAGCCTTAGACAAATCACCACACCTATTTTTGTCACGTGGGAGCAAAATGTGACGTCACAATGACGTCATTCTCAATGTTTTATCAATTTTTAAGTAATTTTAATTAACTTACAAAAACTTGGTAGATAATACTCTAAAAGCCAACTAATTAACATCAAGATAATGTAAATGTAATAATTTGTGACATTAACACATAAATTTTATTAAACTTGTGTCATAATGACGACTTTTGAAAATATTGTCCGCCATCTTGGATCCGCCATCTTGGATCCGCCATCTTGGATTTCATTTAATTTCCATTTGACTCTTCAGATAAATACTCAATGAGAAAAAAATGGTCAAAATGTACAAAATACTCATCAAAGAAGTGTTTGACATTGAAAAAGTTGAATTAAAAGGAAATTTGTGAATCCCAGAGCTAGTTTTAGACCATATGTTAAAATGAACAAAATCCCCCTACCCCTCCCCCCCCAAAGATTTTGTGTCAAAAATTAATTAGCCTGTACATAAATTACTAAGGAGTACAAGCTCCGATAGTCATAAATTGGGCAATGTGTCCAACATTAGAATATTTCTTACATATCTACTGGTTGATAGGTCCTTTATTGGATCCAGCTTCAGTTTTACTTGTAAGCGGTCCTGCAAATACTTCAAAGTTTGTCCAACATTAAGCTTGAAATATGAAAAATTCACGTTTTTTTCGAGTTTTGCAAAACATGCATGTCAAAAGTTTCATCATCATAGCTGCAGTGGTTTTAGAGTAATCAGGATTTTACTGGAGGGGAGGCTCGAAAGCCCCCCCCCCCCCCCCCCCCCCCCAGTCTGAATAGGGTTAAGGGATTTCTACACGTAATTCTTCTTTTAATATCGAACGAAAACAATAACAAAGGAGTGGCTGACACGGGCTTTAATGGAAGTGTCAAAAACGAAACATAAAACAAATTCAATAATTCAAATGGGAAACCTATTGTGTGTTGGTTATACTTCGTATTCTGATTGGCTACTTAAACAAAGACACAGGATTTCACGCGATTCAAAACACGATTTTGCACTGTAAAATGCAAACCAAATTCGGCGTGGATTTGACTTTAAATTAAGGTTTGATTGACGGAAGCCAAAACGCAGTTTGCCGTTTGGAAATGTGGCTCATCTCCAGTGTAAGAATTCAAGCTGCGTCACAAAGCTTTTTTTTGTTTGGTAGAACGAAGGTTGAACCAATCATGATTATATAGTAACTAAACACAAAGGTGTCCTCAGGGAATGGTTCTTACACTGGAGATGACCCGGAAATGTCGAGTGGGAGTTTGCAGAATTATGAAAATCGGAGTAACATCTTCAAAACTTACTTGTCCACCACGCAAGCGCAATACGACTGATACGAGTATGAAGAAGGCAGTATTGCCGTAACGCCCGATTTTTATATCACCAAGCGTCACATTATGAACATAAGAATGACCCCCAAGATACACCGCCCGTGTGACACGTCATCTCAGTCCAGCACAGGGAACCCGAATGTAAATTTTAAATGCGTCTTTTCCCGTATTTTTAGGGCAGCTCTACAAAAAAATAAGTTGGACTGTAATATGTCTTAGTTCTCCGGTTCTAAGTCGTCGCATTTTTCACCTGCTTTAGCATTATTTTAACAGACTTCATATACGCAGGTAAAAAACCTGTCAATCAATTTTCCTCGATTTCTGTCGGATTGAACTTCATGACATTTTCAAAAGACCAATCCGAACGCCTGCTCAATACGTTTTTTAAGACGCCAATATTTTTTCCAAAGTTCTCTGTCGGCCGTGCTTCTCTCTAGTCCACGGTCTGTTTATTTGACCGTTCTGTCGTGAGCGCTTTGCATGTTTAGAATTTTGCATTTTTGTTGTGGTATAAACAAACTCAGTGAGTTACGAGGGCTGCCTTTTGGTAACTTCGTTATTTTTCAACGAAAATCTTTCAAACTTGTGCCTCAAGCTTATTTTGGAATTTTGATTACGATAAAGTTCTTGTTACCATGGGAACGATGTCACGTGACTCACCGTCCGCCATCTTGGATAAAACTTTTAGCGGCCGTATTTTTTCCCATATTGATGGTCGTATCTTTTAGGGGTTAAAATCACGGGGCCTTGGTATCTTTTAGGGTGACCTTGATCTGCAATAAAATAAGAGAGATTGATATCTTTTAGGGCCGAAATATGTGTCCAAATTGTGTTGTCTCATGATGGTGGTCCTTACGAGCCGTGTAAGAAAGAGAGATTACTCGATGAGAAGACGATAAATTAGACAACATCAAAGTCAGATTTTAGTCAAACACGGAAATTTCTTGATAGGTACCTTTTACCTGTTACCTGTCTCCTTCGCGCCTACTTGGCACACACAGCCTCATCTTTTAGGGCAAGAATTACTATTTGAGCCACGCCATGGTTTGGTATCTTTTAGGTGTGAAATTGAAAATTTCCGACGATCATCCCCAACCAAAAAAATATGGGAATCCCCCCCAGGGGTAAAGGCGAACACTTCCCAGCTTGTTACATAGGAAATCCAGTTTTTGGGTTTCTGCAGAAATTCCCTTGGCCTGCATGTGTCACTTTCCATTAAATTAGTTCAAAAGCGGCAAAGAAAATGAAAACAAATGGGATAATGCTGCAATGTCATTACAAATTTAATTGGATAGGCGCTTAAACCGTGACATAAGGGCAGAATTATACCGACCCATCTCCAATTAGGATTAAGACGTAATCCATTTGAAGATCAAGTAACGATTGAAAAAACAAATATTGGAACAAAATAATCTACATCATAGTGTAGACTTTTGTCTTACTGTTTTTGATATTTGATCTAAAGAAACATTTCTTAACTAACACCTAACATCGAAAATGACTGAAATTTGTCTGAAACCATAAACTTATATTAGGTTGACAGCACCATGAAATGAACATCAACAGCTAGCACCATTCCTTCACAAATTTTTCAGGTTTCCTTGGGAATTCTTCTCGGTGTTACTGCCAATTCAAGACCTTTCAAACAATGCTACAAACAAGGAAATTGGTTGTATAATGCTCTCTCTAAAAATTGTTTTCACTTTGTGTCAAAATTACTCGATTGAAAATTCTTAATATTTGTCGGTTTTCCTCTTAATTCCTAATTGCCGACTCAGTACTCTGGTACTTGTTCTTAAGAAGAAATGTCACGAAGCTGATTAATTAAATAAAGAAACAATTAATGTTATCTAGTACTATATAAACAAACTAAGTAGTCTTAATAAGCTAATTTGCTTGCATCTTTTTTGCTAATTTTCTTGATTAAAGATAAAATCAATCTTCTAAAGAAGAAGCGAATCCGGATACTCAGTTGTAGATACGTTTTATCATTTTTGTACTTAGTGTAATTACCGTTCTTGTAATTATCGTTATTGTTATTAGCATCCCGTGGTTGGGTTATCTATCGATTTAGGAACTGCCTAAAAGCGGAGCTCCAAAGTCAGTTTTTCTCTATGACGTCATCGATGACGTCACATCACCTTAGCACTTCGTTGAGCTTCTCTATTCACCTAGACATTTTTGCCAAAGTTTGTTCTCTTCCACTGTTCCCTTCCAACTCGAAGGTAGTATGCTAGTGGGTTCAGTTCTACTAGAACAATTAGACTACTCGTTCTCGTTCACGCCACATTAAGAGTGGTTTTCATCGGACTGTGACAAATAATGTTTAATAGTGTCTACTAGTCATAATTAAAAAGGACAATACAATAGGCATCACTTTCATAGTGTATAGCAGTTATTTTGTTAGTATCTATTTCACAGTCGGATGAAAACCACTCTAACTATCTATTAACTCAAACTCATAGTCAGTAATTGTTAATTAGTGCGATCAGTGACTAAATCCGGCTTAGCAGCTCCACTTAATGAGCGGCGAAGGTTATAACTGCACGGTCGGGGGGTCTTTCTATTGATCTTGATTACAGATTTGATCATGAGCAAATAAAGAGGGTTGTCCCTCTTAAAGATTTTTTGTGGTCTTTGGATTTTACCTTATTTTGCAGCAAGCTGTTGCCGGCCAGAATATAAACGGAACTCGATCTTCAGGAAGCTGTCGCTCTTAAACTTGACAATTTTACTACTATTAGGGCGTACTTTCTCATTATGTATCAATAACGATTTTAGATTATAACTGGTTCATGTGAGCATGCGCAAAGGTAAGGATTTTATCACTTTACGATGGGCTAAATTTTATTTGCGTGAATCTTTGTTAATTTTGAATTTATTGCCTCTTGGCATAGTCACGATTTCTAGGTTGTGCTTTCCAGTATGAAGGATTCTCGCTAGTTCATGTGGGCGTGCGAAGCTTAAGATTTTGTGTTGTCACAAGGCGTTAATTTAGGAGGGACTAAGCGAACGTCAAGTCTGCTCTGTGTCTAAAAAGACTGAGTCAATACTCCAATGTTTTTTCTTCCAGTTACCACCTTGAACTCTATAAGACAAAAATTTTTGAACAAAGATAACGTATTCATTGTTATAGATGGCGCGCTAAAGGTTGATTATTCCGTTTTTATGATATAGCTACGATATAACGCGCGCTCTGATTGGTCCAAATATATGCTCTATTACACCGATAAAGTAATGGTTCTCCCCATAGTATGTTCTCCCCCGCTATATCATAAAAGCATTAGAGCACAACTTTCTATGACTTTATCAGCGAATAGAGCACTTGTGATGTTGAGAGAGACACTCGAAACGTTTTAAAATCACTCACCTGAGGCTCGTGTTTTTACAACGTTCTCGTGTCTCTCCCAACATCACGCGTGCTCTATTGCGCCGACAAAGTCATAGAAAGTTGTGCTCTATTGCTTAAATAACGAGTTTAATTTGAAGTAGCGCTTTACGTTTGCGCGAGAGCTTCAAAAGTGCGAAAACAAAATCCAGTGAGTAATGGGTCACAGACCGATGTTTTGATTTAAAATGAATGATTATTTATTTGAAGGGAGCATATAACTAATTGATTGCTCAAAAATGACGGGGAATAAGATAAAAGAGACATTAATTAAATTTTCGAGAGCCATTTTAGCCAATCACGATAAAATTAAAGATAAACACATTCTCGCAAATAAATTCAACAAAGCGAATCTATTAGTTTGGTCTGCGATTCATGATTTATATGCTCTTGAAGCTAGCGGAACAGCGACCTCATCGCCATCGAGTCACGTCCAGCTCTCGTAAACCGATCTAAAATATCGAAGCTTGTTAAATGCCGCGTTAACCAAGTAGCTGTTACTGATGCCGTATGTTCTAATAAGAGTTACAGACAATGGTACAATGGTATCTCCCAGGTCAACAACTGCAAGGGGCGTCTAAGGAGAAACATACATAAATCGTATGTATTCAATATAATATTGTGTTCTAAATATTGTCTTCGCAATGATTTACGTGAGATGACTAATTTTCTTTCTTTTTGCATTTATATAATTCCATCCTTGACTATTTAGAAGCAAGAGTGTGGTTTTACGCTTTCCCAAATGTACCAGCGAGCTCAATATTCGTAGTTCTTCGAAATTTGAAAACAATTAAAAGAAAGTATTAGTTTTGTATTCTTGACGTCATCAAGTCTAACTTCTCTCCCAAATAATTCTCTCTCCTAATATATATAATATTCGCGTCATGTCTAAGTTCGAAAGTATAAACACCACAAAGTTGTACCCTTGAAAATGATGATTTACGGCTACCCTCAGCAAGCTCTCACAACATATTATATCGGCTTCTTTTAATCTGTCCCAGAGATGTCGGCGAAGAGTTCTGAGTCACGCAATGTAACAGTCACGTATTTTTAGATATTAATATCAAAATGTGGCCAAGGTTTATCATATTGACAGTGAAACCCCGATTTTACGATACCCCACGAGGGCAGCAAAATTGCATCGTAAAATCGGGTATCATTAATCGAGGATCGTAAAATCGGGATTCTACTGTACCAAGAGTGGATTACCAAGAGTTTCCATATTTACTGTGTACGCCCGAATCACAGTCAGAAAAGTGTCTATTTTAGAACTAGGATGCCCGCGAAAATTCGTCATCCACAGGGTTCCCACTTTCTCGCCACGCGAACAGTTGTGAGATCCAGCCTAAGATTAAATCGCAGATCAATGGAAAAACCGTTAAAATCGCAAAGATAAGGTAGGATATTCTCTATTTTGTTGTGTATTGGGTATACGAGCATTCGAGCCTGAGCATTCGAATACTTTCGCGCGCGAAACTCAAATCTAAAAATAGACACTTTTCTGACTGTGATGTGGACAACAACAGTAGGGAAAGATTCTAACTCTTGTTAATCCACTCTTGACTGTACATATGGAAATTTAAAAAGGCGACTATCTAAGCATCCGTTACGTTTTTAGTGAGTATTCTTCTGATTCTTTTAAGTGTACGCTTTTGCAAGAGCCGATAATTTCGTCGCCATATTAGTCTATTTCCGAGGCGGCCCATTTTTATTTCAACCATGACTTGTGTCACCCTTCCCTGCTTTTATTCAATTAAGTACATTATGGTCACAAAGCATCCTACTGGGATATAGATTGGCCAAATTGAATATGTTTTAGCAGTCTCTTTCAGACTATGCGTCTGAAAATGCTAGGGCATTGGCCTTTGCAAATGTCGCGAACTTCAATCCAACAGAAATCGAGCAAAATTGATCGATAGGTTTTTTTGACGAAAACAGCTCATTAAATCCGAACTTTGACGTGAAAATACGCTATTTTCCTTTCAACCTCTGGCAAAACAAATGGCGTACTGCTAAAGATTATGATGCCTTCTTCTTGTGTGTCGAATTTCAGGCAAGTGGAAATAAGGTGCTAGTGGCACTTTAATCGAAACAGGTGTATGTTCACATGACCTTTCACTTAAAAGAACATGCCTCTCTATGTTTCTCTTTTTTTGACATCGATTTTAGAATTCGGTATCAACTACAAATCTAATGATGTATCTTCAAAGCGACTAAAGTGTAAGGAAACGCTGAAACAAGTATCTTGCAAAATGGCTCATTTGAATCAGCAAATGACCGAGAGAAAAAGCGTGTCTTATTTTATCGATATCTCATTTCATTCAAAATATGTTGAGAAAGTAATGAAGATATTCGACCTAATATACGTTTCAAACCTATACACCAAACCTCAAAACCACAACCGAATGTCGCAAACATCCTACCTTTTATATGAGCTCGCAGCTATAAAAAAGTACAGTAAAATATTTAAACCACTCGTTCAGAACTCTAAAGTAATATTTTCTTAACTTTCGATAACAGTTACATAGTAAGAGTCCATATAGCTTCAAAGTTAGTATTTTGATGACGTCATGTAAATACCAAGAATTCGCATTGTCGGGTTGGATCTGTGACCTTATTACAATTATTAGGGCATAAAATCGGTTTGAGCCAATGCCAATGGTACTTGAAAACGGCGGATAACCTATCAAGTTCGTCCACTCGTCCCAATCGGATGACCAACGTGCACCATACACACATTCAGCATTAGTCTGGCCAAGACGTAGCCTGCTAGCCGGCTCTCCAGTGGGTTTTCTCGGATATTTGATTTGTTTGGTGCGCGGGATTCCTGTGTCGCGGGGGGAAGTAGCCTGCTAGCCGGCTCTCCAGTGGGTTTTTTCGGATTTTTGATTTGTTTGGTGCGCGGGATTCCTGTGTCTCGGGGGGAAGTAGCCTGCAAGCCGGCTCTCCAGTGGGTTTCTCGGATTTTTGATTTGTTTGGTGCGCGGGATTCCTGTGTCGCGGGGGGAAGTAGCCTGCTAGCCGGCTCTCCAGTGGGTTTTTTCGGATATTTGATTTGTTTGGTGCGCGGGATTCCTGTGTCACGGGGGGAAATAGCCTGCTAGCCGGCTCTCCAGTGGGTTTTCTCGGATATTTGATTTGTTTGGTGCGCGGGATTCCTGTGTCGCGGGGGAAGTAGCCTGCTAGCCGGCTCTCCAGTGGGTTTTTTCGGATATTTGATTTGTTTGGTGCGCGGGATTCCTGTGTCGCGGGGGGAAGTACCCTGCTAGCCGGCTCTCCAGTGGGTTTTTTCGGATATTCGACCGGCTCGCAGGCTAGCCAAGACGGAACGCTAGCACAGTCTATTACCCGTGCAGTTCGGGAACCACGGATATGGCTATGTCATGCTGATGAGTCCTAACAAGGACGAAACAGCTGTACATGGTTGCCGAACTGCAAGGGTAATAGACTGTGCTAGCGCTCCGTCTTGGCCAGACTTATGCCAATGTGTGTATGGTTATTAGTGTTTTTCACTTTCTGTATCATTGGCGTTCCATCTGCAATTCCCCAGTGTGTCAAGATCACTGGTTAGCACTCCTTATTTTGTTTCTTATGATTTTAAAGACATCCAGTTTTATTGCATAAATTAGTTCATTTCGATGTAGAACGCGTACCAGCTGATCTCAACTCACGGCGCGCAAAGATTGTGGGTAAAAACGAAACGTTTCCAGGGCCAGTCTACATGTGACATTAGGCAAGATTTCCTGAGGAGATAAAAAATTGATATGCTCAATTGCAATGTCTTTAATTTAGTGGAGCACCAAACCTACAGAAAATACGTATAGCTATGCGACTTTATTTTGAATGGTCACGGGGATTTTCGCTCATTTTGCTCACGTCATTGACGGCTCCAAGTCAAATGATTAAGGCGTTATTAAAGTATTACACCAAAAATGAATGTGTCCAAATTTGTTGTTTGTTTCTTCCTGAATAAATCCGTCCGTCCGGCGTACGCGGAAGTTCATGGGAACCCTATGGTAATACAAAGAAAAACTTATCAAGTTAATTTCGCCAAGAACTGTCGATTTGCTGACGTCGCAAAACTTCCTTATTCTTGGTTTACATGCGACGTCACTGGCGGCCATGTTGGTGGTGCAGAACAAAAGAAAGTTCATTTGCTTCTTTTATTCAGGTCACCAACATGGCCGCCGTGCTTTTGTTATTTTATTCCTAAAGGAATGATTGCAAATCAAGAATTAGGAAGTTCCCCCTTACCTTAAGGTCTGTAAGTACTTTTCCTTACATCTTAGCGAAAAAAGCAGGAAAATTGATCAAAACTTGCAGATACTCGAGAAACATTGTTCTCTTGGTCTCCAATCCCGGGGGGGGGGGGGTTATTCACATGTCGACCTGATGGGGGTGCTCGTCGTATTTTTTAGGGGTGAAAATCGACTCTCAGGTATTTCTTAGGGGGTATCGGAGAAACATTGTGGCTTTCACTAATAAATGGTACTTTTTAGGGGTGCGCAAATGAATGAAAGGGTCACAAACCAATGAAAACGTTTTCTTTCTTTCTTTGTTCATTTATAGCTCTAAAATAAGCTTGTTTTGAGATGAAAAACAATAAACAATAACAAAAAAGGTTTATTGTTGGTATTTTTTAGGGGTCGTTTTGTTTTATAAGGTATTTTTTAGGGGTTGAATATTTTGTGTCCTGGTATTTTTTTAGGGTATATTTTCCGATGTCCCGACGAGCACCCCTGTCACTCTTACATGGGAGAACCCCCCCCCCCCCCTCCTCCTCGTGAAGCTCGTGAAGGAACTACAAGACGACAAAACTTGGGCGAAATTGTCTAGGTCACCGCAACGAAGTGGCTACTTGATGTGACGTCATAGAGACGTCAACGATGACGCGAAGCTTTAAAAAAGGTATAAAAATGACTGGGAGCTCCGCTTTTAGGCAGTGCATAAATATATATAGTAGAATATGTTTGGAACGCTTGGCGACGCAACAAAGGTCGTTCTGATTGGCTAATTTAAGAGCAAGAAATCAATTGGTACAGTACAGCCGTCGACTGTGTAGAATTCAATTCAGATTAATTTCATTTCTTTTTTTTCATATTACGTCGGTATACCCTTTGTTGAATATCTTTGTGTGAACCTGATTTTGTTATAATTATTGTTGAGAAAATGTTTAATTGTTCATTCAAGAAAATCTAGGAAAGTCTAGGGATGAAAGGATCCCGGAGGTTTACAAGTTAAGACTGTAGTTTGACAGTTGAAGTTAAATTAAAGAGCCCTAGTCAGCCACTCCTTTGTTATTGTTTTCAGTCGATATATCCCAGACAACAAATTACGTGTAGAAATCTTGAAATAGTCTTCTAAAAACAAAGTTTTATAATTCATTTATCGAATTCAACCGCAAATATTGCACTGCATTCCCTAAATCAGCCGATGGACATGGATGTTTATGGTATGTTGCTAGGCTGACAAAATGGAGGCTGACAGAGGCTCTTTAAAGAGCTACTGACATGGTTTTTTGTACTGATCTTAAACAACTTGGTAACTGAAGCGGTAAATAGATGTACTATTTCCGCTGAGAAAATTTATTTAAGCCTTATAGTTTTTAAGTTACAGAAGTTTTTACATCAATAGTAAAATTCAATCCAGCTTGCATCAGGTCCGTGAGACTGACCGATCTATTTTTAGAACACTTCATGGTACAATTACATGATAATTATTGTTCTAATTTCATCTTAATCTATGTATGATTTCTAGCGTAACCAGCAAACAAAATATTAACCTAGCAAATCTATTCTAAAAATAGATAGGTCAGGAAAAACGGTACCTCAAATTATAAGCCAGGTTGGAGGCTCCTACTGATTGGCTCCTGACAGTCCGGTTCATTACCAGTTTTGGTAATACCAAATTTTGCTCATTATGCATGAATAATAGGACAAAATGGCGGCTGTAGCTGATATTAGCGTACCCTTCACAAAATGTGCTTTTTCTTCCTCTATAACGTCCCTACCCATGAACCTGCCTGAAAGACATGACAAGGGCAACAGGAACTCCATATTGCTTGCGAAACTAACGAAATCGGAGCGAAGTACGAAAATATTTGAAGATTTACTGCTGCCTCTATCAAGTTTTTACACTAATTTTTGCCTGATCGTATAGGGAAAAGGCCGAATTGAAGTAGGTTCCACCCACATTTACAAAAAATGCACCCATAGGCGTGAAACTATAGTAGTTTTGCTTCCTATATATACAAGGATTACTTGGGTACCCGGCGATTTCGTGGGGTACTCGCGATGTGAAGTCAAAATCTCTTCGCCATCGGTAGATGTACTCGAAGCGTAGTAGCAACGCCACGTCAGAAGTCGAGCCGTTTATATGTACTGGTCTCGTGAAGTCGATAATAGCTACCAGAGGAAAAAGGCAAGAGGAAGAGCTCATCAAAGATCAGCAAGGAAACGAGTTTCTGCGTTCAGTTCCATCGTCTTTGGTTTTGATATGGACCCGAGAGCTCGGATTAGAGTGTATAAGCTAAATTATAACCAGCCGACAAATGACCCGAAGTTATAACAGGGTAAATACAAAACCCCACACAAATATGGCGTACCCTTTTAAAGTTATAAGGCACTGACCAACTAAACTCGAAGCGAAAGTCCGCGGTTTCAGCATCGTTAAACAAAATCAACTGGTATACACAAAGGAAGCCTAAAGCCATAATAAGTTTGTAAGGCACGGCAGGGATTCGACTGCGCCATGCAGGGACCAACGGCTAAGCCTTGAAACAACGGATACTGAATAGCCAGGAGTTTTCTGTTCACCTAGTCTTCTGTTTTCCATTGCAGATGAGGCTAATTCCTCGATAGGACGACAAACAAAGCCGTGAGGGGCGAAGTGAAAGCAACCCCGGGGCGATGCCAAAAACCCGCTCGAATAATAACAGCCGAGACCGTTTAATTGGTTTCAAGGGTCTGTTCTTGCCTTACAAACTAAAATACATTATTTCTCTGTCAAAATACTAAGGCCGGGTAACGAGGATGATTTTCTGTGAGTCCTGTTCGATTTATAGCCGTCGTTTTATTAAGCGCCACCACTTTTGTTTTGAAAGTACATGGAACTACAGTGGGGGGAGGGTGAGAGTTCTGTGATCTGATTGGCCGAGCGGTTTGTTTACAACATATTACCAAAACTGGTAATGAACCGGACTGCCTGACGTATCTTCTCACAACAACAAACGTAAATGCCCATAAAGACGAATGTAAATAAATTCACCCCCCCCCCCCCCTCTATATCTCTGGAACCACTGGGGCTATGATCATCAAACTTTCACACAATGACCATGAGCCTTAGACAAATCACCACACCCATTTTTATCACGGGGAAGCAAAATGTGACGTCACAAAGACGTCATTCTCAATGTTTTATCAATTTTTAAGTAATTTTAATTAACTTCCAAAAACTTGGTAGATAATACTCTAAAAGCCAACTAATTAACATCAAGATAATGTAAATGTAACAATTTGTGACATTAACACATAACTTGTATTAAACTTGCGTCATAATGACGACTTTTGAAAATATTGTCCGCCATCTTGGATCCGCCATCTTGGATTTGATTTAATTTCCATTTGACTCTTCAGATAAATACTCAATGAGAAAAAAATGGTCAAAATGTACAAAACACTCATCAAAGAAGTGTTTGACATTCAAAAAGTTGAATTAAAAGGATATTTGTGAATTCCAGAGCTAGTTTTAGACCATATGTTAAAATGAACAAAATCCCCCTACCCCTCCCCTCAAAGAATGTGTGTAAAAATTTAATTAGCCTGTACATAAATTCCTAGAGTACAAGCTCCGATAGTCATACATTGGGCAATGTGTCCAACATTAAGCTTGAAATATGAATATTTTCGAGTTTTGCAAAACATGATTGTAAAAATCTGGTTGCCATTAACACCGCCGTTAACACTGACATGTCAGTGACACCAAAATGTCCCCAGATAAATTTTAGGAAAAGTCACGAAGTTTCACCATCATAGCTGCAGTGGTTTCAAAGTAATCAGGATTTTGCTGGAGGGGGGCTCGAAGAGCTCCCCCCGCCCCCCAGTCTGAATAGGGCTAAAACACTTTGCATTATTTCGTGGGATATTTACAGTACAAAATCGGATTTTGTGAAAAAAGGAAACCTCGTGTTTACCACTGTATGCGTTGCTACGCGACCTCAAAATTCACGGTTGCGATTGGCGATTCTCAGCAAAGGAATTGTAATGTCAATTTTCTTGAGTCAGAAAGCGGATAGCTTACAACTATTTTAGTTCATTTACAATTAATGTCGACCAACCGAAGTAGCCGAATCCAACGTTTTAGTTTTGATTGACGGCTAAAAATCGCCAATCGCCCATCGCAACAGTGATTTTTGAGGTCGCATAGCAATGCATACAGTGGTAAAGCTGTCTACATAAGAAGTCCCATTGATTTAACATTTTTCATTCATTCATTTCATTTTATTGAGATATTTTTAAGTATAAAATAAATAAACAGACTGACCCGCAGGTAGTTCAAACTACTCGAGGCGGGCCAGTCTTACAGATTTCTCAGAGTAATTAATTGTGATTAACACAGATTTATTTCATGCATATAGCCTTAAAACTTAAATTCAAAAAAGGGATTCCAATAAGGTAAAGGAATTAAGTGAGGAAAAAGAAGAAATGAGAAAGTGAGCATAATCTATGTCTTCTTTGAAATCAATACAGATATTTCATCTGCATCGATATTATACCGATTTTCAGACATTAGAATATCTAACAGAATTTCTCTTAATTTTCTTTTCAATCTTGTTTTGGGAAGATGCCTGTTCAAGAGGATATCATTCCAAATTTTGACTCCAACACGTGAAAAAGCATTTTTTAGTATATTTTTTTAGTATATTATATTTTAGTAGTGAACGCGTCCTTCGTTTCAAAAATTCTGAAAACATGATTCAGATTATTCTCCTCCGCCAAGCGCCATTTCCCTATGTTGCCGATTGATTTCTTTTAAGATTCACTTTTACTCCGTGCGTCAAGCTCTTCCCTTAAAACCTTTTAGCATAGACGTACTTAGCATTGCGCACTAATAGGTAGTAAGAAAAGAACTGAAGAGACCCTACTTGGTACAATAACCTACTGCGCCTACACACGCGCAAATTCCTGTTTCATTTAAACACTTTACTTTCAAGATGTCCGGTCTTTATTCCTCCATTACTGCGTTGTTAAAATTAGCTGCTCACGGAAGGGTTTGCAGAACACATTCGTCATTAAAAAGCAGCAGATATGCATGTGAATCTAAAACAAAAACGTAATCTTCCTCGTGTATAAATAAATGTCCCTGAAGCTAACTAGTGGGAATCGAAACATAATCGTCTGGTGTTTTGTCCGGTTCGATCCCAAACTTCAAATCTTTATTCAAATATATAAATCTATATACTTTAGTATCACTTTATTTACACATGGAAGTTGAAATGGTTTGTTGGCCTTACGTCGTATAATTTCATTTAAAAGGTAAGAGAAGCAGGTCCCACATGGGCCACGTGATCCAGTGCTCCTTTAAAAGTCCATTCCTGGTGATGACACGATCACACGTTAGTATTGCACAGGGAATTTCTGCAGAAACCCATCCATGGTAAAAGCTGAATTTCCCAAGGCACATTTATGGGAAGTGTTCGGAGATCACATGGATAAGCCATGGGATATCCGAACACTTCCCATTCTACTACCATGGGAAATTGAGCTTTCCCATGGATGGGTTTCTGCAGAAATTCCCTGTGCAGAGTGGAAATGACCAAAAATGAAAACTCTAACTTCGCCATATTTTAATATATGAGCTCAAGAGTTTCTGTGCCCAAAAGCTTAATTCCAAATTTTAAAGAAATTTGAAGAATATAGAGAATATGACTTTAGATATGATTGAACAAAGTTTGCATAATTCCTGATCAAAGTGGTAATTTTCCCATAAAATGGCACAGAAATCAACGTTTTTAAAAACCCTAATATCTCAAAAACGGATCCATTAGAAAAAAGTCACTTTTTTAAATTTTGTTTTTCATCAGATAAGGAGCCTGTATGCAAAAAATCAAGCTTATCTGAGTTAACCTGACCTTACTATTAGAAATTTAGTGATTTTAGCAGGTCATTTCCGCTCGGTCAAATGGATATGTTCAAATGCGGTTTACAGATGTGGACATGTCTGATCCCTAGATGCGGACTGCGATTCATACAATGCAGTTTACAATCGGCGTGAGTGCTTGTTAGATATGTAGCGAACACTGTTGTTGTTTAACGTCGCCTCGCATACATAGTGGTTAAAGTGCATGTAGTGAGCTGAGAGACACACCTCGGTTTATTGTCTCATCCGACAAGGTGAGAGGCAAGCGCTTTACACGCTGCGCCACCACCGTGGTGAAGCTCCTTGATTATTCGCGTTCCCCGAATCGACTGCTTACTGATTCAGCCATTTACCGATTCAGTACTCCGGGCGAGTACTTATGCAAAAAAAAAAAAAAAAAAAAGAACTCTCAAATACATTTTAGAAGCATCCATTAGAGAAGCATATTAAGTCCAGTTTTCGCAACACATGGTTTTACACAATATATAACTACTTACAAACAAAAAAGTATTCAATGTTATTTTTAGAAAGTCAGTGATGAAATTAATTTTCTATTACTTGGTGCAAGTGCTGCGAAATCCGTTCTGTCTGACTAAATCGCGCTTATGGTTAGACACATTGTTTGTTGCGTTGTCCTGCACGCATGGCCAAATTTGTTCTTGAATCCTTAGAATTGGACTTAACATGGATCTGTAATGAAAATAATGTGTTTGAGAGTTATTTTTACTAAAATAGTAATTTTTTACGTAAACCGGAACTCAATCGGTAATTGACCGAATCAGTAAACAAGTCACTCGGGAAACGCGAATAAGTAGGGAGCTTCACCGCGGTGCGCCACCCGTGCTTTACACATATAAACAGACCCTTAATGAATACAAGGTATTCTATAAACTATAGTGTTTTATCAGGATTTCGGCCACTGAGAAATATCGCAATTAGCACGTGTGAAAAATTACGATAATGCTCACTATCGCGAAATTCATCAAATCGAATTTTTTTCACAAAAGAGTTTATATAATAAACAGAATAATACATGGGCGCTTTGAGATATAAATGTTATCTTCGAGTGTTCAATTTGATACATATCACGAGTGAGCGCACATCCCCGCGCGCCCAAGTATTATTCTCTATATAAACAGCACTATTCTACTGTGATAGCGGCAAACTTAGTACTCAAGTGTATAAGGCCTGGGTCAGCCCAGAAAATCGAAAAAATTACAAAATTTGAAATATCTTTTCTAATCATTAATGATGGAGCATGAAATTTTCAGGATAGTTAACATTCATCAAGTGAAATGTTTTAGTATGGAATTTTGGCTGAATACACTCGTCACGTGGCCAGTCACATGACATTTTCACTTTTCAAAGTTTAAAAATTTCTCCGGTGGTGAGTTTCACTTCTTTTTGAAAAGTTAATAGCTAATAATATTTCTCTCTTTAAGTTCTACATAGTGACGTTTTTACATGTGGAAAAAGTTTGCTCCTTTAGGGTGCTTTAAGGAGCTGATATATTAATTAGGTCACTTGATCTGATTCCGACCCTTATATCTCGTTAACAGTAAATAATAGTTCAGCAGCCAAAACGGTACGATGTTTCTATTGCTGAGGTCTATCCATTTTCACCAAAGCTGTATTGTTAGATGTTTTCTCCAGCAATTTACTGTTTTAATATGTCAATGACCTGCCTGACTTTCTGGACGGGAAGTTATGGTTGAATAGCACCTTCGGGGTACGTTTTCGTTAAAATGGCATAATTTCATGAAAGATGAGCAATTCCTCATTTTAAATTGAGTTGATCTTGGGCTAAACTATTGTATCTATAGTTATTAAATTTGAGAAAACAATATGAGTTTCGACCGTTTTCATCTTTTGAGAATTTCACAATTGCGAATATCAATTTTAGTAAGTAAAGTAGGTGCTTATATAGCGCTTATCCTCAAAGCTCTAACCGCTTTACATTTTCGGATAACTCATCCTATAGAAACCAGTTTTATAATAATGAGTGTGTGTTAGTATGGCGAGTTCTGTGACACAGAGGTTGGGTAACTTCCGACGGTCCTCGTGGTTCTTTAATGTCCCTCTGGTTCCGGTTAGTGTAGTGTATGTGTGAGACGGGACCTACGGTTTAACGTCCTTATCCGAGAAGACGCGATAGTTTAACCATTTGCAGATATTAGAGCAAAGGCAGAACCTGAGTGCTGTTGGTCCGGCCGGGGTTTGAACTCCCAACCTCTCGCACATAAGCCCGGCGCTCTACCACTGCGCTAAAACCGGTCGTCGGTAATTAATTTATTTTTTACACATTTTAGCAGCTTTTTTGGCGGCGAAATTATGCCATTTTAACGAAATGGTATCGTGTAACCTTAACAAGAAAACCAGATGGTTACCTTACCCTAGTTAAGAGGCATTCATTCTTGAGTGGGACGAAGAAGGTTAAGGTTACGGACTACCTTCGGGGTACTTTTTCGTTGTAATGGCTTAATTTCACGAAAAATGCTCCTAAGGGACGTGTCATTATTTAGCGGGGGGGGGGGGGGGGGGGGGGGGTCCTATTTTTGTTGGGAGGGTCCTTTTTTTTTCGCGTGTCTAAAGGGATGGGCCAAAGTTGTTTCACTCCTGTTTGGGGGAGGGTCATAATTTTTTCATCAAACATTTGCACGATGAAGAGGGCGAAACAGATGCCGATAGTGGTTATTTCAACAACTTCTCTATACAAATTTCGGCGCGCTTAACGCGCATAAAGAATGACATCTACTATACTCTGTGAGCAATGTTAGACACTACCCTGACACCGTTTACAAGACCAGCAAAAGCAAAGCTCCCAAAAATGCCCTGCAATGATTGGCGGGCAAGTCACTATATCTTTGAAAGAAGACCCCATATATAAGCGTGAGTTTTCGACGTTACAAGCATAGAAATTCGTCCGTTGGCCCGCGCTTCGCGCACATGAATATTAATAAGTTCTTCATTTGCGGTGCGCAGTTGTGCGCGCATGAATTATAACCTTGTTTGCTCAGAAGTCCATCAATAGAAGCTTTCATCTAACCTATATAGTTGAGAAAGCGTACTTCCTGGGCTCCTGACAGGCTTTGTTTACTATACCGTACACAAAACATGTTCATATACCCTTTCTCTGAGGCTTGATGAAATGCGTTTATCAAAATTCGGGCGCGCATCGCGCGCAACGAAAGATATCCGACGCCCTTTTTCGGTAAAATGTCTTCAGTACGTACTAGGTCAAATAGGGGACGGGAGAGGTGGGATCACGTTATTCATTCTACTTATAGAAGAAGGATCACTGCATTTTTCCCGTGTATCACCCAAAATCCTCACGTAAATACTCTAGGCGATAAATAATAACCGCGGTTCCTTAGTTTTGGCTGAAGTAAGAAAAAAAGTATTTCTATATTAAGAAAAATGAAAGAGACATTGCGTCACTCGGACAATAGTCTATCTGACAGGTTTTTCAGAAATAAATTACATGGGGGAGGGTCCCAATTTTTTTACCTACGACAGGGGGAGGTGACATTTTTTTTGTTATGTTCAAGGGGAGGGTCCTAATTTTTTTTAGCCTCGTTTGACCTTCAGAATTGTACATCCGATGCTCTAACCAGCTGAGCTATCCAGGTCAGACTGGGAGCAGGTCGGGGTAAATTAGATGTTATGTTCGCGGTAATGAAGTGAATATATGTAGATGTTCAGGCACGCCTGTGGCCGCGTAGCACGAAGTTCAACAGAATGGAGATAAGGAATTAACCTTGTGTGAAAGCTAACGTGCTAATGAAATGGTCCCATGTGTGCTTTTGAGCGTTAGCCCTAGTAAGCGGAGAAAGAGAAAAAATCTCTGACCCCGAGAGGGATTCGAACCCACGACCTTCAGAATTGTACATCCGATGCTCTAACCAGCTGAGCTATCCAGGTCAGACTGGGAGCAGGTCGGGGTAAATTAGTAATATATTCTCACTGGGTCCCATTGTACTCTATATAAGATATGGGAGAAAAGGCCTGGCGGAGCCAAAGATGGCAATGGTTTGTAATGACTAACCACCAGATCTAAGGGTGAGCACGATGAGAGCAACGGCCACCACCAATACATTATAAGATTGTACTATATAGGATATGAAAAAAGGAGGTCTGGTGGAGCCAAAGATGGCAATGGTAATGACCCGTGGGAGGGAGGGTGGGGGAAAGAAAGCCAAGAGGCACCACCAGGTCTAAGGGAGAGCACAATGAGACCACAGGCCACCACCAATATGACGTCTCCCATAGACGTCATTCCGGGCGCTCGTTCTCAACCAACTGACTGAGTATGTTAATGAGTTGATATCTTATATACGTACTGCTGGTCCCCAGTGGGAATAGTGTAACAATTTACAGGTGAAAATGCTTAAGGGTTGCTGGGTCCGGGGCTGCACCCCTGCCCATATACACATATTCAAGCAGTTTATTGACACAAGAGGTTATGATGTAAGCTCAAGGGTACAACCCCAAACCCAACAAACCCAGAAATGCCCCGTCCGAGGACAGAACACTGGACAAAATGTCCATAGGACCGAAGAAGATCCCTCCAGGAGTGTTGGGAAGAGAGTTGCATATCATGAAAGAGTCTAATACATACGTTAACTTTGTTCGTCCAGTGAATTGTCTAAACAAAGGTGGGATAATCCTGATAGAACTAACACTTCACAATCGGCATGCGTAACAAAGACAACTCGATATGATATATAATACAATACTCAGAATCTCAGAAAATATGATGACTTTTTACAACTAGTCAATGAGTAGGGATGCATAGTGTAACAATTTACAGGCGAAAATGCTTAAGGGTTGCTGGGTCCGGGGCTGCACCCCTGACCATATACACATCAAGCAGTTTCATGGCTAGAAATTGAGGACACTTCAGCGGATTATCGCATGAGTGACGCGCGGGCTCACCTTCGGTGTTTTATTTAATTTAAAATGCAACTCTGACCGAAATTTCAAAGGAACATCTGACATGATGTTACTTACAGCACATGAAACTCTAAAACGACAGGTTTCAACAGCATATTTAGCCAGGAACTGCAGTCCGGGCATGTGGAATAATAGACACAGGTATCCCGTGAATGTACTTTTGGGCTCCCTGTGTAGTTTAGCAATCTAGAAATGCAGTTTGTAGAGCTACTAATGCTTTTTTTGCGTGCAAAAATAATGGAAAATACAAAGAGAAGAACACTTAACAATATAGAATTCTATAAGCAGTGGTATTTTGAAAAATAGTGATAACAAAATGAGAAAAAAAGTACTCCCAGGACTCCAGACAACGGGAAAAAAGGCCCAGGCATCGTTTATCGTTTACCAGGCATCGTTTATGCTCAGTCCTACGCGGTATATCGAGACAAAATGGACGACAGAACGATCCTCGGGGAAAGCGAAGAGAATTCTCCCCCAAAAAAATAGTTTTCGGCAATATTATGGCTGTAAACCTGGTACACTGGCAGCTATACTACTAAGTAAAAAGCTCAAACTTTCTCGGGAAAACGCCGAACGATTTGAAGGTTTTATGAGCTGAAAAGTACATGGATGTGATCCTTGTTTATCGAACTACAACCCGAGATGTATAGAGCTGGTTCAATTTACGGTTGCACGGCTACGAGAGAAAACTTTGACTGCACTTGTAGCATTGTACGATAATTATATGGGTTCCTGAGGATGGAAATCTGCATTTTTAAAACTAAAAACGCCGGACGACTACGGTTTTACACACGTAAACTCAAGCCGGAGGCCCTCGATAAAGCTGCAATGAACAGGCATGGATGTATAGAGGTTGGCCCAGTTTAGCTAGAAACGAGAAACTTTGATTTTCTATTTTTCCCCAGTCAATTGCTATACGGCCGCCATCTTGAATTATGATTTAAAACCCCGTAGTGCGCATGCTCGTAGATGAGCGGCGGCCATACTGTCCTTAATTTCTACCCATGATTGACACAAGAGGTTATGATGTAAGCTCAAGGGTACAACCCCAAACCCAACAAACCCAGAAATGCCCCGTCCGAGGACAGAACACTGGACAAAATGTCCATAGGACCGAAGAAGATCCCTCCAGGAGTGTTGGGCAGAGAGGTGCATATCATGAAAGAGTCTAATTCATACGTTAACTTTGTTCGTCTAGTGAATTCTGTAAACGAAAGTGGGTCAATCCCGATAGAGCTAACAATTCGACATGAGTGACAAAGACAACTCGATATGATATATAATACAATATTTTAGTTGCATTGCAAACAACTGGACAAACTTCACCAAAAGGGTAGTATAGCCCCATCCTAAGGGATAACACACACTCCCAGGCAGTACACTTTACTACTTTAGCACAATTATTTGCACCTCTCTTGTGGGAGGCAAGGCCTGGTTTCCTCCCAAAACTCAGAAGGGTTATCCAGAAATTATCGCGCATGACTTTTGCCATATGAGGTTTAGTAATAAAAAATAAAAAAAATAAAAACAATCTAAAAGGTAAAAAATAAAAAATAAAATAAATAAATAAATAAATAAAATAAAATAAAAAATAAATGAAAAATAAAAATAAAAATTACGTACAATGTTTCCACGGTGTTGATTGCATAATCCGCTCGGATCGAGCTGTTTCCTAGGAGGTTAGAACAGGTGTTAACTCCACCTGTCACCTAAAATATTTTGTGCCAATAATATTGCACATCGATAAAAATTCAATTGAAATCGACAAGATATTTCTGTTGGGAAACAAACACATTTACTAAAACCAGTCTTCAAGATGCAGTTTTAAAGAATCATAAAAAGGACCTTATTATGGCAGATTGTCATAGCATTTACTTTCACCCTAAAGAATAACACACACTACCAAGCAGTACACTTTATTACTTTATTACTTTAGTTTAATTATTTGTACCTCCTTGCGGGAGGCAGGGCCTGGTGTCCTCCCAAAATTCAGGAAGGGTTATCCAGAAATTAGTACAACCAAAATTTGAGGACCTTCGCCATAAGGTTAAGTGATAAATATACAACGCTAAAAGTCAAAAATTTAACGTACAATGTTTCCCAGGCGTTGATTACATAATCAGCTCGGAACGAGCTGTTTCCTAAGAGGTTAGCGCAGGTGTTAACTCCACCTGTCACCTAAAATACTATGTGCCAATAATAATGTTGTACTTCGATAAATTGTTCATTGAAATCTATGAACAATTTCTGTTAGAAAACAAAGACATTCACTGAAACCAGCCTTCAAGATGCAGAATCATAAAAAGACCTTATTATGGCAGATTGTCATAGCATTTACTTTCACATTACCGCATTACTTTCGTCACGCTGGTATATCATAATCTTAAAATACACTAGAATTTGAGTGACTATAAGCTGGAAATAACAACTCTGTAGCCAAACTCACACTAGAATTTGAGCGACTTTTCGCTGGGCAGAACAACTCTGTAGCCAAACTCAACTGAACAACATATTATCGTCTTAAAGTACACTAGAATTTGAGCGACTTTTCGCTGGGCAGAACAACTCTGTAGCCAAACTCACACTAGAATTTGAGCGACGTTTCGCTGGGCAGAACACCTCTGTAGCCAAACTCAACTGAACAACATATTATCTTAAAGTACACTAGAATTTGAGCGACTTTTCGCTGGGCAGAACGACTCTGTAGCCAAACTCACACTAGAATTTGAGCGACTTTTCGCTGGGCAGAACAACTCTGTAGCCAAACTCACACTAGAATTTGAGCGACGTTTCGCTGGGCAGAACAACTCTGTAGCCAAACTCACTACTGAATAACATATTATCATCTTAAAGTACACTAGAATTTGAGCGACTTTTCGCTGGGCAGAACAACTCTGTAGCCAAACTCAATTGAACAATATAATCCTTGAAATACACTAAAATTTCAGCGACTTTTCGCTTTGCAGAACAACTCTGTTGTCAAACTTCTTTAAAACGCTGAGCCGAGCACATGCTAAGAAAAATACCTGAACCGACGAGAAAGCAACGTGGGAAAATAATTAAGGGCAACCGAATACTCACATTACATCTTTGAATATAGGGAGAATATGTGTCCGGGCTTTCTAGTTCGGTTGCCGAGAGTTAAAGGAATCAGAACTTCCAAGCTGGAAACCAAAACAAACAATACATTAAGAATGCAAAAATGAAACGCCAACAACGAAATTAAATACCGAATCTGTCGGATATACCCAAGGTTTATCTTGAGATGGATGGACTTGAGACGGATGGGGAAGTAGAATTGAAGAGACAGCAGGCAATGGTGTTCCTTCGTAGACGCTTCAGAAAGGGTGGCGAGTCAGGCTTGAACGGAGATTGCGACAGGAACACGTTCTTGAAGTTGAAGTGCAGACGACGCCAGTAGAAAATAAATAACTTGAGTGTTGATAACGGGAAGAGATGAGAGGAGACGACGAGAACAAGTAAATTTTAATTGTAGAAGTAGGTTGCGAAGTCTTGTGAAGAGTAGAGTGCAGACTTGAGTCGAACTGGAGGAACGTCTATAGACGGGCGCTCGTTCTCAACCAACTGACTGAGTATGTTAATGAGTTGATATCTTATATACGTACTGCTGGTCCCCAGTGGGAATAGATGTTATGTTCGCGGTAATGAAGTGAATATATGTAGATGTTCAGGCAAGCCTGTGGCCGCGTAGCACGAAGTTCAACAGAATGGAGATAAGGAATTAACCTTGTGTGAAAGCTAACGTGCTAATGAAATGGTCCCATGTGTGCTTCTGAGCGTTAGCCCTTCTGTTGAACTTCGTGCTACGCGGCCACAGGCTTGCCTGAACATCTACATATATTCACTTCATTACCGCGAACATAACATCTAATTTACCCCGACCTGCTCCCAGTCTGACCTGGATAGCTCAGCTGGTTAGAGCATCGGATGTACAATTCTGAAGGTCGTGGGTTCGAATCCCTCTCGGGGTCAGAGATTTTTTCTCTTTCTCCGCTTACTAGGGCTAACGCTCAGAAGCACACATGGGACCATTTCATTAGCACGTTAGCTTTCACACAAGGTTAATTCCTTATCTCCATTCTGTTGAACTTCGTGCTACGCGGCCACAGGCTTGCCTGAACATCTACAATTGGCTAGTAATTCCTTGCTTGCAATTAGTTCGCAATTTGATTGGCTGATAGAAATAAGCAGCCAATGAGAAAGCAAACCAATTGCAAACACGACGGTCATCTGAAATCCGCTCTAATTAGACGAATTTAATTGATCAATTAAATTCGTCTGTGCGACGTATAAAATGGAGGTTCGTTTTATACGACAATAAAATAAAACGAAAACATCCTACAGACGTTGTATACGTCCGGGGTCGACGTATACTTCTTCTTCTTCTATTTCCCTATAGTTTGGGGTTGTCCAATTAGGGTGTGTTCTGGATGTTAGCCAGGAAACACAAAAAGTTCTCTTTATTCATCATTCTTTTCCTCAGTTGTTGTTTATCCATTCCCAATGTTCTCTCAAATGTGTACCAATTATATGACCGTTCATCAACGTTATACAACGGCTTTGACGAATTTAATTTTCGACCTTTTTTAGTTCGTTTCATCCGTCGCATTTCAGACGAATTTAATTGAGATAATTAAATTCGTCTGATTTAAATTCGTCCGAAATACGACGTATAAATTAGGCCTAAGATGTGTTCTAAAAAGTCGCGTCGGGGATTTTGGAAATTCGATCTCCTTTTCAAGTTATGATGTTTTAAAGAATTTTGTATACATTTTGTATAAATAACCAAGCGGACACACAAAATTGGCTCTAAAATCGGCTCTTTTTAAAATTTCAAAAATCCCCAACAATGTTTTAAGGACACATGGTAAAACGTTGTCTAAGAACGAAAGCAGTGTAAATCCGCGCGCGTGGAGCTCTCGAAACTTGACCCGATGCGTCGGAAAGAAACTCCCTAAAAAAATTGTGTTAATTAATCAAATTATAGAAATAAAGTTTTCATAGTCGAGCAGAAGAAACAAGCTTTAACATGAGGTATCAAGTTTATTCGTTTCAAGTTTATTATCGTCTGATAACTGAGAATAAAGTACGTCAATAGCACTGCCCGTGTGCAAAACTACTCTAGGCGGGCAGTGAAAATACAATACAAATTTTTAAATCATTATAAGTACGAGCTCTTAGTATTTAAAATGATGAGAAAAAAGGGAAAAAAAGGAAAAGATGGTCTTGTCAAGATGCGACTTTTTTGACGAAATTTTGGCTTTTTATCGAGAATTACCAGGAAGGCAGTCCTTAACTTAACTTGTTAAAAATCGTGTATGGTGTAATTTTAAACATGAGCGATTTCAACACTAAATAAACATTGAAAACGACGATCGAAACGCTTGACAACGTTTCTGTCACATGAGTTTCTGCATCTATAATTAGCTGTTTTGCATACAATGACATGTGAGGCGTTTCCGGTATCACCTTTTCGAGGAAAACCGACTAGAGGAAATAGAGTCATAGTCATATTTATGAATTGATAGCGAACTCCGAGCTAAACGTGATTTCAAAATCTTGAGCACATTAGCCTTATTGTCTCATTCTCGGTTTTCATGTGACGTCATCAAAAAGCTAACTTCTAAACCAAGAGACCTACAGAGCTGTCCTTTCTGTGATAAATATATCTCTATTCAAGGATTTGTCACACGAAATTTCGGCACCTTCTGCCAAGTAGTTCTCGAGATATCGCCAAAGCTATTTATGTCACGCAACACCAGTCACTAGTTTTGAACTTGCCGTATTTCACTCGATTTGCACCGTTCTTTCCTTTTTGGCACTTCAGTATGTTATAAAAGCTCATATCTTACCATTCTGATACTATTCTTGTTGTTAGGATTTAAAATAGCGTCGTTTTGGAGACCCGGTTAATTGGCCGCCATTATGCTGGAGCCCCTCTGCTTGGGCTCCAACATGGCGGCTCCATACAATTACTGTACAACGTGGCGCACATTCACTTGCTAATATTTCGCTCGGAAAGTGACCAATCGGCCTAAAATTTGCCCAGTAAACAAAATTTTGTATATTCTTTATAATTCTATATAATTAGGCATTCAGTGTTTAGAAGTTAATTTAGGGAAATAAATTTCGTCACGTAACAAGTGAAAACCAAGAATAAACACTTGCTTGGACCTGTATGATTCATGTTTTCTTCATTTTCAATTTTGGGCACTTTCCTACACTTATGTATTGATTTCTTTATAATATCCTTATATATTCCTAAATTTAACGGCTGATACCAATTGCTCTTTTTTTGCTTAAAAATTGCTACTTTTGTTCTTTATATACATATTTTTAATTCTAGTGATCCGCCACGATGGCCACGATTAGCTAAGCTATTTGCGGTTCAGTTGTAATAATATGTAACGTATTATTTTTATAAATTGTAAAAATAAAAGTCTAAAAAGTCCAATATTATAATAAAGTGGTAATTGAACTTGGTGTCGCACAATTTTGGTCTAAAATCATACTTGTGAATTCAAATCAAACTCGCGCTTACACGCCAGATTGGTTTTGAAATCACGCGTATGATTTCAGACCAAATTGCACTCCCACTCAGTTCAATTACCATTATATATCTGCATGTATTGATTATTTAAATGCTTGAATTTACTACCAACTTCTTTCCCTAAATATAGTCCAGCGGATAAGAGCACATTTTCGAGAAACTTGCGCATTTTGAGATACAAGGTACAAAGATACGAAGATACAGAGATACAGAGATACGAAGATACAGAGATACAAGGATATCAGGTTCCCAAAAAATCGTACGTTACAGTAACGTGACTGCCTGGTCAACCTAGACAGAAGTAGGTAGATCATGTTACCAAAGCACATGAGCCTGGCGGTGCGAGATCCGACCTGAGATTTAATAAGAACTAAGACAGTGTTTCGGGAGCAAAATGTAGTTAAACAGGACCATCGAAGTTTGGATTTCAATTTCTCGATACTGTAGTTACATGTATGAGAGTGACGGAGAATCCCTCGTCCAGATGATCGGCCGCTTGGAATCTCCATCGAAACGTCGTAAGTAAAGTGGGCATCTTAAGATCCATTGCATGACTGCATAAGATCTAACCTAAGCAGTAAGAGGTCAAACGTCACGATCTACCCACTTCTGTCTAGGTTGACCAGGCAGTCACGTTACAGTCACGTGCGATTTTTTGGTAACTTGATATCCTTGTATCTCTGTATCTTCGTATCTCTGTATCATCGTATCTCTGTATCTTCGTATCTCTGTATCTTCGTATCTCTGTATCTTCGTATCTCTGTATCTTCGTATCTCTGTATCTTCGTATCTCTGTATCTTCGTATCTCTGTATCTTCGTATCTCTGTATCTTCGTATCTCTGTATCTTCGTATCTCTGTATCTTCGTATCTCTGTATCTTCGTATCTCTGTATCTTTGTATCTCTGTATCTTCGTATCTCTGTATCTTCGTATCTCTGTATCTTCGTATCTCTGTATCTTCGTATCTTGTATCTCAAAGTAAAGCAAGCCGCGCATTTTAGGCTTAAAGGGAGGTTGTCACGCAACTGCGCAGCTGTTCTGCGCATCTCAAAACAAAGAAGTATCGTCCCGTAACGATGGCTAGCATTCTCGTACCCAGAGCTCCCCGGCTCGTCTGCTCGCAGGGGAGGCTCTGGTGACATCCATTTGAGGACCTTTGCTGATTGGCTGGTTTTGAACGTTGGTGCATGCGCAGAAAGATCTTTCTCTCAACGGCTCTGTATCAAATCTCGCGCATGCGTCTGTGGCTGTCACCAGAGCCTCCCCCGCGAGGAGACGAGAAGAGAATGGATGGCTAGCGAAGGCTGAAAACCACGAGAACAATCCGTTTTAATTTCTCGCGGTCCATCCGACCAAATGTTTACGTTTTACATTTCTTTAATAGTTTTCTGATACGATGGTCTAAATGGTTTTGCTCAGTGATCGTTCCTGGAGCATGCGCGTATCGTGACAGCCTCCCTTTAAAGCCCAACACTTTGCCTAGTGATAGTTTTCAACATCTTGGAGCCACGCTTGAATTAAATCGTAGGGAAAGCTAGAGAAGTTTTAGAGTGAGCAATTGTTTTCCTCAAGAGCGCTACTCACTGTTTATCAATATTGCCATACTAATACTAATGTGGCAACCGTAGATTAAATCGATCTCTGGTTGGCAAATTAATAGCAATGGATGACGTCAGCGTGAACAGCGCTTTAGCAGCCATTTTGAATGCTTTGTTATTCAAATGAGGTGTTTAGAACTCGGCTTTGCGAACTTTCAAGTTGTTCTCTAGACTGCACAGCCATAGCAGCTCAACATTTGCTAATTCTGGACTATGGATTGAGGTAACTGACTTCGATTCAGCGTTACCTTACAGCAGGTGATTCATTAAATTATTTGGGAATGTTTTTATATTGTACAATAGCTTGACTGAGATTTGATGAAATGTTTCAGGTTTAACCAATAAATTTCAAAAAAGATCGAGATATTTGGTACATATGTGCAGAATGTATGAAAAGAAGCTTGTCTCTAAAATTTTGGCATAACAGTTTTTTCCTAGTACAGTGCTATACTCAATAAACATGACGATGGAAGATTTCACCAAGTGCCGCAAAGCTAATGAATCACAAAGGATTCAAAGATGGCTGCAAATGGTAAAACAATGGTTCACATTAAAACTTCTCTAGCGTTCGCTGCTATTAAATTCAGCGTGGCTCCATAGTTTATCTTCAATAAACTACTAAAAACTATTAATATTCAAACTGCCAGCCTTTAGCCAAAAAGGTGCGATTTTTTTTTTTGCTAGCCCGCCGGACTAAAACGAACTCTTTCCATGCCAGTGAGGTTATTAGCGCAGTAATTTGATTCCAATTTGCAAATACCTGATTACTAAGACAAATGTACCAAAGTAAATTATTTTTCCGATATTTAAGGCATAAAGAGCTCTAGTTAGATTTCCTTGAGCTTAGGCAATGCAGTGGAAATAACAGAATTAATCAATAACGTTTTAATGTACCCGAAAAATGGTCTAGAACTGTGTGTTAAAAATCAAGACCCTGGGCATCAAGTCTACTTTATTTTCATGGACTGTGATTGCAGTTATTTCATTATCTATTTGTACACTTTTCACTAAATTGAAGATAAAAAAACGTACCGAACTTTCAATAGAGCATTCATTCAACTGATATCTTGTCGCCTTCATTTAGATCTAATTTAAGTAGGAATGATAACGTTGAAAACATTTAAGTTAACGCTAGTATGGTTCTGTTGAAAAAAGAAAAACATACGCCCATTTTCCCAAAATAACCACCGAAGACAGCTGTCCTATAAAAATTAAGCCGCTGAAATGTTTAACATGAGGCTAATAAACTATCAGGCACAAACATATATCATCGTTAGCTAGAATGACAACTTAAACGTTGTTAAGAATAATTTATTGAGGTTAGGCTGGCTTAATTAAGGGAAGAACTATGGCTTTTATCACGTAACCACTCGGTAATATTTTTTTTCTCAAAAGAAAAAAAAATACTTTTGGTGGCGTGACTTTCTAGTTACTTAGTCAGAACAAACGTAAAAAGGAACAACTACTTTTGTCTGATAAGGATCATCTCTTATATCTAGAAGTGGCCTCTTAGAGCTTACCGCCTTAAAGCAGAACATTGAAAGAAAAAAAAACCGCTAGGTACTTGGAGCTTAAATTATTTCGCACAAAACCAACATACATAAATCAAAGCTTTTGTACGCCCCTCCTCATAGTCTACTCAAGGGTGCGAGTCAGTGCTTTCACAAAAATAGATAAAACGACTTGGAAATAATTCTGACATCTTATCTTGCAGGACCAGTCAGAATAGTGTTGCACTGTTAGCTGGGAATCGAAGACGGATAGATGTTCGGAGCTTGAAGAGTACTACAAACTTCGAAGGCCGAGGACTTATTGTTCAAAAACAAACAAAGTGTCCGGAGCAGGTGTACGCTTGGAAAACGAATAACAAAGAACGCCGGAAAGTCGAACCCGATGTTATTCCCAGTGCAGTTATAAAAAGAGTCAACTTAATCTCAGTGAGGATAGCAAGCAGAAGTTGACATACTTAATGAAACGAAAACCTCCACTGCAAGAAGTACACCTCATTATTGCCTTCCAGTGTTGCCTGGGGGTAAAACGTCCACAGGGGGATTGCTAAGTAACACAGTAAACTAAAGCCATATGAATTCAAACCAATTACTCCTTTGGAACAATATAGCGACAGGGGGTCCAAAAACAACTTTAAATTTACAATCTAGTTACTGGAAGTAAAGAAGATCACAACAGTCTGAAAGGATTTCGCCATGGCAGAAAGGTTTTGTCTATACATGAAGATAGAAATCTTGACTCAGTAATTTCAGGATCAGAAGAGCATTCGTAACGGATTTCGTGAGGTGGAAAGATTCCCCGCTAAACAAGTTGGTGTTAAAATCACCCAGAATAATAACAGAAATCACCAGGAAAGAGGATTAGGAATATATTATCTCAGCCCATTACTTGCAGTTCTCGGTGTGCGGTAAAATACTTATGTACTTCGTAACTGATAAAAAAGGGCAGTATTTTGCAAGGCTTGTAAGCTTTGATGGAACTAAATATTTTTAGTTTGGAGATACAATCGCCACGTTTGTGCGCGCTGAAGTTGACTCTTTACCCGGAGCCTGATCTTACTGAGGAAGAAACAAGAAATCAAGGAAAGATCAATAGGAAAAGAATCAAGGTATACTAGACAACGTGTGCGAAAATCTGACCCTTTTGCTTGTGCACTCATAAAATAATCAGAGAAAAACTTCGCATAAAGGCAAAACTACCTGAGTTCATGAAGTGCGCAATATTTTACCAAAAGACGGTTTAAAAGAGCAACGTGAGGAACTTCTAACTACTCGAAATATTATTGGTTAATGTTTCATCCCAACAGACAAACAAGTGAAGAGTAAAGCAAGGAATAGTACAAGATACGACCTTAGCCTTGGTAAAATAAAGTTATGCAACTAGACCGGAAAATATAAGAAGTATCGTGAGGTAAATATATTGGAGCACAACCTTTAGTATTTTAATACAGTACATAACGCAAGAGAAAGAAAGGCGGAAACATTACTCAAAACAAGTGACAGGAATTGCAAAAGCCGGAAAAAAACGGAAACATTTAACTGGCTTCACGTAATATAAGCACTGCGCAGTGAAGTGTTTGGATTATATTCGAAGCATTAATATATGATTTCTTAAGAATATTGAAAAAAAAATCAAGTTATAGAAAGCTTTTCAAAAAACGGATATTTGACTTGACTGGTAAGAGTAACATTAGACAATGCCTGTGTCCCGAGATGTAGAAGTTGCATTTAACGTCTCTCTCAGTTGCCTCGGCGTACTTATTGTTATCTTGAACACGGCTGTAATCGCATTAGTCTTCTTGAACAAGAACATCAGAAGTTATACAAACTTGCTCGTGGTCTCCCTCGCGTGCTCGGACATTTTAACAGGCGGAGTACTGTTCCCTCTGTTCGTGGGCGCGAGTAAGTTTTCCGGGTTCCCTTATATACTCTGCATAGTGTTACTTCTAGGCGTAGCTAACGTGTGCTGCGTGACATATGACAGATACCTATCTATATCCAGCCCTTTGACGTACGCCATGGACATACAAAAAAGGTTCAAGATAATGCTAACTCTCTGTTGGCTTGTACCTATCATGTACTCGCTCATACCACTAATCTGGAGTACGAATCCCTCTGTCACGGCCCATAAGGTGTACATCGCTATTCTGGAAATCTGCGGCGTCGTCATCCCGTTTGTCTTCATCTTCTCAATCTACTGTTACATTTTCAAGCAAGTCTGGAAATGCAACACGAGACTCAAATGCGAGATGACGGATACAGCTACCTTAAGGAAGCGCAGGAAGACCTTATTTTCGGAAGCAAAAATCGCCCGTGTGTTTGCCACAGTCGCTATTATCTTTCTGTTGTCTTGGGCTCCGATCCTGTACATGACAACAATTTCTTACTTCGCTACAAAACATCGCAATCGTCTTATCCCAGATGAATTGCATCTTGTTGCCATGTACGCAGTTTCCTTGGGTTCGTTGGTGAATCCGATTCTTTATTGTTTCCTGAAGCCTGATATAAGAGCTGCTTGGCGTCGGTCGTGTAGAAGGAACAATTGGAACAATGGTTTAAGAGCGAGTTTTAATTCACGCACCGCGACAGCCAACATTACCCTGGGAGAAAATAGTCATGCTAATGAACATTCAAGGCTTGAAGAGGAATGAAGTTCGTATAGTGTATGACCTTGATGCAGCAATGTGACAGTCACTTCTGCCTGCTTCTGCTAAGTAATTAACAATTACATCTATCAGGGACGTGAGATGAGTAACCAGACAAATTGAACACTGGAGACTCAATTGCTACTGCGATTGTCGATAAAAGAGGTGTTACCACTGTATGCATTGCTACGCGACCTCAAAATTCACGGTTGCGATTGGCGATTCTCAGCAAAGGAATTGTAATGTCAATTTTCTTGAGTCAGAAAGTTCATAATTCTAGGACAGAAAGCCAAAGGATAGCTTACAATTATTTTAATTGATTTTACAATTAATGTCTATCCACCGAAGTAGCCGAATCCAACGTTTTAGTTTTGATTGACGGCTAAAAATCGCCAATCGCCCATCGCAACAGTGAATTTTGAGGTCGCGTAGCAATGCATACAGTGGTAAGAGTTTATGTCATCAAACCATGTGTTTTACCACCGTATGCATTGCTACACGATCTCAAAATTCACTGTTGCGATTGGCGATTTTACGCAAGAAACTGTAATGTTAATTTTCTTGCACCAGAAAGGTAAACATTCGAGGCAAGGAATTCAAAGGATAGCCATTTTGGTTGATTTGGCAATCAATTTCGACCCACTGAAGAGGCCGAATCCAGCGTTTTGGTTTGATTGACAGCTAAAAATCACCAATCTGCTCGCCCATCGCAACATTTAATTTTGAGGTCGCGTAGCAATGTAAACAGTGGTAACGGATTTCTTGCCAACAACGGATACCTTATCGCCGCAAATGCAAACGCTGGTCCCGTCACTTTTGCGACAAAATAAATTTCGTTTAGTCAAAGATGCTCAAACCGTAAATTGAAGTTCGTCGAACATGCGCAGAAGTTTATCCAAGGGCATTTCTGCAGAATCCCAACCATTTGAAAAGCTGAATTTCCCAAGTGATACGCGCACGTATGCGAAGTGTTCAGAATTCACATGGATAGCCATGTGAAGAGTTGAAGTGTTCGGAATTCACATGATTCTTCTACCATGGGAACTTCAGCTTTTCCAATGGATGGGTTTCTGCAGAAATTCCCTGTGTATATGGGGAATATACATTTTGCGATCTCTTCAAACTGAGCAAATATATGCTATCGTACGAATTTCTAGGTTAGAGTAGACGAACGGATGCATTGGGCCGTTCTGAATAATAAGACTGAAACAATGCTCATGATGAATAATATCAATATCAATTGTGCTTGTGGTAAATCAAGACATATAGACATGGAGGTAGATAAGTTACTATTACATATTCAAAAAAAGGATTGTATATTTCTTTATATATGTTTGATCCTCAAGTTTTCAATAACGTTGTAAGAGTTGAGACAAATTATTCAATAGTCCTTTTCACAGGTCCTCGCTCTTTTGTGATTCAAGCCTGAGGTGAGTTTACTGTTTACCAATGTATTGTTTGGTCAACGGTAGACTCTACTTCAGGCTAGAATTCCAATTTGGATCACAATAAGTACAGGAAATCATACGACTTCGAGTTCAATTTGGAATGTATTTGCACGAGTGGGTTTTTCAAAAAGTATCAAATTTGAGCTGTTTGAAAAACCAACGAGTGTAAATAAATTCCAAATTGAACGAGAAAAGTCGTATGATTTCCTTTTAATATAATACACATGAAAAAATTTCTAAGGAGTCATTCACAAATCTGCTTACAAACTGAACAAACCGCATTCATTTTTCATTGATTCAAATCTGGACCAAAACCTGACAGAACTTGAGTATGAACAAAAAACAAAGTTTCATGATATAGCTATTTTATCAAAATATTTTGTGATCCTAATAGTATTTCAAAAGAAAATTTGCATTTTTTTAAACCATTTTTGCACTTTGTTACCTTTTTTGGCACTTTGTTACCTAAAAACTGTACTGCTCTCAGCCAATCAGAATCCAGAAAAATTTTCATGTGTATTATTAAGCGAGGAACTGTGTAGTTTAAACACGATTGACAATGGACAGTTGTACTCGGCAAATGCAGCGCCGTACAAAACATCCTATCTGAGTGTATGTTGAAGATCCTCCAAAGGCGAACGAAGCCTTTATCACGTTACTACAGTTTAATTATATGCTATACAGTAGAATCCAATGCTATGACTCTATCTCGCGTGCTGATTGGCTAAAATCGAGGATTTTTTTTGTGGAATTACATTGCTGCAAAAGTAGAATTCAATGAAAACACAGGACACCCACAAATATAAATTTCAACACGACAAATTTACAATTTATCAAGCGAGAACAACTACTTTCTAAAGTTTTAAACTCTGTCAAACACTGTATGAAACGTCTTTTCGTCAACGAAGACGCTTCGCTAGCAATATTTTTAAGTTTCATTTTCCTGAAATTGAACTAACAGTTCAGTGGCAAAGGCTTCCTTGGCGCGCGTAAAGCCTTTTTTGTAAATTATTAAATCAATAAAACCTCCGACATGGGATTCAAAAAAAATATCCATTACCCGACTCAGGAATTCCACACTAAATCTCACTTGAAAAATCGATATCGCCCTTGTCGCTGCGCGACTCAAGCGATATCGATTTTTCAAGTGAGATTTAGTGTGGAATTCCTGTGTCGGGTATAATGGATTTACCAATAAAACCACGCTTATAAAAACCTGGGTTTTACTGTGCGACTACGTCAACCGAGCCATTTTGTATGAAGTTAGCCAATCAGAAAGCGAGTAAAGAACAAAGGATCTTGACTTTCTTGAGATCTCAGGTATCAAAACTTTACGGCTCTAAAAATTGTGAAAATTATAAGCAGAAACCACTTATTACTCATCGTCAAGCACTTATTACTCATCGCCAAACGTGCGGGTTCAGGTAAATTTCCTTTGAATCTCTGAATGACAAACTTTCTGCGGGATGGCCCGGTTGACGAAGTCGCACAGTAGAAACCTGTTAGGCTAAAATTATCATTTTAACCCCCCTCTACACATAAGAACCTATTAAGGCTAAAAAATTAAAGTTACTATAGGTGCTTATCAGAGCTGCTGTAAAGGTATACAGTAGGTAAAAACTGCTGAATTAAGATCATCATCTGATTACCTATACAAAGCAACTTGACATTACAGTTTTTTTTTCTTTCAAGCTTAAGTACTGCATTGAATGTCTATTGTGGTTATTATTCAAATAATTCCTCAAATTTATTTATAATATATTTAAATGAAATTCATATGAAAATTTAAGAACGTATTTTTAAGAACACCTTGGTAGCCTAAATTTGCTTTACTGCGATTTTCATAATTCTGCGAACTCCCACGCATGTTTTCTTAAATTCAATTGCATTTTACAGTGAAAAATTGTGTTTTGAAGCCTAACAAGACCCTATCAGTTCACAAGATCCAAGAAATTCTCCGTGAAATCACACAGAGTTGTTCACTCGTTTGATTGACGGAAGCCAAACCGCGGTTTGTTGGTCGGTGTAGATTTCGCAGAATTATAAAAATCGCAGCAAATACCAGTTTTATTATATAAACACCAATGAAATACCAGGTGATCTCCCGCGCGAAAACTTGATATCTTCACACGTGAAAATATCATATACTTGCCTTTGCTGAATGCTCGATTTTTAAGCTTAACTCAAATAAAATATGAATTTGGTATTTCATTGATGTTTATATAATAAACAGAACATTACATGACCGCTTGGAGATACAAATTTTATCTTCTCGTGTTTCAACACTCGAAGATAAAATTCGTATCTCCGCGCGGCCATGTAATATCCTCCATATATTTAGGCTAAATTTAAAAAATCCAGGTTCTTATACGTTGGTTTTTACTATAGCTATCATGAAACGAAACCAAGCATTAATTCAGCACTTCCATAGTATTTTGTAAACTTGCATGGGAATAGCTGAAATTCCAATTCCATCCTCTTGATAATAGATAAACACCCTATAGATTTTGTATTGATTTAAGAGATAAAAGGTCATTTAACAAACCTGGACTGTTATTTTGGTTATTCCCCGTAAGCGTAAATGTAGTTTTGGTGATTTAGAATTAGACTTATTTTACGACAGGTTGTTCAAAAATTGAACGTGCGAGTGCCCCTTTAATTGGCATTTTAACCACCAAACAAAATCACCAAATGACCAATATCAGTTCCTCGAATGAGCTTTATTTAAGGATGTGTATACACACATATTCCGTCGCTGTCCTCTTGCCATGGGTGGAAATACACGTGCATAGAGATTCTAGAAAATACCAGGTAACATCCCTATCTTAGATTTGCGCAAAATGCAGCAAGACTTCATGGTGACCGTGTAGTGGGTATACTTATTCATTCAGAATTGCTGAATTGACAAAGGTAAGATAGTCTGTCATGTCAGGTGCACCCCGCAAAGAAGCAGATGCTTGTCGATAGCTCCTCTCGAAATCGTGAGTGAGTTCTAGTTCACTCCAATGAATGTTGACGGATCTACTCACAGAATTACCCTCCTCCTTCACATGTGGTTATTGCGCATGCGCGGGTTTCCCCCGAGGCAACCCATTCTCGTACCCAGAGTTCCCCGACTCGTCTGCTCGCAGGGGAGGCTCAGGGGACATCCATTCGAGGGCCGTCGCTGATTGGCTTATTTTGAGCGTTGGAGCATGCGCTGAAAGGTCTTTCTCTCAGCGGCTCTGTATTAAATCTCGCGCATGCGTCAGTGGCTGTCACCAGAGCCTCCCCCGCGAGGTTACGAGCCGGGGAGCTCTGGGTTCGAGAATGGAGGCAACCATTCTCGAACCAAGAGCTGCCCGGCTCGTCGCCTCGCAGGGGAGGCTCGGGTGATATCCATCTGAGGGCCTTCGTTGATTGGATGAAATGGCGCACACGCGTACATAAAAGTAGCTTAATCTCGCTTTAAGAAACGTATCTGTCAAAATAACACTGGAATTCGTTTCCTAGTCGTCTTTTCAACCTATGCCTCCAACTTGAACGCTCCAAAAGTAATTATGAGGCATAAAACCAACCAACTTAAATCGTAGGCAAAATGTTGCGCGACAGTTGTGTGTTTGATGAAAAACGAGCAACAAATAGTCCAGTCATCTTGTGGTTTGAAGTGAAACTAATTGCAACAGAATTTCTGTCAATGCGAAATGAAAGATAATGCCTGACTTACTAACATACTAAAAGTTATCCAAAATTACCGTGGTGGAACATGCTCAAATTAAGGGATTTTATTGCGAGACCTAACAACAGGGTACCCGCGTCGGAAAATACTGTTCGAATTGAAACCACGACAAGTTTGGGTCTCACAAATGTTCACACGTCTTTGCCATTGTAGAATAATGTATTTTGGTGTATAATTTATAAATTGTCTGCCTATTCTAAAGGTTTAGGGAGGAATTGAACAAATTTACCACAGGCTACCCGCGTCGATAAAGCTTCTTAAAACAATGAATTATGAATCGCCGTGAATTCGTTATTGCCGAAGAAATTGCCTGCCATCTGGAACACAACACAGAATACCCAAGCGACCCAGTCTTCGTTCTTTTAGTCATCAAGGTCTGGCGGAGCTGAGTTTGTACAGCTTCGTTCTCCACGGTTCTCGTTCTCCACAACTAACTAACCCATCACACTGTCCAAGGGAACCTCGTAATTGGAGCCTCGCTCTGTGAGGATTTCCCGCCCTCGGGCAAATCTAATAAACCTAAACCAAACTAAACCACAGTTACCGCACGCCGCGGAAGAATCTAAGCCGTGTTTCCTGCAAGAACATCTCTGGGAGCTGCAGTCATATACAAACAATACGGAAAGTCAAAACATGGCAAAAGTTCTTTCCCTACAGGCCTGTTTCATGAGGTCCGCAGACCTCACTCATCAGGGTTTATTGCTTTCAATTAATTCTGTACACTTCTTTACAACCCTTTACGAGCCTGAAATTTACAAAGCATTCCATGATATACCTTATTACGGTTTTTTCATGCAATACGGTTTTTACGAGCTGCGGGCGTATTTTTCCGAGCTCTGAAGGGTTGGGGAAAAATGCGAGCAATAAGTCAAATGTTCGCCGGTATTACATGAAAATGAACTATCTAATCACTATCCATTGTACGACAAGGAAAACCATTTTCTTTTCCTTTAAAGATTCACTAGACGTGATTCGACTAGCACACAATCGGGAAGCCATTCAACTGTGCGCGCATAAACCGCTTCGTGACAGGTTCGTAATACGTCTTAGTTTACAGTTGACGCGGTTTCCATTGTTATTCATAGGGAATTAACTCGGATAATGGCTCTCAACAAACTAAAAGTCGGGGAGGGATTTGAATTCTCCAGGGAAAGGTTGGGGTTGATCAATAGAATTGAATTGAATTTCTAGGTAAATATATTGCTCATTATGGATTAATAGGTAAATAAATGGCTTATTATGGATTCATAGGTAAATATCTAGTTATTTACCTATTAATCCATAATAAGCCATTTACTTACCTGCATATCAAGAAAATTCCCTTAAAAATTGTCGACTTTCTTCAACTTCCTTATAAGGAAGTATCTGCATACCATATTTGGAATCCCAGCAAGTTTTTCACTATTTTTATTGACGTAGAATACTTCAAACTCAACCAGAACAATATACTCGAGAAAATATGTTCTGTGCATTTTCTGCTGTGTTTTTCACGGTCAAGAACCTGGAAACAAGGTAGACGAGACACCACAGGAAGCCCGGTCCATCTCTAGAAAGACGACAATGTTTTCTTGATATGTAAATCAATAATGTGTGGTTCCAGAAAATATTCCTACCCCCCCCCCCCCCCCCCCCCCCCCCCCCCCATCCTGAAGAGTGTTGAAAAGTGACCCCCCCACCTCTCTGGAATTCCCGAAGAAAATACAGTATTTGTATGGAAAATAAATCCTTTCCTATTATCCTTCCTATGGATAATTTCTGGAACCACACAATAAGCCATTTTTACCAAGACTTCAAGGGGCACTGTCACGTTTGTTTCATCAAAATGTTTTAAAATAAGACAAGTGTTCTACAGAAACAAATTAGTCTTAAAAAGAAAAAGAAACTTGTTCATAGCCTGTTCGAAAATCAAAAATTGCCAATTAGCAATCCAATTCCATCCCCTCGATTATACACGAAAATACTCCAAATTTGTATTGATCTAGCAGCTGAAAGGTTAGTTAAAAAACGTAGACCATTATTTTGTTGATTTGTAGGGAGTTTGACTGCATTTAAGCTACTTAAAATGACCCCAAGTTAGACCAAATTCATGAAAGACCATGACAGTGCCCCTTTCACAATGACTAATTCAATTATCAACCCAAACATTTAACTAGTGAATTCAAATCCATACACTTACCCCGAGAAAAAAACATCCAATAATCTCAGTTTATGCATCTATGCTGACTGTCTGTCTATAACCAATATTTGCTCCTAAATATCCTTTATACGAATCCCGTTGAACGCCACAAAACACGATTTCCGAGAACGCCTTCACTTGAGAAGCGTTTGTCCAGTCTACTCGCTTGGTCTCATTGCCCATAGAGTGTGTTTAAGACGTAAACCTGAAAATACAGATAAAATCATGACCAGGTTAATTGCATATCTAATCGTAGAGAGCAACCAACGAGCGCAAAGCCAAAATACCTGAAACTTGACTTCAGTTTCTCCATCTTGAATCAGTTCCATCCGTTTTGCTAGACACAACGTTATGCAAATTGATCTGTAGTAGCTGTTAGCTGTCAGGGCGTGGTACAAATGAAAATAACCAATAAGGACGTAGTTGCTTTTGTCTCTATTATTTTCGTTCTACAAAGGAGTTCTTTTGTCTCTAGTCTATTATCCTCGTTCTTTGTGTTGAGGTATAGGGTATTGTTGTATTATCCAACCAGAGAGGAGCTTTAAGCAGCTACGTACCGACCAAAATAACAGCGCTTTAATGAGTCGCGCTTTTACAAAAGGCCGCTTGATTGATTGGACTGGCTGTTGTACGAAAACAAAAGACGTAATTCGTGTTTGGAAACCTTTGTCAATCATAGTTGAATAAAAGTTGTCATTCATTTTCTTCAGCATCACAACTTTATTGTGCATGGTAAAAATTAATTGCAATAAGTTTCTCTGGGGAACCCACTTCTATGAAAGCAGCTAAATAACTAACAATAGTTCTTATTGGAATCCGCTATCTTTTTCAATTGTAAACTGTACTCCTTTTCAAAACTGTTAAATTCAATGAGAAGAATGCATTTCATTTGTCCCTGTTTTCTGAAAACCTTGTCAACTGTAAACTAAGTCCGTTAATTACCTCGATTCTCGGCAATAACCCCAATACATCCCTCGGGCCTACGGCCCTTGGGATGTATTGGGGTTATTGCCTCGAATCTCGGTAATTAACTCTAACTTTCAAACGTGCAATACGGCTTCTGACGTATAAAGACGGTCCATATCTGAACTAAACTGTGGTCTCATATGGTAAAATGACGTCACAGTCGTATAATATTTGTAACGTCACCTGAAAATCACGAGTAATGATGCGTGTGCTGCGGTTAAGTCTCTTCTCTGCGATAGTATACCATCAGCATCAAGACTCCATCCCCAGTCTTGTGGAGGAGCGCGATGCCTTTCCAATGCTGTATCTGGCGGTACTGGGAGGCGATGAGAACCAGCCGCGGAAGATGTCGGAGGGAGGTGCTCTGGTTTAAGGCCTGTCGCAACACAACGACTTAGCCGACACAGAAGTTTTCACTATCTAAAACCAATTATCACGTGTACTCATTTATGTCAAGAACATTATGGGACTGGAACCTTTCTACCAGAGGATAGGTAGTGAAGACACGTAGCTTGCCTGTCTTCAAACAAGCCCGCCCTGCTTGACCACTACAACTGAATATTTATTCTAATAGCACTTTCACAATTTTCTTAATTTTGCACTAGCACTCTATTGTTTTGTTTTGCTTTTTACCCTCACAAGAATCTTCATACGAAGGAGGATTTGAGAAAGAAGACGCAAGAGTTTGTTATCCGCTTGAGTTCTTGCTCTTTCCCCAGACCATGCAATGCGCAACCTAAAATGGCGCGAGCAAAGAGGATATTTGCGCATGTTTTGGAGTCCGAGCGCAGACTTTGTTTGTTTTAGGTTCCATACTTTCCGCGTAGTTCACGTGGTAGTTGATCGTTGCCTTGGTGCGGGATGAAGAACATATGCGCACTTGTATCTACATAACAGAGACGAACAAGGAGGTCGCATCATCTTCGACTAACGCTTTTGTGTTTTATGTTGGCGGACTCCACGGTAGCTTGGACTATCTGTAGGTCTGCGTCTCCCGCGGAGTGCACAACAATCCGACTGCTGGAGTTGCTCTCCAAGTAGACCGATCCGAGATCGATGAATCGCTGCTTGTTCTCTAGATTGTTGAGGAAACATCTTTCTTCAACTTCCGTACCATGTAACATTCAAAAATTGGCCCTCGGACCGCAGACACTAGATCTCCTCCGAAGGGCGGGCTCCTTTGTAGATTGACCGTCTTTGTAGCCACAAACACTTTTTGAAATGCATTGTTTGCAATGAAAGTATATCAGAGCCACGTTTTCGGCCATCATCAGGGCCGTAGCGCTTTTAGGGGCCGGGGGGGGCACGTGCCCCCTCAGTTTTTCTCCAAACAATCCTTAAAACTCCCGATATTGCACCCTGATCAAAGTTACCCCAAACATGCGGTAATTTCACATGCTGGGTTCTAAATTTTCGGAGTTTAAACTTTCCATAAAAACTACCTTGGGTTTTTTTATATGTTGTGCCCCCCAGTTTTTGGAGGCTTGCTACGGCCCTGATCATATTTCGCGGGTTGCCTACGGAAAAAAATGTGTTCTTAAGCTTCTTAAGCTCCCACTATGCATTCACGCTGTTTCCGTTTTTCTGGGGCTTCAAGAGGAAGTTAATCAGCCTTTTTTTCACGCGAAACGACAGCCAGCGGTGTTAAATGAGGAACGGTAATGATCTCAATAAAACATCATCGTTGCCTTTTCTCATTTCCAGACAGCGCTAGGTTAATTGCACGGACAAATTGCGAAAAAAAATCAAACGAGATGTGAGCAGAATAGCCAAAAGTTTTGGCCGGGGCACACTTATAGCGACATAACAACATAAGGAGTTTTTTTGCAACGAAAAATTCATGGGAAAATAATCAAAATTAGCAATATTTTCCACAAATCATCATTAGATACTTCACCAAGGCAATCTTATGTCATTTTTTGTGGATTTCAATTTTTTAAACCACTAAATTATGTTTGCTATTTTACTTAATTCGCAAAATACAGCGAGGAGAAAACAGTCAGGCGTTCCTTGATGTAGCTAGGGGTTCTGGAAGTACGAAATTCCGGTTAAATTATCTTAAATAGAGATTCTTTCTTACTTATTTTGCATCTTTGTTTAGTAAATAGTCAGCTGTTTCATTTTGAAGTAGAATGGTTTAAACGATACAGGGTTTTTCGTAATTTTCATTTTTTTCGATAAAAGTAGACGCGGGTATCCTGTGGTGGATGCTCGAAGAAATTCAACCCCCGATTTGAGCATGTTCCACGGCAGTAATTTTGCATAACTTTTAGTATGTTAGTAAGTTGACTGTTGACTTTCATTTGGCAGTGACAGAAATTCTGTTGCAATTAGTTTGACTTCAGCCCCCAAAAATTCACTAGATGACTGGACTACAAAGCCAGAATTTGTGTCTCAAAGTAGACCCGCACTCTACTTCGTGCAACAAGTTTTCACAACCTGCAGCAAATGTTTTTGTTGCACGACAAGTTGTGATGCGAGATGGAAAACGCGCAACATCGATCGTCAACTTGCAACGCAACAATGTTGCGTGACAAGTTGAGGGATTTTGTGCCTCGTGTTTCTCCGGCTTTAGCTCGTTTCGATTAGATTTCCGCTCGAATTCCTTGTGCGCGAGGTCGATTTGAAATCACAAGTATGATTTCTGACCAAAATTGCACGACACGAAGGCTAATTGACCGATCCCGCTTCATTGTTCTACTCCCTAGTTACTGTTGCTACGTCGGACAAGCCACAATTTTACTTTGGAATAGAGCATGGAAAATACACCGATTGCAGGAAAGTGTTAGAAGTTTGCTCATAGTATATGGGTTTTATATTTTCGTCACGAACAGCTGAAGAATTCTTTAAAAATCTTCGAATTTCGAGTTTGTTGCTGGGACATTTTGAATTCCATAGGGAAAACTGTCCATTGTTTGGTGATTAATTAATGCAAAGACGGGATCGGTCTATTACCACTTTATTATTTCCATGTTGAAATCATTTCCATAGACAATATTTTTCCCAACAAAGTCAGATTTTGAGTAATAACCACGCGTTAGAACAAGATTGTCGGACCATGTAAAATTGCACAAAATAAAGTTCAAATACGTAGATGTTCAGGCAAGCCTGTGGCCGCGTAGCACTAAGTTCAACAGAGTGGAGATAAGGAATTAACCTTGTGTGAAAGCTAACGTGCTAATGAAATGGTCCCATGTGTGCTTCTGAGCGTTAGCCCTAATAAGCGGAGAAAGAGAAAAAATCTCTGACCCCGAGAGGGATTCGAACCCACGGCTTCCGGAATTGTACATCCGATGCTCTACCAGCTGAGCTATCCAGGTCAGACTGGGAGCAGGTCGGGGTAAATTAGATGTTATGTTCGCGGTAATGACGTGAATATATGTAGATGTTCAGGCAAGCCTGTGGCCGCGTAGCACGAAGTTCAACAGAGTGGAGATAAGGAATTAACCTTGTGTGAAAGCTAACGTGCTTCAAATACGTGCTTCAAATACGACTTTGTTATATAAGTATTTTGAAATCCTAGGATTGAAAAACTTGTAAAGTCAACTTTATATTCTGTTTTGAATTGACCTGCTGAGAGCCAATCAGATGCAGAACGCGCAAAATTGACATAATAAAAGAACGCTATATTTGCGTTTTTCTCGATCAGGCTCGAAATTTTCTGAAGCGCCAGAAATGAAAAAAAAACGATTACTTGAGTTCATGAGTCAGAGGCGTTTCAACAATCACAGACACGAGTAGCTGACTCTGGCAAATGATTGGTAAGTTGTTTGAATTTGTATGTAAAACACACCCAAACATCAATAGAATAATAACGTTTGTAACGGTCATAGTTGGTTCAAAGGAAATTGAATCACTGTTTCTTATTTAGTTTAGGTTAAGTACTATTTACATTATGAGTGGCTATGTTGTATCTCTCAGGTGAAGCTTTTTAGGTACTGCTCTACGAGAGAAGACCATACTTGGACTTCATTAGAGTGGTCCCCTTCAGCCTTTGGACAGTAGGGATATTTGTTATTTGAAACAAATATCCAACTGTTCAAAGACTGAGGGCTGCACTGTGTCCTATACAGAATAGTAATTGGCCTAATTAGTATTCTGTATCAGATACAGAATACTAATTAGATCAATTAGTATTCTGTATCAGACACCTAGCCATGTGGTATCGGGGGTTATAAGTAGTGTCACCTGATCCGAATCCAGTGCAGAGATTGGATGAACATCCTATAAATAATGGATGAATATTATAAACAAAATTACTAGCTTAAAACTCGTTCTAATTCGAATTGTAGATAAATGGCGCGAAATGCAGTTTGACGCGCGTGCCACATTTTCCCGCTCTTTATTAGCGATACCATTTAGGAATCAGTCAGTATTTTTTATTATTATAATCATTTTCTGGGGGGAGGGGGCGGTTAGTTTTTTTTTTTTTAGGGAGCTAAAGCTAAATGCGAGCTAAATGGGGAATCTCTCCGAACCAGAATGGAGAGATCACAAGAGACAGAATCGGCTAACGGTGTTTACATCTTGTTGCCACCTAATTCAGATCATGTGATGATTCCTTTGGATGGTTACAATTGTGCAATTGTTCTCACTTGCCCGACTGCACGAGTGTATGTGCAGAACTAACAAGAATATATATCCAAAGGAATAATCACACGATCTGAATTGGGTGGCAGCAAGAAGTAATTTGCTCTATTGCAGAAACCATTTGCGTGTTTCACTCAACTGAATACGTAAAAAAATGCAGCGTGCGCTTGATGGATTGACACCGCGCAGGACAACACCAGCGCCTTTTTTTAATGCCTCGAAATGCCTCCGAATGTTGTTACAAGAACATGTCTATCTTGGTCAGCTCATAAAATGTCCAGCATGGCGATAGGTTTGAGGGGGAGCCACAGAGCTCTACAGCTCGAAAGAAGGCCTTAAAGAGAGACTGTCACGATGCGCGCATGTTCCAGGAGCGAGCATTGATTTCATCAGTAAAACTAGCCTCACTAGACCATCATATCAGATAACTATTTGAGAATATGCAAAGCTAAAAACATTGTCCGATGGATCGTGAAATATACAGATTAAATACGATTCGTTTTCGGGGTTGTAAGCCTTCACTGCCCATCGTTACGGGAACATACTTCTTTGATTTGATATGCGCAGAACAGCTGCGCAGTTGTGTGACAGGCTCCCTTTAAAGGGAGGCTGTCACGCTCGGTAAAGCAAAATATTGAAAAATATGACCCGTCGTCTTCTCACACAACCCCTAAATCTATTTATATACTTCATGTGACTTTTAGAAAGCAATAGAAGCAAAATTATTGAAGTTTGTATTCGTTGTGTAGCATTTTTGTGGCAGATTTTCAATTTTTGACAACTGCTTCGTAGTGTACGGGCCGTAACGATTGAAAAACAACAGGTTTTAATCCGATTCCATCCGCTCAATAACAGAAGCAGATACGGCCAAATTTCTATTCGTTTGACAGATAAAAGGTTCATCTACAAACCTAGATAGTTATTTTGGCTTTTCTCAATGAATCAAACTGTTTTTAGCCTCTTCAAAGTAAGGCTAAATTTCGCTATGCCGCGACAGCCCCCCTTTAACCCTATTCAGACTGGGCTTTTTTTGACCATCTGTGACTGGGGGGGGGGGGGGGGGGGGCTAATTCGCCCCCCCCCCCCCCCCCTCTATATCTCTGGAACCACTGGGACTATGATCAACAAACTTTCACACAATGACCATGAGCCTTAGACAAATCACCACACCAATTTTTGTCACGTGGGAGCAAAATGTGACGTCACAATGACGTCATTCTCAATGTTTTATCAATTTTTAAGTGAATTTTTATTAACTTCCAAAAACTTGGTAGATAATACTCTAAAAGCCAACTAATTAACATCAAGATAATGTAAATGTAATATTTGTGACATTAACACATAAATTTTAACAAACTTGCGTCATAATGACGACTTTTGAAAATATTGTCCGCCATCTTGGATCCGCCATCTTGGATCCGCCATCTTGGATTTCATTTAATTTCCATTTGACTCTTCAGATGAATACTCAATGAGAAAAAAAATGGTCAAAATGTACAAAATACTCATCAAAGAAGTGTTTGACATTCAAAAAGTTGAATTAAAAGGATATTTGTGAATCCCAGAGCTAGTTTTAGACCATATGTTAAAATGAGCAAAATCCCCCTACCCCTCCCCCAAATATTTTGTGTCAAAAATAATTAGCCTGTACATAAATTACTAATGAGGACAAGCCCCGATAGTCATAAATTGGGCAATGTGTCCAACATTAAGCTTGAAATATGAAAACTTCACGTTTTTTCGAGTTTTGCAAAACATGCATGTCAAAAAGTGGTTGCCATGGAAACTGGACCGTTGACCCTGACATGTCATTGATACCAAAATGTTCCCAGATAAATTTTAGGAAAAGTCACGAAGTTTCACCATCATAGCTGCAGTGGTGTTAGAGTAATCAGGATTTTACTGGAGGGGGGGCTCGAAAAGCACCCCCCCCCCCCCCAGTCTGAATAGGGTTAAGCAAGCGTGAGTTCGACGTTGCGTTACACGGATACAAATTCGTCATTTGTTCCGTGCTTCACGCATATGAAGGATAATACATTTGTCATTTGGTGCGCCTTTGCGCGAACGAAGAATAAAACTTGCAGGCCTTTATGTTAGCTATACACAAAACATGGCATATTCATTGAGGCTTTATGAAATGCGCTTTTCAAAATCAGGGCGTGCCTTGCGAGATCCCCCCTTTTGTAAAATGTAACAGCTCTGAGGAAGATCACGTTAATAATAGTTCTTATTAATGACAAGAGCTCATAAATAGGGGTGTCCCTCTCTATAGTATTGCATATATAAGGGATTTTTTACAGACCTAGTTATTTTAGAATGGTTTTACCGCTAATAGTAAAGTTTTTAGTTAAATAGCCAATCAAATGAGTTTTATCAGTAGCTTTACAGACGCCTGCATGTCATTTGCAATATATGCACGTGCAAGCACTGATTTCTCGTTGTTCTCTGCTATTGTTGTTCTAAATATACGTGACCGCAGCGACATAGAAACAAGAGTAAATACCAATCTAAAATCTAGGTCTGTCAAGACAACTTATCAATATTATTATTCAGCACATCGATGCACTGCCCAAATATGGTCATTGGAACGCCAATAGCTGTCTTCTGTACATGACAGCTATCCTGCGATATCCGTCTCTGAGGGAAATATGATGTTTTGAGCTCGTAAATAATACACAAAAGTCATGTTTTTCGGGGGGGGGTTGTGCTATCGATGTGCTGAATAATAAAACCATTATCCTGCTCGATTTTGCAGAATATCGTCCGATTTTAGCCAACTCGGGACTTCGTCCCTCGTCGGCTAAGTATCAGACGATATTCTGCGCAATCTCGCAGGATAATGGTTAAATATATGTCAGAGAAATGTCCCTACTTATGAGCCTGTTAGAGAGAGACCCAAAGGCGATAAATAAGGGGTGGACCATTTGAAATTGGAGGAGGTGGTGGCAATTCACAAACTAAGTATGCCTACCAGAGAAAACTACCTGGATGTGAAAAAAAATCCAGGCTGAGTGGGATTCGAACTGGTGGCAATTCCCAAAACAATTCGAGCAAGTCCAATCCTTCCGAAAAACATTCTTGCATCCAAGCTAGTATGAACATCATACACATTCTGTAAACCAAACACGCTGGGGCCAACCACCCCCTCCAATCGATCATCTTGAGGCGCGCGAGGTATTCTGGGTAAAACTCACACAGCCAAATCAAAATGGCGGCTTACGCTTCGCAGCTCAAGCATGAAGTGCGATCAACAATGCTAAAATGGAAATTATCCATTAATTGCCGGGACAAAAAGAGGAGAATTTCCTCAGTAACGTCTTTAGGGAGTTAGACGGTCTAATGGAGACTGTATATCGTAAACACGACGGCACAGTTGGAGCTAGAAGTAAAGACTGTCACAAAATAGTCGATATATGGCCGATGTCTGAGAGAATTATCGAGCGCCTTCACTCGAGTATTATTCGAAGACTTCATGCCAATCCAACCACGAATAGCCCATACCTCGGTCAGTTTTCTACTGATGTGCCAAAGGAGGTTTTCGAAATTATTAGAGGGGGTATTCTAGAGCGAGTAAGCTGGGGAACAATTAAAACATCTACGGCTTCACAAGTAACAATCAAAATTACAGAATTGCGAAAAGCGATCTATGTTTTTGATCAGATGAATGCCGAGTTTGTTCATGTTGAAAAGGCAAAATTACTGAAGAGAAACTTCCCCGACAACAGCCGTACTGAAGTGATTGTGTCTAATGAGAAGCCCATGGTCTTCAAGTACAGCTATAGTAGAGAGGTTCTCATGGTCACATTTCATTATGGTAGCTGGAATCATCTTGTATCCCCCAAAACTAATATGGAGTTAACTGGATATCTACAACTTGTTTATTAGACCAGGAAAGCCATGTAAGCTTGGATCTACTGGATGCGTCTCACACAAACAAATATCATTGGTCACCCAAGCTCTGTGTTAGTGTTTCACATAAAAAAATGTAGACCTCCAGTCTAAATTCATTCAATTTGTTTTAATATGAAACACTAACACAGAGCTTGGGCGACCTGTGAAAATATACACAGAAAAATGACTATTTACAATCAGTATGCTGTGAAGTCATATCAGCTGAACCCTAATATGGACGTGTTTCATGTCTCTCTCAAAATAATATGTACAGCAGATTTGAATCATAATGCATTAGTTATGTAACTTGGAAAAATTTACTGTATATTGTACGGTTGAGCATTAAGCAAACCAGGCACATTTTCAGGGGATTTAATGGTAGTAATTGTTTTTTGGTGATGTTTGTTTAGTACATTACAGTCATCTCCCAATCTGTTAGGCCTAGATTTGAGTCATCAAAACAGTACAGTATTGTTTTCACTTGCTCTTACATTCACCATGTCCCTGCATGTCTGGGGAGACTACAGAGAACTGTTTGTACAATTGATGTCCATGTAAATTATTCTTCACCAAAAAACAATTTTTTCAATATAATCCACTAAAAATCGGTCTGATCTACCAAAACAAATATGGTTTTGTTGCACTTACTGTAAAGTGTTCACATTTTTATAAAATGCATTTTAAGTGGAAGAAATTAATGACTAGCATTTTACCTCTCCTCTTGTCCACATTATGAGAGGGAGGAATTTATGACAATACCCTTCCACTTGTAATGCATTTTAAATGAGAACACAGCCAGGCTACAAAAAACATGAACACTAGAAATATGTATGAAATGTGCTTCAGGTCTGTTGAGAGGCATATTTTCTTCTTTGAAATTAATTTTGCTCAATAAATTCCATGCATATTTCAGATGTTTACGGTTTTCGTAGCCTGGCTGTAAGTGCATAAAACATTTTTGTTTTGTTTTTCATTTGTGATTTGGTTATTTTGTACATATGCCTTCAACTCAGTGTGGATTTTACTATCTGTGACAGACTGTTTTACAAGACTCATAATCGTGCTACCGCAGATTACACAATAATCATCTCTCACATTTACTTTCAACAATCCACAGTAGCAGTATTTAGGATCTTTGCTTGACACACGCTTGGGAATATATGAGTCGCTTTCATTCTGTTTTCCACCTTTGTATGTAACACTGAGGGAGTCCATTTCCCTTAGCCATATCAGGCTAACATACTCATGCCTAAAGACAATAGACCATTGTTGTTGCTTGCGCCCATGACATGTGTTTACAATGTATTGCTTCAGCTTGATATGTTTGGCTTCTCTTCCTTGCATTGAATTTAAGCCAAGTCCAAATCCTAGGTCACTGTATAGTTTCTTAGCATGGAATGGAATTGCATAGCCAACTGTCCATATTGTTGGGCTTATATTTCCCAGCACCAAATAATTACAATTAAAATAATTTGTGCACATGGTCTGAAGCATCTGGATCTGTTCCTTGGTTATGTGTACTCTGGTGAAAAGTGATGTTGCATCCCTTAGTTGTGTCGCCATGTAGGTCAAGCTGTGTAATTTAAGATAGTTTCGTAGCCTGGCTGTAAGTGCATAAACATTTTTGTTTTGTTTTTCATTTGTGATTTGGTTATTTTTGTACATATGCCTTCAACTCAGTGTGGATTTTACTATCTGTGACAGACTGTTTTACAAGACTCATAATCGTGCTACCGCAGATTACACAATAATCATCTCTCACATTTACTTTCAACAATCCACAGTAGCAGTATTTAGGATCTTTGCTTGACACACGCTTGGGAATATATGAGTCGCTTTCATTCTGTTTTCCACCTTTGTATGTAACACTGAGGGAGTCCATTTCCCTTAGCCATATCAGGCTAACATACTCATGCCTAAAGACAATAGACCATTGTTGTTGCTTGCGCCCATGACATGTGTTTACAATGTATTGCTTCAGCTTGATATGTTTGGCTTCTCTTCCTTGCATTGAATTTAAGCCAAGTCCAAATCCTAGGTCACTGTATAGTTTCTTAGCATGGAATGGAATTGCATAGCCAACTGTCCATATTGTTGGGCTTATATTTCCCAGCACCAAATAATTACAATTAAAATAATTTGTGCACATGGTCTGAAGCATCTGGATCTGTTCCTTGGTTATGTGTACTCTGGTGAAAAGTGATGTTGCATCCCTTAGTTGTGTCGCCATGTAGGTCAAGCTGTGTAATTTAAGATAGTTTCCCTTTGACAAATTTGAGTTTTAAGTAAGATGTTGATTGGAACAGAAAAATTCCAGGAAAATCTTTTGGATTCTAGTCCTGTGAATCTGTAAGAAAACTTGATACCAGCTTTCTTTTTCTCATTGAACCACCTGCAGTAGCTCTTATAGAGGCGTCCACATCTCAATGTTTCTTTAATACAGTCCAGCATTTTTATCAAAGGAAATGACTTTGGTACTGCTGTTATTGATTTGCAAGAGTTCACAACCGCTTGGTTACTGATTTCAAGTGCAATAATAAGTAATGTCATAAACCAGGCTTGCCAAGCATTGTTCATGTTGTGAAGCGGTTCTGCCATGGCTTTGTCGACATACTTACCTAATGGTGGAACAAATTCTTGCCTTGATTTGTTGTTGGCAATAAATTTTGTCACATTATTGCGTTGCTTTCCACTGGGGTCAGCAAGGGTTTTCTTATACATGGCAACCTTTTTCACATCTGCCAATCTTCGGGAGTAGTTCCATGGCTGCCATGTTGCCTCTGATCCACCAATGCTTCCAGCTATAGTCATTTTGCTACTCTGTGAAACATTGGCGAAAGGGGAAAGTATGTGGCTGCGTTACTTAACTCACCAGACATTGAGGAGATCCACTTCATGTCACCAGGGATTAGGTCAAAATGAAATACGACCTCGTTTTCTTTCTCTGTTGTCAGTTTTTGGCCGTCGATGGCTTCCATTTCATCCTTGAGGTATTCAGTGTACTTTTTCAAGATATCACAGTCTTCTTCACAATTAGCACCAAGAATTAAATGATTGTCATTACAGCTCTGAACACGTTGGAGAAGATTCAGAAAACTGACTAGGTAAGCTGAAACAGGATAAAATAATGTTTAGAGAGTAAGAATTATTTGTTCAGGTTGATGGACTGGAGTATGAGCACCCAACAGTTTTGCCCCTATCTTGACATTTTGGGCCCAAATAATAATACACCATTATTTTCAGAAAATGTGACACCCCCCCCCCCCCCCCCCCCCCATCCCTCCCTGTTAATTTGTTCATGAATAAGTAAAAAAAATATTTTGACATGCTGGCTCAACACTCAAACCTTTTGCCCCAAAAAACTTAAAGCCCTCCCCCTCCCCTCAATTGAAGTCAGAGGGAAGTTATGGCCAATCCATTATTTTTGCCCGTCCCATGATAAAATAATAATCTACTTACCAGTAGCTGTATTATCTTTACCAAAAGGTGCACCGTCTGCTCCCAGGGCAACTCGAAAGACTCTCTCTTGGTCATTGAACCAGTGAAGGCATGGTGTTTTCTCATGTAATGCTAGATAGAAGTCTGCCAACTTCAGGAGAAATGGCTTTAGAGGCCTGTACACTCCTGCAGGGACAGATGGAAGAGACCACTTTTCAGCTACATTCAGGCTGTCTAAATCCTTCACTTCCCCAATGTCAATGCCATTTACAGCGCTCATCAACTTCTTGTAAGGCAAGACCTTTGGAATCTCACACCCCGGCATAAACTCATTTGTTCCTTTGCCTTTAACACCATCTGCGTCAACCTTTTTAATATCCTTGGAGTTCCTTTTGGCGGTGTAGGCGGTTTTGCTCATGAGACCTCCCTCATACAATACTCTCACACTTCTGACCTTGTTTGACTCACTTTTTTCATAGTCTTTTATTCTACTGGTCACAATCTCAGGTAAGATACTAGAGTTGCATATATCAGAGTGACTAATGTAATTCTTAAGCTCCTTTTTAGTTGCAGTACCCACAAGAGTTGTCCACAAACCATCAAGGATAGGCTTTTGGTTGTCTTTTCTTGTTTCTGCTGAGCAATGGACAGGTTTAAGTGCAGATAGGGTCCTCTTCCTTCTTCTCAATGTTTGAGCTGGAGACAAGTCCAGTTTGTCAGATGATAGCTTTGATTTAAGTCTGCTTGCAATTGATGGTCGAATTACCCTTTGAACTTTAAAAGGAGGCTCATTCTCATATTCTTTTCTCAACTGTGCAGCCTGTAGTGAAGAATAAAGTATTTATCAAAACAAGTCTTAGGGCATAGACAGAAAAAATGGGCATACTTGTGATGCATGTGAAAATATTATTATTTTTCATTTAGGACTAGAAATTAAATTACCACTAAACAAGAAAGTGCTATGAGAAACTCAATGGCAGTATAACAGTACCTCACATACGTACAAACACGCAATGTTAACTACATAAAGACCCATGATAAAACCTTCTTGTCCGGGTTTGTAAATAATGCAAGCTTTAGGCTTACTGATCAGCTTTCAAAACTGTCCATGGGATGTCGGAGATAGCCTGATCTGAATTATTAGTTCTTCGTAAACAGCTGAGAGAGTCATTTCTACACTCACCCGATTTTTTCTTTTACGAATCCTTTCCTCAAGGCGGTGGATTTCGGCAATACCTGCAGCTAGCTGATTTTCCTTTGCTTTTATGTCATGTCTAAGCTCTAACAACTTGGCATCTTTCTCTAGCGACTGCTCGACTAGTCGATCTTTTCGTTCCTTGTACGCTTGCTTAAAATCAGAAAGAGGAAACTTTGGCTTTTTCACTGGTGAAGGTATCGCCGTGGGATCGCTACGAGAAAAAAATCGCAAACAAAGACGAAACTATTGAATACATGCATATTTCAATACACCAAGCCTTGCTCTAAAATCGTATGGAAATGAATTCGTCATTAGTATTCCAAAACAGCGAAAAATACATATCAAAGTGTACTTACATTGAACCAGAATCTGAAGTACTCGGCTCATACGATACGCTTCCAATCATTGAATGGAGAATCGTGTAAAAATCGCAAAATTATGATAAATAAGGCATCAAAAGAAAGCTTGTTTCTTAGAGAATTTGCATTTACGCGGCAACATATCTCTCCTAGTACCCAGGCCTCATAAAGTCTTTCAAAAGTAGGCCTACTTGTCAGAGGGATCCTAGGAAGAAAAACACCCATGAGCACTTGCGGCCGTAGGACGCCATTTTGGATTTTTTTGCCCACGCGAAGGTGACAGCCTGAGAGGGGTGGTTGGCCCCAGCGTGAAAGTATTGCACAACCTGATCCGCGAAAAAAAAAACGAATTTCCCCGATTTCTAATGCCCCCCCCCCCCCCCCCCCTTATGACAATTCCCTTATTGCTTATTGCCAAGGTTAGAAAGTAGAGAGGTTTTCAAAATGGCAACTACTTTAACGTGCAACATTGTTCTTCCTCTCAGAAATGCTACAGAATACTGCCCTAGAAAACGTTGCCTTAGAATTTAGTATTTTCATTTGTGTTGGTATTTGAAACCAATACAATATTTGCAGTTGCAGTTCTTGTGTTGAAACTTGCTCTGAGCGTGTGTCGCCATTTTTTACGCGCAAATCGTCTCAACGTCGCTTTGATATCGGGTTTCAGGAAACAGTACAACACAGGGTTAACGAGCGAGCCCAGGGCGAGTGCATAAAAGGCTGCCAAATGAAGCTCTGCTGGTGCTAGATCGCTACGAGTGCTGAAATACCTCACGGTCGTAAGATACAAAATCGGCGCCCACGACAAAAGGAACAATATAGCGACAGTCGCGAAGACTCTGGCAACTTTAGCTTCGGAAAACAAAGCCTTTCTTCTTTTCTTGCTCGTCTCCTTATCCGTTAAGTCCCTTTTAATCTGATGTTGCATTTGCGTACCTGGTTGAAGATGTAACAATAAATAACAAAGATAAATAGAAAGGGAATCACTACTCCGCATATTTCAAGTACAGCAATGTACACCTTGTGGACTAACAACGTAGGGTTCGCGTTCCAGAATAAAGGTACCAACGCATATAAAATAGGTAGTGACCAGCACAAGGTCATCATTACTTTGAACCTAATGCGTATATCCAACGCGTAGGTAAGAGGGCTAGATATTGACAGATATCTGTCATATGTAACACAGCACACGTTAGCTACTCCTAGTAGTAGCATAATGCAATTGAGGTACGGTAGGCCAGGAAATCGTCTTGCTCCGATATGGACAGGGAAGAGTATTCCGCCCGTCAGGATATCTGATAACGCTAGGGATACCACCAAGCCGTTCGTGTAGGTCCGAATACTTTTGTTTAGTGAGATTAGAACTATAACAGCCATGTTAGATATTACAATCAGTCCGCTTAGGCAACTAAGGGAGACATCAAACGCGTCCAGGATCTCCTTGGTAAGAACCATTTTGTAGTGTTACTTCTGGAATCTTTAAAGCAAGAACACCCTTGCACCAGGAATATGGTGTCTTCTTCCTGAGGAAGAAACTTCCTCTTGTAAGATTGATTGCAGAGATTGGAGAACGTGATATTTCACGTGCGGTTTTCTTGAAACGATCCTTGATTGAAGTTGCACTTTTTCTCACCAATATATGTAAAAAATTTCAGCAGAAATTTAATAACGTATGTTTTTTACCTCACACCCACATTACTTAATGCGCAGTTGTTTATAGCCACTAAGATCCCAGTTTGACTGCACGCAGTACTAGAGTCGGAAATAAGTTTTGAATAAATCAATGTTCAGAGTTCCATAAATAACAAAGCTGTGAGGGTTATATGGATTGCAAAGCGCTCTTTCCTTTCTAGCTTAGATTGAGCAAATTGTATTTTCCTTGTATGGCAAAGGAACGCCCTTTTGACTTAACGAGAAGTAGTACTTTCACCAACTGGGTCCAGTGACTTGACCATCATTGATGTTCAACAACTAAGTTTGCATATATATGTTTATGTCTAATCGAGGATGCGATTACATATTAGCGTTGTCCACTGCCACTGGAAATTTACTGTAAATAACGAAGCCATTGTACATCCCTTAGAGCGTACGAGCAATTATTCTCCATCAGAGCACACAGTGTTAATCAACTGGTGGTCCAGTACTGCGTGGTTTCAGCCTTACATTAACCGAGGCCTCAGTGACGTCTATCGCCTTCTGTCTCAGTACAAATACTTGTGTTATGAGCATTTATCCCCACAGTTGTTCTCGCCGGATCTTCGTACCTTGAAAGCCAAGGATAACTGATAATATGCAAATGTTTTTTCTTCTTCAGACTGCTTGCCTCCGGATCACTTAAGTTGTCTCAAGGCAATGAGGTTGTTTGTGAATGCCGCTATGGGAAGTAACAAGCCACCTGCATATAAAATAACAAATAGGTTATACGTGAGGATTTGACAAAATAGTGTATATATTATTTACAAATGCGTTAAACGTGCGTTTGCTTGCGTAGTTTGCTTGTAAATAATGGTTTTAAATTTAGATTGGTTCCCACATATAGGTTTTGTAACCTCGATTTTGGGAAAGACGCCGCCGTTTACTCTCTGTACGTCGCGTTATACCCGCGGGCTCATGATTAAAATTCAGGTTTCCAAGATCCTGAGCTCAATTTCAGTTGCGCTATTGAAAACATTTATTTTACAGAAGACATTTAAGTAGGTTTTTCTTTACATCAGGAAACTGGTAAGCCGCCTACAGTTTTATGAGCTGCATAGTGTCATTAATGTCATTAATGAGAATAATAAGACCAAATTGAGACAGAATTAAAGCCGACGTTTCGGACAAAATATATTATGTCTTTCTTCAGGGCAGCAACTGTCTGCGCGCGTGGATAATAATCGGAAGCAAAACATATTTTTTTGCTTCCTATTGCTATGTATACCACGCCACAGAAAATGCAGCATATCAGAACGCAGGAATGGCGTTCATTATTCGGCGGTATTCCACTCAACGCGTGGATAATAATCGGAAGCAAAAAAATATTTTTTGCTTCCTATTGCTATGTATACCACGCCACAGAAAATACAGCCAATCAGAAGGCAGGAATGGCGTTCTTTATTCGGCGGTATTCCAAATAACCTTCCCAGCATGCACTACATTTACTTAAAACGTTGCCTTTGAATTTCTGTAGCGTGGTATAAAATAGTTATATAGAGCGGATTTCAGATGACTGTCGTGAGTAATTGGTAATTACTTTGCAATTACTCCTATTTTATTCAGAATTGGTGTAATTACTTTGCGATTGGTGAAAACCGCTCTAATGAATCCCATAGCTCAATTCTTACGGGCGCGTTGATTGGCTAAAAACGAGTGAGATTTAACGTGGAATTCAATGTTGAAAGCTGAATTCCACAAAAACACAGGTTACCCGCCGCAAAGAAAGTTTAAATCTCGAATCATTTCACTAAAATAATATCAAATCTTTGCTATGGGATTAAAAAAACTTAACAAAACTTAAAAAAAACATCACTCGACTCGTGAATTCCACGGTAAATTTACCGTCTAGAATTCTCGTGGCAAAGTGCGGAATTTCCCACGCGTCACTGAAGACTCGTGTGTATACCAGAAAATACAAGAGATGCGTGGGATATTCTGCAGTATAAACATCGACTTTAACCCGCTTCTGATTGGTCTTTTTCTTCTTAAAGTATTGTATAACTGCTTGATTCAAGTTTTCATGTTTAATGGCCGTAGCAGCCATAAGAGCGCGCGCTCCTCTTTAATCAGAAATGCCCAAGCCGTGTTCCATAACTACCAGAATGCAGCGTGCGCTTTGAACACTGTATTCGACAATGTCAAATCAGTACAAAATAATACAATAAAATACGAAACTTTTATTTAAACACGATTTTGGGAGGGTATTTTAACGTTCTTGACTTGCATGTGACGTAACAGGCGGCCATGTAGGTGAAAAAAAGAAAGAAAGTTCAAGGCCCATCACCAACCGGGAGCCTTTGCAGCCCGTTTTCTTTTGTTTTCAAATTGATCCATTGTTTTTCGGGTGCTTTGATTGGCTAAGAGTCCGCAAAGGCTCTCGGTTGGTGATGGGCCTTTCACACCAACATGACCGCTTAGCTTTTGTGATTTTATTCCCAAAGGGATGATTGCAAATCATCAATGAATGATCGTAGCCTGGGTGTCTCGTCGGTAGGTTGTTATATTATACACCAAAGGTTTTTATCACAAGTGAATTCGTTAGAAAAAAAAACATTTTTTTATAAAGCCAAATAAAGAGGTCGTGCTCCTCTTTTTACCTTCGGTTTCAATTCACAGATCTCGCATTCATTGTTCTACTCCCTAGTTACTGTTTTCGTACGTTGGACAAGACAACATGTTTCTTTAAAATAGAGCACCGATAAAAATACCCAGATTGCAGTAAGGTGTTAGAAGTTGCCTCATAATATATATATTATTGATATTTTCATCAGGAAAAGCTAAAGAATTAATGGAAAAATATTCGAGCTTGTTGCTCGACATTTTTAATTTCACAGGGAAAAACTACTCATTGTTTGATGATTAACCAAGTGAAGATGGGAACAGTCTATTCAATTTTAAGTTGAATAGAGTTGCCTATTACTCCATCCCGACGACCGATTGAGACATCATTTCCCTGTGGCACGTATGACGTGGTCACCCTGTGTTAGTGACGTCACGGCCACATGACCATAATCATATTAGTGCTGTATGCTCGAGTTCTTGTCGATGTCAAAGTAAAGGAGTTTGCGGCCAGTCTTTTTAATAGTCTGGGATTCTTATACAACGTTACAGTACGCACGCAATGCATGTTGCGTTACGAAGTCGAAAACGTGGCTAGAAATAAATCAGTTTCTGTTGGCAAAACTTGCGTGTTTTTGGCCTAAAATAAACCCCGACGGATGGTGTCAGAAGTGGCATCAAGCATTTGCACGACTAGACTCTCAAAAGTTCGTCTGTGATGCTCATTGTTTGATGATAATCCACAGCTTGGTTCGCCGTTACATGTTTAACTAAGTTATTTGTTTTTGGCACAACCGATTCAAGTCTACAAAATTCAAGTCTATTCTACAGGAGGGTATCTCCTATAAACTCTTCAGTGTTTTTGTAAATTTGGTACTACAACTACTGATATTATTTTTGTATGGCTATTGGGCTTAAAATATTTCAATAGGTCACTTGGTTAGATTGGAACTATAAGTGAACTATTATTGTAACCATGATTTTGGTTACATGGGCGTATTTTGAAGTACGTCTAAGGCGTGTATCTTTCCCCCTTCTGCAAATAAAAACTTTAAAAAACGCTGATAAAGTTGACGAAGCTGCCCGAGAAAATTTGAGATGTATTCTACGTTTCAAGAGCATTAAAATAAGCATTAGACCGATGCGACTTATCATAGTTAGCAAGTCTTCAAGCCAAGAGTGTTGTCGTGTCGTGTTGTGTCTTGTCGTGTTGTGTCGTATCGCATCGTGTCTTGTCGTGTTGTGTCGTATCGCATCGTGTCGTGTCGTGTCGTGTCGTGTCGTGTCGTGTCGTGTCGTGTCGTGTTGCGTCGCGTCGCGTCGCACCGTGTCGTGTCGTGTTGTATTGTTATGTTAGACATTAGAGCTAGCACCACGTGACATCTAATATCGAGCGCAAATGACAATGGAAACAGTTCTCCACTCTCCAGTTGTCGCGAAAAAGCAGATAATATATAGATTAAGCCACTGGCTAAAAGCGGAGCTCCCGGTCATGTCACGTGATCTTGGTGGTGCACCTCTCTTGCCTCCGAAATAACTTTACCCAAGATTGCTCACCTAGCGATGTTACCCTCTTGAGATATTGGCTTTTCTAGTTTTTATGACGTCATCGATGACGTCATGTCACGTGACCGTGGTGGTGCACCCCCCTTGCTTCCAAAATAACTTTACCCACGTTTGGTCACCTAGCGATGTTGCCTTCTTGAGATATTGACTTTTCTAGTTTTGATGACGTCATGCCGGACGAGCGAACGAACGAACGAACGCACAATAGTCCAGTGACATTGTAGTTCCAGTTGGAACTAATTGCAATATAATTTTTCTCAACGGCATATGAACTAGTTTAGTGAGCTAGTTAACAGAAAAAAGTCCTCAAAAATCCTTTAGCGAAACATGCCGAAAACGAGGAATTGAAATTTGGCCGAAAACCACAGGGTACCCCCGTCACAAAAAGTTATATTTTTTAAATAACCGCTCAAATTCTTGGTATCTTTTGTATTTAGAGATCCATAATTATTTGCAAGCAATGTCTAATAATTCTTATCTGGTTTGATGATTAAAAAAGTTTTTTCGTTGACCGAACTCATTTTCAGAAGAGTCGCGATTGGGCCAATGTAGACCCAAAATCGAGCAATTTTGATTGAGTCCGAAACTACTGGTGACCGAAGTCTAGAAATAAACTATTTTGTTTGTGCTCATGCGACAACTAAAAAGAAACAAACAAACAAATAGTTTTAGCTGGTGGTAGTATATGACGAAGGAAAATAAAGAACGCTAATAAAATACTGCAAGTACTCAAAAATCCCTTCTGGCCAATGCGTTTTGCAGGATTTGAATCGAATTGAGTGAGTGTATGAAATGTGAACTACAACAAATGGTACCGCTAGCAGATAAAACCTTGTTTATCAGAAACTAGAGTTATATTTGCAGATAAAGATCATCATCTTGCATTTCAATGTCTAGATCAGGAGGGGGGCGAATCCCTGTTTTGCACTCAGTGCAGGCTGGGTTACAGCAGTCCGTTCTTTTTACATGTGCATCTATGGGTCCTGCAGTCACTCTTGCACTTACACCTTACCATTTCAAGCAAGGAGAGTCGTGTGCCGGGTTGTCAACTGTGGCCGTATGACGCTGCTGCAGGAGTAGGGGGAAGAATTTCCGGCTGCACGCTTATAATTTTCGTACCTACTTTTCTGCAGAATGTAGCGCACGGAATCGCACGGATCTGCACAAAGTTTCGCCTCAAATCCGAATCCGCAACGTTTGATTTATGAAAACAACTGATAATTAGACAAAGTATTTCACCAAGCAGAAGCAAGATTAAAGCCAACGTTTCAGACATTTAATTCTGTCCTTCATCAGGACGGTTACAAAAACAAGTTACATGTCACGCGTATCAACTATGAGGTGCGCGCGATATGGAAGATGAACGCGCGCGCGTAATTATCATATATAATTAAAGTTCTTCTCGCAGGTTGAGGCCATCAGGGGCCATTGTCTTGCGCTTCTATTTCCAGTAACCCTCAACTGACAACAGATGTTCCGCCTTCGAAACTTTCTTGGTGCATTTTATCATCAGATCTTCTAGGATATGTCCTGCGTTGGTGGGATTGAAATGGGCCGCCACTGCTGATGTCTCAGCATAACTTATGTAATGGTTGATTGTGCTTTCTAAATTGTTGTGCTTTCTAAATTGTTCATGTAGAGGACAGCTGACATACGTACTGCATGCGACACTTAGTACACGATATAAGGTAGATAACATTGCTACTCTTACAGTCCAGCGTGCTGTTGTAACGAGAGCTGACGGAAGTGTCGTTTACGTCTACGAACTTACACCTGCGGTTCCCACAAGTTATATTCAAGTTTATCCCACCACTTTCAGTTCTCTAAGAAGATGGAACTCGGGCTCTCGCTAATATATCTCTCAGGTTAGGTTGGTGTCTGACAGCCACCATAGGGGGTTCTGATACTATTTTCTTCAATCGTTCTGAGACACAAATGATGGGAACGCTTGTTTAAGGATTTTGGGTGCGTTTTGTAGCCGAGGGGGATATGTAAGCACTACAACTACTCTGTTGCTCTTCGTTCCTCGTTGGAGGGTCATCAGAGTGTCTGCTCTGGATTGCAGCGCTTGTTTGTTTGTCTTGTTTGTAGCCTCTCACTGTAAGGTGGGTGGTATAAGCTCTCCTTATCACCTTCGACACGTCTTCTCGGAACTGATTCTTAGTAGACGGAGTGCTAAGGGGTAGGGATACTCGACTTGCAGTGCGCAGGGTGACTGTAAGTCACGAGCAGATATTGTTGTGTGGCAGCGGGTTTCTTACCACAACAAAAACGAAAAAATGCAAACAAAAACAGCACGCGCGAGCAGCCAAAAGATGTTTTCATTGGTTCTTTTAGCGCGCGCACTGATAAAGGCGCGTTCCGTGGTATTTTAAGCATTAGAGCATTAGAGCACAACTTTCCCGTGATGTTGGAAGGGACACGAGAGCGTGGCTCGTGATTTAGAAACTTTTCGAGTTTCTCTCCCAACATCACAAGTGCTCTATTTGCCGATAAAGTCGTAGAAAGCTGTGCTCTCTGATGCGTTTATGATATAGTGGGGAGACCCATTGCTTTATCGGTGTACGAGAGCATAGATTTGGACCAATCAGAGCACGCATTAAATCGTAGCTATATTATAAACTTTTTTTTATAAAATAGCTAAGATTATACGCGCGCTCTGATTGGTTGCGAACTGTCCATCCTCACATTATAAACGCACGGCAGATGCAATGCTATTTTATAAAAGCAATAAAAAGCGGATTTCTGCGGTTTATAATGTGATAAACGCACTTGAGATGCTGCAAAAACACTTGAAAAGTTTGAAATTCACTCGCCTACGGCTTGTGAGTTTCAGACATTTCTCTTGTTTTTGCAGCATCCCTCGTGCGTTTTATCACATAAACCACTGAAATCCGCGTACCATGGATGAAAGCCAATCAGAATTCGAGAAACGCGCGCGTTGTGGTATAAAGAAAAATACAGGGATAGAAGTGTCTAATCTGGAGGCTTACACTTTTCAAAGTCAAAGCCATGATGTCTAAAAAGTTGAAAATAGGCGAAAAAGAAGACTATTTATCATATTAATTGCTTAATACGAGTGATAAACTTGACAATTTGGCTTTTGTTGTGTCGCATCACAATTTCCGCGTGAATTTTGGAAAAACATTAATTGGGTACCCTGTGGTTTTTGACATGAAATAAACAATGCCGCCTCACGGTCACACCCGCCAGTTTTTATGTAAACAACCTCATTTGGAATGTTCTCGATCTAAGCTTCAAAATGGTATATGTCTCTTAAAATCCGCAAGGGGGAGGGTTTCGGTTGCTGGCCCACACGGCACACGGGCCGGAGTACAGTATCGATTTTTCAAATCGTTTTAAATGTCAAAACATATAGAGAATATATTAGAAATTGCCTGTAAATAATTACGGTACTTGAAATGCAAAAATATAACAATAATTGTAGCGTTCTTTTAAATAATAGAATTTATTTTGACGCGGGTACCCTGCGGTTTTCGGCCGAATTTTAATTCCTCGTTTTCGGCATGTTCCGCTAAAGGGATTTTTTAGGACTTTTTTTCTGTTAACTAGCTCACTAAACTGGTTCATATGCCGTTGAGAAAAATTATATTGCAATTAGTTCCAACCGGACCTACAAAATCTCGTAGATTGACCGGACTACAAACCGGAAGTCCATGACAGAATCGTTCGATGCATATACACTTTTCTTTTGTTCCTTTTTCTCCTGCATGGAGCTATGGGGCTCCGCTACGCGGGCGACTTCGGCGCCCGCGGGAGCTCCGCTATAAGCGCAAATGTCAGATAAGTGTATGGGATAAGAAGACTAAATACCCATCTAAACATACCTAGGTCTGTTTAAAGGATTTGACTTTCGCACCCTATATATCATGTTGTGCTCTTGTGAAAACTGATAATATTACTAATATTCGCCTTCCGTTTTTGTTATTTCGAATTATGAAACATGTACACTATGCACATAAGATCTTCCTAATTTTTAAGATCTTCTTAATTTTTAACTTGAGGAACGTTTCTTTCAAAACAATTTCTTTCAATTTGCGGCTCCTATATTTTGGGTTGCAGTGGGATTTTAAGTTTAGAATTCCTACTGCGAGAGATTTAATAGTCTGGCTAGCAATTGTCCAAACAGAGCGTTGTTATAGAAACGTGGTTTGGCGGCATGATTGAACAAGCACAACCAGAACCATATATTATATAAGTGAGTTGAAACGTGTAACAAACATACATTGCTTTAGTGCCAAGCTGCGGAATATTCGCAGAAAAAAACAATTGAACAGTTTTTGAAAATAATGTTGTTGCAAGACTTCAAGATGTTAAATGTTAGCATATTATCACTTACGCACCGTTGCTCTACTTTATTTGAGCGAAAAATGAAATATTACGAAGAGAAAACCTGCTTGGGTTAGCAGTTGCGAGTTCATTTTGACCAAATATGGTCATAAACTGGCCACGAATACTCCACAGCTTGGTTCGCCGTTACATGTTTCAACTAAGTTATATGTTTCTGGCACAACCGATTCAAGTCTACAAAAATAGATCAAATCTGCTTATTGAGAACATACTCTTAAAAGGTATTAACGTATAAATCGTGGAGTTTAGTTTGAAAATTATATTTCTTTGAATTGGAAAGGCAAGTAATTTATAGAAATTCCTTTCACCAACGTAAATTGCAAAACAGTCATAATAGAAGAGACGGCGAATTTTAATTAATTAATATTAATTACAGAAAAATAAATGAAAGACTCTTTATTTCCCTAATAGGCAGTTTATAAGACTTCATTGAATCAATGTGATTATGCACGAGCTAGATGGAAAATGGAAACTGAAAACAAGTAATTTATCAAATACTTTAAGGTTGGGCATAGCTCAACAAATGGAAGCAAATCAGTGTTTGTAGTTTTATTTTTGCAAAATTGTCTGAGAGAATTCCCTCAAGTATATTTCCTCGATTACATTATACATCACAATTCAAAGCGAGAGTTATGAATTCACAGTGGGGAATGTTATTTTAAGGCTGAGCTAATTAGAGAAATGCTGTTAAGTATTTTCTCTGAAGGAATTTGTCATCGGCCGATACCGATCATGATGAAAAAAACTATAGAATGGAATGAGTTACTGCAGTAGTACAGTCTATGATAAAATACCTTTTTGGCACTGAAGTGTACAATCTTTGCCAAAATGCTTGGACTTGTAAAACGGATGCCCATTCTTACTAGCTATTTTAGACCAGCACTACAGAATTTTCGCCCCCCTCCCTTTCAATGTTGATATCAGTGAGATGAATTGTCTCGGCATTTTAAAGCCCGCGATTGAACGTTCAAAATATGTACCAACATTGAGTGGGGGATGGAACAATCCCTAAACCGGCGAGAAAATATAGAGTATATAAAATATAAAAATGGTCCAGACGTTATGGCAAATGTTGTAGGTGTTGTTTGAAACGAGAAACGAAGCGAAAATTTAACCACGAATTTAATCTTCTTATTCCAAAATTATCAGCCAGCGCTTTTTTGTTTAGTTAAATTTGTAGTTCAACTTGATTACTGTGAATTTTTAGCAGGATTCGCCCTTGAACTGACAATTACCGTAACAATGGTATAGTCACAATCGTAGTGACCTCCTGAGAATGATCATGAATTGTTTTATAAGTTCATTCCCATATTCGCAACCCTACAAAAATATCTTATTATATATATTATTGCGAGACAAACGCACTAAGGAAGAAGAACTGAAGTATCGGCCCTTAACAAAATCTGTTTTGTCCCTTCTCTCTTTAGATAAGACAGGTTAATTTAGAGATTCGAGCAATGCTTGGTCAAAAATATTGTTACTAAAAAATTGATACCTATTGCTTTTACTTTGATGGGATTTTGAAGGTTCCCATGAAAGAAATAAGTAGTGGTGTTTCGCGTTTAAATTGCTCGAAGTTCTATAACAACCTGTCCTAACACAATCACGCACAAAAGTGAAACATTGCCCATCCGACCGGTTATGCTTCTTTCAGCTTTCTTTCCGTGGTTTCCGTTTTTATAGATTCCGTTTTATGACCCGTCCTTTTTAGTTCTAGGGAGGCTGTGTCGAATCTGCAGTGACGTAACTTAACCTCTTTCGCTTAGTTTGCTTTCCAGGCAAAGAAAAAGTCATCAATTTTAAAAGGAAAAATCCAACTGTAACGAATGCTCACCATTCATTCCAAGAAATCGATCCCTGACACTGTTCTTGTCTTGTTCCGGCGTAGTGTTAGTTACTAATGGTGTATGGATCTATTCACTATGTCATTATAGCTCTGCACGTATTATACTGGTATCGTTAATAGACTCTGTAACCCCTGCTGATATTAAATAACCTGGGAAGACAGGTGGTCACGATCAAAATAAAAACATTGTGCCGACACCTATTTGTAGAAACAATCACAACTACTTGGTTCGAGTCTCAGTGTATTAAGGTCTCTGTAAAACCCGTGAGGGGTGTCTTCGGAAAAAATTCTCGTCGCGTCGCAATTTATGCTATGATAATCAGCTATATATCATTTTAAAGCAAAAATATTATCTTATGAAGTTGAATTTGAATTTTTTTAAATTTTTATTGTATTTTTAAGACCCCGAAAGTAAAACTACCTTGTTTCGTTGAGAAACCACTAGCGGTTTGTTGCACAATTTCACACTTTGTCGGATTTTAATCTCGGAGAAATGAACTGCAAAAATGTGTCAGCGATTTTTGATATTTTGCATATTAACGAAAATATTAGGTCTCGAAGTTGAAAGTCGCATTTTTTACAGTTTTTGGCCGCAAAATTTATCATAAAATCTTTTTCAAGTACAAAATAAAAATTCCCTCACACAATATTTTAGTTGTGATCATTTTCTAACGACACAAAAAAATTGAGGCCGATATCTTAATCGTGCGGGGTCAGGAGCTTTGCGAAGGTGAAGATTTGACCTAAAATTAAAGTGCTAGAAAAAGCGTGTAAAGTTAATTAAATTACAAAAAATGTGTGGCGGGCAATACAAAAGAATGGGCAATAGAAGCCTAGGAAAACAGTTGACGCGTCATTTGAGGTTTTAGAAATATACTTTAGGACTGTATCAAATGAATTTCGGGAAAAAAGTCATTTTATGAATTTTTACATTTTTACCTTTCACGAGACCTTACGACAGATACGACAGATAAGACTTTATGGAAACCAGGCTTAAGGCCCAGAGCAAATGTCGCACTTCAGTCGACTTCTTCTATCGATCTTTTCCTTTCAACAAAGGATGCCGCTTCATTTTACATTACAATACAAAACTTTCTATTGTTTAAGATTGGCCGTTTTGACACTAGAAGACGAACAAATCGTCTGGACGGACAAATCGTCTGACGATTTATTTGTCTTTTGTGCGTCTAGTGTGAATTTACGGGGTCATGATACAGCTCTCGTAAGATCTAAGCCTATTGGATTGATACCCTCAGTGCAAAACAATACAGGGTCATACAATAGAACGAGGAAACAATGGGATGCTTTGTTCTGCATATCCAATCACACAAGATTTTAGTAGCTGTATCATTCCTGAATTTAGGTCTGACTTTAGTCGATATTCGTCTACACGGACAAATCGTCTATGAAAAATCTGATGAACTGATGAAGCTTGAATGGACACAATAGACAGAACTTTTTGGACTCGTTGGTATTCCCAACTTTCGGGTTCAAACAGAGGCTCCCACTGTATTTATGCGCCGTTGATGCCTATTCAGCGGTAGATTAGAGAATTCGAAACTGGACTGTTAGATGAAGAGATTTAGTTTAAAAATAACAAAAAATTATCAGCATTATTGAATATTACTGAATTTGAAATCAAAATTTTAGTTTTAGAGTAACATTTTAAGTATATTTATTTCTGTAAATATTGAATCGACAAACTCGCATGTAAAGACATGGCCAATAAAGCAGTCGATCAGTGAAGTCTACAACGTGTCAGGTGCAAATGGATTCAGAATCCCTGAAGAATATTTTTTCTTGTCTTTTCTAATCAAGGGAATAATTAGTCAACCAAAAATGCAATTATCAGATTATTTCTCAATCTAAAAAGTGATATTTTGTCTATAGAAATCAATTTCAAAAAGCTTATTTGATTGACTCTATTTTGTAATGTGAATCAGTAACCAATTCCCTTTAAGCGTCTATCTTTTCATCTGGGCCGGTAGAAAGGTATAACAGCGAATTGACCGATCCCGCATTCATTGTTCTACTCGCTAGTTACTGTTGCTACGTCGGACAAACCAAAATGTTACTTTGGCATAGAGCATGGAAAATACACCGATTTCAGGAAAGTGTTAGAACTTTGTTCATAGTATATGGGTTTTATATTTTCGTCACGAAAAGCTGAACAATTCATTAAAAATCTTCGAATTAGGGAAAACTGCCAAGTGTTTGGTGATGAATTAATGCGAAGACGGGATCGGTCTATTCACCGATCCCGCATTCATTGTTATACCCCTAGTTACTGTTGCTACGTCGGACAAGCCAAAATTTTATACTTTGGCATAGAGCGCGGAAAAAACACCGATTGCAGGAAAGTGTTAGAAGTTTGCTCATAGTATATGGGTTTGATATTTTCGTCACGAAAAGCTGAAAAATTCATTAAAAATCTTCGAATTTGGAGTTTGATGCTCGGACATTTTGAAATCCATAGGGAAAACTACCCAATGTTTAGTGATTAATTAATGCGAAGACGGGATCGGTCTATTGGAAAACGAAGCAGGTCTTATTTTTAGAACACTTTTGCGCTTGAATAAACTTCTCTGAACAAAGCATGCGCTACCTGCATCCTAATTGGCGGAGCGGATGTCTGACGTATTAATCTTTGCGTGAAAATTTGAAACTAAAAATAACTTCATCCAGGCTAATTTCCCAATACGCTGTTACACCGTGAAAACATGAAAGATGGACGCTCCTAGCTTATATTGGCTCCTGTTTTAATGTGTCGGTTCTGTGGGTGGTAGGGAAGCAAGTAGCACGAAAAACCCCCGTTCAAAAGCACTGAGGCATTTTCCACGAATCGTCCCAGTCCTATCAGTCAGTCGACCGTGAAACAATAGAATAATTTCAATTTCCATTGTTTCATGGTCGGCTGATACAACTGGGACGACTGATACGACCATATGGAAACTAGCCTTAAAGGGCGCCCGTTCGTATTTGCCGAATAAGCATTTTCCACGAATCGTCTGCGTGAGAAACGTTTCTGATTGGCTAACATGTCCCCGCCATAATAGCGCTGCGCGCGCATTCTTAACTTAGTTCACGAGACTCTGACAAACAATCCCTCTGAAATCCAATTGACCGATCCCTATTTTGACGATAGCTCCGCCCACTCATACCAAACAATAGGAAGTTTTCCCTACGGAATTCAAATGTCCGAGCAACAAACTTGAATATCGAAGATTTTTCAATAATTATTCAGCTTTTCAAGACAAAAATATAAAATCCAAATTGCATGCAACAACTTCTATACACCTCCCTGCAATCGGTGTCTTTTCCGCGCTCTATGCCAAAGATAAAATTTGGCTTGTCCGACGTAGCAACAGTAACAACTAGGGGTATAACAATGAATGCGGGATCGGTGAATTGAGAAGGATGGCGCTCGAAATACGAGCCAGGATAGAAGTACTTACAAGCTCTGCCTGCCATAATGAGTGGAAGTACCGAATTACTAATTCATTTTGCATCGTTCTTTAGGGAGAAATTAGAATGACAGAAACGCATATTTGCTCGTCTGAGTTTTTGATTAGTGTGTGACGTCTTCTGTGCCCACGCTGTTAATACTACCATTCTTCAAGTTTCAAGTTTAATATTTCGCCACATACAATTTATCTTATAATAACAACATTATAATAACAACATTATAATAACAACAAACATAAAAAACCACGTGGGCGGCAACAGGAGTCATTATATAGCCGTGTTTATTCGATCAAAGCGCGCGCTCTGATTGGTTCTATCATGGTCACGTGGTAAAGTACAAACTCAAATGTCGCTCGCGCGGGCTTCAATTAAAAATTGTTGCCCGCGCGTGCGACATCGCCAGAGCGGGAAATTTCGGCGGGAAAGTTTTTTTTGTATTTTTACCGTAAATTTCTTTTTGCTATATAATCACTTAATGACTGAACCCTCGAAAAACATCGAGATTTGAATTGATTTTTTATGCGGTACGTCTCGGGAAACATCGAAATTTTCGGGAAAACAAAACTCGCTGTTTCCCTCGGGAGCAGTCATTAAGTGTATGTTATTTATTACGGTAAAATTTGTGGACAATGTTGTCCACCTCCTATTCAAGAAAATTCACCAATTTTCTTGCGTAAAATCGCCAATCGCAACAGGTGATTTTAAACTGATGGGCAATTCCAGAAAATAAAGGTACCCTCCCCACGGGCGGCACTAGTTTTTGACCCCCCCCCCCCCCATGCATCCATGATTTCTAAAATGGTTTACCCCCCCCCCCCCTCCCCCCCAGGTCACATAAGTTTAGGCGAAGGGGAAGGTATTCAACCCTCAACTAAGATGGGGTCCACAATCCCCAGTCCTCCTCTGGGGGCCATTAACCATCCCCCATGAGAGGTGCCTAATTCGCCATGGGGGTCATGCTCCCCCAGTCCTCCTCAGGGGGTCCAGGTGATCCCCCATGAGATAGGTAATTTGAATCTCTACCCCATGGTTACCATAGCCACAACTTTGAATGACCATTGTTTTAGTCCATGGGGCAAAGTGTGACCTGTATGACATTAATGGGAGCACTTCTTTCCCACAAATACACACCATGTATAAGGTGATTTAGGATTTAGCGTAGATAAATCTGCTTCAACAGGAAATATAAATGGCTGCCAGAGCGAGTGAAAAGTTGATTTGTGTTCGACGAGGCAGCCAAAAGCAACTGAGTGAACAAACATCTAGTGTTGGATTTCACTAGTATATACAAGCTAACCACAACATGTGTTGTGATTGGCCAATTAAATTGACATGATTCCAGCACGTGCCTATCATACTGAACTTTGGATAGGAAAACAAGGGAGGCTTTGTCTTGCTAACAGATCCTAATACTTGGAACGTGACACTAATGATTGTCACATTAACTCTAATTTATGTGCTTATAAATTTGCTGAATTGCCATTTCTGTGGTCGCGTAGCAATGCATACGGTGGTCAAGAAAAGTATCTTGACAAGTAACACCTCCACTATGAAAACTTTATTTCTTTAATTTGATAAAACACGAGATTTTTAGTGAGTTCCCGTTCAAGTGCACCAGTTCAACTTTTGAGAGTTCCACGCACGCGAATATACACTGCTTTTCTTCTTAGACAACGTTTAACCATGGGCTTAGATGTGCTCTAAAAATCGGTCGTGGATTTTTGAAATTTTAAAAAGAATTAATTTTAGAGCCAATTCTGTGTGTCCGGTAGGACTTGAAAAGAAAATCGAATTTCTAAAATCGGGCCACCCGGTTTTCGTTGCAATTTTGCACCCATGTCAATCAATTTTGAACCTCTCATATAAAAACAGGTTGATTTCTATAGCGCAGCCAATATAACACACCCACTACCAATAGACTGGAATACATGTCACTAGACAAACGTTGGGGAGATCGGAGTTATTATCACGTGACAATCGGACCACGCCTATTTCTACTCTCACCCCAGTTTCAGGTTGTACCTCGGGATTGAGTGATTGCCTCCGTGTTACCAAAGTTTGACTAGGAAAAAGGTGGTGAACTTGAGAATTTTACCAGGCGCTATCCGCGACGTAAACTTTTTTCTTACGCGGATAGCATCTCGCTAATATGGTCAATTTTATAAAGTAAAGAGCGCGAGAAAAAAATTCGCCATCAGGAACTTTCTCTGGAGCCTTAGTTGTGTTCGAAATGATATTTTGCGAATTTGCTAAAATTTTTGAAGTTTGCGTCGATGTTCATTATGGAAAATCAAAAGCACTTCCTGGCATCAAATTTGGTAAACAAGTAGTTGTATACCCTGGGATGAATTTTGCTGTAAGAGATTTCGCTAGCTTCTTTCAAAAGCCATAAAATTCATAATAATTAGAAAGCATGTGAAAACATTTTGAATTTGAAAGGTAAAACAAAGTTGCCTGGAATATCTTGAAATTGGCTCGGTGAATTTTCTCTAAACTTCGTAAACGTATAAACAATTACCTAAGGATTAGCGCTTGGTGTGTCATTTTAAAAGTTTAGATCGAATTTCACGTGGAAACGTTTGCTAATTAAAAACAGTGACCCCCTGTTTCGTTGCTATGGAAACTCTGGTGACTATTCTATTCTGCGAACACTAAGCCAACTAACAAACCGCGGTCTGGCTTCCGTCAATCAAAATTTAACAACTCTGGGTGATTTCACGCAGGCTTTGAGAGTTTTTTTGAACTGATAAAGACTAGCGGGCTTCAAAATCAATTTTTTCACCATAAAATGCAAACAAAACTTAGCAAAAAATTAATGTTCCTGTCTTAAAAGGTTTGATTGACGGAAGCCAAAACGCAGTTTGGTGTTCGGAAATGTTAAGTGGGAGTTCGCAGATTATGAAAATGGCAGTAAGAAAAATATTTTTGCATCGACGGACAGAAAACTGTTCAGGAAACAAACTGCGCGGATGCAATGGATTTGGTAGCGATATTCCGAGGTTTAAAAAACATATTCTCTAAATCAAAAGACAAGAAACTCTGGGCTGAAATTGTTGCTTACTTACGCTTAGTACGTGATGTACGAGATCTCCCGTCGCACGCCTTCAGACAACTGCACGCCCATTTCTATCTTCATACCACACTAAGTGAGAATTATCAAAAGCAACATCGCAAACACATCAAGTTCTTTAAAAAAGGGATTATAAAGGGAAAATTCAATGCAGTTGCGATTAATTGCTTGAAGAAATGCCAGTATTATCACTTTAGGCGCCTTAACCTATACTCGGAAGGATCAAAATCGCGAGGATTGACAGCTTAAACGCGTTAAGTGCCTTGAACATAACACTCGAATCTTAAGTCGCGGAGACGAACTTTTAAATGTAGGAACTGTCAAGCATCTCAAGCATCGTTTTGCTGCGATATGGGTAAGATTTCCTATCTTTCAGAAAGATAGAATGAAGGAAAAATGGGTAGAATCATGCAAGGCGCCAAACAGACATCTTGAAATAGGAGTGGCTTCCTCAAACAACACGACCGCTTCCGAAACAAACCATCTGAAAAACTTTCTTTAAAGTAGTTCTGTATATTGGTGTAATATATCAAACAGGATTTCCAGACATCGTGTTTTGCAGAATAAGAGCTATATTAACTACTTACTAACCGAGCGCCAGGGCAGTACGGAAAAATTCCAGACTGAGGGATGAAATTTCTGCTTTACGGACCGAGTCTCTTGGCTCAATCCCGATGGTAATGAAGTTTTTAGAAGTTTTTTTTTCGTTACATCTCCAGTAGAGAAATATTTAGCTTCCTCGACCACAACAATAGTTTTCTCTGTTTGAGTTTTGCTTCGCTTGAATGAACCTGACAGAGCCACACGATCGCGTTTTGTAAAATGGCGGGCATAGATCAAATCGGAAACTTAGAGACCGCGCCTTATGCGTGCATCAAAACGAGGCTTATTATGTAAACCCCGCCAATTTGTACTTGCAAACCTTCTAAAAACGCTTGGTGGAACAGAAAGGGCCTCAAGTTTCGGGTCAATTTCTGCCGAACCGTGAGATATTACATGAAGAGCTTTCAAGAACATACTAAAAGAAGAACAAACTGGTGAAAAAAAGTGTAAAGAAAAACAAGAGTAACGGAATAACTCGAAAAAGACCGCGAACAAAATCTGCTCGGAGATCGTGATAAATGTTTGCCAAGAGAGGAAGTCGAGTAGGCGAAGAGATTTTACTTTAAAAAACTGCGTAAAAAAGCAGGTAGGGATGGAAATCTGAAGGAACAAGGAACAGAAGGTGAGTCAAAGCATGTCATCTCAATGATGTAAAGACTATTAACAGGACGGAATATCAGCAAACTTCTGTTTTACGTACAATATCATGTAAACAACTGGTGGTGGAATGGCACCGAAAAAGAAGGAAACAATCGATGTACTTGTAAAGGTCACGCAAAGAATGTGCACATTGAAACTGGACAAACTGGCGATACCAATGAAGTTCCAGGTGGATAAGCGAAAGCTCGTAGTTCCCGAAAAAGCCCAAAGTAAAGTTTAACCCCAACAGTACTACTTCAAGCTCATTCTCAATTATGTTTTCAGTCGAATTCTTTGATATTTCTTGCTACAGTGGCCCTGCAATCGTACTACAGATTAATATCTCGTATAAGCTCTCGCAAAAAGATGGTTAGCGAGAGTCGCGTCAGCTTGATGCCGACCGTCGGTCCAACCCGAAGAGATTCTGGTCGGTGTTCAAGCTCAGTAGTAGGGAGTCCAGCTTTCCCGAGCAAATGTCCATGGGGAGAAGTGAAGAGGCCGTGACGTCATCAGCACGCTCAGCAACCACGGCCTGATACCATCGCTGCAATGTTCAACGATTATTTTACTTCAGTCTTCAGCCCCGGGGATCGCTTGGCTGCTGAACTGCCACCCGTACAAGGACCAGAATTGATATTCCCCGGCCCCGCCCTTTCCAATGTTAGCTTCTTAACGGACGATGTAGCTGACGCCCTTCTTGCTCTTGACACCAATAAAGCTACCGGCCCTGGCGAATGTATTTTTTACGCCCACTTCAAGATGGCGGCTAACTAGTATACATATTCATTATGATTCACATATTCTCGTTCTATGAGTGAATGAAAAGGAGGATGTTGACCTGCGAACTCTCTCGTAGCTCATGGGTTATGAATAAGTAATTTACACAGGGTTGAGGGTTTGCACCACCATGAATACTTTTTTTCTCAATAACTTGCCTGAAAAATGTCTAAGTGCCATAAAGTGGGCGTAAATAAAAAAATATTTCTTGGCTCTTGACACCAATAAAGCTACCGGCCCTGACGGTATCTCGTGCCGACTGCTCAAGGAGACTGCGTGCCAAGCTTCATGTACCGGCGCCCAACCATGGCGGCCACGCTAACTTTAGCTCTGTCAATATCACTTCAGATATTATGTTCTGGGTTATCATGCCGTCGCTTTAACCATCTAAACGCAGTAGGGAAGTCGCTGCTACCATCACAACTCATAGTTAGCTCCCTACGATTTAAAGCTGAACCTTGTCGTGTCCGTATTACTAACTCGGGCATTTATAAATCCAGGCGAGCTGTCACCAAGATCTGTAAACATGGTTTTCTACCGCTGTTTATTCCTGGTTTCGACCCGCCAATCGACATCACAGTCTTTAAAGATATAAGCATAAACCCTGGTCCTGAGATCTCGACTGGCGATGGAACGAACTCGCTACGTTTTATACATAAGCGTCCTGGGGCGTCTGGATTTAATCGGCCATTCTTGTCCAGCAATTTGTATAATCGCGAAGGCCTTATTCACTCCATCCAATATTCGAGAAGTGAACTACTCGTCCTGCGCCACCAGTCATTGGTTCTTCGGTCTGATAACTGCTATTTTGCTGAACTGAAACAACTTGGAATTTTTCGATACAGAGGAAAAAGAGCAGGGAAAAAGCGAAATAATTTATTTTCAAGCTCTGCTGAAAGGAACCACAGCGATTTGCATACCGTTTCTATGACGACATGTACAGCTTCCCCTGGGAACACCACTCTTCAGGACAATAACAACCATCTATCTGGCCCTGCTAGTATTCCGTCTGTACTCCTGAGCAACATTCGCTCTCTCGCTCCCAAGATCGATGAACTCGCGAGTGTTTCGTCGCTCAATTCTGCTGATATCGTCTGCATAACAGAGACCTGGCTCCACGAAAACATCCCAGATTCCGCTGTCCAGCTCAAGGATTATATTATGTTCCGCAAAGACCGTCAATCTCACGCTGGTGGATTAGCCGCTTATGTACGATGTACTATACCATGCTCAAGGCTCACCGAGCTCGAACTGATCGATTCCATCTCCGAGACCTTGTGGATTCGTCTTAGACCTCGACGATTGCCCAGATCCGTCTCAATGATTCTACTGGCTGTCATATATCATCCTCCTCGGGCAACAGCTAATGACAACGAAATTCTCTACGCTCACGTACAACATACAGTCGACAGTTTTCTGGTATCTCATCCAGACTGCCTTGTTTGCGTGACAGGTGATTTCAATCCCACATCTACCTAATATATCACCTGTAGTATTTCGTCACAGATGCGGTTTATCACAAATTATCAAGGTGCTTACTCGTGACACTGGTACTTTGGACTGGGCTTTAACTAACAAAGCAAAATGCTGGTCTTCTCCTTGTCAACTTCCTAAGATCAGCACAAGTGATCACTTCACGGTCCTCATCAAGCCTACCACACCTGCTATCAAGCCTGCTAAGCGGACTGTGAAATTCCGTGATACTCGGGACAGCGCCATTAGAAGCTTTGGTCGGTGGATGGCTGCTTTTTCGTGGGATCAGTATTACTCCATTCCTTCATGCGAGGGCAAATACGATTATCTCTCCCAAGTATTGTCTGCCGCGATTGAATCCTTCCTACCGCTAAAGTCAAGTCGTGCGCAAGATTCGGATAAACCCTGGGTAACCCCGAGAATTAAGACCTTGATATCCAAAAGACAAAAGGCGTTCTCTAAATACGGGAAAGCCTCTCCTCAGTTTCGCCACTGGCGTAATGAAGTCCAAATCGCAATCAAGTCGTGCAAGCGTACTTATTACTCTTCCAAGGTCAAGTGCCTCAAGGAAACCCGCATAGGAAAGTGGTGGAAAGATGTCAAGAGTTTATCGGGATCAGCGATTGCTCGGGATCAGTGGTACTATCAACTGATCGACGGATCAACCATCACGTCTGTCCAGCACCTATGCGAGAGCATTAATGAATTCTTCGTCGGCCTGACATCCTCATTTTCCCCACTTACATCAAGCTATGTCAAGAGTATTCCTGTGCGCGAGATCCCGGACTGCCTCCTAGTAACCCCTAGAGAAGCTAACTTTGCGCTAAGTGCAATTAAAGTCAAGAAAGCACCAGGCCCAGATGCAATTCCAAATATAATCTGGAAGTTGTTCGCCTTCGAGCTCGCACCGGTGGTGGCCGATTTATACAATGCTTCTCTCCGCGATGGGTTTTTACCATCTTTACTCAAGCGCGCATCAGAATGTCCCATTCCAAAAGTACGACCCCCCACCTCTGTTGAAAACGATATACGGCCCATTGCCTTAACTTGCCAATTAGCTAAGGTAATGGAGGGCTTTACACTCAGTAGAGTATACGGCCCCATCATGCGTGTATTAGACCCCCTCCAGTGGGCAGTTAGTGGAAAGTCGACTACGGACGCCTTGGTGTACTTGCTACATGTGCTGCTTGACAGCCTGGATCGAGGCAATTGTGCTGGTTATCTATTTTTTGGCGACTTTAGAAAAGGATTTGATCTCATTGATCACAACATTCTCCTCGTGAAGCTACAACAGTTCAATCTTCATCCTTCTCTTGTGCGCTGGATAGCTGCCTTCCTTGAAAGTCGTACCCAGTTTGTCAGGATCGCTGGCTTTACTTCCTCCATCCTCCAGTGCAATGGCGGTATACCTCAGGGGACCAAGATGGGTCCAATCCTTTTTGCTGTCATGGTAGATGACCTGGTGAGATCTTGGTCCCTTCGTGCCAAGTTTGTCGATGACTTGTCCATTTTAGAGATCGTCCCAAGGAACTCCCCTCCAGTAATGAATTTTTTAGTTAATGACGTTTATAGTTATGCCAATGATCACAATATGGTATTAAATCCAACCAAATGTAAATGTATGGCTGTTGACTTTCTTGACTATAACAGTTGCAGTTGGAGTCCCATTTTCATCGGGAACTCGGTCGTAGAGCGCGTGCGCACCTTCAAGTTGCTCGGCATCACTATTGCAGACGACCTTAAATGGGACGCCCACTGTGAAGTTATAGTCAAGAAAGCCAACAAACGCCTATATGCTTTACGTCAACTAAAAAAATGTGGAGTGAACGAGCAGGATATTATTGCTGTTTATTGTTCGGTCATAAGATCTGTATTGGAATATGGTTGCGTTGTTTTTAATAACATGCCAAACTATCTGTCACTGTTATTAGAAGGAGTTCAGAAGCGAGCCTTGAACATAATCTTTCCCGGTTCAAGCTATGCGATGGCGCTAGCAAATTCAGGCCTCGATTCTCTCGAGTCCCGTCGCATACAACTATGTGTACGTTATATGTCAAACTTGGATGTAAACCACCCAGTTAGGAGCTTAGCCTGTTCTAGGACTTTGCCAGTCCAACATAGTTATAGCTTGAGGTCTGGCACAACAGCACGCCCACTCAAGATGAGAACAAACAGACTGAAGGATTTTTTGACAACTAAGTATTTATAATTTATGTTCGTCAACTCCCTGTAATTCAGTATTAACTGCGATTGGGTTCAATAAACATACATATAAGCTGCGTCTTCGCTCACAAAGTGCTTTAACTTGTCCCTCCGCCATGGCACCTTGCCGGATGATGGAAGCTCGCTAATATAATTCCCGTGTTTAAAAAGGGTGACATGTTAAGCACGATTCGAGGCCATCGATCTCGTCTTGATCAAGAATATTCAACATGGATTCATCCCTGGCAAGTCAAGTGTCACACAGCTACTGGAAGTCCATGACTACATCGGCTCCTTGTTGGACGGTGGGAAACAGACTGACGTAATTTACATGGACATGTCTAATGCGTTCGGCAAAGTTGATCACGCGTTGCTTATCAACAAGCTACAGACCAGGTTTTTCATCTCGGGAAACTTGCTGTCCTGGTTCCGGTCATATCTTTTGGGGCGTAGGCAACGAGTCACCGTACTTGGCGCCACTTCACCGGACAAGCCAGTCACGTCAGGGGTACCGCAAGGGTCCATTCTGGGCCCGATATTGTTCCTGTTATATGTGAACGACCTCCCTGACGCGGTTAAGAACTCACAGGTCGCCTCGTTCGCTGACGACACGAACTTATTCAAGCGCATCGATTCTACATCTGATGCCGCGCTAATGCAGAGCGACCTCTCGAAGCTGGAACTTTGGTCTGCCTCGGCTGGTTTTGTGTTCAACCAACAAAAGTGCAAGACACAGAGGATAACACGAAAAGTCAGCCCTGTCCAATACCCTTACAAGATTAGTGGCAAATCTTTAGAAGTCACTACCCATGAAAAGGACCTTGGAGTCTAGGTGAGCTCGGACCTCACATGGTCCAAACACACGCCTCACCAGTGCGCAAAGGCCAACAAGCTCTTGGGTTACCTACGGAGGTGTGCGCATGAAGTCACCAACTCAAGCACACGTCGAACTCTATACTTAGCTGTCGTACGGCCAGCACTTGGTTACGCTACCCAAGTCTGGACTCCGCAAACAACTAAACTAATCAAGCGTATTGAGCGCGTTCAGCGACGCGCCACTAAATTTATTCTTAGCCTGCCATTCCTCTGTAGTGAAAGTTATCAGGACAGACTCATGTCTTGCAATCTCTTACCACTGTCTTATTGGCATGAGTACATAGATTTGACTTTTCAAAGCTATTAATGTAATCGCCTGCACGTGTCTCTCCAGCAAGACACACTAGATCTACAGCAAACAGCAATGTAATGAACTTCCGGCCTTAAAAAATGTCGAACTTCTACATACCAGAACTCTTATTTTGTTAGAACGTCTAGAACTTGGAACTGTCTGCCAGCCCAGCTCAGACAAGACACTCTATCGCTCAACCAGTTTAAGTCAATGCTTACTGCTTACTATAAAGACTCAGTTATTTCTGTGTATGACGTGGAAGATACCCGTACATGGAAGCCTGTTTGTCTTAAATGCAACGCTCCGCGCGGTCTAGCCAGCCCCATTACATGCATGCTGCTATTAATGTCGGTGTTTTTTTTTCTTTTTACCGTTTTTCCCTTCTTCTTACCAGGGCCCACAGTAATTGGTGTTAAACTGGTGTCCCCACCAATGTTTGCGTGACTTCATGTATGGGGATCCTCCACGTGAAATATATTCTTGGCGAAGCTAAATAAATAAAACATTAATTAGTTAATTAATTAATTAATTAATTAAGTCCCAATGAAATCGGCTCTTTTCAGTGAGGGGGGGGGGGGTGCGCCTTCAACCCCTGACGACGATCTCCATGGTAACAAAAGGTTAATCCACCTTTAATACACTCAACAAATATAGTACAAGATGGGAAGTGTAAAAGATATATGCAAACCCTCTTCGATTACTGATATAAGGGGACAAATCTTCTAATCTTCTTAGTGCATCGTAAGAATATGAATAAAGTTGATAGAAAGGGCTTAAAAATATTGTTCTCTTCCGGTTATGATAAATTCACTTTTCAGATAATCGTAAAATTTCGTGCACTTAAACATACTGATTTAAAGGGGGTTTTGCGTGTCGGTAAATGGCGAACAAAGTTTTTTCTAATACGGCCGTAGTAGCGCAGTAGACGAAGGATCGAAAAAGTGATTTTTAGCAAACACCTTTTGTACGAGCGTACGCTAGTAACATTGTAGGTTACTTGCCTGGTGTACACAAAAGCAACCAAAATATTAAAAACAACTTTATGGATTTTTTGTATCGCTACCAACACCGAATTCAAGTATTGCGTCTAGATTGAACGGGCTAGTCTAGTCTGGAGGTCTTTGATCCTTGCACTTACCCATGAAAGGAAATGTTGAAGACACATCTAACACTAGCAGAGATTGGAGCAAAAAATCTGTGTTTGCAAAAACGTAACTCGCCGTGTAGACTATATAGCTAAATAGAAGAGTCCCTCAACTTTGCGAGGAAAGGCTCTCTGATTTGTCTTGTTTGTCGATCGACAGCTATACTCCACAAGAACCTATCAATAAAGTAATGAATGTTTCATAGAAACGTGGCGGGGATATGTGTAATCGTTTAAAATCTCAGACGGGGTTGTCGCCAAATATTGTTCGATTTATGACCCCCGGGGGGGGGGGGGGGGGGGGTTGCACTCCCGTATTTTTTGGTCGGGGATGATCCTCTGGAATTTTTAGCTTCACCCCTAAATGATACCAAAAATGACCTGGTAAAAATATTTTTTTAGGGTAAAAATAATTGTTTACCCTATAAGATGCCCATGCAGAGTTCCGTCTTTGATTGAGATGCTGCCTTGGATATTGTCTGATTTATCGTCTTGTCAACAAGTACTCTCTCTCGCTCTCCTTGGAGGTTTGCCGCTGTGCTAGAGCCCTAGTAAAATATACCAGTCTACCTTAAATTTTAAGGCAGATAGGTGACCCCTAAAAGAGACCAAAACCCGTGCTTTTAACCCCTCAAGATACGATGATCATCCCCGGCCAAAATATGGGAGTCCCCCCCCCCCTCCCCCCCGGGATATGACTTCATATACGATGCTGTGTCGTGGTTGACGAAACCATCAATCTCATAGAAATACCCAAATAGATTAAATATAATTAGAAGCTAACTACTGGAACCTTTAAAAAATACCAAAAATGTTGTTTTGAGGTTAATCTTGAATTCCAAAAGCAACCCCAGCAGTGTGGGATTGAATTCATTACAGCTAAAATCGTTGCATCGCGATCAACGTTTTCAAAATTGCCTTTGCTGTTTCACCAGACAAATCTTATGAGCCAATCAGATTATTGCCCTGTTTCGCCTAATGTAGTTGCATGCCTTTCCGTCGCGACGTTGTCTGGTTTTGATTCAGAGGGAAGCCAGTTGACTGCACTAGGCGCGTGAAACAAGGCAAGAGTTTCATTTGCTCCTATGGTTTGATTGGCGGAACAGCAAAGTCAAAAATTCAAGAAAGGAAATTTCATTGGTGTTATTGAAAACGTGGGTCGCGATGCAACAAAAAAAAGTTCAATTGTTATTGTAGATGGCTTCGAGAGGCGTGATTATTTCGAATGAAAGCAATTTCAAAGGAGTGGCTGACATAAAGCCTCTTTAAAATGTTCTTAATATTGTAACATAATATTATCACACTTTGCACGAAAATGGCGTCGGCACACCTTAAGGCGTGCCTGTTATTGAATAAATTTCTTTATTCGCTTTTCACTCACTTCCTACTAGTAAGAATCGGGAGTAAGAATCCCCAGCCATCTTATCCCATAGTGCAGTCCCCAACAACAATTTCTACGCGATATTTGGCAAAATAAAACACCAAAGAATACCCCTTTTTTATTTTACCTCATTTTCTTTGCACAGACAGAATCGCTGATTTCAACGGATTTAATAATACGACGGTGAAGATATACCACAGGCTTCAACGTGCTGACTCGACCGCAAAATCTCTCTGAGATTTCCAAGAGTTTTCAGATAATGATTAATCTCCTTTAGTCGTGCATTAACCATCTTAATGGCGTAGACTGAGATTTTCTATCTAGAAAAGCCATCCTGCAGGGTTTATCATTGGGGACATCAATGACAATTTACTTACACTTATTAGAGCCAATTAACCGTATACCGTGACCAGCAATAAATACGTTGATTGAAATGGAGCGGGAGAAATGCTCCATTGGTAATATCGAAATACATCCATAGCGCTTCTGATTGACTGAATGTTTCCCGCCATTTTTGGCGAGTGCGTGACAACACAGGAAGACCGTGGCACAAATAAACCGCTAAGATGTTTAACACCTTTTATTATATAAACCTCAGTGTTTTACAGGGATTTCTGCCACTGAGAAAAACCACATATTTTCACATGTGAAAATACGATATTTTTACGCTGCGCTCACTCGTTCCATATCAATTGAACACTCGAAGATAAATTCCATATCTCTGCGCGCCCATGTATTATTCTCTATTTCCGTCATAAATTGACAGGTTATTTCCCTGTTACTATAGCATTATTCTACCAGTTACATTTGGCCATGGAAAGTGTAAAAAATACACTCTCAGGGGTGGGGTAGGAAGGTGTAACGGCGAACTGAAGTGAAGCAGGTCTGAAGGCATTTTTATAAAAGAAAGGGTTTGCCGCTTAACAAACTTCGTTCTAAACAAGGCATTCTAATTGCAAGCTACCTACATTCTAATAGGCTTCCTCGGCTTGGGCGTAGCGCTTTCCAATTTCAGATCACGTGGCCATGGCATTCCCATTGAGTATTCTTTTTTTGTTTTTCTGCTACGCACCAAATGATATATGAATATGGAAGCAACCCAAACAAAGAAAGACTATTCAAATTAACGCCACGTGATCTGAAATGGGACAACTGTACGCCCAAGCGAAGAGAGAGGTCTATTGGCAGAGCGAATGGGTGGCGTAGGCTTTGCAAAAAAAATTGAAACTAAAAATAACTTTACAGTGGATGATAAATTGAACAAAACAAGAAAATTTGAACTTGATATCTTAAAAAAATTGCTGAGCAAATGAGCCGTTTGCCAATGCACCCAGTTGATTAAAAATGACATGGCGGAGCTTTTCTGTAAGTTACAAACCCATGTATTATAAGAATCGTAAACAAACGCGTAAACAAAAGTACAAACAACACAGTGATGTGGCAGTAAAAGCATTTCCACGAAATTACGTCACAGATAACACAACGAAGAGTAAAAGCTATCATACTTACTTGAGTGCAATTATAAAATTCAAGACCTTCGCATGTTGCTGTTAAAAGTATCAAAACAAGAAGAAAGCGTGCGTATTCCCTTAGGGCCTTGCAACTCAAACAGACTTTCTGTTTCTGCTTGGCTACGAGCCATCCGCTAATTTGCCTTATAAAATTCCCTTAACTGCAGTTGTAGCTGTTGCCTTTGACCAAGTTAGTTAAAAACTGGACATGGCTTTACTTATGCCATTGAGCCTATTTATTACTTACCTGAGAGAACGACGCACTTTTGCTTGGAATAAGTTCTTCTAATGACGAACAAACGTAGTCATGAGTCTCAGTATAAAGTGCCCTTAATACAAATCATTTGTGATACATCTAGGCTATCAGGTTCAAGAGGGAACTGTTTGAACTTTTAATGGCCCCTAATTAAATATCTCAACATAAAACACGTTTAAATGTAAACTAATGGTTTTGTGACAAACAGCTCGGAGCACGACTAGCTGTTTTGCTATTCAACGCGAGATTTAAGCCTTCACAGCAGCAACATTAGATCTAAAAATAATTCTCTGCGACAAAAGACAGTCTGAATTCAGAGACCAGAAGGGCGGACCTGTTTACAGAATACAGCGCGACGTTTAGGACTCGGTTTACAGCTTTCGCGTATTCCTCGTACTTAAAATAAAAACGTAATACCCCCACCCCCCTAAAAAGTCGCGATGAATTTGACCCTAAAAATACCTTCTTGATCATTAAAAAGTACCATTATCTGCGTTGGTACTATAATAGTGTCATTTTCGCGCTATTTGAAGTAACTGATCTAAAAAAAACGTGTTCCCACTCTACGTTTTGTTCTACCCCTACCCTTGTCTGCCATTTCTATCTGTAAACCGTAAAATATTCCCGAGTCCCAATTCAACTCCCAAAAATACGACGAGCACCCTTATTATGTCAATATGGAAAGAGCCGCTATTGTTGAAAGAATCTGTGAAAGTCAGAATGTATGAAGACGATATCCCAGAGCCAAAGGGCTGAAAAACCCTACCCTGTACAGCCGCAGATACCCGTATAGTAAACATAATGGGAGCATCCGGCCTTCCTCCAAAAACGCGCAAAATAAATGCCAACAGTTTCATTGTTTACATTCATAAATTTCCCGTACTCATTCCCCGTGAAAAAAAAAATTGTCCGTCCCTAAATTTAGAACCGATATCTTTAAATATCAGGATTAAACGTCAAAGTGCGAACAGGTTATCGGAGTTTAAAAGCGTTCTTAGCTTATCAGTTATCGTAGGCGGGTTTAGCCAAATCGAACAACGACTGAATGTTAATAGACGTAGGATCGTCTAGTCACTGACGCGAAACAACCTTGACTATCAAGACAACATTTCGTCTTAGAGATCGAGTAAGCTTCCTGTGGTGTTTTATCTACCTTGTTTCCAGAAGGCCCATCAGCAACCGAGAAAGCCTTTGCGCCCCGTTTCTTTTGTCTTCGCAGATTTATCCTTTGTTTTTCGGTTGCTCTGATTGGCTAATAGATCGCAAAGGCTCTCGGTTGATGATGACCCTTTAACCGTAAAATCCACAGCGGAAAATGCACATATCTCAAGATAGTTCCCTTGAAAAAGTGTCGACTTTCTTCAACTTCCTTATAAGGAAATATCTGCATACCATATTTGGAATCCCAGTACGTTTTTCACTATTTTTACTGGCCTAGAAAGCTTAAAACTCAACCAGAACTCAGATACACTATGTGCATTTTCCACTGTGTTTTTCACGGTCAAGAACCTGGAAACAAGGTGGACAAGACACCACAGGAAGTCCGTTCGATCACAAAAAAGACGACACCGTTATCTTGATATGTCCATCTTTCTGCGAGTGAATTTGAGACGTTCTGGTTGAGTTTTAAGCATTGTAGGTCAATGAAAATAGTAAAAAAGGTTACTAGTACTCCAAATATGGTATGCAAATATTTCCTTATTAAGTTGAAGTATAACGTACTGGTCGGACGCATCGAAAAGTCGAGTCTAAAATTTCTGGAAATCGATCAAAAGTTCATTGTTGCAAAGACACCTATCATTTATAACTGTTATGCACGTGCAAGCACTGAATTCTTGTTGTTCTCTGCTATTGTTGTTCTAAATATACGCAGCGGCATAGAACAAGAGTAAATTGATCAGATGACGTCATCAAAATCCTAACTTTGAAACTATGGCATCTGTTATAGGAGGCAGAGTGGTCGAGTGGTCAGAGCGTCGGCCTCGTAATCCGGTGACCCGAGTTCGAGACCCCGCTCTGACTCCTCGACCATTCTTTGTACATAGCTGACTTGGTTTGCCTCCCGGCCAGTTAGGTTTCTTAAATGTGTTGTCTATGTATAATACTCGGAGAAATTAGCTGTAATGGCTGTACATCAACTGTTACAAGCTATTCCCAAATTCGAGTTAAAACAAAGTTTGTTTGTTTGTTTTGTGAAACTGTGCTTTTCAGACCAGTTACAGTTCCCCAATAGGAGTCTTCGCACCAAATTTAATCGGATTCCCGTTTTTAACTCCTGATATATCGGTGCTGCAATTTCTGTCACGCGACACTAGTCACGCTTCCTTAGTCACATTTCCAGCATTCGATCAAAGCAAACATGCTAAATAAGTGCAAATTAAACACATTTTGGACAGTGCTAGCTCATATTGTGGCCTTAAGGCACATTTGGTAATTTGGCCGCCATGTTGGAGTCCTTCCGAGGGACTCCAACATGGCGGCGCCATACATTTCACAGTAAACAGCTTGCACATTCGTTCGCTTATATCTCGCTTGCAATATAAGATACCATTCTAAAACTTGGCAAATCTATTGAAGATATAGTTCTCTTTCAGAATATTGGCTTTTTGTTCGACATAACTCGCTAATATATAGATTTAGCCACTGGCTAAAAGCGGAGCTCCTGGTTATAAAATTTTCTGTGTGAATGAATGGTTTACATGGTTGCTTTAGAGTCTTCCCTTCACGAGATATTAATTTTTCAAGCATAGATGACGTATGACGTCATATCACGTGACCACTTCATTTCGCTCATCTAGTGACCTAGAAAAGTTTTGTTGTCTTAGAGACTTCCCTTCACGAGATATTGATTTTTCAAGCATAGATGACGTCATCGATGACGTCATATCACGTGACCACTTCATTTCGCTCATCTAGTGACCTAGACTACACTACCAAAGTTTGGTTGTTTGAGAGTCTTCCCTTCACGAGATATTAATTTTTCAAGCATAGATGACGTATGACGTCATATCACGTGACCATCTCATTTCGCTCATCTGGTGGCCTAGACTACACTACCCAAGTTTTGTTGTCTTAGAGACTTCCCTTCACGAGATATTGATTTTTCAAGCATAGATGACGTCATCGATGACGTCATATCACGTGGCCACCTCATTTCGCTCATCTGGTGGCCTAGACTACACTACCCAACTTTGGTTGTCTTAGAGTCTTCCCTTCACGAGATATTGATTTTTCAAGCAAAGATGACGTCATCGATGACGTCATATCACGTGACCACCTCATTTCGCTCATCTGGTGGCCTAGACTACACTACACTACTGGTTGTTTTAGAGTCTTCCCTTCACGAGATATTGATTTTGCAAGCATAGATGACGTCATCGATGACGTCACATCACGTGTCCGTGTTACAGCACCCCCCTTATGGCATAGACAAAATATCCCAAGTATGGTTGTCTTAGCATGTTCCCCTTGAGGAGATATAATTTTTTTCTTTGCATACCACAGGGTTCCCACGGGTAATAGACTGTGCTAGCGTTCCGTCTAGGCCAGACTTATGCCGATGTGTGTATAGTTAGTGTTCATTCTCACTTATTATATTTCCCATGTGTACACGGACGGACGGACGGACGGACGGAGGAGGGACGGACGGAGGACGGACGGACGGAGAACGGACGGACGGAGGACGGACGGACGGACGGACGGACGGACGGACGGACGGACGGACGGACGGACGACGGACGGACGGACGGACGGACGGACGGACGGACGGACGGACGGACGGACGGACGGACGGACGGACGGACGGACGGACGGACGGACGGACGGACGGACGGACGGACGGACGGACGGACGGACGGACGGACGGACGGACGGACGGACGGCGTACGCTATAGGTTTAATACCAGAAAAATAAAGAAAAAATCATATCTCCCGAAGGTAGCTTCTATAGAAGCCAAACTTGGACAAAGTTTCAAAGACCATAAGAGGAACTCTACACCAAAGTCACGTGCCCTTACGTCATCAATGACGTCATCAAAATGATCCATAATGCCCGTGACGTTCAAAAAACAACTCGATAGTATACTATACGTTTTTCCCTTAGGTATGGTGCTCCGCTTGCGCGGGCCTTCGGCCCGCGCAGGAGCTCCGCTATGACATAATTATACTAATCAATACGGTTGTTTAAAAAGAGACTCACTTGCCGCCATTCTGTTGGCTTAGTAAAAAAAATGGGGAGTTTGTAGTATCAAACTCATACAATAATAGCTGCTGCTACTATTTTTGAAAGAAACTATAAGGAAGCCCTTTTAGGTTACGTCACCTCAGCCCCATTTTCTTTAGCAATTTGAATAGGGTCTTTCCGCCATTTTGCTTCTGCTCTATATTTGGAATGTGATACCCAACGAGACATCTCAGTTCCTGTAAGGCATGGCTCTCGAAAATCACCGACCCAAAAAACTAAGGGGTGGTCTATCTTCATCAGTTTTAACAATTTCAAGATTAGACATCGTTCAGCTTGTAAGTGGCCAAGAAATAAGTATGTTTTGAGTATTGTCTCCATGACAACGAGGAATGTGACCTTTGAACTCTGTGTTTCAATCATTTTCCAAAAACCGCCTCTGAAAACGTAGAAAGACTGGAGTTCCTAAATATGTTTCAATGTAAGGTAATTAAAGTCGGAGCAGGTATTACCGATCCAACTGGAAATCGTGACTTTTTCAACGGAAACCATATTTAAGGGGATTTTGAAATTTGATACCTTCCAATAGCTTTGGCATCTAAATTGGTGTACATGATTTCCAGTTGGATTTGTAACACTTGCTCTTAGTTGAATAGGTTTTCGTTTAGACATGCTTGGAAAATCTAGCTTTTCCCCGTTTTCAGAGACGGTTTTTGAAAATCTTATAACACAGAGTTCAAAGGTCGCATTCCATGTTGCCATGGAGACAACACTCAAATCTAGCTATTCCTTGGTGCCCCATAACATGAGTAAAGTTTAGTAATGAAATTGTGAAATGTACTCAAGATAGACCTCCCCTCAGGTTTTGGGCCACCACCTTTGAGAGCCATGCCTTACAGGAGCTGAGATCCATATCTTGAAGATACCTCTGAGCAGTTAGCACCCAAGGTGAAGAAAGTACTTTTTTAATATCTTTTTAGCAAGATTTTTCATTCTGTGTTTGATTTGAAATGGCAAATGTATCACAAATTGCCATTTTGTTGTAAAAATTCAATAGGAAATAGCGGAAATGCGAAGAAGTTGCTCATAGTTGAAAAAGTTGCTCAGAATTGAAAAAGTTGCTCAAAATTGAAAAAGTTGCTTAAAAGTTGCCGAGCAGAATCTGTCTGTGCCTATTGCAGGCGGTACTGAGTGTTTTTATCGCCGAAAACCCGGTCCGTTCGATGATCGGGCGCCATCTTGGAATTTTGAGGCGCGCGGTCCCGGGGGCGACATCAGTGCTCGCATGTTCATATCGATTGTAAATGAGAGGCATCTGTAAAGCTACTCATTAAACGAATTTGATTCGCTAGAAATACAAAAGCTTTAGTATTAGCGGTAATACCGTTCTAAAAATAACTAGGTCTGTCGAAATCTAGACTGCTTGCAGTTCCTTCTTTGGCGAACGTCCGCGAAAATGAGGGCGTGAAAAAACGAGCGCCGATGGCCACGAGCCAGAGCCTCGCGCCTTTTCGGCACTTCACGTCATTATGGCTTTTCACGTGCTCGCCATTAGTTTTACGCACACGTTTTGACGGACGTTCGCAGGGACTGCAAGCAGTCATGGCAAAACAAGAAAGCACTTCCCCTATTTATGAGCTCCCTGATGCCAATCTAAATATAACTACATTGTAGGTCTGCCAAAACGCCTTATCGAGAATATATATTAGAAGAACGACCCTGTTTATGAGCCCCTGATAATTTGTTTTCCTTGAGGGCACGGTAATTATTGTCAGTGCATTTTGATTGGTTCATAGAGCTACTTGCGCGGACTGGATTTTTCTCACTCTGAACACGTGGGGAGGGAAGCGTTGCGTGACCGTCACAAAGAACGGGCTGCGAGGGAGACTACATGGTTTGCTGATCAAGAAAATGCTGTCATTTTTATACAAATCCGCACGGGCTGCCTGTGGTGCTCAAATCTCGTCTCAGGCACCTCGGCCGGGAACAAAAACAAAATGGCGACCAAGAGAAGGATGTTTCTCGAGTATCTGCAAGCTTTGGTGACTGATTTTCCTGCTTTTTTCGCTAAGATATGACTGAAAGAATATTTACAGACCTTCCAAGTAAGGTAAGGGGGAATTTCCTAACAAGGACGTTTGCAACGTCGACAATTCGACAGTTTTTTTGGCGAAATTTTCTTGATAATAAAAAAATATATTTTCCGGCTTTAGGTCAGTCCATATGGTGGTGTTCGATGACACTCGTTGGGCACTTGCGCATCGATATTTATTTATAGCTCTGTCGGGAAAATTAGAACTCAAACATTTGAGCCGCAGATTCCATTTCAGATAAAGAAATAATGTTTTCGTCTTTCGTCTGACATTAATCTATTTTGGACGTTGCAAGTAAAAATAATCTCTAGATATTAGGTTCAGTATAACCAATCAATTAAATTTACAATATCACCGACGTACAGGTGATAATAAACGTTAAAATGCAGTGACGTATTTTTAAATAAGACGGATTGAAATGATTAAAAAAAAAGATTAAAATTGAAAATCTTAAATCTGTATATCTGGAATATTGACAAGTTTTTCGGAGTATAATTTGTTCTCTGTGCACAGGATCATAAAATACTGTCCAGGGACCGTCTGATCTATGCTGAAGAAAGTAGGCAGCACCCTAGAGTCTAGGGCTAACGTATTTTTTGTTGTCGTAACACAGTATCAGTAACACAGTTGCTCCTCAGCCTGTGAGGAAAAGCGCTTACAGCTGTTTCAGGTAACACGCGACCAAGCGCGTTCAAAACACTTTTTGGCAGTTGGGTTTGGTGCACTGAATTGGCTTCTGTCGCGACATGTCTCGCAAGGGAAGCCAAACAAATGCACTGGGCAGAGATTTGATTGGCCTACACTGATTGCACTGATTGACAGCACAAAAAAAAAAAAACTCCATGAATCTGACAACGGCGAAGTCGCGTGTTACCTGAAACAGCTGTAATCTATTTAAGATAATTGAGATGTTTGACGATGTAACGAATAACAAGCAAGGGAACCATAAAAGATCGATACTTTTCAACAAAAAACAACAAACACTTTGCTTATAATGTGACCATTAAAATCAACTGAGCTGGCATGCACAAACAATTATTAGTGCTATAGAGCGATTTTCATATGACTGTAGTATAACCAATCGCAAATAATTACACCAATTCTGAATAAAACCTATAGGAGTCATTACAAAGTTTGCGAATTACTCACGACAGTCATCTAAATCCGCTCTAATAGCAGTTGTCATCTTACCTTAAAAAATGGCAGTGTAAATATCCTTCGTTCTAGCGCGGAACTGTAGAGCTCTATATTTAAGGTTTTAAAGGCAAGGCTGGCAAAGCTCTGCTTCTAAAAATGACTTTGCTAATCTGCATCAATATCAACACTTACGACCAGCACTCTTATCTTTGCGCGCATAATTTCATTACCCCCTAGTTACGACATGGTTCTTGTATTGCGATAAAAACAGCGAGTAACAATATAGCAGAGAAAGCGCCGGATTTGATCAAGATTTGCTGATTACAAAGCATCATTTTGCCTTCGGTTAATTCGAAGATGAATACACGGCGAAGATTAAAAAGCAGCTATCACTAGGGTATTGATCAAGCAATAATGCTCTATTCGAAACGGTGAATTATCCGCGCCAGAATTATGCGACGATATTAATCGTTTACCAAAGTTCCGGGAGATCTATGCGAAACAGCTATCGCGACTACACAATAAATTAGGGACTGTTCGTTAATTACGTCGCAGGGGGGGCTGGTGGTTTTTTCTGCTCGTAGGTTTTGTGAAAACTTACCCCCTACAAAAAAAGTAGTTTCAATTTCTACCCCCTTCGAAAAACGGCTGTTTGAAATTTTACCCCCCTCCCCCTGCACGCTAATTGACTAAGCTACAATGTAAGCATCAAAATGACGTCTAAACTAAGTACGATTGTTGAAGAGGATGTACCGGTAGAACAAGCTGTAACTGGCAAGAAAAGAGAGGAGAAGTTCGACAGAAACCTTTAGTAGGAAAGCTTTAGTTGGCTTAGGACACTTCGGATTTATACAGGGCTCTGCGTTTCGCGCAATTGCACTCAATCTCAGTCCTATAATAGTCTGTTGAAAATTTGCATGACACTGAAATGCACCCCCCAAAAGTTTTGCGTGTTCTAAAAATTTACCCCCCAATTTTTCATATCAAGATAGTTCCCTTGAAAAAGTGTCGACTTTCTTCAACTTCCTTATAAGGAAATATCTGCAAACTATATTTGTTTTTTCACTATTTTTATTGACCTAGAAAGCTTAGAACTCAACCAGAACTCAGATACACTTGAGAAAAGATATTATGTACATGTTCCACTGTGTTTTTCACGGTCAATGAACCTGTAAACAAGGTCAACAAGACACCACAGGAAGCCCGCTCGATCACTAAAAAGGCGACACTGTTATCTTGATATGCAACGTTCTGCAAAATTTACCCCCCCCCCCCCCCCTATAAAACCACCAGCCCCCCCTGCGACGTAATTAACGAACAGTCCCTTAGTACTTGGCTATTGAGGAACTTATTATAAAAACACAGACAAGTAATGGTCTTCTTGCAGACATAGTAAGAGAGTCGCGCCCGTTCCAATCGAAAAAAAAATAGAAAGTTTTCTTTTTATAAAGTACTAATGAAGCGGCATCCTTTGAAAAAGGAAAAGTTCGACGGAACAAGTTCGACGTTTGCCGCAGGCCTAAGACTATTATTGAACTATCAGTCGCCAAAGCAATATGAGTATGGGCGAATACTTTTTTAGACAAAAACACCTGTTTTTATTGCTGTTTTTTTTTTCGTGATCATCATAAAACATCATAAAACGCGTATTCCAAATGGTTGCAATGTACAGTGACTAAAAGCGAAAATTCTCAACCAATCATCGCGTGGTGCGGAATTTTTTATAGTCACTTAAAATAATTATACTAAAACAGTTTATGTTCTATATTGCTCATAAAAACTGATCCCGAAGCAAATATTTTATGAAAAATATCAAATTATCAAGAACGGAAATCATCAAAAGATCTGAACGCCCACATTATTTCTTCAGAAAGCTGTATCACATCACTGACCTGGGCTGGATCCTCTGAGCTACATTAGAGGGGCAGCCAGTAACATGTTACAGCTAAAATCGTTGCATCGCGACCCGCGTTTTCAAAGCATCGATTTGTTTTTGGCTTTGCTGTTCCGCCAGTCAAATCTTTTGAGCCAATCAGATTCTTGCCCTGTTTCACCTAGTGCAGTCGCCTGGCTTTCCGTCGCGACGTTGTTTGGTTTTATCAGAGGGAAGCCAGTTGACTGCACTAGGCGAAACAGGGCAAGAGTTTCATTCGCTCAGAAAGTTTGATTGACGGAATAGCAAAGTCATAAATCAAAACAATTTGATGTTTTTTTTTTAAATGGGCCGCGATGCAAGTATGTCAGTCTTGCGTTTTCTACGCGTTCCCATTGGTTGATGTCTTGAGCCTTTGTTTGGTCAGCCAATCAGAATGCGAAGAAAAAACAAAACATACGTTCCTATTGGTTGATGCCTTGAGTCTTTGTTTAGTCAGCCAATCAGAATGCGAAGAGAAAACAAAACACGTTCCTATTGGTTGATGTCTTGAGCCTTTGTTTGGTCAGCCAATCAGAATGCGAAGAAAAAACAAAACATACGTTCCTATTGGTTGATGCCTTGAGTCTTTGTTTAGTTAGCCAATCAGAATGCGAAGAGAAAACAAAACACGTTCCTATTGGTTGATGTCTTGAGTCTTTGTTTAGTCAGCCAATCAGAATGCGAGGAAAAAAAAATAAGCACACGTTCTTATTGGTTGATGTCTTGAGTTTTGGTTTAGTCAGCCAATCAGAATGCGAAGAAAAAACAAAACACACGTTCCTATTGGTTGATGTCTTGAGTCTTTGTTTGGTCAGCTAATCAGAATGCGAGGAAAAAATAAGACGAATAAGATTAACAAACACGGTGTCTCTTGTCTCTGCATTTAATATATAGATTTAGCCACTGGCTAAAAGCGGAGCTCCCGGTTACATATTTTTATCAAAGGCTGCGTTTACCTATCTTGTTGGGCCTTTGCTAGGGAAAATTATAAGTCCTGCAAAAGATTAATAATGTGACTTGTCGCGACGTCACTTGCTACAGAAACATTCGTGTTCTCCATTGCCATACTTGCAAATTCAGATTTTTTTATGTTGCATTTCAAAGAGCTCCATACCAACATACTCCGGATGTTTTCTCGACTGTACCCAAGTTTGTTCGCCTAGCGATGTTGCCTTCTCGAGATATAGACTTTTCTAGATTTAATAACGTCATCGATGACGTCATGTCACGTGATCTTGGTAGTGCATCCCCCTTGCCTCCAAAATAAGTTTACCCAAGTTTGGTCACCTAGCGATGTTGCCTTCCTGAGATATTCACTTTTCTAGTTTTGATGACGTCATGTCACGTGACCCTGTTTGTGCACCCACCTTGCCTCCAAAATAACTTTACCCAAGTTTGGTCACCTAGCGGTGTTACCTTCTTGAGATATTGACATTTCTAGTTTTGATGACGTCATCGATGACGTCATGTCACGTGACCTTGGTAGTGCACCCCTTGCGTCCAAAATAACTTTACACAAGTTTGGTCACCTAGCAATGTTGCGTTCTCGAGATATAGACTTTTCTAGTTTTGACGACGTCATCGGTGACGTCATGTCACGTGACCTTGGAAGTGAACTCCCCTTGCCTCCAAAATAACTTTACCCAAGTTTGGTCACCTAGCGATGTTGCCTTCTTGAGATATTGACTTTTCTAGTTTTGATGACGTCATCGATGACGTCATGTCACGTGACCTTGGTGGTGCACTCCCCTTACCTCCAAAATAACTTTACCAAAGTTTGGTCACCTAGCGATGTTGCCTTCTTGAGATATTGACTTTTCTACTTTTGATGACGTCATCGATGCCGTCATGTCACGTGACCTTGCTGGTGCGTCCACCTTACCTCCAAAATATTTTTACCCAAGTTTGGTCACCTAGCGATGTTGCCTTCTTGAAATATTGACTTTTCTAGTTTTGATGACGTCATCGATGACGCCATGTCACGTGACCTTGGTGGTACAATCCCCTTGCCTCCAAAATAACTCTACCCAAGTTTGGTCACCTAGCGATGTTACCTTCTTGAGATATTGACTTTTCTAGTTTCGATGACGTCATCGATGACGTCATGTCACGTGACCTTGGTGGAGCAGCCCCCTTACCTCCAAAATAATTTTACCCAAGTTTGGTCACCTAGCGATGTTGCCTTCTTGAGATATTGACTTTTCTTGTTTTGATGACGTCATCGATGACGTCATGTCACGTGACCTTGGTAGTGCACCCCCCTTGCCTCCAGAACAACTTTACCCAAGTTTGGTCACCTATCGATGTTGCCTTTTTGAGATATTGATTTTTCTAGTTTCGATGACGTCATTCCGGACGAACGAACGAACGGACGAACGAACGCACAAACCGGAAGTCCATGACAGAATCGTTCGATGCATATACACTTTTGTTTGTTCCTTTTTCTCCTGCATGTAGCTATGGGGCTCCGCACGCGGGCGCCTTCGGCGCCCGCGGGAGCTCCGCTATTAAGTAATGACTGATAATCACTCTTTATTCACGCTATACAGGTATACATAGCATCATCTTTGTTCTGAACAAAAAATAATTGCATCGAGCTATTGTCGCGGCAAAAAGCCTTTACCATGCACTAAGGATTCACTTCCTGTGAAATGAAAACAAAATAAATAATCTACATAACAAAAATATCTCGCGCAGTCTTGGAAATTTGGAAAAACTTAAGCTCCAGACACAAAACGTAAGGCCAAAAATTGCAAAGCAGCTAGAATATGATCACAGCTTTCTCTGAACTTTTTCATCTCGCAATTTAAGGCTTGCACCCGAGACGAAAATTGTGGTTTAAAGTAAAAATGTATCGCTCACTGTTGTTATGTAGATTTTTTCAACTGTCTTCATTTCACAGTGAATCTTTAGCGCCTATCAACTGCGTTTTGCCGCGGTGTCCCTCGAGCTATGACGTACCATTCTACTCATTTCTACAGTTCTCGTGGCCACGTTGCTTGTTGACGTAGTTCAGTATGGTTCGTCCTACTTCTCCGTCCAGGACGTTAATGAAGTGGTCCAGTATTACGGACTCAGAGCATTTCTTCTTCCTTTCTTCGCGATAGCAGCTTACCCAGGCATCTGCATCTAAGCATACGTCATGGTCATGCTTAAATTTGCCGAGGTATTTATGAACGCAGGCCTTGTGGACAAGCCAGGCACACCAGCTATATTTGTCTTGATCTACGAGAAAGGTGTATCGATAACACCAGTTAAAATATGAGATGAATTGTGAAGTTATGATGAGATGCAAATGCGGCGGCTTTACAGCCCATGTAAGTATTTCTCCCGGCAATACTGCCTCAAGAGAAATACTACCGAATCACCACGGAGCCACAAGAATTAGTTCCTTCGTAATGTACGCCATGAAAATTATCAAGTTTTCTTTGACGGCTGTCTAGACGAGCAATGTTTTGTATATGAGTTTTATTTGCCAAATAAAAACTAGACACGCTAGCTTTTCAACAAGGATACTTGTCAAGAAAAAAATGTCAATTTTGTATCGTTTACACGAGCAAATAAAATGTTTAAGGAAATATTGCTGGCACGTCTACATGGTCAAGTTTCATTGTCAAGTTTCATTGTCGAGGAACAATTGCTCGCAGACGGCGCTTAACGTTTCTGCGATTCTCTGTTATATGCTTTCATGAAGACATTCACTCAAAATCGGTAAAATTATGTTGTTGTCGCCGAATTTAATCAAGATCACTGTTCTTGATATGGCGATGCTATGATTATCAGAAAACCTCAGACTCGTACATTGTGTTACTTATTTTTCATGCGCTTTTGCGTTACTTGAGTTACCGATATTGCGTTACTTGAAAGGCGCGCAAAGGATAATGGGAGGTCGCAGGGAAATTAACGACTCCCCAACTTCTGTGAGTTCGTCCTGACCGTGATACACTGCGCGCCACATCAAAGGGAACAACAAAGCGACTGGTTACAAGTCTGAGAAAACCTTGTGTATTAATGAGCCTGTGTCAGCCTCCATTTTGTCATCCTAGCAACATACCGAGACAGAGAAAGCATCCATTTCCATCGGCTGATTTAGGGAATGTATTGCAATATTTGCGATTGAATTCGATAAATGAATGACAAAACTTCGTTTTTAGAAGACTATTTCAAGATTTCAACACGTAAGTCGTTGTCCGATATCGACTGAAAACAATAACAAAGGAGTGGCTGACTAGGGCTCTTTAATGAGGCCCTTGTGTAATGAGATCCCTACCTTGGATGGAATGAAGGCCCTCAGAGTGTGCTAATTCTGTGATGAAAATAAACGAAACAATTACATACGTATTTATTAGCGTACTAGTACTCTATAAGGTCTCCAAAAGAATACCTTTCAATCCGACCATTTGATCAGATATAAGGGGTCGACCATTTGACTTTTGAGGGGGGAGGAGGGGTGGAACTTTTGTTCCGTGAATTTTTTATTCCTCTGTTATGCAGTGAGCCGTTTTTTTTTTTCGCTGTGCAGGATTGTTTTATTCAAAATCTACTACCTGTCCTCCTTATTATAAGTCATTACAATAATTATATTATGCATGCATGGCATTGTTATGTAAATATACAACCTCTGATTGTCGAAATATAAATATATATACCGTTTCCGGGAAACGTTGTCACCCCAAAGCCTATATATACTGCTACTGTTTGATCTGAATTCAGACAGTTATCGCAAACACAGGTGAAATGATTAAATTTCAGCACATTTCACAACTCCATCACAACAAAACTTCGAGAAGAGTAGCTGAACGTTTCCCACCCTTCCCACCCTCAGAGGCTGCGTTCGGTGTCATTTTTACATATCAAGATAAATGTGCCATTTTTGTCAATGCTTACCCGTGCGTGACGCTGGCTACCTGTGTAGCTATATACGAAGAGCGTTTCTCTCCAAAATCTGCAAGTTTTGACGAACTTTTTGGCAATTTAGGCCGTACGAAATAAGCTAGGAAAACTTCTGTAACTCCAAATATGGTAAGTAGAAACTTCCATATAAGGTAATTTTAGAAAACGACACATTTAAACGAGGACTATCTTGATATGCAGGGCGTCGGTTCTTCGATGCGGAGACGCTATTCAACAACTGGCATCGAAGAACATGACGCCCAAACCCGTAACGCTCCGCAGTCGCGTTACCGCGAACCGGAGTATTCATCCCCATACCTCATTACAATAACAATGGCACTAGCGATAATATAAACCTACCTGACTTACTGACGATTCTTTCCAAGTTTCCAAAATGGATCTGCTGATCGTGACCCTTACAGACTCCCAGTTTTGTCACAAACAAGGCCTCTTGGTAGAAAAGGAATCTGTAGGCGTCCAGAACCTTGCCTGATGCATCAGGATCACCCGCAAAACAGTTTATAACGTCCTATAGTAGAATTAACACATTTCCAGATAGGTTTCGAGTGTGGAGTCTTTACCACGTTTTACGCACGGGAAGCCCAGCGTTACGAAACATATATAAATTGGTAAGCGTGACTTGAAAGACAGCAAGGCGGATATCTTGTGACGTCAATGTTCACATATTTTAAGCAAAGTGAAAATCAGCAAGCGTAACAGAGCTACAAAAAGAAATGTTCTGAATATCAATAGCGCCTGGTGAATGAAGCGTACTTAGAGAGATAATTACGTTCGTCATTCGAATTTTGAGCGCATTGTGGGAAGTTCTTTTTACAGAAAACATGTGGGCTAATGAGACACTTGCCACCCAAGAAATTCAAGGCTTTTGAGAAAACGTCTTTACTCTTGAAATATTTAATAAAAATGTTCGAGATCAAATAATTACTATTTCCATGAAGGTAATTCCCAAGAAGGTATTAACGTTTTCATAAATTTTTGGAAGCTCTATACGAAGGTTTTTAGAAATGAGTGGGTTGCTGTGTGGCAAAATGCTCCACATTTTTTCCCATGTTCTCTCTAAAATGAACATGCGCCGTTGCAACTGAATGTATAACCTTCAAATGTTCTGAGTAGGTTTCACTTCATGTCCGCTATTGATAATCAGTGCTGATATTTTCGTGATCCTTCAAACATTCTGAATCTAGACCCTGCTTATGCAAATAAGTTCAGACTGTAAACAAAGGATCCTCCTAAAGACAATTTTCCATGCTCTATGTCAGAGAAAGATATTGGCTTGTCCTACGTAAATAAAATGTAAATGTTTGAGACCGACTCCCCAGACTTGCAGCTCGTAAGTTGAATTGCGCTGGGACTCAACGGCGCCACTGGCAGCCAAGCGGTCATAAGCACAGACACTGAGGGTGGTCACTGCCAGAGGGCTTATTTCGTCCCAAGTGGTTCTTTAAACGGAATGACGTAATAAAGTGGTCAAAATGTTGTGGACTCACGAGGCGTAACCGATACGCAGTTTTATACCACAACAAAAAGGCAAAAATAAATACAAAAACAGCGCGCGCTCGGCCAAACAGTGTTTTCGTTGGTTCTTTTTAGCGCGCGCGCTGGTGATGGCGCGTTCCGTGGTATGTACTTTTATGTACCCATGGCTGAGAGCCAATCAGAATTCGAGAAACGCGCGCGCGCGTTGTGGTATAAATAGTCTTATCTGTCGTATTTGTCGTATCAGTCGACCGTGAAACGATGGAAATTGGAATTTGTCTATTGTTTCACGGTCGACTGATACGACAGATAAGACTATATGGAACCAGGCTTAAACAGTAGCTAGGGAAGTAGAACAATGAATGTTGGCTCTCACCTGCAACCGTTCACAGTGCCTTTCTTCGTCAGCGCCTTTCGTGTTGATCACATGAATGTACTCTCGCAGGCATTTTCCAGGCAAGCCTTTGTCACTATCTTCGCCATGGACGGCGTAAGCGCAGGCCATTAGTGCCAACGCGACATACTTCATGAAAAACATCCTAGAAACAAATCGGATAAAACAGAGGTAAAAATGAACTCAGACTAATTAAAGAGCCTGTGTCAGCTGCCATTTTGACAGCATAGCAACATACAAATCCGGAGAAAGCTTAGAGAATATAGAGCAATTTTCTCGGCAGTAACAATGGAGTGGCTGCCAGTTTAATATCATTTTTTGGAATAGTACTTTTGCTATTGGCATATGCTTATCTGTTTAATGGAGGTAGATATCCAGACACGTGCCATTTGATGGGAATAAAATATCATTAAGGGTCATGTGACCTTTAAGGGGCTGTGTCATGGTTATTTGAATAAATTCGTAAATGTCGCTGTAAATTTGTATCTCCAAATCACTCATACCACTTGATACTAGCCTAAAAATCAATGTAGGTAAGTTTTATCGGCAAGACTGTCGCTTTTGATACAAATTTTGAAAACTCAGTGTTGCAATCCGTTTCCATCCTCTCTGTAATAGGTCCATGAAGCTTACAATAATGATTGCTTTGTAGATAAAGGGCTATTTAACAAACACAGAGTAGTATTTTGGCTGTCCATCAGTTTATAATTGGATGTTTTTACATCACTAAAAGTGTGCTCCTTTAAAATGGATGCTTTATAACTATGGCAACGTTTCACGAGATCACGTGATGCTGGACACGATATTAAAGGTCGGCAGAAAAGCCGATTTGTATAGTGATTCCCGATATGTCAATAATTCAGGGTAACATCTCCATTAAATGTTCCCCATTTTCACTTTAACCACAAAAAAGCAAAATTAGAATCGAGCCCCTTTAATTTGTTGCCATAGCAATAAATGCTGTCACAACGGCTGGCACAAATAAGTTAACTGCCAAGTTAGGTTGTCTCAGCTATTTGCCAAAATGATTTTGACCTGAGTGGGTTGATTATGTCTCGGTTTCAAACAAAAGCACAGAAGCAAGGTTGGACAACAACTTTTTTGAGAACCGTAAAAGTAACTGTTCAAAGTTGCCGGCAGCTAAGACAGCCTAACGAATGTTACAGCCGGAAAAAAGAGCAATACACGTTATTTCAAAATGGCTGACTGGCCCTTGATGCCTCGTTCTTATGAAATTGTTATTTTCTTTTATATTCGCTCAAGCTCAAAGACAAAAGATAATTTCATGAGAGTGAGGCCACACGGAACGAAAAGTTTTGGAATAAGGTGCATTGAACCTATCAAGGGAAGAAGTCCCGCAAAACATGATTCCGTGGGTTCACGAGAAAGTGATTCCATGTTGAATTAACACTTGTCCTTGAATTAACACTTGTCCTTGAAAAACTTTTTTTTTAATCAAGGGCATTTTTAGATAATCTTTACCAAGGAAAAATATATATATTTACAGTTAATAACTACAGAGGCCTTGTCCACACTAGTTGATCTTTGTTTGAAACCGCATACATTTTGATGCGTTTAGGCTTCCTGTCCAAACTAAACGATATGAGCTCCTTCGCCCAAAAACGCATCGATTTGAAAGCGCTTTCGAAGGTGGATAGAAACGAAACGGTCGAGAGTTTTCAAAACGCTCTCTGCATTTTACAGCTTAAATAATAAATCATGCTCATTTTATTTTTCTAGTGATCAAGAACACTTAGAGATTCTTTGTAAACGCAATTTGATAGATTGCTCCCTGTTTTGCTTCATAACAGAGTGTGGACGCAAATGATTGGATCACAGAAAACGGAGCCAAATATTAAAAAAGCACGAGAAAGTGTGGGTCTTCCTTCCTAGCTTTTGTAAATGAGTTTGATATTGTACCGACAGAATGTTGGAGGAAATATTCTAGCTTTAACACAGAAACAAACGTTGAACTTCGAACCTTTCCTTTTTCAAATGATGCCGCTTCATTATACTTTATAATAAAAAAACTTTCTATTGTCTCGGATTGGAACGGGCGACTCGTGGCACGATGTTTACCGTAGGTCTAAGAGCACGATTTTCCATCTAGTAAGAGCCATTGAAATGCTCACCTAACGCTACTGAGACCCTCACCTTTTAAAAGAAGCTGATATATTTTCACAAATGAGATCCTTCCTTCCCGTATGTTCGTTAGATTTGTCAGCAGCTAATAATTTGGCGACAGTTTTAAGGGGGTAGAGTTTACTTAGCGTTTGCTTCCATAGGTAACGTGTGTGAATTGAAAGAATGTGCGAAATTAGAAAACTTGTGAAGACTAATAAATGAGCAGAGGGTCCGCTTTAGAAATTGTTTGCAACTCAGGCTAGCAGATTTATGTTGGCGCAACCAATAATTATTATTCCTTCAGCAAATATTATTTTTCTTCTTCAAAACAAGGAGACGGACCTTATCTCGCCGCAAGTTTATGCGAGATAAGTCGAGGGAGCAAGATAAGAAGAAAATGATCTAAAGTGAAAGGCGAGATATCAAAGTCGAGATGGGGAAAATTGTGACAATTAGGAGCTACGAGATAGGGCGAGATAGGGTGAGATAGGGCGAGATAGGGCGAGATAAGGTTCGATAAGGTCCCCGAGTAGTCCTAACAAAGAGCCCGCTTTAGAAATTGCTGGCAACTCAAGCTACAGATCTATGCGCCAGCAACCAATAATCGTTATTCTTCAGAAAAGAAAATCTTTAGTTTTCTTCAAAACAACGAAAATACATTTCCTAAGCTAATTTTAATAAGTAAACACGCAACAGCACTCGCAACATATGAAAGCTTACTGTGTGACGCATTCATCACATAACAACCAATATTAACCATAGTATTAACGTTGCTCTATATAAACAGAACAAACTATAATGAACATTATTATATAGCTCGTGTTTATTCGATCAAAGCGCGCGCTCTGATTGGTTCTATCATGGTCACGTGGCGGGCTACAAATTCAATGTAGCCCGCGCGGGCTACAATTAAAAAATTATTGCCCGCGCGGGCGACATCGCTAGAGCGAGAAATTTCGGCGGACTATTTTTACCGTATTTTCTTTTTGCTATATAATAAAACACTTAATAACTGCACCCTCGGGAAACAGCGAGTTTTGTTTTCCCTCGAATCTCGATGTTTCCCTCGACTTCGTCTCGGGAAACATCGAGATTCTCGGGGAAACAAAACTCGCTGTTTCCCTCGGAAGCAGTCATTAAGTGTATAATGTTTGTTTTTGCCCTGTCCGTTTTTAAAAGTCTGATTTCAGGATTTCGTTTGACAGTGGAAACGGTTACTTTTATTTCAGCAATTTAGTAATCGAGCATTGAAAATTCTCAGTAAATATAAAGTGGACATCAAATGAAACCTACTCTGAAAATTTGAAGGTTTAACATTCAGTTGTTAGGGCGTAGCCAGCATAGCTGGCTCCCGGGTGTTTTCGAGGAACGGCCGTGGAACCTGTCTCGGAAAACGACTCCTCACGAAAACAAACGGAGCCGGCTACACAGGATATAAGGTCGTAGTTAAATGTTCATTTTGGGGGAAATATGTGGGCTAATGAGCCTTTTGCCACCAAATAACCCACTCATTTTTAAAATCCTGCGTTGAGCCCGGGGGGGGGGGGGGGGGGAGGAGCAGGAAAGATACCCCTTTCTTGTACCAAGCCTGAAAAAGGTACCCCTTTGACTTTGCGTCGGCTTTGTGCTCTGTTAAAAAAGAAATGGTTTTGCTCTCGTGTTGTGGTTGAAAAACCGGTGAAATACAGGCCCTTTTTTATACCAAAATCTTGCAATTTTCCCTACCCTTTCTTACCCAGTCCAGCCTGAAAACCCTACCCCTTTCTTGTACCTACAGCTTGAAAACCTTACCCTACCCTAAACTGTTTTCTAGGACGTTTTTAAAGTACATTGTCCCGCCTAAAGCTGGTAAATAACATATTTAGTCATTTTGATTAACACAAACGCGCGCAAAAGGTTACCCATTCTCGTACCCAGAGCTCCCTGGATCGTCACCTCGCGGGGGAGGCTCTGGTGACAGCCACCGACGCATTCCATAAGAAAATGCTGTTAATTTTATGCCTCATAATTACTTTTAGAGCGTCAAGTCGAAAGCACAGGTTAAAAAGACGACTAGGAAACGAAAGCCAATGTTATTTTGACTATTTTGCAGACAGATACGTTTTTATAAAGCGAGATTATGCTTCTTTTATGTACGAGTGCGCTCCAATTCAACCAATCAACTAAAGGCCCTCAAATGGATGTCACCCGATCGAGCCTTCCTGCGAGCACACGAGCTGCTCAGGAGCTCTGGGTTCTAGAATGAAGGTTACCTATTTCATAGATTGCCCGCGCGCGCACGCTCTCAGAATCAATCAGAACGAATAATTGGTTACCGTATAATAAGCTGAAATATATGCTAAAATATAATAAGTTTACCGCTGGAAGATGCCTTTATATATTTTATTGTAGTATTTGTAATAAATCATGATTTATTCAATGATTCGCGATTAAAAAATACTATTGTTAAAACTTTGTGCTGATCCCTTCTTCTACACTTGTTGTTGTTGTTGTTGTTTTCCCGATAATCCTGTTTTGGCAGCATTTTCCTTGATTGATAAAATATCTAAACGTTTTTCGAAATTTTTTTCAGTCGCCATGCGTACAAAAAAGCATTCAAACAAGAGTTCAAAACAACAAGGCTTAATGACAGCATGAGTGCCGGAACAAGATACAAGTTCTGACACTCTGAACATAAATCCAGTAGAGCGGTACATAGAAACCAAGGCGAGAAACAAACTGAGAATTCAACTACAACAATTAGAATAGCTTGTGTAAACTTCTTCTCTCTTGCAGTGAACGTAGCAGCGCTTGGATCACTGGCAATTTTTCTTGAAGCTTTTGATTGTTTGTAAAAAAAGTATATGATAAACGAATAAATGATAGCTATCGGTAAAGATGCTATAAAAATGAGAATCTCGATGACAACAAACATGATAGTCATGCGTAATATTAAGTCAATTGTAATGCTAACTGCAGTTATAATAATCCATATGATCCATAATGCGGGTAAAACCTTCTTGAACTTCTCTTTAGTGACAATGTTTCTGTAGTGAAGGGGCCAACGCACTAGAATAAGACGGTCCCATCCAAGTACTGCTAGATGACTCACTGATACACCAACAAGAGCTAAGAACACCTTCATTACTACATTTGGAAGCACGACAGGCACTTTGTATTCCTCCATGACACCGATTTTCACGCACAGATACAAAGTAAACGGGGCTTGTAAAACACCAGTGTACAAGTCTGCCATAGCCATGCTAGCCAGTACTAGATTAGAGGGAATCTTCCGAAGACATTTCTGTGGGTCCTTGTAAACCGCTAGGATGACCATGCTATTAGAAAATAAAGATATTGGTGCTGTAACCAATACACAGACGATGACAAGATACACAAGATTTCTGCCATTGCTGGCACGAAGATGTGTTATCAGAGCTTCCACGAATTGATCACTGCTCCTGTTAGTATAGTCAAGAAAAGGGACGGTCATGTCTTTGTGTCGACTACCGTGGGTTTCCTCGTCTCGTCTTCTCACTCAAGGTTTGAACAGGGAATTATAGCTTTAGACTTAAGATTCCTATTCTGTGGTCGGCTATCTGGATTCATTACTATCTTAAGACACGTTCCTCTGCGAAATAATATAGAGAAATAGCTCTACTTCTCCTCGGATACTTTCGTGACTGGTGGCCGCAATTCCAAGCAGATAGTTCGCTTGTTCTTGTTAGTGATATTGATGTATTTATCACGTCACACACCAATCCGTCTTGCTTGGCTTATTTTTTCATGTTTGCACGTAATCTAGTCTGCAATTGAGATACCGAATTTACAGAATACAGCATTTACCTTTGCATAAAGCATTTACTGCATTAACCTTTTTTTCTGGCTTTTTATTTTATGTACTGTAGGATGTAAAACACGGCCGTAATACAAAGCTTACTTTTCAACATCAAAGTTGACAAAGAACACATGATAATGATGTAATTATACGTGATTCGCAATTTGAATCAATTTGACTATTTTATAGATGAGGTTAATAATGATAATAATCAATGACGCGAAATAGCCGTGGTTACCAATCATGTCGATCGTCGATTAATCACGTCGATCAGCAGTTAGAGTATATGCTTTCTAACGTATATTCTTCTATTTACTTTAAATGATCACTGTTGAAAAATTAGTACTTTGGTTAAGTTTTGCAATTCAGTTACAAAACTCAATTAATGGAGCGCTACCACAATTTTACATTGACCGAATATTGCAAAATATATACGACATTCAGGAAGTTTAGTTACCACTTCACGTAAAACGGATGTGATGTATATTATAGGCGGATATCTTGTTACGTCAATGTTTACAATGTTTAAAAATCAATAGTGAAAATCAGCAAGCGTAACGGAGCTACAAAAAGAAATGTTCTGAATTTCAATAGCGCCTGAATTTCAATAAGTTTTGCGTCCGTCATTCGAATTTTGAGTGCATTGCGGGAAGTTCAATTTACAGAGAACATGTTGGCTAATGAGAGCCTCTTGCCACCCAAGATATCCAGGGCTTTTGAGAAAGCCATTTTGATCTTGAAAAATGTGATAAAAATGCTCGAGATTCAAATAATTACTATTCCCAGAACGTATTAACGTTTTGGAGGCTCTACAAAGGTCTTTGTAAAATGAGTGGATTGCTGTGTGGCAAAAGGCTCATTAGCCCACTTGTTCTCTCTAAAATGAATATTTAACTGCGCCGTTACAACTGAATGTATGTGTTGTCCGCTATTCATTATTCAGTGCTGATTATTTTCGAGCTCTCTCAAACATTCTGAATCTACACCCTACTAATGCAAAAATGAGTTCAGACTGTAAGCAAATGATCCTCCTATTAGCTGCGGCCTGAACATTTTCAAGTTGATGATGTAATTCCGGAGCAGATAAGAGGACACACAAGGATAATGAATTAGTAAAATATATGACAAGGTGTTTTTAGGCCCGGACTCGTTTTTATATCTAATGATAAAATCATTACTCTCGTGAGAATATTCTGAAGCTCTTACCATGTCGGGGCTGCCAACTCTCGAAGCCAGGGAGGCGCGCGAACTGTGAGCGTTTTATTAGCACGCTAGATCCGGAAGACTCCGTTCACGGTCTCGCACGCAGCCGTAGAATGCCAATTACCCATGAGTATGCATTAAGATCTGGGCCCTCCTTTAATTCTAACCATTACAATACTAATAAGCTCTCAAAATTCGTAGCTGTAGAATTCTTAGATCGTCTCTAGTTATAATTTATTGTAAGTAATGTAATTATTGTTTTCATTGCGCACAACCTGTAATCCAGCTTATAGCTGCAAGAGGTTAGTAATGAACATATCTATCTACATATCTATCTATCTATCTATTACATACACAATGGCCTACGCTAGGAGGTTTCCTGTTTACTTGTACCTGCTTCCTTTCTACTTCAAAGTTTCCTTGGCGACCCAGCGCAGCTGCTATTTGCTCTGCCGCTCAAGCAAGATATAATTAATTTAACATTTAATGAAAATGCCAAATGCTAGGGTCTAAATGCTATCATTCCCTTGGCCTGCACTTATAAAGTAGTTTATTGTCTTTAATTAAGAATCTATATTTTACTTCAACGTCGATTCAGTGTAGAAGAATAATTGTTTAGTGTTCAGGACCTGACACCGAATGACAAACCACAGCGTGTACACCAGCAATTAAAGAGCCCGTGTCAGCCACTCTTTTGTTGCTGTTATGGTTCGATATTACAAGACGACTTACGAGTAGAAATCTCTAAATTGACATTAAAAAAAGTTTCAGATTTGATTAACCAAATTCAATCGAGAACATTGCTCATTATTCTCTAAATCAGTCGATGGAAATGGATGCTTTTTCCGACTTGGTATGTTGCTATGCTGTCAAAATGGCGGCTGACACAGGCTCTTTAAAACCCCATCACCAACCGAGAGCCTTTGCGGACTCTTAGCCAATCAGAGCATCCGAAAAACAATGGATCAATTGAAAAAAAAAAAGAAAACGGAGCGCAAGGTCTCCCGGTTGGTGATGGGCCTTTAAGGGTGGTTCTCACTGGAACGCAAGGGCAAGCGCAAGGATGTCAAGCTCATACATTTCCGTTTTGAAGTGGTTCACACTAGAACGCAAGCGTAAAAAATCCAGACATTGCAATTGCATCTAGTAACTAATCAATGTTGATTTAAAGCTTGCGTTTACGTCGCTACGATTCACCCTTGCGCTTGCGTCTTGCAGGCTTCACCTACTACGAGAACTGCACCTTGCTGTAAACAACAAATTACACAAACTACTCAACAGTAGTTGTATTATATAGACACGAGTGTTTTATGGGAAATACGCCATTCGTAGATCTCATACGAAGCTACATCCGGGATCTGAGTGACATATTTTCCAAATCATTGCTGCGCTCATTAGTAAAATATTGTTCTTGCCACTCGAAAATAAAAGTCATATCTTCGCGCCACCGTGTAATATCCTCTATGTATTTGTGATCAGAGAGCTGTAGGGGAGACGCATTTCATTATGTTATAGAGTTGTAATCATAGTCTGATTCAATTACCGAGCGTTTTCTTTGATTCACTTTTTGCTGTTGACGATTCATTTGTAAAATTCGACAAACGTTCTTTATTCTTGTTCATTTTATCAATGAAGGACAATCTATCATGAAGATGTCAGCAAAGTTCATTAAAGATGTTCTTTCAAGGGTAACCAACAAGCTGAGTTTAAAGGTACAACTGTTATGCATTTATACTTGTTAGTGGTTTAACATTTTTAATGATTGTCAAATGTAATTTGTTTTGGTTATTTATTACCGAAGTATCTTATTTAGATTTATAATAAAGCGCGCTCTGGTTGGTTCTGATTGCTCTATATGAACAACAACAACCAAAGGTTGAAATTTATGTTAAACGCCGTGGAAAAATGGTGTTTTGCTGACGTTTCGAGCGTTAGCCTTTTTTTGTTCCGAGGAAGGGCTAACGCCAGCAAAACACCATTTTTCCACGGCGTTTAACATAAATTTCTACCTTTGGTTGTTGTTTTCATGTTCACGTCTCCGCCGGCGCAGACCACCTAGTTTTCCCGTAAAACTGGTTATACCATACTGATTGCTCTATATTTTTACCGATAAAGTAAGGGTTCTCACCCGTTCTGTATATCATAAAAGCATTAGAAGAGCGCAACTCGACAAAAAGTCGCAGTGTGGTTTTCTCCGATCATTCATCGAGTTGGTCGGAGGCAGGAAAACCGTCACAAGCACTTTCACCATCACAGGGTAGGTGTGTACCCCTGTTAATCTTACAAAACAACAATGCAACAATAACATTTTTCAATAACCCGGTATTTTGAATAATACATGAATGTTATTTATATAAGCGATCATTATTGGTGATGTATTCCAACATTTAATCTTGCGTGTCAAGTATCATTGAGGTTGATTGCCTTCCTACTGTTCAAGAGCACAGCGCATGTCAACCAACACATCTGGTAATTTCTTCCGTTTTCTAAATCGACAATTATATTTTGATCTAATTTCAAAAACAAAAGCTGTCGTTTTTCTAATAGCTTTCACGACAACTTGTTAATCTTAGCCTGTACTATATTTTCACGTAAATAATTGACTTGCGTAGAGCGCTCGTTTGTCGCTGCAGATGGCTGCAGTCTATGGAAGTTTCGATTTCATGAACTTGACTTCAACTCAGCAAGTTATCGGTGTGTTTTCATATCTACAAACGAACAAACCTGTTTTGTACGTCCTCGTTATCAGCCTGGCGATTCTGTCCCCTTTAGTAACGCTTGGAAATGGAATGGTTCTGATAGCGATTTGGAAAGACCCTCTCAGACTGCTACGTTCCTCTCCGACCAATACTATACTTGCCAGTATGGCCTTATGCGATTTTCTCGTTGGTTGTGGTTACATACCGACTTATATGTACTGGTTTATATGGAGAGGTCTCCAGGGGAGAACGGAGGAGAATTTAGTTGACAAGCTACAGATATTATTCGATTGCCTGAACTATATTTCTGTGTATCACGTCTTATATCTGACGATTGATCGCTTTATCGCAGTCTACAAGCCTTTGCATCACTCTACAATAGTGACGAAGCATCGCTGTATCGTTGCTTTAGTACCAACATGGGTTATATGGATCGGAATTGGTGTCTTCAGTACTATATACCCAACAATCATCTATCTTATTATTATTTACTTGCTAGTTCTAGCCGCCATCTTAGCAATATTTGTGCTTTCCGCTTCCATAATCATATCTATAAAAAGTCAGTCAAAGAAAATTATCACAGGTGGCGTTGTAGATTCCCTCGCAAAGACGATTAGCATTAGGGAGCGAAAAGTTACACAGTTAATTATAATATTAATTATACTGTTTCTCGTTTGCTTTCTTCCCTGGTATGTGACTGGTTCATTAGTTGGACTGTGCGCTTCCTGTCATCCTCAGGTACATATTCTTGTTCCCGCAATGTTTCTAAGCGCTAACCTCCTCACAGCTAACAGTTTCGTTAATCCATTTCTATACGCTTTACGCCTTCCAAAATTTCGTAAGACATTTATGTATTACAGAAACAGATGTTTATGTCGATCACAACAGTCACAAAACTCGGGTAAGCGAAATAGAAATGAGGATACAAAACTATAGATATTAAATCAGTAATATCATATTTTATGTATATCATATTTTATTATTCAGCACAGAAATTATACTCAATGGCAAGACATATATAATCAGATGAAGATATCTCTGGGTGACTCCATCCGTTTCGAGCGAGAGCTTCCCAACTTTTCCAACGATCTCAATGAAATAAATCCCGAATTTAACAACATTATTATTTTGGACGACTTGATGACGGAAGCTTCAGATAGTGGACTGGTCGCTCGCCTGTTTACTCAGGGTCGCCACAGAAACGCTAGTGTGGTTCTGTTGTTACAAAACATGTTTCCGAAAGGAAAGTTCAACACCGACATTAGTCGCAATGCTCAGTACTTAGCACTGTTTCGAAGTCCCGGCGACCGGAAGCAAATAGGGATTGTAGCTAAACGAATATTTGATAAAAATCGGGAACGCTTTATGAACGCTTATCTTCAAGAAACAGAAAAGGCATACAGTTACATCTTGGTAAATAACAAGCCTGATACCCCAGCAAGGAAGCAAGTGCTGGCCGACATTTTTGGTAGTTGCAAAGCATATGCTACAGTAAACAGTACCACGAGAAAGGGCGCCGAATCTCACAACCAATTGCCGCACATTCCTCATCAGATTCAACAGCCTCCAATAAGCACGCGGGGTCAGAACCGCGCTGGGCAATTCCACCGATAGTTTGGTCAGATGCACCGCCATCCGTATGGCAAAAGACTGTAGGATTTGACGATAAACCTATGAATACTATCCCTGACGGTTACTACATCGCCGAAATGTACAAGTCCTCACGCAATCAAGCTCTTCCTGGTACGTCTGCTTGCAACGCAGGAAATGGAAAGACCTGGTGGCCTGTCAAACTGAAACACATCAAAACTAGTGCCACAGAGGTTGTTGAGATTTCTGCCATTGCTGGCACGAAGATGTGTTATCAGAGCTTCCACGAATTGATCACTGCTCCTGTTAGTATAGTCAAGAAAAGGGACGGTCATGTCTTTGTGTCGACTACCGTGGGTTTCCTCGTCTCGTCTTCTCACTCAAGGTTTGAACAGGGAATTATAGCTTTAGACTTAAGATTCCTATTCTGTGGTCGGCTATCTGGATTCATTACTATCTTAAGACACGTTCCTCTGCGAAATAATATAGAGAAATAGCTCTACTTCTCCTCGGATACTTTCGTGACTGGTGGCCGCAATTCCAAGCAGATAGTTCGCTTGTTCTTGTTAGTGATATTGATGTATTTATCACGTCACACACCAATCCGTCTTGCTTGGCTTATTTTTTCATGTTTGCACGTAATCTAGTCTGCAATTGAGATACCGAATTTACAGAATACAGCATTTACCTTTGCATAAAGCATTTACTGCATTAACCTTTTTTTCTGGCTTTTTATTTTATGTACTGTAGGATGTAAAACACGGCCGTAATACAAAGCTTACTTTTCAACATCAAAGTTGACAAAGAACACATGATAATGATGTAATTATACGTGATTCGCAATTTGAATCAATTTGACTATTTTATAGATGAGGTTAATAATGATAATAATCAATGACGCGAAATAGCCGTGGTTACCAATCATGTCGATCGTCGATTAATCACGTCGATCAGCAGTTAGAGTATATGCTTTCTAACGTATATTCTTCTATTTACTTTAAATGATCACTGTTGAAAAATTAGTACTTTGGTTAAGTTTTGCAATTCAGTTACAAAACTCAATTAATGGAGCGCTACCACAATTTTACATTGACCGAATATTGCAAAATATATACGACATTCAGGAAGTTTAGTTACCACTTCACGTAAAACGGATGTGATGTATATTATAGGCGGATATCTTGTTACGTCAATGTTTACAATGTTTAAAAATCAATAGTGAAAATCAGCAAGCGTAACGGAGCTACAAAAAGAAATGTTCTGAATTTCAATAGCGCCTGAATTTCAATAAGTTTTGCGTCCGTCATTCGAATTTTGAGTGCATTGCGGGAAGTTCAATTTACAGAGAACATGTTGGCTAATGAGAGCCTCTTGCCACCCAAGATATCCAGGGCTTTTGAGAAAGCCATTTTGATCTTGAAAAATGTGATAAAAATGCTCGAGATTCAAATAATTACTATTCCCAAGAACGTATTAACGTTTTGGAGGCTCTACAAAGGTCTTTGTAAAATGAGTGGATTGCTGTGTGGCAAAAGGCTCATTAGCCCACTTGTTCTCTCTAAAATGAATATTTAACTGCGCCGTTACAACTGAATGTATGTGTTGTCCGCTATTCATTATTCAGTGCTGATTATTTTCGAGCTCTCTCAAACATTCTGAATCTACACCCTACTAATGCAAAAATGAGTTCAGACTGTAAGCAAATGATCCTCCTATTAGCTGCGGCCTGAACATTTTCAAGTTGATGATGTAATTCCGGAGCAGATAAGAGGACACACAAGGATAATGAATTAGTAAAATATATGACAAGGTGTTTTTAGGCCCGGACTCGTTTTTATATCTAATGATAAAATCATTACTCTCGTGAGAATATTCTGAAGCTCTTACCATGTCGGGGCTGCCAACTCTCGAAGCCAGGGAGGCGCGCGAACTGTGAGCGTTTTATTAGCACGCTAGATCCGGAAGACTCCGTTCACGGTCTCGCACGCAGCCGTAGAATGCCAATTACCCATGAGTATGCATTAAGATCTGGGCCCTCCTTTAATTCTAACCATTACAATACTAATAAGCTCTCAAAATTCGTAGCTGTAGAATTCTTAGATCGTCTCTAGTTATAATTTATTGTAAGTAATGTAATTATTGTTTTCATTGCGCACAACCTGTAATCCAGCTTATAGCTGCAAGAGGTTAGTAATGAACATATCTATCTACATATCTATCTATCTATCTATTACATACACAATGGCCTACGCTAGGAGGTTTCCTGTTTACTTGTACCTGCTTCCTTTCTACTTCAAAGTTTCCTTGGCGACCCAGCGCAGCTGCTATTTGCTCTGCCGCTCAAGCAAGATATAATTAATTTAACATTTAATGAAAATGCCAAATGCTAGGGTCTAAATGCTATCATTCCCTTGGCCTGCACTTATAAAGTAGTTTATTGTCTTTAATTAAGAATCTATATTTTACTTCAACGTCGATTCAGTGTAGAAGAATAATTGTTTAGTGTTCAGGACCTGACACCGAATGACAAACCACAGCGTGTACACCAGCAATTAAAGAGCCCGTGTCAGCCACTCTTTTGTTGCTGTTATGGTTCGATATTACAAGACGACTTACGAGTAGAAATCTCTAAATTGACATTAAAAAAAAGTTTCAGATTTGATTAACCAAATTCAATCGAGAACATTGCTCATTATTCTCTAAATCAGTCGATGGAAATGGATGCTTTTTCCGACTTGGTATGTTGCTATGCTGTCAAATGGCGGCTGACACAGGCTCTTTAAAACCCCATCACCAACCGAGAGCCTTTGCGGACTCTTAGCCAATCAGAGCATCCGAAAAACAATGGATCAATTTGAAAAAAAAAAAGAAAACGGAGCGCAAGGTCTCCCGGTTGGTGATGGGCCTTTAAGGGTGGTTCTCACTGGAACGCAAGGGCAAGCGCAAGGATGTCAAGCTCATACATTTCCGTTTTGAAGTGGTTCACACTAGAACGCAAGCGTAAAAAATCCAGACATTGCAATTGCATCTAGTAACTAATCAATGTTGATTTAAAGCTTGCGTTTACGTCGCTACGATTCACCCTTGCGCTTGCGTCTTGCAGGCTTCACCTACTACGAGAACTGCACCTTGCTGTAAACAACAAATTACACAAACTACTCAACAGTAGTTGTATTATATAGACACGAGTGTTTTATGGGAAATACGCCATTCGTAGATCTCATACGAAGCTACATCCGGGATCTGAGTGACATATTTTCCAAATCATTGCTGCGCTCATTAGTAAAATATTGTTCTTGCCACTCGAAAATAAAAGTCATATCTTCGCGCCACCGTGTAATATCCTCTATGTATTTGTGATCAGAGAGCTGTAGGGGAGACGCATTTCATTATGTTATAGAGTTGTAATCATAGTCTGATTCAATTACCGAGCGTTTTCTTTGATTCACTTTTTGCTGTTGACGATTCATTTGTAAAATTCGACAAACGTTCTTTATTCTTGTTCATTTTATCAATGAAGGACAATCTATCATGAAGATGTCAGCAAAGTTCATTAAAGATGTTCTTTCAAGGGTAACCAACAAGCTGAGTTTAAAGGTACAACTGTTATGCATTTATACTTGTTAGTGGTTTAACATTTTTAATGATTGTCAAATGTAATTTGTTTTGGTTATTTATTACCGAAGTATCTTATTTAGATTTATAATAAAGCGCGCTCTGGTTGGTTCTGATTGCTCTATATGAACAACAACAACCAAAGGTTGAAATTTATGTTAAACGCCGTGGAAAAATGGTGTTTTGCTGACGTTTCGAGCGTTAGCCCTTTTTTTGTTCCGAGGAAGGGCTAACGCCAGCAAAACACCATTTTTCCACGGCGTTTAACATAAATTTCTACCTTTGGTTGTTGTTTTCATGTTCACGTCTCCGCCGGCGCAGACCACCTAGTTTTCCCGTAAAACTGGTTATACCATACTGATTGCTCTATATTTTACCGATAAAGTAAGGGTTCTCACCCGTTCTGTATATCATAAAAGCATTAGAAGAGCGCAACTCGACAAAAAGTCGCAGTGTGGTTTTCTCCGATCATTCATCGAGTTGGTCGGAGGCAGGAAAACCGTCACAAGCACTTTCACCATCACAGGGTAGGTGTGTACCCCTGTTAATCTTACAAAACAACAATGCAACAATAACATTTTTCAATAACCCGGTATTTTGAATAATACATGAATGTTATTTATATAAGCGATCATTATTGGTGATGTATTCCAACATTTAATCTTGCGTGTCAAGTATCATTGAGGTTGATTGCCTTCCTACTGTTCAAGAGCACAGCGCATGTCAACCAACACATCTGGTAATTTCTTCCGTTTTCTAAATCGACAATTATATTTTGATCTAATTTCAAAAACAAAAGCTGTCGTTTTTCTAATAGCTTTCACGACAACTTGTTAATCTTAGCCTGTACTATATTTTCACGTAAATAATTGACTTGCGTAGAGCGCTCGTTTGTCGCTGCAGATGGCTGCAGTCTATGGAAGTTTCGATTTCATGAACTTGACTTCAACTCAGCAAGTTATCGGTGTGTTTTCATATCTACAAACGAACAAACCTGTTTTGTACGTCCTCGTTATCAGCCTGGCGATTCTGTCCCCTTTAGTAACGCTTGGAAATGGAATGGTTCTGATAGCGATTTGGAAAGACCCTCTCAGACTGCTACGTTCCTCTCCGACCAATACTATACTTGCCAGTATGGCCTTATGCGATTTTCTCGTTGGTTGTGGTTACATACCGACTTATATGTACTGGTTTATATGGAGAGGTCTCCAGGGGAGAACGGAGGAGAATTTAGTTGACAAGCTACAGATATTATTCGATTGCCTGAACTATATTTCTGTGTATCACGTCTTATATCTGACGATTGATCGCTTTATCGCAGTCTACAAGCCTTTGCATCACTCTACAATAGTGACGAAGCATCGCTGTATCGTTGCTTTAGTACCAACATGGGTTATATGGATCGGAATTGGTGTCTTCAGTACTATATACCCAACAATCATCTATCTTATTATTATTTACTTGCTAGTTCTAGCCGCCATCTTAGCAATATTTGTGCTTTCCGCTTCCATAATCATATCTATAAAAAGTCAGTCAAAGAAAATTATCACAGGTGGCGTTGTAGATTCCCTCGCAAAGACGATTAGCATTAGGGAGCGAAAAGTTACACAGTTAATTATAATATTAATTATACTGTTTCTCGTTTGCTTTCTTCCCTGGTATGTGACTGGTTCATTAGTTGGACTGTGCGCTTCCTGTCATCCTCAGGTACATATTCTTGTTCCCGCAATGTTTCTAAGCGCTAACCTCCTCACAGCTAACAGTTTCGTTAATCCATTTCTATACGCTTTACGCCTTCCAAAATTTCGTAAGACATTTATGTATTACAGAAACAGATGTTTATGTCGATCACAACAGTCACAAAACTCGGGTAAGCGAAATAGAAATGAGGATACAAAACTATAGATATTAAATCAGTAATATCATATTTTATGTATATCATATTTTATTATTCAGCACAGAAATTATACTCAATGGCAAGACATATATAATCAGATGAAGATATCTCTGGGTGACTCCATCCGTTTCGAGCGAGAGCTTCCCAACTTTTCCAACGATCTCAATGAAATAAATCCCGAATTTAACAACATTATTATTTTGGACGACTTGATGACGGAAGCTTCAGATAGTGGACTGGTCGCTCGCCTGTTTACTCAGGGTCGCCACAGAAACGCTAGTGTGGTTCTGTTGTTACAAAACATGTTTCCGAAAGGAAAGTTCAACACCGACATTAGTCGCAATGCTCAGTACTTAGCACTGTTTCGAAGTCCCGGCGACCGGAAGCAAATAGGGATTGTAGCTAAACGAATATTTGATAAAAATCGGGAACGCTTTATGAACGCTTATCTTCAAGAAACAGAAAAGGCATACAGTTACATCTTGGTAAATAACAAGCCTGATACCCCAGCAAGGAAGCAAGTGCTGGCCGACATTTTTGGTAGTTGCAAAGCATATGCTACAGTAAACAGTACCACGAGAAAGGGCGCCGAATCTCACAACCAATTGCCGCACATTCCTCATCAGATTCAACAGCCTCCAATAAGCACGCGGGGTCAGAACCGCGCTGGGCAATTCCACCGATAGTTTGGTCAGATGCACCGCCATCCGTATGGCAAAAGACTGTAGGATTTGACGATAAACCTATGAATACTATCCCTGACGGTTACTACATCGCCGAAATGTACAAGTCCTCACGCAATCAAGCTCTTCCTGGTACGTCTGCTTGCAACGCAGGAAATGGAAAGACCTGGTGGCCTGTCAAACTGAAACACATCAAAACTAGTGCCACAGAGGTTGTTGGACTCTACCCTGACGAACCTACTGTAAAACAGTTTATCCGTGACTCTTTTGATTTACTGTGGCCGGGAATGAACGCGATTGCAGATTTCTAATTATTTCAAAACAGAACAACAACGAAAAAGAACAAGGTGAAACTACGTTAGTGATTTAGCTGTGTTTATTTCCTGTAATTAGTTCTAGTGTGTGTATTGTAAAGTTTCTACCTGAGACGCTAAAGAAATAAACAGCAAGGAAGTTATTTTACATTATAATGGTCTTTATTGTCAAGGAACACCACCCTCTTTTTAGAATGAATGTATCACCTCCCACTCCTTTTTGATTTTATAAATCATCGCGCGGGACATGAAAAAACAAACGCTTAGCCGTTATTTGTTTGCCCAGTTTTATTAATATGTAACTATCTTACTTTGGAAACTCTGTTTCTAGTAACGTTTTTTTTTTCTCGCGAAATAGCTGAATTGCTAAGATAAGAATTAATACAGTAAATCTGATAAGTACAAAACATGCCTTTATTTCCTAATCCTTTTCTGTCAATACATGTATAGACCACCTGTTTGGTGTGAAAACAATATTTACAAAAATAAATCTCGAAAGAAAAATGTTTTTCTGTTTCTTTTTTCTTTAACCGTCCAAGTCATCATCCCACTTGCAGAAGAATGCATCGGCTTGCGTGTCAGTAAACTTCAGTCTGCGCCTAGCTTTCTTCGTTGGGGGTTTTTCCTCTTTCTCGAGTCTTTTCAAACTAGGCCTCAGCGGCCCTTGGGCTCCTGGTGGCGCTGGAGGTCTTACTTCCGCTCTTGGAGGGCTGCCAGAAATTTCCTCTATTTCTTCGAAGGCCGGCAAGATTTTGGGAGCTTCTTCGTTTGCTACCACTTTTGGTGGAGAGCTCTGATTTTCCTGGCCCACGAAAGTTTCAAGTGCTCTGGCCACTTCCCATAGTTCTTGGATGTTCTTTTTTAAATCGCGGAGCTCTCTCGTATTAAGACACATTCGACTAGGCATTGGCTTGTACTTGCCGTTGATCATCAGGAATGTTCGAAGGTGAAACTTCACCTGACCTTGAAAAAGGCAAACCGATGCATACAAATGTCTGTCTCCTAGGCGGTAGATTACTTCACCGTTATCTCTCGTAATTTTTTCCATGGCGTAAAGCTTCAGATTGTTTCTTAACAGAGTGTCCGCGTTGAGCATGTTTGAGAGAAAGATGAATAACGAAATGAAAATTCCGGCAAACTTATAGTGGCTAGTTTGAATAATTTACTGATGCACACCCCCGCTTTTTGAATAAATTTATCACCTCACACCCCTTTGGCTATAGACTAGTACACTAGCACCCCTTTGATGCTCGAATATATGGTCTCCCACCCCTTTAGACTGTATAGATTATCCCCCACCCCTTTCTATGGAATATAGTATCTCCCACCCCTTTTTATGGAATATAGTATTTCCCACCCCTTTTTATGGAATATATTATCTCCCACCCCTTGACGATTATGTATCTCCCACCCCTTTTTATGGTATATATTATCTCCCACCCCTTGGCGCCGGCGAGTACAGAACATCATGACATCATCGTTTGGACTTGTTGGTTGTCATGGTAATTCCTCGACCAATCAGAAGCCTTCCACTTAAGTTTTTAATTAGAATCCACTTCAAAAAAGGGCTTGTGTCATGCAGGCTATACTACTTCTATATCCCATAGAACACTCGCGTATATTCTCTAACCCTTACTTATTGAGTTGTGTATGGAAACGTGTTTCAAGATTACTAGTCAGGCACTGTATTGGACTTATGACATTGAAAATTTATTTTCTTAGTCAAAGCGTAGTTTGCAAAAATAACATACCTAACAAAAGTTTATATAACACGAATGCGTCCATTTTAATCAAAAGCTTCGCAAAACTTAAGTGCGGCAAAACTCACTTATAACAATGGGCAAGATGGCCGCCAACAAAAGAAATTGTGTCGTCTTTTCGAACTTGAATTTTGAGATGTTCCCCTGCATGGATTTTCTATGATTTTTAGTATGTTTGTTAAGTTGACTTTATAAACGGTTGAGAAACCTTCTGTTGCAATTAGTTGTGGGTCATTTCACAAACTGACTGGACTAGACATCCATTTGAGGGCTGTCGCTGATTGTTGGTTGATTTTAAGCATTGGAGCATGCGCTGAACGGGTCTTTCCCTCAGCGGCTCTCATTCTCTTACCCAGACCTCCCCGCTCGTCTCCTCGGTGGGGAGGCTCTGGTGACAGCCACTGACGCATGCGCGAGATTTGATACAGATCGGGCAGAATGGCGGGACATATGCTTATGCGCATATAATTAAAAGCCTAGAATCACTCGCTAGAACCTCATTATCTTGTTGGCGGGAACCTCAAATACAGAGAAAAGAGCAAAATGCATACCAAATAGGCTGCTAAAAACCTTAATACCGCTTTGCTTTAAACGTTTGTCCCCGGTTACATCGGTTTTCTTGTTAATGAAGGATAAACGATAAACCAATATATTTGTGTATATGTTGAGTTGTCTGGCTTTAAAAAACCTCAGATTTTTTTCGTATGCATACGGACTTCTTTAAGGGAAAATTTGTATGAAACGCGAACTTTGCGACCTAATATCTCTGAAACGGTCGACATTTAATTCTAGTTACATCGTTTTTTTAATAGCCACAAATACAAGTTTTAAATTGATACTTGTCTCACTAAAATCGGTTAAGAAAATCATGCGATTTTTTAAACAAACCACGCAAAACCCGTAAAATGGCTTATTCTTACATAATTATTCATCTTCCCTTGAACACAACTTTTCACACTGATGCTCCCCTGGGACGGCCAGAGTTAGTCGAGCGCATTATTCAAATTCACAATCAGCTGGTAGTCGACACGCAAAACGTTATGGAGAAACTTGTAAACATTAACTTAACATCAACTGGCTTCCACAAATCAAGCACATACAGTAGGAAGCGTCATCATCGAGAAACGGTAAGAAGTTCTGAATATAATCTCCTGTAAAATCTTAGGCGCGAAAGTTAAGACATGCAAGTATTGAGAAATTCACGCGAAAATCGCTCAATCAGATAGATTTTAACTTAATGTTTGCAAATAATTTTGTGAAGAGGTTTTGTGAAGAGCTTGTGAAGGCAGAAGTCTTTTGGAACTTTTTCAGAGTAAAAAAGAGGTGCTTGGAAGAGTTTTCATCAATAACAATATACGAAACTCTGACCTGCTTTAGGTTGAGAGCTCAAGCCGTTTGTAAGGTTCAGCTAATACTTATTGAGTGAGCACTACCTCTGTAAAAGAAATCTTATGAACTGATCATTTATTTCTGATAAGTTTATGTTCGGACTGCGGTGTAGATGCAAAAATTTTAACTTCATGTATATCCGATAAGGAAATTTTCTTTTGGATGGTTTCATTTTTTATTCCGCGAAGATAACAACGAACAACTTAGATATAATACTTCTATGGTAGCTTTCGCTAATACCAGAAGAGAGAAAGTTGCTATTGATAATGTAATCGTCGTTGGGCCCGGCAAAGAACATTAAAGCAAGATTAAACTTTTCTATATTTTCGGTCAAAGATTTGCTAAAAGATTTTTACACTTGAAGTAATAAGAGTTCAAGAAACCGCTTTTTGACTGATTTTGCATGTTAATGAGTCCCGCTTTGTCCTCAGCCAATCACACGAGAGCAGGTTTTTGATAGTTAATGTATGCGATAAAGTTAATGATGTCCTAAAAACAATACCCATTCTGCCCGATGTGTTCTACCAAGAAAAAAAACGTTTTTTGATTATTCATTTCTTTTCGAAAACCAAATAGCACCGCACAATTCGAGGACGGTTTCGTTTGAGTATAGATAGTGTTGATTTACGCGCTGTTATTTGTCTTGCCGATTTCTTGTCAACTTCATTCAATGTCGACCCGACCTTAGAATCTGTGGCATCGCATCTGATTGTTTCGTTTCGGACCCGGTTCAAAAATTAGTCGCCCGAAAAAGGACATTCTTGGTCAACACTAATACTGTGAATATCTTCCTTTTCAATTTCTTTCTCTAACATAGTAACACTCCGTGCGTAGCTGCCTGTACGTTTTCAACTTTACCAAAACTGTGACAAATCGAGCTCTGATTACTCTCCGCGCTCTCCTGCATTCGAGCAGACATCCCCTCATGAAATTATCTGATTATTGCTACCAACCTCCCAAGGCAGACAAGATGGCACAGAAACATCTAACAGTACATCATTGATCACCATCATAACTAATTAGCAACAATTATTTTCTCTTGTGCGCATTTCTTCAATAGAACCCCGCAGTTTCGTAGCATCGTGAATCCTGTCAATTTTCATAATTCTGCGAACACAACGCCAACTAACGAACCGCGGTTTGGCGTCGTCAATCAAACGTCGAGTGAACAGCACGAATTTGGAAGGTCTTTTAAGTAAAAAGGTCTAGCAAGGCTCCAAAACTAAACTTTCCATCATAAAATGCAAACGAAAGTTTGAAAAAATCCATGCAACTAGCTGGCGTAAAGGTCTGTGCCGACGGAAGCCAAAACGCACCAGTTTTGCGTTCGGAAATGAAAAGTGGGAGCTCTCAATATCATGAAACTCGCAGTAAGAAGGCTAGACTCTGCAAAGAAAATGGAATTCAGTGCTGACATTGCAATAAGCTAAACCTGACAAAAATGAGTTATTACAGCTCCGTGACTCAGTGCTGATCGTGCGCCCAGCGCAGCAGGGCGGATTTGACAATACCACTCAAATAAACCCGGATTGGCTTCCAAAGCTTGAAAAATTACGTCTAAACTATTCGATATTGATATATCATGTTAGTAAAAAGGGCACTTTTTACACCATCTAATCAAAAATCGTGGAACTTATTGGTAAGATCGGACATTCTGAAAGGTCCACAAAAGGAGGAACTTATGGTTGCTACAAAAAGAAGCTTTTTCTTTACAGAAAGAAACAGAATGTGTTTGATAAAATATAAACAGAAAAACAATCGGCGAAGAAATCAATATCCATATCTCACTGTGCGTTAAACAACCTTTGCTTTTTTCTACATTTTCATGCGATATTTTCCAAAAATAAAACATGAACACAATGAACAAAAGGATTATTACATGGTTAATAAAAGAAAACAAAACAAAACAAAACTACAAAGCAATGCGGAGCCTGCTACGAAACGACACGTAGTCTGAGCTCTCCGACCTTCTTGCTGTCCTTGCATTAATCTGCTTTACAAAAGAGAAAAAATTGTGAAATGAGGTTTTACGGTTGAGCACCATTCTTTTTTAAATACATAATTAGTACAATTCACAAACCGTTTATCTAGACTACTAGATTCCGCAACAAGTGCTCATGGTCCGCGGGATGTAGTGACTGAAAATTTAAATTTAATCGCCTATGATCTCTTCTCCGATTTAGACACATAAGAATTGAAATGTCTTACGATTCTATCTAAAATTTTAAAATTGTTGTCAGCATTACATTTTCTCCAGAAAAGTTGTTTTCAGAAAAAGAATATAGTGCTGGCAGTACAATCTGTGAAATGAGGTTTTTCATATGAAACTCCTCTTTAACATTTCCTTGTATCCCGTTTTAGTCACAATGTCACGCAACACCCGTCACATAAATTCATGGCAATGTTGAATATTTTCTCATTTTGTAGCACTTCTGGTTTCCTGTCTTGTTTGTTACCTACGGTTTGTGAAAGAACAACACTTAGACTATTATATTTTATACGTGTAAACTCAAAATTAAAAAAACAAAGTCCGGCATCGAGCACATTTTCAACGATGGGTAGGCTCACAAATAGAGAGCGTGATCGACTAACGCAAGACTGCTCGACGATTATTTGCCCCTAGCTTTGTAATACGACCACCAAATCTTTCGTTACCCCGGAAAAAGAGACGTTCGATAAATTTGGCGCATTTTGATGTATAATACGCTAGGGTTCGTTAAAATTATAGTGCGGGATATGGGGTTCAAAGTTTGCGCTTTGTTGTTCTGTTGCTATCTTTGTCTTTAACGCGAGAGGGGCAAATACTCAAATCGATGGGGAAAACTTTTCGAGAAAGTCCCAAAGGCAGCAATCTCCCATGGTTTACCTACGAAGTAAACAAGAAAGTCTTTATATTAAGTATTCGTTCATCGCATTTCAAACCGAGGAAAGCATCAATAAGTCTGTTGCAGGGTAGCCTGTAAATCGTTTTACCACTTTGTACAACACCTTTGATCACGTTTACTCATCGTTAATACTCTCAGCATAATGTATTTTGACCATTTTTTCCCCTTGTCGACCTCAGTTAATAACCACCTCGTAGAGATATCATTATCCTTTCTATGGATTTTTCTCGTTTTATGGTTAAGATTTGGTGGATGATTTTGCTCGATAAATCTGAGCGGAGCTTTCGATTCGCGTTTCACTCTCGAACACGCCATTTGTTAAAGATCCGGAATACGATCTCATCAAACCCCATATATGGACGTCCCGGTTTACACAACAAAGAAAAATGCGATAGTGTTACCAAAAGAGGTCACTCTAGGTCAATGTTCATTTTATATGGCATAAGTTTGATATGCGCCTGAACAGCAGAAGTTTTAAACAGGTAACTGAGTAGGATTTAAAACAGTGTATATTGCCTTTTCCCCCGTGATCCTGATCCTGGTACCTACCAAACAAATCTTCAAATTTCTCTCGTGTGCGAACAAACAAACTTTCTTCTTCTTTTTTTTATATTTTCATATGATATTTTTCAAAACAAAATACATGTAGGCCATTTTATATGAACCTAATAACGAAATAATAGATTGATAACCAACCTGATTGACAAAATTAAACAAAAGCAAAAAACAGAAGCAATGCGGACCCTTCACGAGACGACACGTAGCCTCATTTCTCTCCTGACTTTCTTGCTGTTCTTGCTTTATGCTAACGACGCGTAATAATTTGTGAAATAAGAATTTGTGAATTCGATTTTCTCCAGAAATATTGTTTTCAGACATAGAATTCAGTGCTGGCAGTACAAGAAACCCGAAGTACGTTGTCACACTTCATTGACTCGGAACCCATCTCACGCGCGCACAGCACAGCTGGGGTGGATTTTACAACACCGCTCAAATAAACACTGACTTTCAAAGCTTGCAAAACTATGTCTGGTCTCTTTTTTCGACTGATATACTCAGTAAGAAAGAACAGTTTTTGTTCATTAACCGCTCTAACAAGTACTATGGAATTTACAGTAAGATTCTCCCTCAAATCAATCAACTTGAAAGGTCAACTAAAAGAAAGAACTCGGTTGTTGCAAGATTAAGTTGACAATATGAAACAAAATGTAGGGTTGATAAAATAAAGACAGAACCACAAGAACTAGAAGCCGCGAAGTTTGGTAATGCGCTAGTACGGATATCTAGCAAACATATCTCAATTTTCGCATCTGCGCGAACAAACAAACTTTTCTACATTTTCATGTGATATTTCCCAAAAAATAGACCACGCACTTCATATGAACAAAATGAGCAAACATGATTGACAAAACACTAAACAAAGCAATGCAAAGCTATCTACGAAACGACGCGTAGCCTGAGTTCTGTCCCGACCTTTTTGCTGTTCTCGCTTGATGGAGAACAATTTAATTGTGTCGAACTCGTGAAATGAGATTTTACCACTAAAACATTAGTTTTTACCAACTTATTTAGTACGATTTACAAGCAGTAAAGAAAACGAAATGTTTGGGATTCATTTTCAGGCAAATCAAAAAGCACCACAAAATTCAAAGACAGTTTCGTTAGAGTGATGGCTGATTTATATTTTGCTATTTGTCGGGCCGATTTGTATCGACCTTCAACCGGTTTCGACCCGACTCTGAAGATTCTAGGGCATAGATTTTTTCGTGTCCGACGCGATTTTCACAGCTCAATATTTTCTCGACATAGTCAAAGCAGAGGCATTTGGTCAACGCTACATAGTGGGAATATGTTCCTTTTCATGTTCTTTCTTTCGAAAGTGTGGTACACTCCTTTCTGCTTTCTTCTTCAATATTTCAGTATTTCTACTGAGTTGCTTGTTAGTTATTAGTTTGTTAAAAAAACTTTTTCAAATTTGAGCTGTCACTGCAGTTGTTTCGTTCATCATCTTGTGATATATTTCTCCCCCATTTTTCCTAAGCCGGAACTCAGTCAAACCTCTTATTATGTTTACTCTTTCTCGCTTTTTTCTTCGTTTGAAATAAAATTGTGAACATGACTCCACTTACCGCGTTCGATGCGTTGCTTTGCGGCACTCCAGTACAAAGCGCAATCCCCACAACGAGTAACAACAAACAAGTTGAAAATGGATTCATGGCTCACTTTCTTTTTCTCTTAACACTGCTTTGATGTTGGGCTTTTCGTTACCGATAAGAAATCCCGAGTGGCAAAATCATTTCTAGGATATATCTTCAAAAACACGATAAAACGTGTCTTGCAAATGCGGTAAAGTGAGGAAGTGAGGAATATGGAACGGGTTAGGAAACTTCTAAACCTTGTCTATAATGCCGCTGCTCATTTGCATAAGGTATTGAAAACTTAAAGATAATTGAAATTTCGAATGAAACCTTTTAAACTTGGATATTGAACCATGGTATACGATTTACACCAAGAAAAAGTCAAAACAAAGCTGGAAAGTCGTGAAAATTATGTACAAAACCTTGCCTTTCCTGGTTCACATGATTCTCTCATTATTTAATCAAATTATGCTTTTATTCTATAAAATCAAGATATTCTAAATAGCTGAAGAGATGACTCCTTGCATTTATTTTTATTTGATACAATCTGACACATGACTATAGTGAATACATACATTTTTTTGCCAAAAAAGGGTCGCCTTCTCCCGAAGATCGATATTTCAATACCTCACGATAGAAAAATTATATGTAATAATATGCATATTGTCGAAAAGACTGTCCAAAATAGACATGAACGGACCAGAAACAGATTAATTAAATCTGTCATTTTATCCATAAAGTTGACAACACTTTTTTCATCAGTTTTTGAATGTAAAATCTATTCGAATGTTTACAAAGACGTTTTATGGATTTAACATTATGAGCATTGAAGCGCAGAATTTATCAAAGACAGAGACACGTGCGCAGTGGGTGTGCTGACCATTCTCAACAGGTTGTTTACAACCTTCTGTATGACCTGTGTCCTATGAGTTCCTTTTTAGTCATCAACGCTTTAAATAAACATATCTATACCAAATTAACGGTTATTCTATCGAGTCTGTCACTTCTGTCAGATGGGCAAGTGTCGTTTTGTTTGACCTGTTTTCTAGGACTTCCTTTTTAGTCATCAACGCTTTTAATAATCAGATCTATACCAAATTAACGGTTATTCTATCGAGTCTGTCACTTCTGTCAGATGGGCAAGTGTCGTTTTGTTTGACCTGTGTCCTAGGAGTTCCTTTTTAGTCATCTCGCTTTTAATAATCAGATCTATACCAAATTAACGGTTATTCTATCGAGTCTGTCACTTCTGTCAGATGGGAAGTGTCGTTTTGTTTGACCTGTTTTCTAGGAGTTCCTTTTAGTCATCAACGCTTTTAATAATCAGATCTATACCAAATTAACGATTATTCTATCGAGTCTGTCACTTATGTCAGATGGGAAGTGTCGTTTTGTTTGACCTGTTTTCTAGGAGTTCCTTTTTAGTTATCAACGCTTTTAATAAACATATCTATACCAATTAACGGTTATTCTATCGAGTCTGTCACTTCTGTCAGATGGGAAGTGTCGTTTTGTATGACCTGTAGTCTTGCTGTTCCTTTTTAGTCATCAACGCTTTTAATAATCAGATCTATACCAAATTAACGGTTATTCTATCGAGTCTGTCACTTATGTCAGATGGGCAAGTGTCGTTCGAAATCAATCAGTAAACGTTGAGTCTTCAAAAGACTTGAGTTGTGAAGGCATTTATTTAATACTAAGGCTACACAGCCTAGATCCTGGCGTTCTGTATGGGCTTCCTGTGGTTGGTAAGACATGCGTGACGTGACGTCACAGGAAACCCTCTCCCCAAACGCGTTCTGCGGGTGAGCTCGGCTCAGTGCTCGCGCATCCTAACGGTTCATCTCCGAACACAGGAAGCCCACCCAGAACGCCAGGGACTGAGGCTGAAGGTTTCAAACATTTGTTGCAAAATGTTAAAAGTTACAAGAGTGCGTGCAGGGTTAGCACTAATACTTCAACTTCAGGACGCGTAGTCTACACCTAGTTAACATGTGTTTCACTAGACATTTTCAAATATAATCTATTGCTCAAGATCTTAGTTACGTAGCATAAGAAATCCCCAAAGAACCCCAGGAGGGTCACATCCATGCAGTATGGCACTGTTTTAGAATCATCTTGTGTAACTAATCGAGTGTTATCTATTATGGAGAATGGTGCAGGGGCGTAGTCAGGGGGGGCACAAAGGGACGCGGCCCCCCTATCTCGGGAGATTTTCCCATACATTTACTGTATTTGCTGGAGTAAATTTGAACATTTTCGCTCCGTGTTTTCACTATCCGCCCCCCCCCCCCCCAACCACCATCCCACCCCCCAACCACCATCCCACCCACCCACCACCAAAATTCCTGCCTACGCACCTGTGGTGTGTCCTCAGGGTGCAAAGACGTGGAGGAGAGGGCCCGGGTCGGGGTCTCATATAAACGTGGGTGCTCAACAAGTAGAACGAAATTCTCCCCTAACAGCTAATAATAAAGGCGATGCTCTAGTAAAGACAAATGTACGCTAACTGTAACTCCCGAAAGTGCAAATCCTGATCAGGTGTATAGACGCCATATAAGTATTTGCATATTGTTATATATTATTCAGACATGTCACTATCTCGATTCTGATTGACTAAGATAACGCATCGTAATCTTGTTGGTGCGCCGTTCGTGACGTCATACTGCAGACATTAGGGTTGATTTTACTGCAATGACGTCAAAATGCCAGCAAATAGGTTTGTCGGCAGTGTTGTACCCAATTTTGCGAATATTCTCGTTGAATCTGTTATCTTTTTGCCGAGAGACCAGGAATACTAACCCAGAATGATGATTGTGACATTCATTTCTCGTGATGGGAAGACTCTAAAACAACTAAACTTAGGTAGTGTCTAGGTCACGAGAGGAGTGGAATAAAGTAGTCACGTGATGAGACGTCACGGATGACGTAATATATGCTTTTAAGGTAAGACTCTAAAGATAACAAAACTTGGGTAGAACTGTCTAGGTCACCAGAGGAGCAAAACAAAGTGGTCAGGTGATGTGACATCACCAATGCTCGAAAAATTCATATCTCGTAAAGGGAAGACTCTAAGATAACAAAACATGGGTAGAATTTTCTAGTCACCAGAGGAACGAAACAAAGTGGTCATTTGATGTGACGTCACCGATGACATCATCTGGGCTGAAAAATATATTTCTCGTGAAGGGAAGACTCTATGACAACCAGACTTGGGGAGAATTGTCTAGGTCACCAGAGGACTCCAATGAAGTTGTCTCATGATGTGCACGTCATACAGACATCAACGATGACGCCAAGCTTTAAAAATGGCATGAAACTGACTGAGAGCTCCGCTTTTAGGCAGTACCTAAATCTATATATTATTAATAAGTTAAATGAGGTGCTAAGGAGCAAAATCTGTATTAGGCAGGGGCTCGCATGTGTGGTCATCAAAACAAAATGGACAGGTAGCGTACTTTAGCCGGCCCTTTCCGGACAAGCTTTTTATTAACAACATCTTCTGTCCCATGTGTACATAGATCCTTGTAAGGAGGTTATTTAAATTTTTCACTCTTTCGCACTTGATACCGTCATACCAGACATATCGATAGTTTAAGCCTGTGAGCCAACTCTAAAATTAACAATCTGCATTCACGATCCATTCCAGTTATAAATGCAACCAAACGCTCTGCTTTTAGCAGGTCGCCCCATCATAGATATACGCATGGCTGTATTTCTCTCGTCATGCCTAGTAGGTATTTGCTATTTATGTGTGTTATCTATGGATGTAAACCTGTTCCAGCACGTAAGAAAGCCACACTTGAGTGCGTCTCAACGTTTCTTGAATTTGCATATGTTTACAATGCATAGCCATGGAATCACAAAGCGCGAAAAGTAAGCAATTACATCTGAAGTGCGTGTCTCTGAATGTTAGAGGCATAAACAGCGCAATCAAACGAAGAAAAATATTCAGGTGGCTACACCAACAAAACGTAGATGTTGCATGCATTCAAGAGACATTTAGCTCGAAAGATGTTGAAAATGCTTGGTCTGTTGAATGGGGAGGTAAGGCGTTTTTCAGCCATGCTCGAAATAACAGCGCAAGCAAAGGTGTCGCGATTTTGTTTAATCCAAAGTTTGAGGTAAACATTGAACGAACAATTCACGACAAAAACGGTCGCTTTATAGTTATTCAAACAAAAATAAATGAAGAGGTATGCACCTTCGGTAATATTTATTTACCAAACGACCAAAAACAACAAATAGAATTTCTGGATACCTTTACAGAAGTTTTACAGGAAATGCCAGATGAGAACGTGTGTTTGTTTGGCGACTTTAATTGTGCATTAACCGCACAAGACAAAGAAGGGGGCTACCAGTCCAAAATAAAGCTAGAGTAATTGAGCGAATTAATAAATTAATAAATCAATTTCATCTTATTGACATTTGGCGTAAAAAAAATCCGAACAAAAGAGAATACACGTGGAGAACCAAAAATCAATCCATTAAATGTCGACTCGACTTAATTTTAATTTCGGAGCAGCTGGTAGAGGTAACTGACAAGAGTTATATCAACCATCCTCCTTTTTCTGATCATTCCTCGGTTTTTATCGAAATTACTAGTTCAATGCACAAAAAGACGAGAGGACCCGGTTTCTGGAAATTTAATAACGCATTTTTAAAGGATAAAGAATATACAGATGCGTTACGAGAAAACGTTAAGCTCTTCCGTGCTAAGCATAGCGCAGTCAAAGAAGATAAAACACTGTTCTGGGATCTTTTAAAGATGGAAATAGCTCAGTTTTCAATTAGCTACTCTAAAAGAAAAGCAAAGCGCGTGCGTGACGATGAAAAAAGTATCTGGCGGAACTGAATACCTTACAATGCCAGGCAGACGCTCTAAAGAGCGACGAAGAGAGCCAGGCAGCCATCATCATTAAAATCAATGCCTTGAAAAGTAAACTTGATCAAATACTTGAAAATAGAGTTAGAGGTACAATTCTGCGCAGTAAAGTGAGATGGTATGAACACGGAGAAAAAAATTCAAATATTTTTGCAGCTTAGAAAAACGAAGTTATAACAGAAAGCATATTACGAAGCTGAACATAAACAACCAGATCGTAGAGGAGCCTAGCGTTATTTTAAAGGAACAGAAAAAATATTACGAAAAGCTTTATACAGCAAGAATTCCAGAAGAGACAGACAAACAAGCAAATTTTCTGAAGAGTATCCATATTAAAAACAAGCTCTCGGAAGAGCAGCGCGACTCGTGCGAAGGTCGGCTCACTGTTGAAGAATGCCTATCCGCACTTAAGAAATCGGGAAAAATAAAACGCCAGGGTGCGACGGAATTCCGGCAGAATTTTACCTTTTCTTTTGGGAGGATTTAAAGCTGGACGTAGTCGAGTGCTTTAACTACGCCGTGCAAAACGGCAAAATGTCTATTTCACAAAGGCGGGGCATAATAACGCTCCTGCCTAAAAAGGCCAAAGACCAATCGCTCCTTAAAAATTGGCGTCCAATTTCCCTGTTAAACACCGACTATAAAATTGCTACCAAAGCTATAGCGTGCAGACTTGAAAAGGTACTCCCATCTATCATAAGTAAAAATCAAACGGGTTATGTGAAAGGTCGATATATAGGAGAAAATATTCGATTGATATCAGATATTTTAGACTACGCATCAAAAGGCCAACTTGAAGGCTTTGCGCTGTTTTTAGACTTTGAAAAAGCGTTTGATTCGATAGAATGGAGTTATATTTTTCAAGTAATGAAAAAGTTGGAGTTTGGTTCAGATCTGATAGGGTGGGTAAAACTTTTCTACAATGATATCTCAAGCTGTGTAATAAATAATGGACACGCCTCACACTTTTTTAACCTCACCGCCGGCGTCCGCCAGGGATGTCCGTTGTCCGGTTTGTTGTTTGTGATTGGATTAGAGATTCTTTCTTTGGCAATAGAGTCCGACCAAAATATAAAAGGTGTAAACATCCACGAGAATGAGGTTAAGATTTCGCAATATGCCGACGACACAACCTGCTTTTTGAAGGATTTAGAGTCAGCCCAGCACCTTATGTCTTTACTGGACACTTTCCGGGATATTTCGGGACTAAGAATTAACAACGCCAAAACAGAAGCTATGCCGCTAGGAAATCATGGAGACAAATCAATTTAAGCGCATGCGCTTGATGTTTCTTGGCCAGACAAACCGATTCTAGCCCTGGGTATACATTTTACGACGGATAGTGTAGTCAGTAATCAACTTAACTTCTATGACAAATTAGAAAACCTAAAAAAATGCCTAAGCATTTGGAAAGAAGAGACCTTACGCTACAAGGACGAATTAATATCGTCAAAACCCTTGGTATATCGAAACTTGTGTTTAATACGTCGGTCTTAACGATCCCAAAAGGATTTGCAAAACTAGTTGATGATTGCACGTATGCGTTTGTTTGGAAAGGTAAACCTCCACGAATAAAAAGTCAACGTTAATAGGAGACAAAGAAGAAGGGGGTCTGGCAATGATCAATTTCGAAGATATGGAAAAATCGATTAAGTTGAGTTGGATTAAACGTTTAACCGATGAAAACCAGGCTGACTGGAAAATTATCCCAGTTGAAAATTTGTCGCAGTATGGCGGCTGTTTTCTTCTACAGTGTGATTATGAGTTCAAATCATTGAATGTGCGGTTGTTGCCGGATTTTTATAAGGCACTGCTAAGATATTGGCAAGAAATAAGGATAAAATGGCACAGTAACTCTAATCAACAGAGGCCGATGAAAGATAACATAATTTGGAATAATTCTAAGTTAAAAATTAAGGGAATAACTATTTTTTACAAAGATTGGTTTGAGAATGGTATTGTGTCATTCGGAGACCTTTTAGATGAAAACGAATGTTTACTGAATTTCACTAGTTTTACAAAAAAATGTCCTAATATTAAGACTAATTTCCTAAAATATTTTGGAGTAGTAGATGCACTTAAAACATTTTTAAGGCGATATAAACAGCAGGTTCGCACAACAGACTACCTCGATAATGCTAATAATCCAGAATGGTTTACAGATTTCTCAAAAATTACTGCAAAAAAAGCTCGCAATGTACTTGTGAAAATGCAGTTTGTAAGACCAACCGCAGAATATAAAATAAAAAAGCTAGGAGTGAAGGAAAACGATTTGAAGAAAGTATATAATCGACCCTTTAATGTAACTAAGGAGCCTAAAATAAGAATGTTCCAGTTTAAAATAATTCATAATATTTTAGTAACAAACGCATTTCTGCACAAGGTTAAAATAAAAACAACAGACAAATGTCCGATGTGCAACAATACCCATACACTCGAACATCTTTTGTTTGAATGCGCCGTTGTGAAACATTTTTGGAAAAATTTCGATCTCTGGTGGAACAGTGGACGTCACAAAAGATCAAGTCTACATTAACCGTCATACTATATGGCGATAACGAAACTACTCCAAATAATCAAATTTTAAATTTTGCAATAATTGTTGCAAAGTATCATATTTATGCCTCGTTCATTCAAGACACGCATTTCTCTTTTCAAAGTTTCTTAACACTTTTGCGTTATAAAGCTAACATAGAACAATTAATAAACAAAGAAAAATTCAGGAGCAAGTGGAGCGCACTGGAGTTGTGGATAACGGATGGTTAAACTGGGACCCTGTCCACGCTGCGCCGTTGTCGGGCGAGAGCGGATACGTTTTGCTCCGTTTTTTAATTTTTTTGAAGAAAAAGGTTCGCGTCCACACTTATCGTTTTCGTATTGTTTTTCGCCGTTTTTGGTGATCGTTTTTGGCGTTGTAGTGTGGACGATAGCCTGTTTCCGGAGCACGGGGTGTCCGTTTCCGTTTAGGGGCGGCGTAGTGTGGACGGGATCTAACGGGGTTTAAGGGAAACAAGAACAGGTCGTGTATGTGTATTCGTTTTCGTTGTTCTTGGGTGGGTGGGTGCTTCAAACAAAATAGAGACCTTCGCAAAAAGAGGCTGAAAGAAAAGAGAAAGTGAACCAAAAAAAATGTAAAGTAATAAGAATAGATAAAGAGACGTTATAAGAAATAGACTGAACAGAGTAAAATATATGTAATCCGGGGAGCATGCCACCTTCATGTATGTCACTTATTTATATTTATATTTATGTAAAATAAAAATAATAAAAAAAAATAAAAATTTGCCCGACGCAATTGTTACGCGACAAGTTGAGGGATTTTTTCTCTCGTATTTCCCCGGCTTTATGGCAAAATGGGGCAACATTTTTTTTAAACCGGAAACCCAGAATTTGGGTTAAAAAAATGGTTCCCCTAGAGCCCTGGATCTTGCCGCTGACCAAGAGATGACGGCTCTGGGTACTAGAGATTGCGGGGAAACAGAAAGAAATATTGCGGACTTCGTGATTTCGTGCAGCGCAGCGAAATACGAGAAAGAGGCCTCTGCTACCAGGGTAATGGCTGACTGATTGACTTTTTCTCAGCTGCAGCTGCAGAAGAAAAGGCCGGTGGCCACTGACAGCATGAACATTTTTTTCTTTATGTGAAAGGAACCTGCTCAATAACTAAACACTCATGAATAATGCTCGTTGCAGGGGCTTTATTTTCTACTCGTACTTGTCATAACATCTATTTGTTCTATTATCTATGAGTGAAATGTTTTCCAGTTCTACAGTTCTTATTTTTGGACTCTAGTCTGTTTGATCGCTCGTCATGGGCCTCTAGACTCGGGGTCTTAGACCTGTTGTGGAGGCACTTCCTCGATAGTGATACGTGATGATGAATTCCACCCGGTATACGCGTCGGCATTTCCGAAGCCTTGGCAATTACCGACGTGGAATCCTACGCGGACCCTCCCACTAGGGATTTTGGTGCAGTAGCCCGTGATAACTCTGGGGCGATGGAGATCCGTGGTCCCCTTTCCTTTCCACATGTACACGACACCATCTATAGGTATTGGTCCGCTACACTCGGCTCCATTGAAGGTAAAATACCAACGCTTACAGCAACCGTTGCAGTTGTAGATCCTCAGGTTCCCAGTGTACAGGACACGAAGAGCTGTTTTCTTGTGCTTTTTCACAAAAACGCATTCCTGTACAAAGAAACAATAATATTATTAAAATTGTCCCGTGCATGGTTATCCATATCCTCTATCTTACATTAATCAAATGCATCTATCAAAGGCATGCCGTAGGCCAACTCGTGGCTTTTTTCCTCTTGTGCGAAACATCGGAAAATACCGCACTTCTAGTTTCACTCCTTTTTGGAAAGTTAATGGCTAATAATATTCCTATTTTCGGGTTCTATAAAGTGGCGTCTTAGCTGGTGGAAAACGTTTGCTTTAAAGGACTGAGATATTAACTAGGTCACGTGATCTGATTTTCACCTTTATATCCTGTTAACGATAAATAATAGCTCAGCAGCCAAAACGATATGATGTTTCATTGCTGAGGCCTATCCATTTTCACCAAAGTTGTATAGTTAGATGTTTTCTCCATCACCGGCGTTTTTCACTGTATAGTCGCGTGACATGCCTTGTGACGTCACTCCGAACTAAACTATCACACCAAAATGTTAAGTTCGTCGAGTTTTATCACTGTTTCAAAAGTTAGCGTGCCTATTTTGCGTTTTCCCATGCCCATTCAGTGATACTGGCAGTAAGTACATCTTATCTACCTTGATAAGTCCGTTGTCCTTGCCGTCACCGGCTTTCCAGGCGCACTGCTTCCAGTTAGAATGCACCATAGCGCCTTTAGGGCCTATGTCCCCTTTGGGTCCAGGAGGTCCTCTTGGTCCTGGTTTCCCAACATTACCCGTGACGCCCTTGGGTCCACGCGCACCAACACGACCCCGTTTTCCTTTAAAGCCACGAGGTCCCTTAGGGCCTGGTTTACCGGGAGATCCGCTTGGTCCAGGTAGACCTACACGAACGGTTTCTCCTTTTGGACCGCGTGGTCCCATGGGACCAGGACGTCCAGGGAGGCCGTGTCGCCCTGGGATACCAGGAATACCGGGAATGCCACCTCGCCTCTAAACTCAATAAAACAAGAAGGACATCCGTAAGTAATCGACAAAGAGGAGGATGGCTTTTACTATATACCGTTTCCGGGATACGTTGTCACTAGAAAATGCAACAAGCTTGGTGCGCTAGGGAGTATGGGTTAAGATTTTTTTGAATTTCTGTCAAATATTAGAAACAAACATGCTTAGAAATGTGCTCAAAATTTAATAATTTACCTGTGGTTGCGATAACTGTCTGAATTCAGATCAAACAGTAGCAGTTAAGATGCCCCATTATCCTTTGCGCTTCAAGCTTATAGGCTTTTTGGGTGACAACGTTTCCCGGAAACGGTATATACTGGAAAGTACTTTCTACAGATCTTACGCAGTCGTTTGTTAGTAGCGAACGTGTGAGATTTCAGACACGAACAAAGTCTTGTGTAAATTTTGTACGCGCATACTCCACTGATTTTTGGGTAGGAGTACGCCGCCAAGGTCTCAAAAAACCCTGACCCTATCAGAGACCAAACATCCTCGTTTTTATACCCTATTTGTACCCTACCGTAGACCTACGGTCAAAATTATATACCCTACCGCAGGACTGAAGTTAGCCACCAGGGTGGTTCAGTTGGTCGCAATCAAAGCGGAATTTTGAAAATCATGAAAAGGTTTCAAAATAAACCTCCTTTCTATTAAATTGCGGCATAACTTTGATCGAAATTTGTTTGCACTTGGGTAGCCATACTAAAATACACAACCTATATCAGCGACCAAACAAGCGAAAAACGATACCCTACCGTAGGCCTCAGGAGCCCAAAAACCATACCCTATAGGGCGGCGCATACCCGTATACCATATATGAGGGAGTACAACCCCCCCCCCCCCCCCCCCCCCCTCCCCCAAAGTTGTACAGTTAGATGTTTTCTCCATCGCCGGAAACGCTATTTCCTGTTTAGTCACGTGACATGCCTTGTGACGTCACTCCGAACTAAACTATCCCACCGCAATGTTAAGTTCGTCGAGTTTTATCACTGTGCCAAAATAAGCCTGCCTTGTAGAAGCCCTAAATGTAATAACTGGCCCTAAGTGTAATAAAGGCCCCAAGTGTAATAAGAAATGGCCCTAAGTGTAGAAAAGGCCCCAAATGCAATAACAAGTGACCCTAAGTGTAATAATGGCAATGATCATACAAACTGGCAGGGTAGCGACTTTTGTATTCCCTAGAACAGGGATACAGAAAAGAACTTAGTTGCAGGTTTAAGGTCAGTTTCTCAAAGAGTGGCAGCACACACCTAGTCTCGTGTTCCATGAGTACCCGAAGCCGATACTTAATATTACAAAGCCCGCGGTGTTTGCTTCATATTAGACCCCGTTTACATGCGGTAGAAATATCCGTCCTAGTTTGAGTGACAAATACGGTATTTTGGGACTTTTAAAAGTGGCTGCTAATAGAGGATGGCCGCATAACTGAGGTATCACTGTAATATATTGACATAGCAACGCTGACTTTTTCCAACTAGGACGTTGTATGGTCATTGCCATTATTACACTTAGAGCCACTTTTTATTACACCTTTATTACGCCTTTATTACACTTAGGACCATTTCTTTTACACTTGGGGTCTTTATTACACTTAGGGCCAGTTATTACATTTAGGGCTTCTACATGCCTTAAATAGATTGGTTGAGGATGTGTGGTTGAGGATTTCAGGTATTAAATCAAAGTTGAAAATTTGCAGCCTTTATTTATTGAACTCAAGTTCAGAATTCGAATTTTAATTCAAGCAACCGAATCTCCCGCGAGACCAGAAAGACCTTCATAATCTCCCCCCCCCCCCCCCCTCCCCCTTGGATCTCACAGGGGAATTGGAAACAAAGACCCCCAGACCCCTAAGTCGCCAGGAAAAATTGCGTTGTCACGACGACAAATACATTCATAGCAAATTTTACACGAATCTTGTGAGTAATTGGTAATAATCACTGCGAGTACGTTTATGTTTAGGTTTGTTTCTAAGAGAATTTGATTAAACGTCATAACGAACGTTAACAGTCTAAGAATTAAATATATTTTTGAAACGAACTCATAATTAGGAATTTTCGCAGAGGGATTACAAAAGTTTCTTTATTCAATTGGACCTGAATCACCATGCTTTATTGTAATATAGTAGAGTCTCTTAAGGGAAAAAATAGGTACAATCGTGCACTTGTGCGTAAAGGCGCCAAATTTGGACCAAATGTTCCTTAGGTGAAATAAATCAGTTTTTCGGGAGGGGTGCCATCATTTCGTCCAAAGGGGGAGAGGGTAGGGGCAATTTTGTCTATTTCCTAATTTCCCAATATTTCTTTGCTATTAAAGGGTTATAGATAAACGAGACCATGACAATTCTTCGTGTATGGTGCCCTTCACATTGGACTAGGTGGGGGTGCATCAAATGTCTGGCAAGGGGGGAATGGGGAGTTTCGGGTCACATTTTCGTGCTACCCTCAGAGATAATGATTTCATCGTACAATCACAAAATTATTCCCAGAAATATTGGTCAAGATGGCGGCCGCTCATTTCCATAATAACTGCGAAAAATACAAGAGAATGTATGGGAGTTCCTCTGCAAACAGACTTAGTAAAAAGTTCGGACTCTGATATTAACTTGCACAGTATATGAATTCTTACGAGCGATAAATTGATACGTTTTGGAAACCTGTTCCATCGTACCGCGCTATCTGGCTCCACCAAGGCTCTCATGTCCTCTGTAATTTAGCCCGAAATCACTGAAATCACCTACACATTTTTGTCCGGCACTACCTTGGAAGGTCGTCTACACGAAAGTTCGGACTCGGAAATAGTAAAATGGATATAAACGTTTGTAAATCAGCTGAAAAACACGCAATAGAATATGTGCTAATATGTTCCATAATCCCTTGAAATTGTGCTTAAATTCGACGACCAACAGACGCCATGTTGGATTGAAATCCAGAAGAAGATCACGAAAAAGTTGAAATCACACGAAAACATCTTTGCTCTCTCGCCATTTTGTTTGAATCACTCGTTTCTTAGTGCATATTATGGGTAATCACACATGTAAACCGCGATAATGATAGTGAACTTCTTCGATATCGCTTTGCATCGGTCGCCACTTTTTCATTATCATGCGGATTTCCGCTGGGCAAGCGCGGACTCGAAATGTCCAATATTTCTGGGAATTCAACAGAAATGTTCCTTAGGTAACATTTAACAGTTTTCGGAAGGGGTGCCACAATTTCGGTCCAATGGGGGGAGGGTAGGGACAATTTTGTCCATCACCTGATTTACCCTATATTTCAGCGGTATTAAGAGGGAATGTCCACTAAGACCGAGCGGGAGGTGGCACATGATGAAAAATAAAAATCCTTCATATTTGTCCAAAGATAGCCTAATACACCAAAAGAAATGTGATGGGATTTTGTTCTTCAGTTATTAATTTTAACTCCCGAAAACTACGATTTTCTGACAGCACCCCGCGAATGGACAAAACGCACAATTTTCAGCCGAAATACCTAAACTTACAAACACTGTCATATCCACTTCGCGCTAGCCCCAAACCCGAAAATCGATTCAGAAATGTCTTTTGTATGTCCTAAGAAGTAATTTAAGGCTAAATATTATATTTTGCGTTCAATAATTTTGGCACGGGAAGCCGTTAAAACTGATCAAAATTTTGCTCGCTCGAAATCGGCGATCTGGCGGTCATTTTCAGGAGGGAATATCCAGTCCCGGTAGTGTCCCAAATCAACCCAAAAAATTTTTTCTCATAAGTAGACATATTGTTCTCAACCGTAATATAAAAATTATTGCCAGGCTCTTTGTCAACGCCAAAACCTTAAACTGGATACTTATAAAGTACGGGTGAAATTTACATTCTACACTGTTTTTTATTATAATTTGATTGTACAGTCACCAAATCCTAAATGAATGTTCCTTAGGCAACATCTAACAGTTTTAGAAAGGGGTGCTACAATGTTGACCTAAGAGGGGAGGGGAGAGACAATTTTGCCCAATGTGATTATCCTTTCTTTATCGGTATTAAAGAGTTATCTATAAACAACAGCACAATAGTTATGTACAATTCTCACATTTGGCTAGATGCAGAGTATCGATAACTCTTTAATACCTCTGAAATATAGGGATAATCAGGTAAGGTACAAAATTGTCCCTACCCTCCCCCTTTGGGCCGAGATTGTGGCACCCCTTCCAAAAACTGTTAGATGTTGCCTAAGGAACATTCATGTCGGATTTGGTGACTGTACAATCAAATTATAATAAAACACCATATTTCGTAATGTACATGACTGAAGGCACAAAGCTGTGGTCAGGGAAGCCATTTCAGTGTTGCTCTCGGACTGATTTAGCCAATCAGAAACTGCGCAGACAACCCGATTGTAATATATCTCAAAGACTGAACACTGAACTTAAGTAATGTTTAGCTTAGTTTTGTTATGTTTGGTTTGCCTGTGGTTTGTGAGCCCGCAATTTACTCAGCAGTTACCCTTATTTCTTTTGGCAGCCATCTTGTTTTACTTCGTATTATTGTACGAGATTTATGCTGATTAAAGCCTTATGTTTGGGCAAAAGGTCTCTATTAATTATACTAGAATAATCATAGATCACTAAATTGCGGTCGAAGCGAGTGTATCATGACTGAAGACGAAACGTACAGAGATTTCACGGGCAAGTCCAGAGCCTATAACTCGTGGAAACGCTGTTACAATTAGACCTGTTTTATTTCCATATAAAAACATCGAGTGTCGGAATACCTGGACTGGAGAGTGATGGAGGGTAGCTTTTCAAGTAACAGGGATTAATTGTAGCGAGACCAAAAGGCCAACAGCCAAATAACTAAACTGGGAATTGTAGCGAGTTCCAAATATTCTGAGGTAGTGAGATCCGAAGGCCATCTTGCCGAATAAAAACTGTGATATGAAGTTCACTTTCTTCTATTCATCGTATCTGCGTCGCGATCGACTGCAAAATTCTCCGTAGCCTGCTTGCAGGCGGTACTGGGTGTTTTTATCGCGGAAAACCCGGTCCGTTAGGCTAAATTCTCCGTAAAACCTGTTGGGTTTCGTGTTTACAACGAAATGGAACACTGTTGGTTGAGCCTGCAATATTGTAGCCGTTGTTTATTTTCGTGTGACATGCGCTAGTTACCATACCTCTCCTTGTCCGTATGAGATCGAGGCTAGTTTCATTACCATTCCACCTCCGTTCGTGAGATCGAGGCAGTTTTATTACCATTCCACCTCGGCCGCTCTTGACATGAATACGAGGCAAAATCACATAGTCAGTCCAAAATCTCTGAATCAAGCTGGCATCCAACCAAAGCCACGCCGCGGGACTACTCGCGAATCACGGGATGCGACCCTGATCAGGTTAGTATGCGGTCTTCGACCGCAACAACAATTTAATCAGCATAATCTCTTAGACCAATGGATAAAGTACTGCGACCAGAACGTCTGGAAACCGATCCAAACAGCAGTTTAGCAGCGAAGGAATGGCATCACTGGAAACGGACTTTCGAGAATTTCCGGACAGTTTTACCTCAAACTGGCCTGAACAAACTCAATGTGCTGACTAACTACATCTCTCCAAAGATATTCCAGCACATCGAGGACTGTACAGAATATGACACAGCAATCGACACGCTACAGGCTCTGTTTGTAAAACCACAAAATGAGATTTTCGCTCGACACATTCTTGCCACAAGAAGACAACAACCAGCTGAAAGCCTAGATGAGTACCTTCAAGCACTGAAAACACTTAGTAAAGACTGTAATTTCAAGAGCGTTACTGCAACAAAATACTGCGAGGAAAGTATACGGACGCTTTCATCACTGGGCTGCAGTCCAACCTAATTCGGCAGAGATTGCTAGAGAATAAAACGCTGGATCTTAAAAACCATGTTTGATCAAGCCCGAGCCCTTGAGTCAGCCATGAAAAGTTCTGAGTCGTATGTAGCACCACAGGCCTCCATCAATGCGGCCGTTCCGAACCACTCGTCAGTAGAGCAGCCCCATGAAAGCACACTAGCTGCAGTTGAATCTGAACAAGCCACCTGCTTTTTCTGTGGAAACAAAAGGCACCATCGCACTAAGTGTCCAGCTCGTGATGCCGTCTGCCTCAAGTGTCAGAAGAAAGGCCATTTTGCTCGAGTTTGTCGGGGGAAGCCTGTTGCCAAGGATAAAGATACAGTTTCTGCTGCAACCTGGTCCCCAACACTGGCCACGTTAACACCAAGCGCACCAAAATCTCTCTCAAAATCATGTGCGACTGTTGACATCGAAGGATTACAAGTCAAGGCTTTGTTTGACAGCGGAAGTAGTGAAAGCTATATTCACCCCAGTTGGTGGAACAAGCAGGTTTAACAGTTCACTCATCATCTAGTACAGTATCCATGGCAACATCAGCACCTGGCCCTGTCAAGATAAACGGTACCTGCACAGTTGACCTAACCTACCAAGGACGTAAATATGAAGGCATCCAGTTTTCTGTACTCCCTGGACTTTGCGCCGACCTCATACTAGGAGTAGATTTTCAATCCAAGCATGAAAGTGTTGTATTCAAGTACAGGGGCTCGGAACCGCCCCTCTCTGTCTGTGGTTTCAGCACCCTGAATGTAGACCCGCCTGAGCCTTTCGCGAACTTGACATCGGACTGTCATCTCGTCGCCACTAAATCTCGCCGATATAGTCAGGAAGATTCTGCCTTCATTGATGGGGAAGTTAAAAGGCTGCTCACTGAAGGGATAATCGAACCGAGTCGCTCCCCTTGGCGGGCCCAGGTCGTAGTAACCAAAGATGAGAACCACAAGAAGAGGCTGGCCATTGACTATTCACAGACCATCAATTACATTATATACATTATTATTAATATTATATAGAGGATATTACACGGTGGCGCGAAGATATGAGTTTTATTTTCGAGTGGCAAGAACAATATTTTACGAATGAGCGCAGCGAATGAGTAAAATATTGTTTTTGACACGAGAAAATAAAACTCATATCTTCAAGCCACCGTGTAATTTTCTTTTTATTATATAGACAAACCAGAAAAAATATTCCAAATTGATTTCCAAGCATTTTTGTTTTGACCGATATCCTCACTAGTGAGGATATGGAAAATATGTCACTGAGGACCCGGATGTAGCTTCGTATGAGATCTACGAGTGGCGTATTTCCCAGTAAAACACTCGTGTCTATATAATAAATAATATTATTGTATAATTAATAGAGACCTTTTGCCCAAACATAAGGCTTTAATCAGCATAAATCTCGTACAATAATACGAAGTAAAACAAGATGGCTGCCAAGAGAAATAAGGGTAACTGCTGAGTAAATTGCGGGCTCACAAACCACAGGCAAACCAAACATAATAAAACTAAGCTAAACATTATTTAAGTTCAGTGTTCAGTCTTTGGATCGTAACTCCTGGCTTATTAAGGAAGAACCACGGTCTGAATGCACATAGGCTGGCATCCCAAATAGAGAGAAAAGTGTAGTGAGGCATTTGATTACCGTTGGTGTCGAGACATCAGGACAGGGGAAGACAAATGGAAATCTGGAATACTCATCGATGACATTGAGGAAAAACTTATTTCCATTGTAGCTTGGCAGAGGACCCTTAAAATCAATGTTGATCCTCTCAAATGGTTGTGTGGCTTTAATGAGAGGAACTTTGGGAGGTTGGTGATACTGTGGCTTGCATTCACAGCAAACAGGACACTTGCTTGTCATTGTCTTGATGTCATCAAGGGAATATGGCAGGTTCTTGGTCCTCACAAAGTGGCTGAGTCTGGTGACCCCTGGATGACAGAGTGACTCGTGGAGCTTGTAGAGTGGGTCTTCATCTACCATAGCGCACGTGGCTCTGGATAGTGTGTCAGGAGGAATGTTCTCTTTTCCTGGACGGTAGACAATGTCGAACGTGTAGCAAGAAAGTTCAAGCTTCCATCGCATGATTTTATCATTCTTTGCCTTCCCTCTGTGGCGTTGGTCAAACATGTAAGATACTGACTTCTGGTCAGTTACAAGAGTGAAGTGCATTCCTGTTAGGAAGTGTCTCCAGTGTCTCACAGCTTCTATGATAGCCTGTGCTTCCTTCTCAACTGAGGCATGTTTGAGCTCACTACCCGGTAAAGCTCGTGAAAAGAATGCGACAGGTCTCCCATTCTGGTTGAGGGTGGCAGCTAGTGCTACTTCGGAGGCATCCGTCTCAACTTCAAAAGAAATGGCTTCATCGATTGCCGTAACAAAAGCCTCTTCCACTGTTTTCTTGATACTCTCAAATGCTTCAACAGCTGGCTCTGATAGAGGAAATGTCTTACAGCTGGTTATGGGCTTGATTCGGTCAGAATATATTGGTATCCACTGTGAGTAGTAAGAAAACAGTCCCAGGCACCTGTTTAGAGACTTTGAATCATGTGGGACCGGGAGCTCGCGCAAGGGGCGTAGGCGCTCCGGGTCTGGGCTGATATTTCCTTCTTCAACCACGTATCCAAGGATAGGGAGGCGCCGTGTCGAAAAAATGCTTTTGTCATCGTTGTAGCAGATGTTCTTATGCTTGGCAGCTTCAAGGAAATTCTGAAGGTTTGAATCATGCTCTTTCTGATCCTTTCCACAAATCGTGATATTGTCAAGATAGGGAAAGACCGCCTTGAGATCATTTTCTTCCACCAGCTTTGTCATCTCCCTTTGAAAGCAGGCTACCCCGTTAGTTACGCCAAAAGGGAGACGGGTAAACTGGTACAGGTTATTTTTAGCTTCGAATGCTGTGTAAAGTTTGTCCTCATCCTTGAGAGGGATCTGATGATAGGCGCTGCGGAGGTCAATTGTGCTGAAGACTTTGTTATATTAATATTATATATTTTAAAATGTCTTCTATTTCTTAATTGCTATACATCTCTCAGGAAAAATAACACACTGTTTTCACTATCTGATCAAAATAATCATGGTTTCAATAGAAGGTTTTATTGAAGTAGATCGGGGACCCTGAAGGTCAACAAAAAGGAAGGACTTGGTTGTTGCAAGAAGAAGCTTCTTACACGTTTAAACAGAATGTGTTTGAAAAAATATAACAGAATGTGTGTTTGAAAAAATATAACAGAATGTGTTTGAAAAAATAAAACAGAATGTGTGTTTGAAAAAATATAACAGAATGTGTTTGAAAAATATAACAGAATGTATTTTAAAAAATATAACAGAATGTGTTTGAAAAAATATAACAGAATGTGTGTTTGAAAAAATATAACAGAATGTGTTTGAAAAAATATAACAGAATGTGTTTGAAAAAATATAACAGAATGTGCTTGAAAAAATATAACAGAACAGCAAGCGGCTCAGAAACCAATATCGATGTCTCATGTGTGCGACAAAACAACCTTTGTTATTTCTACATTTTCATGTTATATTTTCTAAAAAAAAAGACGGAATGGACACAATGAACAAAAAGATTATTAACATGATTGACAAACGAAAGAAAATAAAACAAAACTACAAATCAATGCGGAGCCTTTTACGAACAACCTTTGTTATTTGTACATTTTCATGTTATATTTTCCAAAAAAACAGGACGGGATGGACACAATGAACAAAAGGATTATTAATATGATTGACAAACAAAACAAAACAAAACAAAACTACAAATCAATGCGAAGCCTTCTACGAATCGACACGTAGTCTGAGCTCTCCCAACCCTTGTGACATGAGGTTTTACGACAGAATACTTTTTTACATAAACATTTAAGTACAATTTACAAACAGTTTATGAATTAAAGTTTTCTCTTTTCACTAATGATCGATGATAGAAAAAGTTTTTTTTTTTGCTTAAAGGCTTAGTAAAGAGACTGGATTTCGCAAAGAGTGCTATTTTTAAGTGTAGATTTCCACGGAATCTACGCGGACTGAAATTTCATACGATACAATTAATGTATTCGGCCCAACATTTTATTCGGATACTATAACTGGAAAGGCTGTGATAACAAGTTATTTTTATTATGATTTAAATTTACTTCAAACGTTTGATCTCATCTCGAAAAATCAAAATTTCATACGTTTCCATCAAGAAAAAAAAAAGTTATCAAGCTTACATTTTCTCTAGAAAGTTTGCTTTCAGACATAGATTTCAGTGCTGAAAACTAATCACAGCTCGGTGACTCAGAACCGATCGCACGCGTGCCCGGCATTTTAGTACCAGAAAAAGAGGTCCACTAAAAGAAATAACTCGGTTGTTGCAAGATGAAGTATTCTTTACGCAGCCACAGAAGTAAAAGTAAATTAAACATATCTCAATTTTGTCATCTGTGCGAGCACACAGACTGTCTTCTTTTCTACATTTTCATGTGATGTTCACCAAAAAGTAATACATGCAATCCATTTTACATGAACAAAATGAGCAAAATATTGATAATTGACATTGAAATTGAAAAAACAATACAAAACACTGAATGCATCTACGAATCGATACGTAGCCTCCCTGAGTTCTCTACTGGCCTTGTTACTGTTGTCGCTTGTTAACGATGGAGAACAATTTGTGTCGAATTTGTGAAATTAGGTTTTACGACTATAACATCAGGTTTAAAACAGCTTATTTTGTAGGATTTAAGACATATTTTACCAGGATTTCGAGCAATTTTGTCAAAAAGTGATCAAAATCCAGTTACTCAAAACTTTAGAACCCCTTGGCATGCCTCGGCTTGATTTTGGTTTGCTTTGGAAGTACTACATATAAGGAATAACTTTGTTTCGTCCCGCCATGAAATTCGCACCGTAAGGGGAGAAATCAAATTTCAAAGTTTACCACCTGGAGGACAATAGTACAAAAACTCATGTCCCTATCGAAAACTCCAAATCCCTATACTTTGAAAATTTATTTTCATAGGTTTTCTTCAAGATTTCTTGGTGGACCTAACTCGAGTTCTTGCATGCAAACCTTTCAAAAGATGCTAAAATAAAGTCAATAGGTTTTGTACTTCTAGGAACCCGAGTTTTGGCCACACGTTGCTCGAATCACTAAAACAATCTGTCGTCTTAACAGTTTATGCTTCACTTTTTCCCCTTCTTCCCTGATCTAATCGAGAGATAAAAGAAACGATATGTTTACGATTCATTTCCAGGCAATTATCAAACAGAATAATGGCTGAATTATACTTTGCTATTTGTCAGGCCGATTTGTATCTAGCTTCAATCGGTGTCGACCCGACTCTGAATTCTGTGGTATCGCATCAGACTTTTTCGTGTCAGACGCGATATTCCTTCGGAAGAAATCAAATCAGTCACAGCTCTATATTTTCTCAATACAGTCGGAACAAAGGCATTTTGGTCAACACTATAGTGTTAAATCTTTCCCTTTTAACAGTTTTAATGTTCTTTCTTCCGAAAGCCTGATAACACTCCTTGGTTTTTGTCAATACTTCAGTATATCTACTGAGTCGCCTGTAAGTTTTCAACTTTGTCAAACTTAATTTTTAAATTTGAGCTCTGTCACTGCTGTTGTTTAGTTAACCATGTTGTGCTATAATTTCTCCTTCATCTTTCCTACGCCGGGAACTATATCTTTTAAAATACGTTTCCTCTTTCTCGCATTCTTTTCTTCGTTTTAAATAAAATTGGGCACATGAGTCCACTTACCGCGTGTGATTTGCTTTTCGGTAGCCCAGTACAAACCGCAATCCCCACTACGAGTAGCAACAAAGAAATTGAAACTGGATTCATGGCTCTCTAGTCTTCTTCCCTTAGCACTGCTTTGATGTTGGGCTTTTCGCTATCGATAAGAAATCCCGAGTGGCAAAATCATTTCTAGCATATATAATCAAAAACACGATAAAACTTGTCTTGCAAAGGTGGTAAATAGACATAGACATAGACAGTCTTTATTTATACAGGGCTAAATCTGACAGAAGTGCGTGTCACAGATCGCAAGCACAACGAACCAGGGGCGAATTTTATAAAACCACCCAAATGAACTGATGGGCTTCCAAAGATTGGAAAAGTATAATAATAATAATAATAATAATAATAATACAAAATTTCTATAGCGCCATTTCCTGAAGCTCAATGGCGCTTTACAATTATCTAAGTAGCTAAAACGAAGAGATTAACAAAACAAATTTACAGTTCAAATATTAAAACGATCTAAAAACATCATAACAAAAGATATAATAATGAAATAACTCAACAATGACTAAAATAAATTCTAAAACTCATGAATAGTCAATCAGGCAAACACAATGGAAATCAGGACCATGAAGGCCGTTTGTATACCCGATAGAAATTAGCATTTTGGGGAGTCCATGAATATTTTCAGGGAACAGCTGTTCTGATTGGTTGCCATATCATAATGGTGCTCAATCAGCCAGAAACGATATAGAACTGCTGCGCACTGAACTGAATCTGATATAGAACTCCGGTGACGTCAGAGTTCTATATCAGATCCAGTTCAGTGAGCACAGTTCTCTATCAAGTTTGGCTCACTGAGCATCAGTAATGATAGGACAACTCACCAGAACAGCATGTTTCCCCGATAATATTCATGGAGACCCCATCTCTTACAAACGCTCTGTGGTCATGATTTCCACCTTTTCCCGTAACCTACGAAAAAAAAGAACGCATGTTAGAAATGAATACGTGCATTTTGTAAAACGATAGTTCATTATCACATTTATTAATTTTCGGTGGCCATGATTTAAACATCCCACAACGACTCGGGCAGTGCCGACCACCCTTCTGTGAACATTTCGTGAAACGAGCCAAAACGGACATCTTTGACAATTATTTGGCAATACTTGAGTTGAATTGGGCTCAAAATCATGCACAGATAAACGAATTTAACTCACCCGTCCAAGTTACTCTACTTGGCGAGTCCGTACGAACCGCACTGGTTTGTTAACCGAGAATGAATGGGCAAATTGCATATGATGCATTACGCGCATGACAAAGAAAATTTCGTCAAAGAAATTTGAATCATAAAAAGAATAAAAAACAATAGGAAACACTGCCCCAAAACTAATGACATAGCACTTTCTTTACAAAAGCCAATCAGAAAGCCCTAGCATTATTATAGGTATCGCTGGTATCGCTAATACATTCATTTCTTTTCTATGACATTTGAACAGCATTTCTTTGCTCATCATAATTATAGGTAAAAAAGTGACAGCTATTCCAAAGGGAGTTCTTCTCTTTTTGAAAGTCATGTAATTATGAACAGACCTTTTGTCCAAAACACAAAAGATATGTCAATTATTCGGAACGCCTCTCTAAATACACTATTCGTAATGAAAAGCTCTCGTTGTCGATCTTTTCTTTGCCATTTCAAAATAGCTAAACAATGCATCTTGAAGCCAGTCTATATCAGATTTTTTATTCTCGATTTCAATGAAGTAGTTCTCACAAATTTATTTCCTTTTTTTTTAACTAGCTTGGAATTATGAATTATTACTGGCAACCGTTTTAGAAGTAGTTTACAAAACTCGCTGTCGTGTTTTATCAGCAGATAGAATCACTCGGCTTCGCCTCGTGTTTCTATCTGCTGATAAAACACTCCAGCTCGTTTTGTAAACATTACATAAAAATATCTAATAAAAATGATTAATAAAACTAAAAACTAAAACTAATCATATACCTGTTTAAAAAGGTGTGTTTTTAGGTTAGGCAATGTGCTGCTCTGGCGAATACTGTCTGGAAGATCGTTCCAGAGTTTAGGTGCAGCACATGAGCACGCCCTGTGTCCATAACAGATAAGTTTTGATCGAGGTTGCTTCAACAAATTTTTGGAAGCAGACCTCAAGCTCCTGGCGGGTATATATGGCTGTAGCATATTGGTGATATAACTGGGTGCATAAGCCAAATTGGTTTCTATCAGTAAAAATAACACTGCACTGTTTTCACTATCTGATCAAAAAAATCATGGAACTCAATAGAAATATTTCATTCAAGTAGAAAGGTCAACCTGAAGGTCCACAAAAAGGAAGGACTTGGTTGTTACAAGAAGAAGCTTCTTACACGTTGAAACAGAATGTGTTTGAAAAATATAACAGAATGTCCTTGAAAAAAAAAAACAGAACAGCAAGCGGCTAAGAAACCAGTATTGATGTCTCACGTGTGCGACAGAACAACCGTTGTTCTTTTCTACATTTTCAAGTGATATATTTTCCAAAAAAAAAGACTGGATGGACACAATGAACAAAAGATTATTAACATGATTGACAAACAAAAGAAAGCAAAACAAAACTACAAATCAATGCGGAGCCTTTTACGAACAACCTTTGTTATTTGTACATTTTCATGTTAGATTTTCCAAAAAAAGTACGGGATGGACACAATGAACAAAAGTATTATTAACATGATTGACAAACAAAAGAAAACAAAACCAACTACAAATCAATGCGTAGCCTTTTACGAACAACAGTTTGTTCTCTTCTACATTTTCATGTTATATTTTCCAAATAAAAGGACGGGATGGACACAATGAACAAAAGTATTATTAACATGATTGACAAACAAAACAAAACGAAACAAAACTGCAAATGAATGCGGAGCCTTTTACGAACAACTTTTGTTCTTTTCTACATTTTCATGTTATATTTTCCAAATAAAAGGACGGGATGGACACAATGAACAAAGGGATTATTAACATGATTGACAAACAAAAGAAAACAAAACAAAACTACAAATCAATGCGGAGCCTTATACGAATCGACACGTAGTCTGAGCTCTCCCAACCCTTGTGACATGAGGTTTTACGACTGAACACTTTTTTTACATAAACATTTAGTACAATTACAAACAGTTTATGAATTAAAGTTTTCTCTTTTCCCTAATGATCGATGATAGAAAAAAAATTGCTTCAAGGCTTAGTGAAGGGGATTGGATTTCGCAAAGAGTGCTATTTTTGAGTGTAGATTTCCACGGAATCTACGGACTGAAATTTCATACGATACAATAAACGTATTCGACCCCAACATTTAATTCGGATACTATAACTAGTTTTGATTAAACGTATTCGACCCCAACATTTAATTCGGATACTATAACTAGTTTTGATTAAACAAATTATTTTTATTATGATTTTAATTTACTTCAAACGTTTGATCTCACCTCGATTTAGAAATTTCATACGATTCCATCAAGAATAAAAAAAAAGGTTATCGGTCTTACATTGAAAGTTTATTTTCAGACATAGAATTAAGTGCTGAAAACTAATCACAGCTCGGTGACTCCGAACCGATCGCACGCGTGCCCGGCATTTTATAACACCGCTCAAATAGAGTCCTAAAGTGTGACGTCACAAATTTTCGAATGATTTTTGTCCTCGAATAATGGAAGACCAACTACAACGTCGCATGCAAAAAATGAGCTGAATCGGTTGAAACGCGACTGAGATATGGCCCGCTGAATACATAATTTTCTTTAACAAACTCACTGTATTTTGGACTCGGTTTTGAACTGAACCAAACATACAGGTATTCAGCGGGCCATATCTCGGTCGCGTTGCAACCAATTTGCCTCATTTTTGGTGTGTAGCTATCATTCGATATGGCCTTTCGAAATATGTCACTTTTTTATTAAATAATGAAGAAACATAAAGATGTCATCATAAGTCTATGATTTCTAATTCTACTGCTGTTACACAGACCTCTCGAAATCAAGGGACGCATATTGCTAAATCGAAAATTTCATTTTTGTGACGTCATCACTTTAGGACTCCATAAACAGTGGCTTCAAAAGCTTGGAAAACACTCTCTGATCTCTTTTTCGACTGATTAGTACTCAGTATTATGAAATAACTGTTTTTTTCATTAACGGATGCAGAAAATATCATGGAAGTACCAGAAAAAGAAGTCCACTAAAAAGAAATAACTCGGTTGTTGCAAGATGAATTATTCCACAGCAGCACGAGTTAATTAAATTAAACATATCTCAATTTTCTCATCATTTTTTTCATTTACGAATCTAAAAAATATCATTGAAGTACCAGAAAGAGAGGTCCACCTAAAAGAAAAAGCTCGGTTGTTGCAAGAAAAAGTATTTTTTACACAGCAATACAAGTAAGTTAAATTAAACATATCTCAATTTTCTCATCAGTGTAAACAAACAGACTGCCTTCTTTTGTACATTTTCAGGTGATGTTTTCCAAAAGGGAATACATGCAATCCATATGAACAAAATGAGCAAATTATTGATAATGTTGACAAAACAAAACAAAACAAAGCAAAGCTATCTACTCTAAACAAGCTGTCGCTTGTTAACGATGGAGAACAATTTTGTGTTGTGAAATGAGGTTTCACGACTAAACATCATGCAGTTTTTAACAGCTTATTTGGCTTTATTTAGTAGGATTTAACAGTTTATGCTTTACGTTTTCGAAGAAGATTCTGTTGCATTGTATCAGACGTGTTCGTGTCGGACCCGATCATATTCCTTTCGGAGAAATCAAATCAGTCACAGCTCTATATTTTTTCAAAATAGTCGGAACAAAGGCATTTTGGTCAACGCTATATAGTGTTAAAATCCTTCCCTTACTTTTTTCAATATTTCAGTATATCTACGGAGTCGACTGTAAGTTTTCAACTCTGTCAAACTTAATTTTCAAATTTGAGCTCTGTCACTGCAGTGGTTTGGCTAACCATGTTATAATTTCTCCCCATTTTTCATACGTCAGGAACTCAGTCATACATCTAGTTTTAAAATACGTTTCCTCTTTCTCGCATTCTTTTTCTTCGTTTTCATTAAAATTGGGCACATGATTCCACTTACTGCGTGTGATTTGCTTTGCGGCACTCCAGTACAAACCGCAATCCCCACTATGAGTAGCAACAAAGAAATTGAAAATGGATTCATGGCTCTCTTTCTTCGATTTTCTTCCCTTTTCTGCTTTGATGTTGGGCTTTTCGTTATCGATAAGAAATCCCGAATGGCAAAATCATTTGTAGCATATATAATCAAAAACATGATAAAACTTGTCTTGCAAATGCGGTAAATAGACATGGTCATAGACAAAGACAGTCTTTATTTATACAGGGTTAAAAGCATCAGAAAATTACAGATAACTAAATGAAAACAGTTATCGATGAATTGAGGAACATGGAACAGGTTTGGAAACTCTCTATGCCTTATCTATAATTCCGCTGCTCGTTTACATAAGGCTTGAAAACATAAAGATATTTGTGATTTTCAATGAAACTTATTAATCTTGGAATTGACCTTTTGGAGATGATATGAAATATTCATGGTGCCTTGCTGACAAGCAAATAATCGAACTCGCAATCCCATTCCATCCTTTTGATAATAGTAGTGCGTATTTGTTAGTATCAGAAACATATAAGTGAGTTGAAACATAGTAACGGCGAACCAAGCTGTGGATTATTCGAGATGAATTTATGACCATATTTGGTCAATAATGAACTCTCGACTGCTAACCCAAGTAGGTTTCCTCTTCATAATGTTTTATTTTTCGCTCATATAAAGTAGAGCAACAGTGGTAAGTGATAATATACTAACATTTAACATCTCGAAGTCTTGCAGCAACATTATTTTCAAAATCTGTTAAATTGTTTATTCTGCGAATATTCCGCAGCTTGGCACTAAAGTAATGTATGTTTGTTACACGTTTCAACTAAGTTAAATGTTTCTGTTAGTATCTATTTCACAGCCGGATAAAAACCACTCTAATGAGAGTGCCCCTTTGAACAGTTAAACAAAAACGAGTCGCCTGCCCCCTAAGATCAATATTTCAATATGCAGCATGCCATTTTTAGAATCATCTTGTGTCACTAATCAAGGGCTATATATTATGGAGAATGGTGTGAGTGGACAACGAGGCAAAACGCGCTAAAGATTCATGCGCTAAGGATTCCTACCCTGTGAAATGAGACAATTATAAATATCTACATAACACAGCGAACGATAAATTTTGACTTTAAACATTAATGTTCGCCTCGGGAAAGTGCGGGGTGCAAAAGTTCAGAGAAAGATATGATCATTTTCTAGCTGCTCTGCAATTTTTGTCCTTACGTTTTGTGTCAGAAGCTTACGTTTTCCAAATTTCCATGACAGCACGAGACGACCGGTTAGCGCAGTGGTAGAGCGCCGGGCTTATGTGCGGGAGGTTGGGAGTTCAAACCCCGGCCGGGCCAACACTCAGGGTCTTTTTCTAATAATTGAGGAGAAGGTGCTGCCTTTGCTCTAATATCTGCAAATGGTTAGACCTTCGCGTCTTCTCGGATAAGGACGTTAAACCGTAGGTCAAGTCTCTCACATGCACTACACTAACCTGAACCTCAGTGTAGGACTTACATACTAACCCACTACACTGACAAGGGAGCCTCGTCATTGGAGCCTCGCTCTGTGAGGATTTCCCGGCCCTCGGGCAAAAGCTAGTAAATAAATAAATAAATAAATAAATTCATGTTATGTAGATTTTTTCTTTGTTTTCATTTCACAGGGAGTGAATCTTTAGCGCTTGGTAAATGCTTTTTTACAACAACATCAATTAGAGATTTTCCATTCTCGTACCCAGAGCTCCCCGGCTCGTCTCCTCGCAGGGGAGGCTCTGGTGACATCCATTTGAGGACCATTGCTGATTGGCTGGTTTTGAACGTTGGTGCATGCGCAGAAAGATCTTTCTCTCAACGGCTCTGTAACAAATCTCGCGCATGCGTCATTGGCTGTCACCAGAGCCTCCCCCGCGAGGAGACGAGCCGGGGAGCTCTGGGTAAGAGAATGGAGTTTTTCTATTTACATTTGATAATGAAAAAGGATTTAGGTTAAGGTAAGGCAGCAGGCAGTTTATAGGTGCAAAATCAATCTCGTCCCCAGGGTCTTGTGGGTAATTTTCAAGATGGCGGTTGGTCGAGTACAAGACCCTGGGGGAGGCTGAGTCACATGACCACTGTTTGAGGACATGGGAACGAGGTTGCCCTTGTTTCGAAAAAGTCATGTGACTCAGCCTCCCCCAGGGTCTTCTCCCGAGCTAACGGCCATTTTGAAAAACGATCGGGAAGACCCTGGGGACGAGGGACATTTTTGCCGCTGTGTTGTGTGAAGGTGCAAAGGCGTGGAGGAGAGGGCCTGGGATGGAGTCCCATATAAACGCGGATGCTCAACAGGAAGAATGAAATTCACCCCTAACAGCTAACAAGAAAGGCGCTGATCTAGTAAGGACAAAGTTACGCTACTGTAACTCCCGAAAGTGCAAATTGCTCAACAGGATTTAGGTAATGTTATATATTTCAGTTATGCCATTCGATTCTGATTGGCTACGAGTGCGCAACCTAAGGAGCGCAGGTCGTGACGTCATACTGCACATTAGGATTGGTAGGTTTGGTCACTGTGTTGGTTTTCATTTCAGAACCGAAAGCAAATTTTGTCAATTTTCTAGTTGAATCTGTTATGATTTTTGCCGAGAGATCATACTCAGGATTTCTAAACATCAACTTTGAATATTTGAATAGGCCATGTTCGAATTACGCTCCAAATGCCTACTACCAATATAACCTCAAGTCGAGGCGCTTTTACCAATGGACATAAGCTGGATTTGAAAAAACCGTTGCTCCGTGCAAGGCCTCATCGTCGACTTCGTTTAGTTAGGTACGAAATGTGGTGGCTGAATAATAAAACAAATTGAATTCGGTTTTCGCATGATAGCACGTCGTTGACAAATCTCAATTTAAATATAAAAATTCCCTCCTGGGAATTCAATCCGAAAATGCACGGCTGCGCTAGATAAAAGGAATAAAATGCACAACCTAATAGCATCTACTAGTTCATTCTCGAACCCAGAGCTCCCCGGCTCGTCGCCTCGCAGGGGAGGCCCTGGTGATATCCATTTGAGGACCTTCGCTGATTGGCTGAAATGGCGCGCACACGTACATAAAAGAAGCTTAATCTCGCTTTATAAAAACATATCTGTCAAAATAACACCTGCATTCGTTTCCTAGTCGTGTTTCCAACCTATGCCTTCGACTTGAACGTAATTAAAAGTAATTGCAAGGCATAAACCCACTATTTTTTTTTTACGCATGCGTCAATGGATGTCACCAGAGCCTCCCCCGCGAGATAACGAGCCGGGGAGCTCTGGGTACGAGAATGCTACTAATTTGCAAAGGCCTTCATGTTCAAATACTAGAGGTGGGGTGTCATTGCACCTTCGGCGCTCCTCTGGCGTTCGTCGGGGGTTCGCGCCCATCTCTGGGGACGTGCCAAAGTAGGGGCTGCCAGCAGTCTATGGTGTGGTGGGGGTACTAGAGGTGTGTTGGTGGTGGTGGTGGTGGTGGTGGTGGTGGTGGGGGGGGGGGGGGGGGGGGGGGGGGGGGGTTCGGGCCCATCTCTCTGGGGACGTGCCAAAGTAGGGGCTGCTAGCAGTCTAGGGTGTGGTGGGGGTACTAGAGGTGTGTTGGTGGGTGGTGGTGTGTGGGGGGTTGATTAACAGCTTATAATTTTCATTTACAATGCTAAATCACAACCTCGAGTTGAAGGTTCGTCAAGGATTTGCAATCTACTATAAAAACAAAACAAAAGAGAAGACGTGTGAAGTTGCGGTACATTTTAATAGTTTCGAACATTCTTTACAGCTGTTTCAGGTAACACGCAACTTCGCCGTTGCCGCCAGAGTTTGGCAGTTGGGTTTTCTGTGCTGTCCATCAAAGCAATCCGTGTCCGTGTGAGCCAATCATATCCTTACTCAGTGCATTCGATTGGTTTCCTTGCGAGACATGTCGCGACAGAAGCCAATTCACTGCACTAAGCGAAACTAGGCAAGAATATGATTGGCTCACATGGTTTGATTGACTAGCAGGGAAAAGCCAACTGCCAAAAGCCCTCTCGATGCTTTGAATGCGCTGGGTCGCCTGATACCTGAAACAGCTGTAAGCAACTTTTCTTTCATTTGTATAGAGCTAGCGGCGGAAAATTAAACAAATACAAATTAGGGAGCATCTTGCTTAACATGAGAGAGGCGTTCCGGTGCACACAATAACAATAACAATAACAATAACAATAACAATATCAATAACAATATCAATATCAATAACAATAACAATAACAATAACAATAACAATCACAATCACAATCACAATCACAATCACAATCACAATCATAGTAATAATAATAATCATTCCCCAAAATTGATGTTCCTTTCGCTTCTAAAACGTTGTTGAGCGGAAACGCGAGGGCTATCTTTCAAAGCGCAATGAACTAATGTTAGTTGGACCCTTGTGCAACAGTTACCATAACTAAAAGCACTGGAAAAATCGCATGTGTATTTTGTAAGCAATTTTCCTCTGAGAGGCACCAAAAATATAGGAACATTATAGTAAGGACCAAAGGTTCCAATCTCTGTTTTAAAGCTTCATAGCTAATTAATGGGTATGCAAAAGATCTCTGATTCCAGTTTGATAACCTTCAATCCCGTCAAATCCGTCAAACACATGGTTACCACCATCTAACATAAGCACTTGGATGTTTGACTGGTGCTACACATTGACCGGCTTTTTCGGATTTGGAGGGTATGGCGGATTTAGTGCCCTCCTGAACTTACAGTTTTATTCTGAGTGAATATATTATGTTTTTTTTAATATATTCAATTAAGGAAAAACTGTAAGTTCAGAAAGTAGGGATGAGGTAGTGTTGGGCATTTCAAATCCGCTACACCCGCCAAATCCGACAGAACCGGACAGTGTGCAACACAAGTCAAACACCCAAGTGCCAATGTTACATGGTGGTACCCCTGTGCCTTCAAGTACATGAACTTCAGCAACACAGAGACCGGATTTGACGGATTTGGCGGGTTTGACGGATTTGAGCCTGTTTCCCGTCTAAACTACACCCAAGTGCCAATGTTACATGTTGGTAACCCTGTGTCTTCAAGTACATAAACTTGTGCAACACAAAGACCGGTTTTGACGGATTTGGCGGGTTTGACGGATTTAACTTCTAATTAATATAATTTAGATATATGATTAACTATATGATTAAATATATTTTATATTATAAATTATATATAATAAAATATATATTATTATATTATTAAGTATTATTATATTATTAATTTTATTCTATATTATAAATTATATAGAATAAATTATAATTTATGATATATATCTAATCATTTATTAAAAATTAGATTTGAATAAAAGAGAGCTTCAAATCCGTCAAACCCGTCAAATCCGCCAAAACCGGTCTCTTTGGTACACAAGTACATGTAGTTCAAAACACAGGGTTACCACTAGGTAACACTACCCTCCCTTGACTGTATTGAACTATATTGCAGTTCAAATCCGTCAAACCCGTCAAATCCCCTAAACCCGGTCTCTTTGGTACACGAGTTCATGTAGTTGAAAACACAGGAATACCACCATGCAACATAAGTACCTGTGGCAAATTGGCCGGTTCTGTCGGATTTGGCGGGTATGGTGAATTTCAAGTGCTCAACACTACCCCCCTCGACTGTATTGAACTATATTGCAGTTCAAATCCGTCTAACCCGTCAAATCCGCCAAACCCGATCTCTTTGGTACATAAGTTTATGTAGTTGAAACCTCAGTGTTAGCGCGCTATGTAATGTGGGCGCACGAGTTCAATGCCTTAAGTGTTTACAGTATCATCGGCCCTAGCGGGTTTGGCGGATTACAAAGCACTCGAATTCCTAAAAGGTTTTGGCTTTGCTTAAATGTGCATTCTTTCAGAACATGTTACATAATCTGCCATGTTACCATTGTTTGCTGGAATGTACATTCTATGCATAAGACAAATTGCATAACCCTCTTTATTAAAAGCAAAAAATGAACGAGACAAAATTCTGAACTTGTAGCTGTGACAACAGGCTATTGTTTCCATGATGTGAATTCCTTCGGTCTTCGGAACGATATAAGTTCAAGTAGCGTCTTTTGCTAATCACAACAAGCAAGAAGTCAGCGGGAAAAGGTAAGAAATTTACTCCCTCAATTTGCTTCAAAAGTTCTAAGATCCTGCCATTAAGAGACGTATCTGTGACATAAAAACAGCATCTTTGCATTTTGTAACTGAAGATCCATTGCTGAAAAGTGTTTAGTTCCAATAGACTCAACTTGTGTTTCCATCTCTAAAATCCTGCCTAATGAGGAATGTTGAATATATTACACTTATCAAAACTGCACAGATACAGAAATGCTCTATTGTGAATTTTCAAGCTAATTGTAATTGCAAAACTTCCTCCATAGAAATGCCGGCTTCAAAACCTGCTAGACAGTTAAACAACGCAGCTATAAGGGACAAAGTACTGGCTCATGTAATTCCACTTGTCAAGAATTCCTGCTCCGTTATCGGCGTAAAATGTACCTGGCGCGTAAGTGGAGGTGCTGTAGGGATGCAAGCGGCATGGAGGGAAATTGTCAAAAAGAGAAACGAATGTGACGTTGTGGTGGGGGGAACGCAAGGAGTTGCTTTTCTGTTCTCTGCGATTTCTACATTCCACACAACGAAGAGCAAGGGCAATGGCGAACAAGACTCCCAAAGCGAAGGTGAAGAAGATCAGGATCAAGTTGAGTCGTCTATTGAATCGTGTACGGGCAGTTCATTTCAATTACCACAGGTAAGGAATAGTTGACAAAGCACAAAGATAGGGTAAAGGCTAGATTGTCCCTGTAATGAGGGGGAGATTGTCGTGTGAGTCAACCCCCCGTTGGTATTTAAATAATGTTAGTTTTTCTTTTCACCAGTCCTCGGGCATTGGCGCTGCTGTCAAGCAAAAGTATTACCCGGCGATCACCTATTGGGTAGCTATCCAATCCCCTAATGGCGCACCCGTCGATGCAATTGTCCTGCACAAGAAACTTACAAAATGTGACGTGGAAGTGAAGGCGACCCGTGCTTCTGCAAAGAAATGTGGGAACGAGATACTGAAAAAATTATGTCAACTGCTGAAGGACCACAAGAATGACTTGATGGTAGACGTCGTTAAAGAATCATTCGAAGATTACTGGGAAGAACTTTTATGTGAAGTCATTGAGCCAGAAAGAAGAGAATATTTCAAGCCATTTCCCCGTGATCACGTCGTAAGACTGATAGTCGCGAGCGACCAATTCCGGACAAGATTGGTAAGTGCTGTCACCAGCTTAAAAGATGTCGGTCTACACTTTGATGTTTTCAATCTCAAACTCGATGTTCCAACCTCTAGTGTTCCAGTTCCAAAACAGCTTGGTGATACTCTTACGATTTTGTGTAATGACATTGAGCGAGCAATGAGAAAGTTGGAGTACGCGTACAGAAAAGGACAAGTCCTAAAGCGGAATGAACGAGCAATGTACACGTATGAGAGATTGTGCAGCGTGGGAAGTTTCTTGAATACTCTAGCTGGCAATGCGTCTTTCAAGGACAGATTACTCAAGCATATGTCTCGCCTTAAGCCAATACTGGAGCAACAAGATTGCCAAGCCATTTCCCAGCTCAACATGAATAACGACTTGGTTGAGGTTAGCGCAGGATGGTGTTGGTCTTTCAGTCAGAGGACATTTACACGAACCGCATTACAGTCGAACGATGTTGGCCGCATATCAGCAAGGGCATTCATCGAGTATAACCATGAACAAGAACCCAGTCCCAAGTTCTTTATAGAAATCCTTGAGAACAGCCTCACGCAAGCTCAGATCGTCCAATTTTGCAAAGACTACCTTGGTCTCTTTGAGCCGAGAAGATTCCATAAACAGCGAGTGCCATGCCTTATCGGACCATCAAACAGCGGAAAGACTTCCTTGCTCATGGCAGTGCTAGCAATACTAGATGAAAGCAAGATCGCTAAAGTGACCAAACAGAGGGATTTTAACAAAGCCATGATACAAGAAGAAACCGAACTCATCAACTTAGACGAGGCCACTGTTGAGCTGATGCAGGTAGATGACTGGAAAACAATGCTCCAGGGAGGGTGGACCGCGCATGACCAGAAGTTTAAGACGGCACGCGGTTTCGTGAACAACGCCCCGATATTCATAACAGCACAGAAGGACCTCAACTTTGGGAATGACGAGGATAACTTTGCCATGAGCAACCGGCTGAATAAGTATTTCTTTAAAACACTACCAGCTGTAAATATTGAAGCGGCCGGCTGGATTAGTCGCAACGCCATGGAGTGTATCCATTGGTGCGCCAACACCTGCGCCCTTGCTGCAGATGTGAACCAGGTAAGCTGATAAACACGTTTCCGCATATGCTGAGCACCTTGGTGCACGCTTATAATGTTTTGTTTTTCTTTTGTGAAAAGGATCCACAGAGAAGAGGGCTCAACGTTTCCAAGCCAACCTTGACCGTGAAAGAAATAGACAGGATAGTGTCCGTACAGCTAGAGGAGGAGGAGAGCTCGGTCATCGAACAAGAACCAACTGGAGCAGACCCCGAGGAGACAGACCAAATGTCCGACACCGATAGTGCCGTCGATAGCTTCTATGAAGACACAATGGAAGAATTGGAAAGGTGAGCGACATTTTAACTACATCTAAGTCAACTGTTCTATTTAACTTACTTTATCATTCACGAGTTAACAATCGTTTTTTTTTTCTTCTTCTTTTGTTTTGAAAACAGAACCAGGGAAAATTGTGGCTTGGATTTCGCCCGGCAACGAATGGTCGAGAGCATGATCTCCCAAATGCAAGGAGTCAAGGAGAAGCTTCGCGAGCGCTTCCTAGAAGAGAAGATGGAATACGCAGAAGGACGGCGCGAAACACTGCGAGAACTAGGCGTAGATGAAGATATCCTCCTGCTGATGCCAAGCCACCCGAACGACCCTGATCCTACTCCGCTAGCGAGGGAAATCGATCTCCGAGAATCCGAACAGAGGATGGAAAAAGAACGCCAAGAGGAAAAGCGAGTTGAAGACGTGTTCAAAAACTCCTGGCTACACAAGAAAGAACTGGAGATGGCTAAGGAGCAGGTTGAATTGAAAACGTGCACCGACGACGGCGTTAAACAGGCAAAGCAGTACGTGATCGATACCATGTCAGAGGCAATCAAGCGATATCATATCACCCATAAGACGCCACGAGATAAAGGCATGCCACTTAGAAAGGCCATGTGCATCGATTTGGGCATCGTCCTGCGAGAAAGTGAAACAGTGATGTCTCTGCACTGCCCACTCGACGTTATAGCCATAAGTGAAGTGTATGAAGCAACAACCAAGTCGACAGCCCCCGAGTTCATCATAGACGAGCCGAGAAAGAGAGTTCCGGAACCCTCCCAGAGGAAATCGAAAAGAGCTAAGAAATCTGTCACCAAGCAGCGGGCACTCCTCCCATCACAAATTTTTTTTCAAGAAATTAAGGAACTGAAAGGTGTAGACTTAACAATTAAGAGTATGAATATGGTTAGCTTGAAGGATAACATGAAAAATGCACTTGAAAATTATCATGCCCGATATTAAATATTTACTTGCTTTGACAAGCTTCATTATTTGTAGTGTGAAGGACCACAATTGAAATTAATTTGATAATCTCAATAAATACATCACAATAAATACATGACTTCATGGTATGTACGAGTCAAATATATAAAACAAAGGGACAGAGACGGGGAATGTAAAACCCAACTCTTATAAACTTTGGACAGGGTGCATTCGCCACTTTGTAATAATGATGTCATTTACAAACAAACAACAGAATAATTGAAAGGAAGTGTAAATTGTACCACTTCGAGCTATTTATTGATATTATAAGGAATGAGGAATATGTGTTTAAATTTATTCTTATTTATTATTTACTTTGACGAGAATACTAATCTACATTACAGCGCAACCTTGCATTTAGAGTCAAATCAAGTCAAACTGTTCCAAGGGCCTCCAGTTCACTCATTCGAGCACACAATATTAGTTAACTAGTATCCATTAAATCGCGGTATTCCAAGGGCCTCCAGTTCACTGAGTTTAACACATTGAGTTCTTCTTCGATCACGTCCTCTCTTTTGACCGGTTCGGAGACAATGTCCATAAAATGGCCGTTTCTTTCGTGATCGCTGTCTTCTATTTTGATAGCAATAAAGAGACACCCAAGGATAAGTTCTCTCTGAGTTGTTCTTTTCCTATCCTTAGTGCTGTTTAGATGACGCCACATTAAACTTTCCGCCAATATGGCCGTCATGACTGGATAGTTGCATTTACACATGTCTTGAAAAAAATCGCCAGCAAATATGATGTCCTTGGTTGCAAGTTCGGGGTGGTTCTCTAATATTCTGTCCATGTTGACTCGTTCGTGTCTTGCAAAAAAAGAGAGCGAATGCTCAGTCGGTTAACATTTAACGGTAGTCCAATATACCCAGCATGCTCCTAGATAAAGCTGCAGTTTTATTGGTCGGCGACCAGTCCATTTTGTTTTACGTTTTGCAGTATGACGGGAATCGTCGTGACGCTCGACATAGCAACGAGTTTGCTGTCCTTCCCTTTTGAAATTTAAATTCGGGATCTCCGAGGATGGCTTTCCACTGGCCAAACCCATACCTTTTAAGTCCAGCCTTAAGATATTTGTCCTCTTCGGGGGTATACATGACATTCTTCCGTCTCGAGGAGCTTAACGAGGTTTTCCCTTTTAATGCATTTTCGCGCTTGAGCTTTGGCGTACAAGCGGGGAGTTCAGGGGGCGGAACTTCCTTGATTGTTTCGACCTCATCAGTAGAAGAGCTGTCTGCTTTCTCGTCGTGCTCTTGGGAGGATGCACTAGACTTGTCAGAGAGCCGTGCGCGCACATCGTTTTCAAGCTCTGAACCCTTGTCACCTTGCAATTCCTTGATAAACATGTGCGCCTTTGTCGCAACGTCGCGCGATCTTTGTTTTTGGTAGTGTACCCTGGCCACAAGAGAAGTGTGTTTTTGGTCTTCCGAGATGGTGCTTTGCGCAATGCTGTCCAGGTTTCTCGAGCTTGCGGTCTCGACGATCTGTCGATAGCGGGTGGGATGAACGTATTTGCCGGTCGCGTCAAACACCAACTTGCTCATTAATTCTCCAAGTTTGCTGTGCTGGCCTCCATTTCTTGTCACGAGGACGTAATCACATGTTGGCTTTAATTGCGGCCGAATATGGGTGATGAATCCTTCAAGTACTTGCATGTTTGTGTCGGTTAAATAAATAGAGTCAAACCCATACTTTCCTGCAGTCTTAAACATTTTCTGGTCAATAAATCCACCGTTTGTCTTGGCTTTTGTGACCATGTCAACAGTCAAATACTGATACGTCATTGGGCGAGAACCTTTAACTTTGATAAACAAATACAGCGCGAGGAATTTGGTGGCAAATGATAAATCTAGCGGCGATGCTGCGCGTGGACGTTCCTTACAGGTTTTAAGCACATTCTCGTAGCGCGACAATAATGACCAACTGCTTCCAAGAGCTCCTCTAATGTTGCCCAATGTCCCTTAGCTTCTAGTGCGTCTATATCGAGGTCGCTAGTGCACTGAATGCGCATCATTTTAGAAACTGTTCTGCGTACCTTTTTCAAGTAGACTTCCGTGGTAGAAAAATTGCTTAGCACCTTTGCCGACGCTCCGTTTACCTTTCTAAAATCTATAAGTTCTGCAATTGCGTCGATGTACCCCACCCGCCCAGCATGCCCAAGCTTCCATTCATCTTGAAGCACGTCAATAAACTTAAAAAGCAGATTAGGAGAGCACAAACTGAAGTCTATTATCTCAAATGTTAGGTCTTCTTCGTCTTCGCAGCAAAATTTCAAGAACTTCAAGCACCTGCTAACTATTTGCCGAGCTTGGCGATCACTTTTACAGCCACCTCCAGTGCCAGTTAGCCACGAAAAAACTTGCTGAGCAATTTTACTTGAAATGTCATACGTTGGCATTGATCTCAAATTACGCGCAGAGTTCCCAGCAGCTTCACGTTTTACAGAGGTACTCACATTCTCTTTAGCAATGTTGATATCAGGCTTTTCGTCAAAGTAATAAAACCAAAGATGCTTTTTCTTTACGTGTTTTCTGCATCCTCGCTGTGTGGCGAATCCATCGTGTTTGCATTCTTGAACAGGACAGTGAAAAAGGCCATCCACTTCGTCTTCCTCTAGGTGAAGTCTTTTAGGCTTGAGCGAAGCATTCGGTAATTTCGACCAGTTGATTACCTCTCCTCGTTTGCCCCTCTCACTCAGAAGTCAAGACTAAAATGATTGAGTCTCCAAACGACGCTATCTTTTTATACTAGTTTTTGTTCCCAGGAGACGTATGTTTGGGCTAGCGAATCACAGCTCTTTGTGATCATATCTGCACAAACATGCCCTTTTGGCAATACCCAAGAGAGCTTAGCAAGCCCAGGCAGGAAATGTTGATGAAAAGAAGACGTGACACTTTGCTTGGGCTTGTCCGAAAATGACAATTAAACATGCCAATGATTACGTGTTAACACAAGCTGGTTAATCTGCAAGTTTAGACGTGCCTTCAATATTAGACAAAACCCGCATTGTTATTGTTTTGAGAAGACTTACACTATTAAAAAGGAACAACGCGTTCCCTTTATAGTTAAACGAATCGTTCCTTTAAGGTGTTAATCGGAACCGTTTTGGCAATTGAGGAACAAAAATAGCATTGTTCGGACCTGGTGTTCCTATATGACAACTAATTGGGAACAATTGGTCCGAATTTTTAGATAGGAACAGTTCACACAGGAACTATTGTTCCTATTAAGTAAAAAGGAACGCAGTCGAAAGGAACGATCGGTTCCTTTTAACTTTAAAAGGTCCTTTTGTTCCGTTTATTAGTCAATTGGTTCCTTTCACACCTTAAGGAAAGGAACAACAGGGCCTTTCTATGCAATTTTAAATAGGTCTTTTCGCTGTTAAAAGGAATGAAATCAAAAACGCGCGGAACACTGGCGCTTTGAAAAACTTCTCAGTTTTCATGTCGCGTCAGTTTAAAAGCAAATATCGAATGATGGTAATCATAATCAGGTCCAAATTCAAAGACAGAATTTTTTATGGCGATAAAGAGAGTAATTTAGGTCCACTTATAAGCTATCATCACTTTTGGGGAATGGTAATAATAATAATCCTTTACTCCACTTAAATCTTACTAGGTACGCGGTTCACCATTAGAAGGATCCTGGCCAATGGATTCCCAGTCAGTCGTCTTGATACGTATAAGAATTCCACTTAAACCTTACTAGGTACGCGGTTCACCATTAGAAGGATCCTGGCCAATGGATTCCCAGTCAGTCGTCTTAATACGTATAAGAATTCCACTTAAACCTTACTAGGTACGCGGTTCACCATTAGAAGGATCCTGGTCAATGGATTCCCAGTCAGTGGTCTTGATACGTATAAGAATTCCACTTAAACCTTACTAGGTACGCGGTTCACCATTAGAAGGATCCTGGTCAATGGATTCCCAGTCAGTCGTCTTGATACGTATAAGAATTCCACTTAAACCTTACTAGGTACGCGGTTCACCATTAGAAGGATCCTGGTCAATGGATTCCCAGTCAGTGGTCTTGATACGTATAAGAATTCCACTTAAACCTTACTAGGTACGCGGTTCACCATTACAAGGATCCTGGTCAATGGATTCCCAGTCAGTCGTCTTGATACGTATAAGAATTCCACTTAAACCTTACTAGGTACGCGGTTCACCATTAGAAGGATCCTGGCCAATGGATTCCCAGTCAGTCGTCTTGATACGTATAAGAATTCCACTTAAACCTTACTAGGTACGCGGTTCACCATTAGAAGGATCCTGGCCAATGGATTCCCAGTCAGTCGTCTTGATACGTATAATAATTCCACTTAAACCTTACTAGGTACGCGGTTCACCATTAGAAGGATCCTGGCCAATGGATTCCCAGTCAGTCGTCTTGATACGTATAATAATTCCACATAAACCTTACTAGGTACGCGGTTCACCATTACAAGGATCCTGGCCAATGGATTCCCAGTCAGTCGTCTTGATACGTATAAGAATTCCACTTAAACCTTACTAGGTACGCGGTTCACCATTACAAGGATCCTGGCCAATGAATTCCCAGTCAGTCGTCTTGATACGTATAAGAATTCCACTTAAACCTTACTAGGTACGCGGTTCACCATTAGAAGGATCCTGGCCAATGGATTCCCAGTCAGTCGTCTTGATACGTATAAGAATTCCACTTAAACCTTACTAGGTACGCGGTTCACCATTAGAAGGATCCTGGCCAATGGATTCCAGTCAGTCGTCTTGATACGTATAATAATTCCACTTAAACCTTACTAGGTACGCGGTTCACCATTAGAAGGATCCTGGCCAATGGATTCCCAGTCAGTCGTCTTGATACGTATAAGAATTCCACTTAAACCTTACTAGGTACGTGGTTCACCATTAGAAGGATCCTGGTCAATGGATTTCCAATCAGTCGTCTTGATACGTATAATATACGAATTGAAGAAAGGAGACGACTGACAGCGTCCATTATTAAAAGGACTTTTCATATCAAGATAGTCCTCGTTGAAACGTGTCATTTTCTAAAATTTTCTTGTATGGAAGTTTTTACTTATCATATATTTTGTGTTACAGAAGTTTTCCTATCTTATTTCTTACCCTAAATTGTCAATAAGTTTGTCAAAACTTGCAGATTTTGGAGAGAAACGCTGTTCGTGTAGGCCGGCATCTTGGTTTTGGTCCCCAGGAGCACGGAAATAGCTACACAGGTAGCCCGCGTCACGCATGGGTTACCATTGACAAAAGCGACACATTTATCTTGATATGCGGCCTTCGGCTTTTTCCTCGGGCTTCCGAGGTAGAAAATGGGCTTTCGTCGTCTTTTTCTTCTCCTGCTTTCAGTCGCAAAACGCACCTTTGACAGCTGCCAATCAGTGTGTATTTAGCCAATCAGCAGTACACGATACTCAGATTCGGCCTATTCGTCAAAGTTTACAGCCGGTGAGAAGTTCACACACTTGCGTGACTTGCGTGACATATATGAATGCTTGGATCTTGAGCCGCCATCTTGGATTACACGAGTCAGAGTATAAATAGGCTAAGATAAGAACTTAAAACCCATCTTATGAACCATGATTTGACAAGGAACTGTGCAGAGGGTCGATTTGTTGATGCTGATGGGATGTCAGAGTACTCCGATGCCACAAACCAGGTATTTTTTTCAATATTTCTGTCTGTCGCTCGTCTGCCTATATTCATGGCGAGAAATAGCGAATGATAATGGGAGGAGTTTAAACATGACCCTAATTATGCTGTCAATAAAGTCGATTGTCCTATTGCGTCTCTCATTGGTCGCTGTCGATTGGTGGGTCAATTAGTATGCAAAAACAAACCCTGACTTCCGGGAGAGACAGAAGAGAGAGTGAAGGGTTGTTATAAATTGCTTAAAACTTTGCCTTTTCGGCTGATAACATGCCAAGAAGAAACAATTTGAAAGCAAAGTAAAATAATATATCATGCTTTTTGTTAATTTTGGGAAAATATCGAGGATGCGTTGATAAATAACGAGAGTCAATACTGAACTTTGCCTTCGCCGGTTCGCTTCAAGTTCGCGCTAATATTTAAAAATTAAGTTCGCTAGGCACTCTGGTACTCGTTTCTAGTCTTTTTGGACACATATTATTAGCAGAGGAACGCCTGGTTGTACACTGTCGAAGAACTGGCCGCTCAGAGCGGAAAGAAGCGAAGAAATCGGCATTTTTTCGAGCTTTTTTGCTTCGAGGCGGACTTCAAGGGCCAAACAATGAAGCCTCGTTTAACATGGAAGTGGATCTTAAAAACCGAGCTGAAAAATCATTTACATGACGTGAAATCTGTGTGAATTTACGAAGGAATTCTTGTTCTTTTGATCTGGAGGTAAAGTGAGGTTTGTACGAGCTTATAACGTTACGAAATTTGACTGTTAGTTCTGTGTATTTTAGCGCCGTGGCATAGACTTCCTCTTGTAAACAGAGCTCTTGAGTTTGTAACCTAGATTTGACAAAACCGAACCGATTTTATACTGTAGCCCACCAATATTACCACGAAAAGAAAGATGAACAACATGTTGTTTCGATCGGAGGCAAAGTAACTTTCGATTTCGAATTTAGCCCAGTGTTATCTTGAATTTAAGTTTCATTGCCATACATTTACAGTAAATTATTTGAAGGTAATCTGAGTCCATATTTTAGAAGTGCCACGCTCAAGTGCGCATGTCCATTCGGTATTTCTCCCCATGATAACAACCACCCTGTAACGATTTATAATTAAACTCAATGTCTTACATATACTTCTCAATTACAAACAATGACATCTAGATCTGCGAGTTATACGATAAGCAATTCGGCTGAATTTACACGGGTTTTGTGATGAAATACGAAGGAAATGCGACTTGAAATGCGAATTTTTTGTGCGAAGGAAAAACTGTTGTGCGAACTAGTAAACACGTGCTATCCCATAATAATATTGTCACAAGTCCATTCTCCTGGGCGCCCGACACAGGCGCCCCGCGCGGGTTCTAACATCCTCCCGCCGACGTCAGCGGGTGGTGACGTCTCCTCTGACTTCTGCGATCTCGTCTTTCGTCTCTGCTTGTGACGGCTTGACTTCTTGCGACTGGACTGACTTGCGCACTCCCCGCCGTCGGGAGCGGCCTTCACTGAAACTTGATCTGTACTATCTAAACTACATAACTTATCTACACTAACATCTCCTAACTCTAACCTATGTAACCTCTGCACGGGTCTGTTCAAAGTACCCTTTTCCGTACGTAGGGTAACTGTCCGGATAAGACCGTCCTTGCCAGGATGCACAGCCTCGACTCGTCCCATAGGCCATTTGCCTCGCGAGACGTTATCCTCTGATATGAGTACAGCATCGCCAACACGGACAGGCGAGTGTTCCATCATCCATTTATTTCGAATGGACAGTTTATGCAGGTATTCTGCATTCCAGCGCTTCCAAAAGTGGTTTACAAGCCTTTGCTGATACAAGTATCTCTGTATCTTGCTGTTGACCTCGAAGTCATCAGGAACGACTGGTAGGCTGACTAGTGACCTACCGACTGCTAAGTGCGCAGGAGTGATAGGATCCATGTCCCGAACGTCGTCACTTACTGTAGTTAAAGGGCGGCTGTTGATCACCGCCTCAATCTGGATCAAGACAGTTTCGAGTTCTGTGTACGACAGCAATGCCTTTCGTAGCACCTACCGCAGAGGCTCCTTCACCGACCGTACAATGCGCTCCCAGAAGCCTCCCCTCCGCCATGGCGAACGCTCAGTAATAAACCTCCACTTGATTCCTCTACTTGCTAGATCAGCCGCAACTTTGCCTTGATCAATCAGATCCCAAGCCTTCTTATTTTCCCAACAGAACATTGCTTCTATCTCTCGATCTGCTGCCTGAAATGTCATCGCATTATCCGACCACACGGTGTTACAAATACCTCGCCTGCTAATCATGCGAACGAATGCCTGGAGGAATTCATCAGTTGTCAAATCGTTAGTAAGCTCCAGATGAACCATGCGTGACGCTGCGCACGTAAAAATACATACATACGTTTTCACGGCGTTTTTCGGAGTGCTACCTCGGGTGTACAACGGCCCCGCAAAATCAATACCAATGTGCGTGAATGGTGCAGAACACGAAACTCTCTCCCTCAGGCAAGGAACCCATCTTCTGGATTTTAGCAAGCGACTCTCTGTCGTTGGCAAGGGAAGCTCTTTGAGTCAACCAAATCTTCTCACGCAGCACAGTTAAAATCGTCTCCGGTCCAGCATGGAGTAAACTCATGTGAGCATCAAAGACAATCTTACTGGTAATTTGGTGTCCCTGGGGAATTATCACAGGATGCTTTGTCTCTTCTGTTAGGTGCGAATGATGTAGTCTTCCTCCAACTCTAAGGACGCGAGCGTTCTCGTCAAAGTATGGATCTAATCTCAGGATACGACTGTTCTTGGGTAATGTCTTCTTGGACTCCAACAAGGAGTACTCTTCAGGGTAAACTTCTTTCTGAATCTCACGGTACCAAAACATCTCGGCAACTCGTATTTCCTCGGCCGTCACCTCACTAGCGACACAAATTATTCTCTTCGTCAACTTGTCGATGAATCTGAAGACGTAAGCTGTAACTCTCAAAAGCTTCGACCACTTTCCGCATCTGCTGTAATCAATGACTGGATCAGCGCTCGGTGACGTACTGATGAGAGAATGGATCGCTCTTCCTTCTCTTTTGACTTTCTCTTCAACTCTTTTGTCATCGTTCTGAGTCCAAGATGGCCACAATTCAGGCGGGCTGGACAACCATTCCGGCCCTGTCCACCACAAGGAACTTTCTACTAGGCTATACGAGGAGATACCGCGGGTGAGTAGATCAGCAGGATTCTGCACGCGCCAGGGCAGTGCTTCCAACACTCAGGGTCGAACGAAGACTGGGTCTCTGAGACTCGATTCGCAACAAAGGTCTTCCATCGAGAGCTAGAACCTCTGATCCAGTGCAAAGTGACTTCACTATCAGACCAACAAACAGCACGGTGAATCTTATGCGACAAGGAAAGTGACTCAATGACAAACTTCATTAGCCTACAGTTAATAACCGCAGCAAGTAACTCGAGCCTGGGCAGTGATACGATCTTTGTCGGCGCTGCCTTACTCTTCGACATCACAAGGTGGGTGTGAACTACGCCCTTCTGGTCAGTGACTCGGGCGTACGCTGCAGCACCGTTAGCCTTGGAGGACGCATCTCCAAACCCATGTATCTCGAGTCTCTGACAAGCTTCGCCGTCTTCCATGAAACATCGGGGAATACAAACGCCATCTAGCCCTGTAAGCTCTGACTTCCAAGAGTTCCATTCTTTGAATACGTCCTCTTGTAGCTGGTCATCCCACTCTAGGCCCTTGTGCCACAACTGTTGAAACAACATCTTCGCTCGGACGGTGTAAGGCGAAATCAAGCCCATTGGATCGTAGATCTTGGAAGCGAGACTCAGCAATCCTCTCTTGGTCTCAATGCCATCTGCTGATATCAACTTACGCTGAACACGGAACAGGAGTGTATCTTCAACAGTATCCCAGCAGACACCGAGTGCTTTGAGGGGCTCTCGCTCACTGAAGTCAATCAGGGTGTTCGGTGCTTTATCTTTCTCATCTATCTCTTGGAGTACATCTTCGTTGTTGCTGGGCCACTTCGTAAGGTTAAACGCGGCGCGGTACATCAGCTCAGACAGTGACTGCTGCAGTTCTACGGCGTCCTTCACGTTGTCCGCTCCGGTCAGACAATCATCAACGTACATGTTTCTCAGGACCTCGATCGACGCCTTCGAGAATTCTTCCGGAAGCTTCTCAGCTTTAGCGCGCACTGTCGCGATTGCAAGAAACGGGCTACAATTAACTCCAAAGGTAACACGGGTCATTTGATAGGCATCGGGACGCTTATCTGCTTGTCTGTCTCTCCATACGTATCTGTGAACGGCATGATCAACCTCGGCAAGCTTTATCTGTAAGAACATTTTTTCTACGTCCGCCATTAGTGCAAACTTACGCGTGCGAAATCGCAACAACACGGAAACTAGGTTGGGTTGCAGCGCGGGTCCAGGCAAAATGCAATCATTGAGCGAGACGTCTTTCTGTCCGTCGCGCGCAGACGCATCAAAAACAATACGACATCTACTGTTAATAGGTTTATCTTCTCTAAAAACTGCATGGTGAGGCAAATATCTCACCACTGTTCCATCTTCATCTTTGCTCTCGTCAACTTTCTCTGCAAATCCTCTATCTACATACTGAAGAATAGCGTTCTGGTAGGCTTCAGCCTTCCAGCCTCTGGGTTTCTGCTTAGTTGTCGTTCAACGCTTTCTAGACGTCGAACCGCGTGGGCGTGGTTGCGCCGTAGCTGGGGGTGATCCTCCTTCCAAGGAACGTAAACCTCATACCTCTCCCCATCGAACTTGGGCCCTTCCTGAAACTGGTCTATGGCGCTTTTATCTTCAAGGGACATGGTCGGGCTGTCGGAGATGCCAATGGATTCCAACTCCCAAAACTGCTTAAGGGTAGTTCCTAGTTGGTCGGTCTCGACGTTCACGAGCATTAACTTACAAAGTGGGGACAGCTGGCCTGCAACTGGGCCCGACACGATCCATCCGAGGACAGAGCTCACCGCGGTCAAGGTGTTTACATTCTTCCCTTTCTTAATATAAGCTCTCCGCCCACGAAGGTGTGATAATAATCAGCGCCGATGAGTATGTCCACGTCCACAGATTCTCTGGGGTATGTATCGGCGAACTTGAGACCTTGCAAGTGGGGGTTGGCCTTCAGATCTACGTCGACTGGTTCCAACGGCTGGCAGATTCTCTCGATTGTAAGAACTTGCAGATCTAGTGGTGGTGCACGGGTGTGGTCTTCACAGGCCGACGCGAGCGAGATATCGACTCTCTTCATTTTCTTTGTTTCACTTTCACCGCCTCCGAACGTTGACACTGTCAAGATTTCTACAGCGCCTTTCAAGCCTAACGAGTCTGCGAGTCGTACGATGTACGATCGCTGGCTGCCGGAATCGAGAAGCACGCGAACCGGGATCACGTGATCATCGACGTGCAACTTCACAACGGTTGTCTGAAGCAGGACTCGAGTTGAACCTAACGGTCGCGAAGAAGAGTGTAGACCATGGGTACCGGGAGGTGTCTGTCCGTCATGTAACAATCGATAGTGGCGTTCTGTACAATCTCCTACTCCGCACCTAGGCTGGCGACATATCTAGGAATAATGGTTGCTGTTGGTATTTCGGAGGCAATTAAAACATAAGCGTGCAGACTTAACGCGCTTCCAGCGTTGTTCGCGGTCATCGATTTTCGCTAGCATTCTGGGGTGTTGTGTGGAGCGATTTTGCAGAGCGCGCACCACTTATTTTCCTTAGGAGCTGCGCCGCTGTGTAGCGCTGAGGCTGATGAGACAGGGTTGGCTTCAGGTGGCTTAGCATCTTCCCGGGGTTTGACAGGTGCATGATTTGATTTACGCTGGGTACCCCCCTTTTCAGATTTGGTGCCTCTCTGCACAGCCTCTTTAGAAACTACTTGTCTGTTCAAAAATTTAAAGAATAAATCAATGTCTACACTGTCATCATCAATGTAAGTTAATTCTAATTCCCACTTTTCTGAGATTTCAGAAGGCAATTTCATTTCGAAAATGGGAACCAGAGTACTGGCGTGCAATTTGGGTGATTCGCCCAACGCCTCTAGTGCTCTGACACGGTTTTGCAGGGTATCATACAGATCACGGAGTGTAGTAGCATCCGCATTTGATACTGCAGGCAGCTGGACAACTGATTTGATCAATGATGATATGACGATTCTCTTTCGGCCGAATCGGTGTTTCAAAACTTCAACTGCGTGACTGTAATTTACACCAGTAATTTCAAAGCCTTCAATAGTTCTATATGCTGTCCCACCCAGCACCGATCTAAGATAAGTATATTTCTGAACGTCTGGTATGTCCTGTCTATTGTGTACAGCCGCTTCATATTGATCCCAGAAATTATTGAACTTCAAGACATCGCCATAAAACTTAGGCAGTTCCAACTTGGGTAATTTAAGATTATGCGAGCTGGCGGTGAATTTTTCTGGGGCTGTTTTGACCTCGATTTTACATTTACTCAAATAAGCTTGGGCCCCATCAATAACGCCGTCTATTTTCTTAAGAACGCGGCCCATTTCTCTACCTCCCCTTGTACTTTCTCATCTGGGAGAGACGTGATTATTTCCAAACGAATCTCTCTGCACTGTTTTTTTAGGTCAACTAGGTTTTCTAAACGGGTACTCATCTTTAATTCGTCCCTCACAAATGAATGATCTAACTCCATTATGTCACATATTACTTCTGTCACATCTAAGCTAATGAGGTTTTCTTTCCTTCTGAGTTTAAGCATAGTTTGACTAATATCATCACATGTGGCGACCTTTCCGGCCGGAGAAGATTCGCCATGAGCTTTGTGAAGGCGACGTTTGACCTTGTCTTTATGTCCGCCAAAGGCACATCATCAGGTACTTCGGAATCTGACATGGCTTGTATAAATGAGGGTCAAACTTCTTACCTTGGCTTTTTTCTTTACTTAACTTTATAAGCTTTCTTGCTGTTTCTCTTGCTGGTCTTGTCTCGAAAACATCCGACGAATGAAGGACCAAAATGTAACGATTTATAATTAAACTCAATGTCTTGCAAATACTTCTCAATTACAAACAACGACATATAGATCTGGGAGTTATACGATAAGCAATTCGGCTGAATTTACACGGGTTTTGCGATGAAATACGAAGGAAATGCGACTTGAAATGCGAATGTGTTGTGCGAAGGAAAAAACTGTTGTGCGAACTAGTAAATACGTGCTATCCAATAATAATAATGTCACAGGTCCATTCTCCTGGGCGCCCGACACAGGCGCCCCGCGCGGGTTCTAACACACCCTTACCCAATGTTCCTGTCTCTTTGAAACTATTTATTCCCCCATTACGACAGAAACATCTATCTCTGGTGTGTCTAGTTTGTATATTTAGCGGAGATTCGGTATAAATCTGTGATTCCTGTTGCTAAACAAAGTAAAAAATCGAGTTTCTCTACTCAAAAATAAGAAGCGATCTTGATTCGATACAAACATGAATCTTGAAATATGATCGGAAATCTTTAAAAGATAATTGAGAGCTATTTATTTTGAAAATCCGGGCAAGAGTTTAACTCCATTGGTGCATATTTTTGTTCTTCTGATGACTGTCTGGCTTGTTGCTGAGAGCCAAAAAAACTCAATCAAAAACCTACACTTTAGCTTGCTAAAAGTACATGCCCCTAATTAATTATATTATCTGGGTGGGAGCAAAGGAGCCCTCCAAATGCCTTTATGAATGTCTTTTACTCCATGGCCTATTTATTTGTTTCTTGCAATGTTCTTTTTTTCCTGGTTTCAGACACAAAATACTGCCTTTGACTATTCAGCACGCAGTAAGCCAAAACAAAACTTTCACATCACCAAGATTTAAATCTAAGGGAACACAAGCTTCTAACAAGACAACAAACTGACCAAACTCAATCCACAGTTAAGAAACAGAGAAAATGTATCTGTTGGGTTCAACATGGAATTGAACCCGGGTGGCAGAAGTAAGAGGCAAGTGCTTAGCCACTACATCAACTGTGCTTCCTAGACTGAAAGATAACCTCACCATGCTCAAGTTGGAGAGGTACACTCTGCAAGCAAACCCAGGTATGAGAGATGCAGTGGAGATTGCCACTCTGGCTTACACCTCTACAGCATAAGAGGCCCTGTAGATGATGGGACAGATCAACATACCTGCCAACTCTCCCGGTTTACTTGGAAGACTCACAGTTTGAACCTCGCCTCCCAATAAAAAAAATGAAAATATCTTATACATTTACAGTATATCTCCAGTAAAATTTTGTGATTATCTCTTTCTAGTAAAGTTACACAGGTGACTATCGAAATGGAGCGTTCTGGAAAATGGAGCGTTCTGATTGGCTTAGAATCTCACACTAAATTTCAATAATCACCTGCCAACAATGGCAGTTTTATCGATGTTTTTGGATTCGAAAATGGAATTCAAAAATATTCAGAATAATCACATGTGTAATTATACTAAAAAGATAAGTCGCCTCAGGCTCCGTGAATATTGTCGGATAGTCCTCTCGACTCTGTTTCGGGGGACTATCTGACGATATTCACGTTGCGACTAATTGTTAAATAATACAATCTCTCGGTTTTGACTACTCTGAGGTTGGCAAGCATGGATCAATGGTTGGGATTGGAGATCTGGACAACTCACCAGAGCCATATATTTTTTGTTTTTAGATTTTCCATCTTCATCTTACTTCTTATTTCAGTTTTATCGGCTAGCACTATCATGATTAGGTGTCCCATAAGAAGATGTGGGTTATTTGCTACCCTACCAAACAAAGTCAAATCATATCATGCTTTTTTCCTTGACTTTAATCCACTTTACATATATTCACTTCTTAGACACCTGTTTCAATTAACGTTGCTCTGCAAAACGTAAAACCACGAACCATGCTTCATAAGTCGTAATGGCAATTCCTGCCTAAAACGAAGCGGTTCACGCCAAATTGTGTCTCAAAGTAGTAAACAAAGTGCCATTGGTTGGTTTTAGTTTAGTTTGGTTTGCCAAACCCGAGGAAAATACGAGAAATAGCGTCTTCATTATGATGCATTGTTCATGGTTTTACGTTTTGCAGAGCAACGTTAATTGAAATAGATGTACTGTTGAAAACCGAGTTTTGCCTTTGCCATTCTCGTACCCAGAGCTCCGGCTCGTTACCTCGTGGGGAGGCTCTGTTGACAGGGGTGGGGAAGTGTGTAGTATTTTTTGGCACGGGGGCCAGGCGTTTTTTTTTGGGGGGGGGGAGGGGCCTCATGGGCCCTTGTAAATTTCCCAAAAAGTTTTTGTAAAGTCAGGTTCATAGCAAAATGATGCTATGGATGCTTATCGCGGGAAATAATTGGGCTTGCGGCCGAGTAGCTTCGCGTACAGGGTTTAGCTGAGGTATTCGAAGGTACCGTGAATTCAGACTTCAATCCAATTTTTTTAAACGATTCGTGTTTGGCGAGGCGATAGGAACTTGTTCTTTGCAATTTCATTGACCAACTTTAAGTTGAGAATATTTTATCTCAATTAGCCCCAGTTCTCATTACAGTGGTGATAGCAGAGATTGCTGTCTATATTCGGTCTGTGTCTTAATTTTCCAATGATAACCACCGAAAAAAGATTGTGCGTGCACAGAAAACCCAGCTATGCGATTCCTAGATGTTCTCTCTCTAGCTTTTGCACAAATTAAAGGCTCGGTTATGCATAAGGTAGACATGTTGTTGTTCTTGCCCATGTAAAGCTATTGCGATTGTTGAGAAACCACGCTTCGACACACTTTTGCAAGTTATTTGTAACAATAGATATACATTGCCACTCTATTTTCTTTATTTCACAGTCGTGAATGTGCCCCAGGGCCGGGCACTTTGCACCACTTTTTTGCCCCGCCCCGGGGAAATTGCACCCCTACATCGTCCCCACCGTGGGGAATTTTGCAGATTTTTTTAAAAAAATGCAAAGTCCCTGGGGTTTGCCAGGGGGGGGGGGGGGGGGCATGGTCACTGCTGGAATTGATTGGTGCATTACTGGTAACCATTCTCGCCAATATAGCTATCCAAGGGAATTGCATTCATACTTCTATAGTAGTACTTCTGGTGAATAAATATGTTCTGAAGTAAACCTTAGAAATATTGATGTTGCTTTATAAATAACCAAAGATAAGCCAGATAAGATAGGGGTTACAAGAGACCAAATATTTTTGTATAGCCTACTAGAGACCTGGAGATCATATTAGATTACTTAAGCATCCAAAAACAATGATGGGTGGGACAATAATAGGCAACAGCAAAAATGACAATATAAAAGCTCTTTTCCGGTATGCTTCATCAGACCTTCCTGCCACTATTACACATATAGATTATGCCTGAAGGGACTTCCGCCGGCCGCCCATATCGGCTCAAGCGAACCGCTGACCACCCTCTGGTCGGCCATCTTGAATCGAGTCACGGGACAATTCCCATGTACTAACTTTATCGTATTTGAGGACACATATACTTGTTTATGTAAGTTTGTCATCTTATTTCAGAGCATATTGATTACTCCTGTCAGCTACATTGCTTTTCTGTATTTTAATGCGTAGGACTGTATCATTGTTTGTGATTAAAAGTCAAAGTCAATCTACAATCGAGGAGTTTTCTTCAATGCCTTTCCTTTGTTAGTTTTTACCAAGCCAACAATTAAAACCGAAGGAAAGTTTTGTTTTCTCATAAATCCTGAAAGGGTAAATAAGAGATACAGTAAAAACCCGCATAAAAGAACATGAGGATTAAGAACACTCAGGCTGTAATTTGGTCAAAAAGATACCTTATACATAAGAACACATGAAGCCCGAAAAATGAAAATTGTTCTTGTATAAAAAGATGGTTGCTAGTTAGATTCGAGATAGTAATCTAGTGTTGGACATCCAGATCAATATATAGAGGATATTACACGGTGGTGCGAAGATATGAGTTTTATTTTCGAGTGGCAAGAACAATATTTTACGAATGAGCGCAGCGAATGAGTAAAATATTGTTTTTGACACGAGAAAATAAAACTCATATCTTCAAGCCAGCGTGTAATTTTCTTTTTATTATATAGAAAAACCAGAAAAAAATATTCCAAATTGATTTTCAAGCACTTTTGTTTTGACCGATATCCTCACTAGTGAGGATATGGAAAATATGTCACTGAGGACCCGGATGTAGCTTCGTATGAGATCTACGAGTGGCGTATTTCCCAGTAAAACACTCGTGTCTATATAATAAATGTGCTATACTATTGCACACAGAGTCTACAGCATGTCATGTATGGGGAATTCCAGGGTAACGTAACGTAACGTAACGCAACGTAACGTAACGTAATAATGTGCTATACTATTGCACACAGAGTCTACAGCATGACATGTATGGGGAATTCCAGGGTAACGTAACGTAACGTAACGCAACGTAATAATGTGCTATACTATTGCACACAGCATGTCATGTATGGGGAATTCCAGGGTAACGTAACGTAACGTAACGTAATAATGTGCTATACTATTGCACACAGAGTCCACAGCATGACATGTATGGGGAATTCCAGGGTACCGGTACATTTAGCAATTGTTTTTAGACTGTTGTTACGAAATTACTGTCACCTTCTGCCAATCACATTCTTTATTTTTACTGTTGGTAGTGTATGCAGTAAGCTATAGACCAAATCGTAAAGGCGTGGTGGCTTAGCAAACTAGTACACCAAAGCGAGGCTTATTATGTAAACAGGTATAAGGAAGGCAGAGAAAAGTACCGCAAATCGATTTTCTCGTGTGTTTTGTCTTTTTTAGAGAGTTTTAGGAAACTCTCTTTCGTATTAGCTGAATTTCAGTTTGCTACGTGTATAAGGAAGTAGCCAAGAAGACGAATTTTAGAATTAACGGTGAAGGAACACCAAAAATGCGCTTTCATCGATATTGAGTTTCGCGAAATCATGTCGGGCGAAAATGGCGCCTCGATCTACAAAGCTTACTTCTCAAAATTCCCTGGAACAGAAGTCAAACTTGACAAACTAACATAATACAATATAGCAAAATGTTGCCGTGTTGGAAAAGGACAACAGCAATGGGCTGCAAGTTTGTCAATCTAACGGTGATATCACGAGGAGAATGGTAAGTTGATTTTGGAAATTCTATTAAAAGTACTTTCATCATCCATGAAAAATCTAAGCTTTTATAAAGATCTTGTGTTCAATTCATTAGTTAAATTTACAGTGTATTTCAGCTATTGAATTGTTGTATTTTGTTGAAAAAATCGAAACCTCCATTTGTTTTGTTCAAAGTTTCAGTCAGAAGTCTTAGAAAAGTAAAAGGAATATCAGTACCTCAGATACCTTTGCTATAAGTTGCAGATAGGGATTCCATGCCTGTTTGACACTCAATAAAGTGTTCAATATGTTTGGTACCCAAGAAGGGGATTCTGGAATGCTTGGGACCCCCTGGATACACCACTGTGGGCACACCACAATTTTAGTTTTCCTTTTGTTTTATAGGTGATTATTGGAGGTGTGCTGTCAAGTTTTATTAATGGCCTGCCCTATGTTTACCATCATGGAACTGAAAACATTTTAGGACTCTGGAAAGATGCATAAAATGAGAGAGCAGAAAACATGTTTGATCAATATATTGGCAATATCAGTGGCAGATGCAGACCCTTAAGAAGGGGGGCGGCTAATAAAAAGGATATACTACAAAGTTCAGACTAGGGGGGTGGCTAATCTTCAGGTTTTTACAAGAAATATGAGAACAAGGGGGCTGGCTAGCCACCCTAATCACCCCCTAGATCTGCCCTTGACAATATGTCATGTCTTGCAAACAAAGGCAATCTATTAATTGTGTGGTTCCTACGTGCTTCGTTAACTATCTATTGACTCATAGAAAACTCAAACTCGAATCAAAACAAATCCCTGAATTATTGTCATGCGCATACATACCATTATATGACTGTTCTGTTATCTTTTTATGTAGCTGTTCTGTTCCTCGAAGAAAGGGGGTTTAGGTATGTGTGACAGGGAGAGATTTAAGGCATGACTGTCGGAAATTTGGAATACAGCTGACTCTTGCCTCACAGCCAGCTTGCACATGGGAGCACCCCAAGGGGGGTTCTGTCAAGTACACTCATGAGAGTAAGGGTCTAACAGAGCTTTTTTTGCCAACCCCAAAAAATTAACAGGCCCAAAATTTTATACACAAAAACATTCCTGGATACAGATTTTGTACCAAAAAATCTGATACATAGTTCCATTGTCATTAGTTTTGAATGATGGACTGTCATATTTGTGTTAAGCCAAAAGATTATAATCTGTTGGACCCCCATCCCCATCCCTGGGATAAAAGCATATCATGTAAAAGCCTGCCTTCATAGAAAGAGTAATCAAGAAACCTTTATTTGACAACATAGAATTTGTAAGGTGCAATTGTATAAACAATGTGAAAAGTTAGTCCAGATCAGTTTCCAAAAGAAATACATCTGATGAATATTTAGTTCATATCAGAAAGGAAATTGATGAAGAAGACTGGTTATCCACACAGTCTAATGGAGAAAGTTTTGCAATTTCACATGTAGGTGGTGGAGGGGTGAATACAACTCTTGCCAAGAGGAAATTCCATAAAGGGATGGATAGGGTCCTAAGGTAAATCCCCCTTCAACCTGTGCTGATAGTATGAATGATTTCTTGAATTACACAATTTGGCAATTTACCCCCCTCTTTGCCTGCAGTTTCAAAATAGATGGTGATTTCTGTGAGTCAGCTGTAGCATGAAGCATGTACACGCTGGTAAATGTGACATGATGTCAGTTTTACTATTAGTTAGTTTTACCATGTCTGGTTGTAAATATCAACAACTGATAATTGGGTTGTTCTCCAGATGCCAGAAGTAGTATGATATCTGCATAATATTTTTCAATAATTTTCGGCATGACACAGTGAACAATGTGGGAGATATATACAAATTTGCAAAGTTATTCAGGGATTATAATAATTACTCCCATATTTTTTGACCGGGGATGATCGTCGGAAATTTTCAGTTTCACCCTAAAAGATATCAAACATGGCGGGCCATGGCGTGGCTCAAATAATTTCTTACCCTAAAAGATACCCTAAAAGATGAGGCCTTATGTGCAAAGTAGGCGCGAAGGAGACAGGTAACAGGTAAAAGATACCCACCAAGAAATTTCCGTGTTTGTTTCTAATTTATCGTCTTCTCATCGAGTAATCTCTCTTTCTTACACGGTTTTTAGAAGCACCATCATGAGAGAAAACAACTTGGACACATATTTCGGCCCTAAAAGATACCAATCTCCCTAATTTTATTGAAGATTAAGATCACCCCTAAAAGAGACCAAGGCCCCGTGATTTTAACCCCTAAAAGATACGACGATCATCCCCGGTCAAAAAATATGGGAGTCCCCCCCCCGGGGCATATTCTTTGCGTATATCGATTGTTTCCTTCTTTTTCGGTGTCATTCCACCACCAGTTGTACGGCATAAAACAGAAGTTTGCTGATATTCCGTCCTGTTAATAGTTTACATCAAATGACATATTTTGACTCGCCTTCTGTTCCTTTTCCGTTTTTTAAAGTAAAATCTCTTCGCCTACTCGACTTCCTCTTTTGGCAAAAATTCACGATCTCCGAGCAGACTTTGTTCGCGGCCTTTTCGAGTTATGCCGTTACTCTTGTTTTTCTTTACACTTTCTTTCACCAGTTTGGTCTTCCTTTAGTATGTTCTTGAAAGCTCTTCATGTAATATTTCACGGTTCGGCAGAAATTGACCCGAAACTTGAGGCCCTTTCCGATCCACCGAACGTTTTAGTAGGTTTGCAAGTACAAAATGGCGGGGTTTACATAATAAGCCTCGTTTTGATGCACGCATAAGGCGCGGTCTCTAAGTTTCCGATTTGGTCTATTATCTCTAATATTAAGAGACAAATTTTAAGAACACCTTAAGAACATTTTCAGGCTATTTTTGTAGAAACCACCAAATGTATAAGAACAAACTCAACCTGAATCCCTAAAAAACCTGTCCTTTTATGCGGGTTTTGACTGTATTGTTTTGTTCTGATGACACCAGTGATTCTTCTATGCTTATTGCTTCAATGCAATTTGACAAAAAGGTGCAAAAATATATTAAATCCTTTTTTTAAATAAATCTGATCATCTAAGTTAACGCGGGCACAAACTCATTATTAAAAGAACTTTCGCCAAAGAAGCCCGAGGCCACGCAGTTTCTGCGTCTAGTTTCAGCTTAGAAGCTATAGCTATTGGACACTTTCCTAAGGTGTACCTTAGGAAAAGTATCCTGGTAGTCTAAGTTTATCTATTTCTATCCCTTTATTTAACACACGATCTACCATCTCCCAGTCTTCCCCGCCCCAACGGGTACCATACTCTTTCACGTTCATTCCACCAAACGCGTCCCAATCGGACTTGTAAATGCCTAGAAAGTAAGACATAAGTCACATGTCATGTAAATTGATATTTAGGACATAATGAGCTTACATACTCTATATAAATTGTAAAGCATTTAATGAAATTCATAAATGTTTAATTGAGAATATGGATTTCTTTCTTTTCTATTTCTTTAAACACATTTTACATAACGAAATCAAGAATGTACGAAATTTCAAGTATCTTGGGTGTACGATCACTAATGACGAATTTAAAACGTCTCGCTTCCTGCATGCAAGGATTGGGGCTGCCTTCCAGGAGTGGAACGAACTTAAACATGTTCTTACAGACCGACGAATAAGATTATCAACGCGTGTTAGATTTCTGACGACTTGTGCGCGGTCTCGCCTTCTATACAGTATCCAGGCTTGGTCACTAACTGAGACAGAACTTGATACCGTTGAGGTTATATGGACTGGTTTCTTGAGGAAAATGGTTAAGGATGGGTACGTCCGAAGGAATGTACCCACAGATAAGAGCAGGCAAAGGGGGAGGACGAGCATGTAGACTGGCGATATAAAATATCGAACGAGCGCCTCCGAGAGATGACTCAAACGCTACCGATCCGTACTTTCTGTTACGGGCAACATGTAAAATACATCGGACATGTGTGTCGGCTACAAAATACAGCTCTGCAAAAACAAATACTGTTCAGTATCGAAACGCCTAAAAAAATCTGGAATAAGCTAGAAACTATCCTTGGATGACGAAGACAGCCATCTTGCAACTGCTGGATCAGAGATTTCCAACTCTCCAGCAGTAGCGCCCCAAGGCCAGAGATGTGCCAAGTGGGAAAACATGATGATGATGATTACGCTAAACAGATTCTTATATAAACGGTGCATAACACGGAAATTTTAGCGTAACAGGTTCTTATATTCTTGGTTCTTACTTGATAGTTTTTTGATAGTAACTTTGATCCCTGTGGGAACAAATAACAGCAATACGGCCCGCAGATTGATCGTACGTTCTTTCCTGAGATGTAAGTTGTGAGCTGCGCTTTTAGGCAAAAGGATTATAGGTTTTAGAAAACCGTGGCGACCATTCGATTAACCGTGACTTTCTTATAACGTATTGACGAAAGTTATCTATAAATTGAATACTCACTAAACAGTCCATGACCTTGGGTTTCCCAGAATCCTCTGTAAGGTTTAGTACTAGAAACAGGAGACCTGCAGCGATCTAAGCGCAGTAATATCGGCGAGAATGCCACCCTGTTCTGGATGGTGTGCTAAAAATAACAAACACAATAATGATTCCCAACGGTTTTTGCCAACGCCAAATATACAATGCTGAGCAAGCATTAACATTTTGCTTTCCAATGTAAGTAGTATAATAGGTATGGAATTAGCCCTTCTTGTGCAGCAATACTCGTTTTGCAAAGGAATATATAAAGGAGGATATATATTCAAAACGCATCATTTATAGTTCGCTCGAACGGTCTCATTCTGAACATTGCTTATGCTAATGAGCTCCAAATCTAAACAAAGGATCCTCATATTGAACTAGTTGTCATCATGACTAAACTTGACTACGTGACCAGGAATGGTTATGCCCCTTTATCAAGGGAGATCCTTCACCTCCTCTTCTGTTCAAGCAAGGAGATGCCGTTCTCTTTTGTTCAAGCAAGGAAGATACTCGCCCCTCCCCCTAAACGCAAGCTATTGTTTTCTTCTTCATCTTTACACATCTGATGGGCTAAGGGATCTTTCTGATGGGGTAAAAATGATTATTTGATCAATTTTTGGTATCCTTTGTTCTCGCCATCTATAAAACCAGATGTGCATAGGCCCGGGTCACTTCCTTTTTGGACGTTTTTCATCGAAATAATTGACTGAAAATGTCGCGCTTCATACCACGTGTATTCACCCCAAGCCTGTTCTAGTCTGAGTTCGGTGTGTTTGCGAGAGACTTAAATCAATCGTTGAGTTAGAAATAAAAGCTTAGAAAATGGCACAGACATAGCAAATGGTCCATCGTCAGCCGGATAATGGAATTACGAAGAAATAACATTTTAGCTTAAATGTGTCTTGTAAATATTTATATGCCATTTTATTTATTTATATATTTTTATATCATCTTGTAAATGTTTATGTATGTCAGTGTATATTTTAGTTTATACCCAGGGCTCCTATTGCTAGCAGGATTGCCCTTGTGGCTACCTGAATGGACAACCCTGGGTGTTTAATGAATTTTTAATCTAACAAGTCCCAGACAATAATCTGAGGTCATAGCAGCAGAACTGTGTTGAAGAATTCGCGAGAAAAAAATCGAAAATAACTTCGATAAGATCTTACAGGTATATATTCTAAACGTGTCAGGAGGCTGCTACAATTCTTTATATACATATTTTACTGATCCGCCAAGATTAGCTTAGCTATTTGCGGATCAGTTCATGATGTAATTTAATATTTATTTTAAATTACAGCGAAACTAATTCGGACGTGCAATGCAATTTTCCATAGCTGGGAGCCATTCATTTCGGTGTGTAGTGCAGTTTTCGATAGCTGGGCGCCATTTTGGATTACGCGCGCAGAGCATTGTGGGACAGTCGCAAGATGATATGCCGTGAAGCATCGAGATTTTGGTTTCTGTCTGTCTGGCGGAAGTGTCATACGATACCCAATCGATATCAGCTGGACACACGATATCCAATCGGATTGAGCCCGCAGTGCATTCTGGGATAGTCGACTGGATATATTTCAGGATTCCCTTGGAATTTGCAACTAGCACTGGGCAGGGACAGCCGTTCCTCGCTTCGTCGTCCATGCTGTTAGTAAAGATTACGATTTCCATCATTCATTCAGGTAAGTTTTCGTTTGTTTTACTTCCAACTTTTAATTTATCAAATAAACTAACTCTTGTCATGTTCTACCAAAATGGCTACAAATGTCAATGAATCTGAAATGTACCGTATTGAAACCCCGATTGCTCAAACTGAGTTTCAGTCATGGTCACCATGGCAACAGCTTGCTTGAATCTTTAAAATGCCTGCTCACAGCACCACTTTCTATTAGAAACTTCTAAAACCGAACCTATCCCTAGGATAAACCTAGGACAGTTATCCCTGGGATAGAGGTATTTTCTAAAATGACAACATTGACGTCAGTAAGGGGAGGGCAATCAAATAACTATCAAAATTACAAAAAGTCGTATTTTTTCGTGTAAACCTTGAGTGAATCGAATTTCCTATCGTTTGGTAAAGGCTCCCTGCGTGAAGGGAAGGCTGAACTTTGTGTATTTTTAAGTTCAAGAGGCTTAAGTGCTTATCTAAAGTGATAAGTCGAGACAATATTATCTATTCTGGTACCGCAACCGCCTACTGAACCGGTGCGTCCACGTACGTGAGCTTCGTGTCGCACATCAGAAGGAAACTGCGCCGCTTGGATCTTTTACAACGATAAGTACCTATCATAGTAAACCTGGTGTCAATAAGTTACGAACTGTGAAAGACTGATTTATCTATCAATTCTTCGACATACAATGTTTGAATACCCTTCACGTTTACATTACATGTTATTGTTCCAGTTGATTGAAGAATATTGTTAAAGTAAATAATAAAATAATAATGGCCATTTCGATGTCTTCTCTTTTCCTCATTTGACTCTCCAGTCGTTACATACATCATTTACGGACCAAGGGATGCAACCTAAAACCCTAAAAAAGGCTGTTCCATGGGTATTTCAGAGGGGGGTAGAGCAAGAGTTTCCAAGGGGGTATACTTCTATAGGTAAATCCATTACCCGACTTCCACACTAAATCTCGAGCGAAAGATCGATATATCAAGTGAGATTTTGTGTGGAATTCCTGAGTCGGGTAATGGATTTTCTTTGGATCCCATGCCGGAGGCTAACAAAATGGAATCGCCCACTCAAACTTACTTGCAGTCACAGTAACCATAACAACCGCTTGCTTACTTTTTAAATCTTAATGCCTGCTCACAGCACTTCACTTCCTATTAGGAACTTCTAGTTTACAAAAATAAAGTCTGAAGTCTGAAGTCTGAGGTTCCAAGGAGTGACACATTGTAGCTAAAGAGTAGAATCGAGGAGAAGATTATATTGATGAAAATGATTCTCATATTGATCAAGCGACAGCCGATTAATCCGAGTCAACACTAAGACCACGTCCACACTACACCGTTTTCAAACGAAAACGGATACTTTTTGCTCCGTTTTCAAAAAGATTTGCGTTCACACTTATCGTTTTCGTATTGTTTTCGCAGTTTTCAGTTATCGTTTTCGGCGTTGTAGTGTGGACGATAGCCGTATCCGGAGCAAAAAGTATCCGTTTTCGTTTGAAAACGGTGTAGTGTGGACGGGGTTTAAGTTAACGACCTAGTAAGGCGCATTTAGTTAGCATTAGACTCCAAAGCCGACGTGGAAGAGGCAAAAAAGAAGAAACAGGAATGCAGAAGCACGGTTGGCAGTGTCAATAAATCAAGTTCCAGTCCACTGATGCAGCCAAATCAGTGAACGTTTGTCAACTTTGTGAGGGAGAGCATCGCATTTTTTCGAACGACTTATTTGAACACATTAAGTTGAAGTCATTTATTATTTTTGAAGATATTTTGAATGAAATTAGACTTCGATAAAATGATGTTTTATCTGCCATTTACCGATTCAAATGAGCCATTTTGCAAAATATTTGGATGAGCGGCTCATTTACTTACCGATAACTGATAGTGAAGTCGTTTATTTATTTCTCCATCTCGTTGAGTAGAATTCATTCTTACTTCACATCCGCTTTTGCATAAAACCCATTTCTGAATACAGTTGGCTAAAATAACCATCGCAGTTTTCTGTTATTATCAATGCTGTTCAATCCAGTTCTGGCTCCCTGTTTAGTGTAGATCTCAAAATGAGTTTTCGAAGAACACGTTTTGAAGCTTTTGCGAAACTAAAGTTGTTTTTCGTGAAAGGGTAAGCTCAAGTTTAAGTTTAAACTTGTTCAAGTGAAGCATGTTCGCTAAAATAATCTGTAAAAGAATCGATTCCGAATTTTGACATCCATAACACTTTTGAGCATGGCATGGTTTCCACACACGAGTTTCTTCTATCAGTTTGATTCAGCGAATGAACACTGATGATCTCGAGCGAGATCATGTGATCCAATAAAGTCAAGACGCGGGCGCGTGTTTTTTGAGTTACTTCGGCGGGAAAATGTACGAGGTGACTTCCGGTTCGTAAAAAGTTTGGAGTGCCATATAATAAACAACTTACTAACCTCTGCCGTTCGGTCATTACGGGAAAGCTTCGGTTTGACATTTCCCGTAATGACCTCACCATCGGTTAGTAAGTAGTAAGAATCGAGCAAAAGATATGCGCGTAGCAAACTTTTTTTCCCGTGCCCGAAATAAAAGCCCATGAATATGAACATATAGTGCATTCTTAGAGCTGCCACACATATGGACTCGTAAATGGAGGCTTAGATAATGTCGTACCTTTCTGACAAAGCGTAATATATAGATTTAGCCACTGGCTAAAAGCGGAGCTCCCGGTTACAAATTTTTTTAACAAGACAAAAAGGTTGCCATTGTACGTGAATAGATAGCCTTGCACCGTTATACCACGTTACTAAGCACTTGTTCACCCAAGTGTGGTTATCTAAGGTTCATCCTTCAACGATGTAATCCTTTTCACGTTTGATGACGTCATCAATTAAGTCATACCACGTAACCATGCAGTTACACCCACCTTGCCACTTAGATAACTTCACCCAAGTTTGGTTGTCTGAAGTTCATCCCTTCTTGAGATATATCATTTTTCTCCTATGATGACGTCATCAATGACGTCATACCTCGTGACCATGCTGTTGCACCCCCCTTGCCACTTAGATAACTTCACCCAAGTTTGGTTGTCTGAGGTTCATCCCTTCTTGAGGTATATCATTTTTCTCCTATGATGACGTCATCAATGACGTCATACCACGTGACCATGCAGTTGCACCCCCTTGCCACTTAGATAACTTCACCCAAGTTTGGTTGTCTGAGGTTCATCCCTTCTTGAGATATATCATTTTTCTCCTATGATGACGTCATCAATGACGTCATACCACGTGACCATGCAGTTGCACCCCCCTTGCCACTTAGATAACTTCACCCAAGTTTGGTTGTCTGAGGTTCATCCCTTCTTGAGATATATCATTTTCTCCTATGATGACGTCATCAATGACGTCATACCACGTGACCATGCAGTTGCACCCCCCTTGCCACTTAGATAACTTCACCCAAGTTTGGTTGTCTGAGGTTCATCCCTTCTTGAGATATATCATTTTTCTCCTATGATGACGTCATCAATGACGTCATACCACGTGACCATGCAGTTGCACCCTCCTTGCCACTTAGATAACTTCACCCAAGTTTGGTTGTCTGAGGTTCATCCCTTCTTGAGATATATCATTTTTCTCCTACGATGACGTCATCGATGACGTCATACCACGTGACCATGCAGTTGCACCCCCCATGCCACTTAGATAACTTCACCCAAGTTTGGTTGTCTGAAGTTCATTCCTTCTTGAGATATATCATTTTTCTCCTATGATGACGTCATGAATGACGTCATACCACGTGACCATGCAGTTGCACCCCCTTGCCACTTAGATAACGTCACCCAAGTTTGGTTGTCTGAGGTTCATCCCTTCTTGAGATATATCATTTTTCTCCTATGATGACGTCATCAATGACGTCATACCACGTGACCACGCAGTTGCACCCCCCTTGCCACTTAGATAACTTCACCCAAGTTTGGTTGTCTGAGGTTCATCCCTTCTTGAGATATATCATTTTTCTCCTATGATGACGTCATCAATGACGTCATACCACGTGACCATGCAGTTGCACCCCCTTGCCACTTAGATAACTTCACCCAAGTTTGGTTGTCTGAGGTTCATCCCTTCTTGAGATATATCATTTTTCTCCTATGATGACGTCATCAATGACGTCATACCACGTGACCATGCAGTTGCACCCCCCTTGCCACTTAGATAACTTCACCCAAGTTTGGTTGTCTGAGGTTCATCCCTTCTTGAGATATATCATTTTTCTCCTATGATGACGTCATCGATGACGTCATACCACGTGACCATGCAGTTGCACCCCCTTGCCACTTAGATAACTTCACCCAAGTTTGGTTGTCTGAGGTTCATCCCTTCTTGAGATATATCATTTTTCTCCTATGATGACGTCATCAATGACGTCATACCACGTGACCATGCAGTTGCACCCTCCTTGCCACTTAGATAACTTCATCCAAGTTTGGTTGTCTGAGGTTCATCCCTTCTTGAGATATATAACTTTTCTCCTATGATGACGTCATCAATGACGTCATACCACGTGACCATGCAGTTGCACCCTCCTTGCCACTTAGATAACTTCATCCAAGTTTGGTTGTCTGAGGTTCATCCCTTCTTGAGATATATCATTTTTCTCCTATGATAACGTCATCAATGACGTCATACCACGTGACCATGCAGTTGCACCCTCCTTGCCACTTAGATAACTTCATCCAAGTTTGGTTGTCTGAGGTTCATCCCTTCTTGAGATATATCATTTTTCTCCTATGATGACGTCATCAATGACGTCATACCACGAAACCATGCAGTTGCACCCTCCTTGCCACTTAGATAACTTCACCCAAGTTTGGTTGTCTGAGGCTCATCCCTTCTTGAGATATATCATTTTTCTCCTATGATGACGTCATCAATGACGTCATACCACGTGACCATGCAGTTGCACCCCCCTTGCCACTTAGATACCTTCACCCAACATATCGAGATAGCGTTGTCGTTTTCTGTGAATACGCGCGGGCTACCTGTGTTTTGTCCCAGGCCCTTTGGCGGAGACAAAAACAACATGGCGGCCATGGTACGATGTTTCTCGAATACCTGCAAGTTTTGGTGGGTTTCTCTGCTTTTTTCGCTAAAATATGAGGAAAAGTACTTACAGACCTTCCAAATAAGGTAAGGGGGAATTCCTAATAAGGAAAGCGGCAAGTCGACAAGGTTAGGCTGCAAACGTCTTGATATGGTTTGGTTGTCTGAGGTTCATCCCTTCTTGAGATATATCATTTTTCTCCTATGATGACGTCATCGATGACGTCATACCACGTGACCATGCAGTTGCACCCTCCTTGCCACTTAGATAACTTCATCCAAGTTTGGTTGTCTAAGGTCCATCCCTTCCCGAGATTTTTTAATTTTCTTAGTATACCACAGGGTTCCCATGAGTTTCCATCTCAAGAAGGGAACAACCTATGGCAACCAAACTTGGACACATTAATCTTTTGGGCGATACCATTTCAACGCCCTAATCATTTGACTTGGCGCCGTCAATAACGTAAGCAAAATGAGCAAGAAAGCCCGTGACGTTTGAAAATCAACTCCATAGTTATGCGAGACGTTATTTTCTTAGGTATGGTGCTCCGCTTGCAAGGGCCTTCGGCCCGCGCAGGAGCTCCGCTATTACATCATCAGGCATGTGTAGGTGCAGGTCCATCAGAAACACAATAGAGTCAGGATTCTGGATACTACTAGTCGCTTTTTCTATCGCCAAGGTCTTGCTGAACTTGCCTTGCTGGCGAATTATAGTAAATTTGTTGATTGATACCTCTCCTGAGTAATATAAAAAAGGAGAATAACTTAAACCACTGAATAATATTCCTTGATTAAAGTATGGGGAAACGTTAAAGGGGTCATTTGGCAAAATGGTACGTACATAATAAATGGCTCCGCACCCTCTTATCTCTCTGATCTTTTAAAATCGTATGTCCCAAGACGATCACTGCGGTCAGCCACTAAGGTCCAGCTAGTTACCCCCCGATCATTCTCTGTCAACTATGGCGACAGAGCCTTTTCAATAGCTGCGCCCAAGCTCTGGAACCATCTTCCACCTTAGCTAAAGACAATAAACCTTAATGCTTTGAAAGTAAAATTAGAGACCCACCTTTTAATAGAGCCTTTTGTTGAAATCGTTTCCTATTATAGTTTTTCTACCCCTGTGCCCCTTTTAACTTTTTATTTATGTTACCCACGATAACATGTACTTCTCCTACGACACGTACATATTCCGACAAGAGATTACCCACGATAACATGTACTTCTCCTACGACACGTACATATTCCGACAAGAGGTTACCAACGATAACATGTACTTCTCCTACGACACGTTCATGTACTTCTCCTACGACACGTACATATATCCGACAAGAGGTTACCCTCGATAACATGTACTTCTCCTACGACACGTACATATTCCGACAAGAGGTTACCCTCGATAACATGTACTTCTCTTACAACACGTACATATTCCGACAGAGTGAGAGCCTACCGATGGGTTGCAGCATACTGGCCATTCTCTGCATGGATAGGCTTGAAACCATCGCCCTCTTAGCCGACGGCCGCATTTCCGGCATATGCCGACGAGATATGTCGACGACATCTACTTCTAAGCAGCTAACGAGGAACATGCCGAGGAATTTCATCGCACCATGAACGTCATACATCCTAACATCAAGTTTGAGCTCGAGAAACCAAGCGCTACCCCCACCGGCCACGCCCTGTCTCTCTGTGACGCTCTCCAGGGAGGGTGCCAGCTCGGTTTTGTTCTACAAGAAACCGGCCAAAAACCGGCCAACACTACTGCTCTGCGCTTCCCCTAAGCACCAAGAAAGAACATTATTATGAACGAGAGAGCCCGCATCCGTCAGCGGAGTTCCACACAGGAAGCGAGCGCCAAGCATACCAGCGAGTTTAATTCCGTGCTACGACTGAACGGTTATCCCGAAAGCATGATAACCCACACCCACGCGCCCGCCCCCGCCGGCGGTCCACAGTCCCGCCCGATGCCGAGTGGCTGTATCTGAAAACCCCATACATCTCAGACGCCCTCGACCGGAAGATAACTGGAATTTTCTGCAAGGAGGGGCTCTCAGTCAGGCTAACCCATAAGTCGTACACCCTCCGCCAGGCCCTTTCCCATGGATTCCCAGTGAATGAATGTAAACTGAAGGGCTGCACCATCTCTGACACGGGCCTTTGCTACAAGCGAAATACGGTCTACCAGATAACGTGCTGCGGATGTGGGGAAACATACATATAGAAGGTACCACGCGACATATACACGATCGCGTTAAGGAACACCTCACACAGGCTCAGTTGTCCGTATCAAAACACCTCGCCGATTGTCACGCAGCCAGTGTCACGGACACTGTTTTAACCCATAACTAGCTCTGCTATCTTCAATACCCTTCTTTAGTCTCTGATAATGGCGTGGACGCCGAAAGCTCAGACTAAGTAGACAGGTCTCTCTAACTCAGTAGCTCAAGGCCTTTATTTTATTTACTTAATGACAATGACAATAACAATAACAAAAACAAAATGAATTGGTAAAGTAAATAAATATGCAAAGAAATGAATAAGTCTCCGCCGAAGTGGCCCCCCGGGAGGGGGGGGGGACTCCCATATTTTTTGACCGGGGATGATCGTCGGAAATTTTCAGTTTCACCCCTTAAAGATACCAAACATGGCGGGCCATGGCGTGGCTCAAATAATTTCTTACCCTAAAAGATACCCTAAAAGATGAGGCCTTATGTGCAAAGGAGGCGCGAAGGAGACAGGTAATAGGTAAAAGATACCCATCAAGAAATTTCCGTGTTTGTTTCTAATTTATCGTCTTCTCATCGAGTAATCTCTCTTTCTTACACGGTTTTTAGAAGCACCATCATGAGAGAAAACAATTTGGAAAATTGTAAAAAAGATACCAATCTCCCTAATTTTATTGAAGATTAAGATCACCCCTAAAAGAGACCAAGGCCCCGTGATTTTAACCCCTAAAAGATACGGCGATCATCCCCGGTCAAAAATATGGGAGTCCCCCCCCCCCGGGAAGTGGCCAAGACTTTCTTAATATATGAGGCAATTAAATAGAACACCTCTTTTGAATTTCTTTCAAAAATGATAAAAAAAATTGTTAGCCGAGATATTATTCAACGTATTAACGCAAATAAAGATCGAAATATGTTAAACTATTGCCAAAAGATACCTTCTACTGCCCTCCAAATTTGATATCCGTCACACGAATATTATAAAAGTTATGACCGAATTTATATTTACAGAAAATGCGCTTGGACTTTTCGTGGAGTCATGAATGAACTCAAATAACCACCTAAGGATCTTCAAACAACTGCTCTCCATCTCTCCATGAGGCATCCGTGTTCAAAAAGGTGAGTTTTCAGGTATAACTTAGCCTATTTTAACGAAGATTTGAAAATCCACGATGGCGGCCATTTGAGCCGGTACTCCAGTTAACATTTGGAACGGGCTATTGTCTTTCGGCCAATCAGAGGCCGTAACATTTAGGCAACATTTGGAACAGAAAGCGCTGTGATTGGTCAACATTTGGAACGTGTTTGAGCAAAGGATGGCACACAATCTCCCCGCCCCGCGAGAAGAAGGGAAAGGAACAAGAGAAAAGAAGGGAAAAAAGGAGAAAAAAGGAAAGGAGAGAGGAAGATCAAAGGTAAAATCGTGGATACCGTTTATCCAAGTTTTGGCGTCTGGTGCTGTTCCCTTCCCGAGATATCAGTTTTCTAGTTGTGCTGACGTCATCAATAACGTTATATCATGTGACCTTGGTGCTGGACCCCCCTTGTCACGAAGATAATTTTATTCAAGTTTGGTCACCTAGCGATGTTCCCTTCTCGAAATATTAATATTTCTAGTTTTGATGACGTCATGAGCTAACACTCGAGTTATGAGCGAGTGAGTGACATTTGGCCCACCACAATAACTCGTGTCTACGCTACGCGTATCCACGATATACAAAGAGGAGGGAAGAAAAAGGAAAGGAAACAGGACCAATGGAAAGTTGAAAATGAAAAAGAAAGCTGTGTTTAGATCTTTGAAAAGCTAAAATATGATATTGGAATGAGAAAAGGAAGAGAAGTCGTGTTATCAGTGTAAATGTTTCTGTGTGTGTTGTGTTACATATGAGAGCACCATGATCCATATGGGAATCGAACCCATCGCAACATGCAACAATAATGTCACAGTCACACACCTGAATGGATTTGGGTGATTCGACAGTAACACTGTTGAGTCTGTATGGAATTTGTATGCGTGGTCCGAGTTGTATGAAAGTGTGTGTACATTGACCCGACAGTAACATTGTTGAGTCTGATTATAAAGTGTGTATGCGTGGTCCGAGGTGTATGAAAGTGCGTGTAAAACACGGCCTTCCTGTTGTACTTTTTCTTGGCAGGCACATCGGTGGCATCTTCTTATTCCGCTCGTTTGCGTTGGTAAAACAGCGTGGCCCGAGGTACTTGGATGTCCTATGGCGTGTTCAACACGCGTGGGATTGCAGGTGTTGGAGCAGAGGGAGGTGTAGTTCTGGGATTAAGCGGAGGGGGCTCAACCACAGGGAATGGGTGGACGGAAGGCCCTGGGTGCTGCGCTGGCTTTGGTAGCAGGGTTCTAGCAGGAGGCAGGGGCTGCGCAGACTCGATGCTAGCAGCCAGCGGTGGGAGAGGTTGCTCAAGCACGCGTTTTTCCATCTTTTTGGTGCGCGCATTCCACCTTTAGATAAAGAAATAGGCTGAAATAACTAAGGAAGCAAAATGTATGCACGTTTAGCACGTGAATGTCGTCTTACCAGTTTAACAGTGTCGTTTGGTTAAGCTCGTAGAGCTGGATGTTGGTGGTAGACATTAGCCGGTCGTGCAGGGTCACCAGATTCCTGATGTGGTGGTACTTATCAAGGATTACTGTGAAGTTTACGGGTCTATGTAAATATTAACTTGAACTCGCAAGGAGAGACTGTTTTGTTAAGATCAAGAGACACATAATGATTATACGCGTCCGTGATTGGCGTAGATTAAAAGGTATCAGTGTCATTAGATACATAGGAATTTAGGACTCACACAACAGAGCTCAGACAGACCGGAGTTTTACGGTTGAATCTTATTGTGCTTTCGGAGTTATTTACAAGTCTATATAGTAATCGGAGTTATCGGAGTTATTCACATCTTAGAGAAGCATCAATTGTAAGTAGAATACTGATTTCAGTGATTTCCTGTGTTTGTATTTAACAATGATCTCGAAATAGTTGTATGTTAGCTAATCTAATTTTCCACTGTAGTTCTTACCGCTTGTAATCGTTAATAAATGGTCAGTAAATCGTCCCCAACGGTGTAGTGGTTTAAACTAGCGAACCCCAAGTCCTTCCACACCCCGCATTGTGTCGGCAAGTACTCCCGGGAACGCGATAATTACTTTCCACCGGGAGACAGTCCGTCCGTTTACCTTTTTTGGAGACGAGAAGGCAGCCTCCAGACGAACACAGAGTGCCTCGACCATTGGACTCGCATCAACCGACGTGGCTGGGCCAGAGTTACTTCCCACCATCACTCTAAAGAATAAATGTATTTTTTAGAAGAAAAAAAGAATTGATGTGGTAAGAAAACGGGTGTGATATTTACTTTTTCATGCTCACGATTCCAGGAGCGACAGTCTGCTTGTGAGTCTGCGGTTTAGATCTTTGGAATCGGCCAGTGTGATCACTGTTATCTCTATACCGAGGAGGGGACAGAACTCTGGACGTCTAGAAAGAAGCTTGCAGCTTTTTCCATAGTCCGATGTGATGTTTACCCACGACGCGGTAAGCACAGATGTTTCGCGCAAGGAAAACAGTTCACTGGCCAACTCCTTGATCTGTTTCCACCCAAGCTCGATGGAGTTATCGTCCAAGACACACACTCCACGTTGCTCAAGCTCCTACTTCTTAGCCTTGGTCAGGTTCTTTAGGTCCTCTGGGTCCAACTCGAAAATGCAGGAGGAGAGTCGGGTTAAGAAGGCTGGATATAAGGCGTGAGATTCCGAGGTACAACGAACAGCGTACCGCTACATGCAGTGCCATATATCAAGTGAAACGCGGAGGTTTTCCCAAGCGGAGAACATTGCTTTGACGTGAGATGGCCCTGAGTTGCTACAGCAATCCCTTTTAACATACAGGGCAAGGAGTGGTGGTACTCCTGAGTCTTTAAAGCGTTTCACCAGGCCCGCTGCCATGTCTGCACGTCCCCCCCTCCGAATCTGTGAGAGGTTTCTACTTTTACGTCACAGGAGTACCTGAAAGAAAAAAACAATAAACAAATCTGAATGATGCCTGTGTTGTGTTTAATATTAATTCACCTATTGGTTAGAAGGGCGGGGAAGTAGCTTCGTCGAGCTGGCTTAAGATATGGAGGGTCCATCCAACAAATTTGTTAGTGCACTCCTTGCAAGGTACTCCGTCCTCATGTAGTACCACCCATTCACATCCAGGACTTTCCTCACTGTCCTGTACATGCCAGCTTTTGTCAGGAACAATGTCACCCCCTTGCTTTATTGCCCTGCTCGGCATTTTTCATCGCAACGCAATGCCACACCCCATGTTTGATGTGGCATCCACAAAAAGAAGGGGGCCAGGAAGTATGGCCCTGGGTTTGCCGGCGGGGTTGTATGATGGTGAGCTGGTTTGGGTGGGTGCAACCACATGGGGAGGTTTCCCTTGAGCTCTTGTCTGCCGCTAAGGGGCTGCGTGTGGTGGAGGTCAAGGGGACGCGGACACCTTGCTTGCTGGTAGAGGAGGAAGGGCCTGTTGGAGCACTTTCCTCTCAAGGCTTTTTGTACGTGCATTCCACCTGCAATAAATATTAAAGTATTTTAACCAAAAAGCCTGTGACTGATTACTTAGAAAGTGCAATTGTGATCTGACCAGGTCAACAATGTAGTTTGGTTGAGTTCGTAGAGCTGCAGGTTTGTGGCAGCCATCAGTCTGTCGTGCATGGTGACCGGTTTACGGATATGGTGGTATTTGTCCAGGATCACCTTCCACCGGGAAACAGTGTGTCCGCCAACCTTCTTGTGAGGACTACTAGGTGGGAGGAGTTTCAGGCCCCAATTTCAAAAAGCCTTAAAAAGTCTCCATAAGTCTCCATAAGCCTCCTGGCCGAATTTTTCAAAAAGCCTCCATAGCACACATCTCTGAGACTTGCCCGAGACTTGTCTAGACTTGCCTGAGACTTGTCTGAGACTTGTCTGACTGTTGTTCAACAAGGTGACTGAAATCCCTCTCTTTCGAGAAAATTTAGAATTGAAATGATTTAAAGAAATAGATACTATAATAAAAAATGGAGAGACAAACAGTGAAACAACTGAAAGCCCTCACCAAAGAGCGGGGTATCCCGAAATATTATCGGATGCGAAAAGCCGAACTCATCGAAGCTTTGGGTAATATACCAGTGCAAAGACCCATTCCAGCACCAAGGACCAATATACCAGTGCAAAGACCCATTCCAGCACCGGTTTACGAACAGTGTAAAGAAAAACTACGTGTTGGTACAGACTGTAGTGGTATTGAAGCACCTATACAAGCACTGCTCCAACTAGGAATTCCATTTAAGCATGTCTTCTCGTCAGAGATTGATAAGTACTGTATACAATCAATTAAAGCTAATTATTATCCTGAAATCTTTTTGGTGATATAACAAAGCGTGATATTTCCTCAGTACCGGATATTGACTTATATGTCTGTGGTTTCCCGTGCCAACCTTTTTCTACTGCCGGTTATCAGGAAGGTTTTGATCACAAATCGGGTAACGTATTCTGGGGGTGTTTAAAAGTTATTCAAGAAAAGCAACCAAAGTATTTCATTTTGGAGAACGTACGTGGACTACTCAATCATGATAAAGGTAATACATGGAAGATAATTTGGGGAGAATTAATAAAGCTCAAAGGATACACTGTTCAATGGAAACTACTTAACACTAGAGACTACGGCATTCCACATAATCGACCAAGACTGTATATAATTGGAACAAAAGAAACATTTAACTGGCCAAAACATAAAGCTTTGGAAAATGTTGCAGATTATGTGGATCATTCCGATAATTATGTACATCCAGAGACTGAACGACATCAAAAAATTCTGGATCGTCTAGCTGACGGCAAAGTTTTTATCGAGTTTGCTTTTGGAGTATCAGGAACCCGAAAGTATGTCAATGCAGACAAATATGCTTCGTGTATTACGACTAAAGGAAGTATGTGGTGTGTGTCGAAACACCGTTATGCAAATACCATAGAATTACGTCGCTTACAGGGATTTTCTGATGAATTTGTCCAAGTAGTTAGTAACACACAAATGAAGAAACAGATTGGTAATACGATGAGTGTTAACGTAATTAAAGAGATAATTCTCGAGTTGATGCCACAAAATCCAGTTTCTAACACCCCCTCAGACGTAACTCTCAAGAATGATTACAAATGTCTACACGGTAAAATAAAATATTATTGCAGAGATTGTCATGGATCACAGATTTGCCCCCACGACCGCCAAAAGTCGCGCTGTAAGGAATGCAACGGTGGTAGCTTCTGTGAACATAAACGAGTGAGTTATCTATGCAAAGACTGCAACGGGAAAGGAATATGTATTCATGGAATCCAGAAATTCTTTTGTAAGACATGTAAAGGGTCTCAAATATGTGAACACAACAGACGAAAGTCTCAGTGTAAAGTGTGTCACGCAACACTACAACAACCTACTGAAAAACATCTCACAGCCGAGTGATGACAGAATGTCTGAAGATGAGCCGTGTCTGAGCTTATCTGAAGGTGAGTTAGAAATTTAAAAGCACACACAACAAAACAATGATTGAGCTAGAAATTTCATAACACGTTTCATGTTATGAAATCATTACAAACAATTTACACATCAACCCACATAATCTCATAGTCCCAATAGTTCTGACTAGGATTTGCTATTTTAGGTTTCAACCCGAGCGGTTGACAAAGGCGATTTTACCTTGCCAACCGTAATCTTTGAGTTCAATGCAAAGACGAGAAGGAAGCCATGTTTTAAATTCATTTCCCTCTTTGTCTTTCAAATCAGCAACTAATTGCTCTCCAAATTTCGTCTCAATCTTATCTGTACTTTCGATGCGGTAAATAATACCCTCAGGCACATCTCTCCATTTTGTAATTGTCTGATGTTGACTTTTACTTTCGTTGAATTGTTCTGCTGTTGGGAACTCCATCTTTTATTATTGAATACGTATCTCCTTAAGTCATTTTTCAAAATTAACATGTCATTGTTTGTGTTGCGATTTCATAACATGAACCGTGTTATGAAGATTAATTTATTAAAAACACTAGGTTATGTAACACAAGTCAGAATTACATTACGAAAATTTACCTTGTGACTCATCTAGTTGGAATTGTTTTCCGGTCATGAGACAGCCAGCTGCTTTGGTTTAAGAGTCGTTTCGGCTAATATCAAGCCTCATCAGAATACCTAGTTTCACAGGTATTGACGACTCCACTATGCAGAGTCTTTACAAAAATTTGTTCAATCGTCTTTCAACGATTAGCTAAAATGTCAGCCATTATGAGAGCATCAAGCTTTTGCAGGTCTTCATCACATTTAGCAACCATTTCATCTACAGTTCTTGCCTTTGCCATCCAGTATTCAATCTTCGATTTGGCGTCTCTTAGTTGTCTCAGAGCTTTGTCTCGTTCTTCCGTCTTTCTCAGCCAAATTTTCCTAACATCTTGCTTCGGAATGGTGTCTTTCATCGTAAGATTCGACAAAAAGTCGTTTAGATTTTCTCTTTTCTTGGTGCTGGAAGTTGAAAACCATTTCTTTGTGAAATGTTTGTTAAATCGAAGGAATCATATTCTAGTTCTGTAGCGTCTTGCTCAATCATTGAACAAACAATACGTGATGAACTGCACGTATTAATACCTCAAAACTATCGAATTTACATTGACGTAATCACATTCCTGAGCGACGTTAGATACGGGCCTCTAAAAAGTAAACATCAAATCCACTTTTCAAATTGCTTGTTGCTACGTCGTAAAAGTATGAATGGAATGCATTCATCGAAATAGAAACCACGCTAATCCACCCGCGACAGCTGTCAACACTATTAGATTAGTTTCATGCTGCGGGGTCACGGGTTTTTCAATAATAGGCTTTGTCACGTCTGGTTTTGATTTTTCAATAGGTCTGTGTATATTAGGTTTCGTCTCAGTAGACGCGTGCGGTAACTTTACCTTTGAAGAGCCCAAGTTATGTTTAATTCCAACATGTTTTGATTCTTCATTTAGCGAATCATTCACCCCAAAACTCATATCACTTGTAGCTTTCAACAACTTGTTATTATAACCGGTCACACTTTCAGTATTGATTAACAAGCTAGCCGGCATGAGCCAAATTCCCGGTCCAATAGCCAAATTCAATCGTAACTTCGCCTCTTGGACAGCGAGCTGATAGCGTTGCACGCTTTTGGATATATTTTCTTCAATGACGGCACTTTCAAATAAGGTCAAAAACTCCTGCTGTGCTTCAACAGCGGAACCGCTATTTCCGATTATGCTTGATCTAACATTAACTTGTGCGCCTAATACACTGTAAACAAACGCTTCAAGCGACCTATTCAACCGGCCTAGACCCGCTCTAGTCAAACCATGACCATTCACAGGGACGAACCAATTGTACTGCCTTCCACCGTGATCATCATTACGAATGAACGATACTAATTTACCGTTATTGTAAGTTCCACCCTCATCAGAGAAAAGATTCAATTTATCAGGCCATTTATCAGCTTCTTTGTCATAACCTCTTATAACATGAACATTCTGATATCCACCTCCAATGTGCTTCGGACCATATCCAGAACCATAATCTAAGAATAAATCACCAAGTCCAAAATTTCTCCCTCCTTTCCATCTAAAATCAGGGTTTGTTAGGCCAAACTCATTACACAACCTCTGATACACCACCTTGTTGTACGGATTATCTGTTTGATTAAAAACGCGGTCGTCAGGAAGAGGAACACCTAACTCGTATAATATCCTCCTCACAGTGAAATAGACATGGAAATTAAAAAAACTTCGCACAACAGGGGGATATTTCTCAGCCTCATGTAGGCTCACCCCACATCCGCTGGTTGCACACCAGACTGCAAAGTTGAGTTGTTGCGGCCAATAACTAAAATTAGGACCATTTAGCCACCGTCTCGACTGTTTTGCAGACTTGAAAGTTATAGTAGTCTCTTTGAAAATGTCTCTCATCTTTGCTGAGAATTTTGCTTAGGTGATACATAAATATCCAGATCTGTTAACAAGGACGTGATATCTGAAGCGGCGGTATCAAAGTCTATCGCTGGAATAGGATATTTTTTAGTTGTTAATTTCAAACTGTCAGGGAATTGTAATTTAGGAGCCGCTATACCCAAATCTTGGAATAAATCTTTACGGTCATCCACCGGAATGTCTTTAAACTTAGTCACAGCAGCAGCATTAGGATCCTTTGCCCAAATTCCATACCAGTAATGTTTTTTATTGTACCACCCGATATACCTAGGGTCAAATAAGCCTTCCGCATACCAGTCTTTATCTTCATGAAATTTTGATAAATCCGCATTTGGATATACCTTTTTAAATTCATCGAGTAACGACATCTTATTTTGTAAGTAGAATAAGATGTTTTTAAATCACTGACGATCCTTGTAGCAACCAATCTCATAAATCCACCCTACCGGTGTTCTCTCAAATGATAGTTTTACCGTGCGGGAACGGTGAGTTCCTTTAAAATTTCCGCACGAACCTCCCTTCGTATCTGAGTCAAATCTTCTTTTTTTCCCTCCTCCTTCCGAGCTTTTTGACGAATATCAACCTTTAGTTTTTCAAACTTATCCATTTCTGCTAGGATTAGCGAAAACTCTTGGTCAGAAATTGTGTTGTCCCGAAGAGCCTTTGAGACGAGATCCTGTATGGTGTTCACCTTTGCTCTTGCTAATTGTGATGTTTTTTCATGCTTAGATATCTTTCGTGATAATTTGACTCCAACAGTGGTAGAAACAATACCGAACAGAGCACCAACTCCGCCAATAGGAGCACCTACTGCGGCTCCAAAGCCTGTCAAACTGAGGGCTAATCCACTACCGGATAATATGACAGAGATTCCACCTGTTGACCATACGATCAGTTTCCTCAATCTTGCGTATTTCTTACGTACACGCTCATAATGCGTAACCTCTCTTTCAAGACCTTGTAGAACCTCACACGACTTTTGAAGTCTGAAATTTTCCCCATTTTGAGGCACTTGTGGATAAATACTATTGTAATCTCCCATAATTTTTTATTCTAGTATGAAATCTTTAAATGAATTCGAATAGGTTCGTTATTAAAGTTGGGCTTTCTTCCCTTTTCATCTAAAATCAACAAAGTAAAGTAGTTGACTGGATTAATGGTTTGCTGGACTTTTATGCAAGGATGACTTTGAGATGGAATAACAGCAAGTAAATTTGAGGGGGTAACTTCTACTTTTTCATCACTAGGAATCATATTAGAATATGAAGACTTTGACTCTATGAGATCACAAAACAAACTCAAAGGCTTGTTAGGTATCCATGTTATTGGATAATATTTATTTGGTAATATCTTTTCTGACACACCGAGCTTTTTTGATAGTTTTTCGGAAAGCCTAAGATTAACGGTCTTGTTGGAATATAGAAAATATCCTTGTCCGGTCATAAGAATTGTAAGCTTGGAGCTTTCTTCATCTTTGAGGAAGATTTGTTGAAGTGTTTTCAATGTGTAATTCCCTGGTGGAATAGTAAAAAATACCTTTTCCGACACATTTTCTTGAGATGAAAACTTATAAACTTTTTGTGGTTCCTTGAACTTTATCCACGGTTTAGGAATGTGACAATCTAAAAGTTGTATCTCTTTTATTCGCTCCAGCGGTGGCTCCAGATAAACTCTTGTTTCCGGAGTTAGCATCGTGATAGATAGAAACGTTGACATGTTTTTTACTTAGCGTCTCTTCTTTTTAAATTGTTCAACAAGGTAGAGAACCACGGCTACTATCAGCAGCCAAGCATTTTTGCCTAAAAATCCAATAACCTCCCCCGCTGTTTTGAAGATAAAACTAGCAATAGCACCTACCATTCCAGGTAATATCTCTCCAATCTTTTTACCAATTGCTTTCAAGCCGTTGCCAACGCCCTTTGCAACACTGGTCAAACCTTTTTTTAGATTAGATACAATCACACCAATAACAACACCTACTGCTGAAACGACAGCAACGACTGTAAAGCCGTACTTTTTAAAAATAGCCTTGACTCTATCTCGCAAGGACATTCGCTCTTCTATGGCTTCATTCTCCCGTTCGAGTTGGTCGATCTCCTCCTGTTCTTCATCAATCTGATGATCTATAGTTGGTCTCTGATTTTCAGGTACCTGCTCACGTCTTGTCTCTAAGTCTTTTACTCGCTCTTTTCGTTTTGAAATTTCTTCATCTTTAGCCCTAGCAACTTCTTCTGCAGTAGGACCGAGAGCATCTTTTATACCTTTCGGTATTTTATCATTAATTTCCCCATTTAGCTTGAAAAGAGGGTATTCTGTATCCCTGTCTTTCAGCATCACAACCACTCGATTATTTTTACCAATGCGAGCTTTAAATTTAGTATGATCACATTCGGGGAATTTATCGCGAATTTTTACCCAAAGTAATCTAGCTCTAATTATTTCCTCATTCCCTCCATCTATAAACGATGTCTCTGCATGCGTAGTTTCTGTAGAGGACCAACTAGTCGTTGTTGGAGGTTCAGAGTGACCTCCAATAGGTTGCATTGGAATATTCTCACCACCAGAACCTTCTGGATCTACCGGGTCAATTAAAGGAATTTTTTCTGGGTTAATTACATCCATGATTCTTTATTTTTTGAATAAAGAATCTTTAAATTGATACGCCTAAATTGCTACACCTAAAAGAATTTACTAGCCATATAACCCATTGCCAACATACCACCACCTACATATGCCATCTCCCCCATCTTTTGGTTGCTACTAGGTCTATAATAATCAGAGAATTTTGGTTCATCTCCTAAGGGGAGCTCGAGGGGCTTGCCTCTCGAATCATGATGCGTTTGACTATACAATTTCAAAGCTTCATCGGTATTCGATAAATTTTGTGAAGCCCGGTGTTCAGCATCCTGCTGTTGCGAGTACCAATCAATGAGTTTCTGTCTCTTTTCTTGATAAGCTGCATAATCTTTTTGATATTTTTCTATAGCCTTGTCATGCCTTACTCTCTCAGCATCTGTATTACCTCCAGAAAGATATTTTGCAAGATACGAGCCACCAACGAACGTTGTCGCATTCAATACAGCTCCACCAATCATCATTGCTATTGTTGCCATTTATTAATCAGTTATAAAATCTTTAGAGTGGTTTTGGTAAAATCTTTTGTGTTTCCAGATAATCTTTCAAATACATACTACCGGACAGGACAGCGACCCATTTAGCATAGTTTGTAACACTCGATGAAGGGTCGCTTATAAATGATTCTTTCATAGCCTTTTTAGCGATGTACCCAACTCCAGCGGCCAATCCGATAATGACTGCTGAATCGGTAACCGTTTTCACAAGTTTGTTTTCAGTTGACATGATTTTATTTATACGCAAATAAAATCTTTAAATTACTTACATCATTCCAATTCTCGGTTCGAGAGGCAAGCCCCTCGAGCTCCCCTTCAAGATAGGAATTTTTGAGGGCGGTGGTTCTTTGAATGATTCTGGTACATGAGTCGGAACTTGCGATAAATCAACTACTCTGTTTTTGTAGTACCGCATAAACATATCAAATGCCGTAAACCCTATGCCAACTATAGACAGTACAGTTGTAAAAGATAGCTCTGGAATCCAAGCTTGTGATCCAGATTCTTCCGCCGTAGCTTCTTCTGGACTCGTCTCCGCTTCACGCTTCATTTCCCTAGCAAGTGCTTCTTTCGCCTTCTTATTATATTCTGCGAGTTTCCTACCAGCGGCAACCTTTTTAGGGTCTTTCTCTTTAGTCACTCTCTTCTTTTCAGGCTCCTTTGTAATTTGTTCAACAACTTCTTCAGACATGATTCTTTATTTTCAATAATAAAGTATCTTTAAATCATATCATGCTCAGTTATGCTTAGTAGTTTGCTCAGTTGTCTGCTCAGTTGTGCTAGGAAGTTCTTGAATTTTGTTGGAAGTCTCCTGTGAAGGTGTTAGTTTAACATGCTTAGCAACCTGAAAGAGACCGCTAGCAAGTGCTACCAATCTTCCACCCTTCAATACCAAGAGACCTGCAAAGTTTGAAAGTTCACGTTTTACCAACTCATCGTTCTGCAAGTCTTTGCAAAGCGCTTCAGCGTCATCTACAGGAACCACGTAGGAGATGATGTGAGACACTGTTTGAAGTGCAGATTCTACTAATCCACCTGTTACCTTCTTGCCTAAGACTGTCTGGTAACGATTATAATATTTTTCAACGTCTTTTGATGAGAGTTTCTTGATATCACCAAGATTCATCTCAACACCTAGAAATTCCTTTGTAGTCCCAAGAGACGCGAGAATAGCCAGTGATTCTCGTTTGACTTCAATATCATTTTCTTTTGGTTCAGCGACCTCTTTTTCTTCGATATAATCTTCAATGCTTGCCATATCTTATTTTATAATAAAACATAGATGTTTTTAAATCACTGCGTAGTAGGAATCTCTAAATAACTTTGGAATGGATATCGTAAACAGAAACAGAGTCTGGAATATTTTTCAGTTTTAAGCAGTTCCGCAAACTTTTTACGAGTCTCAACGTCTAAATCTCCTCCGTAATCTTCAAACAATGTTTTTGTGCCGACTTGAGATGGATTATGGAATGTAACCACGCAGGCGACGTTGTCACGGAAGGGCTTTGCTATGGATGTTAATTGTTGCGTCAATACCCACACTGATAATCCATCGTGTCTCCCTGAGAATGCAAGGTCTATAAACTTGTTCGAGCGTTGCTTAAGATCTTTCGATACAGCACAGTCATCCAAAATAAGTAACGTATTTGTACCAGAAAAAAGTTGTGAGCAATCCTTCAATAACTCGTTAATCTCATCAATGTTACTAGCATCTGGTGATAATACCAAGAAACGTTTATCTCCGTGAGCAAATCTATGATAGGTCTTATTTTTTGCATAAGTTGGACATATGAGAACAATGTATTCAAACACATTGCGGAACGGTCCTCGGAGCTGTTCCGTGAGGTATTTTGTTTTTCCACAATTTGTCGGTCCAGTTATAATACAATGAAAAGGGAATTTTTCTCGTAACTCTTCCATAATTTTGTATTACAACAGTTGTTCTTTTTAATACACGATTGAATGCAAGTTGGAATTCATGACCTTCATCAACGCGTCGGCTACCACGAACATATAGCAGGTAATGGTACCAGACCCTGAAGCTGTTCGTTTCATCTCTAGATGAACTCCATCTCTTGTATTACTGATGTGTAAGCCATTACCATGTATAGAGTCATCATGATATGTTCGTAGGTCTATCCATATTGCAAATTTATCATTATAAAAATCCTTGATTGATATATTATCACTCGATCCAAACCGTTTGACAGCTGCATCATAAAAATCTGAGGTTTCCATACCTTTGCTATATAACCGGTTTGGTACGCCATCGATGTTAATTTTAACACTTGTGATACTTGGATTCACAAAACTTTCACTATCACGTGCCCCATCTGCATGTGGTGTTGTAAACAACATTAGGATGCCTGTCATACTTCTACGAGGGATGTTAATATTCTCATTTAATATACTATCCGTCCCTTTGGTAATCGTGAACGTCTTATGAAGGTGAATATTTTCATAATAGAATCCCTTCCCAATTTGATAAGTGCTCTTTGCCTCTCTTGCTAGGAAGTCACTTGAAATGCTTTGGTATTCTAGCTCAAGATTGGAAATAGCATATGTAAATGGTTTTGTTTTATCTGAAGTGATTGTAAGATCTTTTGATTCTGGAAGAGTAACCTCAAACATAAACCCTTGAGCAAGTGCCATTGGATAAAATACTCCATGATTGTCTATAATTGGATGCTCAAGAGGGAGTCTATATTTTGTGTTATATACAGCTGCTAATGCTACTTCTGCTGCATCTGCATCATCATCTTTATCACCTGCACCAGCCCTCAGTTTACGCATGTTGAGACTGGAAATTCCTTCTTTGAGCCTAGTTTCTCGTTCCTTTTTAGAAAGATGAAGATCACTATATAGCTTATATAAATCATACCTATTAGTATCCTGCACTGTTTCCCCACCAAAATGTATCTTATATCTTGATTTCAAGCATGCTGCCAAATTGTTGACAAATCTATTATTCGCATGCTTACCCGTACCAGTTAGAGCAATGTTAAAGGTCAGCGCTAGGGTATTTGGAACAATAACCAAATTATCAGCCAGTTTCGGAATATTAATATAGAGTCTCTCTCCAGGACTAGCTGAAGAGGGATTTAATGTAATTCGATTCAGTGACGATTCAGCCTTCAAGCCGAAAGGCTCTCGTAGGACCCTGTTTGGGTTAATGTTTTCTGATATAGCTTGTGCCATCGTTTATTTAAAAAAAGAAAGTCAATTCTTTAAATGAATCACGAAAGAATGTTATCAAAAATATACTATTCCACAGAAGGGTACTGGAAAGGTTATTCAGCCATTCCAAAATTAGCTGAAAAGACCAAAGTCAGTGAAGACGAAGTTAGAAAATGGCTTGAGAAACAAGCATTGTGGCAAATTTATTTACCAGCTCCAAAGTATGTTCCCAGACCTCATTGGACTGTGGATAAACCAAATCAGATTCATCAAGCAGACTTGCTATTTCTACCTCATGATAAAGTTGGTAGGAAAACGTATAAGTACGCGTTGGTGGTGATTGATATTGCATCTCGATACAAGGATGCTGAACCGCTGACGTCTAAAGAAAGTGGTGAAGTGGTAAAAGCATTAACCAAGATTTATTCTCGAAAATTAAAGTGGCCAAAGACATTAATTGTTGACCCTGGTAAAGAATTCATGGGTGAAGTTACTAATCTCATGAATAAACATAAAGTAGCCATTCAGCGAAGTGAGGCTGGGAATCATCGAGCTCAGGCCTTTGTAGAGCGGGCGAATCGGACTTTGGGTGAGAAATTGTTTAGTCATCAGTACGCTCAAGAAATGATTAGTGATGATAGGTCTAGAGTGTGGGTGAAACGTTTGCCCGCTGTCTTGAAAACTCTGAATAGCCAGCCGATTAGAATCACCGGTAAAGAGGCCGCAAAAGCTATTCGATTGAAAGAGGTTGATATTGATCCTCAAAAGTATAAGCGAGTTGTTGGCCTTGACGAAGTGAGATTTCCACTGGGGGTTAGAGTGCGGTATCTATTAGCTCCAGGCGAACTTGAGGGAGGTGAACGTAGACGTGCTACGGATCCTGTCTGGAGCTTAGAGGTATATAATATTTCTAGGAGTGTGGTGTCACCAAATCAGCCTGTGTTGTATTATCTAGAAGATGGACCAAAGAGATCGTTTGTGAGGGAAGAGCTTCGGGTTGTTCACGAGGATACTGAGCTGCCGCCTAATTTTGTATTGAAATGAGCTAATACAAAGGCTCTGTATGAATTCCGTCGGCTGCCACAATGCGTTTGTCATAGTAGGCGCTCAATCCTAATTTATTTTGTGTGTATGTCACAATTTGATTATTGGTAACCCTGAAGCCAGTGTTTTGGGCTTTGTCAAGGGCCCCGTTCAAAGCTTCGAAGTATCTATCCCATGACATAGTATTTTGTCTATGGGAAGTGCCCTTGCAACTAAACTTTGTCGTGTCTGCGCTTTCGGCATAATAGCATTTTGAGGTAAGAGCAATCATTCTTACCCCCTTAAACTCGAGTTTGAATAACCCTGGAGTTCTATCGTGATAGGTTGAGGTAGATAAGAATTCGGCTTTCCCGTTTTGGGAATATTCATCTTGAAGTTCAGGTTTGATAATCCTGTCCAAGTTTTCATTCGAAAGGGCCATGTACATACTATCCGTGTCCATTTGAATGAGCTCAAAATCCCTTCGATCAACATATTTGTCAAGAAAGTCATGGTAAAACTCCAGCATTCGTAGTTTGGCCAATTGATATACCGCAATGCCACATTGATAAGGCCGATTTATAGTTACCTGTCGTTTTCTTTCTTTCAATTCATAAGTATCATTGATGACTTCTAAATCCTCAAAGAAGGGGCTTCTGAATGCCCTATCAACTTCTTCCTCACATTGAGTGAATCTTGTTTTTGTGTGTCTTTCAAGATCTTCGATCATTTTTCCGTAGAATGAATTCCCCTTAAGCTTGTGTGTGTCGCCTAGCTGTTTTAACGCAGGGTTTGAATCTCCATCTCTTCGGGCATCGCTAACCTCCTTAGGGAACCATTTGAAAGGTCGACTTGATTGATACTTTAAAATTTTGTGTACAGCTGTCACCTCTAATCCATGATTTATGTACCACTTCAGTATGGGGGTATATAGCAAGATTTTCTTTGCCCTCGTTACCCCAAGCAATTTTTTAGAATCTTTTAGAGTTTTTCTGCCAGTGTCTTTTTGGTATTGTTTCATATGTTCGGGGACTAACGCTTGAGGAATACTATCTACAACGAACAACGGTGAAAACTCTTCAAATTTTTCTCTGAGATTTTCAGGGACATGGATATCCACTTGACAAAAACCGAAAAAGTTGTTGGCAAGAATGTCTTCACAAACCTTGTTAACAAATTCAGAATCTGTTGGCTTTGATGGCTCAATGAATTCCTCTTTACCACAGGGCATTTCTTGACCCGAGCAATATAGATATAAACTGTTTGCATCAAAACCAACGACAGACTTGCAGGTTTTGGCTTTTTGTATTTATGCGACCGAATCTTTGACTTATCCTTTTCAGCATACCGTGTAAAAACAATGCTAGGCCCTCCAACCATGCCTGTTTTCAAGAGTTCATATGCCTTGTTTTTAGGGCATACGGTACATTCTTTCCTTTTCTTGGAGCACTCTTTACAAGCCTTTTCACTACAAGTCTTAGCACATTTGTGAAAGCAAGGTTGGCCAGGAGCATATAAAGCGGGTTCATTTTGTTTCTTCATTTCCAAGGCTTTGTTCAGAACATATTTCATTGAAATTCCAGGGATGGAGACAGCATCTTTCAACATATCAATCTCGTCTGGATAATATTGCTCACGTGTCTTTTCCAAAGCTTCCACGAAGGGAACCACGTCGGCTAGGTTATATTCCCTCAACCAATCCATCATGGTTACACAACCGCGCTTTTGGAATTCGATCTTAAATTCTTCATATTCAAGGGGAGACACTGTGATTTTCTGTTGGAGGCTTGAGTAAAAGTCTTCATAGTCGACAGGGCCAACATGAGAAAGCTTCTCATAACTATCCAACCACTCGTAAGGAAAGACCAGTTTTTGAACTTCACAGTTGTTCGCTTTACACCACTTGTCAAAAGAGAGTCCTGGAGCTAAGTAGGACATTGCATCTAAAAATTTAAACCGGTCTGTTGAGAGGAGCATAAAGCTATTCTCTTTCTTAGCCGCAAAAATCTCTTCTCGCTCGGTCATATGCTTTACAAAATATTCTTTGATCAAATTAATATCGTACTTTTTACTATTAAAACCTAAAACAGGTACTTGTCCACACCACTTTCTGTACTGCTCTAGCACGTTCTGGGGTAAAGAATCTTCATCAGGCAGCGGGAATTCTCTTACTACTTTTTCGACGATGCCTTCGCGGCGGTGTTTTAAATCTGAAATAAAGTCTTTTATAAGGTCTTCGGGGTTTGGGTTAACAAGCAAGGTGGGTTTGTTTGTGAAATTGTCGGTGATAGCAACACTAACTGGAATATGGAATACTCTTCCATTATCTTTACGGAATATACAATCGCTTCCCGCCTTTAAGGCAAAATTGAAGGTGTACTGCAAGGAGGCAGTAGTGTAATTACGATATGTATGATTATTTCCACACATTTTTTTTTTTTTTTTTTTGTATTTCAGTTATACAGGCCCCTATTTAAACCAGCCTTGGCTGAACTAGACCTGCCTGTCTAAATATTGCTTATAAATAAAATAAATAAATAAATAAATATGTTGGGTGTTGAAAGTCAGGTCGTCAGTCATCGTTTGAGAAAGATTGTGGAGTAATGCTTCAAAATCGAAAACAATAAAATATGGGTATGGGGTAAATTCCTTTTCAAGAATTATATCACATAATTCAGGTTCCTCGTGCTCCCAAACTGAAACGACCTTATATCCTAAGTCTCTGATCTTCTTATCCATTTCGAGGGTTTCTTTGTATCTCTTTTTATCGTCGCTTGAACAGGGGCAGCCGTGCCATTTACACCCATGAAATTGAAAGACGGTCTTAGTCTGTGGTTCGTATCCATCAACCAAAATCTCCTTTTTACCAATCTTCACGCATCGTTCGCCCCCATGCGACCCACAGAGAGCGTGATGAATGTGTTTACCTATCTTCTCGGACTGTGCTTCAATCCATCGACACCCAACATAACTAAATTGGGTATTACCTCCATAAAACACCTTGTCTGAACTGTTCATGATGTGGTTGAATTTTTCCCCTTTGCAAATCAATTGTGTCTTTCCTCCAGAACATGTGTTTTCTGTGACGTGTCTCTTGTAATTATCAAGTCTGTTAAATCTTTGCTCACATCCAGAACATTCCCAGAGTTTAATTAGAGCCTCTATATCCTTGATATAGAAACAGTGACCCTTATAGAGTCCGATGTCTACACGTGGTAAATTCGTTTTGAACTGGTCTTTACCGAACACTAGTTTCCAGACCTTTTGGTTTTTTGGTTCGTACACACGGATGTTAACAGAAAACTTCTTAGTGATACCTTCAAAATCGACAAGTTTCGTCGCCCTCACATCTGCAACTTTCATCTTTTGGTCGTCGTAAAAATCACGCGCCAGTTTTAGTGCTTTTGTGGAAGTGCGTTTGGCAGGTCTATGGGTCTTATCACGATAACCAAAGAAAATGGCAAGACATCTCCAAACACAGAGATTGTCCTTCTTATTATCGATTGCGTGGATACATTTCTTCTTACGTAGCCACTCAGGCAAGGGACCGCACCCCATTAAGGGCTCATTGCTGTGAATGACTTTTACCGTTATCTTAGTAAACTCAACCCTGCCTTGGTAGACGCCTGGGGTGTCAACAACCTCTGTTGCTGGTAGGTACGCCTTACTCCACGCCTCCTCATCTTCTAAATCTAGCCTTTTGGTCTCGCACCTTTTGATATAAGCCTCGATTTCAGATAAACTTGTAAAAGTCCCCTTCCCACTTGTTAGAAGGCTTTTCCCACGAAGGGTTTTCTCATACACGACTATTTCTCCACTCCCACGATAAATTCTAGCCGTAAAACCGTAAACAATCCTTGAACGCATCTCTATGTCTGGTTTGAGTTTGTTAAAAATCATGTTTGATAAGTCTTTATTCAGATTAGCATAAATCTCGTTGGGATTTGGGTTTGGTTGGGTTTGAGCAGTGTTGCTCTGTGCTTCCCCTAATTCAGCTCTCACACTCTCAGATATACTAACCTGTCTTCTAGGTTTGGGTGGTTTGTTATTGGAAAGTTCGTGGATATTTTTATTGATGAGATCCGCAAGAGTTTCGCCAACACCAACAGACTTAATTCGGCCCAATAATTCCGACGTCCTCTTTTTTATCCAATTGACCGCGTCGTTCGTTGTTTGTGGGATAGCTTTCACAAGCCGCTTGCCACTATCTATGAAACTAGATACGATATTTCTTCCAGGGGCTGGGATTGGTTTTTGTGGCTGGTCGGGGATATTTTTTCCAGGGGTAGTACCTAATGCTTTGAGGGGTCTGACTATAAGGACTGTTGGGGGTCGCCGTTTGGGGGGTGGTGCTTCGAGAGGTTCGGCTTTTTTAGAGGCTGGGGTTGGTGCGGGTTGGTGAGGAATCTTAGTCTGTGGGGGAAGGGTTGGTGCCACCGCTTCGAGTTTTCCCAAAGCTTCGATGAGTTCAGCTTTACGTAATTTATAATAGCCTTTAATGTGTCGCTCTTTGGCGAGGGCTTTCAGTTGTTTCACTGTTTGTCTCTCCATTTTTTATTATAGTATCTATTTCTTTAAATCATTTCAATTCTAAATTTTCTCGAAAGAGAGGGATTTCAGTCACCTTGTTGAACAACAGTCAGACAAGTCTCAGACAAGTCTCAGGCAAGTCTAGACAAGTCTCGGGCAAGTCTCAGAGATGTGTGCTATGGAGGCTTTTTGAAAAATTCGGCCAGGAGGCTTATGGAGACTTATGGAGACTTTTTAAGGCTTTTTGAAATTGGGGCCTGAAACTCCTCCCACCTAGTAGTTGAGGGGAAAAGTTTGCTTCCAAAAGGACACAGATGGCCTGAACCAGTGGACTTGCCTCGACAGACGAGGTAGGGCCGGAATTGCCACCAACCATCACTCCCTTCAAGCTCACAATCCCAGGTGCGATGGTCTGCTTGTTGGTACTCTGCGGATTCTTGTTGGTACTCTTCTGAAATGACCAAGGAAGCTTCTCCCAGAGCCCAATGATCTTGTTGACCCTTGCCTCGGTAAGCACAGTTTCACTGTGCAGAGAGAACAGGTCACTAGCGAACTCTTCGATCTCACGCCAACCAAGTACACCCCTAGGACCAAGGGCATCGTCATCGTCATCGTCATCGTTGTCTGGGGGAGTGGCAGGGCTACTACCGGACGCAGTGGAGGGTCCAGGAGTTGCTGCATCAGACGAGGTGGAGGTTGAGCACCGCAAGGAGATGTGCCAGGCTGACTGTCAGAGGAGAGTAGAGGACTGCTGGGAGGAGAGAACGACGTAGATGGTGTAGACTGGAAGATGGTGGATACTGTAGGGTAATCGTCGCTCATCTCTTCAAAGCCTTCATCCTCCTCGTCCCCGGGTTACGGTGCCCCTGGTCTTTCCGGTCTGGGCGTACAGGTACTCTATACCGATCTTCTCCCCTGTGTACTGGCCTGGATGGGTGAAAGTCGACCCCGTACACCATCTTAGAGAGTCGGTTGACGCAGGACGGTGTTGTACGAGGTCCTTCTGCCACCTGTCACAGAAGAAGACCGGTCATTGTTCCACCTGTAGATGCCCTCCAGGAGATTAACGATTAGGCTAGCCTAACGATTGCCTAACGATGCGCAGAAGAGATGTGTGCTTACCTGTAGTTTTAATCCCTTGTTGGAGAGAAGAAAAAGCCCTACTTCTACAAGGATACTTGCTGTTTTCAACCAACAGCTGTTCAGCTTTGTGACGTCATAATGCTGATTGAAGCAATCAATGTTCTAATGTTCTAAATTGAAGGAAAAAGAACATTAGAAAAATACATCAAATCAACACAATTCTACTTGTGTGAGAGGAAAGATCATTAACCCAAAAAGTAGACATTTCTCTACTCTTTTCATGCAAGCAAAAAGAGGATCAAAATTACAAGAAAAAAGCTGGAAAATCAAGTACCTCACACAAATCCTTGACTCCACAAATTCCCGCGCAAAATACGACCCAAATGCATCATGGGTAACTTGGTCCATCCTCGACATGGAATCTCCCCCGCAAAAACAAACTACCAGGGAAATCAATTTATACTAAGTCTTTCCACCCGAGAGCCTAGCAAACACTTATCCAAGCCCCAAAAGACACCCCCAAAAAATTTTTTGCGCAGGGGCCACTCTTGCGCAGGGGCCCTCTAGTTAACAAACTGATTTCAACTACTTTAGCTAACTGCCAGACTTTATTTCCCAAAAAAATTTGGAACGCTTCACGAATTTGCGTGTCATCCTCCCGCTTAAATAATTCCGGTCTTCCCGCTATCTCAAGACAATTTCAAGACTGTGATATCCAATCAGGTTGCTTGGTTGTCTTGAAATACTGAGATTCGACCAATGAGAGGCCACGGTTGTCTTGAAATTGGTCTTGAAAGTCTTGAAATTGAAAGTCAGTTGGTGAGTGGAAATGGCCGCCATCTTGGATTTGCCGACTCGAGATTCTAAGTGCCTTATACTAAGCAAAGAACTCACCTTTGAGCCAGGAAATCCAACGGAGACCCGAAGGGATGTTGTTCGAAGATACTTTGGTGGATGTCGAAGTTCGTTCACGCCGAGAAGTAAGTAATTTTCGTCCATGTTGTGGTTAGCCGTCTACTCGAGACGGCGAGAAGAGGCGATAAGTCAGATCACTCTCTCGTGAACTCGAACTGTTTTCTCCCGTTTCGAACTTAGTTTGCCCCCGAACTGGCAAGATATATTATCTACGATTCCTCTAGTACTCCATTACGGGATTTTATAGTCTGAAACGCTCTGTAGGCTGCACAAATCGGCCGTGTTTACGAGTTGTAATTCGCCGGTCTCTGTAAACAAGATGTCTGACAAGACTTGTGCTTCTTTATGGTCAGAAGCCTCAGATCCATTCCTAGCTTGCTGTTAAAACCTCTTGGGACCCAACAATGCTAATTTTATTATTATTAGAGATCTGTGAAGTGGAAAAGGGATAGTTTTCTCCCTCGGAAAGCAAAAAAATGGAAGAATTTGGCAATTTTTTACAGCACTTTCTCTCTGATTTCAACTAAAAAGTTAGAAAAGTGTAATTTTTTTGCACTCATACATTATATAGTGAACAGTGAGACTAATATTTTACTCAATTGACATTATTTTCATAGGTTTTGAATGTTTTGGGGGGTTTTCTACAGGATTTTGATAAAATTTGGGGGTATTTTAGTGACTGCACTTTTTTATCTCAACAGACAAAGGGAAGAAAACAAGGAAAATTCAGGCCAAAAAGCTGTATTTACAGGAGATTTTGGAGAACACAAGCCAGAATGAGTTCCCGGTGAGAGATATTAGCTTTATTTAAGACCCCGGTGGCTGACGCTTGTATAAAAGCTGCGAAGAATGACTACATACTCAGTCAGGCCTGCATGTCATATATACACAGGGAATCATGCCGTAGTCTCTCTTTGAGACCACTTTATGGCTCAAAATGAGACTGTAAGTAACACCACACACAATATTGCTGAGTAGAATTTTATTTGAGTCACATAATCAGGTGCTTGTGTCGTTAACTTGTGCCTGCTTGCTCCTATGTCCACCAACTACTAAAGAACTGCCATTTCTGTTAGTCCTGATCACTTATACACAGCCAGTGCAGCAATTATCAAAGGGTGAAGGGTTGCCATGTCATGTAGAGTCAATTAGCAGGTTAAACAGTATATCTTTACTGCAGAAAAAGTAATTTCTGAGAAGACAAATGAGATACTGCAAAATGAGATCATGTGCAAGACACCGATACACACATTTCGACACAGCACAAGCTTCAAAATCACCGGTGGAGTCTTCTCAATCCATTGAGCTTTGCTTGGGTGTACAGTTGTGCCATTATTGACACGTTCTGTGATGGGTTCAACTCCCATATGGGTCATGTTGCTCTCCAAGGTGACGCACACAAACACACTAGTGCAGACACTAGCCAGGTGCGCGCCATGCCTCAGAAATCACCCTAAGAGCCTTTTCTCTTTGAAATGTGCAATAACCAAGGGATTTTGCAATTCTATTAAACATTTTTGACCATTTTCCAACAACTGCAGATTTTTTGCTTACATTAAAACGACCCTTTATCTAACTTCCAAGACTCGACACTGCAACTGAACATCACACTAGCACTGCTTAACACTTTCCATCAATTTTCTTTTTTCTTCTCTCTTTTTTCTCTTTCTTTTTCCCTTTTTTCTTTTTCTCTTCCCCCTCCCTCCCCTCCCTTCTTTTCCCTTTTCTGCGGCGGGAAGATTGCGCCCCTTCCCGCTTAAATAATTCCGGTCTTCCCGCTATCTCAAGACAATTTCAAGACTGTGATATCCAATCAGGTTGCTTGGTTGTCTTGAAATACTGAGATTCGACCAATGAGAGGCCACGGTTGTCTTGAAATTGGTCTTGAAAGTCTTGAAATTGAAAGTCAGTTGGTGAGTGGAAATGGCCGCCATCTTGGATTTGCCGACTCGAGATTCTAAGTGCCTTATACTAAGCAAAGAACTCACCTTTTGAGCCAGGAAATCCAACGGAGACCCGAAGGATGTTGTTCGAAGATACTTTGGTGGATGTCGAAGTTCGTTCACGCCGAGAAGTAAGTAATTTTCGTCCATGTTGTGGTTAGCCGTCTACTCGAGACGGCGAGAAGAGGCGATAAGTCAGATCACTCTCTCGTGAACTCGAACTGTTTTCTCCCGTTTCGAACTTAGTTTGCCCCCGAACTGGCAAGATATATTATCTACGATTCCTCTAGTACTCCATTACGGGATTTTATAGTCTGAAACGCTCTGTAGGCTGCACAAATCGGCCGTGTTTACGAGTTGTAATTCGCCGGTCTCTGTAAACAAGATGTCTGACAAGACTTGTGCTTCTTTATGGTCAGAAGCCTCAGATCCATTCCTAGCTTGCTGTTAAAACCTCTTGGGACCCAACAATGCTAATTTTATTATTATTAGAGATCTGTGAAGTGGAAAAGGGATAGTTTTCTCCCTCGGAAAGCAAAAAAATGGAAGAATTTGGCAATTTTTTACAGCACTTTCTCTCTGATTTCAACTAAAAAGTTAGAAAAGTGTAATTTTTTTGCACTCATACATTATATAGTGAACAGTGAGACTAATATTTTACTCAATTGACATTATTTTCATAGGTTTTGAATGTTTTGGGGGGTTTTCTACAGGATTTTGATAAAATTTGGGGGTATTTTAGTGACTGCACTTTTTTATCTCAACAGACAAAGGGAAGAAAACAAGGAAAATTCAGGCCAAAAAGCTGTATTTACAGGAGATTTTGGAGAACACAAGCCAGAATGAGTTCCCGGTGAGAGATATTAGCTTTATTTAAGACCCCGGTGGCTGACGCTTGTATAAAAGCTGCGAAGAATGACTACATACTCAGTCAGGCCTGCATGTCATATATACACAGGGAATCATGCCGTAGTCTCTCTTTGAGACCACTTTATGGCTCAAAATGAGACTGTAAGTAACACCACACACAATATTGCTGAGTAGAATTTTATTTGAGTCACATAATCAGGTGCTTGTGTCGTTAACTTGTGCCTGCTTGCTCCTATGTCCACCAACTACTAAAGAACTGCCATTTCTGTTAGTCCTGATCACTTATACACAGCCAGTGCAGCAATTATCAAAGGGTGAAGGGTTGCCATGTCATGTAGAGTCAATTAGCAGGTTAAACAGTATATCTTTACTGCAGAAAAAGTAATTTCTGAGAAGACAAATGAGATACTGCAAAATGAGATCATGTGCAAGACACCGATACACACATTTCGACACAGCACAAGCTTCAAAATCACCGGTGGAGTCTTCTCAATCCATTGAGCTTTGCTTGGGTGTACAGTTGTGCCATTATTGACACGTTCTGTGATGGGTTCAACTCCCATATGGGTCATGTTGCTCTCCAAGGTGACGCACACAAACACACTAGTGCAGACACTAGCCAGGTGCGCGCCATGCCTCAGAAATCACCCTAAGAGCCTTTTCTCTTTGAAATGTGCAATAACCAAGGGATTTTGCAATTCTATTAAACATTTTTGACCATTTTCCAACAACTGCAGATTTTTTGCTTACATTAAAACGACCCTTTATCTAACTTCCAAGACTCGACACTGCAACTGAACATCACACTAGCACTGCTTAACACTTTCCATCAATTTTTCTTTTTTCTTCTCTCTTTTTCTCTTTCTTTTTCTTTTTCCCTTTTTTCTTTTTCTCTTCCCCCTCCCTCCCCTCCCTTCTTTTCCCTTTTCTGCGGCGGGAAGATTGCGCCCCTTTGCGCTCAAATAATCCCGGTCTTCCCGCTATCTCAAGACAATTTCAAGACTGTGATATCCAATCAGGTTGCTTGGTTGTCTTGAAATACTGAGATTCGACCAATGAGAGGCCACGGTTGTCTTGAAATTGGTCTTGAAAGTCTTGAAATTGAAAGTCAGTTGGTGAGTGGAAATGGCCGCCATCTTGGATTTGCCGACTCGAGATTCTAAGTGCCTTATTCTAAGCAAAGAACTCACCTTTTGAGCCAGGAAATCCAACGGAGACCCGAAGGGATGTTGTTCGAAGATACTTTGGTGGATGTCGAAGTTCGTTCACGCCGAGAAGTAAGTAATTTTCGTCCATGTTGTGGTTAGCCGTCCACTCGAGACGGCGAGAAGAGGCGATAAGTCAGATCACTCTCTCGTGAACTCGAACTGTTTTCTCCCGTTTCGAACTTAGTTTGCCCCCGAACTGGCAAGATATATTATCTACGATTCCTCTAGTACTCCATTACGGGATTTTATAGTCTGAAACGCTCTGTAGGCTGCACAAATCGGCCGTGTTTACGAGTTGTAGTTCGCCGGTCTCTGTAAACAAGATGTCTGACAAGACTTGTGCTTCTTTATGGTCAGAAGCCTCAGATCCATTCCTAGCTTGCTGTTAAAACCTCTTGGGACCCAACAATGCTAATTTTATTATTATTAGAGATCTGTGAAGTGGAAAAGGCATAGTTTTCTCCCTCGGAAAGCAAAAAAATGGCAGAATTTGGCAATTTTTTACAGAACTTTCTCTCTGATTTCAACTAAAAAGTTAGAAAAGTGTAATTTTTTTGCACTCATACATTATATAGTGAACAGTGAGACTGATATTTTACTCAATTGACATTATTTTCATAGGTTTTGAATGTTTTTGGGGGTTTTCTACAGGATTTTGATAAAATTTGGGGGTATTTCAGTGACTGCACTTTTTTCTCTCAACAGACAAAGGGAAGAAAACAAGGAAAATTCAGGCCAAAATGCTGTATTTACAGGAGATTTTGGAGAACACAAGCCAGAATGAGTTCCCGGTGACAGATATTAGCTTTATTTAAGACCCCGGTGGCTGCCGCTTGTATAAAAGCTGCGAAGAATGACTACATACTCAGTCAGGCCTGCATGTCATATATACAAGGGGAATCATGCCGTAGTCTCTCTTTGAGAGCACTTTATGGCTCAAAATGAGACTGTAAGTAACACCACACACAATATTGCTGAGTAGAATTTTATTTGAGTCACATAATCAGGTGCTTGTGTCGTTAACTTGTGCCTGCTTGCTCCTATGTCCACCAACTACTAAAGAACTGCCATTTCTGTTAGTCCTGATCACTTATACACAGCCAGTGCAGCAATTATCAAAGGGTGAAGGGTTGCCATGTCATGTAGAGTCAATGAGCAGGTTAAACAGTATATCTTTACTGCAGAAAAAGTAATTTCTGAGAAGACAAATGAGATACTGCAAAATGAGATCATGTGCAAGACACCGATACACACATTTCGACACAGCACAAGCTTCAAAATCACCGGTGGAGTCTTCTCAATCCATTGAGCTTTGCTTGGGTGTACAGTTGTGCCATTATTGACACGTTCTGTGATGGGTTCAACTCCCATATGGGTCATGTTGCTCTCCAAGGTGACGCACACAAACACACTAGTGCAGACACTAGCCAGGTGCGCGCCATGCCTCAGAAATCACCCTAAGAGCCTTTTCTCTTTGAAATGTGCAATAACCAAGGGATTTTGCAATTCTATTAAACATTTTTGACCATTTTCCAACAAATGCTGATTTTTCGTTTACATTAAAACGACCCTTTTTCCAACTTCCAAGACTCGACACTGCAAATGAACATCACACGAGCACTGCTTAACACTTTCCAACCCTTTTTCTCCTTTCTTCTCCCTTTTTTCTCTTTCTTTTTCCCTTTTTTCTTTTTCTCTTTCCCCTCCCTCCCCTCCCTTCTTTTCCTTTTTCTGCGGCGGGAAGATTGCGCCCCATGCTTTGCGCAGGGGCCATGCTAATCTTCTCTGTATCGTTCCAATTTTAGTATATGTGCTGCCGAAGCAAGCACGACTATCCACATTATCAGACGTATATGTACGTCTGATTAACGTTATGTCTAGACATGTGGGCCAAAATGTTGTTATAGTAAGAAAAACAGATTTTAAATAGTGGGAAGTCGCCATAATATTTGACTGGCAGTAGGCATTACTTACACTTGGCACACAGCCCGAAAAACTAATAATGTCAAGTTTAAGTGAAATTAAGTTATAATTTAGACATTTACAGCGCATGCGCAGAAGAGATGTGTGCTTACCTGTAGTTTTAATCCCTTGTTGGAGAGAAGAAAAAGCCCTACTTCTACAAGGATACTTGCTGTTTTCAACCAACAGCTGTTCAGCTTTGTGACGTCATAATGCTGATTGAAGCAATCAATGTTCTAATGTTCTAAATTGAAGGAAAAAGAA